>CM031085.1:6487177-7837005 GCA_018257905.1 Gillenia trifoliata | reverse complement strand
TTTTTTCCGGAGTAAAGTTTACTCCGGAGCATACTAGATTTTTCGTTTTGTTAGTTGTTGTGGACTCTGGAGAGTTTGTGTGAGCCGAGTGGCACATCACTAGGGGAAAAGAAACGGGCGCCATTTCAATTGCGTCATCTACCCACTTTAGTTCTTTCATCACACTACTATCCATTTAACCGTATATTTGAAAAGTAAATGGTCAATTGAAATATAGTAAAATAGTCAAAGCATGCAACACACGTGACGCAATTGGAGGACCACAAAATTTAAAAACTGAAAAACGAGTACAAGTTCAAGGATTATTGTCATAACTAACGCATCTTGATTAGTATACTGACCACATTCTTGCCCAACCTACATGCATAGTAAACATGTTGAAATTGCTCTGAGTGAGTGTGGTTAGAACTTAGAGCTTTATAAAAAAAAAAGACTTTTGTAGGGGTGTCTTTCACAAAATTAAGCATGATATCTATTGTATTTTGATCTTATTTGACTCTATATTAGTCTCGCTTAGTATAAGAACATTCTTAATGATGTAGCCTTAACAAAATTTACGTTGTGATTTTCACTCTCACTTATCTCTTTATTGTTTTGTATTAATTATTTTTTAATTTATTCAATTTTAAGACTAGAAAAAAAAAAACAGTGCTAAAATCACTTCCCCTCAAAATTTCCCTCAAAACCTTAAATGTAACATCCCGTAAAAAGTTTGTAATAAAATATTGTTCGATGGATATTTTGGACACGTGCGTGATTATTTAATACACGGGACCGTGTAATTTTACTGTTTTGGTAAGTGCACAATACCCCCAAAACCCAAAATATCTCATTTCTTTTCTTCTTCCCCGTCACTTTCTCCCTTATCCTCATTTTAATTTTTTTCTCTCTCTCTCTCGTTCTCACTGTATGTGCACAGTGCACGTCGACGAAAATCCGTTGAACCGTGGCGAACTAAAATCATCACCATCTTTGTCTCGACGCCCTGGGCTCAACGGTACAAACCATTCGTCCAAACTCCTAACCGTTTGACGGGAAAAGCTCACGGAAGAACCGGACCTTCCCGGCGATTTTCTCGCCAGTCTAGACCGAGGTGAGGTTTCTAACTACCACCATTGGGTTCTGTTGAAGCATAAAAAAAAATAAAAAAAAATTCAAGGTGTCGAAGCCCAACAATAGAAGGGGTTAAGACCCAACATGGTTCAATATACAAGAACGAAAGAACAAAAGCCCATATTTAAATTCATATTGGCCCCTTGACTCAATCAAGAGAAAAGTATTTATCTCTTAATATTTCAATTAAAACAAAAGAAGAGATAAATATGGCATATCCAAACAAATAGCCAATTTGAAAGTGATGTGGAAGTGTGGAATATAAGTTTAATATCCAAAACAACCACTTGATCTAAAAAAAAGTGTTAAACCCCAATGGAAACTCTTGTGATAAATATGAAAAATAAAAGTGTAAAAAGAAACAAGAGAAGATAGCACGGGATTGTTTCAACAGACTTGAATTAACTCACTTTAAATTTCAAAATTTGAAGTCCTCCATCCAATCTGCAAGGGTTGGCCTCCTTGTCTATAAATAAAGGATCAAAGTGCAGAGTAAAAAAAAGGCAGAAGACACAGAGGCAGCAGGAGGAAGACACATAGCAGCAGGACGGAAGGTCGTAGAAAGGAGCAATGGAAGGAGAAGGACGCAGCCCCGCACGCAACAACGCTGAGAAGAACGACAAAAATCCACGCAAGAAGCCGTTCGAGCAACAAAGCCGCTGCTTCCGAATCGAAGGTAATTGTGGCAGATAGTTATTTCTTTTACTCGTTTCGGGCTTGATGCAAGGCAATCACACCTCAGGCTCAGTGTCCCGGTCCTCACCAAGCTCTTATCTACCATAAAATGGTGCCCCCTGTCCATGGTCCATGCAATGAAGAAAAGCAGTGTGTAGTCGTTCTTGCCAGGCCGTCGCTGTTAGGAACTTCTGCTCGCCACTGTGAAGCCATTAGGGCAGTCTCTATAAAAGAGCTACCGGGAAGAAGACCCAGTCCTACTGTAAAAGGCTAATGGGAAGAAGGCCTGGTACCCGTAAAAAAGGTTACTAGGAAAGAAATTAGTCATGCCGTTCGAGAAGCAATGTCAAATTGGCAAACTAAGTCCCTTACAACAAATTCAAAAGAGTCTTTGAGCAGATTCAAAGCCTCTGCAACAAATTCAAAGTCTCGGCAGCAAAATCCTATGTTCCTGTAGTCGATTTAAATTCCCTGTAGCAAATTCAAAGTTGCTCCCCCGAATTTTGTGCACCAAGCCCGAAGGCAAGAAGACGACGTAGACGACGTCCCGTGCATGTTCAAAATTTGCTCAGTTGTGATGGATGAAGAACTCAGCACACCGTCCACGGCGGTCGTCGGAACACTCTTATTGCGATGGGGGAAAAAACTCAGTACGCTGCCGTCGTCCAATGCCAGGAGAAAAGCCAACTGGAATTTCGTTTCTTTCTTAGAGGAGGAAGATGACATCGGTAATTTAAAGAAATTGATGAGCAATGTAATTGAAGAATATGCAAGCTACTGATCTTCTTTAAATACTGCAAATTCCTATGTGAATTAGGGAAAGATGATCTTCAGCAAGGACAAAAAAACAAAAAAAAAGGGAAAAGGTAGTGTCTTTCCTAGTTTGACCGAGTGAAAAAGAAGACTCCCAAATTATTTGGGAATGTTGCTGCTCATGTGGAGATCAAAGAAAGCTACAACTCCCACCTAAATCGTGTGAGCTTTCATAAATTTGGGCCCCATGGACCAAATTTGGACTAAATAACAAGGGTCATGGAATCCAACAGCAAAGGCACATTGGATCCAAAATAAGAGAGTGTGGAGACAAGTTCGGCGAAGCACGATGGTCTCAAACCATCTCAAATTAGTGGACTCGCGTCACTACAGATTGATGTGCCAAATTCCCGTTAATTTCAAAATGGCATATAGCCGTGCACCAAATCTCAAATGGCACAAAATTCAATTATGAACTACGTTGGTTTGATTCCTCTCAAAAGGATACGTAAGCAGTCTAGTACCAAATTCTAGACACAACCACAAACAAACATAGAATCCAAATTTTGAACTACGTTGGTTTGATTCCTCTCAAAAGGATACGTAGGCAGTCTAATACCAAATTTTAGACGCAACCACAATCTAACCTGAATCACTGGTTTTGTTCCGAATCAAATTCATCCAAACACTTTTATTATGAACTACATGTGGTTTGATCTCTCATAAAGAGAGTATGTAGGCAATCTAGTACGAAATTCTAGATGCAACCGCGCCCCCCAAATAAATTCATTTACGAACTACGTCCGGTTTGATCCCGCAATGGGTACGTAGGCAATCTAGCACGAAATTCTAGATGCAACCGTGAAGCTAAACACCAAAGCAAATCCATTGGTTATTCCAAACCAAATTCACTCAAACACTCCGACTTAAATTTTTCAAGAACTACGAGTGGCTTGATTCCATTTAGATACGTAGGCAATTCAGGGTCTTTTTCTCGAATGCAGCTGCAAAATCAAATTAACCCACCATCCCTTTTCAGTTAGAATCAAAAGGTTTCTCTTTGAAATAAAAGAGTGTAATTAAGAGACATATTTGTTTTGAATGGGTCAAACTCGAAATTAAATAAAACCCCATTGACAACGATGGTGGTGAAATTATGTTGAGTGACAATTTTTCGTCAACAGGTTCCTCTCATTGAGTAGATGAATTTTCATATGTCATTTGCTTGATTTGGTTGAGTTTTGACGTAGATCAACAAAGCTACAGTAGCCGAGGCCTTTCGAGGCAATTACAGACCATTTCTCGAGCTTGTATGGCCAAACCAAAAGTACACCGTCATTCTACTCCTCTCTAGCTTCATTTTGGTATAAAGAACGTGAAATTTGGCCAAGAAATGAAGAAGTTGTGGAGATTTGAAAATTCTCTAGAAAATCGGCCAAAATTCAGGCGACGGCGACCGGAGCCAGTTGCAACGATGACCGGCCGGTGACGTCAGCGACCAAGAATATTCCTTTTAACTCCGTTAGGAATATTCCGTTAGATTTAACGGAGATGCTGGAATATTTCGTTAGATTTAACGCCGTCAATTGACGCGTTGACCAGCGCGTGGAGCTGGGCGTGAGCCGCGTGTGGGGGCGCGTGGGACCTTATTTTTCAATTTCGTCGACGCGAGGCGACTCTTGACGACGTGTACTACCTAGGGGCAGTACATATGATATTTTTTTGAGTGTTTTGGACCTTCGTGTTGAGCAAACAAGGGATAAGTTTAATTAGTAACCTTTATGAGTTTAATCATTACTATAGTGATATCTCATATAGGTGAGACTTATCCAGAGGACTACCAGGGCTACCCAGGACAGAGGGCTACGACCCGGCTACTTACAGGTGAGTGAGTGGGTTATTTTGATAAATGTATTATTACATATGGTTTTTCAATGCTTTCTTTAATTTGTTAGCATGACTCATATCATATGCGAATGTTGGAGGTAGAACATTCGTATTATATTGCCATACATGTTTCTATATTGTTGCTCATCAGTAGATGTATAACACCCCGGGTATCAGTACTCAGTCTTGTGGCCAAGACTAGCCTTGACGTTTGGAGATGTCACTCCCAGTACCGCTACGCAACTTTGGATCCATTGTAGGTACTAGCCTGTTCTAGGTTGCACTAGGCAACTCGAACTTATGTGACGCACTTTGTGCACAGAGATTAGCGTTAGACTCGCGTCATTGTAGTACTCAGCGTATTACTCATATACCTAGCCTATTCCTCGTAGCTTATCTACTTGGGCTTGTGTGTTTACATATGGATGAGCAGTCAGTCTGAATTTCGGGGAGTACCCGTGTTTTGAGCATTCAGTTTGATTATCGGGGAGTACCCGTATTACTATTATAGTATTTTGAGGATCATACCGGGGAGTATGACGTATTTTCAAAAACTATACATGTTTTCCAGCGAGGGGATAGTATGCTCTTGAAAACAAAGGTTTTATCAAACTTTGCTTTTTGACCCACTCGCCTTTTTATGTTTTGTGCCCCTCTAGGACTTAGTGGCGGATTCGATTTCCAGGGAGGTGTGGGCTTGCTTCGGCTATGGTTGGTGGTTCTGACACTTTCTCCGGATTATGTAGGATTTGCTCCTACTTTTAGTTAACTTCTACTTATCCATCCTCACGAGGATGTGAATGTTTATATTCCTTGCACTATTTACTATGCTCTGACTGTTATGCACCTGTAATAATGGGTTTTACCCATCACCGCACTCTTACTTCCGCTTCCAACTCTAAATCTATTCACTTTTTCACTTGTACATGCATAATTGGCTTTCGTCACTTAACACGTGTCAGCCAACACTTCCCGACACCTGGCGTGTCAGGATCGGGATGTGTCACTAAATCTTGGCTCAAGTCAAAGTAAAAAAAAGAGTTTTATGAATCAATCTAATGATTCAGTCAAAACAACTAAAGAAAAAAGCCTCTCAACTTTCCCCATGACATCTTTTTACAAAAAATTTCCAACCCAAACAGTAAATATTACATTTACAAAATCCACAAAACAAACACACAAAATCTCCCTCCTTTCTTTTTGCAATTGAAAGATCTCTTCAAACTCAAACACCATGGTCCTAAAAATTGTATCAGAAAACTTCAGGCAGAGGCCTGGCTTCCAGAAATGACTTAAATAGCCTCAGTGATCTCTCAGGCTGTGAGAAAGGAGCTTCATGAGAGGCACCTCTAATGGTGGCAAATGAGAGAATGTTTCCATAAACTTGAGTCCACCCGCCAACCTGGAGGGAACAAGAAGAAATCGTATAAAACCTGATTTTCGTTACACATTTTTCATTACAAATAAATTCCTGGAATGACACAAAAAAGGGTGATCATATTCATAAGCATTGCAACATATATATACCTGTTTCCCCTCGAACCAAACTCGATAAGGGACAGTTGTGTTCAACCCTAACTCCCTTGCCAATCTGTAGACCAATCTTCTGCTTCCCGTTAATGGAATTACAGAATCCTGATCTCCGCTGAATTGAGAAATTTTATGAATTAGTTTCATAGCAGCAAGAAGTATCTGTATATCACGTGAGACCGAAATATAGTTACCTGTACACCAAGACTGGGATGCCTTGCTTCACAAGCGATCCAACTAATGAGATTGTAGGTATTTCCAGGTTAAGTACTTGATAGTCCAAAATTCTGGCATCAAATATATGCAGCAAAAAGTATGAAATTTCTATTAGTAGCTGCAGAAATTGTATTTTTATAGAATTCCCACATCAGTTTTTTCTTTAATCTCAAGTAAAAAGAATTTACTTGCTGCAAACATCCCATCTGCGCACGCCAACAAGCCGCGCGTGGAGAGCCTTTTGCACATCTTTCCGATTCAAATAATTTACAGTCTTGTCCTCAACACATACATCTACCCTCTCAGCCATTTGCTGCTGTCAAATAATGTGAAGACTAAATTAGAAAAATTGCAGAAAGAAAGGGAATGATTTCCGCACACTTTTATTTATGTCCCTTGATTCTCCTTTGATTTATTCATTCCAAAAGCTAGAAATAATAGGGGTGTGCATGGGGAGAAAACAAAAAGTTAGAAGGGAGAGAATTAGGCTTACATTGGGGCTTATAACCTTGGATTGTGAGAGCACAGATGAAATGCAGACATCTAGGGTTACATCATACTTGTCCACAAATTTACTTGTTTCTTTGCTCACTTGGCTCATAACCCTTGAGCAAACAGGTGAAACCGAGTCTCTATAGTACTCGCTCACATAGCGCGAATAGTTACATACAGAAGTGAACATGTTGTATGTTGAGTCGGATATTAGTCCGTGAGACCAGAAGAACTCTGCTCTCGAGTTAAAGTCTGTGGCAAATTCTAGAACAGGATTTCCCAGCTGCAGTGAGAGAAAATATCCATATATTTGATTCAACTTTCTGAATGGCAAATGTTAGTTTCAAACTTCCAGTAAAAGTGCTTCTACTCACAGCAATTCCTTTTAGATTGAACATCTTTTCCTTTCTGTTGATTTCAATCATGAGCTTTGCGAGTTGAGGGATGTAGTGCCCTGGAATTAATAAGCAGAAAAAGAAGAAAATAACAATAAGAAAAAGGATGAAACAGGAAAATTCAAAATGACTCTCGGAAACAGATATTTGGAGTACCTGCATAACTTTCTCCTGTTAGAAACAAATCCTTGCGCTTGTACTGGGGGAACTTGTTGAACCAGCGTTGCAAGAACACAAGATTGTCCCTGGCTTGAGAAGTCAAATGCAGAAACACAGCATTCAAAAATATCATAAGTTCCAAATTATGAATTAGGAACAAAGAAACATAAAAAAGGAAAAAAGTGAAAAGAGCTTGTTAATGCTAGAGATTTGCAGCTCAAGAGTTTTCAGCTCTTAGGTGCAAAATATCGGGTGTAACAGGGGTATATCTCTTCTCTCAATCTCTCTTATCACGTGATTTAATATATCTCGGTTGCACAATAAAATCTCTTATTCATGGGGAGTAGCATTTTTTTTCAATAGTCCAAAATTAGTGAGTAATCCGAAAAAATGAATTGTGTAGATTAACTCTAAAAAATCAAATGGCGACGATAATTTAAAAAGTCAGACTACTTGGTTGACTAGATTACCAAAGACAAACTCGGAGATAGTGATATTTCAGCCAAGAATTACTGTTTAAAAAGTCACTTCTTGAAAAGCCTAAGCAACTTTAATGCAGTCCACTTGGAAAACCATAAATTTCAAAAGGACAAAATTAGAAAGAAAGAAAGAAGCAAAAAGGATGAACAGATAATATTGGAAGTGATAGAACATGGATAATATTACCTGTTGCCTCATCATCCACTGCCATATAGGAGGTGCTTGATTTAGCATAAGAGAATCCTACTCCAACTGGTGTCTCTAAATACAACATATTTGCCTCTGCATTATATCAAATGCCAAAGTTTTGAATGCATTAATTTCCAAATCATGCAGCTACTTACATATGATCGTCTTTTTTTTATATGAGCGATATTGAGGAAGGAAGAATCGAAAACGGAAGCTAAAACCGATCAATACCTCTATTCCAGCTGTACTCATTTCTAACCAGGACCTCACCATCTGGTCTAAAAGGTCCATTCTCAGAGAATGCTCCTACTCCAAGAGAAGAACAACCAGGTCCTACATGAAAACAATAATCAACACATCAATGAGGGAACCACATTGCAGACTTGGGTTAGGCCAGTTAGTCAGGGCAGTGTGCTCGCTTTTTCACTCAAGTTCGAATCCCTCACATAGATTAGAGTAATTTAGAATATCGCTATGTCAAAATGAAGGAACCACATTGTCCAAAAATTTACGTTGAAGCAAGTAAAGGGGAGTAATTAGTTACTGACCTCCATTTAACCAGAGGACCAAAGGCTTTGAAGCTGGATTGATATCGGCTTCAGCAAAGTAGTAAAAAAGAGCTTTGTGTTTGTGATCGTCCACAGTAATGTAACCAGAAAAATGTTGGAATCCGACATGGGGTTGTCCAGGAAGGCTGGTTATCTTGTGATCAGGATGGTGATGAGAAGAGGACCCAACAACCTCCATGGAAGAGTAGAGCTGAAGCACAAGTGCTGCAGCCATTGCCATGGACTTCCATGTTTCAGAAGAACACATGGTTTCAGAAGTGGAGAGAGAGAGAGAGAGAGACGTTTAAATGTTGCTTAGTGCCTCATGGGGTGAGAGTGGGGGCACTATATAGATGGAGAGAAACTTACCTAAACCAATGTCATTGTAGATTTTGTAGTTGTATTTTGAAGTCAATCATGTTTGAATTTCTGTCGCGATAATGTGTGATTAGCCTACAATAATGCTATTGTAGCAATATTTTAAATCAAATCATTTATTGTCATGCATTTTAATTTTTTCATACGGCAATGTGTTATTGACTTGAGATACCACTACAGTGACCTCCATAAGAAAGTTCTTTTTGTAAAAATGTCATATCTTGTTTTTTGTTTTTGTCCGAGAAAACATTATTCTAAATTACTTTAATCTAAAAAGCAAGATTGAAACTCAAATGTAAGAGGGCGAACATACTGTCGTAGCCAACTGTCTATTTAGTGTCTTCCCTTGTTTTATATAATGATTACAATCCTAGCTTTTTGATTGCAGGCCTGAAAATGGTGATGAAAGAGATGTGTGAGAGACACAATGACTGGACTGTAGAGAGCGAGTCTGGTCTGTGATTATTTGGTCTTTTGAAAATTGAAGAGGAGAGCATGGTGGAATATAAGAACTCTGAATAAATTCTCAGAAATTTCAGTTTTTTTGTTTCTCTAATAGTCTTCTTCCTTTTCAACTAAAGTAACAGTTTTGAGCATGATCCATGGAAAGTGGCTTTACAGTGGATTACTTTCCATCTCAGAAAATGAGTGGAAAATAGCATTATATATATATATATATATATATATATTTTTTTTTTTTTTCTTAAGCTCATTTTCCTGTAATTTTTCCTAATATTAATGTATTTCTTGGACAGCATCATGAAGCAGGAGAGGTTTGTAGTTTCCTTTTGGTTTTCCCAAAAAATTGGCTTGATTTGATTAGCTTTTCTTGATCTACAAGTACAATCCCATATCTAGTTTTCTAATTTAGAGAATATTTGAAAGTTGATATAGTAACACTGACTGTTTTATTGAAGCATATCACACACCGGACTCTTATATTGAATAATTTTGCTATTAATTCTGCTGAGAATTTTTGTAACAAAATTTCTCACCCAAAACTTTGTTCCACAGATACAACATCTGATCGTTAAAAGTGGTCGGATTGAAACTTGAACCAAATTATAGTCCGATTAGAATTTAAAACTTAAACTAAAATTGAGGAGAGAAATACCATTGAATTACATGGTAGTTAGTTCACAAATCCTATAGTTTGAATGGATATTTATCATCAAGAGCTCCCAAACATTATCTTTATGTATTTATCTGCAAATGAGTTTGTGCTCTTTGACCTTTTTGTTAAAAAGGGTTTTCTTATGATATTGATGTGTTCACTTTTCCTAATGTTGTCATTTTCTTTTCATATTTTTATGCATCCAACACTCACAGGGATGCAGGTCCACAAAGACACCACATGTTCCCCATCATAGAGCTTCACAAACAAGAAGTAATTTTTGCTTCTAAATTCTAATGGGACCCGACCTGCCCTCTCCTCTAAAACTCAATTTTGCAGCCCTTCAAATAGAAAACAACTTACATGAAACGAGTTTATCTTCATGTGATGTTTTGATTCGATAATATATTGTCATGTGAAGGAAAACTGGAAAACTTGCACTTAAAAATGCATTATTGGACCAAGAATGCCACAACGGTGAAACCATTCCATATAAGTCATTTTCCATCAAGTGACTATGGTCACGAATTATAAAAACTTGTCAATTGCTTCTCATTTTCAGTTTTTGCATTTTTAAATCTAAAAGATGGTAATAGTAAAGTGAAAATGTAACTTTATTTGATAAATTAACTGAATTAATCATAATTTAAATTTTAATTACTAAAAAAAATGACCTTTCAGTATTTAATTAATATCGTTAACATTTGATTCATATTTCTTTAATATTTGGTAAAAATATTATCAGTATTTGACTTTGATTGGTTTAACATTTGAGAAGGTAAATTGATTATTTTTGTCAGCTTCTCATTTTATTTTAAATGAAAAATCATGTGAGATTAGCTCTGCATTTCTTTTTCTTTCTAATTGACCATCTATCATCTATAAATTTTTTTTTTAGAATCTCTTCCGACAAAGTGAAGACGAAATAATGGGATGGTTGTTCTCAATGTGCATCTTAACCTAGATATTCACTTATGAGGTTTAAGCATGAGATAAAATCTTCCTTATGAAGTCATTGCATTTGATATCTACGTAGATTCCATCACTGGCCCATATGCTATGAATAGACAAATCACATTCATATCCCATGCTTTGGTTATGGCAGAAATATATGGTCCCAATATATACACATTTCTGTCATTTCATGAATATGGCTGGTCTTCTTCATCATTACTTCAACCCCTTGTCTCTGATTTTTGTGGACATAATTTTGGCATCTAACAAACGCTCAACATTATCAATTAGCTCTTTGTTTAATGGTTCTTTTCAATACCGAAAGAAGTTTCAGATTCGAATTTTCGTTTTCTCGTCGATAAAAATTAAAAAGAAATTGTCACATGTAAACTGTATTTGTTCATAAGAATGTTAATATAGTTGGATATGTTTTAAATTGTTCCATATTTTCATTTTTTTTGAAGCCTGCCAAGAATTGGAAAGTAGAAAAAGGAGGAATATGAAAAATGGGAAGTGGTTAGGATTTAGGAGCATCACAGTTGGAAAATGTGTCAAAGTAGTGTTTATTTATAAACTCTTCGAAATTGCACGAAAGCAAAATTTTCACCTTTTTTCTTCCTTTCTTCTTTTATATACAATATTATCCCCTTTTGGTGGAATTTTTATATACATAGTGGAGAAAAGCTCATCAACTTTTCTATATTTAAATAGCTTTAAAAAAAAAAATTGGTAAAAAAAGAAGAAAATATTATTGAGTTCCTTCTTTTAAGGGCATGTAGTAAGTGCCACAAATCACACAACTTTCTTCCGTCCATAAAGCAGGTTGACTTGAACTTGAAGAGAAGAAGCTAGCTTAGCTTATGACTTGCTTCTTTTTGTCTAACCATATATATGATATATCATGATCCTCAATTTAGGGGGTGCTATGAAGCAGCTTAGCCTTGAGAGGAGATGCTTATGTTGCTTTCTGTTTGGCGATTGCCTTTTTATTTGTTTCTTTCTAGAAAGATTTTGTTATCTACTACGAGGAATTCAATGTTTCGGAGCACTCAGTGCTAATGCAATTTTAACATCGTTCAACTAGCACATTACTCTCTCGGAGTGCCAGTTTAAAGGTGCAATTTTTTTGAGGCATTTTGTCGAGGACTTGATGGGTTTATCGTCGTTTGCTAGCAATGATGCATGCATGTCAAAAGACCTTCACAGGCGTGTCCCATATGCTCCGGTGGGTCGTGGGACCCCTCCGTACCCATGTGGATCGGCCCATGCATATACACTACCAAAACCCCATACACTACGGTTGGCACTAGTAGAGCCTATGAAACTGAAAATGTAGTTATGACCAAAACAATTGCGAATGTCTTTTCCGGATAAAGAAAGAGCAGAGGAGGAGAAATTACTCGCAAACCCTCACAAGGAAAAAAAATTGTGAACTCGATTACATAAAAAATAAAATAAAAAATGGAGCGATATCCGTACTACAATCCCAGCGCAGTTTAATTATACGGGGGGAGAGACATGCTAGCAGTTTGGACCAAAACTTCATGTGAAAAGAAGTATAAAAAGAAAAAAGAATTGATATAAGAAACAATCTCATCGCAGCGTCTATCACGAAGAGGTGTCAAAATCTGCTGCAGCAGATTTGTAAGCCGAGACGGGCTGATCGATTTCCTTGCGAGATGCCTCCCAAAGTTGCTGTTCTATCCCCAGCTTCCACAGCTCATATAAACCCCGCTCCACTGCCACAAGTTAAGCACTTATACGTTCATTTACAGCAACAATATTAAATAGAAATTATAGAATTTGCAACAAGAACAAGATTCCCAATCTATTTCAATTTCTCCGTTTAATTCTGATCAAGGTCACGGCATCAATTTCCCGACTCAATCAATGAATTCGTTGATAGCCCACCATTAATAAGAATGTACCTAAAATTAAACGCAAGCATGGCCTGATGAGTGCCACTGTTGATATTTGATAATGAAGAAGCTTACCATCCACAGCATCGTGGCAAGTTGGTGTCTGCGCACTACGGCTTTTCCATAACTGAAGCCTATCGTCTGCAATATCGTCTTCCACACCATGTTCTTTAGCTCTTCTCCAAAAGTAAGTCAGCCAAGCCTGCGATGTCAATAGAGTATTCAAACAAATGTCGGCATGATAGCAGAACAAGAGAATATATGGGCCTTTCGTATATTCAAGGGGGTAAACCAACTGACCACTTTGAAAGAAATATCTTCAATCTCCTCATCACTAAGATCTGCAAGAAAAAAAAGACGGGATGGTGATAAGATTACCACTTGTCATCAGTTTAAATCTATCTAAAAACTTGATGTGTAAATACTATGTAAAATACTATATAACTGTGATTCTATCAGATGACTTAACTTGAAGCAGGTAGCTTTTGAACTACTTGCTTGGTCTTAAATTATACTAATCATAAGTTACAAGAAAAGTCATCTCGAAAGATGGAGGCTTTGAGAAATAGTAATACAATTATTTTCTCGTATGATTAAGATTTGTGTGCGCTGAGATTCCTTAATTTCAGCATATATAAGAGATACGAAGATATAATAGATCAAAATCTCTCTTACCAAATGCCTCCATGAACTTAGGGTCGCCAGGTGATTTGGAATCTGAAATTCAAAGGAAAAGTAAGGTAAGCATTTTTTTTAGATTCTTTTCTGCTCCGGTCCTTAAAAAACCTTGGACAATTCTAGGATAGCCAACATGAAAGAGTTTGATAGCAAGAATAAAATGTTATAGTTTAAAATCTAAAACGTGAAAAGAAAGAAGTACAGGGCATATGACTATGAGAAAGAGAGTTTAACTACTTTAATCCATTTTCTCCATAACATCTTCAAGCCATCGTATGAAGGAAAACATATAGTTCGACACATAGTTTCACATTGAAAATAGACAACCAAGCGTGAAAAGAATGGAAGGATAAGATCATGCAATAATAAAGTTCACTTTTGTCCCAGAAAGGTGGACAAAAAAGAACTCTATAATAACATGAGACAATAAAAAATAAAAAATAAACCTAAAATGGACTGCCGAACGGAATTCGGACGTCTATGTTGGGCCAATGCAATCGCAACAGCATCCTCAACCTAAAAGAAATGCAGTGCAGAAATTAGAAGTTGAAAAAGCAGGATAATAATCTAAATTATATATTTATTATGGTTTTAAAGAATAATAAAAAGATTAATATGTCAAAGATTTGGAATCGACCTTTAGAGAAGATAATTCCCTCATACCCATTTCCACTGAAAGCATACTCTCAATATTTCCTTCGCCGGTAAGGTCAGTTAAATCCCGAGCTAGCTTACTTCTATCTGGATCATCACCGCCTGGTAGACGTCATGCAGTACAAAAGTTTAATTGAATGCATCAAAGGAAACCAAATTAGATAAAGAGATAACAAAATCGTTTTCTTTGATTTATGGAATGAAAAAACTAACTTTTTCCCCAAGATTCCTCCTTTGCCTTTTGTCCAGCAGAAATGACAAGTTCAAATGGAAGAGGAGCTAACGACGACCAATGCTCATGCTTTGACACTGATATATCTGCACATATGCCTAAGCACAAAAGAAAACAGAATATAAAGCAAAATCTAACTATTTGTAAATCTACGACTTCATTCATTCAAATCCATATTCACATATACACATATCTAAACATACTTCACCAGACACTTTCTTGATGTTATGACTAAAATGGAATACACAATGTTGAAATTAACCAAAGCTCCAAATAAAGTGAAAAATTCCTCAGCACGCTGAGATATCAGATTTAGGCATGCAATTTATATCTTCATTCAATAAGGAGAAGATGGTAGGAAATAGAATACCATGTTGCACTGCTAAACCCCAGTAACGAGCAAGCCAACATCTCTTCAAAACAACTTCCTCCTAAAAGATAGATACACAAATAAACTTAAGAGTATGAACAGTTAAAAATATATCTCACTTGAGTCTCAGTAGACAAACCATCTCTTCTTGCGTTAAAATCATTCTTTGCGTCTTTGTGCGGAGAGCCTTTGCTTCAGATTCTGCTTCTCGGAGCTGTTCAACTGCTGCTGCAGCCCCATCTTTTAAGTTCTGATTATAACAACAGAATAAACTCATGAAGCTATCACATACATCGGAAACACTTGATTAAGATCTTAAGAATTTACCTCAATTTCTGAACGAAGAGTTGCAATTTCCTCTTCTTTCCCATCCTTGTTTTGCTTGGCAGCGAGTAGAGCAGCCTGAACAATCAATATTTTTTAGTCTAAAAACAGCCACTGACTATGTCATTTTAACAGAACAAGTTTCAACCAATACTGTTACCATTACTAAACTATGTCTATGCCACATCAACTTACCTCTCTTGAACGCAAAGCTGCTTCCTTCCTGAAGATGAATCATTTAAATAATGTTAACAAGGATATCAAATAACGGCAGAACAGATGCAAAACAAATCAACATTACCTGCTCAACAATTTGGCTTCCATGCTTACACCTTCACCCAAATTAGCAACCTGTGAATGATGAATTGAACATAAGAATAGCTGATTCAGCACCACTACCTTCTTTGTGGTAACTTGAGCTAATATCATCAAAACTATAAAGGAGCTTATACGGCATGATAAAAAGAAACATCAAAATTTTAAACTTCAATGATTCCTGATTTACAAGCTATGCAGCTAAATTAATATGAATAAAGGGGTTGACCTGTTTCTCAAGCTCCTTAGCTCTGGCCTCTGCTTGCGCATGTTTTTCTTCAGCAAGGCGAAGCTGTAATGCATGTTTAGGCATAAATTTCACAAATAGAATATAACCGAGTCATGTATTAGGATTGCATAAGATTGTGTGTATTAGAATGTAGAAGAGCACACCTTCTCAAGTATAATCTCATTATCTTCTTGTAGCATATCAAGCTGCAATTACAATACATGTTAGTTTCAAGACTATTGCTTAAAAAAAGACACTTAAGGTTACGAAAATACCAATCTTAAAATTGGAGTAATAAAGCGTATCCTTGAATATAGGTAAAGATTATCTGCGCCTGTTATGAAGACAGAATTTGAGGGATAAAAATGACATACTTCATCACGAAGCGCAGAAGCCTCACGCTCATCTCCTGGGGCCTTTGAGTTGAAGTGTCCAATATCTGGCGTAAACCTGTCCCCGTAACAAATTGAATATATTAGCTACACATACTTCCTAAACTTCGATAACATCAACTAACTACTACAATGCAAGCGAAAAATATATCTTACGAACTTGCCTTTTATCTCTATTCCTATTAGGAGGAGGATCAATTGGAGGTATGGTTACTGGAGTTCTAAGTGAGGGTTTGCTCGGCGGTGGCACTACTGCTGCTGAACGAACTGACATAGAGGAGGGTCTCCCCGCTGATGTGGAACGAACCGATGTTGTATGCTCTACAAAGTTCCGACCTAACTAATTAAAATACCAGAATCCAATCAGCCATAAGATCACCACATTCAAATCCTCTTACAAGTTTACCAATAGAACGTTAACTAAAAGTCAAATAATTAAATTAACACTAATTAAGAGCAAGCCAATGGTAAAAACTCTAGCAGAAAAAATAATTAAAGTTTAATTAGACTCGAATTTAACTAAATCTCTATAAAATTAAGCTCCTACTCAATCTAAACACAACAAAGTAAGCACAATTCAGATCTTAAAACGACATCAACGAAATTAAACAAAAAATTTATAAAAACAAAAAAAAACTCCAATTCCGCATAATTCAAATCACGTAATTATCAGCGTAGATTTTGAATTACCGCAGGAGACGGAGATCTATTAGGCCGAGTCACCGAAATCGCCGGAAGAGGCTTTGCACCGTTAGTAAAACCATTTCCGGACAAAGAAGACGGTGCATGAGGAGGCTGAGCGAATCGGAAACCGAGATCGTCATCGTCGTCTTCGTCGTCGCCGGTGGACTGAGAAGCCATGACCTGAGCTAGCCGCTGAGCCGCGGCTTTAGCGGCGACGTTTTGATTTCGCTTGATAGTGGAGATTCCGGTGGCCGACGGATTAAGCCGGGAGTGAGGGTGAGCCGGCGACATCGCCGGAGAAGAGCCTGGGCTGCTCGAGCCTCCGCTCCACTGTCGCGAGTACACCGGACTCGCAGGTCTCCTCCGATCCATCTATATGTGCGTGTATGTGTATATATACGTGTGTATTGATGTGAAATGAAAGCTGATATTTTCTCGAGGCTAGATTTTCTCGAGAAAATCGAAGGAAAATCGGGGGGTGGACTGAGAGAGACTAGAGTAATAGGGGAAGGTGTGTTTCCCTTTGCGTTCGGGGGGGGGGAGGGGGGTCAGACACAGGTTTTGTGGGGTTGAGATGCGTTTGCTGAGAGCAAAACGGTGGCGTTTGTGCGTTTGATTGTCGTTGATGCACGTTTCGCGGGAGAGGATGAGTGGAAGCGGGGGGTGACGTGTCAAATGAGGAGGCGTGGGCCCGAAACTTTGGTGGCCGCCGATGCCAGATGTTTCGGACACGTAGACTTTTTGCTGCGGGGCAAAGACTGTCGTTGGGACGACGAGACGAGGTTCATGAAACGTTGACGTTTTGATTTGGACAATGAGTTGTTAAGACTAAATTAAAAGAAATTATATATCTCCAACCAATATAATTGTACGGTACATGCACCTATGACATACATTTACAATCCAGCGGTCAAATATAAAAATTATTAAATGACATATCATATATGACTATTAGATCATGAATATATGTCATAGGTGTATGTACTCGAGCTAAACATTTGATTCATGGAAGAGAGAAATCGAGTCACAAATATGGCTCAAAGAAAATCATTATGTTGTTTTTGTAGTTTATTAATCAAAGTAAAGTCAATACTTTTTTTTTTCAATCAACAGTTCACAATCGCTTTTATAAACTTAGATATGTAGCTAGTGAAAGAGATTCTTGTGTGAGGAACCCAGAAGTGGTATGAGAGAAGGGTGTGGCCATTACATAGGGTAGTGGTGGGTCTCAAAACAAGATGTAGTGAGCCATGGGGGAATTTTGGGTCTAAGGTCCGCACAGACACGTGGTCTGGATGCCAAACTTAAGACTTTCTCAGCTAGTGGAGCTATATTCGTCAAGTTTAACGTGCAATCATGTATTGTATTAGATGTAGTTGATCAAAGTAAAGTCAATACTGCAAAAAGTTTCAATCAACAGTTCACAGTCACTTCTATATATATGGATATGTATATAGTGGAGCTCAATTGGTTCCCACTTGTTTATGTTTTGTGCACTTTGATGAGAACATCGTCATTTTAGTGAAACAAAAGCAACTTTGACGAGAGAGATTTACCTACACTTGATACATCATCGTAGCATTTCAAACCAATAATGCAATATTATTTGGGAATGTTCGAACACAATACGTCGCCTTATTCGTTTATAATGTCGCATGGACGAGAAAGGCTTGCATGGAACATGTTTACCGCCACATGATGTTCTTTGTCCAATGATGCATTGTCATGTGTAAGTTTTTCTTCACACGACAATGTATTATTGAATCGAGACGCCACGTAACGGTGAACCCGTTTCAGATAAGTTGCTCTCCATGTGAACGTATTAAGAGACGTAGTTAAATTCTTTTCAACTTTGACACTGCTCGGAATTATGATAAGCTTTATTTGTTCACAGTTCACACACTATGGCAAATAGCATGCATTTTGCAGCAATAATGTTGTAGAAAAAACTAGGCAACTTCACCAAATCAAATTAAAGTCATTCAAATCCAAAACTTGCAAACCAACCTCACCAAATCAAATAGGAAAAAGTCGCAATTTAATAAATTAGCTCATAACCAATAAGCTTAACATAATTAAACTCAATTAATTCTAATAAATTAAGCAGCTGATTTCTTTTCAATGAGCTTCTCTATCAAATCAGCTGCTTCTTGGACCGTGCTTATGTTCTGAGAGCTCTCCTCTTCAACGCTAATGTCAAACTCTTCCTCCAAATTCATCACTATCTCCACCTGTAACAAATCAACCAAATTAGTCCTTCGTCAACCTATTATATATCAATAGCAAATAGTTTGAGATAGTTTTGAAATGACATAAATAAAGTATCAATATACTGGCGATATTCTCAAGACTTGATATAGTAATAGCGCTATTTGAGAGCATTGCTACATTAATATGCCTATAAAATTTGAATTTGATAAATTTGGATACAAAATTAGACATACGGTGTCGAGAGAGTCGGCACCAAGTAATGCAAACTTGGAGTCAGGGGAGACCTCAGACTCCGGAGGCAAAGCCAGTTGCTTCCTCACAATCTCCACAACCTTTTGTACTGTCTCCGGTTTGGCCTGTCCATTTATGCGGTTCAATATAAATTGTTAAACTCAAATTTTCAAGTAATCTACCTTGTGATCGATTGTAAACAGAAAAATAGACACAAGTTGATATACAACCGAAGATAACTATGAATCTTTCGAGAAACACAAAAACTTTTCGAGTTCGAAAAAACTTACAGCGCAACAGATTTGGAGACGAGAGGTCCTCAAAGAAGAGAAGCCACTCTTGGCCCATCCATTAGAAACCAACTTTAAACTTGAACTTGTTCTTGTAACCTACATTAGTTCACAAGCAGATATTGCCTCATGTATTTTCACTCTCAGCACATTTTCTTGGTCTCAAAAACCATCAGTGGGGCAAATAATTCAACAAATTCAAAAAATAATGACCATAGTGGTTAAACCTATCACTAAGGTATGTGAGCATCTTGGGTGCAGCTGCTGCACTCTGTCTGCCTCTTACAGATAGGTAGATGTGTTCGTGTGAGAGCACATGCAAAAACATGTATCTTGAGAGGTAGTACAACAACCAAATGCAAGATTTTCTCTAAAACGGACCCCAAATTTTGAATAGATAACCCAATTGAACAAGAGAAATGTGACTTGAGTATACCAACTTTGGTATAGTAGTACTAAAAGACCAAATGAGACTAAAATTAATGAAGACTTAAATGGGTCATGTTCACCGTCATCGTGGCATCCCAAACAGTCTTAACATAGACTTGTATTAGTGGCTCAGGATGTTACAATAAATGTGTTATATGAAAGTCTCTCACAAAATTAATAGCAATAAAAGTGAATCTAAGCTAAATGTTAGTACCTGGCAAGTCTTGATTGGCTGGTTTTGAAAGGTTTGGAACCCGCAGAGAGAAGTTGCTGAAGCAGAAGCCATTGGAGCTCACAAAAACGAAGCACAAAAACTTGGTTACTTGGAAACGGAGATAGGTGAAAGTGGCTAAATTATCCTATTGGAACAGAGCCCTATCTACTACTTACGTGGCAGATACTCGGACATCATGGTGGGTCCCCAAAAGGCCAGGTACAAGTTGCCACACGGGACAAATTAACAACTAGGCATCCAGCATTTGTCAGCACAAAAGGATTATTTTTTGAAGTACCGAATTTTGTGAAGAAAATAATATAATTTTTTGTGTTTCTCTATTTGTATTATGATATATGAAAATTTTGGCTCAAAAGACATGTCATGTGAACGGTGCTTGTTAAATGAAAAATGATGTCGTATCATACAAAATGGGTTGATTGTTAAAACCAAAATCTACTCAACAGTAATTAAAAATTCTATTTGGTCCAAATTGTTTCAATTTTCGTAATTTCTTTTCTTAATATAACAATACATTTATATTAGTAAATTTGTATCAAATTCGTTATTCAGGAGATTCAAACCTAATATAAGTAAAAAAGAATATTACTAAACTGTAGCAATAAGTGACTCTAAATCGTTGTAGTTAATAATTATTGAAACTAAAGGATAATGGCTTAATTATGTCTATAAAATCATCACATAAGTAGCATGTGGTTTTTTTTTTAATACAACGATACTACACTAAGGAGGTGGGATACCTAGGCCACACAATGGGCTAGCCAAATAATTTGGTTAAAACTCGTCTTAGATGAGAATCAAACTTAAAATCTCTCACTTATAAGTAACACATACTAGAGTAAGATGAGCTTTCCAAAAGCATATCATTTAGATGCACCATGATTGAAAATAAAAATTAACTATGAGGAGTTACTACACTCATAGGCCATAATACAAGAGATACTTATATGAAACGGAGACGACAAAATGATGATGTTTCAAAGTTATCACACGCTACAACATTTTGCTTTGTGTTTTAGATTTCATATGACGTTGTGTTGTTAATTTGTATGACATGAATATATTGTTACTGTCAAGGGCGAATTTGATGAAGGGCTAGGGGGCACGTGCCCCTCTCATTTTTGTGGATTTAAAAAATATATACACTTAGTTTTAAGTAACTTGTCAAAACTACCTTCATATATCTCTTTTTCAATCCTTTTGTGTGAAACATACGAGTTCAACAAAAACTAAACAATCTCTCCACTGCAACTCTATCACTCGATCCTCATCCAAGACCACCAAAAGAAAAACATACATGTTTCTAGCAAAATGACATTGTTTATTAGGAAAATTTTAAATTAGTCATTTTTTTAAAAATAATAAAAGGCCCATTAACCCTCTCTTCTCCCAATCGTCGTATATATTTGAACTCTTAGCTTTATACATATATGATTTTACTCTTTATGTGACCTATAACAATATTGATCTAAAGACCCAATTAAAAGAGCATTAAAGAAAGAAGATGTGTGATAAGCACACAATAGTATGAGTCGACCAAGTGCTCGACGTAATGCCTCATCAAAAACATTGAATTTTTTTTTTGCCATTGTGCGCTATTCTTAGAATGCAACAAGAATAGTCATGCATTCACCACTATTTAGTTGTTCTCCCAATTAGCTAACTTCTAGCTTTGCCCTTAATTACCGTGACGTTCTAGTTCCACTATATAAATTGTTATCTCTAAACTGCAGGATAGTTATTACTTATTAGGGTATGAGCAGAAGATTCTTTCTACTTTAAAAGGCTGAATATTCTTTGATCATGTGGAAGAGACGAAACTAGTACGTCCTTGCTTACCTTGAAGCTACACTTCTTGAAGGACTAAAAGTCTAATAACTAATAATTTGAGTGTCAGACAAGGCTTTGAACCATGATTGGTCAATTCCGTAAACACACCAATCCGGCCACAATACTAATATAGATTGCGCACCACGCACACATATTTCGACGTGTAATTCCACCAACATAACATTTTATTTAACTCTGCCTCTCCAATTTCCTCTCATTCATTTCTCAGACACCTCAAAAATGGCAGATCCACTCAACAACTCTCTCGTCCCAAGCTTCTTGTACTCTTCTTCTTCTTCTTCAATGCGGACAACAAGGACAAGTACTGATGCATCACCGCCGTTCAATTCATCGTCTGCTGCCGCAGCGCTGTTGTCGAAAAGGGTGGTGATTCCGGCGCCTAAAGAGAAAGTGGAGATGTACTCGGCGGGGTTTTACGCCGCGTGTGGCGTAGCAGGGATGTTGAGCACCGGACTCAACCACTTGGCTGTCACTCCTATGGATCTCGTCAAGTGTAATATGCAGGTGATCACCTTCTTCACATTTTTTTTTTCTTTTGCTTTTTGAAAATATGAGCAAGCATCCAATTTTGTAGTGTTCATTTATGGATTCTATGTGGTATTCAACACAAACCCAATTTTCATTTGGTTTTGGAAATCATGATATTCCTGTAAACAATTTGGTTGTTGTTTAACAAGTTTGGGAGCAAAAGTTTGTTGTTCATATGTGACGTAACTGTTGTAATTGTTGACAGTTGGTTACTAATTACGATTCACGAATAAACGAGGTTTAAAATGCATCCAAATATAAACAAAATAAAATAAGATTTAATGCCCAAAAAAATATTAAACTTAATTTTGAAATACTTTTCTAAACTTCAATGAAATGCTATATTTTCTTATCACATTGCCGACTGTCCCTCACAATTAAGTAGTTACAGTTACACATAACACCACTTACACTTAGTACGACCAACAACAAATGTACACATCAAGTGCCGAATTATATCTTTGCAAAGAGAAATGCTATTCAGACTCTCTCGACACATGTGCAAGCAGCTCACACTTAAACTTGTTTTTGAGGGAGTCTGAGTAGTCAACATCTCTAATATTTTTTTCTTTATTGTGCTACATAAATTTTAAGACAAAAACTACAAGCGTGAGCAAGTCCCACTCGAACTTGTGGTTTTACTCATGTTGATTCAAAGCTTACTGAAGTCATCATGCCTCTAAACCCTTCTTCAGATTGACCCAATCAAGTACAAGAGCATCACATCCGGATTCGGAGTTCTGCTCAAGGAGCAGGGCATAAGAGGTTTGTTCAAAGGTTGGGCGCCCACCTTGGTTGGCTACGGTCTTCAGGGAGCCGGCAAGTACGGACTCTACGAGTTCTTCAAGAAGTACTACTCAGACATTGCAGGCCCCGAGTATGCATCCAAGTACAAAATCTTGATCTACCTTGCAGGCTCTGCCTCAGCTGAAGTCATTGCCGATGTTGCCCTTTGCCCTATGGAAGCCGTCAAAGTTCGTGTCCAAACTCAGCCCGGTTTTGCCAGAGGCTTGACTGATGGCCTTCCGAAGTTAATCAAATCCGAAGGCGCTCTCGGGTATGAATCGAAAACTGAAACACTTGATCGAGGAATGTTGTGTTTGAAAAGTTCTGATATGATGAGGCTAAGGAGTTTCGTTGTGTTGTAGGCTGTACAAAGGGATGGTTCCGCTTTGGGGACGTCAGGTTCCTTGTGAGTTGAAACCTTTCCGTCCTCTTTTATTCTGATTCCTGACTTCCCTTGCGTTTACTAATATAAGCCTTTTGAAATGGTCCTGATATCTACAGATACTATGATGAAATTTGCATCTTTCGAGACGATTATCGAGCTGATGTACAAGCATGCCATCCCAACACCTAAAGAGCAATGCAGCAAACCCTTGCAGCTGGGTGTGAGCTTTGCTAGCGGGTATATTGCTGGTGTGTTCTGTGCTCTTGTCTCACACCCAGCTGACAACTTGGTCTCCTTCCTCAACAATGCCAAAGGAGCAACCGTTGGTGATGTGAGTGTTCGTACATTCCTGGCTTCCTCTGCGTTTACTGACACCTACATAATAAATAGTGTTTATTTTAATCGTGATTGATGTATCTTGCAGGCTGTGAAGAAACTGGGACTATTAGGTCTTCTCACCCGAGGCCTTCCTCTGCGTATCGTCATGATCGGAACCCTAACCGGAGGTCAATGGGTTCTCTATGATGCATTCAAAGTTCTTATAGGGCTGTAAGTTTCTGCTCCCTTCATTATCTTTCGTTTTGTTCTTCCAAACATGCTCTGTTTTTGGCCAATGGAATGTGACATGGTGTGCTCAATTGCTTTTTCAGGCCGACTACCGGTGGTCCTCCTCCTGCCGCGGCCGAGGTTGCCAAGGCTTGAATCCATAGCTGAGCAATTTCTTTCAAAGTGATGAGTTGATTCAGTTTAGGGTCATTGATCCTGCATTACGGTTTTCTACACGACTGTACTCTATACAGTAATTTTGTATGTATACTTATTCTTTGCGTTATACTGCTCGATTTTGTATGTATACTTATTCTTTGCGTTATACTGCCATAGATGAACATGTAACATAGAAATAAAAAGTTACCTTGAAGTTGAACTGAGGTAATATCCAGGTCTTCAATAACTATTTAATCGTCTACGGTCAGATGAATGAACTGCCAAGAGCTCGTATGATGAGGGAACAAAGGGAAAAAATCGATTCCCACATTTTTACTATTAAATGATATTGAAAATTTGTCTCACAAGCATGTGCTCATGTTTGAGAATTATCACGATTTAGACTAAGAGGATATATGGTATCAAACACAACTCTTGCGAAAATATGCCGGACTTCCGGCAGGGCTCCCTGAGCTAATGACTCGTAATCAATCTTGCTGCCCTGCTTCGGGATGAATCCCCTCTCTGCACCCGATGTTACGCAGCTAAAAATCCGGCAGACTCTCAAAGATAACCCCCACGGGATAAGTACCTGTGATTTGAGATCGAATCAAATAAAGCATGCCCTTTGCAGTTTCAGCAAATAAGATGAAGAATTTACTATATCAGCATTCAACTTCATCACGAAAAGAAAAGTTAAAGAAAGCGCTCACCAGATCCGAATATGGTGCTTGGGGGTACCCTGCCATTGCCTGAGAGACTATTTGCTCATCAGTCATATTATTGAGGGCACGCTTAAGAGATGCTGCAAGATTCACAACTTCATCCCTCAATGCTCGAGGGTTCGAATTCTGAGTTTCTAATAATTCGTGAAAGCTAACATCGTGTACTTTAGTGACTCTCTTAGCTATGTTTACTGCTTCTAACATATCCCCACCATTGTGAACTGCAAGGCTAAGTGCAGCAACCACCAACGGATCCCGAGGTTGTTCGGACAGTGCATTGTGGAATGCTAAGATCGCAACCCTGAAAGTGCAAACCAGTGATGAGTTTCATTTGGTCCAAATTGTAATGAGCTCGAAAGAATATCCTAAAATCTCTAATGTACAAGAGAACATGTAATTTAATCTGCTTAGATCGATCGACCAAAAAGAAAAAGGAGCAAACAAATTACAAAGAACTAGGATGAAACGGCAAGAATAAGGCTGCTGCATAGATCTAATTCCAAGCAGAGCTCATACCGTGGTGCAAGTATAAACAATTAAACCATTTCAAGGTTTTATCATTCCAATTTCCTGCTATTAATGGCATATGTGAACAAATGAGCATTCTGTTTTTCAGAACATCTTACCATAAGCTACTGTGGCATGGCTTGTCGGGCGACAGAAGTTTATCCAAGTTCGAAAAAAGGGACTGCATGTGGAAAGCCAAAGAATTAAACAAATCATGGCCTTTTAAGGCAGCCTCTTCAAACTGTAATCAACTAATGAATAAGCATATAACAAGTAACTGAATGATTATGTAACGATAATTACCAAAAGCATGTTAGTCCTTTTGTCGCGTCTTCGAAAACCATGGCGAACAAAATATGCAGCCTACAAGATGAAACCGTAGTAGAACTAATTGTACTGTGTGGACAGGTAGAAAATTTATTCAATTATGAAACCCATACCTGGATAGGAAGAAGTAGTTCTAGAAGTCCAAATTTCCATAATAACCTTAAAGAAGCTTCAGCGGAACCATACGCTAGCATGTAGTTCATTTCCATGAGGAGCCTTCCCTAAAGCATGACGTAATGAGAAAGTAATTCAGGGACTCCAGAATATTAAGTGAAACGAAAATGATAAGGTCAAAGAGCTCTTGAAATACCTTATCAAGCCTAAGAATTGAATAAGATAAACTTTTAACAGAATGAGCTGTTTCCTTGGAAATTCGAAATCCTAAACGAGCAGCAATTCTTATTGCACGTAGAATGCGAGCTGCACAAAATGCAGAATCTGATTTTAGTATCTCCATAAACATGATAAAGTGTTCGCCACGTAAGCACAGGTGGGTGTGTATTTATAACACACCCCCCATGGGAGATAACAACTGCATTTAGCAATACCCGTGTAAACACAAAACAAAGCAAACTGCAAACATAAACTCACCACAATCCTCTCGAAAAGAAGTACTTGCAGGTATCACGGTTTGGACCTAGGCCCAAAGAAGATGATGTGAGGACAATGTATTTGCCATCTAGGCTAAAGTAATATAAGAAACCACAACTGCTAAGAATACAAGCACACTTTAGCTTTTCTAATATCTTCAATGCCTCCCATGTAGTCGTACACTATCCTTGCATAAGGATCAAACATCAACCTGCAAAAGAAAAAAATGAAGACAATAAGAAATAAAAAGAAGGAAGAGTTTTAAGTGCCAACTTTTCAAGTAAAAAGGGTTTTATAAGCAACCCGTTAATTGTAAAGTCACGCTGCGAACAATTCCTCCAACGCATATAATCCTTGTCGTCACAGTGATTTGGTTTCCTGAAATCACTGCTTAAGTTTCTGCCAGACTTTCGTGCGGAGATGCTAAAACTTGAGACCTGATATGGGTGCAAAAATTAACATGACATTAGAACAGTGTGCATCTATGAGTGTTGTGCCCGTGTGCAAATGGACAAGGAACTTCATGGTATTTGAGTACGAAATGATAGCACTCCCAATGCATTAGACTAATAGTTCATTATTAGTTGAAAAATAGCTTAGAGTTACAACAAAAAACAAACCTCAATAACTGTATCACCAATGTGCACATGACATATAGGAAACCGCTTGCCAACTATTTCACACCAAGAAAATGTTCTTGTCACCTGAAAATATCATTTACAGATACTACAATCTAGATACAACTTCCGATATCAACACCAACCTAAACTTAAACTTAAAAAATTATGAGCAAAACCTCTTTGAGTTCAGCTGAAGTTATTATGTCGAAGTCCTTTGGCGTACGGTTTAATATAAGATCCCTTACACAACCCCCTACAAGATATACCTCATATCCTACAAGAGAAGACAAGATAACACGATTATTTACACAATTAAGAATAGAGCACGAACCGCATTAATAATACAAACCAAATTCAACCATAAATTCAAACTTGATCACCATCTTATAGCTAGATTAACACGCACCCTTTCGCTTTAGCCCATTGAGAACCTTTCGGGTAGGCTTGTCGATCATTGAAGTAGTAATTCCAAGCTCTTTGGAATTCAGCTTCTTCCACGCCGGCGCTTTAGCATCTTCTACACCCCCCAAAAATCCCAAAGTGAAAGTTAAAAAACCATTCAAATGATCCATAATACAAAACCCAAATCACAGGCAAGAAAATTAAATCGAAAGGTCGAAACTTGCTTCTTGCATTGGCAGAATTACTGTTTTTATTGTCCTTAAACAGACCCTCCGGCTCATCAAGAGCCTCCATGGCGGCGACTAAGTTCAACTGCACCTGAAATTGATCGAAACGACTGGCTCATAAGCAACTCACATATACATATATATACATGTATATACATATATATACATATATATATATATACACACTTGACAAATGCAGGGATGAAATTACCTTGCTGATGCAGTGAAATGGAGGAGTACGGAGGCAGAAATGGGGTCGGCAAGCGATTCCGAAGCTGGAAATCACCATTGTCCGAGTCGACTCATTCACCGAGTGGGGTTTTGGGGATTTGGATTGCAGAGCTTAAACCCAATTGTTAGGGTTTTAGTAACCAGGGACAGAAGTCAGAGACAGAGTGGCTCCTCTCACTGGAAATGTTTTAGCCACACGTGAACTCTCAAGATTTAAGTTGGATTAGCTTGGGCTTACATGGGCTTGTTCCACACACAAAACTAGCTTGGGCAACATGTGAACTGGTCGTGGGTACATAACGGGTTTGGGCTATGTTCGTGTTATAACAGGGCGGACTTCAAATTAAAACCGTGTTAGAACTAGACTAGTTGGGGCACAAAAAGGCTAAATGCATTTCAGCCCACTCCTGCTCACAGTCAAATGACACACGTCCTCTCAAAGCTTTCAACCAGAAAATCACCAGTGTTTTTGTCAACTTCGTGCCTCAAACCCAAGACCAAGAAGCATACCTAACTTAAAATTTTACCGCAATTGCACTGGGCCACTTGCGGTGGTTCTGGAACTGGCTACTATAAAAACCTAAAATTTCGATCAATAATAATTCTTGTTTTTTTTGTTTTTCTAAAGCTTAGTTTTGCTTGGACTGGGTTGGTATACATGTCCAGCTCAAATTAACCAACTCAAATTTGTGTCAACCCTCAACTCAAACGTGGGCCCATTAAGAAAAGTGTTGCATTGAGCCTTTCTAAACCCCAATGTTGAAAAACTCATCGTTGTTCAATCAGTGGGCCAATCCATGGCCTTAGGCCAGTTTTCTACTAGTGTTGGGGGTGAGGGGGTGAGGGGATTTCGGATTGGAGGACTTTGGATTAGGCATGGGTTCGGTTCTAATCGGTTCGGTTTTTTGCCAAAATTGAAACCGAATCAAAATTATTATTCAGTTCGGTTTTTTTTTTGGTTTTATTCGGTTCAGGTTGCATTCGATTCGGTTTTAGTTTGGTTCGGTTTTTTTTTAAATGGACTGGTGCATATAAAAAGACCTTAAGGCCCAATTGTTTCCCAAGAAAACAGGGACTTCCCATCCCATATTTTCTGAAAGCCCAAAAACACAAATTAGCTGCAAATCACATGTCGTTTTGGATCAAAATCAAACAAACCAGAAAATCAAATGGTTTTTGTTTTGGGAATTAGGGTTTGCATGCAGCAGCAGATCACCCACATCGAATAAATAAATAAATCATCTTCTGTGCACAACCTTGCTGCAAAATGAGAAAAAAACGAATAAATAAAAAAAAAAATCTTTAAAACTCAAATCCATGAACAACCAATCGAGATGTCAACAATATAAGTCAAATTTCAACCATCCAACTTAAGATCTGTTGCAAATCGAATAAGAGTATGAAAGACAAGGAAAGAAAGGAAGACTGAGTCGGTGAAACTTGATCCAAAAGATGCGAGCGAGACCCACCTTGTTGTCGACGATAGCGGAAGCCATGGCAGACTTCGGCGGAGGTATGGCCATTGAGTTGGCACAGTGGGATTGGAGCGATTTAAATCACAGACGGATGAAGTTGAAGAAAGTTGGGGTTTTAATTAGACTTAGGGGGAAGAGTATGCACATAGTTGGGGTTTTGATTGGATTTGGGGGGGAAGAGTATGCACATCAAGAAATCAAAGAAGGGAGAGGGAGAGAGAGACGAAGAGAGGAGGATGAAAGATGGGGCCCAATCAAACTTTTGCTGCGGCTTAGGGTTGAGCAGGATGAAAGATGGGGATCAAAATTTTGAGGATAGGGTTTGTTAATTTTATATACCTAATAAAGAATTAAAGATCTAGGATGTTTTTAAATATTTTACTTATATAATCATAGTAAGATAAAGCATGTTGTCAAGTTGGCTTAAAGCAAAGACTCTCAACTTGGAGGGAAGGGGTTTGAACCCTCATGCCTCCATTTTTTTAGTATTTGTATGATTTTCATAATTAAAATATTATATAAAATAATTATATATATAGGTTCGGTTCGGTTTTCGAACCCCTAAAACCGAAACCAAACCAACCAATTTCGGTTTGGTTCGGTTTTTTCGGCTTTGGTTCTGTGTTTGGCCCGGTTTTTTTCGGATTTTGGTTTTTTAAACCCACCCCTACTCTGGATGTATGAATTCACGCTGTCAGTCATAAAAATTACGTATCAAACTCATCGTCTATATGCGTCTAACACAAGACCTTCCACTAACAAATAAAGAAGAATTATACTAGACTCTAGTGTTACTGGCTTCTGAATGTGAGTCATGCTCCTAAGAACTTATCTTGTGTCAGTAAAATTTGAAAAATCTTGGGTGGTATGTACCATTGAATGGTACGACCATTGAATGGTCCTAGATTAATTTGCAGTAGGCCCCAAATGAATCTTAAATCATTCAATAGTACGTATCATTGAATGATATGTACCATTAAAGTTTGACCCAATAAAATCATGTTAATATAAAATAAGGTTGATTACATTTTACACCTTTAAGGTTTGAGGTCATTTTTAAAATGGGTCACGAGGTTTCAATTTTCTAACATTGCCCCGTAAGTTTTTGAAATTGTGTCAATTTACACCTTTTGTCTAATAAATTATTTGAATTTTCATTAAATTGATGACACAGTGAGCATGAAATCCGTAACTGGTTGACATGTAAGCCATATTTGTACCATATAGCCTAAAAAACCTATCAATTTAATAGATAATTAGACATTCAAATATACAAAAGGTGTAAATTGATACAATTTCAAAACCTTACCGGGCAATGTGAGAAAATTGAAACCTCATGGCCTAATTTAAAAATCACGTCAAACCTTGAAGGTGTAAAATGTAGTTAGCCCCACTGTTGTAAAAATCGGCCTAGTCGCTAGGCGGCTGCCTAGACTCTAAAACCAAATTGCTTTGTACAATCCTCATTTTACTTGTTGATTGCATCTATAGAAGGGAAAATTCTTATATACTCCGGAGTAAATTTTATTTCAGAATACCACTTAAATGTAGAAATTACTATTTGAGCGATGAGTTTTACAACTTAAACGATATTATGTGTTACAACTTAAACGAGAAAATGAATGTTTACATTGTAACACCTATCGTTTAATTACCATTTGGCAAACAGTCCATGCAATTGTCAAACAATAGGCATGGATTTGCATTACAATATGCAATTAGACAAAAGATTAAATGGCAGCATCACATTATTTAGTGCTAGTGCTCTACATGGATCTGCATTTAGAATTGTTTAAGAGTCTATTTGGTAGGCCGGTTGGGATAGGTTGTGAGCAATTAAAATGCACCTGAGTCCAGTTCATTGTTTGTTGTGACAAAATTTAAGATGGACATGATTGGACATGATGGGTTATGAATCCAAAATAGAGTGGGTTATGTAACCCACCCTCACACACAGGTTACAAGTCCATTCGTGCGAGGCCACTGCGTTTGGCATTGTTTCTCTCGCTTAACGCTCACGCTCATCATCTTCTTCTCCATTGATACCATCTCCTTCGTCCTAAGTTCCTAACCATTTCTCTCTCTCTCTCTCCCTCTCCCTCTCTCTCTATCTCTCTCTTCATTCTTTGATCCCAACTCAATTGTTGTTTGATGTAATAATAGAGGTGTCACAGTCAAACTTAGATCCATAATCTCTTATAGTCTCTTTCCGCCCTTCTCGATTCAATGGCTGATGAGAGATCAAATTGAATGGGAGTCCTAACCTAAGCAACTGGTCTTCTCTCTCTCTCTCTCCCCTCCCAGATCGGAATCGTCAGGCTTCGGTGTTCGGATTGCGGTTGGGTGGGTCATCTTCAGGATGCTGTAATTGCGCAGTCGCGGGTGGGTGGGTCGTCGTTAGGATGTCGGGTCGTTGAGATCGAGAGTGTAATTGCAAAGAGAGAGAAAGAGAAGTCAGGAGATATCCTTTATTTTATTGTATTTTTTTCAATCCCAACCTATCCAAATTAAGTTGTTTACACCAAACATTAAACACATGTCTCAACCTATCTAATATAATCCTTGCCTAACCAGTCCTATCCCTGAGACCCAATCCTATCCCGCCCACCAAACAGGCCCTTAGTGTTTAAGTTGTAAAACTCATCGTTATCACTTGAACGTATAAATTATCGTTTAAGTTGTAAAACTCATTGTTCAAATAGTAATTTCTATGTTTAAGTGGTAATTTACCACTTGAACAAAAAATTTTATCAAATGAACCATATCTGTACCACTTCAACGACATTTAAGTAGTAATGGTTTATTTTGTAACCTAAAATTCAACTCATTGAAATTGTATCAATTTACACCTTTTGTCTAATAAATTGTTTGAAGTTTCATTAATTATCTTTCCAATATCATCCTCATTTTACTTGTTGATTGCATCCATAGACATTGTTAATTATCTTTCCAGTATCATCCTGGTGATCATCTATTGGATTATGAAGTATAAAATTTGATAATGTTTCATCCTGTAAGGTACCGTCATTCATAGCTTCATCATATTCATTTTCGTTGTACTGCTCATCCTCATTTGCCGAAAGGGCATCAGATAGTTGATGCTGGAAGGAAGCTCATCCATGGATCAAACTTTGACCTTCATCTATTCCGATGGGCGTGGACAACCAGAAGAATGCTTGGTATACAAGAAACAAATTTCACTTTCTAATAGTAAGAGCTAGCTCTGATACAGTGATACCTTGGAGGAATTGTGCTCATTTTCACTGACAATTCAAACAAAAACTGATACAGTGATACCTCAGCCACACAGAAGTTCATCTTAATGACAAGTCCGCCAAGAGATTTAAAGCTTGCAGCAGCCTGCCTTACTGCCTTTGATATAGTTGGAAGGTCTCGAATTGTCACATCAATGGCTCAATCTTCTGCTCGTCTGAAGGGTCCAATTTCCCAGCAACCTTCTCATCCTAATTCATGGTGTTTCTTGATGTTGTAGGTGTAGTTCTCGAGCGAGCGAGTTCTTGGCATCCAACTTGGTCTTAACCTCCTCACCTTCAGCTTTCTACCTCTCTGCCTCCTGTAGAGAAAGACAATATTCCAAACTCCAGAATATGACTTCTCAGTTAGTGCAAACTCCACACTAGCCCAAATCGAGCAACCAACCGTGAAGAAAAAGAATGGAACTCAAAGAAGATGAATCAACTTTCACTAACAAGGAAATAAGCTTACAAGTTACAACACTCTCACCAAGAGCATGAACAATACAGCCAGGTATCACGGCAATTGAAAAGACTATTGTCTGGAAGGAAAACAAAAACATAAAGTAGTGCCTTTACACCATGAAAACATGTGGGTTCCCAAGACAGCCACAATTAAACAGAAGTTAATATAAGTTGTTGGGTAAGTGGGAAGTCATTCTAGAAAAACCACTTTAATTTTAACACCTCCTGTACAATCTCTCGGCCACTTCCTTTCTCAACCTGAGCTTGCCATCGGTAATAGTGGTATTGTTTGAAAAGAAAAAAAGAAACCGCAAATTTCTCAATCTCCTGTACCCTTAGCTTTTCATGTCACGGAATCCACATTGTCAGAAGAGATTTCAAGTTCAAATTTCCTATGCTTTCAAAAAGAAAAAAGAAACCAATGGAAATTTGATAACGGGTGCAAGCAATATTCTAAACTACTCTACTTCCAACCATTGCGTACAAATACAATAAGTGGCTATTTATCGTACTGCTGGAAGCATTAAACTCAGCATTCCATTTTTCAGCAGCATGATGAGCGAAGAACAGTTTGCCTTCTTCGGGAACTCTTCAGGTGCCTCTACATGGTTCTCCTGCCAATAATGGGAGTGAAAATGATCACATTATTGTGACGGGGCTAGCTTAGATAATTTATTCCCCAATGTCGTGAGTCCAAAGCGGCGTTTGGCAGCAATGGGATGAACTGCATGTGCCCTCCTTATTGTTTCTGGACTAGCTTCAGATAATCCAATGTATTTTTTGTTCCCCTCGTCCCACAACTAAAAAAACCAGGAATTTGAGAAAAACTAACTGAAAGACTTAACATTGCACCTAAATGTCTATATATGGGGACTGATGTATCTACGCATTGCAAATAGTAAATATCAATGTAGTCCACACCAAGGCGTTTCCGGCTAGCCTCACAACACGACCGGACATATTTGCGAGTGCCATTTACTACAACGTATCAGCGTCAAACCTTACGATACCAAATTTTTTAGCCAACTGTACCTTGTCTTGAGGCATATGCTTCAATGCCCGGAACACAAGCCACACGACAATGGACCAACAATGTAAGCATGTGAACTTACAAGGAACTGAGGACTAAAAGAAGCTATATTTAAATAAAAAAGAACAAAAATACCTGGTGATATCTGAATTAAGCAAACCGAACACAAACCAACCACTAAGTTGGACAACAACAATGCAAAGAATCAAAGACCTTCAGGCATACGACTCACAGGTCACAAGTTCACAACCCAATCCAAATCACGTACATAGATTAAATTAATACCTCAGCTCTGACCCGACCCGGCTTTCCAACTTCCAGTTCCGTAGTCGTTGTTGGCGGGACCTATATGGCGAGGAGCGCAGTAAAAAAGAAAGTTCAAGTTTGGTTTTGGTAAATACCAAAACTTGAAGTTCTTTAATAATTCCCTTTGTTTTTATCCAAAAAAAATTCCATGGAGTGGTTTAATTTTAATTATTCCCTTTTTTCCAATTTAGCTAGTGTCTGCATTTTTTTTAACAAAATCCTTTTTTTTTTAATTAAAAGAATTAATAACAAAAAAATGAAAAAAAAAGGGGAAAAATTTGAATTTAATTGTTTCCGAATTAAACACGTGGTTAAAATGAGTAATGGCTATGAAAGTTAACATAAATGAAGAGAGTCCTACTACTAAAATTGGGTTTCTCTCTATTTCCTAATACAATCAGGACGACTTACTTAGGGTTTCTAATTTCTTACCCTCCAAGTAACATGAATGGCATCACAACACTCCCTTCAAGATGCCCTAAGACATGTCAAGAACCAAGATGAAGCTTATGAAGTCCAGTACGACTAAGCAACACATTCACTTTGGTTCATAGGATAGGATACACAGCAGCATACGCCAGACATACAAGCCTTTGACGTTCTAAATGTGCGCTTCATAATATACCTTTCCTGACCTTTTCGTTAACACCAGGTACATGATCAATTCGGTTCTTATCGATTAATAATATTGGTGAAAGATAAAGTAGACGACTTTCGTTATAACTTATGAAATTCTTAATTAGATTGACAAAAATAGTGACATATGGACGAAATGGATAAAGTCTTTGTGAAATTCTTCATTAGATTGACATTGTTGCTGAATTGACAACTTCAATTGGGTCTTTCCGAAATTACATCTCAGAGTCTCACAAAAAGAACCACTATAGCAGTCAATCTCAAACCTGGACTCGTGTGTTAATCCCAGCAATTACAGGATCAATCCGACTGCTTCGCCAACGGCGGCCACGCCACGCCAATACCTCCGGCCATGTGAAACCCAGAAGAGAAAAGCTGAAATTGTGAAGGGATTGAAGGAGAAAAGTGGATTGGGAACCTTGGAGAATCGGAATGGGATATTTGATGGGGTTTTGGAGTTGGTGGGTTTCTGTGTTTATCTTGCGGCCGGAGGTTCCAATTTGGGGCCGTCGGATTTGAAGCTTCTGAGGACAAAGAAGCCGGCGAGAGTGGCGGAGAGGAATATCAGAATCAGTCTCAGGGGACACATTTCTCCTTCTCAATCTCTCATACATGCACAGAGAAAGAGGGGAGAGAGGATAGAGAAAACAGATACAATTTTTCGGAATTAAAATAATTAGGAAAATTTGAAAATTAAACACGTGCTTGAAATAAGTAACGGCTCTGAAACTTAACATAAATGACGAGAGAGTCCTAGTCCTACTAAAATTGGGATTCTCTCTCAATTTCCTAATACAATCAGGAGGACTCGACTTAGGGTTTCTAATTTCTTACTTACCCTCCAAGCAACTACACTGGCACTCCCCCTCTCTATATCTGTCTATAAATATACCCACTCACTCTTTGCTCTCTTGCTTTTGTCCGATCAACTCTCTCTCTCTCTCTCTCTCTCTCTCTCTCTCTCTCTCTCAAATCCTAATAGCTTCAGGAGATTGTATTCTATAAATACCCAAACAACGCCCTCTCTAATCGTCCCATCAAAACCACAACAAACACACAAACCCACTTCACTACTCGACTCCACTCCACTTCTACTGTGGCGTTAATGGAGATCAATCATTCCCTTGTCCCGACTGGTTTCCGCTTCAAACCCACCGATCAAGAACTCATCGGTCGCTTCCTCCGCAACTTTTTGGTAGAGACACCACGGCTACTTCCCCCACCGCCGCACAACACCATCATCCACAGGTGCAACCTCTTCGGCAACCACTCAGAACCCTCTGAGATCTGGGAGGCCTTTGGAGGAGGAGGAGCGCTTCAACTTGCTGCTGCTGATCAACCTGCCTTGTATTTCATCTCTGAGCTCACGAAATTAAATCCCGAGGGTTCCCACATGGCTCGAAAGATGGGAAGAAGCGAAGGTAAATGGGATGGCAAGGGAGTGCCCTCATGGGTTGGCAAAACTGAAGGAAACCCTACCTGTATTGGACTGAAGAGAACCTTCTGCTACAAGAATGTAGACTCAGAGGACCACGGGGGGTGGTTACTGGACGAATACAGTCTCTTTGCGGCTCCAAGGAAGCGCAACAGCCTTACAAGTTACGATTTTGATTATGTGCTTTGTCGGTTGAGGAAGACTGGCTTTAACAAGAGAAAGCGTCCGACTTCATCATCATCAGAGGATGATCAAGTGACCACTTCGAAGAAGAGGAAGAAGACGAACCGCGCAAACAAAGATATCGAAAAAGATGATGGTCAAGAAGAGGGATCAAAACAAAATATGAATCTGATCAATGTTGTAGAGGAGGAAGGACGACAAGGCAATTCTTGTCTAACTAGTAATCTTGTGGTTTCTGAACATGAGATGAATGATTTTATGGTCGGTGATGATGTTGATTACGGTTATGATGATAATGATCCGAGATTGACCATCACTGTTGCCGAATTAGAAGAAATATTGGCTTTAGAGCCGACCGATGGAGCAGTAGAGGAGGAAGTGCTTTTGTCAACAGCTTCTGCCTCAGAGGAATTGTTATTGGGTAAAGAAAGACAAGAAGTTCCACTGCCGGTTTCTTCCACCGTCGTCGTTGCCGATGGAGCAGTGGAAGAACAAGCCTTGAATCCGCCAAATATGTTAGAGGAGTTAATTCCTGAAACCCGAGAACTGCCTTTGCCAGCATCGTCTGGGATTGCTGAAGATGGAACCGTAGAAGAGAAAGCTTGGGATCCAAGTTTATTAGAGCAATATTGGCTTGCTGAAACCCAACAAGAGGAACCTCTGAATCCAAGTTTCTACAGGGATTTTATGTTTGCTGATGGAGGAGGAGTAGAGGAAGCTTATCATCCAAGTGCCTTCGACAATGTGGTCGACCAACCATTATTCGAAAGCAGCTACTTGAATAGTTATTCGTTTATGGAAGATCAGTTCATGCCACTTATTTTTACCTAATTAATTTCACTACCTGCAGAAATTGGTATTGAATGATGATTTGTAACATGATTTTGACCGGGTTTTAGTGTTTCTTTAATTGTCTATTGTGTTTTGTTCCGGGTGATCATGTAAAATTATCAATGAACCGACTCCCTTTTTTCCAGCAATTTTACTTTTGATGGTTTGTAACTTTGATGACCAAATAATGGAGAGCTGGTCTCTTAATTTCAACTTGATTTTCTTTTTAATTTGCACAAAAAAGAACAATGTCTTGTCTGCAGCTAGTTATAATTTAAATTCGACTTCATTAAGCGCGGACACAAAGAGCAAGAAGTTTAAGAATGAGTAGGTTTTGGAGAAAGAAAGTAAAACTAACTCAAGATGTAAGACAGCTCAAACCAGTTTGCAGTACTTGCAGATATCAAGCAGGGCAGGACAAGTAGAAAGTGGGTAAAAAAGATTTTTATTCCAGTAAAAACTCTAAAAAGTTGAACAAAGATTGCTCACACCAGTGTGCTCACAACTTACAATATCCCATCGTCAAACATTCTATAACTGGACGAAATTGAGATCTCCTTGCCACACAAACCGCTTCTGCTGCATGGGGAGCTGGAGTCGTCAAATCTATTACCTCAGCTGTATAATGCCTGAGGTAGCTTCTTCCGGGAGAGTGATCATCGTCCGCAACCATAGTTGTCAATTGTTCCCTTGCAGGGTGCCTCAATTCAACAATACTGACATCAGAAGATCCACACAAACCTAAATATTTAGTTACTTCTGTATCAAATGAGGTAGCGACACATTCCATGACGGCATTCTCACCGGTGATGTGAGAAAACCAAATTTTGGTGTACAATCCTTTCTCACTTCATGACTGCATCCAAGTACTTTATGGAGAGTGTTTGAGATAAGCACGTCACAATCCAAATAGAATTTCAGAGTGTTGATCAAACATTATGGAGAGTAGTGTTGATCTATATAACAATACCTGTTGAAACGAGCAACAATCTAGCTTTATGTTCCGTTTTACTCGCTAGCTATATATAAAACGCCGTTCTGCAGGCACCAAGAATTTTAAGTTTCCAGATGCATGGTGTGCCAACAAGTTATAATCCACGAGATTTGTTTGTTTGCATCTCCCAAGCCCAAACCCCCCAATCCTATTCAAGAACCCTAAACTGCAAACTCCCAATGCTAATCCACGACATGCTATAGTTTAACTTTTCATTGTTATTGTCGTTGAAATAAAATGTTAAACGCATTTACACCTTGACCCCTTTTTGGATAAGGATGCTGGATCCGCCACTGCATATAATTGCTAATTATTAAGCTAATCTATCATATGCGTTCGCTACTATAAATTTTGTGATTAATGATGCTGTTTATGCATCATCCTCATGATTTTCATGACGTTTGCTTATCTCGCCATTAAATGATGAATCCCATGTTCATATTTCCCGAGAGGTTATATAACCAAAACATACTGAAAATCATCCTGTATCAGTAAATATAGTTAAAGACCAATTCATAAGAAAGAACATTACGAAAACTCTTGCAAGCACAAAACTCTTGTATCTTCAATTTCAACTAGTTTTCGATCTGCAAGAACATCATTAAGGATGAACAGATCTTAATACAATAACATTACAGATGGGAGAATCAAATCAACAATTAGATACACAAAATTAATGTGACAGTCGGATGGCTGATATTATTCATTTGCAACTGTGACTCACTTGTTGTCTGCTAGTCCAGAGATGTCACTAGCAAGCACCAACTTTTGCTTGTCCTAGGGTTGATACTTCATTTTGTTCCAAGGAAAAAGGGGAGTGCAACGAAAAGAGGATGACGACAAAGAAGAAACAATATCTTCGCCAATACAAAGAATCAGAACGAAAGCTAGAGCACATAATTAAGTTTACCTTGTTACAGATGACATTAATCAACAAAACATGGAGTGCAAGTTCAGCTCCATTGTATGTTGTATATGAGTCCCTCTGCATTGTAAAACACGGAAGTTCTAACACTGCAAAGTTTTTCAGCGAGCAGTTTATACTTCACATTCGGTACAAGAAACCAGCAGAAATACCAAATTTGAAAAAGGATTCAAGCCAGATGATCAAAATTGAAAATTCTAAGGACATCAAGATAAAAATGCCACATTCAAACAGCAAAGGACACATACACAAAGTAGAGGCTTAGAAAGAGAAGCATCTTCACTAATGATGAAAGTAGCGGCTGACATGTGTAGGGCATACCGGATTTTGGCCTATATATCCCAGTACCGAAGCATCTCTACACTGCCTTCATCTTGCTGTCGGGGACCCATCCTTCATGCCGGTTTCATCAAAGCATCAGTCTAGATGCTCAAAGGGCAACACATGGTTGATAACTTTGTTCTTTCTATCAATTCCATAGCATTTTTCTACTCGATAAAATGCCTATTCCGGAAATCCAATAATATATATCCACCTAGTTACATGTTTTCGAAATGATAGTTCATGTTTGCTCTTGAGATAGAGGGAAAAAGCCACACACCTGGGTACTGACACAGAGATCACAAATGTATCCAACATGCCATGTAGCCGAAGGGGACCAATCAGATTCTTCTCCATCCACTTTGGCCAACAGACACTAGAAAAAACTCTTTCAAGGGTCCAAACATTTTATGTCAGAGTTCTTCAATTAATTGATTGAATGATGTAATATACACGGATTGGAGAATGAACATCAATTCTACATCTTTTGATGGTAAGCGATATACGATGTGATCTCTGAATTAGCCTAAAAATGTTTCTTAGAACTACAGAACGGCTAAGACTCAACTGTCAAAGAAAATTCCGAACTCCATTCGCCTTTTCACACTACCCATTCGGTCATACCCAATACCGAACTTACTATACATCAACTTCATAGCTAAATCTGCATTGCCTGCTTTCCTCAAGGCATTGACTAGAACAGTTCTAATTCGTCCTTGTATTTCCCTACCTCAACAATCCCATCAGCCAACTTGCAAGCTTCCTTGAAACGGCCAGCTTTGCACAACACATTGATCATGATCGTATCTTCAAAAGCTGTGTCAGGAATCACACCCATTGGTGGGGCTAACTCATCCAAAATCTTGCAGGCTCTGGCAACCTTGCCTAAGAGACAAAGCCCAATAGAGAGAACCCTGAAGGAAGCAACATTTGGTGTGATGCCCTTATCGATCATCATGTCCCACAGCTTCAATGCCTCTTCATTTCTGCGCTCCTTGAAAAGTCCGCTGATGAATCCTGTGGGCATCCCTTGACAACCATCTTTTCAAAGAGCCTGTCGGTCTCATCAAGCCTCCCTGCCTTTCCAAGACCATCGATTAGACCACAATAAAACATAGCATTAACTGCAATCCCACTGCCTTCACAAAACTCAATAATACTCCGTTGCCTCCCCCAGTCTCTCACTCTTACATAATCCAATGACAATAACCCCGTAAGCGACCTCATCTGGTTCAAGCCCATCATTTTTCATCCTCCCGAAAAGCTTCATTGCCTCTTCAATGCTGCCACATTTTGCACATGAATCGATCAATGCTGAGTAGTATGCAGCATTGGCTTTACATCCCTTCTGAATCATATCTTCAAAAACAGCATATGCTTCCATGCATTTCCCTCATTTGCAATGCCCGTTGATCACTAAACTATATGTATGAGACAGAATTTCAAGTCCTTTCTCTTCCATTTCTTGGTAGAGGCCCAAACATGAATCAAAATCTCCTTGTGAATAACACCCCTGTATTAAAGTCATGTAAGTAATCTTATCAGGTTCCAAATTCCTCCCCTCCACAGCTCTTCTCCATTGCTTTCTGGGTTTTCCATACCTTACAATACCCTTTAATCATTGTATTATAAGCCACACTGTCCGGTGAAATTCCTCCTGGATGCGAAGTACGTAAACATATTTTGATTCAACTAAATTCTTACCTTCAGTCTCTGGAATGAGCTGCCATTCCAACGGTGTAAACAAGCAACGGGCTTTGAATGGGAAATCGCTCCTTTTGAACTACAAGCATGCATAAATGAAAAGAGATAAGCCTTGTTCCATTGTAACAATACAATATAAATCAAGAGAAATTAAAGCACAACGGCATCGACAACTAACTAGTGCCTCTTGACCATGCTCCTTTCAGCAGCAATCTTTGCGAATCATGAACAAAGGTTCGAGTTAGAACAGAGTATGTGCACTGAATGACTAGGAAGTAAATGTATCTAATTCAGTGAAATTCTTACTTGTAACTTATCACAGGATCTACAAAGTGGTTGTTTTGGTTCTCCGCTGTAGATCAGTTCTGCCATCGTTTTCATCCTTATTTTCCACATCAACTGCAGACATCGAAGCACCTGTACGGGTGGAAGAATTAAGGTTATTAGAACCACAACTAATTTGGGAACAAGAGATATTGAAAGAGACGGAAAAGTTTTTGTAGAAGAGGATGTGTCCCGTAATAAAATCAACAAATTCTCCAAGAGGCATATCGCGGTAGACATGGTATTTTGTCGTGCCAATGTCAGGAAGGTGACAGTTATCATCCTTTTCGACGCTCACCTGCAAATTAGACCATGGTGTGTGCATGTATGTATTATATTCCAGTGAATGAAATGAATGCATAGGGAAGGAGGAAGTAAAATTCTTACAGGTATATGATATGACATGGATGCTCCTCCCTCAACTGCGTAGCATCTAAAGGACGCGCGGTGCGTATTTCTCCACATATATACCACCTGAAAATACATATCAAAATCATAGGCGATCGGGATGAAAAGAATAGCAATCGCATAGATGATTAAAGCAAGCAGAAAGGGAACATAGGAACCGAACTTGTTAAATTTGTACACGGAAGTTTCACTCTCAGGCTCAGGGTCGATACAACATTGTCAGTCAGCAATCGCATGCATGCAATGCAAAGGGAATTAAGGGGGTCAGATAATCATACGTATGAAGCTAAAACACTAGCTTTGGTTTAGGTAAATAAAGTTATTACCGCCGCCTTCTTGCAATCTTTACCATTCCAAGGGTCTAGCAGAACTATGGAGGGGCACTGTATTTCTTCTTCTTCTTTTTCTGGGGAACAAACTTCATCATGTTCTGGTCCCCCATGCGGAGATCTACATTCCAAAATTCTAATTCAATTCGGTTTTGCTCTCTCCTTTGTTCTTTTTGTATCTTTTTATCCAAGGGTTATGATAGCGGACACTCATTTTTTGACACACATTTTGTAGGGTCCACTCCTTAACTTTTTTTAAGGATCCGAATCATCTATATTTAAATTAATCATTTATAAATCATCCTTGCAAAAAATTAAAGAATTCTAAAACCATTAAGACATTCATTTGTACTGAAGAAAATGGACGAATACGGTTCTGCAAAGAAAGTCTATCATTTAATCCAATGGTCTTATGATTCCGGATTTGGGTGATTTTTGATAGACATGATCTTTGAAGGAATACCTAAAAGATAGACGGTTAGTTCGTTGAAATAAGTGAACCCTACAAAATGTGTATCTAGGGGTGGGCATTTTAGTGGGTGTACCGACCAACCCACGCGATATGGGTTGGGTTGGGTTCTAAATATTTAAACTTTATTTTTTGGTAAAAACCCGACCACCTGCTCAATAGGTGAGTTGGGTTGAGTTGAAGTGTTATTAATCCGATTGAAGCCGACTCACTCAAATGACTATAATTCTTAAATATACATGTATATTAAATATATTTATACATGAAATTAGCAACTTTTAAATGCACTTATTTATTAATGCTTGATTTGAATATAGTAAAATTTATGTATTAGTAACATGTAGTGGATGTCGTGATACAACAACATCAAATTCACATGATTCAAGTCTAGGTTGACATAAGTATTGATTATTTGCCTCTTATACTCACATTAAAAATAAGAAAGAAACCAATCAATCACAACCCGTGAAACCCGCCCAACTCAACCCGCCTAAGAATGATTTGGGTGGGTTGGGTTGCCATTTTCTTGGATGACAATGGGTTTGAACAATTCTAAACCGATCTTATTGGGTTGGCCAATGTGTTAAGGTCTAACCCAACCCACCCACCCCTATGTGTATCTCCAAATCCTAACCCGTTATCCAGTGGATGAGAGTAACAGTTAATATTCAAGATGTCAAAATTAGCTCACTTTTATGGGACTGGCTACAGTGCTCACTAGCATTGAGTGCTCCCTCCTCCCTCCTTTTAACGATGAGATCGGTGTGAGCATCCAATGCTTGCGAGCATCGTAGCCTACTCCCACTTTTATGCCCCTGATTTTCTTTTGGCAGCTCCACATTGCATTTATGCTGCAATTGCTCCTCCAATCATCTTCAAAGGGAAATCTATGACGTAAGATTTCTTAACTGTGCAGTCTACAAAGTTTACTAATGGCTCTGAAATACAAAAAGAATAAGGGATGCATCATTCAAAATCATACTTTCCGGCTTAACATTGCTTTAGTGAAAAGAATTTCAATACAATCGAAAAACTCGAAATGTTAGATTGCTCTGTCAGTTGTTTGATCTTGAAGCTTTCCTTTGAGTTGATGACCCAATGAAGACTTTGTTTCTTCATTTCAGATACTTTACTTCATTGGATTTGGGTTGTAAGTCTGCGAAACGCTTCTCAGCATCTGGGTTAATCAGGGTCGTTCTCTTGCCCTTAACTCTGCGTTTCTTCCCCCTCTTTCGGAGAAACTTATTCTTGGTGTGTCATATTTGCAGCAAGTATACACGTATTTCTGAGGCAGCGGAAAGGCTCAGGAGGTGAAGCGTGAGGCTGCAAGAAACACCATGATGGCAGCAATATGAAATAAACAAAACCAAAGGATTAGTAAGTAACTTGAGTGATAGTTCATGATTTTTAGTCATAGGCTTCTTTTGTTAATTGTCTATACACTATACAATTTCAAAACACATACACAATCTCTACTCGAAGAGAATTTGCCCTACAACCGAAGGTATACTAACACCGATCACGTGACCAGAATGTAAGCACTAAATATTAGGTATGGGAACGTTTTGTTTGGTTTAGATTTGGGCCCAAACTGTATTGTAAAACCCAAAAGTTCTAACACTGCAAATTCAGCAAGCGGTTTATACTTCACAGTCGTTGCCATAAAACAGCAGAAAAACCAAATTTGGCAAAGGATTCAAGCCAGATGATCAAAATTCTAAGGACATCAAGATAAAATGCCACATTCAAACAGCAAAGGACACTTACACAAAGTAGAGGCTTAGAAAGAGAATCATCTTTGCAAATGATGAAAGCAACGCCTGATACAAGCAGGGCATACCAGATTTTGGCCTATCCCAACACCGAAGCATCTCTACACCGCCTTCATCTTGCAGTCGAGGACCCATCTTTCATACTGGTTTCATCAAAGCATCAGTCTAGATGCTCATTGTGAAATAACTACAAAAAAATCCAGACTGCAGGTTCGATTTTGACAACCATTCAAAGTAGAACACAGATTGATAACTGTATTCCTTGGGGCATGGGCCTCCAGGCCCTCCACCTGCAGGAGCAATAAGTCTCATAATTTCCTTGCACTTGCAACTTGCAATACAAACTAGCCTTCTCTTTCACTAGCTCAAAGTGGATGAGATCTTGATTCTTAACCATCGTTCATACATTTTTGAGTTTTCCGTTAATTTGTACATAAAATAAAAAGGATTACCACCCTATGGACTAACACACTAACTCGAATGGGAACCTTCATATATTTGCATTAATGTCAGCTTAAGGACATCTAGGACTGGCACTAAAAGCGATTACTAAAAGTCCCCTGAAAATGGAATGACACCAAGGTCGAATAAGTACCACGACAATAAATTAATTTGAAAATATCATTCGTAGCTACGTAAAAGTTAGGAACCAATATATTGAATATTACTCAGTTGAGTTGCTTATGTTAGAGTTTATACTATCCCCGTCTGGTTGAACCTTCACTCTACAGTTCTTGTGTTTTACCTTTCTGAGGTGGGTGGTAGACCCCGTGAGGAAGGGGGGGAGGGTGGGGGGGGGGGGAACAGCTTGATTCATTATTTACTCTGACAAAACATATACAGGTTAATCTTACGGTATGATTTTAACCTTTGCTTTCCTCCATACTAAAGCTACCTAAGGGTTGACAGTTTTTACCAACTAGCTTTTGGTCTCGTGGTACTTCTCTTCCAAATCTTGAAAGAGGTCCCAAGTTCAATTCCCCCCTCCCTCTTGATCAAAAGAAAAAAAGGATTGACATTTTTTTTTCTAGAGTTTTATTATTATTTATTTATTTAAAACCAAAATCTATTCTTTCTATCAATTCCATAACATTCTACTTGAAAAACATGTTTATAGGACATCGAATAAAATAAGTTTTTCAGAAATCCGATAATTTATATCCACCTAGTTATATGTTTTTGAAGTGATAGTTCATGCATGATTACTTGCTCTAGAGATATAGGAAAAAAGCCACACACCTGGGTACTGACACAGAGATCACCAATGAATCCAACATGCCATGTAGCCGAAGGGAACTGATCAGATTCTTCTGCTCTGTCATCCACTCCGACCAATAGACACTAGACAAACTCTTTCAAGGGTCCAAAACATTTTATGTCAAAGTTTCTTCAATAAATTGAATGATGTAATATACAGGGATTGGAGAATGAACATCAATTATACATCTTTTGACGGAAAACAATATATGATGCCATCTTCAAATTCGCTAAACAATGTTTCTTAGAACTTCAAATTGCTAACACTCAACAGTCGAAGAGAATTCGGAACTTCACTCGCCTTTTGACTCTACCCATTCGGTCATACCCAATACCAATCTTGCTATGCATCAACTTCATAGCTAAATCTGCATTGCCTGCTTTCCTCAAGGCATTGATTAGAACAGTTCGTATTCGTCCTGGTATTTCCCTACCTCTGTCCACAATCCCATCAGCCAACTTGCAAGCTTCTTTGAAGCGGCCAGCTTTGCACAACACATTGATCATATCTTCAAAAGCTGTCTCAGGAATTACACCAATTGGTGCTAGCTCATCCAAAATCTTGCAGGCTCTGGCTACTTTGCCTGAGAGACAAAGCCCAATGGAGAGAGCCCTGAAAGAAGCAACATTTGGTGTGATGCCCTTATCGATCATCATGTCCCAGAGCTTCAATGCCTCTTCGTTTCTGTGCTCCTTAAACAGTCCGCTGATCAATATCGTATATGTATAAACTGTCTGATCGCAACCTTCGTCTTCCATTTTCTTAAAGAGTGCTAATGCTTCATCAGTTTTTCCACATTTACCCAGGGCATCAATAAGGGCATTATAGCAATATGAATCCTGTGGACATCCCTTCACCACCATCTTTTCAAAGAGCCTTTCAGCGTCATCAAGCCTCCCTGCCTTTCCAAGACCATCGATTAGACTAGAATAAAACATAGCATTAACTGCCATCCCTCTTCCTTCACAAAACTCAAAGTACTCCATTGCCTCCTCCACTCTCCCACTCTTACATAATCCATTGACAATAACCCTGTAAGTGACCTCATCTGGTTCAAGCCCATCACTTTTCATCCTCTCGAAAAGCTTCATTGCCTTTTCAATGCTCCCACATTTTGCATAAGAATCAATCAGTGCTGTATAGTTTGCCACATTGGCTTTACATCCCTTCTGAATCATATCTTCAAAAACAGCATATGCTTCCATGCATTTCCCTCCTTTGCAAAGCCCGTTGATCACTAAACTATACGCATGAGGAGGAATTTCAAGTCCTTTCTCTTCCATTTCTTGGTAAAGACCCAAACACGAATCAACATCTCCTTCTGAATAACACCCCTGTATTAAAGTCATATAAGTAATCTTATCAGGTTCCACATTCCTCCCTTCCATAGCTCTGAACTTCTCCATTGCTTTCTGGGCTTTCCCTCCCTTACAATATCCTTTAATCATTGTATTATAAGTCACAATGTCCGGTGCAATTTTTCCGCCTTCCATAACCTCAAAAACCCGCTCAGCCGATTCAATAAACAGCGAATTCACCAAACCATTCAATAAAAAGTTATAAGTATACAAACTAGGTTCAATCCCATTCTCCTTCATTCGACGCCAAACCCACAACAGCTCATCAACCATCCCAAGACATCCAAAGCTTTTAATCAAAGAATTCGCCGCCGGAGAAGTCATCAAAAAGTTCATTTCTTTAAGCTTAACAAGAACACATCGAATATGGTCCAAATCACCACACACAGATAAAAGTTCAATCAAAGACACATAACATTCAAGCTTATGATGATACCTCTTCTGCTTACCAGCCCAAGCAAAGAACCGCAACGCGGTTTCGGGCTTCCCTCGAAGCTCAGCAGATTTCAAAACATACGAAACAAAATTAGGAGACAATTTGATCAAAAATGTGCGACAGTAAGAGTCTAAATTGGCCTCCATCGTTGGAAACCCATCTAAAAGATTGAGAATTTGAGCGACCCACGGAGATGGGTCGAAGTATTGTGTGTTCGATACTACATCAGAGACGTCATTGAAAGGTTCTACCCACTCGGGAGGAGGGAGAGAGTTGGTGAAAACCCACCTGGGATTTGAGCTGAAACTTGACGCCGAGTGAGAATTTGAAGCTTCTGATGAAGACCCGCCATACGGACAGGGAGGTCTTGGAGGAAGAATACGGGCTGCTGAGAGAGAAAGGGGAGCTCTCAGTAGGGTTCTTCTCATCAGGCTTTTGGGTGTTCTGTACTCGGTGAGTGAAGCTGAAAGCCTGAAACAGTGAAATGGTTTATGAAGATTGTGAAATGGTTTATGAAGATTGAGTCTAAATATACACTATATACATTAGTTTAAAGATTTGTTTCGCAACGGTTCCATGGTCTAGTGGTCAGGACGTTAAACTCTGAGAGTAGGCTACAATGCTCATAAGCATTGAATGCTTACACCAATCTCACCATTAAAATGAGTGAGGAGAGAGGAGAGAGGAGAGAGGGGGGAAAGGAGGGTGAGATTGGTGTGATCATTCAATGCTTGCGAGCACTGTAGCCAGCCCCTAAACTCTGAATCCAGTAACCCGATTTCAAATCTTGGTGGGATCTTTTTTATGTTTTTAGCTTTGCACTAGATCCGATGAGCTCATCTCATTATACATTATTAGTTTTAAATACTTTTATCTTTATTTTCATTCTACAGGTGTGTTAGCTAATGATCATTGCATTCTTACTTGCATATAAAGCCCTCACATAAATGTAGATATGAAGTTCCTCATGAAAAAACAAAACTATTTTTGTATGAAAAAATCTTAGTGTAAATAGATATACTATAAATATCATCCAGTATCCCGTGTATGTTCATATTAATTAGGTTTAGAGTGAAAATTAGAACTAAAATATAGAATTTTAGCTTAAAATTTGAACCAAACAGAATAATTACTCATAAAAACACAACATGCAATTTTATGAAAACTCGTCGGATTACTGAAAACTGGCCGGAATATTTCAGAGGTTAAGGTTTCCTTTGATTCACCTTAAAATGAACAGAAATTGAACATGGAAAACTTGAATCTATCAAATATGATGCTTTATTTCAATTCTTAGACAGAAAAGACCATCAGCCAATAACAAAAGGGAATAACATAGAACACCACGAAAAAGCAAAATAAAATTTACAAAGTGAACGAAAATACTCGATTAGCTACGGCACCGGGTGCATTTAGACAACTTTGGAAGGAGTTTGCAAATTGTAACGACTCGTCCCTAATTTTATTTTATTTCTGGAACATGTAAAGTTACCAAAATGCCGTTGAACGGGTTAAGTGGAAGTCCGACGTGGAGGTTTGAGCCTTTTATGAATTTTGAATTCTTACTTGTTGTATTATTATAGTACTCTTTCCTACGAGCGCGTGAGCACAAACGAGACGAAAATCCGATTTGTAACAGAAACCTTACGTACGTTTAAATATTATTTCCTGTTATGAAAATATGGTGGTGCGGGTATCCAGTTGCCTGGCCTAATTTGGGAAAAATCCCTTCTTTCTTTTTCCCCCTAATCTCTTTCTTTTCCCCTCACTCTTCTTTTCTGCCATCTTTCTTCTCCCCGTAAGAAAAGTACACAGTGCACAGTGGCCACACAAAATTCGTCAAACCGCCAAACCATCACCACCATGTTGTTTGTTGTAACTCACTGAGTTCAACGGGGCAAGCCGTTTGCCCAAATTCTTTACCGTTTGGCTGGAATTGCACATGGAAGAACCGAACTTTTCCGGCGAGTTTCGCGAAAATACCGACCTAAGTGAGGTTCCTAACCACCACATTTAGTTTCCTCGTGTTGAGTAGATAGATTTTCATTCTAAGATCGTGTTATTTGGTTGTGTTTTGAGGTAGATCGGACATCGTTCGTAACTGAGGTTTTCCGGCCATTTCCAACCAATTTTTGGAATCCAAATAGGTAAAATCTTGTTCTCCTTCTCTCTAGCTTCATTATGACATGTGGATCGTGTAAAATGGTTGAGAAATGAAGAAGTTAGGAATTTTAGAAAATTTCCCAGTTTTCCAGTGAGTTGGCCGGTGACGGACGGCGGCCGGACCGGCTAACGGAGATGCTGGAATATTCCGTGAATATTCCTTTTAACGCCTTTAGGAATATTCCGTTAGATCTAACGGAGATGCTAGAATATTCTATTAGATATAACGGCGTCAGTTGATGCCGTTAGTTTGACCGGCTCTGTTTGACCGCTCGTGTGGCGAGCGTGAGCCGAGGCAGGCCCGCGGGTGAGCCGCGTGTGGGACTAGTTTTTCAATTTCCGTCACTTCGAGGCCACTCGTGGCGACGCGTACTACCTCGGGGCAGTGCGTATGGTATTTTTCGGAGTGTTTTAGACCTTTGTGTTGAGCAAACCAAGGATAAATGTCGTTTATTTGTTTAATTAGTAACCTTTATGAGTTTAATCATTTCTATAGTGAAATCTCATATAGGTGAGACTTACCACGAGGAGTACAGGGGTCAGGCAAGGCAAGACGGCTACGACCCAACTACTTATCAGTGGGTGGGCTTTGTTTTGAGAAATTATATTATTTATATTATTTCTCATTGTGATTTCATGACTTATTTTCTATCATGCCATGCTTTTACTTATGATTTAAGTATAAAGAAATTATATTATGTTGAGACTTATGAAACTGCAATGGCATGATTATGTATATTTTATCTGCTCATTATACATGCATTCACCGGTGTCTAGTACTCGCCCGGGCCAGGACCAGCCTTCACGTGTATGTTCACATCTGCACCGTTATGCTCACTTTGGATCCATTGTAGGTGCCAACTTGTACTAGTCTGCATTAGGCAGTTAGGACTCGTATGTGATGCACTTAGCGCCAGCTTCACATGATCGTAGTACCGAGCATATATTTATTACACCCAGCCTGTTCCATGTAGCTACTTTCTACATGGGCTTGTGTGTCTTCATACATTGATGAGCATATTATATATGTTGTTGAGATATTGATATTTACTCATACATTTGGCATGGATGCCTTTATACAGATATGTCGATGAGCATATCATATTATATATTTCTATGTTGTTGAGCATGTTATATGTTGAGAAGTTTTGGTATTTACTTATACTTTTGGCCTTGTTGCCTTTATACTGTTTTGATGTTGAATATTATATATTATGTTGAGATAAAGGTATTTATCCATATCTTTGGAAATTTTTATGCTATACGTAGTATGACTTTGGGAAAGTATACCTGAATTTTAAAATATGGGTCATTATGTTATGAAAAACAAAGGTTTTAGAAATGTTTATTTTTGCCCGCTCACACCTTTTGTTTTGCGCCCCTCTAGGACGTAGTAGCTAGATTAGTGATGAGCGCGACCATTCTGGTGTTTACGACTTCCGCACCAAATAACTGTAGGATTTCTTCCTCCCACTAGTATGCTTTATCCATCCTGTTTAGGATGAGAATAATTCGTACTTTCCTTACTGTATTTTATCTATGCTTTGAACATCTCATGCTATGTATCCAGGATTCTACCCGTACTTCTGCGTACTCTGCTGCATGATTTTAATAATTCCATATTTTGGTTTTATTTTATTCAGAATTCCACTTAGTCTGCATGACATGGCTTTCGTCACCCTTTGGGGTGTCGGCCAGCATGTCTCGATTTCGGTACCCTTCGGGATATCCGGGTCGGGGTGTGTCACAAATGCCAGAGAATCGAATGTGTGTGTTTTAGCATCGAATCAAATTAAACCCAGCAAACAAATAAAACCCAGAAACCTAAATGAGCCAAAAAAACCACTAGCACAACTTCAATATCTACTTCAAACAACCAAATAAACAAAAAACTCATAAAATCCCAACAAAAAAAAAAATCTAATCTTTAGTTTTTATTTATTTACAACCACTGGGTAATCACTGAAATTAATGAAAAACCCATCAAATGCTCGCAACAACAATCAAAACTATAGGAAAAAAATAACTCCAAATACCAAAAAAAATTCAAAATTTCTCAAGATTGTAGGATGTACCTGAGTTCAATAGAAATCGATTGGTGGTGATCTCGACCCACGTCGTGCCCAGATTCGACTGGAAATTCGTCAAAAAAATCGGAGTCAGTGGCGAAGAAAGAGAGAGTCATGAGAGAATGAGATCAACAGATGGAAAATTCAAACCCTAATTAGAGGAGAACTCACCAAGAAAAAGGTTGGGTTTAAAATTTTCTTGCAAGCAAAGCTCTAATGTTGCCGGAAAGGATAGTGATTTTTGGGCAAGAAGAATGGCGACGGTGGTTTAGCTTTTGGAGAGAGGAGGGAGGTTTCACCCATCCCTAAGTTGAATTATGGAGCGATGGAGGAGAAGGAGCGGAATGAAGAGTTTGTCGAGGATCAACAACACACGCTACAACCTTCTACTCTAGCTACTCCACGCGTGTCAACTATGAACCATGGTAGAAATGGAATATGAGAGAATAAGAGGGGGCGAATTTGAAAGCACACTAAGAGTCATGGCAGAAATGAAATAAGAGAAAATAAGCGGGGTTAAATTCGGAAGTAGATTGTATTTAGAAATTGTGTTTCAGTTATTTTTCAGGGAAAAATCTTGGGTGGTACGTATCATTTAATGGTCCAGCTGTTGAATGATCTCATATTAATTTGTCGCGGCCTCAAATAAATCTTAAATCATTCAACAATACGTATTATTGAATAGTACGTACCATTAAAGTTTGACCCGTTTTTCAGCTATTGAACTTTTCCTCTATTTTTTCTGGCGTCAGATTTTTTATTTGGGCTTTTCCCTTGTCCTTTTATTTTCAAACTTGTACTATTCATAAGCCCAATTTTGGAGGTTTTCTCTAGTGCACTAGAGAAAATTTCATTAATTATGTGCAAAACTTGCAACCTTGCTGGGCTTTGTTTCTTGTTGTTTCTACAAATTAAATTTGGTGTTCCAAAGTGTGGTCATGCATGATTTCACTCTATTGATCAGACATAGATGATAATTATAGCGAAAATTCTACAATGCATTGATATAATCTTACTAAATTTTCTCCTTCCTTCGATTCGTACTTTGTTTCTTCAACTCTAGTTTTTATGTTTGATTGCCTCTTTCGATTGAAAGGGCTGGACAAGGAATGAGAGATTGTAAGATTTTGTTTTTCAGATGATTAAGAGTGCTTTGAACTTGCCTATATTATTTGAGGTTGTTGGATTTGACACTGTTAGTTTGATATTTCTTGGGGTGAAATTAAATCCTAATTGGTTTAATTAGGAGTGAAATTTATAATTCTATGGTTGGCTAGGAAAAAATACAAGTCCTAATTAAACCAATTAGGATTTAATTTCATCATACCCTCCTCCATATAAATGCAACCTTTCAATCCCACATCACATTCTTCTTGCCGCGCATTAGAAGATCAATCGATCCTATTCTCTCTCTCTCTTGATTGTGTAGTTTAGTTCCCTTCATAGTTCATCATACGGTTCCGTGTGAGGTCGAAAATTTAATCTTTAATTTGTTTGATTATTCAGGTACTAGGACTACTGAGAGATGTTGAGGACCAAAAGAATGACGCACTGGACTACAGAGAAACCTAGTACCGAGAGGATGAGGTAGTACAAGAGCAAGAGCACCACGCAGTTCATGGACCTCCCCATCGACATCCTCCTCCTCATCGTCTCGAAACTGCCCACAAAATTACTCTTTTCTTGCCATCGTTTTTGTAAGACTTTTTGTAGCCTAGTCGTTTTGCTCGTATCTTGCTGACATGCGTTCACAATATATTGCTACTACCGATGAAAAACTAGAGCCGCATCCTCGGTTCATGATTCTTACCAGGTCTAAGTTAATCACCTTACCGGTGAAATTTGGTAGTAGAGCCAAGAATGAACTCGCGTTTGACATTCCGACCCTCCTTTTAGCTGGCCAATACAATATCAAGTTTTCTTCTTACGGCTTGCTTTGCCTGAAGAACGAGCCAACATCATTAGAAGGAGGTGGTCAAGCCTTCCTAGTAAATCCTCTAAGAGGAGAAGTTCTAAAGTTCCCACCAAGTAACTTTGACGAAGCCCCAAACTGCACGTACGACTGGTATGGTATGGGATATCATGCCAGTTCTTGCTCCCACAAGATTGTACGTGTATCTGGACCAAAATTAGACCGCCTGGTGACCCAAATTTACCTATTGGGCTCATCGTCATGGAGACAAATATCAATATGCTCAGCTCTTCCTCTTTGTTTGAGTGCGAGTTGCGTGTCTGTGTATGGAAACATGCATTGGCTAGTTTCCCTTGATTCTTCATATCATAGTCATCAAAGGAAATTCAAAAAACTGTATACGTTTTTTCAACTTCGACAAGAAAAGGTTCAAATGAACTCCTCATCCCGACTTGCCAGAGTTAAGCCTTCGTAATATTGACTTCTTGTTGATGTTTGTTCAATACCACCTATACTTAACCGAGTTGAGATGTGGATGATGGAAAGTTATGATAAGCTAGTGTGGGAAAGAAAGAACCCGAACCGCATAGAGATCAATCTTCAGCCTCATTGTGAGATACCATGGCGGACTCCTTTTTGTTTGCTTGGTGCTCGGCCTAGTTTCGTAAGTGGTTGGGAGTGTGGAGTTTATTTAGAGATGAATCTTATGATGAATCTAATGTTGTATTTTTGGATATCATTTGTAGTGACGCTGGAGCCGTGCAACTTGGGTCTTCTGTTGCTGCTCTTCTTCAAAGGGTAATAGGGATCTGATGACCGTCGTCGATGTATTCAACTACACTGGAAGCTTGGTTTCTCTAAGAAACAAGTGCGGTAATTCCCAGCAAGCATCTATGGATGTTCCTCCTCTTTCAGACTCTTGCAACATTGGTGATTGTTATTTTTTCACAGCTTGTTGAGATTTCGTCAGCTTGGAAGTTTGTTTGGCGGTGCAATCTTTTTTCTCTACTGGTTTTTTGCTTTCTAATCTTAATTCCGGTTTTGTTGCTTTGATTCCTAAGGTGCAGGAAGCAGATTCCATCTCTCAGTTTCGTCCGATTGCCATGGCCAATTTTGTTTTCTAAATTATTACGAAGATCTTGGCTGATCGTTTGGCACCCATTGCAGCACGCATTATTTTGCCAAATCAGTTTGCTTTTCTTAAGGGTCGTCACATCTCTGATTGCATCCTTTTGGCTTCTGAATGCATTAATATGTTGGATTCTAACTGCTTTGGTGGTAATGTTGCTATTAAAATTGATGTGGCGAAAGCTTTTGATAATTTAAGTTGGAATTTGTTAAAAGATGTCCTTGTTGCTTTTGGCTTTCATGACTCTTTTGTGAAGTGCATTGTCACTATTCTAGCTTCGGCTCGGTTATCTAGGGTTACCGAAAGATAAATGATACACACGCAATGATCATTTTCCTATGTCATTCATTGATCAAATGTTGGAGAGACTTGCAGGCCATTCGCACTACTATTTCTCAAATGGCTATTCCGGATACAATCAGATTGTTATTGCGCTTGAAGATCAGGAGAAAACAACTTTCACATGTCCATTTGGTACATATGCTTGTCAAAGAATGCCTTTCAAACTTTGCAACTCACCTGCCACTTTTCAAAGGTGTATGATGAGCATTTTTTTTGACATGATTGAGAGGTTTATGGAAATTTTCATGGACGACTTTTTCTATCTTCGGGTCTTCCTTTGAGTATTGTCTTCACAATTTGGCTATTGTGCAGCAACGGTGTCAAGAAAAGAACTTGGTGTTGAACTGGCAAAAGTGTCATTTCATGGTGCAAGAGGCATTTTCTTTGGGCACCGAATTTCCAGCAAGGTTATGGAGGTCGACAAGGCGAAAATTGAGCTTATTGAAAAGCTTACAGCACCTACATTAGTGAAAGGAGTTCGAAGTTTTCTTGGCCATGCGGGGATCTACCGGGGATTTATTAAAGACTTCTCGAAAATCACCAAGCCTCTTAGCAACCTTCTTTAGAAAGATGCCACATTTGAGTTCAATTCGGAATGCTTGTATACTTTTAACACTTTGAAGAAGATGCTCACATCAGCCCCTATTATTACAGCCCCCCTATTATTACAGCCCCCGATTGGAGTTTTCCGTTTGAGTTGATGTGCGATGCAAGTGATTATGCCCGTTGGAGCAGTTTTGGGGCAGCAAAAGGACAAATTACCGCATGTTATTTACTATGATGCCAAATTGAACTAATTGAACTAATCAACCACTGAAAAAGAGTTACTAGCGGTAGTATTTGCACTTGACAAGTTTTGGTCTTATCTCATTTGTTCGAAGATGTTTGTGTACACTGACCATTCCACATTGAAGTATCTGCTTTCTAAAAAAGATACCAAGCCGAGATTGATAAGACGAGTGCTCTTCATTCAAGAATTTGATCTCAAGATTCGAGACAAGAAAGAGTCCAAAAATGTGGTGGCAGATCACTTATCCAGAATAGTTCGAGAAGAAGAAGATGCAAATGCCGTTCCACTCAATGGAACTTTTCCCGACAAGCAATTGTTTGCTGTCTAACATGGTGCAATCCTTTGGTTTGCTGACTATATGTGAATTACTTGGCTAGTGGTGTGGTTTCGAAGGATTTGATTTCTCAACAAAGGAAGAAATTCTTTCAACTAGTGAAGCATTATTTTTGGGACGATCCCTATTTGTATAAGCAATGTCCAGATCAAATTATTCGCCGATGTGTTCCCGAAGATAAGCAACAAAGCATTCTGAACCATTGTCATACGTATGCTTGTGGAGGGCATTTTGGAGCGACAAAGACAGCAGCCAAAATTTTTCAATCTGGATTCTTTGGCCAACTCTTTTAAATGATTCTCATGCATTTTTCACTGCTTGTGATCGATGTTAAAGGCTTGGTAATATCTCTTGTAGAAATCAGATGTTGCTGAAGAACATTTTGGAAGTTGAACTTTTTGATGTTTGGGGCATAGACTTTATGGGGCCTTTTCCTTCATCCTATCAGCACAAATACATTCTGGTGGCTGTTAACTACGTTTCTAAAGGGGTAGAAGCCGTTGCCACACCAACCAATGATGCTAGAGTTGTTCTATGGTTTCTCAAAGCCAACATCTTTACAAGGTTTGGAACTCCTCGAGTAATTATCAGAGATGGAGGCTCTCATTTTTGCAATAAACAGTTTGAAGCTCTCTTGGCCAAGTACAATATTAGGCATAAGGTTACTACACCTTATCATCCTAGGCCCTAGGGAAGCTCTCTTTTATAAGGTTACTACACCTTATCATCCTCAGACAGGCGGGCAAGTCAAGATTTCTAATCAAAAAATTAAAAGGATTATGGAGAAGACATTGAATACATCGAGGAAAGATTGGTCTCTTCACTTAAACGATACTCTCTGAGTGTACAGAACTACTTACAAAACGCCCATTGGGATGTCTCCATACTGATTGATCTTCGGGAAAGTTTGTCACTTGCCGGTTGAACTTAAGCGCAAAGCTTATTAGGCAATAAATAAACTTAACTTTGATTTTTAGGCTGCTGGACAGAAAAGGTTCTTGCAATTAGATGAGCTTAAGGAGTTGAGAAATGAGGCTTCTGAGAATGCTCAAATCTACAAGAAAAGAACCAAGCGTTGGCATGATAAAAATATCATGCAAAAATACTTATATGTTGGTCATAAGGTGTTGCTGTACAATTCCAAATTTAAGCTTTTTCCTGGAAATCTTCATTTCTGTTGGTATGGTCCATTTATGGTTCTACAAGTCTTTCCTCATGGTGCAGTGGAAGTGCAAAATCTGGAGACGAAAAATGCATTCAAAGTTAACGGTCAGCGTTTGAAGCCTTATTTGGACGTCAACTTCGATACAATGAAGATTGACATCATTTGCAAGTCACCATAGTCTGGCTGAAGACTTTAAATTTAGCGCTCTTGGGAGGCAACCCAATTTCTTTTCCTTCCTTTTGCTTTTGTTTTATTTTGCTTTATGTCATTTTATTTAATTATTTAATTTTGTTTCTCTCTTGTTCCAGTACTGATTTTGATTATTTCCATTTTCTTTCTGTTTTTGTGTAGTTTCATGTTGCTACAATCCAACATTGATTAAGAGTTTGCGTCGGTTGAGTTTGGGGGTGGCTAATGCATTGAACACTATGGCTACCATATGGTGCCTAAACCAGGGAAGTGTCTCTGTCTAAATGTTTTTCCTCGTTCATTTTTCATTTTCATTTCTTTATTTCTTATGTTAAAAGATATTAGGAACAATGTCCAATTTAAGTTGGGGGTGAGGATTGTAGAAAAAAAAAAACTAACATTTTTTAAAACCTTTCACCAAGAACTGGATTTGCTTTGTCTTATGTGGCTGCTTTGTCTCGAAGTTGAGTCTTTTTGTTTTGTAGTTTAGTTTGTTTTGTTTTTAGTAATATTTATAAAAATTAAAATTAAAAAAAAAGTACTAAAAAAATAAGAAAATTTAAAAAGAAAAAAATTTGAAAAAAAAAAGAAAAGAAAAATTGTCTTGTTTTCTTTTATTGTTTTGAATTAGATTTTTGTTAGTTTCTCGACCCAATAATATGATTGCATTGAATTCGAACTGTGATGATTGAGAAAGTAGTAAGTATGTGTGTTAAGTGAAATTCCTTATTCTCTTGTTAGCTTTGTACATGTTTAATCGTCCTTGAAAATAAATGCACATAGCCTTGTCGATGTGAAACTAAAGCGTGCTTTAACGTTCCATATGTGAATATAATGATCTTATGTAACCCTTGTGAGCTTTCAAGCCTATTATATGATTGAACTATCATCCATCAATCACATTTATTCGTGTGCATATGATCTCACTCTTACATGTATCTCTAGAACTTACTTTATACCTCTCGATTCATTCATCAATTGATCATGTAATAACTTGGAAATGATATAGGCTATTTTTGGATCGTTTGAGCCCTTCAGGCCATCTCCAATGGTGGCCAAAGGCCAACAATTTTAGGCCATAGGCCTTTGCATTTGCTTGTCCAACAATGGCCAAGAAATAGGCCCAAGGCAACCCAACAGAAAAAAGGACACAAATTGGCCAAAGAATTGGCCCGGCCAAAAGGAGTGGGACCCGCAGTGTGACTGGGCAAGCCGCGAGTGCACCACACGCCCAGGTTTTCCACTCGCCAACGCGCCACATGCGCTTGGCAGAAAGCAAGTGCACATGGGTGACGTCACCCCCTGTCTGCCACTCAATATAGCCGTTGGAGATCAACGGCTGAGATCACTCGGCCGTTGGATCATCCAACGGTCATATTTCAAACTTGTTTTTTTTTTTTTTACTTTTAAATTTAATCCAACGGCTGTGATCAAATGAGATCAAATCTAACGGTAAAAAAAATCATCCAACGGCCCAAATTAAAATCCAACGGCTAAAATAATTAATGAAAAATATTTGTTCAGAAATTTCACCCAAAAACCCTATAAATACCCATTTATTTGGTTATACATCCACACAAAATCAATTTCCTTCCATTTCCTCATCCAAATTTCATTTTTTCTTCTACCCACTTCTAAATCATTTTTAACTAATCAATCTTTATTTATTTCATACATAGATTAATAAAGCGATGGCTATATTCATGACACTTGATACCCCTAAAGGTCACGAATTCAAGTTATTTCATGCTTGGAACATCCTCAAAGATTGTCCTAGGTGGAATGAAAATGTAGCTAGTAAGGTTCCAAGACAACCTTTTGAAGGCGGGGCAAGTGTTGATGTTGATGGTGATTTTGTAGATGAGAGTCCATCTTCATCTATAGCAAGACCGCCGGGGCGAGATAAGCAAAAGGAAGCAAAGAAAAAAGGGAAGCAAGTGGATTCGGCTAGCGGGAAGTATGAGGAAAAGCTTGACAAACTACTTCATTGTAGTGAAGAGAGCAATCATGAGAAGTTGCAAATGCGCAAACTCATGGAGAGGCAAATGGAAATGGAAGAGCGGGAAATGGCAAGGAAAGCCACAAGAGATAAATTAGACCAAGATATGTACGAGTTGGATATAATGAAGATGGATCTCGACAAATTTACTCCAAGGAGGAAGAGGTTTTTTCGTGAGAAGCAAGATGAAATTTTATCAAGGCGCACCCTTTTTGATGATGTTGGTTATAGCTTTCACCCAAGTCCTCCACCATATTAGTTTTAATTATTGATTGATTTTAAATGTTGTATGATCAACCCAAGCCCTCCACCTATGTTGTTTGATTTTAAATTTAAGCATTAATAATAATGGTATTTTATGCAATTGTATGCTTTCATATCCCCAAAAAAAGTTCAATAACTTGAAAAAAAGAAAGACAACAAAACAACCTTTATTTTGAAGAAAGCCAAACACACAAACAAGCATTCTTTTATTGGAAAGAAAAACAAGCACACAAACACACACCCTTCACTCTGCATCTTCAACCATTTGATTTCCTTCACGTTGCCAAATATGTTCAACCAAATCCCTACGAAGGGTGTCATGGCCTTCCGGAGCATGAACCCTATTAAGACGCCTCATATACTCTGTAAGTGTCACCCTATCTTGTCGAGTCTCGTATGTGGTAGCCGCCAAATATTCAACCTCTCTTGCACTTGCTCTCGCCCTTGATCTTGGGTCATCATCTTCTTCATCGGAATCTTCATCAATTTCTTTAAACTCATCTTCAACAATCATGTTGTGCAAAATAATGCACGTCATCATGATTGAGTGCAAGTCTTCCCTGCACCACATTCGTGCAGGCCCCCTAATTATTGTCCATCGAGCCTGAAGTATCCCGAAAGCTCTCTCCACATCTTTCTTATATGCCTCTTGTTTCTTCGAAAACAATTTCTTCTTCTCACTGTTGGGGTGAGCATAAGATTTCACAAATGTAGACCACCTAGGGTAGATACCATCTGTTAAATAATAACCTAGTTCGTACTGATGACCATTTATATTGTACCTGTATTCGGGTGCCCATCCATTGACAACATCGTCAAACAGAGGAGAAGACCAAAGAACGTTGATATCGTTGTTCGACCCAGGAGCACCGAAGAATGCATGCCAAATCCAAGTGTCATATGACGCCACAGCTTCAAGAATGATAGTTGGCTTATTGTGACGACCCTTAAATTGACCAGCCCATGACGTAGGACAATTTTTCCACTCCCAGTGCATACAATCTAGACTTCCTATCATGCCACGGAACCCTCGCTTCTCACCCTTACGCAGAAGCCTCTGTAGATCATTGCGATTTGGCCTTCGAAGGTATTCACGCCCATATATGGCTTGAATAGCCACGCAAAACCGCTTGAGATTTTCAAGTGCCGTGGATTCAGCTAATCGACAATATTCTTCGGTTGTGTCTGCAGAGCATCCATTGGCCAACATTCGGAATGCGGAAGTCAGCTTTTGCTCTGGGGATAAACCAAGTTGGCCTGTAGCATCTCTCTTCCTCATGAAGTAGTCGTCGTGCGCAACAACTTCATTCAAGATGGATAGGAACAACTCTCTTCTCATCCGATAACGCTGCCGAAATTTTTCAGCAGGAAATGAACAATTTATGTAGAAGTAATCCCTCATGAGGTCTTCATGCCTTTTTACTCTATCACGGAAATGGAACTTACGCCCAGGGACTGAACCGCGATGACTAGACTCAGCATTGTCGACATCACCCATCATTGAAATGGTTAATGCAGCTGCCTCATTCATTATTTCTTCATCACGATCATAATTTGATTGAAGTTGTAGCATCTGCATCGCCAAACTTTGCCTTCTTGAACCCATTGAGCGAATAAAGTATGAAAGATGATGGTGTGTGTTGATAGATGAATGATTTTGAAGAAATTGGTGTGTGTTGGAATGTTCAACTACTTCTTAAATAGAATAAATGAATTGTTTGTCGTTGGTAGGATGTGTGGTGTGGAAGTGTTGAGAGTGTTGTTGGTAGGATGTGTGGTTTGGGAGTGTCGTTTATGGAGTTGCCAAATTGCATTTTTTCGTACTTTATCGGAATTTAAATATTTTTAGGTCAAAATGTTCAGAAAATTAAGCTAAGTTAATCTAAACAAATACATTTTTTTTTAAAGTTAACGGAAAAAAAATATTAGGCTAAAACAATATTTAACAACTTTTCGGCCTAAAATTTAGGCCACACCATTGGAGAGAAAATGCAGTTTCTGGCCAAAGGCCAAAAGCCAAAGGTCAATATTTGTTATTGGCCATAGGCCACCATTGGAGTTGGTCTCATGCCTACGTTATATGCTAATTTTATCCCTAGAAGCCCTTTGAGCCTTAAATTAAGCCTTTCTTTGTTAGCTATATCTCCCTACCATGCTCCAATATTGGAGACTGGAGTTGAGCCCGTATGCATATATCCATCCTTTATTTTTTATAGAAAGTATTACAGAGGTTGTGCTATTGGAGTTTTGTTTACATAGAAAAATGGATGGAGATGTGTACTATATTGAAAACGTAAAAAAAAAAAAAAAAGGCATTGCAGCTTTGTAGATTTGAGCATATTGAGCTTTAAAAAAAAATGCTGAGATGTGGAAGTGTTCTATACAAGCATGTTGACTATTATCATAAGTGAGAATTTTGAGTATGCAATTGCATATATATTGTGGAGGTATTAGCTTGTGGTACAAAATGTATATTTCCATTTGAAGTTAAAATGGGGATGTGTGCTACTATTGTTTGTTTGCTGCCAAATGTGTTGTAATACTGATTTTGGAAGACCTCTAATGTACACTTTCTTAAAAATTTTGTTTTTCATGGCTTGCTCGATTGGATCATCTGGAGCACTGGCTTCTAAATGTGAGTCATGCTCTCAAAAGAACTTATCTTGTCAGTAAAATCATCATAATATAAGATAGGGTTAACTATATTTTACATCTTCAATATTTGAGGTGATTTTCAAAATGGGCCACGAGGTTTCAATTTTCTCACATTACCCTCTGAGGTTTTGAAATTGTATCAATTTACACTTTTTGTCTAATAAATTATTTGAATTTTCATTAAATAGATGACATAATCCGTAACTGGTTGACATGTAAGCCACATTTGTACCATATAGCCTAAAAAACCTATCAATTTAATAGATAATTAGACATTCAAATATACAAAAGGTGTAAATTGATACAATTTCAAAACCTTATAAGGCAATGTGAAAAAATTCAAACCTCATGGCCCAATTTAAAAATCACCTCAAACCTTGAGCGTGTAAAATGTAGTTAGCCCCACTGTTCTAAAAATCGGCCTAGGCAGCTTCCTAGGCGGGGCCTGGGTGCTAGGGGAAGGCTAGGTGCCCCGATTAGGGCCTAGGCGTTTATAAAATTGGTGAAGTCTCAAGGCGACAATTGGGTAACTCTAGGCGGCCCTAGGCGGTTCAATTTTTTTTAGGTTAAGAGTTTTGAAAATAATTTTCTTGTAAAATACTCATGACTTTTTTCTTGTAAAATAACTCTGAATACATATTTCATTTTATGTATTCAATCAATTGTAGTCACTTATTTATAAGCTTTTATTGTTATATAATCAATTTAATTAAAATTAAAAAGTCCACCTAGGCCCCTAAGCGCTAGACCCCCTGCCCCCTACCCGACTAGCACCTAACTCTTTTTAAAACCTTGGTTAGCCCTATAAAATAATTGATGATAAAACAAGCCCTCATTGAATATGTACCATTAGCTAATTGATCAATCAAATTGTAGTTTTGGTAATTATAATTGGAGGGGAAGGAATATTAAGTAAAATGGGTAATGCTATGGAGACCAAATTTTTTAAACCAAATTTGTAAACTAAATGATGTGGTAGTTGATGATTGGTCTTCCTTTTTAAAGTCATTAAATCATGAAGTCTTACTTTATTACCCCATCATTTGGTTTCCCTAACATTACCCAAGTAAAAAACATGATTGGAACCTGATAAGAAAGGAAGAAGAAAAACTAAAAGCCAAATTAGGTGGAGGGAAAAGATAGGCGTAAATATTGTGATGTTACACAAAGACGAAGGGCAAGCAGCAACCGCAAATATAATGATGTTACGTGCTACTGTATTCGGCTGCATGCATGCATGCATTGCTTTCACAGCAAAACGTTAATATAATGAAGATCTTTTAATTAAAGATTTTCAGATCATTTTTTTCTTTTATTTTTTATGGGATAAGTTTGTCAACAGGCCACAGTCCAATATCATATATTCTGCTTACGCGTAGCCAACAACAGGACTTGGCTGCTGAAAATTCAGCAGCCACTCTTGTTTATACTTAATTTTGTGTGAACACGTGTTCAAGTTTGGATTACAAAGTCAAAATTTGGACACGTGTTCACACGAGATTGGGTATAAGCAGGCAGTGGCGAAGCCAGGACTTCTCGGGGGGAGAGCAAACTTAAAAGAATGCAAGGTTAAAGAAAAATGGCAACAACTAGATCTTTTTATATGGTAATGTCTTCCATAATTAATTAATACAAACAAATTACAATTGTTGCTGGCGAGGTTTCATGTCATGAAAACGTCGCATAATAGGCTCATTATCAATACAAGAAAATACATCTTTCTCAATGTAAACAAGCATGCTATCACTCAACCATTGATCTCTCATTTTGTTACGCAATGGTGTTTTCACGATATTCATAGCAGAAAAATGGTACGTGTTGCAAGTTGTAGCTTCCACTATAGAAAATTTTTGGCATGTGTAAATGGGACGTTTTGCTGAAAAAGTGCTAGCTAAAAATAACATGAATCACTAAATTGTATGTGAAATAGAAATCACTAATTTTCTTTTGGTAAGACAAAAAATTAGAACAGTTTGTCACTTTCCAACATTCGATGGCTTTTAGTGATTGCACTCAAAGCCATCGAATGTTGGAAAGTTTCTATCAAATTAAGACTACGTTAGCTTTCTTGATTTTAGTTTCTTAAATTAATGTGCATTACAACATATATATTTGTCTCATTTGTTGGTTTTTTTTTCTTAACCTTGTGATGTTACTCGTTTTGTTTTGCAGGTTTAAATTCGGAATATCAATCCTCTTTTATTTACTTCAAAAAAAAAAATCAACAATCATAGACTTCATAGTATAAGGTATTCATATAAATAATCTATAATCAATAACCATATAATGTATAACCCTATAATCCTACATCAATTAAACAAAAATTTGTATTCAATAATCAATTAGGGTTTGAAATAAATTAAAATTTTACCTTAATTGGAATTTAGAGCAACTGTGCCTCAGTGGCTCAGTGCCTTTGTGCGACTGGTCTTGGTGGCCAACACCCAACGGAACGGGAAAAGGGAAACTGGTGAGATTTGGTACAATTTTGGAAACTGAAATTTGGGAACAGAGAGGGTTTTGTCGTGTGGGGGAAAAGGGGAGTAAAGGTGGGGTGGGAATGAGGAGATGGGGATCAGTGGTCCCCCCATTTTATTATTATTTTTTATTTCATCAGACCAAAACGACTCCATTTACCAAAAAATTTAAAATTTTTTTTACCAGGCCCAAAACAACGTCGTTTTGGCTTGGATTTTAAAATTAAAAAAAAAAATCCTGCCCGGCGCCCGCCCGCCCTAGCTGCGCAACTTTTTGGTTTCAAAACCACTGCCTGCGCCCGCGCTGCTTCCCAGTTTCCAGCCGAACCAGGGGGGTTCAAGCGTCGCTCCTACTTTTGTTTTCCAGTGAGCGGAGGGACGGCCGCCCCCCTTTGCTCCTACGTAGCTTCGCTTCTGTATGCAGCAATATTATATATCTATAGAAATAAGAGCATTGGAGCACGATGACAACTCTCGACAGTGTCATGACTTAAATATCATCAAGCACATAATAAACTAAAAGTACCAACCTTAACGAGCATTACATCAAACACTTGACAAACTAAAAATACTATCCTTATCAAGCATTATATCAAACACTTAACAAACTAAAAAGTACGTAGTAACCCATATAAGAAGCATTACATTACTTCCATCAAATGCATCCGCAATCTTCATCAAATTCACTAGAGTAATTTTGGCCTTCTTGCAGCCCTATTAAGAAAACACACACATGCAATTGGATTAATTAGATATATATATATATATATAGCGAAGCCAGGATTTCTCGGGAGGAGGGGCAAACTTAAAAGAATGCAAGGTTAAAGAAAAATGGCAACAACTAAATCTTTTTATATGGTAATGTCTTCCATAATTAATTAATACAAACAAATTACAATTGTTGCCGGCGAGGTTTCATGTCATGAAAACGTCGCATAATAGGCTCATTATCAATACAAGCAAATACATCTTTCTCAATGTAAACAAGCATGCTATCACTCAATCATTGATCTCCCATTTTGTTACACAATGGTGTTTTCATGATATTCATAGCAGAAAAATGGTACGTGTTGCAAGTTGTAGCTTCCACTATAGAAATTTTTTGGCATGTGTAAATGGGACGTTTTACTGAAAAAGTGCTAGCTAAAAATAACATGAATCACTAAATTGTATGCGAAATAAAAATCACTAATTTTCTTTTGGTAAGACAAAATTAGAACAGTTTGTCACTTTCCAACATTCGATGGCTTTTAGTGATTGCACTCAAAGCCATCGAATGTTGGAAAGTTTCAAGTTTCAATCAGGAAAGCTAATGTAGTCTTAATTTGATAGAAACTTTTTCTCCCAATCTTCATGACATGAAATCTCGCCGGCAATAATTGTAATTTGTTTGCATTCATTAATTATGGAAGACATTACCATATAAAAAGATTTAGTTGTTGCCATTTTTCTTTAACCTTGCATTCTTTTAAGTTCGCCCCTCCCCCGAGAAATCTTGGCTTCGCTACTGGCTGCATATAGGTTTCATACACCAATTGAGCTGCAAGTATATCCACAACTGCATGCACAACCAACTGACTTGAACACAGTAATCTCCTCACGACTTTTTCTCCCAATCTTCTCTCCATTGGTCAACTCCACCAACATTCCGCAAACATCCGCCTTCCCAATCACCCCTCTCCAAAGCACCGACGAGCTCCCCCGCCTCCTCCAGCGCCGCCTCATTGGTGACGAAAACTCTCCCTCTTCTCACTGCCTCGTCATCACACTCGCTACTTCATTGAATGCTTGAAAGATCCAACCAAGTCCAAATGTGCCCCCGCCTTCAACTTCTCCCCTTTCACTAGGGCCGCCTCCGAATTGGTGGCGCAGCTCACAACCGCCTTATCCAAACACCTATTGCTCTCAAAACAAACCCCATCAAACTCCACACATTCTCCCATTTTCTCAGCCAAAATTTTTGCCTTTTCTACCGTCCAGTTCCATATGATCACCCTCTTCAAACTCGGCCTTGCCACAAAATGAGCTCTGATTACATGCGGCGCCAGAACGCCTGCACCGATCATAACCAGTATGTTGATGTCGTTTAGGAATAAAATCCTTGAAGTTAAGCCCGAAACGCATGAGGTTCTGTAAAGGGTGAGGGTGGTGTCGTCCATGGTGGCGGAGCTGAAGAGCACGTAACTTGCGTGCACTCCGACTAAGTTAAGGGAGGAGTTTCCGGGGAAGTAGGTGACGAGCATGACGTTCAAGTAGGGGAGAGATGGGGAGGAGGATCAGGAGGACATGAGAAGGAGAGAGGAAGAGGGCGAAATGTCGTAGCTTTGGCGGATTTGGGAGTTAAGAGAAGCTGAGACGGCGGGGAAGGAAGATTGGAAGTGGTTGATTAGGGTTTGGTTGAGAGGATGGAGTGTAGAGACTCGGCGGTGACGGAGATTGGGGATGTTATGGCGGTGGTTGTTGTTTTGGCGGCATAAGCCATTGATAACAGAGTTGAGAGTTTGGGAGGCTTTGGTGTGAGAGAAGAGGCAAAAATATGAAAAATGACTTCAGCTGCAAATAAATAGGTTCTATGACTCGCTAAAGTTATGAGAAAACTTACACGGCCAGAGTATATTGTCATTGTAGCGTTTTGTTTTAGTACCAGAACTTAATATTGGATTATTGCTACGTAACACCATAGTGCACATGAGGGCATCCTTTTAAATTAGAGAAACAGAGGTGATTTTCACATACACATTTTAGTTTTTAACTTTTAATTAATTTTAATCATCAGATTGAATAAATTAAATAAAAATAACAAACATAATTAAATAAAAATGTGCATGAGGTTAAAAAAAGTGCGTGTTTATCACTCGTAAAATTAAGCTAAGTTAATCTAAACAAATACATTTTTTTTTAAAGTTAACGGAAAAAAATATTAGGCTAAAACAATATTTAATGAACTTTTCTACTTCTAAAATTTAGCCACACCATTGGAGAGAAAATGCAGCTTTCGGCCAAAGGCCAAAGCCAAAGGTCAATATTTGTTATTTCCACTTACAGCCACCACTGAGTTGGTCTCATGCCTACGTTATATGCTAATTTTATCCCTAGAAGCCCTTTTGAGCCTTAAATTAAGCCTTTCTTTGTTAGCTATATCTCTCCCTTTACCATGCTCCAATATTGGAGACTGGAGTTGGAGCCCGTATGCATATATCCATCCTTTATTTTTTTATAGAAAGTATTACAGAGGTTGTGCTATTGGAGTTTTGTTTACATAGAAAATGGATGGAGATGTGTACTATATTGGAAAACGTAAAAAAAAAAAAAGGCATTGCAGCTTTGTAGATTTGAGCATATTGAGCTTTAAAAAAATGCTGAGATGTGGAAGTAAGTCTTTAGGCTAAGCATGTTGACTATTATCATAAGTGAGAATTTTGAGTATGCAATTGCATATATATTGTGGAGGTATTAGCTTGTGGTACAAAATGGCATTTCCATCATTAAAATGGGGATGTGTGCTACTATTGTTTGTTTGCTGCCAAATGTGTTGTAATACTGATTTTGGAAGACCTCTAATGTACACTTTCTAAAATTTTGTTTTTCTGCGGCTTGCTCGATTGGATCATCTGGAGCACTGGCTTCTAAATGTGAGTCATGCTCTCAAAAGAACTTATCTTGTCAGTAAAATCATCATAATATAAGATAGGGTTAACTATATTTTACATCTTCAATATTTGAGGTGATTTTCAAAATGGGCCGCAGGTACTTCACTTTCTCATTACCCTCTCGAGGTTTTGAAATTGTATCAATTTACACTTTTGTCTAATAAATTATTTGAATTTTCACAAATAGACAGACATAATCCGTAACCTGGCTGACACGTAGTCAACATTGTAATTCATATACCTAAAACCTATCAATTTAATAGATAATTAGACATTCAAATATACAAAAGGTGTAAATTGATACAATTTCAAAACCTTATAAGGCAATGTGAAAATTCAAACCTCAATACTAATTTAAAATCACCTCAAACCTTCGAGCGTGTAAAATGTAGTTAGCCCCACTGCTCTAAAAAATCGGCCTAGGGCAAACTTTCCTAGGCGGGGCCTCGGGGGTGCTAGGGGAAGGCTAGGTGCCCCGAGCTTGGGTGGCCTAGGCGTTTATAAATTGGTGTAGTCTCAAGGCGACAATTGGGTAATCCTCTAGGCGGCCCTAGGCGGTTCAATTTTTTTAGGTTAAGAGTTTTGAAAATAATTTTCTTGTAAAATACTCATGACTTTTTCTTGTAAAATAACTCGAATACATATTTCATTTTATGTATTCAATCAATTGTAGTCACTTATTTATGTTTTTATTGTTATATAATCAATTTAATTAAAATTAAAAAGTCCACCTAGGCCCCTAAGCGCTAGACCCCGCCCCCTACCCGACTAGCGTCTCCAACTCTTTTAAAACCTTGGTTCAGTCTTGCATAAAATAATTGATAAAACAAGCCCTCATTGAATATGTACCATTAGCTAATTGATCAATCAAATTGTAGTTTTGGTAATTATAATTGGAGGGGAAGGAATATTAGTAAAATGGGTAATGCTATGGAGACCAAATTTTTAAACCAAATTTGTAAACTAAATGATGTGGTAGTTGATGATTGGTCTTCCTTTTTTATGTCATTAAATCATGAAGTCTTACTTTTATTACCCCATCATTTGGCTCTAACATTACCCAAGTAAAAACATGATTGGAACCTGATAAGAAAGGAAGAAGAAAAACTAAAAGCCAAATTAGGTGGAGGGAAAAGATAGGCGTAAATATTGTGATGTTACACAAAGACGAAGGGCAAGCAGCAACCGCAAATATAATGATGTTACGTGCTACTGTATTCGGCTGCATGCATGCATGCATTGCTTTCACAGCAAAAACGTTAATATAATGAAGATCTTTTTTAATTAAAGATTTTCAGATCATTTTTTCTTTATTTTTTATGGGATAAGTTTGTCAACAGGCCACAGTCCAATATCATATATTCTGCTTACGCGTAGCCAACAACAGACTTGCCTGGCTGGGCCGAAAATTCACAGCCCACTTTGCTATACTTATTTTGCGCAACACGCGCTCAAGCTCGATTACAAAGTCAAAATTTGGACACGTGTTCACACGAGATTGGGTATAAGCAGCAAAGGGCGAAGCCAGACTTCTGGGAGAGCAAACTTAAAAGAATGCAAGGTTAAAGAAAATGGCAACAACTAGATCTTTTATATGGTAATGTCTTCCATAATTAATTAATACAAACAAATTACAATTGTCAGCATGAGGCTTCATGTCAGAAACGTCGCATAATAAGGTTTCATTATCAATACAAGAAAATACATCTTTTCAATGTAAACAAGCATGCTATCACCAACCATCGATCTCTCATTTTGTTACGCAACGGTGTTTTCACGATATTCATAGCAGAAAATGGTACGTGTTGCAAGTTGTAGCTTCCACTATAGAAAATTTTTGGCATGTGTAAATGGGACGTTTTGCTGAAAAAAAGTGCTAGCTAAAAATAACATGAATCACTAAATTGTATGCGAATAGAAATCACTAATTTTCAAAAACATTGGTAAGACAAAAAATTAGAACAGCTTATCACTTTTCAACATTCCGATGGTTTTTAGTGATTGCATTCAAAGCCATCGAATGTTGGAAAGTTTCTATCAAATTAAGACTACGTTAGCTTTCCCCGATTTTAGTTTAAATTAATGTGCATTACGACATATATATTTGTCTCATTTGCTGGTTTTTTTCTTAACCTTGTGATGTTACTCGCTTTTGTTTGCAGTTTAAATCCGAATATCAATCCTTTATGTACTTCAAAAAAAAAAAAAAATCAATAATCATAGACTTCATAGTATAAGGTATTCATATAAATAATCTATAATCAATAACCATATAATGTATAACCCTATAATCCTACATCACTAAACAAAAATTTTATTCAATAATCAATTAGGGTTTGAAATAAATTAAAATTTTACCTTAATTGGAATTTTGGAGCACCAGGCTCGTTGGCTCAAAGGCCTTCAGGCGACCGGGTCTGTGACCAACACCCAACGAACAGAAAAAGGAACTGGGTGGGATTTGGTACAATTTTTTGAAACCGAAATTTGGGAACATGAGGGTTTTGTCGTGTGGGGAAAAGGAGCAGGTAAAGGTGGGGGGGGACTAGATCTCGTTATCGGGAAAAGTGCTGCTGTGATGGGGATTAATTGAAATGGGGGATGGAGATGGGGACGGGGATCATATCCGCCCATTTTATTATTATTTTTTATTTCATCATACCAAAACGACAAGCACGAAAGGCCTTAAAATTTTTTTTACCAAGCCCAAAAACGACATTGTTTTGGCCTCGGATTTTAAAAATTAAAAAACCCCGCCCGCGCCCGCCCGCCCAAGCCGCGTAGCCTCTCGGCTCGTAACCGCGCGCCGCGCTCCGCGTTGCTCCTGGGCCTCTGGCGAACTGGGTGGGTTCAAGCCCTACCTTTGTTTTTCTCCTAAGGAGCGGACCCCCCCCCCCCCCCTTCGCTCCTACGTAGCTTCGCCTCTGTAAGCAGGAGTGGCTGCTGAATTTTCAGCAGCCAATTTATTTCCCTCATGCAATTTGAAGTTACTGGTGCCCTGAAAGTGATTCACTGGTGCCCTGAAAGTGATTCACTGCAAAGCCTCGTCCAAGTGAAAATTTGATCGAATTTGTGTATGCATTTTGCAGGCAATTTCGCAGACGAACACTTCCATTTAATCAACTTGGATCGATCGACGTTGTTATTTCTTGGAAATCAATTTTGTTTTTTACATCTCATATCGTAAAATTGAACTGATCTTGGAAAAATTTTATTTGGACTCAATTATCTTATCTCTACACCCAACTAAAAAACTTTGTCCCCTAAACTTTCAAGTTTGCCATTAACTAAATAAGAATAAGAAAATAAATATTGGTGTTTTTATCTTTACACCCAATAACCCAAAACCTAGCACACCATTGCACTCCTCCATTATTTTCGGCGAAACCCACCTAAGTGCCAGCAAAATATTATGTCGAGGTCATCAACAACTGTCATCTCCTTCCATTATTTTTAAAATTTCAAAATCTATTAACACAACATAAAAGGTGGATTATCTAATACCTATGCGTATATGTGACACACTCAAAGGGCAAATCCATTTCCTCTACCGCCACTAGTAATATCTTCTAAATCGGTAAATCAAATAATTTAAAACTTTGATGATACGATTTTGGATGAATATCAAAAACTGACAATTGTGAAAAAAAACAAATTGGTCTACCTTCTTCAAGCTTGCTTTGGTTACTACTGAAGAAGGAAGAGGAGATTTTGATATAATAGGATTTTTAAACTATTGAGATTTATATTTTTTTGTTGTGTTAAGATATTTCAAAATTTTAAAAGAATGGAAGGAGATAACGGTCGTCGACAGCCTTGAGAAAATATTTTGCCGGCTCTTGGGTTGGTTTCACCGCCGAAAATAATGGAGGGTACAGTGGCGTGGGTCATTGGGTGTAGAGATAGAAACACCAATGTTTATTTTCTTTTGTTTTCTTATTCTTATTTATTTAAGGACAAACTTGAAAGTTTAAGTGAAAGTTTTTTTTAATTAGGTATAAAAATAAGATAATTGGGTTCAAATAAAATTTCTCACAACTTTATGAGAAATTAATCTGCAGAAATATGTCCAAAGCAAATTAATTAATTTTGACTTGACCCTTCCTTGACTGACATTTTTATTTTTTATCGTAAAATGACCGACTTTTATTATATGATTAGGATCTATGAGAAATTAATGTGCAGAGAAATATGTCCAAAGCAATTAATTAATTTTGACTTGACCCTTGACTGACATTTTTTATTTTTTATTTTTTATCGTAAAATGACCGACTTTTATTATATGATTAGGATCTATTTAGATACGGGCATGCACGGAGATGCGATATCTGATTTTGTCAGTATGTTCATGTAAATTTATTGTTTTGCGTATGCGTATGTACAAGTAGATCCAACTTCAAATAGAGATACGATTTATAATGCTGGTCACATAAAATTTTCTTTTACATATGAATTGGACAAGTGGCAATAAGTGTTAATTTGAACTAGTGACTAGAGCCCTCCTAGTTAAGATTCAGTGTCGTACCAAATTAATTAGGATGATAGAATTACACATGAAATAGCTAGCTCATGGGCTAACATGTATAGGAGCCACAGCAGATGCATGCCGACGAATTATACTGATCAGTTGATCAGCTATATATAAGTATAAGAGCCAGAGAAGATGTAGACACATAATTGTTAATTATTAAGCTAATTTATCATATGCGTTGCTCCAAAGAGCTTGCATTTCGATCGGTAATTAATTCACAACCACATGCATATATATAACATTGCATGCATGATGGACTACTAGTTTGTACAGCACGTAAACAATATATCATATTGACTGTAAAGAGAATGTATATGTAGATTAAAACAGTGACATCTTCCTTGTAGGAAAATTGTTCTCTCTTTAATGATAGCCATGTAGTAGAACTTTCAAGACCTTTCCACAATAGAGAATGATGTTTAGTTTCTCAATCCCCAGTTCATATTTTTCGTGTTCCCCATCTTCAATTATTCCAAGTTTAATTTTAGAGATTTTTATTATCCAGTGTATATTATATAATATATATTTGACCGTTGAATTCTTAGCCGCACGTTTAATTTCTTATTCATTCAATATATGTCATACACTGAAATATAATAGAATTTTTACCGATCTTATTAGCTCATGAGTTTGGGCTTCTTAAAGTTTATGAGGTGCCAAACATGCATGCACCGACTATAGTTTTTTTTTTTTTTTTTTTTTTTTTGCAGTAAGTACAAGATCTAGAGTATGAGAATGGAGTCAATATATCAAAAGGATCCCCGTACTTCACGCGTAAAAGACTCGTGACAGTCAATAGATATGCTATTTACAGCCATCAATATACATGCATGCACCCACCGCAACCAACGCAGCACCAACCACTCAAAGTTGCATAAAATCATCCAAAGGGCTGGACTGAAGGGACATCTGCAGGTTGTTTCGGAGGAAAAAGAAGAAGAAGAATGGAAAAAATAAACAAAGCAATGAAAATGTGCTCAAAATATTATAGTTGCCAGTTGTCTCTTTATTATTGGCTTCTAGTTAGGTCTAGCTAGTCAACAAGGTGCATTTAATAGAAGATCACAGTCGTATACTTAAGCAAGAACCGGCCAAACTAGCCATTTAAAGAGGTGGACGGCCCAGATTGATAAGTTTCAGACCGACAAAATTTTGAGGATATATTTTTCTTGCATAGAGGAATTGATGAATGGAAGTCTAGGGTTCGAATAAATGATGAGGTTGAAAGTTCAAATTTTGTCAGAGAATGCAAGCAAATTACCAACTTAAGTGAAGTTATGTAGATCTTGGTACATACTAGTGCAAAATAAAGAAAATAAAGTGATCAAAATAGTAAAGCATTATAGAATATCTTCGATTGGAAATAAAGTGATCATGTATTTTGCAAAATTTAGTGGTGGAACTAGGATTTCGTATGAGAAGGAACTTATTAGAACATGAAGAAGAAAAATTATACAATGAAAGTAATAGGAGTAAATTTCATTGACATACATACTATTTCAAATTGGAATCTGTGATATCTTCTAGTATATTTTAGTATCCAAAACTATCTAAACAACTTCTCACACACCGATTCGATACTCATATGGTTAAGTTGATAAATGGACGTGAAATAAGAGATAGATAACAACTAAAAAGGAAAAAGAAGCTTCAAGAACTTTAAAGGTGCTGATAATATTAATTAATTTCCATGTAAGCTTTCTTTGAGTATAGTTATGTGAGCAATGTGTGTGACAAAAGTTTTTTGAGAAGATTAAAGTAGGGCAATAAGAGGCAAATTAGTAAGATAATTAATATTGTTCGACGGGATTTGGATGCTAAGATATTTATATTGTTGGATTGTGAATACAAGGTCTGGATGCTAAGATATTTATATTGTTGGATTGTGAATACATTATAAACTATGTAAATTCTTTTGCATGTATGGGTAGTTTAAATTCACCTCCTGTAAATAGAAAACTGTTTGACCAAAAACTATAAATCATTAGAAAACTGTAATTGTGATTTTACAAAACATTTAACAATCAGAAAACCAGTTTCAAGTTTAAACATATGAGGAATGATCTCAACAAGAAAGTGATCGAATCGATTGCAGAGCTCCCAAAAAAATGTATATGTAGGAATTTACTATTTTACTAAAGGGCTATTATTTATTTCTTAATAAGGTTTTTTTGTTTGGTGAAATGTTAATTGTGCATTTCATTCGTTGGTGAGGACAGAGTCCAGATCTCTTGTACCAAATAAGCCTTCTGCCTGCACCCTCCCGATGACATGTGTCTTCTCACTTAACAAGAGTTTAACTCTCTGAAGTTTCTTACTCTCTCTTTTTTTTTTTTCAACATCATGTTTCATCTTCCAGCGTTCACTTCTTGAACACTCGGCCTTTATCGTTGCTGCTCTCTGGCTCGGCTCAGTTCTTACGCCTTCATCTTTGTGTCTCCTCCTTTATTTTAGATGTAGTCCCCTTCCTCTATTTCTTTCAACGACAAAATTGTCGTCCTCTTCGTCTATTTCTTCTAAAGGGGATTTAGGAATTGAAAGTTTGAAATTTTAAGCACCGGTTTCCAATTACTCGTCTAGGTTGAAGCTAAAAGGGTGTTAGAATGTGTTCCATTGCCTTGGCCCTTGGGATTAGAAAGAAGCAGATCAACACTAAAACCTAAATGGATGCTTGAACTTGATCGAAAAGATCAAGATGGGTTAAGGTTTCAATCTTATGAAGTCAAACATTGGGTTTGTCTGCAAATAAAATCCATTGCTGCAATGTGTCTAGAGGACCAATTTCAATATCCAACTACTAACATGTCCGAATTCCATCTCCAGAATATCTTTTTCTCATTCATTGCTGTAAAATCATCAAGGTTCTAAAAAGCGCTAGGCGCTAGTCAGGCGGCGAACAGGGGCCTAGCGCCTAGGCGGGGCCTAGGCGGATTAGGCGGATTTAAATAAATTTATTAATATCATATAAATAAGTGTCTATTTACACTTTAAAAAAAAAAAAAAAAAAACTATACTTATATTAAGAATTTGGAGAGATAAAGTTGCAAGGCTAGGCCTCAATCTCTTATTCTCCATTTCCTTCCAAGACTCCCTCCGTATCAAACTCAAATGGGGAATTGAGAAATTAGGAATTTTGGATTTTCTTCCCAGAAAACCATTTTGCATTTTTTTTAAAATTAAAAAAAAAAGCACCGCCTAGGCCCCCGCCTAGGACCGCCTAACACTAAACCGATTTTTAGAACGATTTGCTAATAATCCCCTCAGAAGACCCCCGCCTAGCGCCTAGGCGCCGCCTAGGCCGATTTTTAGAACACTGAAAATCATAGGAGTCAAAAGGAGCAAAGAGACGAAAAATTCATGTTGAAAGAAACTGAGGAAGAAAGACGATATCAGAAAGTGAGGAGACGCTAATTTGTGAGAGCGAGAGAGTAGAAAATATCAAGGGCAGGGATGGTGCGTGTGACCTGAGGGAGAGGGAGAACATTAAACGTGATGTTGAAAAATAGGGCTTTTTTTATTGTTTGATTGTTATTTTACAGAAAATACAAGAACTCAAAAGCCAGATGTCACGAGAAGAATGCAGGCAGAGGGTGGGCAAACACTTATTTGGCTACTCGTGAGGAAAAGGGAAGGGACCACTATCATATACAATATTAAAATAAAATAAAATGAAGGAAAAAAAGGCCATTATTAGAAACGTCTGAATGAATGATGCTTTTCATGGCTGGGCATGGCACAGAGAGCTCCTGGCTAAAAGATACCTTACAATTCACGAATCCAATCCATGATGATGATGATGATGCTTTTTTCAATTTTCATGCAGAGAGAGAGAAGTGAACGCAAACACACACACATACATGCATGCATACAGAGTTTTCCCTCAGAGCCTCTCAATTTCTAAAAGGGTGGTGTTATCCATACATTGTTTATCTCTCACACACTTTTTATTAATTTTTATTTTTTGATCATTTTTAATTTATTCGATTCGACGACTAAAAATTAAGAGATACATGCAAAGTAAAAAGAATGTGTGGAAGACACCTCCTTTTTGAAAATCGTACTTCCGAATTTGATATCAAAGAGCAAGCAAAAGAACCCTAGACTTTTACGTGACACGTACACGTACCTACGTGTGCACTCTGGTTCATGCACTTCGCTTGTCATCGCCAAATTGCATTCTATAATGTGATTCTTCTAAAACCTTTTTTTATTTTTGACAATACGTACATATTAAACCAAAAATTCTTGGGTGCTTCGGAGTACGGGGTACTCCGGATTTTTTAACTGTTGAATCTTAATTTTTATATCTTTAAATAAAAATCTAACGGTTAAAAAATCCGGAGTATCCTGTACCCCGGGATATGCAAGAAAGACTCCATATTAAACTACTTTGTAAGGACTGCAAGAAGGTAAGTACAGTGTTTTAACTAACTATCTAACTTAATTCACATACGTGATTCTTCTTAAAATCTTTAAGTAATGAGTCACATTACATTTTTCATTAGCAATGTTTTAAAAATTGTTAGGTAGTAGTCAGATAGCGAAGAGGAAAATCGAGATTTTTTTATCGCTTAGAAATTAATTGCAACGGTGATAAGCCGCCTAAGCGACTTTTTAGAACACTGCTCATAAATGGACATGGTGCTCACTTTTAGTTGTTAAAGTTATGTAGTTTACTTAAACTTGCAATTAAGAATAATCTAATCTTAAATATATCAACACGTGATGAATGTACATGTGCCAACTGCCATGCAAAAATTGTTGAGAATCAATTCAACGTTGATAAGAGAATAAACCTTGCATGAGAACCTCAAATTTCTTCATGGTATCAAAACAGGTTTGTCCCACATGTGAAGCTCAATAGACACACGTGCTCCATGTCACCCTATTTGTGTTGTCCACGTGTTTAACTTAAAAACTCGCAACACGTAAATAAGCATGTTGAGAATGTAAAAATGTTGATCGACCGGCAATGCAAAAATATGGTAACCACAGGTGCGGCTAACCGCTGTAGAGATGGAAGGTCCCTATAGTATAGTGTGTAGATGGACCAACAATAGGGAGCCTAAAGCTTCATCGTATATGGCCTAAACAATGGGGGACCTTTAAGTCTACAAAGACATGCCCTAAGAATAGGGAACCTATAACGTAGTATGTTTAATTCCAGATAACAATATCACTCAATGTATGTTGGCTTATATAATGATTGACATGTCAATGATACAAAAGAGTACTAGTAGTCCTGTTTCCGAAAAAATTAAAGAAGTTATTATAATTTTCTTTTGAAAACTTTTGAAGTCAAATTTCCGTTTTGTAAAAATGTGTCTGCCATATACCCCGTGACATAGAGTTTAGCCATCTATGATCTTGATTCAACTTATTAATGATCAGATTCACGGAACTATTATACAAATACAAATATGTTTGTACAATTAGATTGACATATCACTTTCTTTTTTGTTAAAGTATAAATCAATATTACATGGTTAAAATAGTGTTCCAACACAATGCGAATTCTATTGTACACAAATTTTTGTTTCTTAATCAGTGATTGATTGACTTCGAATGCTATAAGATTAGAACCCAATATCTCAAAAAGGAAGTTCCGTAAAATTACAAGAGGATAAGAGGCTAGAGGTATATATTTTTGGTGCACCAAGAAAAATCGTTGGATCATAAATTCAAGACAGAGGCAGTACGTACTTCACCAAACTGAAAAAAAAACATCATCATAGCTAGCTCTTGAGCTCAAATAATGGCAGAAGAAACAGAAGAAAATTAAGGGTGAATGCTCAAATCGCAATGTTTCTTCTCTGTCTTATTTATTTCTGTTATTTTCTACTGATGGTGATATTTTCTCATTGATGGTACCCATCGATCGGTTGCTTTTAGTTTCAGTCTGCATAGTGCAATTGTAACCACAAAAATTTTTGAGTGCTCTGGAGTATTCCGTACTCTGAATTTTTTAACCGTTAAATTTTGAATTTTATATTTTAAAACAAAAATCTAACAGTTAAAATACTCAAAGTACGAAATACTCTACAATATGCAAGAAAGTCTCTTGTAACCAAAGGATAATGCTAGGTAAACCAACTTTTTAGGCCAAATTTGTAAATCATGTGATGTGTCACCAATAAAAATTAAACACGTTAATTAACACTTAAATAAAAATTCAATCATCAACAACCGTGCACGTCATATAATTTACAAAATTTAATTTAGATAAATAATTTTCCTAGCATTACCTTTAACCAAATAGCCAGTTCAAAAGATGCCCCAGCTAGTACACACTGAAAAAAGTAGGTTAACGATGTAGTCCTTTTGCTAATCAAAATGGTCACCTCATTAAGTTTTGCAGAAGCTATAGCTAGCCCTTGTAGAAACACATTAAAGTGCTCTTGACCAGTTTTACCATATTAAAGTGGTTTTAGAAACATTTGAAACGAAAAGTTAAAATGCTTATAAATTATAAAAATACTTTAAAGTTATTCATGTAAAAACACGTATCACTTCTTTGTTCTAGCACCTTCCAGGTCAAAAGGATTTTAAAATGCATTTTTGGAAAACACTTGAATTTCAGCAAAAGTGTCTCATAGGATCACTATGAAACATGTTTTACTGCAAGGGGATTGTTGTTGGAACGATTAAGAGAATTCACTGGTTGTGTGCTATACTTTCATTCTCGAATACTATTAGGAAGAGATTTCCACACACTCTTTTTCATCTTGTGCACGCTTTTTTTTAATTTTGGCTCTTGAATCTTCATTAATTTGTTCAATTCAATGGTTAACAAAAAAATTATACAAAAAGTGAAAGTAAATGTGCAAAATCATTTTCCAGATACTTGTATAAAACACCAAATTTAATTTTATATGCTTTGTCAACATCAAATAATATATGCCCATAGTTGATAATATAAGCTTAGATCCTTATCAGCTATTCATCTTTTTCTGTTTCTCTTTTATTTTATTTTTCTTTTCATACACAACTGTATGTAGATTCATGTAGAGAGAGAAATAAGAAAGAAAGGGATTGATGAGATAACTGGTCAAATGTACAGAAAAAACTTTGCATGGCAATGCGTTACCAAAAGATTTTATCATTTTATACACCTTTTGGATGTGTCTCCCTTCTCTCCCCTCCCCCCTCCCTCCTCATCTTTATATAAAGCCACTTCCCACCTAGTTTCTCACAGAAAACCCACTTTTCTTGACTTGCTCCTTCTCTCTCTCTACCTCTCCTCTCCTCTCTCTCTCTCCTCTCTCTCTCTCTCTCCTCTCTCTCTCTCTCTCTCTCTTCTATATATCACTTTCTTTCATATAACGCTCTCAACCATTTTTCCAATTTTTCAAAAGCTCTCTCTCCAGATATATTATTATACATGGCAGCCTTTTCGTACCAACATCTCCACCACCCTTTTCTCTTTGACTCAATTTTCTTGCCCAACGCTCCTACTACCAATAACATCAACATTGACAATAACTCCTCTCAATCTTTTTACCCATCTGAGCCTTTAACCCAGGAGATTCAAGCTGATAATAATTCAAGAGCTGTTGAAAGCAGCTGCACTATGGATCACAGCTCCACTAAGGTTGCCTTTAGTGACAATGAGAATGAGCCTTCTGTGACCAAAAACAAGAGCACAGAGTCCTCAACTGTTGTGGATGTGGATAGGCTGGAAATTGGTGAGCAGGTCACTCAGAAAGTGACTCCTATGGACAAGAAGAGAAAATCCAGAATTGGGTCATCCTTCAATTCTGCTCAATCCAAGGTATTTATATAATGTATTATATATGTATAGACACGAGCCATTTCTTAGCAGGGATCCCGTTTGATTGTACCAAAAAGTAGACGGTAGGGTTCCGTAGGACCATGCATTTACCCTATAGAACTCTCGTATTCTAGAGCAAAAATGGAGAAAAACAGTGAAATATTATATGGTGAATACATGGTCTCTAAGATGGTCTTATATCTATACCGTACAACATAACGGGATACCTGCTATCAAACTGGCCCTGTATGTGTAAATTTTCCTTTTTCATGTGAGTTCTACAGAATTTCAGATCTTAATTGATGGAAATTTTGGGGGGTTTAATGGTGATGTGTTTCATTAATTAGGGTACTAAAGAGCAGAAGGGAAAGAAGCAAAAGAAGACTGATGGTGGTACCAAAGCTGAGGAAAAGAAGATTAAATCAGATAAAAAAGACCAGGTGAAAGTAAGAGAAGAACCTCCAACTGACTACATTCATGTTAGAGCAAGGAGGGGTCAGGCTACAGATAGTCACAGCCTTGCAGAAAGGGTACGCAAAATATAAAATTTGATTAAACATACCCAATAGTTTATTTTCCAAAATTGCTATTGTGCCCACCATTTTATTATATCTCATAATTGTGTATTCTTTTTTTCTCTGTTTTTTAGGTAAGAAGAGAGAAAATTAGTGAGAGGATGAAGATGTTGCAAAGACTTGTTCCTGGCTGTGACAAGGTGGGAACCAGCTGCTCGCGCTTGCTTACTTGTCTTTACCTTATATGTATATATTATGTAATTTTTCTGACTAGATTCATGTGTTTGGTTTTTTTAAATAAATTAGGTAACTGGAAGGGCAGTCATGCTGGATGAAATTATCAATTATGTTCAGTCCCTACAAAATCAAGTGGAGGTACTATTTTTACTATAATATCCACACACATGTTAATTCGTTATCTCAATTGAATATGCGATTTAACCAGTTTTTTCTAATTATTATTTTCCTTTTCAGTTCCTCTCAATGAAACTTGCCTCTTTGAATCCAATGTTCTATGAGTTTGGAATGGACCTAGGTGCTTTAGTGGTCAAACCAGAGGTACATAGTGAAAAAGGATCAATTCCGTTCAGTCCCACTTCACAGCTAGCGTTTTCAAACACGGGAATGAAAATCTTCCGTTCTCATTCTCAAAAAATCTAATTCACGAACCAAAAAATATTAATGTAATTACAATTTGGTTTTTATTTTTTGCCATGCAGAGATTGTGTAGCATGGAATCACCATATCAATCTGTGCCACAATGCAACCCAACACAACCCACACCTTTTGCTGATACATCCACCAACATCACCGCCACCGCTGCCGCTGCCGCTGCTACTACCGCCTTCACCACAAATAACAACTATCCTTTTCTAGACAGTTCAGCTTCACTTCTACTTCAAAGGCCAAATACCTTCTCTCAGGTATATATTTCTGACCTAATTTGTTAACCCAATTTCGAATTTTCTTTTAAAAATCACTTAAACAAATGTTATTCAATGAATTATTAGTTAATACTATTTCTCTGACCTTGAGGTTCATGACAAAACATATATCATTTTCAGGACAGTGAGAGCTTGTTGTGGGATGTGGAAGATCAAAGACAAAGCTTTCTTAATCCATCTGGTTTCACCAACAGCAACTTGTGTTCTTTCAATTAATTATAAGGCAAAAAAGCTGCCCCACAAGCACACCAGCATATGGTTGGCCCTCATTTCCTGTCTCGTACTTAAAAACAAGTACATAATTATACACATATTGATAAGATTACTAGTTAAATCAATTTCAAACAAATTTCATGTAGTTGTGTTTATTAATTAATTATTGTACGAAACTTCTACTATACTCCCGTGTATAAGATCTTGCTTTGAATTCTTGACAAATGACCCAATTGCCAAAAATCTCTTTGTAAACACCGAAGCAAAAATCCTAATTTTGCATATTGTCCACCTTGTTGACTTATATAATTTACAAAGCTCTCTTCTTTTTCATTGGGTCTTTCAGTTTGCGAGGAGCTCAGGAGACTACAAGAAAGCAGCCAAAAACAGAGAAAAAAAAAACCCCAGACATGGAAAATGAATCAAAAGCTTAAGGTTCTTTTTTTGCATCAGTTCCATTGGAGTGGGAGCTTTGAACATGAATAAAGGGCAGCAAGCAATACCAATGCCAGTGGATGCAGAAGAACCCAAAAGGACGACAGATATATAGCAACCGACCAAAAAAAGACCAAATCTTTTTCTAGATCCCTTTGCCTTATACTATGCAATGCACAAATTCCAAAGCCCCCTAGCTACATGGTGGTGGTTAAAAATTGGAATTTTAATATGTAAAAATAGAATATTATATGACCATTTGATGTATTTGACCAATTCCTGTGGTTTCAGTTATTCTAGTTATTTCAGTTATTTTTTTAACCATTGTTTTTGTGGTACGTGAATTTAGAAAGTAAAACCATAGAAGTAGGGTTGTTTGATCCTGTTTCTGCAGGTTAGCAGTTTGACATGACTGGTTATGCAGTTTTTGTTTGTAGAATCTTTTTGGAATCAAATTTTAATACTACGTGTTATTTAATAATACATATTTTGAATAGTTTAAAATTTATTTGAGACCCACCGTAAATTAATTTGGAACCATTCAATAGCCATACCATTAAATAGTATATACCATCCAAAATTTTTATTATTTTGGCGTTATTGTTTCTATGAGGAGCTGAGGTTAGTTCCCCCTATCTATCCACGCAACGGTTCTAGGCAGAGGCATCTGTTGAACATAAGTGACCTACATCTCACGGACCCAAAAAAAATAAAATAATAAAATAAAATAATACATAAAAAATGCTGACCGACTGGTATTCGTTAGGGTAACCATTTTTGCACGATTTAAAAGTGACAAAATTGTTATAATGTATTAGGTACACTATAATGGGAGTAGGCTACAGTACTCGCAAGCATTGAATGCTCACACCGATCTCACCATTAAAAGAAAGTAGGAGGGAGGAGAGAGGGAGGAGAGGAGGGTGAGATCGGTGTGAGCATTCAATGCTTGCGAGCACTGTAGCCAGTCCCCACTATAATGTTTCAAGAGTTTCATCTTTTGGGGTTGCCGACCCAATCCGTCCAAAATGTCACACGTTAGATTGATGTATCTACCCCCAAATAATCTTTACTCAACTTTACATGCGTAGGTTATGAACAATATAGATTCACATTAGGGCAGTGAAGGTTATAGCCCTCACTCACCATTTTTACTTCCCTTGAAGTTGCTTAATATTTGCATTGATAGATTCCTTGAGTACAGTTATCACGAGGCAATGTGTTTGATAAAATGTCTTTGAGAGGAATGAGGTAGAACAAAGAAGCAAACTAGTGTCCATGTTGAGGCATACGAGCTAGCTTGAACTCGTCATTATAAGTTTTTTTTATACAACCGATACGGTGGGAATGAGATAATGGAACTCAAAACGTCGGATGCAAACGAATATCTTAACCAACCGAATCTTTCAATCAATATTGGTATTAATTAAGACATATTTCTTCAAAATCAATGTTCGAGAGCCTTAATGTTGCTCCTGTCAAGTTAAATTTCATAAATCCGCACATTGTTTGGAAGTGATTGTACGAATTCGAGTGACTGTTCATACAATTTCGCAGAGGACCACATTCATTGATGTCTTTGAATTGTTCAGGTCACATGACAGTCAAATGCTGGGTTGCAATTAAATGCTTTTTTTCTGGTCACATGACAGTCGAATTTCCCTTTAACTTGTAACAGAAAAAAAAAGGGGGAGGCAGTACTTAAATTTCCAATGCATAGAATATCTGATATTGGCCTCCATAACTATTTTGTAATTAATAATAATCATTGGTTGAGCTGGGTTACTAATTTGCTATATATGGCCCAGTAAATAGTACATGTCCATAAATATAATTAGTGACTAATAGCTTAGTTTTGGAAATTCTCTATTTTTAAAATTGATCGATCGACATGCTTAAGTTAAGTTGGCTCTATGGAGGAAGACAATGCATGTGGTCTTTGTGTTCGACCTGCTTTTTACGTTGACCCACATGTTGTATTGTTATTGCCAATCAGTCGGACACATCCAGTCTACTTGCATGGTTTCACCCAAATAAGAATTACATATACCTCTAAAGCACATACGGTTTGTTAGCTAGTTAAGAACATTCACTTTCGACGTTTAGAATTTGGTGTTTTCTCGATATCATTTTGGTATCGAAAAAAACACATATAGTCGTGTAGTTTTATATATTCGACCAGTTCCAAAAAGAGAATAAATTAAACTATGTTTGGCTATTATGTTGTCCAATATTTGTCCAGACTTCCAGTCCCATCTCTTGAAGTTATGGAGCACGGTGAAGTTATGGATGGATCCAAACTTTGATTATTGCTTTCAATTTCATTCTTCTTTTTTATCTTTCACAGGTGTACTTTTTGATGTGAAAACTGATGTATACAACAAATATCTAATAATATAAATTCATTAATTAACGTGATATCTACATATCATTTGCCACATCAAATAATATACCATGACACAAAAATGTAACCTCAGTAACATTTTCCTATACATATGTATACACATATTGAGAAGGTCATACTCATAAATGATATATCATGGCTATATATTATTGATTATTCAGTAGGTTACCCTTTTTATCGAATCATGACCAATCAAAGGAAATGCTGGCCTACAAAATTTAATTTTGTTTGGAATGCAAACCATTGCACATTTGCCACTTGGCTCAGCTGAAACAAGATGGCAGTTCCACAAGTAAGCTCGGAAAAGATTAACACCACACCACATGATAAATCTCAATCAAACTTTGGATAATTGATCTGAGTCTTATTATCCTTAAGAACTTAAGAACTTAAGAACTAAGATATCTTTCGTATTTCATTCATCTGAATCATCTCTATAATATGTGGCCCCGTTTGTTGCACCTTATTAGGTGAAAGTGGCTTGGTTAGCACTAATAAGTAATAACCCATATGTGGTAAAGCACGAGACTAAAATAAATGAGACTAAGTTGGACTCGTTTCGACTCCACGCCTCACTAAATGGGGAAGTCTAATCCCCCTGAAAACTCGGTATTAAGTGGGAGTAAGGAGGAAGAAGAAATTTTGCAAGCACTTTGTCCAAAGCAATCGCGCAATTCTTTGTTGCAGGTCAAACCCAGACTTTCGTTCTACAGATCGGTCGGGCTGCTTTGGAGAGAAGGAAAAGAATATGGGTCTGAGGTTGCTGATCTGAAATTGTGAGCAATAGAAAAAAGACTGGGTCTGCAGCTGTGGTGTCTTTGCAGGTGGTTGCAAATGGAGATCTCGATATTCTTCGCAAGGGTCTTTCTGGTTTTGTGGGAAAGAGAAGGGATTTGCAGATAGAGCAAGCAAATAAATTTTAAACAAGATAAAGAACACTAGAGTCGATACAAACTAGGATGTTTGCCAAAAAAGAAGAGATACAAAAAAGGATGAAGACAAAAGTGTGAAAAAAATAATTTGGTCTAAAAAAATATTTTAATTTCTTAGTCCGGCACTGTATCAAACGTTTCACAATTTTTATCTTGTTTAATCTAAGTTAAGCTGATTCAGCTTAGTCCTTGACGTTAGTCTAGTCCGAATTAGTCCGCTATAACAAACATGCCTATATGTTTCCCACTTTCGGCCACAATAAAACAATATGATTAGTAATGTAATCATTAAACACAACGTGATCCATTTTTTCCCTTTGCATTATAAACTCTGGATAAAACCGTAAAATCAGGATTCACGAACTTGACACATGATCGTCTAAAACATAGTTTGTATCAATTTTTGTGTTATCTATTTGAGTCTTGTAGTAGTTGATTAGCTAGAATCTAATCTAACTATCGGTTTTAATGAAAACGGAATCAAGTTTAATAAAGTTAATTAATCTTATCTAAGTTCTGACTTCCATATTCCATATTCCATATACGTTCCACTAAGTTCTAGAGGATTTCACTTATTTGAGTAAATGGGTACTGTAGGCAATTAATCATCATTGTCCCCTTCTAGTGGAACAATGAAAGCATCTCCCAAACTCTCCAGCTATCAAAGCCAATGCTACGTACACGTATAAAAGCAATATTTTATATATGTGAACTTTTCCTTGACAAATCAGATATCTAAACTTAAAGATAATCGTCATATATCATACCAGCTTACTTTAGAAGAAGATAGAAGATAATTAGGTCCACAGCTTACTTGCTAAGTCGACACTTTTTAAATCTGTTATATCCCATAAAAAAGAAGAAACACTTGGGCAAACTTAGCTCCGTATATATGCGGGAAGAAGCTTTCTCGTAACTAGTGGCAAATAGTGCACCTTTTCGACATGTGGTAAACATTTATCAAACAAGTGAAGCCACTAAAACTATTTTTTGATTGCATGAAAGAATTAGTCCCGTAAGAGAAGAACCAGGCAAAGCAATAAGTCATAATGCAATCTTTGATCCAAAACAAAATACTAGGTTTTGCTTTCTCTTTAGAAGATAGAGAGGTTTTAGGGTGCCATGTATACGGCAGCTGGAATTTGGTTTTTGTAAAAAAGGGGTGGTGTCAGCATATATAACAAACGGATAGGTGTTTTTGTGTATGGAGCCGCACAGACACGTGGTCCGATTGCCGGACCGCAAATTTCTCGCCATGTAGGTTAGAACCCTAAGCCCTAAGTTAATAAATTATATCTTTCCTTGGATGAACTAAGGGATGATATAAAAGAGTTGCTCACCCGGTCCTCATTTTAAGGTCCTTAAGGCGGGACTAACGTTATATAACTCATATGCATTGTTATTTTTTACCTTTATCATGCAACTTAGTAATAAAGTCAAATAGTTAAAAATGAAATTTATTTATTTTAATATAGTAGGTATCCCATCACACATTGGTGACAGACTAATCTCCCTCTTTTTGTATCTCTGTTATCACACGAGATAGCAACGTACTTTTGTCCCTCTGGTCAAACTGTACACCAAAGCAGAGTCGGATGGCTTCAAGAATTGATGCATCTGTAGGGAGAATGACTTACATGGAACGGGTTCATCGCCATGTGACTTCTTCTATCCAATAATGCATTGCCAAGTATAAGTTTTTTTCCATATAAATACATGAACATGTTACATGTAAGTTGCTCTTATCCATAGGAGTTCAAATTTGGATTGGGATTTCAAACCTTTGCTTGTTTTTTTACTAGACCAACCCTTTAGGATTATGAAATTCAATTTAACGTTCTATTTAATGCAAGTTAGAAGACGACATCTAATGTTAATTATAATATTTGTATCAAAATTTGTTTGTTAAATTAAGCTTTATCAGAAAATTGTGATTGGTTGCATGAGGTCGTTGAGTTTGATAATAGACCGATAAAGACACCCTACATTCACTATGGATAGATAGCTAATAAACATTTGATATTGAATTGAAAACAATTTTCACGATACCATCATCACCATCACCGCCGATCACCATCGTCAGATGTCAATGTGTGATATGGATGCACATATACATAACACATAAACACACACACGCATATATATGATTGATGAGACTAAACAAGGGGCATAATTAGTGTACCAATCAAGAGCTTAATTAATAATTAGCACAATTTGCGTGTTCATATTGGCTAGCAGTACAATCACAGATATATGATTACTTGGACATTTCATTCTCACTCTCACTTTCACTACCTCTAAATTCTGGTGTGATATATATTAGTCATGTGTAGACCATCATGCCAGCCCAATTAGATGCATACATATCAATGAGTTGCACTTATGACCAGCTAGCTAGTCACTTGAAGTGGATGACACTTAATTTGATTTGATAATTTTCTTCATTCTCTGGACAATTATCGACATCAATAATCATGATTACATTATTTAGAAACTACTGCTTTCTAGCTTTGCCTCCAGCTACCAAGTACTAAGATCTCATTGTGGGGATGACAATTGTCGGGCATCCCATATAGACTTTGAATCGATGGATCATATACATCAATTTTGGTTCGACAATGATACAATCAATCACATGCATATATATTATGTATATTTATACTATACACTAAACATATATAATTTCTCATCAAGCCAGATTAATAATGTACACCAAAAAGTTATATATATTAAATAAAAAAACATGCATGTTGTGAAGAAAATAAAAAAATGAATCCTAATTCTTAAAATATAATTTTTTAGCTATTAATTACTGAAAGAAATTAACTTTAACTGATTCAATAATATATAGGATGTATTCTGCTTAATCTACTTGTATTCTACCCCGATTTTTCTTGTCCTTCTCTACTTTGTCGAGTCCTCCATATAGTGTCGAGCGTCGACCTTCACAGGCTTCACTTCAACTAGTTTTTGACCATACCAAAGTATAGGGTGACCACGACTATAGCCCTAGATATATGATATCAACTTGATACTTCAACGACAAAACCTAGTAAAATCAATAAATGCTTTGTCTCTAAAACTTTAAAGGGATGCTAATAGAATCATATTAACCTACATCTTTCACATATATCAAACCCATATCTTTCGCGTATCTTTCACATATTAACCTATATCTTTCAAAGATAAGGGACGGGGAGTCGTTTTATCAGGGAGTTAATCATTTCTAATTGCTCTAAGCAGAAAGAAAGTAGCATACTTTGTAGTTGATGGCTAAATCCCGGGGTCTTGGTTCTTTCTGACATCTTGTGCAGATTTAGAGAGTAAGACTACTTTGATAGACCAATGACCAAACCTTATGTGTAGCTCGACTCGCCTAATCCATTATCATCCTTTTACTTTTTATTTTTAAATTCCCATATATCAAACCGGCCTACACTAGATAAATAGTAGATATATTAATCATGAATAATTTGTCTGCGAAAGTTGTGGTGACTCAATTATGTGGTACAAAGTTCAAAAGATTTGGAAGAACGAGTCTATAAACTAGGGTTGAGCGTAGTTTGGGTTGATTCGGTTTTGGGTCTAAATTACGAATCAAATCCCACACTTTGGTTTGCGTAAATTTCAAACCACAAACAAACCATAAAGACTTAAAACCAAGGTAATTGTCTAATCGGTTCACCAATGTTGCAGTTAGATTTGGTTTCGGTTTGTGGCTTAACATGTATCTACTACTAAATGAAAAATTCAGAGTTATGTCGAAGTAAATAGTAGAAAAAATTATAAACCTTTTTATTTAGAAAAAAATCATCATCAAATTGTTAACCTCATAACTTAAATTAACAATCTCATAACTTCAAAATACCTAATCTCATAAGTCTACTAAAAGTCTCAAACTTACTAACTGTTTAGTAAAATATTTAAAAATATATAATATTGTATATACGTGTTAATGTAATGTTACATATATTATTCATTACTTTATAAACCAAATGGACAAAAAAAAAAACTAACTAAACAGTTTGGTTTGGTTGGCTTTTTGGGTTTTCGGTTTGTTTGCCCACCCTTACTATAAACGATATAATAATTACAATAAATTCACCTAAATTACGGGAAGAGAAATTCAAACTTGGGTGCATATGATGAAGCACACTGCTCTAACTATTTTGGCTGAATTCATGTATGTAAAAAGGCAAAAAAAATACAATTATAATTATATTATGAAGGGAAAAATAAAGTTGCCAATTAATGGAGATGATCAAGGCGTGATAATTAGAAGGCAATGAGCACCACAAGTTTCTCATTTTAACATAGTTAGTTTATGAAATTTGTCCTTTTTAATACGATTAATATGGCAAAAATTAGAACATGGTGTGTGTAGAAATGCAAACACAAATTGACCACTCCTTCCGGGAAACATCACAAGGAAGACAATATACACTTGTTGCCGATGTTTTCTTGTTTGCTTGGCACAAACAAACCAAGGCTTAAAATAAAGACTAAACTAGCTCGACTAAAACCCTAAATGCATTCACTCAACAATTAATCTTCCCTACAAACTCTCTATGCCTTTCAAAGATAGGGACGTTAGGTTTAATCATATTCATTGAGGACCAAACTAAGCACAATGGTTGGGACGGTGCATGGGGGACCCCACGGTTGAGGCTAGTGGGGCCGAGACCTCCACCATATGGCCCCCACATATGTAGCCCTACTTGAAAGCAAAGCTGCATGGCAAAGGACCCTTGGCCATTGAATAGCATCGTCCCTTTTGTCTATGGATGAAAAGGAAATAAGGTGATACTGATTTAATAGGGTGGTGTCCATATCTCTTTGTATCTAAAGGGCATGGGCAATTTGTCATTTGCCCTAAATTTGGATAAGGAATTAGGAGTTCGAATTCCACTTGGTTTTCATATTTTTTTTGTTCCGTGCATTCTTGTAATTCCAACAACAAAATTGTTCTATGATATATATATTTTTCGTTTAAAAAACGTCCCATCAAATATTATTGATGGCATGCATAATGACATAAAGAGATCCTTGAATACAAAGCTACATTTCCCATAAGTATGTAGGCACTAGGCCAGCCTTTGTTTTGTTTGAACAAAACAAACTTCAGTTTTCTTTTTGGTCTCAAAATGGGTCTCGGCTAACGAGACGAGGATTTCTGGGTTTTTTAAGTTTGTGTTGTGGGCGTGCCAACTCGCAGTCTAAGGCCAATTGAGTAAAGAGAAGTTGATTTAGTTGCACTTTGTTTTGACTTCTTTCAATGTGATTGTAGACCGAAGAAGGAACCTGTCTCGGGCGTAGGTTCTCCGTGCCTTGAGTGCAAGAACTTTGATTAAGCATGAAATAGGCGTGGTTTTATGAAAGTGAAGTGAAATGGATTTAAGTGGTTGATGGGGCGTTGAGATGGGCGTTGTCTGTGTGGACATGATAAGAGAATGAATGGGTGGAAGCAAATTTGATGATTGATATGGTGAGATAGAATGTATTAGGAGGTGAATCGCATCAACCCAAGCGAACTTGTTGAATGGATCGAATTGATAAGTATTAATTACGTTACAATACTCCTATCGCGATAAAATAAAATGCGAGAAAGTAAATTACAATAAAATAAATTGCAAGAAAGTAAACTGCGAGAAAATAAATTGCGATAAATTAAATTGCAAGAAAGTAAATTGCGATAAAATAAAAATTAATATAATTGCGAGAAAAAAATATTATGCTAGGTGCAAGAAAATAATATGCGGGAATTGAAAGATAAAAGCACGCAAAGTGCAGAGAAACTTAGAAGATGAGTTTTGTGTTTGGTCGGGGACCTCTAACATGGCCTAGAGGGTTTTTATATTAGTTCAGAGCATCCATTTTCAATGAATTCTCCTTGATTCTCTCCCGAGTCTTGATTTTTTTTTCGTTACAAATTCAAAACATATTTCTCTCAATAACAAATATGATGTATTTGTCTTTAATATGAAAATCTTCAATTAATTTCCTCGTTGAATGTCATGGTTGACTTGAGTGATTATGACTCAATTCAAGATAATGTAGAAGGAGCCAAATATGAGTCCAAACATTGCCCCCCGTTCTCATGAACCTCGGCATCAAAATGCCGAGTGGTTATATGAGAATGAAATTGTCTTCACTTGGATTTTTCGTTTGAGCATCCTCTCTTTCCTTGAAAAATTCCTTCCTTGGCCGACTACAAAATATGGATGGAGTCTTAGTAAAATCCAAAAACTGCATCATATTTGTCAAAGCCAAATTGAAATTGAAATCAACTGGTTGTAGAGGCAAAACATCAAATGCCTACTGGGATGGGCAGCCATCCATGTATCTTTCATAACCCTATTAACCAGGCTCAAAAGCCTAGTACGAGAATAAAATTGATTTTGCTTTGACGTTCGATTGAGCATTTTCCCCTCCACCAAAAATTGCGAGATCGTTTGTTCCATCTCTTAATCCAGAGCTCCGTGTTCGTGGCCGTTTGCACGGACAACACCATGATAATTTGTCTACTCGAGCGAGCTCGGCTAAGAGTAATCTGCTCGGTTTTGGTTGTAGCACTTCAATTCTTATTATCCGACTTGTCCAACTCGGCTATGCCTCTAATTTTCTGCTCGTTTAATTTTTAATCTCCATTTCCCCGAGAATGAGAAAATTAATGGGCAAAAAACATAAAAATAAAAGCAAGGCATTCATCATTCGAGCCTTTTTTTTTTTTTTTTGGCCAAGAGATTTAGTAGTTGGCCGAATTTTAATACCAAACCATGGCCAAATAACAAAAACAAAATTAGTCGGCCAAAAATTAAAGGCAATCATGCATTTTTATTTTTTGGCCAAGATATTGAGTTGATTGGCCGAATCATGGCCAAATAACATTAAAATTAGGTGTTAATTTCCATATGGTCGGAAGTAATCCTAATCGTAATCGGCAATATATTCCGTAATTTTAGGATAATTAACCATAAGTTTATTCGCCCTTTATAAAAGCTAAATTTTTATGACTTTTCAAGTGTCGGGTCTCACCAGGCGTGTCAAAAGATGTTGGTCTCAAAATCGGTCTAGACAAACAGTCGAGGATTTCAAGATCTCTTGGTCCTTCAAGTTTGTGTTGCAGGAGTGCCAACTCGCATACTAAGGCCAAGCGAGTAAAGAGAAGTTAATTTAGTTGCTCATTGTTTTGACTTCTTTCAATTCAATTGTGGATCGAGGAAGGAACTTATGTCGGTCGTAGGTTCTCCGTGCCTTGGGTGCAAGGACTTTGATTAAGCCTGAAATGGGCGTGATTTTGTGAAAGTGAAGTGAAATGAATTTTAATGGTTGATGAGGCGTTGAGATGAGCATTGTCTATGTGGACATGATAAGTGAATGGATGGGTGGAAGCGAATTTGGTGATTGATATGGTCATATGGAATATAAAAGGAGGCGAATCACATCAACCCAAACGAACTTGTCGAATGGATCAAATTGATAAATAATTACGTTACAATACTCCTATTGCGATAAAATAAAATGCGAGAAAGTAAATTGCGATAAAATAAATTCCAAGAAAGTAAATTGCAATAAAATAAATATTACTCCAAGTGCAGGAAAGTAAGATTATGCTAGGTGCAAGAAAATAATTTGCGTGAATTGAAAATTCATTTGAAATAGAAAGCTACATTTTGAATACAAACATAAGATAAAAGCACACAGGGTGCAGAGAAACTTAGAAGATGATTTTTTGTGTTTGGTCGGAGACCTCTAACAATGGCTTAGAGGATCCTTTTTATAGTAGTTGAGAGCATCCATTCTCAATGAATTCTCCTTGATTCCCTCCCGAGCCTTGATTTCTTTTAGTTACAAATTCAAAACATATTTCTCTCAATAACAAATATGATGTATTTGTCTTTAGTATGAAAATCCTTAATCAATTTCCTCCTTGAATGTCATGGTTGATTTGAGTGATTATGAATCAATTCAAGATGATGTAGAAGGCGCCAAATATGGGTCCAAACAAAAATATCTACACTTTTTTTAGCTAACTCAACAATTCAAAAATCGCTATCGTTTATGCTCAAAAATAGACAAAAAATTTAAAGTTGCACTATTGAAATATCCGACAAAAGAATCAAATCATCAATATTCTGGTAGGTAAGGCCGTCTCTGAGATTTCGGGAGCGCTATGCAAAAATTGTAAGGGTGGTGCTATCCACAATCTCCCTTATGTCGTTTGATCCTCTTCGATTCATTCAATCCGACTGCCGGGAATTGAGAGGGATATGTGAAAAGTAAAAAGAAGTGTGTGGATAGCATCACCCAATTATAAACATTCTCTTTTGCTCCCGTACAATGAATAAGTCCTAATTACATAATCTCACAAAAGTGTACTGAAATAGTAGAAAAATATCATATATTAGTATCAGAATTAAAAGAAATTTTAAAATTATGTGATCAATCAACAAACTCATTATTGAATATATAAAAAAAGCCATAAAACAAAACAAAATAATGAATAAATTAAAGTAGAAACTAGAAACACTAATCCAAATTGCAAAACAACAATTATGGTAAGACTTAAACTAAAACAGCCTTTAATCTTCCACAACAAATGATATTAAATCCTTAATCTCTCTATCTATCTCTCCATTCTCTTTGCCCAAACAAGAAACAAAATAATCGTATCCCATAGTTGATTAATTTAACCATGTATGAGCTAAAATTTGGGGGCCTTTTGGAGGTGGGGGACCCTGTGCAATTGCTCTCCCTCAAAGCCCGCACTGCTCGTAGGATCACAAAATAATGAATGCACCTGCTCAAATCTCCTTACAATTTAACTTAGTTTAAGGTGTCATGGGCTTAAAAGATGACGCTTTACTGTTATGGCAGAAAATAATCATCCTTATGCACTCTGGTGAGAGTTCGATCTTCTCTAACAACTAACAATCTAACCAAGGAAAATTTTTTAGACCCATTTATCCTCTTTCTACACCTAAGTTATTATTTTTTATCATAATTTCGAATTTACCCTACAATTCTCTTACAAAAAAAAAAAAAAAAACAACCAATAGCTCCGGCCACCCCATCTCTCCAAACCCCAACCACCCTCAATTTCTACCCCTCACGAAGCACCCAGCCAAGCCAACCACTCACAATGAAAACCCAAAAGATCTCAGCCATCACTTCTCTCTCCTGACCTTTCCCTCGCCACACAACAACTCCCCCTTACACACAATCATTCTAACATGTCCGAGTTTTGCCGAAACTATTGAGCAGTCGAATCTAACTATGTTGAACCATTGGTGTGTGATATATTGTGTAGAATCAGAAGTTCAATATTATCATGAATATCTTTTGGGTCTTTTTAATGGTGGATTGTTAGGGGGCTAAGGGTGTGCATGGAGAGAATGGGTGAAGATGGGGTGATAAGAGATGGTATTCCTAATTTCCAAATTGTGGGTGGTAGGGGAGGTGGCGGTGGGGGTTTGGAGAGGCGGAGAAATTGGGGGTGGTTGGGGTTTCGAAAGATGGGGTGGCCGGAGCTAGGATTTTTTTTTTGTTCCTTTTCCTTTTGGGTGTAGAAAGAGAATTGTTGAGGTAGATTCGAAATTTCAAGATAAAAAATAATAAGTTGAATGTAGAAAGAGGATAAACGGGTCTAAATAAAATTTTCTTTAGTCCACTAACACTATCGTTTGTAAAAAGGAAAAAGTTGTCATGGACTTAGACCAATACATAAATTAAGGTTGTTGATGCACGAAATTAGGTTAACTTTAGAACAACGTAAAATGTCAAGATGGAGTGACCTTCGCTAGATTGCTTCAGTCACTAAGTGAAGAAAATGTGTAAAGAGATAGAGATAGGGAAACAAACACAAGATGTACGTGGTTCACCCTAAGTTAGGCTACGTCTACGGGGTAGAGGAGTTCTCATTAATAATGTAGAGTTTACATGATACAAGAATTTAGGCATAATCATCATTAGTAAGTTCTAATAATGAATTAGAGAGTCTAAGATTATAAGGATTAATTGTGGGAGAATGATTTCCTTTTATAGTTAAGGGGAGTCTCTTGTTTTTGTCTGCGGTCCATGTGAAACTCTAAGAGCTTTATTCTGGTGTTGACATGTGTCAAGTTGTGATTGGTCTCCTGATTAGAGAGAAACTCATGTGCTTCGGTATGAGTGCCTCAGTTGAACCCTTCAGCGAATTTCCGAAGGTACAAAGTTGATCGGTGCTTGGTAGTTTCGGGATTGGTGAAGTATGATACAAACAAAGCTAAAAGTCAGGCCCGTAAATGTGGGCCGCAATGAACTGGGCTACCTACAACTGCAATTACGCGGGTCTTCTTTGTCCTTCTTTCCTGTTAGTCGGAGCACTGTAAGCACAGCGAGCAAGAAAGCAAAGCGAGTTATTCTCGAGATCCAGAGCTCGCTCGCTCAGTGGTAGCAATTCAAAAGCGAATCTTCAAATCATCAGAAACTCAGAGCTTCGCGTCGCCAAAAAGTTTGAATCTTTTGAAGCCGATGAGGCTTTTGCAGTTGGCGTTCGTGGTTTCTGTACTGTTCGGATTGGTCGCCATTCTCATCTACATCATCGGCGTCTCCGATCTCTGTATGCTTCTCTCTCTCTCTTCTTTCTCTCTCTAGAAGTGTTGAATTTGTGTATGGTTTGAATTCTGTGATGCAGATGAGACGCATCGGCTTACCGAAGAAGATGTGGAGGCGCTGCATTCTTTGCAGACCGGTTTCCAGAAGTGTGTGGTGAGCCTTCTGGAATTTTCGATATATATATATATATTGATATCACTTGAAATTTCTGCTTTTTTTTTTGGATTTTTTAGTGTATATTCTGTAAAATTTATATACTTTTTGCTGTGGTAGAACATGGTAATGTATGTTGAATTGAGGTACTATAAAATGGGTTTTGTTTGTGTTGTGAGAAATGTCGGAATGTTGGGATGTCATATTCGTATGATTGTGATGCAGGCTGCAAATGGATTAGGTTTGCAAGCCGCGCTTGGCAAAGATAACTGCCAAGTCACAATGCGGTTTCCTGCTGACACCATTCCTAAATGGGTGAGTTCCTTTTCCAGGTTGAAATGTTCAGCATTTGCGAATGAGATTTTATCGACAATTGCGTGTTTTTGCCATTTGAGTTGGGAATAGGGATAAGATACCATAATCTTTAAAATGAAAAGCGAAGGTGGTAAACTAGTATTTTGTATTGATTCATATTCTCTGCAATCAATACTCTTAAGAAGTTGGAATGTCTCGCCATCTCTTTGGGTGATGTTTTGGTTGTAGACTAATTTAAGTTGCTCCGTTGGCCTTATCTATTGTCTGAATTTTATGTGTAAACAGAAAGATGCTAAAACCGGTGAGCTTGAAGGCTTATCGTATGAGTTTAATCTTTGTGAGGCTGTGGCTACATGGGAACAGGTTAGTGTTCTTCGTAGAGATTTGCACAAGACTTAGGAACTGAGATCTGTCATTACTATGTCATCATATAAAGCATGCAACTGTGCATGGTAAAATCAATATCTTCCTTTTTCTCTCGACCTTTTTGATGTTAAGTTTGATTTTGGTTTATGCTTTACAATTGATTTGTTATTCAGTGAGTTGATTGCTCAGGTGCGGAATAGTACCACTATACTGACCAGGGAATTCATTGATTCTTTACCAAATGGATGGGAGGATTATGCGTGGCGTAGGATTAACAAAGGAGATCGCCTGTTAGTACTGTTCTAGACACTAGTTTCAGAATGAAGAATAATTGGATGAACATGTAGTTGATTTACTGTATTTCTGTATTGCAGCAACCGCTGTAAGAACAAGACATTATGCGTGGAAAAGCTTTCACTGGTACTCCCTGAAACACCACCATATGTTCCACGGATGTTTCGCCGATGTGCTGTGATTGGAAACTCAGGAGATCTTTTGAAAACAAGGTTTGGGAAGGAGATTGATGGTTACGATGCTGTTATTAGAGAAAATGGTGCACCAATTCAGGTCAAGCTGATTCTATTTTAAGAGTTTGGAATAGTGGTGTTTACTTGACTTTGAGAAAACTTCTTACCTTGTTCTTCTGCAGAACTACACTGAATACGTGGGGAAGAAATGCACATTTCGGCTTCTTAATAGGGGATCTGCTAAAGCTCTTGATAAAGTTGTGGAGTTAGATGGTATGGTAAATGGTCCACTTTGTTATAAATATGGCATATTTACTGGAAGTAACACTAAGTATAAAATTCTTGCAGAGTCAAGAAAGGAAGTATTGATCATCAAAACAACAATTCACGACGCCATGAACCAGATGATTCGGGTTTGTATATTGTTATTCAATAACTTGTTATCTTGACTTAACACTCAACCAAGTACTTGTTGCTGCATATGTTTTTTTACCTGCAAAGAGAACTGATGTTTTGTTTGTACAAATTTTGATTGCCATTTGCAGGAAATTCCAATAAAAAATCATGTATATCTCCTGCTGGGTGCTTCCTTTGGCTCTGCCGCAAAAGGAACTGGGCTCAAGGCTCTTGAATTTGGGCTCTCTATATGTGATTCAGTAGATATGTATGGTTTCACTGTAGATCCGGGATATAAAGAATGGTAAATAAAATTTCCTTCGACATCTCCTACAAAATGCTTTCTAACAGATTTGAAATGTTTACCTGATAGAGGGTTTTGAAAATATTTTTTCAGGACTAGATATTTCTCAGAAGCCCGACAAGGCCATACTCCTCTACATGGTAGGGCATACTACCAGATGATGGAGTGTTTGGGTGTAAGTGTTTAAATTTCACCTTTTTTTCATTCTGTAATGTGCATATATAAGCTATATTAGTAGAAGTTTCTTCAAAGTGCTATGGGGGAAGAAACCTCCTTTTATGGATCCCAGATGGTAAGGCCATCTCCAATGATTTGGCTATATTTAGCCACCATTCCTAAATATAGCACACTAAAAATATGGTTTTCTAAGGAATAGTGCATGGCTATAATTTTCCATCTCCAATGGTGCAGGGACTACATTTTATTCTTCTCAATATTTTATTACTTTTTAGCATATTGAAAAATATTGTAGTACAACACTAACACATTCAACTGCGATGTAGTTTTTAAATTAACTATTTTTTTTATTTAACTTAAAGTAAGTTTTTTTTTTTTTGAATCAAGGTTTAATGCTAAGTACTTTCTTTTTACATTATGTTTATGCCAAAAAAAAAACCATATTCAAATAAAATATTTTTAAAATCTAAGTTCAATATGAATGCATGCAACAACAATGGAATGTCTCTAGTTTTGTACGGATTTTAGAAAAAATTACTTGACCTGGGCTGTCTGTTTTCAGCAACCTTTTAAGATTTTTTTAGAAAAAGAAAAATTTGGAAGATCAGTGGCATGCAGCTGAGGTTGCATGATCCAATGGTGCGCTGCGCCACACCAAATCTCTACAGCCCACCCTTTCCACCAACAGCAGCACATGGGTGGGTCCAAGAACAGTTATGGCCCCGGGCTTCCAAGCGGGTTACATATAGCCTTTAGCCCCTGAATCTTTTCGCAAGATTCTCTTTAGCCTACACAATGGAAATGGGTTTTTGACCAAATAGGGCTAAAACTAACCCTTTAGCCCCTCTATTGCCCCTCTATTGGAGATGGCCTAAATGTTTTAGCCAATAAATTGCAAATTATTCAAGTAAGTTTAAAGAGTACAGAACTGTAGTGTCTTTTGTTTGTCTATTTGAGAAAAGTACTTGCATCTTGTGGTTATTTCGTGAGAGAAATGGTTAATGTGTAGTGGGTAATTTTTCTTATTGTTATTGATACGTTTTGTTTTTCTCTTGTTAAGCTTATCAAAATTCATTCGCCTATTCGAGCTGATCCAAACCGTGTTGTGCAATGGGTCCCAGAACGAAGTTTAGTAACTGCTGCTAGAATTGCATCAGAGAAATTGTTGAGGTAACTTACAAATTTTATTTACTTTTAATGAAAAAAGTCAGATTCATTCTTTAAAATGTGCAGCTATTATCACGACCTCGAGTTCAACCAAGATTGAGTTATACATCTCTATGAATCTCATATATCGTTATTACAGTTAGGAACTTCTGATGCAACCCAACAATCCTGTCCCAGTCAGAGGGTATAATTACTATTGCTTGTAGTCAGCTGGGTCGTTGCTACTGACCATCTATAAAACTCATGAAATAAGTTAATAAATAGAGTAAGAGAAGAGGTTCCATTACAGTTGTTTATATAGGGAACTTCCATTCGTCACGTGATGCTTTATCTTTCCTGTACATTTCTGATTTTCAGTTCTGCATTGTATCGAGGGTTTTCTATCTCAAGTTTTTCATTATATTGTTCTACTTCAAAGTGGTAATTATGCTTTTGTTTGTCTATAGGAGGGTTGGAGCAGGGTATGTAGATCCACTGCGTATGTGTTCAATTGTAAAGAAGCAAGTCAAACTAAAGCTTACATCATTTCTAAGTCTAAGAAAGGCCGCTATTGATCATCAGAAATATGTGAAAAGTGCAACCATGTACCCTCTGGAGCGTAGTCCTCGGCATGGTATGCTTTGCACTGTGTGACCATTTAAAGTTGAGGTTCCTGGGCCTTTCCTTGCACTGAAGCAACCAAACAAATCTGTCAACCTAATTTCTTGGTCCAAGCGTCATACTTAAGCTAATGGAAGTGAAACGAGAGAGCCTGCTCAAAAATTGTAATCAACAGCCGGCCTACTCAATGTAGAGTTTTGAAAGAGTTGTAAGTTTCTCGGCACCCTGCATTTATCATAATTTTGATTTTTCCATAGCCAAAAGAAAATCATTAGGCTGAGATATGAAGATTCGGTCCGTAGCATCGGTTCACAGTTTGTTTTTCGGAATTAGCAGTGTCGTATATGAGGTTTCTACAAACGATTCTTTGGACACAAGACAGGTCTATGATTTATATAAATTCTCTTTGTATCTGAAAATTCTGATCCAATAGCTTGTATGAACGGGAAAAAATGCAATTCAAATAGCTTGTGTAATTTTTCTTGTGACATTTATGGCTCGCTTGGGGAAGTACTTTTAAATATCTGAAAGTGTTTTTAGAGAAAATGTTAAGTGTTTTTCAGAATTAATTTGCATTTTTATTAAGAATTGGTTTCAAAAATATTTTTTCTAAAAACGCTTTCAATCATTTAAAAACGCTTCCCAATGAGATATTGCCATCATCAAACTTCTTGTGTGTTTTCTGACAACATAGTTGCGTACCTGCTGTATTTTTGCTTTTAGCTGTACTTGCAGTTGACTGGTTACAAAATTTGAAAATTGTGTTTTGCTACTTTCATAAATGAGGTATCCAGGACATGATGGATTGATGACAGGCTTTCATTGGGAAAGTTTCTGCAAGGGCCTATTGATTTTTGGTCTTTTGTGACCCTCCTTAATTGCTTCTTCGCTTACCAACCTCTTGAGTTATTTTTTTAAAAATAAAAAGAAAAAAAAATCAATTTCTTGAGGGGGTAAAAAAACTCGGCTTTCATATTTGGATATTTTTATTAGAGTGACACACCAACGTGAATTTTATTTATTTATTGTAATTTTGATAAGTTACTTCATTTACCTTTTAGATCTTGATTTTTTTATTTTTAAATAAAGGTCTAACGATTTATACACCCAGAGTAGAGTATGAGATATTCAGGGACACCGTAAAAAATCGCTAGTGAGACATCTCCTACAATAAAGAAAAAAGAAACTACAAAGTCTTGAGTCCTCAATTATTTCTATGGAGATTATAATTCTTGCATCACAAGAATAGACGTGGTAGCTGAAATGAACCTCAATCAATGCAATTTTTATACATAATTTGTGTTGATATCATGCAAACAAAAAAGGGAAAAAATCTTGAATGGGACAGGTCCACCACGCTTCTGCTTTTCATTGAAACAGAGAGGGACCAGTAGAACTTGCCATTGAAATTTGGAATCGATCTTGGAGAGGATAATGGATGGATATACCACCAAGGCTAAAAAAAAATTAACATTGGTAGAAATAATAGGGTTTAACTTCAGTGGTACGTACCATTGAATGGTACGTACTGTTGAATGGTCTAAGATTTATTTGGGACCCGCTGCAAATTAATCTGGACCATTCAATGGCCGTACCATTAAATGGTACGTACCACTGAAGAATTTTCCGAAATAATAAGCAAAATATACTTTCGAGAGCTGTTATTGACATTTAAAAAAAATCATGATAAACTTCTTTCATGTAAATTATAAACAAAATTTTTTATTTAATAACATATAATAAAATAACATTTTTAAAGTGCTAATAACATATAATAAAATAACATTTTTAAAGTGTTAATAACAATTACAGAGTTTAATCATAACTCAATATTTCCATGTGCCATTTGATTAGATTGAGAGTAAAGATATCTTGTGGTTAATGGGACATTCCCATCTGAAGATAACTGGGAAAGAGTGCCACATGTCACCGTCCGCAAGACTCCAACACACCTCTCTCTCTCTTCCCCCAACCCCTACCTACCAAAATCCAAAGTCACTCACTGAATCCCTTCTCCTTCTCTCTCTCTCTCATCAATCACTTCATTTACTTCAAAAAACAATCTCTCTTTCTCTCTCTAGAAAACGACCAAAAGGACAATCTTGTAAAGCACAACACAAGAAAGCACTACATCCCAAAGGCCAAAGAGCCCGTTTGCTTCTCCCCCCATTTTCCACTTAACAAAAAACACACAGAAATTCGGAAAGTTCGAGTCTTTTAGCAGAGAAACTCAAATCCCAGCAAACAAAATTGGATTTTTAGGGTAAAAGAAATTAAATAAAAATTGGGAATCGATGGCGGAGATTCAACCGCAGCCGGTGAGTCAGATCAACGGCGGAGGACAGTTCTTGATGGGTTCGTCCGAGACGGTAGGATCGAAGCGGCAGCGAAGGCCCAGCGTCCGATTGGGCGACATCGGAGGAGACCAGCCGTACGATTCGCAGGTGCGCCGCGCCACCAAGCAGTGGAAGCTCCCGCCGGACCACCGCAAAGACGCCAATAAGTCCTCAAAGATTCGACCTTTAACGATTTTGAGTTCCGTTGGGGAATTCCACGAAACCCTAGACGGCGAAGACAGAGAGGGCAATCTCGACAGTGTTGCCATTGGGAGCTGGAAGGTGAAGGACGCCAAGAAACGGGCTTCGAATGTCACGAAACGGGTCAGATCCAATTGGGTATCTTCCAAGATTGATGAAGGTGGTGGTGGTGGCGGCAGCGGTGAAGGGGAGGAGAAATTCAGCGGAGCAGAGGACATTGATGATGGGTATCATCGGGATTTCGATGTCGAAAACTCGGAAAGTCCGTTGAAAGAGCAGAGCCCAATTCTTAGTTCGGAGAATTTGGGTGTGGATGGGCATGCTAATGGAAGGGAGCTGCTTTACCATGGAAGTAAAAGACCCATTAGGACTAGGATTTCGGAGGGTAGGGACAACCATGATGGTATTGAGCTATCCGGGCCGTCGGATAACGATGCCAGGGATTGGAATTGTAGAGGGACAAGTGGGGATAGAAATGGGAATGAAGGAAGAGGGAGGTGTGGAGAGGATGGGGTTAGGGTTTGGCTCAATGGGTTAGGGTTAGGGCGGTATGCGCCGGTGTTCGAAATTCATGAGGTGGATGATGAGGTATTGCCCATGTTAACATTGGAGGACCTCAAGGATATGGGGATAAATGCAGTTGGGTCCAGAAGGAAAATGTATTCTGCAATTCAGAAGCTTGGGAAGGGGTTTTCTTGACTTTTGCTTTTGTGCTTGTTGGCAAATGAAACACCGAAATCGAAAAAAGAAATTCCTCGGCCATGGCAATGTAAAACTGGTTTGAGCTTTTTGGTTATATTTTCCTCTCAATTCTCAACTCAGTAGTATTTTGGATGAGTAGATTTTGTTTTTCATTGCACTATTTACTTTATTTTTCATTCTTTCGATGCGGTGCAATTTCGGATCCTTATACTTCATCTTGATAGAAATGCTGAACTAGTTGTAGTTATCCATTGATCATATTGAGACCGTGATGAACAATGTTGTTTTCTTATTTGGCTGTAGCCTTTAGGACAGGATGGGCAAGAGAAACGCCTAGAATTGGTTACAGGAAGGGTCAATTGTAATCATTTCGTCTCCGTTCTTCATTATTTTCATCAAGTATGCAGAATAGTTTTGAGCCGATGGCCTGTCTAATCCATATAATGATTTCCTAGATTGTCTTATGTTGAATTTAATCTTACTTGTCTATTAGGCCTCCGGTTTCTATGATGATAATGTTTGTATATAGAAAACTATATTATCTTACTTCTGCATTCGATTTTGGGTGATGCTGAAAAGCTTTCCGTACATTTACTGCAGTGTTTTTGCCGTAATTGTGGCTTTTATTTGGAGCGAAATTGGGTTAGTGGATTGACTGATCAAGTTAGTCCAAGTATGTACATATCTGGTAGCCTAGGTTTATGAAAGAGTAGAGATAGGCAAGGAGTTGAATTTTGGAAGGAAGTCCAATTTGGATTGTTGTGGTTAGCAGAGGGGAAGCCGGAAAGTTGAGATCAGATGTACAGAGTTGTATAGTTCTCTTAAGGCGTTTAAACTGTAGATTGAATGTCAGTGGAGGGGATGTTCTCCCGATATTATCTTTCATGCAGAACCAGGACTGGGATTTAGAGTCTAAGAGGTCAGACATTGCTGTTGCACTATCCTTGATCTAGGAGGGTTGAAGGTTTAATGTTGATTTGGTCAGAGGTTCTAGTTACAGTAGGGTTAACAACAGGGTTGAATATTGCAGGGTATTTGTCGCTCATCTCTTCCAAGAGATGGCATAAAATAAAATTGTGAGAGATGGATGTCTGGTATTAGGAATCACGCTTTAAGCACCGAGTCATCCAAGACCCGATGAATTGCCTTCTTGTTATACATGTAAAACTCAATACTGCATTATTACCATTATATTCTAAATAGTCTTCATTGCATCTTGATTTCGTCTTCCATATATATCTTGACAAAGTGGTAGGAGTGGTAGCGTAGATACAGATCTCCACTAACTATTAGAACTGTTTAACCTTAAACAAAACCACAAGGTTAAGGTTGTCAATAATGCTGCTTTCAGTGTACTAGTACTGTAACTTTCACTAGCTGGCTGTAGTTTGTCAACAATTTTCAGGAAGCACGCCCTCGTTCCATCAACGGGAAGCAAATTCGAGTTTTATTGATCAATGTGTACATATGTCGTCGTTTTTCTGGCGTTTTCCAACATACGTGTGCACAATTAAGTATTCAGCTGAACTGTTCTATATAAGTTTGTGTTTTCTTTTTCATGGAACATTGACACTGCGAGCCATGTATTCGTTCGTACGCCATGTGTATTTGTGTAAAGCCTTTTCTTGTGTAATTGTATTGCATTTTTTTTCGTATTGTACTGTTCTATATGATTAGCGAACAGCTGCCAATTTATAATGTAAATAGATAGAGAGAGGCATTTCATTAGAATTTAGAACAGAACCTGCCGATGATCGGAGGTTCGGTTCAGAATGGAATTGCCCTGTAAATCAGTGTCCTCGTCGAAGATTGGCGTGTTGTCTCAAATTTGCGAAACTTATAATTTTGGTCCCAAAATTTTTGAAAACCATCAATTTCATCGTCATCTTACTTTGCACTTCAATGTCATCCTTGTCGTCTAATTCTGTCGCGTCCAAACGCATGCTCTCTCTTGAAAAAATAAGTGACAAAATTGTTACCTTTGAATTGTTGCAACATACGCCTAAAGATGAATCGCAACAATTTGAACTTTCATCCCAAATTATAGAAATTTGCCCGAGACCAAGTTGTAGGATGAGTAAAAGAATTTCACAGCAGCCGTTGAGATTGATCTAACGGGTAAGAATGCGTTGTGCAAATATATGTTGTGTATTTAGCAAAAGGTGGTGGTGCCTGTGGACATCGGGTCCCACTCCCTCTGATCTACTTGTACTTCATCAAAGACCCCAAACAACCCGTTCGCTCCCTCCTCGACTTCTTGTTGACTTCAATTCTTTGGTTGCATTCATTCGTTTTGTGTGCAATTGTTCACTAGCAACATATGAACTATGTGAATAAATACCCCTTCCCTTTAAGCTTCCTCTTCACATCTAAACCCTAATCTCTTGAGCTGTTGCATCATTGGTCTCTGCCTAGTTCCATTCGCCTACTTCTTTGAACTTATTTGATCTGAGGTTAGCTTGGTTTGCCCTCTACCTCATCCCCATTATCGGAGTTAGCTCCCTCGTCCACCTCTTTCCACGCACCCAAGAGAGATGAGGAAGCTAGCTCCGGCAATGAGAATGAGGAAGAGGGCGAACCAAGCTAACCTCGATGCTAATGAAGTCGGGGAATGGAACAAGGAAAACGCCAATGGTGAGCATGGGGGAGAGGGTGCTACAGCGCTGGCGGGTGAGGGTGACAAGGCTGCTGACAATGACTAGTTTAATTGTTCTAGTTGAAGGAGTTATCCTAGTAGGTAACTAAGTAGCTTCCTCATCACAATTTGTTGATAATACCTTGGTTCGCAGTAGTTTCTATGTTCGACAAAGCTAAATTTGAATTTGTCCAACATGTAAACTACATGGACCAAGCTAAACTCGTAGTTCAAGAAGTTGGGGAGTGAGCGAAAGCCAAGGACAATGGTGAGGGTGGGTGAGAGGGTGCTATGACACTGGGTGGGTGAGGGTGACAAGGTTGATGACGATGAGTAGTTCAATTGGTGAGAACTGTAGTCTTCTTATTTGGTTGTAGCCTCTAGGGCAGAATGGGTGAAGGAAACGCCTCGAATTGGCGAACGGAAGGATCAGTAGTACTCTTTTCGTTCCCATTCTTCGTTACTTCTATTAGCCCTCCGGTTACTACGATGTTAATGATGTTGTGTCTAGAAAAAAAAAACTAACGAATCATGCCTTCGAGCATCGAGTCATCAAAGATGAATTGCCTTCTCGTTATACATGTAAAACTCTTCACTGCATTTTTACCACTATGTTATAAAAAGTCTTCATTGCATCTTGATTTCCCTCTTCCATATTTATCTTGATTTCCATCTGCTGTTTTTGCATCTTGATTTAGTTTCTCAACAGTTTTCAGGAAGCATGCGTGACCTTGTTCCATCGACGGGAAGCAAATGCGAGTTTTATTGGCCAATGTGTAGATATGGCTTCGTTATAGAACCTCACTAGAGATCTTTGTATGCAAATAGAATAGATTCTGCTGATGAACTGATCGAGATTCCGATCAACGGCATTTTTCAATGTAACTCAACGCCTTTGGAAAATATATGAGAATGCCGAGTTTGAGACATAACTGATAACATACTGAACGAATCGCATCAAAGCTGCATCAGTACATCAACTGATCAAAACAAGTGCAATTTTACGTTATAGATCAGAGCGGAATGGAGTTGAACCCCCAAAACTAAATGCATTCCTAATAAATACAACAATGCTGAGGTAGAAATACAACTGGTATTCAAACGAATGGGAGCTGCATCTGTACAAATTTCATCGATACAATTCTACAAAGAAGCTGATATAAAGATCTGACGGTATTATGCATGACTGTCTATAAGGCTAAACGCCTCACATTTCCGGCAGGGAAGATTCAATTCTACTTGATCTCAATCGGAGACCTTCACACAATGTGTGGAGCAGACGCTTTAGTTCGCTGGTCAGATCAGACTTTAGTTCCTTTGCATTACAACACCTCAATGCCGAGTTCTTCCCTTTATTCAAGTTTGATGGTGTTTCCCTCCTGCTTGTTAGGTTCAGCAGGGAAGTATTTTATACCCACCAAATCACCAACTCAACTGATTACCTGTCAAAAGCGCAAACCAAATTATATCACCCTATTTTTCCATTGAGTCCTAGGATGTTATACAAATTGTACCTCTAAGGCTCTAAGAAGATCTTCTCTGGTGTGCGAAGCAGATATACAAATGCGCGCTCTGGCCAAAAATAGATCAGTAGCTGGGAAACCAACTGTCACAACAGCAACCTGTACGAACATGTTTTTTTATCTCACATTCGAAAAGCCAAAACAGGAAACAAGGAACATATAAATGTACAAGAATAGTTAGTAAATTGGCGATTTACTCACATTTTGCTTCAGACATTCCCTAGAAAAAGCAGGAATTTTTGCTGGATTGTAAAGCATTATGGGAATTACAGGGGAATCATCATCTCCGAGAACCTGAAAGCCCATCTTCTGCAGCTCCGACCTGAAGAAGTTTCTGTTTTCGCGAATCTTTCTGAGTTTCTGAGCCCCTCTACTAGTACCGTCCTCTCCAAGAATGACCTTAATAGCAGAAATGATCTTTTGTGCAGCTGGAGGTGATATTGAAGTTGCATACATATGAGCAGGGCAAGCGTGTTTAAGATATCGTATAACATCCTGAAAGAAAAAATGATGTGAGGACGAGGAGATAATAAGCGAAAATTAGGTTATCAAAAGTACCAACCTCGGATGCAGCTATATAACCACCACATGAACCAAATGATTTTGTAAAAGTTCCCATCATTATATCTACATCTGCAGTGTCGACGCCTAATAATTCACAGACACCTCTTCCCGTTTTTCCAACTGCTCCGATGCTGTGAGCCTCATCCAGGTAAACATATGCCTGCAACAAACACGAAAGAAAGAGCAAATGGTAATACTTAGTTCATCTGTTGAAAATTATTCTGAAAAGATCACTCGGCAATCTAACAAGTACATTACCTTATATTTCTTACAGATTGCAACAACCTCTGGAAGGTTGCAGAGATCACCTTCCATACTGTATATTCCCTCTACGACAACGATTATCTTCTTCCACGGTCTACGTGTTATAGGTTGCCCCTCAACTATTTGCCCTCTCAAAATCTTCTCCAAGTGCCAGGGCGCTAAAACAAACAGGAAATAGAGAGCCAAATAAGTAAAGAGAGCTTCGGATTCAATCTCGCTAGCGACATGTGAGCAGTATAAAACTTACAATTACGCTCGAAAAGTTCAACTTTCGCTCCTGAGCCTCAGGCACCATCCACAATTGACCTGTGGTTCATCGAATCACTCACTATTAGTCCTCCCTGCAGGTAACAAGCAATTGTCGGAAACTGATGTACACGAACGTGTGAGACTTATGAATATAAGAGTATCCTAAGAAAGCTTAGGACATTATACCCATACCTTCCCGACGAGGACATGAATGATGGCAGAGTTCGTCACGAAACCCATGCCAGTTACCATAGCAGCTGATTTTCCAACAAAGTTTGCAACACACTCCTCCAGTTCTTTGTGCAATGTCGTAGTTCCTATGGGAAAATTAAATTAGACAAACGTGGATACACATAGCTGGAAACATGTGTTGTGAAGAGCAAGCATTACCCCCATCGACACGACTGCTAAGTACTCACGGAAAACTTCTTCAATGACTTGATCACGCGAAGCGTGCAGTACTCATCAGACGCAGCAAAGCCTAAATAATTATACGATCCCAAATTGAGACACCTACGTGTCTTCGCTGTTCGTCTGCATCAAGTACATTTCGAGTGATTAATCCGCGAAAAATGGAACGAAACAAAGAAAGTTGGTTTAAAATTACTCACTTGAGGGTCTTGTTATTATCATCGGATACACGTTCAACTACATCAACCAAAGCATCTGGAGCACTTGCTATTGGTCTTCCAAAGCAATCCTACACAGATTATCAACCACGGCCCTTTAGCTTTCTAATCTCAAATATGTGTGTGTGTATATACACACTGACACGTATATACACGCGGGAAAAGCATTTTGGAAATTGTTTTTATACAAGCGATAGTCTAATTTAAGCCAATCTAAACTAGACGAGGAGGGTTTCAAACTCGGGTGCATAAACCCTAAACCCTAAACACATCAGCTATGCGCCCACATGGGCATGCATTTTGGATTTACAAACATAAATAGTAGAAAACAAATCTCAGACTACAAGAATTACGCAAACAATGATTCGTACTGGTAAATACCTGAATTCGATTATACAAACGTCGAATGTAGAAATCCTCATTCCCAAAACAGAACGGCGCGTAACCCTACAACATTCAGAATTACACAAAAAAGAAATTTAATATTTGGGAAAGTACTAAAAACACTCTCGCATAGAGAGAGAGAGAGAGAGAGAGGTGACCTGGAGGTTGTCAGAACGCCACCAATCAATGATTCTTCTGAAGAAGTCGCGCAAATGGCCGAAGACGAAGAGAGAAAAGTAGCTGAGGAGCGTGGTGACCACGATGGAATACGGAACGTTGTACGCCATCTTCGACCTCTGAAACTCACAGAAGCTGAAGTCGAAAGCTTAAGCTTGCCAACAATGGCTGCCTTTCTTTTTATTTTTCGTTTCAGGAATAAGTTTTGATTTCGTTTCAGGAATTAAGCTTTCGACTCTCCTACTCTGCTCGTAGTAATAGTAAGGGTAACCGATATCAAGTGGGCTAAAGATGAGAAGAAACAGATAGGCCTATTAATGGGACAGGACAGCCCAACCTGTTGGCGTTTGATTCCAACTTTTTATTCTTCTACCAAGTTTAATCTAATTTGTAGAAATAATCTGACTTACGGAGAGCAGAATTCGAGCTTGAGCGCAAGGGGGATGAGAAGGTTTTCTTTGCTAACTGGCCTAACTCACGTATGAGCGATTAGATGACACTATGAACAAACCCTATAAAACATGCTTGCAACGGTTACCTATGTTGAAGTATCCGTTACCACCTTCATTAATCATGCCCTGATCATATCTTCCAGTCCAAGATTCCAACAAAGGTACTACTGGACTGCATCCCCACTCTCATGCTTTGTACTTAAAGTATGATCCCATATATATAACAAGTCCCCTTGTAATATCCAGACAACTTAGACAATTGAAAATTTATTTTTGGTCAAAGTTAATGCTGTTGATCGACTTCATATATTCAAAGGTAAAAAATTAATAATGTAAAATAAGATATTTGGAATAAATTGACAAGATATATTGTTCGATATTAACCACAACACAAGCATGAGAGTTGCAGTTTAAGCATCCAAAACAGTGAAGCCGCAGCTAGACTGTTGCACCTTTTCTAGTAATGCATCGTTTCAGGGTAAAAAAATGTTTACCATATAGACAGTATAGTCCACCCCCACCCCCACCCCCACCCCATCAGACTATCAGGAAATCTGTAAGCGATCATATATTGAGAAATCTGAATGCAGTATAAAAAATCAAATAAGTGTGATGAATGCATATGATTTCTGCTCGTCGCATACCTTGATCCACTACTGTCCGAATGCGCATTTCTTGCTAGGGTTTGAGTGGCGATCGAATGCGTGGGAAGTACCGTTTTCATTCACCAGCTGCAAATTGTGATGCCATGCATACTCATAAAAATGTACCTCTAGACATTGTATATATGCACTGCAGTAGTCACAATCAAAATGCATATCCAATGTATAGTAAAACGACATCAGCAGAGACTTAAAACTCCATATCCATGGAAGAGAGGAAAGTCTAGCATGAAAGATAAGAGCCAGTCAGACTAGCTCAAGGACAACTGCCTAGCTAGAAACCCTAATATATATGCGCTCAACCGCTAACTACTTAGTAATGTATTGCGCCTCTAACTACTCTTGTATATATGATCGATATCTAATTAGGCAAGTCATCCTTGGCTACCAAACATGGCTCTTCACCTTCATACAAGACTTCTCTTCCTCTAATTTCTGTTGCCTATATTCTCAAATGTTAAACTAAGCTATTTATAGCCATTGAAAAGTGAGTAAACAGATTCAAGATTGCCACCAAATTGTAGTTCCCACGTCGTGAGGTTGCCTACTCATGATACTGCAACTAGCTATATCAGTGTGCAGAAGATATGGATCGAATATATTCATTCCTCCAATTAGAGGGAAATTATATCCATTTAACCTTCATGCGTGTGCTGCAACATGTCGGGGAGTATTATGATGTGCTAGCTAGTTCAATCTGCATGGATAAGTACTGAGTCAAAATTGATAAGTCAAAAGGTACAAATTAAAGGTTTCACTTTTGCATGTCACGCCACCAGTACTATCTAGCTCAAGTGGTCAAGCAACTTGCACTGAATTTGTTCTCAATCTTCATTTGGCCTTTCAGTATTATCTGGACTATGCATGAAAAATATTTAGCTTGTTACATATAAGAAGTCACTAATATTAGTCGAATATGACATGTGTATATAAATTTTTCTTTTTATGATTTTCAATGAGATATTTTTGTACGTGTCTGAATATTATTTGCAATTAAGTAAAAATGACTTCTTTGTAAGAATTTAAGCAGTGTTCATACAACATTTGTGCATGCAGTCTAATTCTTCCTATCTTTTTAATCTTTATACCATTTAGATTACTTATCTAAACTCCAGTTAGCTAGACTTGCACTGGTAGAAAATGGGGCTAAGGCCACAGGTTTATTAGCCACAATTCTAAGAACTGTGGCCTTTGTTGATCAGGCCATAGATAGTCCACATCTGAGGCTAGACTAATCAGTCTCTCACCGATAAGACATCGAAATGCATTATTACATAATTACCAGATGATAGTTATTGTAGGTAGTTGATATACGAGATGCACACATCAATCAAAGATTGATAAACACTCATGTCATTGTGGACAATTGGCTCTTCCTATTGAATAAAAAATCGAAGGTGTATTTAACTAGAGCTATAAGTTTTCTAGTGAAGTTACATTGTAGTCATAAGTGTATAATATTACAAGTGGTGAATGACTTCAGTGGTTAGAGTGTTCATTTTCGAGTTATTGTATTTCGAGTTTAAACTCTTCTCTCTCCCTCCAATATAAATTAAAATAAAAATATCGCTCGTATTCAAGAAAAAAAGTATACAATATCAACCAAAAAAAATTATAAAATAGAGAATCATATATATTACTTGGTTGACATGGAGCCATCCAACCCAATCTATTTCCATTCTCATTGACATTCTCAGAACAACAAAAGGACTATGAAAACGAAATTGTTTTGACCTTGATTGATCAATCAAACGATACGTCATCCTAAAAGATCTAATAGGATTTATGGTAGGAAGTGACATGATTCTCCTTGACCTTTCTTTTGTAATCACTTTGTGAGCTCACTTATTCCAAAATTCTCACTTGCTAAGATAGTAATATCTCAACCAACATGTCCTATTCCCACCCAACAAAAGAGGAAAATAATTGTAATACCATCCAATTTAATCACCAAATTCTGTTTGCAACTTCAAAATCCTTCACTGTTTCAATTGCTGGATCACAATTATAATTTGGATAGTGCTATCCGCACCTCTTTTTATTTTTCACACATTCCTGTTAATTTTTATTTTTTAATTCTCTTTAATTTATTCGATTCGATTGCTAAAAATTAATAAGAGTGTGTAGAAAGTAAAAATAAATATCTAACTATCACACTTCTTATAATTAAGCGGATTGCATTCTAATAATTCTGTTCGTTATATATTCCAAGCTTGTCACTCAAAAAAGCAAGTACCCGACAGCAACAAGTCCCATCGCTTCACTTGCATTCAACTTTATTTGGTTTTTGGTTCTTCTCTAGAGCAATTACAAAGAATCCCTGTGCACGTGGAATTGTGGATGTGTTTTGGCTTGATTTGATTTTTCTTGGTAGACCGGCCGACTTCTTGGTTTGAGATGATATCTAAACATTTTTGGGGAAAAAATATCAGGAAAAAAAAGGAAAACCAAATGACATGAAGTTGTGTATTGCGTTGATAGTTTGAGTTTATCTTTAATTGATTTTATCATAAAATATCTCGGTGTTATTAATAGTGGAATCATTCATTTATAAATAGTAATATATTTTGTCATGTTTTCTATATGGGATTGTATTCTTCAACATTCCCCCTCACGTGGAACCATGTCTTTAGTGGGCCGAATTCCACATGAGTAGCCTTTTTTTTTTTTTTTCAAGCAACAAAAGATTCGTCATTAGGTCCAAGTCATGGTCAGATTAGGATCTTGTTCACGATTGGAACGGTCGGGTCGGGGTCTTGTTCCCAATTGGAATGGTCAAGTCTGGTCGGTTCGGAAGGAAGTCTCTCTAATATCATGTCAAGATTTCAAAGTCGGGCCACTGCCTTACTACTATTCATACCGATATTATTGCAACTTAACCACTTATACAATCCGACAAGTATTGCATTTTATTATAAAAAGTCTCGATATTATTAATAGTGAAACTATTCATTTTTAAATAGTAATATATTGTATCCTGTTTGAAGTAGTAGCATCACATGAAGATGACACTCGGATATCTTCGGGATTTAGGGCCTTTGCGGCGGGGGGCCAGGTAAAAAGTTCGTCTAAGTTCAACTTGCATTTTAATTTTTAAGGGCGGTCAAGATTGGTAGGTTGCTTTCATAATGGTTTTGGTCTTAGGCCCATGGATTTGTCCTGCGCATGTCTAAATTGGTTTTCACTATCAAACCCATCGCTGAAATTCTATATGTATGATTTGAAACGGAAAACTATTCAATGGTAGTGTTTTTTTCTTTTGATGAATCAATGGTAGTGTTATTCGAACAAACAAAAATGGTAGTGTTATACATTTACTACATTTTACTCATTTTTGGAGTAATTTTTTAACTATCTAAAATGCTACATTTTGTCACACCAACCAGTTATACGATATTATATTTGCATAAAGTCAATTAATTATAATAAATTACGTCTCTCTTAGAGAAGAATCTTGCACACAACTGATATATATAAGATATATATATATATATATATATATATATAATGAGATATATCCCAAAACAACAAAAATTAGTTCTTCCCCGTTGAGAGATCCACATTGCATCAAACATATACATGGATCCTAGGGCGGTATAGTTTAGTTTGTGAAGAGTCTACAAAGATCCCAATTAAGATCACCTCCAACTCAAATGTGCTAAACCATATAACCCATTACTAATATCACTAAATCACTCATTTTATCCCTCCATTCCTCTACATTGGTCTATGTGGATTAAGTTTTATAAAATGGTGGAAAATTGCATAGGCAATAAATTGGTTACTCTTTTTCACTAGGCATCTTAATTTTTACCGATTCGAAAATAAAAAAATGAGGTTTTTTTCCCTCAGTGAAACTGGGATGAAGTTGACCCAAGAGATTCAAGCTAAATTCACAATGAAGAGTCAAAACAAAGAAAAACATAAAATTTATACAAGGTAGCGGTTTTCTTACTCTTCTATTTTAGTCATCTATGTATACCCGTTAAAAGAGTGCAGAAGACTAACAAAAGAGTGAAAAAATCACTACGCAAATAAACACCTAAGCAAAAAAATCAACCTTCCATGCATATTGAACCAAATCAAGCCATATCAACATTGAGTGCAGGGCTTGCAGTGACACATCCCGATCCTGACACGCCAGGTGTCGGGAAGTGTTGGCCGACATGTTTTAAGTGACGAAAGCCAATTATGCATGTAAAAGTGAAAAAGTTAGTAGATTTAGTGTTGGAAGCGGAAGTAAGAGTGCGGTGAAGGGTAAAACCCATTATTACAGGTGCATAACAGTCAGAGCATAGTATATAGTGCATAGAGTAAAAACATTCACATCCTTGTGAGGATAGATAAGTAGAAGTTAACTAAAAGTAGGAGCAAATCCTACATAATCTGGAGGTAATTGTCAGAACCGCCAACCACAGCCAAATCAAGCCCTCGTGTCTCTGATAAACGTATCCGCCTCTAAGTCCTGGAGGGGCGCAAAACATAAAAAGGTGAGTGGGTCAAAAGCAAAGTTTGATAAAACCTTTGTTTTCAAATAGCATACTATCCCCTCGCTGGAAAACATGTATAGTTTTTGAAAATACGTCATACTTCCCGGTATGATATTCAAAATACTATAACAATAATACGGGTACTCCCCGAAAATCAAACCGACTGCTCATCCATATGTAAACACACAAGCCCAAGTAGATAAGCTACGAAGAACATGCTAGGTATCTAAGAAATACGCTGAGTACTACAATGACGCGAGTCTAACGCTAATCGTTGTGCACAAAGTGCGTCACACAAGTTTGAGTTGCCTAGTGCAACCTAGAAAAGGCTAGTACCTACAATGGATCCAAAGTTGCGTAGCGGTACTAATAGTAACAACTCCAAACGTAAAGGCTAGTCTTGGCCATAGGACTGAGTACTGATATCCGGGGTGTTATACATCTACTGATGAACAACAGTATAGAATATATGTATGGCAAATATAATACGAATGTTCTACCTCCAACAATCGTATATGATATGAGTTATGCTAACAGTCAAAAGAAAGCAGTGAAAACCATACATATTAGTATCTTTATCAAAACAAAGACCCACTCACTCACCTGTAAGTAGCCGGGTAGTAGCCCTCCCCGTCCTGGGTAGCCCCGGTAGTCCTCTGGATAAGTCTCACCTATATGAGATATCACTATACTAATGATTAAATTCATAAAGGTTACTAATTAAACTAATTAATTAAACCTATCCCTTGTTTGCTCAACACGGAGGTCCAAAACACTCCGTAAAATACCATACGTACTGCCTTTAGGTAGTACGCATCGTCATGAGTCGCCTCATGGTCCCACGCCCTCACGAGCCAGTCAACGCTCCAGTCAACGCGCCGGTCAATTGATGGAGTTAGATCTAACGGAATATTCCAGCATCTCCGTTAAATCTAACGGAATATTCCTAACGCCGTTAAAAGGAATATTCTCGGTTTGCTGACGTCATCGTTGACGTCACCGACCTGATTGGATTGGTTGCTGACGTCACCCCGCCAGTCTGGACTGGTTGCTGATGTCATCGTTGACGTCAGCGCCATTCGCCGCTGCAACTGGCTCCGGTCGCCGTTGCTTGAATTTTGGCCGGTTTCTGGAGAATTTTTCAAATCTCCATAACTTCTTCATTTCTTGGCCAAATTTCACATTCTTTATACCAAAATGAAGCTAGAGAGGAGTAGAATGACGGTGTACCTTTGGTTTGGTCGTACAAGCTCGGGAAATGGCCTGTAATTGCCTCGAAAGGCCGCGGCTACCGTAGCTTTGTCGAACTACATCAAAACTCAACCAAATCAAGCAATAGAAACCTCACCTCGGTCTAAAATGGTGAGAAAATTGCCGGGAAGGTTCGGTTCTTCTGAGTGCTTTTCCCGTCAAACGGTCGGGAGTTTGGACGAACGGTTTGTACCGTTGAGTCCAGGGCGTCGAGACAAAGATTGTGGTGATTTTAGTTCGCCTCGGTTCAACAGTTTTCGTTGACGTCAACAAACGGTGAGTTTCAGACATAGAGAGAGAAAAAGAGAAAAAAAATAATAAGGAAGAAAATTTAGGAAAAATGCAGGAAGAAGATAAGGAAAAAGAAAAATATTTTGGGTTTTGGGGGTATTGTGCACCCAAAAAAACAGTAAAATTACACGGTCTCATGTACAAAATAATAATACACGTGTCCAAAATATCTTCCGAAAATTATTTTATAACAAATTTTTTATGAGATATTACATGCAGAGTTGGCAAGATTGTTGTTTATCACATTGAAAAGCTAAAAATAGTACCCCCTGAATTTTATTATAAATTTTGAGCTCTTCAATGCTAGCACAGATATCATATCATTATCATAGCACCTTGTATTATATGACTAAAAGATTGTTTTAATTTATCTTTTTAATGTGTAAATAGTGAATTATATTGATGTTTAAAGTTTTTTTCTTAGTTCATTGTGTTCGGGTTTAAACTCTCACTCATTTCCGTAATATAAATTAAAGTAGTATTATCGCTTGTATTAAAAAAAAATTCTCTCTCTATTATCCTTTAGAGCAAAATTATCGCTTGTACTAAGACAAAAAAAATGTTTTAAATTAGTTGACTGTGCCAATTGGGAGAGTCGACATAAAATAAGAGATATAGAAGAACATATCGATTGCATGAGTTTTTCATTTGTTTATGGTGGAAGGATTGCACGGGTTTCACTTCAATAATGGCATGCATGGGTAATATGTAATTATTGATGCAAATCATTGACTTTATAAGGAATATGAATACTATTAAATTTTTCTCTAATGAAAAGAATAAAATTTGTGATAAAAAAGAAAAGAAAAGAATAAATATTTTACATTAATATCATGAAAGGGAAGGCATCATAATTTTTTATTGAATTAAGTACCTAAAATTCCCTAAACTTTTGGTGTCATTTTAAATTGGTCTTAATGTTTTTAAACATTCCAAATAAATATCCAACCTATTGAAAATGTCACATTTGTTTAGTCCCAGTTAACTTTTCAGTTAAAAATTAACTAGGAATTACTTTATCTCCAAAATCATTAGAAGAAATAATAATATATAATATATTAGTACTAGTACAAGGTCATGAAAGCATACCCTTCACCTACTAACGGTCACCACCACCCCCATAAGGCCATCACCTCCAAACCCAATGCACAACCACCAACTCCACCCTACAACTCAAGTTGCCAACACGGAGAAGAAAGTCATGGAGGTTGCTGCAATGGTGTATGGAGTGCCATGATGAGGCCACCACCATCTTCAATGCCCACAAAAAAGAACTTGAATCTTTATGAGGCGAGAATCGATGAATGAGGAAATCGCATGAGCAGAAGGAGATTACCCTCATAATGTAAAACAATTTGGGTCCATTTTCAATTCAATTCAATACCATTTTGATCATTGTGTTCCATGACACACCCCGACCCGAATATCCACGTGGACACCGGATCTTGGGGCGTGCTGACCATCAACTCCGGGGGAGTGACGAAGTCATAGAGTGATTAAAATAAGAATTTGATGATGAAATACATGAATACTGAGATTAATTTAAAGTAGAGATGCGGAAGTGCGTAGTGTGGGTTAGACCCATTAATACACAATTATCAGAGCTAGGGTGCAGTAAGAAATGTAAAGAATATTCCTATCCTGTAGGATAGATATAAACATAAGTGGAGAAATACAAGGTACACCTACATCCACTGGAAGTAGAGTGAAGATATCAGCAACTGCCACCAACTAGCCTGCCGACTAAAACCTAGGTCCTGGAGGGGCGAAAAACAAAGGTGAGTGGGCCTAGTACAGTTTTTAGAAAACCTTTCAAAAATGGTTTGTAACCCCTCGCTGTAAAACCCGTAAGATTTGCCAAAATACCAATTTAATAATAATAACAGTAATGTAATAATCACAGTATCAATAATCTTTAAATAATGCCTGGGACCACGCCCAAAAGGATACGGGTTGCACTAATCAATAACAACAGCGGTAAAACCAACATAATAAGAAACGCATATCATAGCACACAAGTCATGCAGAAAGTAGCTACAAGACAGGCTGGGTGTTTCACATAATAGACGCTCTAGCACTACATGCACGCGAAGCTGGCACAAAATGTGCGTCACAACAAGTCTAGTCGCCAAGGCGACATAGACAGGCTGGCACCTACAATGGATCCATGTTGAGCGTAATGGTGCGTGTGAACATACACGTGAAGCTGGTCCACTCCCGGACAGTGCTAACACCGTGCTAAATGCAAGTATAGGTAAAAACCTCAAATACGTATAGACATGCCAACAGTTGTTCAAAATACGCTAAACAGCATGAAGAATATATCAAGATACCGTAAGTAAGTCATTTAACGAGTTTCATAAATCATGGCATGCTATACAAGTTCATAAATCACAGTTGAACACGTTTGAGAAATAATAATAATTTAATAAGATAGAGCCCACTCACTGGTATGTAGTCGGGTCGTAGCCGCCGTACCTAACCTGAGCCCGGAACTCCTCGGGATAGGTCTCACCTATATGAGAAGTTACTATACAAATCATTAACGAAGTCTAATCCAGAGAAATTACGGAAAAGACACGAATTCTCCACTGTTTGCTCAAATTGAAGGTCTAAAACACTTTAAAAATTACCAAACGTACCACCCCTAGGTAGTACGCGTCGTCACGAGTCGGCTTACGAAGACGGCGTCGAAAAATATTGGCTCACGCGCCCTCACGCGCGGCTGGAAGAATCGGAGCCGCGACCCACGCGCGTCGAGTCAAAGTCAACGCTGATGTCAGCGTTGACCGAGTTGCTGACGTCAGCAGGTCGGTTTGAACCGGTGCTGAGGTCATCAGACCGGTCTAAACCGGGTTTGAACCGGGTTTGCTAACGTCATCGCTGACGTCAGCTCCGGTCGTCTTCTTCTTTTTTCCGATCGCCGGCGCCGCCGCGTCGGTCGCCGGATTCTGGGTTTTTGGCCGGAATTTCTGGGATTTTTCAAAGCTTCCTAACTTCCTCAATTCTAAGCCAAATTTCACGATCTTTATGTCAAAATGAAGCTGGGAACGAGTAGAGTTCGAAAATGCTTACCAACACCTCAAAAGGTGGCCGGAAAAAGCCTCGAAAGGTTCGGCCAAAATGTGACTTCTCCGTTCTGGGTGATTTTTCAACTTTCAGGCATTGGGTTGGGTTCCCAAGGTCTCAAGGAGTTGTTCTGTGAAGGATTTGAGCTTCCACGAGCTCCAAATCGATGGTTTCGAAGTCGGCCCGAAATCGAACTCGGCCCGAAATCGAACTCCGACAAACTGGTTTTCCAGTTTGCAGGGTTGAAGTTTCAGGGTCCCTGGGTTTCAAGATCACCTCCAGTTGACTGGGTTTGAACACAGAAGATAAGTTATAAAGGTTTTGAGGGAATAAATCCAAACAGAAAGCTAAGCTCAAGCCACGGGTGGTTTGAGTGGTTGTCTTCCTCACCTTGAACAGATTCTGTGCAACCAAAGGGTTGCTGCCACGAGGTTCACTGAGTTGTAGAGAGTGCTCTCAGTGGCCTGCAATCAACAAGAAGGATGTTGGAGTTGGTTTCACGAAGAAAAACCGAAGGAAGAACAAGGAAATGCCACGGGGTGGCTTAATCATTTTCTTACCAGTCTGGGTTTTTCTTAGGTTCCAGGACTCCCAGGTTGGAGCTGCTGAGTTGAAGTTGAAGAAGATGGACGAGCTGTGTTTGTTTGGATGGTGAAGAGTGAAGTCAGGAGGGGAGGAGAAAGGCTACGGCCTTGGTTTGTGTTTGCAGAAAGAAAACAGCAAAGGGGGATGAATGCGTGCAGGTAGCCTACAAGTAGGCAGCAAAAGTCTTGGTGCTTTTCCACAAAACGTGGGATGTGTTGGGCAAGGGAATCAGACAGAAAAGAGAGGCTTTGATTGTGTGAAGAAAAATCACACACAATGGTCCTTATTTATCCCCAAACGAATTCAACGAATATACAATTCGTCAAATCCGCATGCAGAGCGAACAATAAGGGTGCAGAGCACCCAGTTTTCGAATGAAAACTATGGGCGCCAAGGCCCACCGACATTATTGTCTTTCGGGTATTTTACCCGAAAAATAAACGTAACTTGCCCTTCACAAGTCCGAAAATAAATCCGTTCGCGTCTACGGATTCGTGGCGAAACGTACAACTCAAAATGTACAGAATCAAGTAGAGAAAAATTCAAATTTCTACACAGGAAATACGTAGCCACTAAGAGCATTTTCGTCATTTCACACCTCCGGAGAATAAAGTATTATTTTATTAGGGACGGGATGTAACATTCCATATTACATAATCTATGTTTGAAATTTAGATTTGGAGGCAACTCATATTATTGTTGACCATGAAAAACCCAGTTGGTGGGTTTTGAATAAGGTTTGGCTGGGGTTTCAGTGGTGGTAGATTGAGCTTGGAGGTGGCGGGGGCTTGATTTTTCTCGATCTTAATTTCTTTTTTGAAGTTATTTTTATTATTATTTAGTGTCCAAGTAAGCTAAAAAGTCGAACTCGCTGTTGCCACATGTACATTTAACAGAAAAATTAATTGGGGCTTAACATATGTGACATTTTCAATAGGTTGAGTACTTGATTGGAATGTTTAAAAAGGTTAAGACCAATTTAGAATGATACTAAAAGGTTTGGGAGTTTTAGTTACTTAATTTTTTTTATTTGTAGTTGCTATTTTACTCGAGGGTGTCAACATGATGGAGACGTCATTCAACATTCATGATAAATAAGCTTATGTTAATGCAGCACTAATTAAATTTAAAATGCGATATTTATTTCATATCTTTAATTATATTATTATGCAAGCAATAATATGTGCATGCAATGCTTACGTACGTATACTTAACTATTAAGTTGCCATAAAACAACTCTTCTTAAACTATCATGCACTCGTCTTACCAGTGCTTTAAGATAATAAGATATTTGAATAAAAATGTAAGGAAACAAAAAATATATTAGCTAAAAAATAATAAGCATCTAGAATTCTTGACCACCAAGCAAGTCACCGTGTGAATGGGGGTAATTGGACCACGATTCTAATTCATATGGTTGCATGGAAATTAATTCCAAATTTTACGTAGAAAAAGAAAAAAGAAAATCTTCAAACAATCATTTTTTCCGGTATTAATATAATCTAATTGACCAATGATCCCCAAAAGTGACTTTTGATGAAATGGTGATTCTTAATTTCCAATTGACCATGGAGTGGTGGAAATAATGTTAATTTGCTCTTATTTTGTTAGGATTTCTTTAGGATATTCATTTGGAAATAATTATTTGTGCTCATACTTAATTATATTTACCGTGAAGTTAATATGGATTTGTGACAGTAGACGGAACATACTTGCCTTTTAAATTATAATTATGATCAATTTTGTGTTTGATTTAATGATTTTTTCAATGTAATTTTACTGAAAACTTTGATCTATAGTTTTATCATGATTTGTCGAAAATTCTCGTTTATATCTTTTTTATGTATTCAAAAAATTAATATTCATGCTTATATTAATTATAATTTAAGTTTTAATTTGGATTGCTGAGGATATTTATTTGCATACGTTTTCTTTATACCAATGATAAGATACTTACAAAAAATGGAGTCCAACTTTCATATTACGTAGTATCAAATATTACGAGCATTGGATGTTTTGGATTCACGGGAACCCACGGGACCCATATCATCCAAAACAATCCACGCCATCTAATGCTCGTAGTATTCCATACTACGTAGTATGAAAGAGTTTTCGTAAAAAATGATCTAAATTAAGAATATAAAAAGTAAAGCTTGGGTCAATAGATAAAACGCGTTATTCTAGTAAATTTGGCTACAACGAAAGTATGTAATTAGAGTCTTTCTTGCATATTCCGGGGTACGGGATACTCCGGGTTTTTTAATCGTTGAATTTTTGTTTTAAAATATAAAAATCAAGATCCAACGGTTAAAAAATTCGGAGCACCCAATACTCCGGAGCACCCAAGAATTTTTGATGTAATTATGCATGTATTTTCATTTTTTCCCTTTATTTAATTAAGTTAATTAACAAATAAAAAAGTAACCAATAAATAAATGGTAAAAGTATCTTTCAGGGAAGAAGACGCGGTACTTTTACTCCCGAAAGCAATAAACACGTCCATATGGCCAGACTATCCCGGCGAAAAGGCACATACTTAATGTCAAAGCAACTCGCCAACCTCTTCCGTCACAGCCCAATCGCATTAGCCAAACCCAGCATTGACTCCGACTCGTATGCCAATCCAACGGTCCAGAAGCGGCTGTGACGATGACGGTGAGAGACAGCTGCGAGATTACCCCCGAGTTCGCAGAAAGACCAGGAGACTTGGGAACTTTCGCTTTCGTACCTGTCACTGAGAAACTCTAATAAAAGAGGCGTATAATTGAAAAGAAGGTGGGACCCGGTTCCAGTCACTGGGAGGAGAGGGAGGTGGGACCGGAGTTTAGCTCAAGTCCCGATTATTATAATCTAATTTTTCGGCCGCACCTGCTACTCTGGCTAGTTGCTTCTTCACGTGCTTTGTATCTACGTGTTTTGCACGGGGCAGTTAAGCAAACGACGCGGACCGCGTCAGCCCTTCCCTCCACGTTTTAACCTTGGCGCCACTCAAAGTAATCAAGTTTAATTATACGAAGTAAATAGGTAAGTTTTTAATTTAACTCCTAAATAATGAATTATACAAAAGTGAGAATAGTAAATCATTAATTTTTGTTGACAAATTAAGTGAACACATGAAAAATTTCAGCTCATTTTGATATCATATATGAACAAATCATTACATATTTTTAAAAGTTTTATTTTCATGGAAATTTCATAACTGCTTGTGTTTCCAAGTGTGAAGGAGTAACGACAACATTTTATAGAGAGGGGAGCAACTTACATGAAACATGTTTACCGCATATATTGTCTCAATCTAATAATTCAATGCAATGTGAAGAAAAACTTACACATGACTTGTATTATAACACTACAGTAGTTGTGAACTCATTTTATGTAAGTTATTCTCCATGGAGAGCCATTAACATCGAGAAGAGGTGTCTCTTGGCTTACGAATTGCAACCACGATTAGAGTTTGAAAGAGAGTTGCAAGTTTGAGTTATGATGATGATTGATGAGGACACTTCTCAACTGGGACCAATTTGAAATGATGCAAAGTTCATTCTAAACCTACTACCATGGTGAAGCCTCAACATGTTAAACATGAATCAAATGCTACGGTTTGATGGTTGATCCAGACTTAATATGATTTGAGAAATCTTCTTACTTAATTATTGTATTGTTGAAATAACTTGAAATTTTGTGCAAAAAACAATTTTTTCCTTCGATTGGGTTAAAATTTTCTGACAAATTGTTTTTTTGTGTCCCATATAATGAAAATAGTTTGTTAATTTATTAAATTCTGTTTGGAAAGAAAAATATTTTGATTAGATGTTTAATAAACTAAACTATAAATGATTTAGATAAAATGGATAACAGGAGCCTAAACCAAGTCCAAGGCGCGTGAAACCACGCTCGGCAGTTGCGTGTACGCTGAAGCCGCCAGTCAAATTCCACTTCACCTCCCACTATTTCTTCTCCTCCGCCACCACCTCCCCTGCTCTTCGTCGTTTACTCCAACATTTCCCCCCACACACACGCTCTCTGTAAAACCCTAAAAAGCAACCCAAACTCTCTCTCTCTCTCTCTCTCTCCTCACTTTCTCTCTCTACACAGAGCTAGCAGAAGCCATGAAAGAACCAGAAAACGACCCAATCGCAGCGTCGACCCAGCTCATCTCCTCACTCCACGACCAAATCCCACTCATCCAAAACTTCAAAGGTAAATGGGCCTTAATCCGGGCCAAGCTCTCGGAGCTCCAGGCCCAGCTCGTCGACTTCGCCGACTTCCCAACCTCCACCTCCCACCCCCTCTCCCTCCACCTCCTCCTCTCCGTCTCCCAAACCCTCAATGACGCCGTTTCGCTCTCCCTCAAATGCCAGACCCCCAATCTCTCCGCCGGCAAGCTCCGCACCCAGAGCGATGTCGACTCCATCCTCGCCCGCCTCGACCGCCACGTCGCCGACGCCGAGATTTTGATCAAGAGCGGCGTCCTCCTCGATCCCGCCGTCTCGTCCCTCGGCAGCTCCTCCTCCAAGAGGGAGACGGTCCGGGCCGAGTGCCGGAACCTGGTGACTCGGCTCCAAATCGGAAGCGCCGAGTCGAGGAACTCGGCGATGGAGTCGCTTTTGGGGCTTCTTCAGGAGGACGACAAGCACGTGATGATTGCCGTGGCGCAGGGGATCGTTCCGGTGCTCGTGCGGTTACTCGATTCAAGCTCAATCGAAACCAAGGAAAACGCCGTTTTCGCGATGTCGATAGTGTCGATGGTGGAGAGCAGCAAGCACGTCTTGATTGCAGAGGGATTGTCGCTATTGAATCACCTGATGCGGGTGCTCGATTCGGGAAGTGGGTTCGCGAAGGAAAAGGCTTGTTTGGCGCTTCAAGCTCTGAGCTTTTCGAAGGAGAACGCGAGGGCAATTGGGTCCAGAGGTGGGGTTTCGTCGCTCTTGGACATTTGCCAGGGCGGTACGCCCGGCTCGCAGGCTTCGGCGGCGGGTGTGCTAAGAAATTTGGCTGGGTTTGCTGAGAATCAAGAGAATTTCGTGGAGGAAAATGGGGTTGGTGTGCTTTTGGGGCTTGCGAGTTCCGGGACGGCTTTGGCCCAAGAGAATGCGATTGGGTGTTTGTGTCATTTGGTTTCTGGGAGTGAAAGTTTGAAGCTTTTGGTTGTTAGGGAAGGTGGGATTGAGTGTTTGAAGAATTTCTGGGACTCTGGTTGGAACAATAACAATCGAAATCTTGAGGTTGCGGTTGAGTTACTGAGGCATTTAGCTTCGTGTTCCCCGATTGCGGAAGTGCTTGTGTCTGAAGGGTTTGTAGCTAGGGTTGTTGGGGTGTTGAGTTGTGGTGTGTTAGGAGTGAGAATTGCAGCAGCTAAGGCTGCTTATGAACTCGGGTTTTGCTCGAAAACTCGGAAGGAGATGGGTGAGTGTGGCTGCATTGCCCCATTGATCAAAATGTTGGATGGTAAAGCTGTGGAAGACAGAGAATCTGCCGCGAAGGCCTTGTCAACGTTGATTCTATATGCCGGTAATCGAAAGATTTTTAAGAAACATGGGGGTGGAATTGTGAGTTCAGTTCAGCTTCTGGACCCATCAATTCAGAATTTGGATAAGAAATACCCTGTTGCCTTATTGTCAGCACTTGCACATTCAAAGAAGCGTAGGAAGCAAATGATTGCTGCCGGTGCGTGTTTACATTTGCAGAAACTCGCTGACATGGAAATAGAGGGGTCTAAGAAGCTCTTGGAAAGCCTCAGCCGGGGTAAGATTTGGGGTGTTTTTGCCAGATCTTGACAATGGAAGACGCGGCGAATGCTGAATTTCGGAGTATAGAGGTATTTCGGAGTATAGAGGTACACGAAGATGATTCATTGATCTGTATGTACAATAGTTGTGATTACTTTTAGTGTTGGCTTTTGAATTCTTTCTTTTTTCCAATCTTGTTTATAATTGCTGTTTATTTATGGTAGAAAAATTGAATTAGCTTCATTGTATCTAGTTTTGGTGACCTAACTGGATAGGCGTCTTTGTTTTCTCAAGAAAAAGCCAATGATTGATGTTGCTGCCTGGTTGTGAGTTCATACTTGTGGTTGCAAACTTTTTACTATTTCATTGACTTCACAATCTAGCCAACCCTATTTAGTAAAGATTGAGCCTTGTTTAGGGTAATGATTTCCGCACAAGGAGAATCGAGGGATAGAAGAAAAAGGGAGAAGGAGAAAACCGGAGTGTGAAAATCACTACCTGCTATTTGAAGAAGGCTGGTTCCACATTTATCATTTTCTTCCTGTTCTTTTGTGAAGTAGTTGATACTGGAATTGACAGTTTACCACTCTGTATAATTTATGATCAATTCATATGCAACATTTTTGGAAATTTAGATTGGTCTTCAATTGTATTTTAATTACGTATTATAGTGGCTTATTCCAACGTATCATTCAATGCTACATGTGTTTTAGCCGTTAGATTTGATTTCCACAACTGTTTAGATCTTTTATTTTCAATCCCAACCATTCATTCCCGTATCATCCAATGCTACGTAGTATCGAAGTAATTTCCCAAATTTCTGTACATATGAGTTCCTACTTCCTAGTGTGTTCAATTTTCTCATATTTCTGAGTTTTGGTCAATGCTTGTGTTGGCAAAAAAAGGAAGAAATTTGCACTTAGGTCACTGCTTACCTAATCTCTCTGATTAAGAGGACAATTAATTGATAATATAAAACAAGAGTGGGGCCAGATCCATGTGCTATGACCCTATTACTGGATTATTTGCATTACTGTCTCTAATATGTTCCTTCCTCCCCCCTTAATGCCAGTTTCTTGTAGTCTGGTATGCCCCATTACCCCATCATCACCTTATCATCTTCTTCTGTATTCATCTCAAGTGCCGATCTTTTTGGCTCTTGGGTTCATGTTGGAGACAATCCTGTCTTATACTCGGTTGTATATACCTTCGTGTCTATCTTTCTGGCGTGATAAGGAGATATACAACCAGGGATGGTTAAGAATGTCTCTCCAAGTTGATTTTGTATCGGATTGCCATACAAGAAACTCGGGCGGGTTGGGTGGGTTAATGGTCAACCCAACCCTAACCCAACATTCACAATTTCGGGTTGGGTTGGGTTCAGGTTCATGTGGATTCAGGTTTGTTGCTGCAATCACCTAATTTTCAGCTAATTAGATGGTTTAACAGATGTAATTGTGATTATACAGTGGAGTTTTGTGGTTAAGAAGCATGTGGTTTTGTTCTATCGGTTACCCAATTTTTCACTCTTGTGTTGACAAATCTCCTAAACATTATTTGCCATATAGATTACAAATATATTAATATATTACACACACACATATATATATACACACACACAAACACACACTCGGAATGAAATAATTTGGAAAGAAAATGACTATAATTCTGTCTCTCACTTAACTTTTGCTTTGTTGGATAGTTCCTAGTTGGCTGTAAGCCTATATGGGTTTGATGAGCCTCAGGTTTTGGTATTATTATTATTACTCTCTAATGTAATCTTTGGATAAAATAAGGTTTATTAAAGTGTGATTTTTAGTGATAAAAAGATGTAATATTCCCACTTAATACAAAACAAGATACTTCCATGTGGTTTTTTAATATTATTTTTAACAAACCATATTCTAAATTACTCTTATCTACGCAGAGAGTAAACCGAACTTGAGTGTAAAAGAACGAAAATACTAACTTGACCAATTAACCTAACTAATGTAAATTGTAATAGATATGCTTTGATTAAACAGGGGTACTATTTGCTTATTTGCTGCGTTGAAAGACAAGGGAGTTGATAGACTTTGCCGATATTAATGGATTTTGGGTTGCGGCCCATATGTATCTATGCATTTGGTTGTGGTCCAAATGGATAAATATACTTTGTTATTGAAAAGAGCAACCCCTTTAATGTCCTCCCGAAAAATCTAAAGGACATCCTACCAATGCCGATGATTTAGCGATCCTTTAAAAGTGTTTTTAAATAACTAAAATGCGCTTTCAACTCACAAAAAATGCTTATGATAGTGTTTGACAGAAAAAAAAAAGAAAAAATATTTTTGAGTTGAAAAAGCGCATGTATGCTTTCTTTATGGAGCACTTCAAGTAATTTTTTAGGAGACACTTGTATTTTTCTTACAAATTTTGATGTACTCCAAATACTAGAAGAGCTTTTGAACATAAGTAGTTTAAAAAAAAAATATTTCTAAACGAGCCCTTACTGTAGCTAGTTTCAAATGAGAATTATGAGATTTGGTAATGTTAATATCTAAGTAGATTAAAAATTTTTGGTACAGTTAACTAAGAAAAAAAAAATCCAAATTCTTTGGCAATTTCTTCTATTTATCATGAAGCTAATATGCAAAGCTAATGATAGGTCATAAGTATGATCATACTCATGTATTTGGCTTAACACTCGAAAAATTTAACAAAATTGAACTTCTAACTGAGTAATAATACAAAGAAAAAGAAAGACGAAACTCAAAAATCTTGAAAATTCGGAGGAGCAACTGAGTAATAATACAAAGAAAAAGAAAGACAAAACTCAAAAATCTTGAAAATTCGGAGGAGCAAAAAAAAATTTGGACCATTTCTCGATTTATGCGTGTCATCCTTGCGCAGGGGCCATGCTAATCTTCTCTGTATCGTTCCAATTTTATCGGATGTCCCCGAAGGGACAAGCTTACTTGCAGGTGAATGCTATATAAAGGCTGTTGAAAAAAGTCTTTTGCCCGATGTGGGACTGTTAGCTCGCCTCTATTCTCAAAACGGCACCCATGTTATTGTCGTTTATCTGCAATTTGCCAATCAGATTCTGGGATATGAACTTGTAGGACGACAATTATAAAGAACTTCTAGGACAATCAGAGTTAATACAAACAAATAAAAGGTGTTTCTAGTAGATGTAAGAATAGCATGGTCCCAGAAAATGCTTGGTGACCCTAGTTAGCAAAAACAATTTATATAAAACGGGTTCACCGCCATGTGACATCTCAATTCAATAATACATTGTTATGTAGAGAAAAACTTGCACTTAGTAATGTTTTATTAGATTCGAGACGCCACGTGACTGTTAACTCATTCTATGTAGGTTCTTCTCCTAATTAGCAATGGCATCATCAAAGAATTTGACCTCTATCTATGCGCTCCCCTAAACTTAGAAGCTAACAACAAGTGAGTTGAACTGTTTTTGCTTCTGATTTATTGAGTAGAGAATTTGAATTTCAATGGCATCATCAAAGAATTTAACCTCTATCTATGCGCTCCCCTAAACTTAGAAGCTAACAACAAAATGTGAGTTGAACTGTTTTTGCTTCTGATTTATGGAGTAGAGAATTTGAATTTTGGTTTAGAGTGATGCACACTGCTTTTACCAACTAATCTAACTCACGAGTGAAGTGTTTTTGATAAAACCATGTTAGTGGTGGGTTAAATAAAAAAATGACTCAAGCACAACTAGAGTCGTTCCAAATACAAGGCGATCAAGGCATATTCCTCGAGCTTCACTTGGATCAGATCTCATATTTTTTTTCATTCCCTTAATTTTTTACATATATCATAAGTAGAAAGTTTTATAGTTTCACTAATTCATTAAAGATTAAGATATTAAGATATTAAACTAAGAATGTCTCATTAAACTCTCGTCTTGGACCTCAATTTGGATTGGTACGGCTCTAGCTGAACATATTTTTATATAATCACATTGCAACTATTACAAAGGTCTACCTCCATCACACTTGACTTATTTTGCAAAAACGAGAAGGAAAAAGAACCCACTTTCTTCTTCTACAACAACGACGACTTAACTAGAAGATCTAAACCTGAATCTTTCGAGATTTGGTTGCAGAGCTGATGGTAAGCATGAGCAAGAAAGCAACAGACAAGTAAGAGAGAACCACAGAATCAGTCCCTCTTTTGCAGAACTTCCCAAAGTGATCACAAATTGGCGCCCAGCCCGAGTGGCTATTCCCATATTGCCCCACGTACCCTATCGCAGTTGCAGCCGAGCATCCAGACATCAGCAAACACAGCATCACCTGCCAACCATTCAAAAATCATCATAAAGATAACATCATGCAAGTCAAACAATGACTCTTTAGTCCCGATATAGAGATTCGAACTTGAGACATTTTAAAAAAAAAAGGGTGAAAATCCTACTATATCAATAGTTAATTAGTTGGTATACAGTAATTTTATGCTTGTAAAAACCGAGCTGGCATACCAAATTGTGTAGGAACAAGATATTGTGGTTCGAACAGAAGGATTAGAACTTGAGACATCTTTTACGAAACACGCAGAAACTCTGCTAGACTAATAATTATTTGATAATAAGGAAAATTATGGGTCGAAAATAAAACCGAGCAGGCATACCAAATCGTGTAGGAACAAGATGAAGTAGTTGGCCGGATTCGAGCCATTGCGATGGATAAGAAAAACGAGGAACAAGGAGAGCAAGCAGAAGGCACTCACAACAGCATTTGCATAAGCAAAGAACCTGTAAAAAACATAATATATATGGAAAATTAATTAAACAAAATGGCTGAAAAATTATTAATATTTCTTTTTGGGGAAAAAAAAATGGTTTTATATTTGATCTTACTTGAAGGTAGGTGAATAATAATAACGAGCATCAAACTCTATGCCAATAATCTGACTGGTCTGCTTGTTGGTGACCATCACCCAAGTTGCAGCCAATGTAGCAGCCATTGTGAAAGTTCTCATGAAGATTTGGACTGCAAGAAAAATCTTTTGGGTTTTCATAGGAGTTTTCAGAGGTGGGTTTTGCTGGAACTTGGATTCTGTGCTGGCCATGGTGAAAAGTTCTTGGGTTATCAGAGGTGGGTTTCTGAGGAAGAAGTACAATTTTCAGAAAACAAAGAACAGATAAGAAGAGCTGAAGGGAAAGGGTAAGGGGGAGATATTGAGAAGTGTGTGGAGTTAAGAGGAGCATTTATAGAAGAAGAAAATGGTGAGAGGAATCTTTAGATTTAGAGTGGAGAGTTATGGTTGGTGTGACTTGTCAACTCAAGCGGAAATTAAGTTTTGGGGTTTCCATTTTATCTCATTTGCTAAATTTTGGCATGGATAATGTTGGACAATTACATGGTTTTTTCTTATTTTTACAAGGGATACTAAGGAAATGAAGATTCGAACACAGAACTTTCTGTGAAAGAATAAACGTTCTTAATCATTTAAACTATAAGTCCCTCGACAATTATATTGTTAAACTTAAAGTCACGGCGATTCTCTGGAAATTAGGTTTGATATATTTGCATAAGGTGGACTTAGTATTTATTATTTTTTTGACAAACTATAGGATATTTATATTAAAATTCATTTAAGTTACATATGAAGAAATTCAAACTTGAGTGATAGTAGAACAAACTGCTCTAACCAACTTGATTAAACTTAAATTTACGACTTAGTTTTTATTATTGACTGAGTTAATATAACTCAATTACCCTTGGAGTGAGTGATGATGCTCTTATAGAGCATTTGAGTAGTTTTGTCAGTTTTGGAAGAGAGAAGAAGGTAACTCTTATTACTGTGTAGTCAAATTGGTTTATACTGCATGAATTCTTGTGGCATTATTCACATAATTTCAAACCTCTCATAACAGAGGATTACAGCCATCTGTCTACCATTTTGATGTCATGTAAATGGTTACTAATTTTTTAACTTAATGCTGAGCTAAACACCAAATGAGTGATCTGTAATTCAGGATCCCATTAAATGCCCAAGTCAATGTTGAACTGGATTAGTTTTCTTTTTTTCGTTCTTCTATGTTTGGGTTCACACTTATTACCAACAAAGAAAAGAGTACATTCAATGAAAAATTCTATTTATCAAACTGTTTGACAACATAAGATATTTATATTGTTTAGATGTGAATCTTAACTATTAGTCATATTAGTTTTCACCTGAATATATACATGACTTATATTCATAGTCTAATAACATAAATATTCATCCCACAAAACAACCTTACTCTCAAAACTCAATCCCATATTTACATACCAATTCAAAAGTTTACCTTTTGTTCAAAGTTCAAACATGGCATTTACTTCATATGTACAACTTTAAGCTTTGAACCCATAACATGTCTATCAATTTTTTCCACTCGTTCAGTAAAAAGTTACAAACCCTTTACTCGAAAACCATGATTTCTTTTGCAAAATTCACTGCTGGCTACAAAACTTTTGTCTTTAAATCGGTGGAAATCATGTAAGTTTGATCCAACTTTCCAACCTTTCAGATAAAGGATGCTTTCAGAATGGGAGTTTTCTCAAAAGCTGCAACCAATACAAGCAAAAAGAGGTCAACACGACACGTTTTGGGACTCATCCCCCTAACCATATTCAATCGCCATGCATGGTTTTTGAAGTTACAAGGTTGTGGTGGCCATGTTTGGCATGCTACGTACATTGTAGAGACTAGACGGAACCAAAATATATGCATTTCATGTTCAATAATAAATTGCTTAAGGGGTTGGATAATACTATATGAATCCTATCACATACTCCATTAGGGTAATGGTTTCTCATTAGCTTTACGTTGTTAGGCAAATGTATGCTTATGTTGTTAAATTGTTATAGTCTGATAATGTAGTACTATGAGCTTGTCTTTCTATGAACTCGTTTAGTGTCTAAAATTAGATTGGATAATACTATATGATGAATCCTATCACATGCTCCATTAGGGTAATGTTTTCTATTTAACTTTATATTGTGGGGCAAATGTATTGTAACATCCCGTAAAAAGTTTGTTATAAAATATTTCTCAGAGGATATTTTGGACACGTGTGTTATTATTTTGTACACGAGACTGTGCAATTTTACTATTTTGGTGGGTGCACAATACCCCAAAAACCCAAAATATTTTTATTTCCTTATCTTCTTCCCTGTCATTTTTCTTGTAGACTTCTCCCTTATCTTTTTTTTTTCATTTTCTTTCTTTCTCTCGCTCTTTTCACACCATTTGTGAACGTCGACAAAAACTGTCGAACTGAGACGAACTAAAATCACCACAATCTTCGTCTCGACGCCTTAGACTCAACGGTACAAACCGTTTGTCCAAACTCCCAACCGTTTGACGGGAAAAGCACTAAGAAGAATCAAACCTTCCCGGCGATTTTCTAGCCATTTTAGACCAAGGTGAGGTTTCTAATTATCACCAACGGATTCCTCTCATTGAGTAGATGAATTTTCATATGTCGTTTGCTTGATTTGGTTGAGTTTTGACGTAGATCGGAAAAACCCACCGTAGCCGCCGCCTTTCGAGGCAGTTTCCGGCCACTTCCCGAGCTTGTACGACCAAACAAAAGGTACACCGTGATTCTACTCCTCTCTAGCTTCATTTTGGTATAAAGAACGTGAAATTTGGCCAAGAAAAGAAGAAGTTATGGAGATTTGAAAATTTCTCCAGAAACCGGCCAAAATTCTGGCGACGGCGATGGCGGCGACTGTAGCAGTTGCAGCGGTGACCGATGCTGACGTCAGCGATGACGTCAGCAAACTGTCCAAACCGGCCGGGTGACGTCAGCAATGGTTCAGACCAGGTGACGTCAGTAGTGACATCAGCAACGGTCCAGACCGGCCGTGATGTCAACAATTGGTCCAGACCAACGTGACGTCAGCAACCAGTCCAGACCAGTCGTGACGTCAGCGTTGACTGATGCGTTGACCAGCGCGTGAGGGCGCGTGGGACATTAGTTTTCAATTCCGTTAACGCGAGGTGACTCGTGACGACGCGTACTACCTCTGGGCAGTACGTATGGTATTTTACGGAGTGTTTCGGACCTCCGTGTTGAGCAAACAAGGAATAGGTTTAATTAATTAGTTTAATTAGTAACCTTTATGAGTTTAATCATTAGTACAGTGATATCTCATATAGGTGAGACTTATCTAGAGGATTATCAGGGCTACCTAAGACATGGGGGCTACGACCTGGCTACTTACAGGTGAGTGAGTGGGTCTTTGTTTTGATAAAATATATTATTATGTATGGTTTTCAATGCTTTCTTTAATATGATAGCATGTTTCTTATCATATACGAATGTTGGAGGTAGAACATTCGTATTTTATTGCCATACATGTTTTTATACTGTTGCTCATCAGTAGATGTATAACACCTCGGGTATCAGTACTCAGTCCTATGGCCAGGACTAGCCTTGACGTTTGAAGTTGTCACTATCAGTACCGCTTTGCAACTTTGGATCCATTGTAGGTACTAGCCTGTTCTAGGTTGCACTAGGCAACTCGAACTTGTGTGACGCACTTTGTGCACAGCGATTAGTGTTAGACTCGCGTCATTGTAGTACTCAGCGTATTTCTTAGATACCTAGCATGTTCCTCGTAGCTTATGTACTTGGGCTTGTGTGTTTACATATGGATGAGCAGTCGGTTTCAATTTCGGGGAGTACCCGTATTATTGTTATAGTATTTTGAGGATCATACCGGGGAGTATGACGTATTTTCAAAAACTATACATGTTTTCCAGCGAGGGGATAGTATGCTTTTGAAAACAAAAGTTTTATCAAACTTTGCTTTTGACTCACTCACCTTTTTATATTTTGCGCCCTTCCAGGACTTGAGGCGGATACGTTTATCAGAGACACGAGGGCTTTCTTTGGCTGTGGTTGGTGGTTCTGACAATTACCTCCAGATTATGTAGGATTTACTCCTACTTTTAGTTAATTTCTACTGATCCATCCTCACGAGGATGTGAATGTTTTTACTCTATGCACTATATACTATGCTCTGACTGTTATGCACCTGTAAAAATGGGTTGTACCCTTCACCGCACTTCTACTTCCGCTTCCAACTCTAAATCTACTCACTTTTTCAATTTTATTTGCATAATTGGCTTTCGTCACTTAACACGTGTCGGCCAACACTTCCCGACACCTGGCGTGTCAGGATCGGGATGTGTCATGTATGCTTATATTGTTATAGACTATTTGTAGTATAAATACAATTGGATTGTCTTTCTATGAGCTCGTTTAGTGTCTAGGTTTAGATTTAAATTAGATTGCTTAAACTATTGGATGATACTATATGATGAATCCTATCACATGCTTTATTAGGGTAATGTTATCTCATCAACTTTATGTTGTGAGGCAAATGTATGTTTATGTTGTTAAACTGTTGTAGTCTGACAATATACTTTCTATGAGCTTGTTTAGTGTCTATAATTAAATAACTCACTGTATTTAAGATGAAGGAAGACATAAAATATTTTGTCCAACTTGAAAGTAAATGATGTATTATTCATAAATAAACTGACTCTTGTATGGCGGGTGGGGGAGGGGAGTGTGTGATCTATGCACACCTCTTTTTACCTTCTACATATCCCCTCTAAATTTTGATCTTTAATTCTCCTTTGATTTGTTCAATATAATGGCTAGCAAAAAAAAGAAGGGCATGTAGAAATAGTTTTCCTACGTTATAATCTTCTCAAAATAAAAAATCATTCACCATAACCATCACACATAACGACCTCAATCTGACAACATAACATTTTTTTGCCGTTCTATTAGTAGTCTAAATATATAAAATTCATCTAATTAATAAAAACGAAAAATGAGCAATATCCAATGCAACGCACCATTGCTAAGAGTAGCTAAGATTTATAGATGTCATTATTCATTTGATGCAACAAACATGGCGTGAGGTAAGTGTACTCATTTAATATGTGGTTCAACTTCACATCTTTGTCAAAAAATCTTCCTTTTTTTCCTCTTTGCCACTATATATTGATTGTGTTGTGTATATCGTTCTGCAAGCACTTGAGACACATTTATTTCAAAATCGGGTATAAATTAATCTAATGTATCAATATGGTATCAACTTTTGGATGGAAGCAAAAGATCATTTGTTATTAGACAATAAAACTTACTACACAATGTGCAATCAGTGTCGTAGAATCCAACATATATAGGGTGTGTAAGGCACTAGGGAGGTAGATTTGCTGGCTAGGTTTCACTATCAATGTGCAATTTTCACTTTCTAGTTTCTACTCAAGAAATTAAGTATGTTTTGAAGTAATACCAAAATTAGCGGAGGGCAAAACAACCATCTAAATTGTTACAACCGGTCTCTAATTTTTTCATGTAAATTTTCGCTCATAATTGTGAAATTACCAAATACCCCTAGAGGGTACGTGTTGACTTTGTCATCATGATAAGTATCAATTATTCTTTTATCTTATCCTTGTAGTACTCATTGATACGAACGCGTAAGCGGAAGCTGAGCGTAATTTGGAGTTAGAATGAACATTCTACGATACTTTAAAATTTAAGGGCATTTTAGTACTTTCACGTCAGTATTTTACTAGGGTTTTGACCCACTCACTTCTTCACAGTCGTCGCTCTTTTCTCTCTCCCCGACTTTTGTTCTCCCTTCTCCGCAAAAACATACGCACACATTGAACTCCCACAAATTTGGAAATCTTGAATTTCCTTCGAACTACAACCTACAAACACAACCATTGTGATAGCCTCGTTCCCCTAAACACAACCCTAGCCTTGGAATTGTCAAACTCGAACCCAAACGACCAAACCGAGACCCGCGGCGAGACTAAAATTTTCCGACCAACTTCCCACCTATTTTGACCTAGGTAAGGCTCGAGACTAATACCATTAGCTTTATCTCATTGAGTAGGTTCAAAATGATATAAAATACGTGACGTTTGGTGCCGTTTTGAGACAGATCGGAGAGGGTGGTTTTTCGAGCTTTTCCAGCCAATTACAGGCTATTTCCAGCCACTTTTTCAACCCCAAATTGGTATGAATGCATTCTTCTCTTCAATACCTTCATTTTGATATAAAAATCGTGAAATTTGGTTGAGTTTTGACCTAGTTTCGAAGCTCTAAAATTCGGGAATTTTCCGACCAATTTTCCAGAATCCGGCGAGACCGACAACGGCCGGCGACCGGAGAGAGGAAGAGGACGGAGGAGTATTCTATAACGGCGACGAAATTTTCCCTGACGGTGTCAGCATATTCCATTAATTCCAAGGTATATTCCATTATCTGACCAACATCATCAAACGAAATATTCTCTAACGCCTTTAGAATATTCCGTTAAGTATTTAGGATCTTCCGTTAAAGTTAACGGCGCGTGTAACTGGCACAGTGATGTCGCGTGGGGGCGCGTGGGGGGTTATTTTATATTTGAGAAATGTTTTAATTTATTTTCTTACTAATATTTAGGTCAACATTCGTCTAGACGTTTCAAGGAGCAAGACACCCAGGAAGATTACATTCCCGAGTATCTATGAGTGGACATTGTTTTATTAAATGGTTTTATACTAGTATATATATTCATATATATATATATATATATATATATATATATATATGAATGGTTTTAAATTGTTGATTGGATCATGCCTATACATATTTTATATTTGAGATACGAATTTCTTACTTGGGTATGATCATGCATTTTACACCGACAAATGTATATGTTTTCACACACTTGGTATGCTTTCACTACGTTTTAGTACCGTCTCACGGCCGTAGGACAAGTCTCACATGTATGGGTCACACGCACTATACTCTACGAGTATTGTCCGATAAATACCTTAGTGCAAACTTGTCTTTACATTTGTGTTTATTATTGGGGGAGGTCCATCAACATAAGGACTTGAGTGTGACGCACTTATAGCGCAAAAGCTTACATGTGTGTGGTACTAAGAGTACAAAAGTGGTTATAACGTAAAAAGCTTGTACAAGGTTGGAAGGAGGTCCCTCAGCATGTACATGGGTGATTGCTTATATACCTTGTGATATTTTATTGTATTTATATGTTGTGATATCTTGAAAAAATGGTTTATATCGTGACAAGTTGGATTTTTGTAATTTACTTTGAATTTATCTCGTACAAGGAAATATTCTGAATTTATGTTTATACCTGTTGGCGACACTACCTTTATGGCGAGACGTGCCGAATCTTTACCGATCATCAGAGTTTGAAGTATCTCTTCTCATAAAAGGACCTTAATCTCAGGCAGAAGAGATGGATAGAGCTGATGAGTGACTAAGATTGCATTATCGAATACCACCCCGGTGGTGCAAATGTAGTAGCTAATGCCCTCAATCGGAAATCTTATGGACGACTAAACACTCTTATAGCCTGTCATATTCCTCTTTTGATTGAGCTCAGAAGTACAGGTGTCACCTTGGGATGTGACGACGGTGGAACGCTACTAGCCAATTTTCAGGTTAGACCAGTACTTTTGGATCGCGTCCGTGATGCTTAGCGGAACGATTCAGAGTGTTTGGGACTTATGCAAGTGGTCCTAAATGGCAGAAAAGGAGATATGAGGATACAGAGTTATGACGGATTACTTTTGCAAGGCGATTGAATGTATGTGCCTAATGACGAAGACTTGAAAAAGGAGATCCTTAACGAGGCACACATTTTAGCTTATGTTATGCATCCTGGAAGCACAAAGATGTTTCACACCATCCGGCCATTCCATTTTTGGTCTGGAATGAAAAAGGAGATTGCAGAGTATGTGAGCTGATGCTTGACTTGTCAGCAGGTCAAGGCAGAGAGGAAAAAACCATTTGGGTTGCAGCAGCCACTCCCCACTCCCGAGTGGAAATGGGAGAATACCACCATGGATTTTGTGTACAAGTTGCCTTGCACACGTGGAGGTTATGATGACATTTGGGTGATCGTTGACCGACTCACCAAATCAACACATTTCTTGGCAGTTCACGAGAACTACTCATTGGATCGTCTAGCTCGACTCTTCATCATTGAAGTTGTTAAACACCATGGTGTTCTGGTCAGCATCATATCCGATCGTGATCCCAGGTTTACTTCCAAGTTTTGGAGAGTGTTCCAGAACGCATTGCGTTCGCAACTACTTTACATCACTGCTTACCATCCTTAGACTAATGGCCAGTCCGAAAGAACCATTCAGACTCTCGAGGACATGTTGAGGTCATCAATCCTTCAGTTCGGTGACAAGTGGCAGGAACACTTGCCTCTCATGGAGTTCGCCTACAATAACAGCTATCGTTCGAGTATTGACATGTCACCATTTGTGGCGTTGTATGGGAAACCTTGCCGAACACCTTTGTGTTGGTCAGAAGTTGATGAGAGAACTCTCGTTGGTCCAGAGATAATGGATGAGACGACGAAGATTTTCAGTTAATTAAGAAGAATTTAAAGATTGCTTAGGACCGACAGAAGAGCATAGCAGACAGACTTTCTACTGATCGAGTCTACGCAGTGGGCGACTGGGTATTTCTTAAATTGTCACCATGGAAGGGTGTTGTTCGGTTTGGGAAGAAAGGAAAGTTGAGTCCCCGTTACATCGGACCTTACCAGACCGACTCGACTTACCTTCTAAACTGTCAAAAGTTCATAATGTTTTACATGTGTCTGTGCTACGTAGATACGTTTCTGATCCCTCTCACGTCATTCAGCCACAGCCTTTAAAGGTCAACGAGGATTTGACTTGCGAAGAAAAGCTAGTGACGATTCTGGACTGGAAGGAAAAGGTTCTAAGGAACAAAACAGTCAGTCTCATGAAAGTCTTGTGGAGAAACCACTCAGTTGAAGAAGCGACTTGAGAGACGGAAGAACACATGCAAGCTCAGTACCCTTATCTTTTCTATGCTGGATTTCAGTGATGTACAAATTTCGGGAGCGAAATTTTTATTATGGAGGAAACTGGAGGAAACTGATATATCCCATCCCTAATTATATTGTATTTTATTCCTCGAAGTTGTAAATTTATGAAAATGCCCCTGGTGGGCTAAGTAAGTCCTACGTGGACATTTGATTTTTCTTGTCGGAAACAGCGCAAGTGGGATGTCATTCTAACTTGTAACGGACAAGTTATGAGCAAAGCAAAATGGTAAATTGGATTTCTCAGTATTTTTGTTGTTCATGTGGGCTGTTTCCGTGGATTTCATGCAAACCAGGGTGCCCTGCACCCTCTGAAAAATCAGCCTGCAAACTTGCATGCTTCTGGACAAAGTTGCATGCAAAATTTTTTATACTTTCCTTGTCCTTAAATTGTTGTGTTTCCGTTATGGGATTACACCCACTCAACTCAAACCTAAACCTTTCTTTGCAGTCTGTCACTATCTCTCTTGCCCTTCTTCCATGTGCACTGAAAATACACACACACACACCCCGCACCCAAACCTTGTCGAGGATCACCACCTTCACCTCGAGGTTTTTCCCGACCAACCATCACCACAATCCCTTTGACTCACCACCGTATCCAAACATTGAGCCCTGCAACTCAAACTCAAACCTCGAACCCTGTTTCCCCAGAAACTTCAGCGAATCTGAGAATTTTCCTGACAAAGTTTCGTCGGATTTGGACCTTGATCGACCCTACTTTCACCACCAAACGATTCCTAGTGAGTCGTAGGACCTATCACAGGCCTTGCATGCAAGGGATAACCTTGGATTCGACGAAATTGACGATCTCCACTTTAGGCCGAGAGCTTTCGAGGCATTTTTTGGCCATCTCCTGCCACCTTTTTAGGTTCCTTTAGGTAAAATCGAGTCCCTCACCTTTCTAGCTTCATTTTGGTATATTGTGCGTGAAAAATGGTTGAGTTTTGACGAAGATACATATTTTTGAAAATTTCCGGCAATTTTTCCAAATTCTGGCGAAGTTCCGGTCGGCGGCGGCGACAAGCGGTGGCCAGGAATTGCAGAGGAATATTCTCTAATGGCGACAGAATATTCTATAACGTCGTTAGAATATTTCGTTAAGTACACAGAATATTACGTTAAAGTTAATGGTGCGCCGTTAACTTTAACAGCGCGTGAACGGTGCGTGGCGAGCGTGTGGACCACTTTTCTGACATTTTTAACTCCTGAAATGAGCAAACAAAGGAGATTTCAAGTCTTTTCCTTAGTAGAATTTGGATTTGACTTGTATAATGATTAGTATAGTAATTTCTCATATAGATGAGACCTATCCCAAGGAGTATCGAGGCCAGGCTAGGTACGGCGACTTACCAATGAGTGGGCCCGTTTATTTTAAATTATATTATGTGTTTTAAATTGTGTTTATAATCTATCGTATAACGTGCCATGTTTTATGAAATTAGAAATGATTTGACTAAATATCTTTATTTGAGTTTTACAAATTAGTTGTTAGCATGACTATACATTTGTGATTGTTACTTATCATGCATACCTGCACGGTGTTAATACTGTCCGGGCCAGGACTAGCTTCACGTGTATGTTCACATTGCACTGACACACTCACTTTGGATCCATCGTAGGTCCCAGCCTGTTCTAGTTGCCTTGGCATCTAGAACTCGTTGTGACGTGCTTAGCGCCATCTTCACGTGTATGTAGTACTAGAGCATAATTATAACACCCAGCATGTTCATGTGGCTACTTTCTACATGAACTCGTGTGCTTGTATTTATCTGATAAGTAAACTTATTTATATTCTGCTGCTGATTATTTGAATACCCGTATCCTTTCTGGGCGTCGTTCCCAACACCCGGTATTTATCTTATTATGTTATTACAAAGTGGTATTTTTCGGAAACTATTACGGGTTTTACAGCGATGGGTTATTATTTTCGAAACTCAGGAAAAGTTTTAATAAACTTTACTTTTGGCCCACTCACCCTTCTTGTGTTTTTGCGCCCCTCTAGGACTTAAGGATTAAGCTTGGCAGACGAGAACTTGTGGCACCTGCTGACTCACACTTCCAAGAATGTATGGAAGAGTTGTTCTTTGTTTCTTTATATCCATCCTTCGGGATGGGAATATTATTTTCTGTACTACACTTTCCATGCTCTAACACTTAATCATGTAATACGGGTTCAACCCCACTCTGCCCACTGTAACATCCTGTAAAAAGTTTGTTATAAAATAATTCCCGGGGGATATTTTGGACACGTGTGTTATTATTTTATACACGGGACCGTGTAATTTTATTGTTTTGGTGGGTGCACAATACCCCCAAAACCCAAAATATTTTTCTTTTTCCTTATCTGCTTCCTGCAGATTCGTGAACTTTCTCTCTTATCTTTTTCTCATTTTTTTTCTTCGCTCTTTCTCTCTTTTTCACCGTTTGTTCACGTCGATGAAAACTGTCGAACCGAGGCGAACTAAAATCACCACAATCTTCGTCTCGACGCCCTGGACTCAACGGTACAAACCGTTCGTCCAAACCCCCAACCGTTTGACGGGAAAAGCACTCAGAAGAACTGAACCTTCCCGGCGATTTTCTCACCATTTTAGACCGAGGTGAGGTTTGTAATTACCACCAATGGATTCCTCTCGTTGAGTAGATGAATTTTCATATGTCATTTGCTTGATTTGGTTGAGTTTTGACGTAGTTGGACAAAACTACCGTAGCCGCGGCTTTTTGAGATAATTACAGGCCATTTCCCGAGCTTGTACGACCAAACTAAAGCTACACCGTCGTTTTACTCCTCTCTAGCTTCATTTTGGTATAAAGAACGTGAAATTTGGCCAAGAAATGAAGAAGTTATGGAGAATTGAAAATTTCTCCAGAAACCGGCCAAAATTCCGGCGACGGCGACCGGCTATGGGCGGCGACCGAAGCCAGTTGCAGAGGAGACCGGCATTGACGCCAGCAACCGATCCAGACCGGGCCGGTGACGTCAGCGATGACATCAACAACTGGTCCAATCAAGCCGGTGACGTCAGCAAGCCGAGAATATTCCTTTTAACAGCGTTAGGAATATTCCGTTAGATTTAACAGAGATGCTGGAATATTCCGTTAGATCTAAGGGCGTCATTTGACGCCATTAGTTTGACCGGCTCAGGTTGACCGCGCGTGAGCTGAGGCAGGCCAGCGCATGAGGGCGCGCGGGACGTTATTTTTGTATTCCGTCAACGCGAGGCAACTCATGACGACGTGTACTACCTAGGGGCAGTGTGTATGGTATTTTTTGGAGTGTTTCGGACCTCCGTGTTGAGCAAACAAGGGATAGGTTTAATTAATTAGTTTAATTAGTAACCTTTATGAGTTTAATCATTAGTATAGTGATATCTCATATAGATGAGACTTATCCAGAGGACTATCGGGGCTACCCAGGACAGGAGGACTACGACCCTGCTACTTACAAGTGAGTGAGTGGGTCTTTGTTTTGATAAAGGTACTATTATGTATAGTTTTCACTGCTTTCTTTTAACTGTTAGCATGACTCATATCATATACGATTGTTGGAGGTAGAACATTCGTATTATATTTGCCATACATATTTTTATATTGTTGCTTATCAGTAGATGTATAACACCACGGGTATCAGTACTTAGTCCTATGGCCAGGATTAGCCTTGACGTTTGGAGTTGTCACTATCAGTACCGCTACGCAACTTTGGATCCATTGTAAGTGTGACGCACTTTGTGCACAGCGATTAGCGTTAGACTCGCGTCATTGTAATACTCAGCGTGTTTCTTAGATACCTAACCCATTCCTCGTAGCTTATTTACTTGGGCTTGTGTGTTTACATATGGATGAGCAGTCGGTCTGATTTTCGGGGAGTGCCTGTATTATTGTTATAGTATTTTGAGGATCATACCAGGGAGTATGACGTATTTTTCAAAAACTATACATGTTTTCCAGCGAGAGGATAGTATGCTATTGAAAACAAAGGTTTTATCAAACTTTGTTTTTGACCCACTCACCTTTTTATGTTTTGCGCCTTTTCAGGACTTAGAGGCGGATACATTTATCAGAGACACGAGGGCTTGCTTTGGTTGTGGTTGGCAGTTCTGACAATTACCTCCAGATTATGTAGGATTTGCTCTTACTTTTAGTTAACTTCTACCTATCCATCCTATTGTGACATCCCACATCGACCAACGGAGATGAGGTGATGTGCCTTATATGTACATGCCCACCTCCATTTAGCACGAGGCCTTTTGGGAGCTCACTGGCTTCGGATTCCATCGGAACTCCGAAGTTAAGCGAGTTTGGGCTAGAGCAATCCCAGGATGGGTGACCCACTGGGAAGTTGCTCGTGAGTTCTCAGAAACAAAACCGAGAAGGCGTGGCCCAAAGCGGACAATATTGTGCTACGGCGTAGTCGGTCCGGGATGTGACAGCACTCTTTGAATTCTTATTCTTGCTTTTAGATTTTAAATTTCAACTTTTCTTCAAATTCTTAATTCTATTCCACGTCATGACTTCGTCACTCCTTCGGAGTGACGGTCAGCACGCCTCAAAATTCGGTGTCCACCTGGATATTCAGGTCGGAGTGTGTCATATTTCGTTGCCTTACATTAGTTACACTCTGAACCTCATGCATGGTTGTATTAAATTCTGTAATTTTTTTTGCAGTTCATTTATTAGATACATTAGAAGTTTATTATAATTTAAGTGTTGTCATGCATAAAATGGCTACGTCACTTCCAAGTGTCGACGAACACATTTCAAACTCGATGTCTACGTGGATAGCGAGGGCAGAGTGCGTCATGAATTGTTCAAAGGGGCCAAACCAAATCAATCTGGCGGTTTTTAAGTTTTTACTCTAAAAAAGTATAATCTTGAGCTGAGCCAAAATTAAATTCTTGTTTGAAGTTTGTCCAACTTCAGTGGTACGTACCATTAAATGGTACGTACTGTTAAATGGCTAAGATTTATTTGGGGCCTACTGCAAATTAATCTGAACCATTCAAAAGTCGTACCATTAAATGGTACGTACCACTCAAAATTTTTCCTTGAAAACTGCTTAAACCGAACCAAACATGACCACGCCCACCCGTAACCAAAAGTATATATTATGGAATAGGAAAGAAAGTCCAATCAATACTTCACTTTGATACTTAGAGGTAATAACTCTTTATGAAATGAGACTTCTCAATTCGTAGTACTTTTTTCTTAAATTCAAATTTGTATTTTGTTATTTTTTACAGAGCATTTTCTCCAATTTAGTATGCAATTATTTTGGTGCTTATTTTCTCGTAGCTGGACCACTTCTTATAATTGTAGATAAAGAAGAAGACGGTTCTTTTGATTTCATTGAAATGGAGATAGCAGCACCATTTTACTTTCTAATAATATATAGCAATCGTCTAGTGGCATAGAACCAAAGCTGATTTCACTTAAGTACACGCATATATTTTCTAGCACAATGGCATACACCACAAATTTTACAGTATTTCTCTTTGCAGGCAAATTACAATATAACAAATGTGATTTTTATAATGATTTACTATTACGTGTCAGATTATGATTTTCAAATACCGAATTGTGTTCCTAAATTGTTGTTGGAATGCTCACTCTTTCTTTCAACTTAATTAAAATCCTCTATATATGAGCTGCTTGGAATGGCTGTGCATGGAAGCAACCACCTCTTCCTTTCTATGCCACCCTCTAAAACAACTTTGCTCTTACATCTTCAGTTTAAAGTTCGCAGTACCAATGCACAAATCGAATCACATTGTTTTGTGCTTATATATATATATATATTAATTTTTTTAATTATTGACTCATTTCTTGACAGTTTAAGTTCAGAGGTAATATATATATATATATATATATATTTTTAATTGTTGATTCATTCCTTGACAGCTTAAGCTTAGAGGTAAAATAGTCGTATGATTTTGTATAAATTTTTTTTATAGCAAAAGGTCATAAGTTCGATCCTCATTTTTTAATTCTTTATTGTTTTGTATACGAACTAGGGTTAACTGACCCTGTCAGACAACTTGACACTTATCTTGATTTTTTTTTTCCTTCCGATAACCCCTTTTTACATGGACAAAAAAAATTACAGTTTGGTGGTTTGTTGGAGGGGAAGAATGACGTGTGAAAAGTGTGAATTCATTTGGTTTGGAATCCCCTTTTTACTGTTCTTTTGAAATTTACTACATTTTAGGGAAGTATATGTGCAAAGCCCTTTCGTCATAAGTAGTAGCCATGGATGAATTAGCTGACATAATTTTACAACCTTGAAACAAACTGCTCTCAGGGTGCCAAGTTTAAGTACCAAACGAAAACTCCAAGCTTTAGTCTCATCGACGAGTTACAAACTTACGAGGTTTGTTTGTATTTCAGTTGGTTAAGACCATTCACCCATGCGCCGGCTATCCTGCGTTCGGCTCCCCTTTTTGCTTACATCGCTTATAAAAAGAAATTGAATACAAAAAAAGGAGTTAAGGACTAAGTGGAAGTGTCTATCAAAGTGATCATATATCTACAAGCACGTAGAACTTATTTAATCGACTAATTATTGATAATTACAATTATTTACAGATTAAATGGGGAATTTCCCCAAAGATGAAAGGTGATTTGAATGTACAACCATGTACAGAGACTACAAGTATGCAACTATCTAATTTAGCAGAGAATTCCTACGCCTTTTAGTTGCTGATATCAAAGTATTTCGGATCCGAAGGGAAATGATATTCCACATGTAACTGCAAAACGAAAAACAACATGCATAGTTGGTTACGATACGGTGCTCAAAACTATTTCATGCCTGGAAACAAAGTGAACAACTTAGATTTTATACTATTGTGTTTGAAGCGGGAACTGATAATCTAGAAGTTGCAAATTTATAAAGACCAATGTTACGCGTAGTTGAATACTACGCTATTCCACCTACTTCAGCCGATCGATAAGAATCATGATTATATGCAGACATCTATAATGCAAATCAATAAGCACATTAGTGGCCAAAGAGAGAAGGTTTTGTGTATAATATATACCTTGCCCTCATCAGCATCTGTCTGGCGTTGAGGGAATACGACCCTCAAATCATTATACAAGTAGAAGCGCCGCTCCCCTTCAATGTCGAAACTGTTTGTCGCTTGTCCAGATAATGGATCTAACTTGCATCTCTGGACTGACCTTGAACATTTCTTAGGAAATAGGCATGAGAAACGAAGGTGAAGAGCATAACGCAGAACGCCAGCACCAGCAGTATTCTTGCTCATCTTTGAAGGGCTACGCACAGAATTACTTTCACCAATCTCACTGGTCTTTTCAGACCTACAAAGGCTACAATCACTGGATTCACCGTGATAACAGGCCTTTGTGCGTTCTCCCTCTCTTTGGTACAGATTAAGTACATCCTTAAACCCGTTTGAATCCACATCATTGTCACTAAGCTGCAAAGAATTAGCAGCATCTAGGATCGAAGATGGTTTGGCATCATTTTCTTTAGCAGGATCTGCATGTCTTCCATTCCCAGCCTTAGAGGTTGGTTCAGAAGAGGCTAGAGTGATCTTTTGGCGCAAAAACGTCTGTATTTGATATGAAGAAAAAAATGACTATGTATAAGATCTCAGTCAAAGCAAAACCTAACAACTGAAGCAAGCATATTCCATGTAAAGTTGTACAGAAGACAAAGATTGAGCTAGAAGAAAGTCTTTATTTATGCTTCATATATAATAACGCATAAGCAAGCAGCATATATTTTTTTTAATTCTACACCCGACATGTTCAGCCACAAAATCAGCAGTTTGAGCCACGGGCTAACATGCCTTGGCCAGCCTGTTCACAAAATATACAGCTTGAGCCATTTCAAACCAGCTCATATACAAGGGTATATATAGATGGTAGCCACATTCGTCAATAGCTCACCTCAAACTGATCTTGATTTATGTTATCAGCTTAGCGAGATCTTACCGCCAATGTAAACATATAGGGGTTGGGTTAGTTAAGGTATACTGGGTTTGGATATTCCAGGAAAAATTGCATTCAGGACAGACTCAGGTTGGGCTCGTATAGTCGTATTGCTCGTCTGAGCTTGGGACTGACCTAAATACGCCTAGAAGTCAACCTGAACCCCTTCAAACCCTTTTGCTAACTAAATTCTAATTTGATTCACGCTCTTGCATTTTTGTGCTCTTCCTACCTCTGTATATTTCCACATAACTTCAATGAAGTCCGGTAGTGTCAAGAGACCAGTTCCTAATTATACGACTCCAAATGCTGTTACAGGCCACGCAAGGCCCTCTTAAGGAACATTATTTATATCCTATAACAGGTGATACCTGCTGGAAAACCCTAGCCATATCCAATTCCATATCAAAGTGCAGATTCACTCGAGACAGGTTTAACTTCAAATCATAACTAACACATTTATCATGCACAAGAATTGTAAAAACTGATATATAACGATTCCCCTCTACTTCCTGTCTACCTTGGTTCCAGCTGGCATGTCACTCAAATCATAATTACAGAAGAAGGTGTGAATAGGTGTCTTTTCTGGATTGCTGAGAACCTGCCATAAACGATTCACATTCATGAGTGTATGACCAACCATATCTTGGTCTGACTACGAGCAGATGTCATTCGATATGTACAACTATAAGGAATTATTTGACAGACATAAACGATTCACATTGCATGTCACTCAAATTGTGTATATTCTTATCATTCATTTTGTTAGAACTAATTCACCATCCAAAATAACAATAAAACTAAATCCTGTTCTCTTCCTTGCCCGTTACAATGTCATTTTTTCCTCGAAATCAAATTCCATAGCTTAAGCCCATGAGAGTGACACATCCACAGCCACATAAACAACTATTGATGATAACATAAATTGTTATTAGGATATCAAGAAGGGAAATGTTATTAACACTCCAAAAATGTCGTCATGCATCCACCCCTCTTTATGTTTTACACTATGAAGGAGTGCATGATGACTTTTCTGGAGTGCAAATAGCAGCTCCAATCAAGAATATTAAAATCTCCTGTTATTCTAAAAATTTCCTAAATTCAATGCATTTCTGTGGATAGAACTGAGACCATCTGAAGTTTCTGATACTTCATTATATTTTGATTAATATTCTAATTACCAGTTGTATACGGCCTTTCATAGGTATTCTCAGACGGTTCTTGTCTGCTTGTGAATCATCCATGCTAAGGCTCCTCTTCATCCTGGGGCTTCCATAATTGTTTGGTGTCGTACTTCCAGCAAGACCAATTGATGAATAATATAGTAGATAGTTATCTCCATCCACACTGGTCACTGCAAATGGAAGTTTCTGTGATTTTGGCGAGAAATTCCCCCCAGTGACGTTCAGAACAGCAAGAAAACCATCAATTCTCTGCAAATGGGAAGTTTCAAACACGAAGTAAAATCAATAACAAAAAATGATACACTATGGAACTCATTATGTATCACATTACTGTTCAGATGAATGCAAACCTGACTAACCTTTGCAGATAATAATCGACCAGACAACAGGGATTCCTCAAATGAACCAATCAATGACCTTCTAACAGGCAATCCAGTCGGCGATCGTACTAATTTAACACATTTAGGCTTAGGTTTCAAGTCCTGACTCCAGTGCTGCCCCATCCCAGGAGTAGTACTCTCAGAACTAAAGAGGTCAAACTTTTTCTGCAGAACATCAACATCTTCCGATGATTTACTTAGCAACCTAAAAGCCTCCTCTTTCCAGGATGATGAAATGCCTGAGATCGTTCCATCGAGTGACTGTTCTATGTCCTTCAGAGTTATATTGTTATCATCTAACTTTGGCGTACAACCCCTGCATAATTCTCGAGATTTTACTCTTTCAGAAAACTTTGGACCAAGAGGAGATAAAGAAAGTGTAGGCAACACAACGTTTCTTGAAGATATGTCTATAGCTCCTGATTGTGACCTCACCTTAATTGTTTCTCTAGCGTAATCAAGTCCAGATGATGATATGAACTGATTCGGAGATCGTGGCTCCTTGTTTTCAAGCAAAGGATCATCAAATACAAAAGAGGAGTTTGTATTGCAGTTGTGATCTGGCGAACTCTTCCACTCCGGGGAACAAGATGCAGACCAGATTGTAGAATTAAAATAACTGGAGTTGCCGAGATGAGCTTTCTTAAGCTCTTGCGTGGGAACATTAGAACTACCATTGTATCCCCAAGAGCCACTCTTATGAACCCCATCCCCAATGTCTAGAGAATCACCATTAAACTGATCCTGGAGAAGCATTCCATTCAAAGGAGACAATAACCGCTTCCTGAGTGCTGACCCAGCAGCCTCAGTTGTGTCCCCTGTAACAGTCACTGAACTTGAAGAATATTGGTTTCCATTAAACAAATTAAGAGGAGAATCCAATATTCTTGGTTCAAAACCAACAACCCTAGGAACAGGTGTCTGAGTATTCTGCCCACTTCTCTGACTTGACCAGTAGTTTTGTTCCGTAGAGTTCATCTTCAATGCATGCTTGCTTGATCTACTACCATCTTTACATGCATTGGCAAAATCTGGTCTATTTGGAATCTCCGTGATGGATTTCCTTTGGAACTCTCCAAAAGAAGAGCATGTGAAATCCACCTGCATATGATTACCCAGGTTTCCTCCATGCATCCCACTCAAATCACAGGTGCTCATGCCGGCAACTCTAGGTTGAGGTTGCATAAATGTGCACAGTGATACTGCCACTTCCTCGGCAATGCTGCTAGAAGACACTTGAGGCAAGCCCATCTTCAAAAACTTCAAGGTGAAATGTGTTATTTAACTTGACTTCTTTTACAATGTGATTTCTTTTCCTGCTTTCTCAGTGCAATCATGCATAAAAATCCAACTGCATTTCTATATTTCGAGTTACCAAATGGTTCCAAGTTGCCCGACCATACTCGTGCTACCAGAGACTTTACTTGCCTCAATCCTCACCAACTAAAGAAGTTCTAAATTTCTAATAATCTAATTCCAGTTCCACACTTACACTAGAAGCTACGATACTATCCCTACTACATACATCCGCGTCCCAACCACTTCTTTCATCAGACATGGAAATCAAGCAGAAATCAGGATCCCAGATGGGGTAGGTAGAAAGCCATGTCATCTTCACACCAGCTAACAATGGGAAATAGGCAGTTCATGGCTTTCCAAAAAACCAATGCAGCGTCCTGGAATTATCAGCTCGGTCAGAAGGTGGCAATTGACAACCAAAAGAGAAAACTACACATTCAAACTTCAGATTCTTTTATATTTTGCCCTTTGGTCTTATCATTTCCAAAAACAAGCAAATAAAATATAGTGATCCCCCAACTTAATCCTAACTGTTACAACTGATCGAAAAAAAATACAGAGACATAAAAACAGAAACCAATCAAATGACTGAGACTCCAAGAAGTATATCCTTTGAAATTCTTAACAAATATTAGTACTGAAAAAATTCCAATTTGGCCAGCTTTAATTCATACAGGATTCCATACCCAATGAGCCAATGTATCAATGAAGAATCTCCGAAACACATACTCGAAAACTTTACTTAATTTTTAACAACACAAATGTCAAAAGGCCATTTATATAGTAATCTCAACAGATAAGTGCTAAAATACAAGAAGTCAACAACCCAACAAATTCCAGCTACAATTTCCAAATGGGTCCAATTGGTTACTCACGAATTCTAGAAAATCAAACAAGATGTATCTCCATACATAACTGATCATTTGTATTTTCAGTACATAGAACTTTCTCAAAAGTTTGATTCTATAACTGGTCAACATAAACAACAAAGATAAAGCTAAAACCTTTCTTAAGCTGATCAATCCAAAACAACCATTTCTTTTCAAATTTCAATCCAACTACTAAAATCTCAAGAACCCAAAAAAATTTAGAAAAAAAGCAGAAGAACCCAGAATTAAATTTCATACCTTTTCCTCAGAAAACTATAAACTGAAAAGCCAAACGCCAAAAGCACTTATTGGGGTTGTTTCAAAAATCAGCAGGCTTCTTCTTCCTTCTTCTTGTCCGAAAATCTTCTGTTTTGGTTGCAATTCCTCTGGTTTCCATCTGTTTTCCTTTTTGGTGTAAGGAAATGGGATGTTGGGTAGTGATTGAAGATTTGGCGTTGGCCTCCCAATTTTGTTGAATAAATTATAAGAAAGAGAAAATAATAATAAAATTGTGGGTCATGAATATCGCTTTATCCCGAATTTTCTGACTGGTTGGCTGCGGTTGAAAACCACATCACATGTTGGTCTGTTTTCTTTTCTTTCCTGTGTATGTTGTTGGCATGGAATTGTTTGTGGGCAAATCCAAACCCCAAACGCAAAAGCCAAAAGCAGAAAGCAGAAACCAGAAACCAGGGGCTCTCTGTGAATTCAAGTTGCGGCTCTCTTTTTCCCGTCATAATTAGTTTATTATTACATCACATGTCCTGTCTACCTCGATGCCAACTTTGTCTCTGCACAACTTGGTCTCTGATGCCCAGTTTTTTTTTTTTCATATTTATAAATGGAAAATGGTTATGTATGTAAAATGTTTGGTCCATTTTTATTTGTAAATGATAATGAAAACGTCTCTGATTAAAACAAAACACATACACGTCTTCAAATCTTATTACAGATTTCCTAACAGTTGAGTAATTGACCTTAGTTATTAGAGAATAATTAATTAACTGTTGTAGATAAAATATAACATGTGTTAAATGTGATTGTGTAAATCCTAGGTAGATATGGATTAGGATATTCCATTATGTATGGGATTAGTTTCCTAATGTACTTGTACTTCTATTACTATAAATAAAGGCACCTGGTATGTGGAATATATGAATTACATATTCCACATACAATATAGTTTCACCAAATTCTCTCTATTCTTCTCTTGCCGCACCCTTCACTAAAATCTGTCCACAACATTAACAACATATATAAATACTCTTTCTTGGGAAGGGGTTTACTCGTCTAAGATTTTTGGTATAGATTGCCGATACGCATTGTGAGATAGGAGTTGTATGCAAAAGTCTCGTATCTAGATATTCTTGAGTCTCTTATCATAAAAATTAAGTATCCGTACTCAAAAATTTCTCGGCTTTCAAAAACTTTGTTTAACTTTATATGATATTACTTTTATCATAAGAAATGAGCATCCGTGCTCAAAAGTTTCTCGGATTTCGGAGGCCTGGCTTAACTTCATATGATATTGTCTTATTGTATAGGATAGCAAGTTGGTTTCGTAACCTCACCACCACAGTGTAATGGCATTAGCAATTAGGTATAGCATCAATAATGGGAGATGTGAAAGCAAGAGATATATTTGTTTGGAGGCCGCCTATATGACATGTACATCATCCAAAACTTCCTTTCTGCTCCAACCATGTATTTTATATTCTGAAATCTCATGTCACTCTTACCAATTCTTTTAAAATTCAGATATAAGGATGAGGAGCAATCAATGTAATTAAAGAACTGTGAGCAGATACAATTAACTTTTTTTGTTATTAGATTGATGATTTATTTTTGTTCCTAGTGCGTAAATAAGGGTAAAATATCTTAGTTATTTTTGGCTGTATATTCTTTTCTTTTAATCTACCACCCCACATCTAACACATATGTGAATGTAAAGTGACAAAAAAAATATACACAAGATTGCCTGGAGAGAAAAATTAATACAAATTGCAACAAAGTTTCTTTCTGTTCATAAGGCATTATATGTTCACATAATTACAAAAAGGAAATAGGTAGCAAGCTAGCTATTTGTACTCAATCGTTGTGGCTGAAGGAACTCTCATTATCGAGAAATTTTTTTTAACATAATGTGAGTTTCTCTTTACGTAACATGTATTATTAACAACAGTCACAAAAACAATATTGTAGCATAGAAATTACTCTCCTCATTCTCACAAGTTACATTGCTATGTTTATTGATATTAATTTGATACCGCCAGAGTAATTTCCCCCCAGTTTGCCACTTGCGCGGTTGCCTAAATTCTTTGTCAATGCTTGAATTTGTCACCAAAGTAAAGCATTTCCTCCTTCTGATCTTCACATGCTTTGGCAAAAAGAAGAAGACCAATTGACCATATATATATATATAAATCCCCACAAAGCTATGTCAAACGTAAATTACGTAATTAAGAGGAGGTAATTAAACCCTCCAACATTTTTTTACTACTTTCTAACCCCATAAACAGTATAACATTCTTCAATTATCTAGAATGTCCACTAAAAGTCGAGGACACATTGGTAATCTGGTACTCTCACGTAGATTGTAGAATGTGCTACGTAGCACTCGTGACCAAAAACAGTGAAAAAAAACCCTAGAAACCAAATGCCACCGCAGAAATCAGACGCACTGTTGTTTCATTGCAGCATTGTGGTGAGTGAGGAAGCCACGTCCATTTCTCATACCAGTTACCACAATTTGTGTGGAACAAGAGAACCCAGGTAACCAGTTTTGACTCGGAAACCCTAATGAGAACGTGGTGCCAAAGTTTGCACCATTCAGCTTCCTCCACTTGGCCAAAAAGCCCCAGGGACACCACACTATATAACCCCCTCCAATGCATGCGCATGCAAACGTCGAAAAACACACGCTTTAATTACAAGGTAAATTCATATTAGATATCAAGTTGGGTATAGGTTTTAAAGAAAAATATCATATTTAAGGAAAAATACCAAGTCTAATTAAATATTTTATGATAAGCCATAAACTTTATTGCAAGTGATGCTATGACTAAATAAAAGATATGAGAGATTACCATATTGTCCTCAAGTTTATTTCTTTCAGAATTTTATAAGGCATTTAGAGCTCGGGGTTAACTTTGAAGGTTTAGGGTTTTAAAAGGTCGGTCAAGGTTTGGGGTTGATCATTTTGGGTTTAGGGTTTTAGAATGTCCTTGGGAGGAGCTTAGGGCTTAGGGTGTAGGTCTCGGGTTTTGGGCGAAGCCCAAAATCCAGGAACTAGACCCTACGCCCTAAGCGATTAACGTAATAAAAAAAAAAATTTCCTAAAAAAATTCATACTCATGCTTGTTAGTTACAATTCATTGGGAAGATTAATGGCTATAACTTTGTGATGGTAAGGTTGGACATTATTGTCATTTTACCTAGCAAATTAGTTTGACTTTTCAACTAGTACCTAAACTAAAACTATGGTATTTTAACTTAAAGTTATTTTGAATTTGATATTTAAACTAAAAATTCCCATTATATAATCGCGATTAAATCATGAATGAAAAAAAAGATGTTCGTGGATATAGCTTTTGAAGGGATACATGAATACAGATGTGACATGTAAATATTTATCTTTGTGTGCAGGTTACCCCAAAGTTTTCAGACGTGCTTGCATTTAGTGGGCCAGCACCGGAGAGAATCAACGGCAGGCTAGCAATGGTGGGATTTGTTGCAGCTCTAGCGGTGGAACTATCCAAGGGCCAAGATGTGTTTGCTCAGATATCCAACGGTTCAGGAATCCCATTGTTCCTTGGCACTAGCATTTTGCTGTCCGCGGCATCCTTGGTTCCTCTAAGAATATCTCAAAAGAATGTCACATAATCTCGATTTGCCCCTGAATTTGTATAGAATTGTCAATTTTTCCCCTGTATTTTAGTTTTAGCCCATTACCTCATAAACTTTTATAAATAGCAAATTTCTCTCCTGCCATTAGATTTTGAAATTTTGAAAATTTTCATTCATTTTGGTCACGTAAACAGCACATGATAATTGTATGAGGGCAAAAAGATAATTTTGTTTTGGTAAATTGGGCGCGAAGTTAATACTTTGCAGCTACTAATTACACTCTCCATGGCTAATTTAAAAATAAAGTGTATGGAGTCAACTAGCAGAAGAGAAGAAAAAGAAAAAAAAAATGTTCACATTAGGGATAAAATTACCTTATTGCCCTTAAATATTTGTTATGTGTTGTCCATGTGACCAAAATAGATGAAAATTTTCAAAATCTAACTTCAGAGGGGGAAATTGGCTAATTATAAAAGTTCAGAGGGGTAATCGGCTAAAATTAAAGTTCATGTGGAAATTGGTCGCTCAATACAAGTTCGAGGGCAAATCGACAAATACCTCTATTGTAATTACAATTTACAATTAATATAAATATATAGAATGTCGTTGTGATTAGAATTATAGCACATGTGTGATTATGTAAATCCTAGTAGATTGTGTTTAGGATTTCTATGTAATTTAGAAGATCTTAGGCTTTCTTCCGTGTAGAACAGGTAAACCCATTATGTTTACTATAAATAAAGGAAAAAAGGTAGGGAAAATAAGACACACAAAATTTCTCTCAACCTTTCTTTTCTCTCTTTGCAACCACTGAAGGAAAAATTTTGTCCTAGCTAAGAACAATTCAAGAACATTTGAATACTCATGCAAACTAATAACAATTAACGTAGGCATGCATTCAAAAACAATTCATAAAACCCATGACTTTCAAAGTCTAGAATATGGTGAACTATATGACTCTTTAACAAAATTAAAGAGAGGGGAGATTTGAGATTCATTACCCTTGAAGCTCATTCTTGTTTGCACAAGAGATTCACCCATGTGGAGGGCCTTCAAGTCACCTCCTTGCTCCATGTAATCTCCTTGTGATTTTGGGAGGACCGGTTCTCCTTGAACACCAAAAATTTAGTGTCTCTAAGTCTCTTCACCAAGGATGTGGTGTGAAGAGAAATGGATGACTTAGGTGCAAGAGATTGCTAGCCCTTTGCACTCTAAGTGGTCGGTCTCCCTTGAAGAAATTGAGGAAGAATCTCAACTCAATTTCACCAAGAAAAACCCCTTGAGTGAATATGGCCATAAAGTTCCCTTTATGCCTCATCACAAGTGAGTGGCAAACTTGTAAATAAGCCAAGTTTGCCTCCACTCACTCTAGGCCGGTTTTGGCTTTTATTTTGGGTTAATTTCCATTTAGTTTTAGTTGTCATACAACCTAAACTCAATGTGCCTTGTGGACCAAAAAACCCTTTTGGGCCCCGTAACCCAAAACCAACATAAAAGCCCAATACGAACCTTTCGTATAATTAATTAACTAATTAATTAATCTTGACCATTCTCAATTAAACAATTTAATTGCTTATCCATTCCTTCATGTCTTCACATTCATCCTTATTCGGTGTGCGATCCATTAGGTTCCAATTAGCGAGGCAGTGGGCGATTGTTACTCTTAACGATCAATTGTGAATTGAAACCACATTTCAATTCTCCCTTTGTTGAAGATTAGTGTTTGCTAATCCTCTGGGCTTCCACAAACCATGAGTGACACCTAGCAGTATGTCATGGCTACCCAAGCTAAGTAGAAGTGGTTGGAGAACCTATCCAGTTGCAATTACAATGCAATACGATCCTTCTCTAATACAATACTCCTAATCACATTGTTTGAGTGATAGTTATTTTCATGTCTACTATCCAATGTGATTCTCTTCTATATGATTCAATTGAATATGATTTGAAACAAATTTCCTAAGTCATATTCATATGCTTTGGCCAAAGACTTTCGAACCATATCTCAGAGTATTCTCCTTCCACCATGGAAGGTTAGAGATCCCTTGTTGTGCACTCATATGCCTACATGACTAGATAGCTTGACCCCAACAATGCCGTGGACACTCGCAATGGAATGCCTTTGACATGATCAAAGATCAAGGATCCAATCATTAGACATCGATGGTGCTTCAGGTCAAAGGATTACTTTGCATATTGCAACCTAGAAGTTCTTACATGACATGTATGTACGAACTCCTATTGATCGTCGTTCAGTGTACTCAATTACCTTTTGAGCACCTATGTGTTTGTCTTAGTGTCCAACACTAAATGACTTGAGACTAGTCATACTCAACGATTGAGTCAACATAACACATACTAACCTTAGCGGATTGTCAATGCCCAATTGACAATCCTATGGCTAGGAACGTTTTAGGAATGAACATAAGAGAGAGGTCTCATTCTCTCTCTTAGATCAAATACATTCCTTGGATTCTCTTATTGTTTAAACACATGATACAATAAATAGTGATTAACAATAAGCTTTGCCCTTTATTAAACAAATAATAGTTTAATACAAAAAGTATTCCAAAAGCTATTACATCAAATGAGTGGCTTTGTGGGCATACTTCCAACAACCACACCCTCACTCTTTCCTTCAGTTAAATTTAGCTCACAACAAATGTCACATTTGTGACACGCCCTGACTCAGATGTCTAGGTGGACACCCAAAAAAGAAGTTTGAATAAAATAAAGCTTGAGAGCATAGAAGTGTGTGAACCAAATAAATAAAAATATAAAACTAACTTTATAGAGTGGGAAGTATCAGATAACTACAATTATTATGAAGGATTCCCTACACTAAAGAGAGAACCATGTCATTGCGTCCCGACGTCAAGAACTTCAAAGTCTACTAAAAGCTGGAGGGGTGCAAAAACAGAAAAATGTGAGTGGGCAAAAACAATAATTTTCTAAAACTTTGCTTTTCCGAAAGTAGTAACCCCTCGCTGTAAAGCTGTAAAAACCCGTAATAATTCTCAAAATCATACTACATAGTAGGTATGAAAAATCAGCGTAAAAGTGAAAAATCAATTATTTTTCAAAACGAGTAAAATAACCGAAAACTTCAATATAAAAATATTTCAAAAGAAACCAACGTGGAAGTCAACAAGTGAAATCCAAAAATAACACGAAGTTTCATGGCATCAGTGAAAGAAGGTCAATCACAAAATCGCAGATAACAATAGGGTATGCTCAGTAGGTAATGTAGACACTCAAACTCATGCAGAGGTATTTTGCCGTGAACAGGCTGGTGTAATAATCTACGCTCGAGTACTACATACACGTGAAGATGGCGTTAAGCGCATCACAACGAGAGTTCTAGAAGTAAAAACAACTAGAACAGGCTTGCACCTACGGTGGATCCAAAGTGAGCATATTGGTGCAGTGTGAACATACACGTGAAGCTAGTCTTGGCCCGAACAGTACTATAGACACCGTGTAAGCAATCCTAATTAAGTGGTATATAAAATAAAACATGTCATGGGTAAAGTCTCGTATCTTAAAATGGGGCATAGTATAAAGTATATCGTTTCTAAAGTAAGGCTAGTAGTAAAAAGTTCTAAAGTGGTATTCACAAATACCGTTAGTCGAAATACCGATAATTCGCTAAAACATTTAAATTTCTAAAACTAAGTAAGGTAACACGGTATAACATAAAGCTTGTTTCCCAAACATACGTAATATAAATTTAGAAAGGAAAGCCCACTCACAGTGATCGTAGTCGTAATTCCTTTGCTTGTACTCTCTCCGTAGTTCTCGAGTTGTCACTCCTAAAGTAAAACAACCACATTTAATAAACTAATCGAAAACTACAAAGAATACGGAGTACGGAACTCAAATTAAGAGTTTCGGTATCCGAAAACCCAAATACACTATTGCGGGTAGCTACGCGCTGGTGGATGGCCACCACGCGCCGGTTAAAGTTAACGGCAATCTGTTAACTTTAACAGAATATTCCAGGGTTTAACGGAATATTCTAACGGCGTTAAAGAATATTCCGTTAAAGCCGTCAGTTAAAAGAAGGAACATACCTTTGGAATATTCCCAGTCCAACCGGATCTGGACCAAGTTTGCTGATGTCAGAACCAGGTTTGATGATGTCATCTCTCCAATCGTTGCTGCAACTTCCGACTGCCATCCACCGGCCGAAATCTGGAATTTTGGCCGGAATTCTTAAAAAATACACAACATAGTCAAATCTCAACCATTTTCAACGTACAATATGTTAGATTGAAGCTAAGAAGATGAGGAACTTGATTTTACCTATTTCGAGGTCAAAAGGTGGCCGAAAAATGGCTTGATAGCCTCAACCCGAACCGGAGTTTATGGTTTCCTCGATTTCAGGGTAGATTTGAGCATGTAAAGCTTGAATCTTGGTCTTGGGACAACATGGAATCGATTGGTGGTGGTTGGGTGATGTGATTCGCCGGGGAATGGCGGCTCCGCAGCCGTGCTTGTGGTTTAATGGTCGGGGGAAGGAAAACACGGGAGAGGGAGAGGGAAGTGAGAGTTGCAGGGAGAGAAAGAGTGAAGGTGAACGGGTGAAATGGCAGGTGGGTCCCACTGTACCCTAAGCCCAAACTGAAAAATATCATTCTTGTTAAAATTACGAGAATGCTCTTGAAATTAACGTTCTGCAGAACTTTCGTTCCAACTCCGAATTTCGTCCCGTTCGCGTCCATGCATTCGTAACGACGAGCACAACAAGAAAAAACCAAGAGAAAGGTCGTACGTGTTACAACACGAAGGTCAACGTAAGTCAACCATTGCCCAACTAGGGGCATATTGGTCATTTCACACTTTTGGGAATAAAATACTATAAATTCCGGGACGGGCTGTAACATTTACATACTCCACAATCCCAATATATATACTTTTTTCCTTTTCTTTCTTAGTATTTTTCTAAGGTGAAATGTGGTTTTGAATGCAAGGCAACTTTTAGACTCATAGAACTTGAATATAGTAGACTTATGGCTCGTTTGGAAAGTTCTTTTAAATAAAAAATATTTTCTCTTAAAATGTTTTCAGTTATTTAAAAATATTTTCCAAACGAGCCGTTAATAATTGTGAATACTGCCTTTAAAAGATTTAACTTTTATGTTACATCCCGTTCCGGAAATAATATTATTTTATTCCCGGAGGTGCAAAAATGACGATTTTGCCCTTGGTTGACCTTTCGGTTGACTTTTGCGTCGTAACTCGTACGACGCATTCACTTGTATTTTCTTGACGTGCTCGTCGCTACGAACGCGTAGACGCGAGCCGTACGTTGTTCGGACCCCGAACGAATATTTTACAGACGTTGATTTTCGGCGTTTTCTGTATTTTTACAACTTTGGGCTGTTTTGGAGTTAGTGGGCTGGGGCCCAGTTGGCAGCAGCCCAATCTCTACAAATCCCACGATTTGTGGATCTTTGTCTGGGCTTTGTCCCATTCAATGGACTTGGTCTCCTTCTTTTTTTTCTCTGCTGCAAAGAAACAAAAACAAAACAAAAAGCTCTTTTCTTCTCCCTCTCCCCGAGCACTCTTCTCAGCAATCTCTCTCTTTTCTTCTCTGCAGCAAACAATCACACACACAGAAAATGTTCATGGCACCCCGTGCCTTTTCTTTCTCCTTTTTCTTCTCAACAAACCGAGCCACTTCCCTCTAATTTTTTTCTTCTTCTTCCTTGCTGCACCAAAGGAGAATAATCAACCTCACACTCTCTTTTCTTTTCTGCAAAACCGAGCCTAACCCAGCCATTTTCATGGCTTAACTGGCAGCCATCCTTGTCTCTAGTTTTTCTGCAACTGACCAAAACCAGAAACTGGAATTTATTCAGAAGGAACCAGAAAATGTTAGTGGCACCCCGAGACCATTTTTCTGACCTTCTTCTCCACACAATTTGAGCCACTGTGCTCGACCTTCATTCTAGATTATCGAAACTTAGTGAAACTCAAACTTTACTCAAGGCACCCTGTGCCTTTGTCTTCTCTCCCCGTGGGTTCTTCAGGCCATTTTCATGGCCAAAACTCCGACTGGAGCCTCGGTGAAGCCATTAATGGCTGTGATGGACTTTTGGGTTTTGCTGCCTTGAAGTGTTGGAGGTGGTGCTGTTTGAACAAAATGATGGTGATGGTTGCTGTATTTTGGCAGGGAAGAGGTGAAGGGTGAATTGGACAAGAGTTTGGTGATGATAAAGGGGTGCAGATTGTGTGCAGTTTGAGGGCTGTTGCTGCGTTTTGGCAGGGAAGTGATGAAGGTGGGCTGGCTGGTGCAGTGGGTGTGTGTGTGTGTGTGCTGGTTGAAGTGAACTGATTTGCACGCATTTGGGCTGTTGAATTTGGGTGCATGATGTGTTGGATTGGTGAATCAGTTTTTGGGCCTGATGCTTTTAATTGAAGTGGACAGATTTTTGTGGGCTGTTTGGGCCACAGTTTTGGGCTGCAGATTTTTGGGTGTGTTGAGCAATTTTGGACAAGATTGGTTTGGGCTGGTTGGACAGTTTTTGGGCCAATTGTGTGTGGCCCAATTGGGTTGGTTTTAATTCGGAAACTTTAGGCTTTGGACGACCCGTGACGTTAGGACGACGCATTTGGGCTTCTCGGCAAATCTTTGTGAGTGGGCCCTTTCCCTACTATTAAATGTGTTTTATTTTGGGAAATTATATTTTGGTTTAATTGCCTACTTTGGTAAATGATTTTAAATTGGTATTTACATCGTATTTTTGGTAGACCTTGTTAGATTATGTTATTACTCGGTTTACTAGTTTCTGCTCGGTATTTCGGTAGGCTATGGAAATTAGTGGGCTTTGGGCCTACATTTCCATTTGGGAATTATACCATTAAATTGGTGATTCCGTATTATTTGTACGCGTATTGCTAGTATCGAACCGGCCCTATTTTAGGGAATTTAGGGAATTAAGTATTTTAATTCCCTACTAGTACCTATTTGTGATTATGGGTTTTATACCTATCTGACGGCCTTGAGCCGTATTTGGGGGAACCTTGGATATGGTAATTTTCTATCGTATTTTGGGTTCACCTAGTTTGCCATTAAGTTGGTATTTCTATACCTTGGTACCCATGTGGCGTATTCTCGGTATTTCACGTATTTCAGTCCTACGCTTGGTATTTCGGGTACGGCCTCGAGAATACCATATATACATTGATTAACTTGAGGGCATCCCGTTTAGGGAAATTACCCCACCTTATTTTATGTAGAGTATTCAGTAGTATGTTTTCATACGCTCAACTAGGTTGCTTACACGGTGTTTAGTGTACCGTCCGGGGCCAGGACCAGCTTCACGTGATTGTTCACACGCACCTATACGCTCGCTATGGACCCATAGCAGGTGCCAGCCTGTTCTAGGTCGCCTAGGCGACTCGAACTCGTTGTGATGCGCATATGCGCCAGCTTCACGTGATTGTGTACACGAGCGTACTGTTACTTATACACCCAGCCTGTTCATGACAGAATTTATCTGTATGAACTTGTGTGTTTGCAATACCTAAACGAGCATCTATTTTGTAGTCTTGGATTGTGGGGCCAGGACCACTTTCACGTGATTGTTCACACGCACCAACACGCTCACTATGAATCCATAGTAGGTGCCAGCCTGTTCTAGGTCGTATGGGCGACTCGAACTCGTTGTGATGCGCATATGCGCCAGCTTCACGTGATTGTGTATACGAGCGTGTATCTTATAGTTTTATATCGTGGTGTTATCATCGAATTTCACTAATGTCACGGGGGCATTTATTTGGTTTACGGGTTTTCCGTAGATCCTTATTTTACGAACCTTCGGGTAAAGTATTTTCTGCCGAACGGTGGCTTTCTGCCCGTTTTGGACGGTAAGTATATTTCCGTACTTACCCCGTTTTTCTACCTACTATTATAGTACGTTTTCTGAAACGGTTTTCCAACCAACTACTTGATTTTGACGGCGAGGGGTTACTACTTTCTGAAAACAAAGGTTTTTACAAAAATGACTATTATTGGCCCACTCACCCTTTTGTTTTGCGCCCCTCCAGGTTTAGTGGCTGGAGCTGTCTACGTTCGAGGCGGTGGTATGACGAAGGTTTAAATTCCTTGGTATTGTATATACTCTGTATACCGTACTTGTACGATTGTTGTTGTTTAAATTCTTTCGCCCGTACATTTGTGTACACATTGATCTCAATTTATTCAATTCATTCCTTTATTTCTTCAAATTGGCTTTCGTCACCCTACGTGGTGTCGGCCAGCACATCCGACTTTTGGGTGTCCACGTGTACATCCGGGTCGGGATGTGTCATTTTAACCTTGAATAGTTGAATAATTAATTTAAACTTATAGCTGCCCACCACAGTAAATATTAACTATCAATACTTCTTTATTTATTTTACCATTATTAGAGTGTTAAGGTCTACGATTACTTTTAACATCCATTTCCAAGCAGGGCCAGTCTTGAAATTTCGGAGGCTCTGTGTGAAAATTTAATCGAGACCCTTACTAAGTAAAAAAATCATCATAAATTAAACTTACAAATTGATTTTTCAAACTTATATAAATTTAATTCATGCGGAAACAAATATATCAAATACAATTAGTTGAGTTGAAAATGAATTTTTTCTTTCTAAAAAGGTCATGGGTTCAAACAACTTTGATGCTGTTTTGTATTTTATTTTCTTTCTTAAAATTTTGCAAAAATAAAAATAAAAATGCAAACCACCAGGGTTTGAACCCATAAACTCGCGTGAAAGTTGCATTGTGAGAACCACCTTTGTTAAGCGTAAATTCAATTAATTTATTGCACAAAAATATATATAACATAACATAACCCATATATATATATATATATATATATATATATATATTACATACATATTTAAAATTCGGGGGCCCTGTGCGGGTGCACCACCTGCACTCCTATAGGGTCGGCCTTGGCTCCAAGAACCTAAATATATTAACTAGTCAAATTGAACTTAGATGAATTAAATCAAAGTTGTGCTAGCATCAATTGTGAATGAGCGCATGATAATATATTGACCATTGATGTATGTGGATCTCGTGTGAGTGTGATGTAACGTCAACCATTGATGATTTGTACATGACTAATACGGGACCTGAACAATCAATAGTTGAAACTACATCACACGTCCACGCACAAAGTAGTGCTAACATCTTCCTTCAATGAGATTAAATATTAGCAATTGTGATTGTGTTGACAAAAGTTGTTTCTTGAAACGGCGATATTATACGCTAATCAAAATTAATGAGCGTACATTCAATTGGAATTTTCAAGGTGGGTGAATTTCTTCAAAATTTTAAAGGAAGATGCATGATCTATTAAATACACTATGAAATCCCTTCAAAACTATCAAAATCTTTCACTTTTTAAAATACTTTAAATAAAATCCTAATTGAATAAACATGCTAGCAACCTTTGCATTTGCCATCTGGACCTTTTCTCTTTAAAAATGACACGTGTTATTTTTTACCCAAAAAACAAGAACTTTAATGCTTTTGTCTAGGATTTAAAGAAGAAAAATAGAAAATATACATTAAAGTTCTTGTTTTTATGTGTAAAAAATGACACATGTCATTTGTTAAAGTAGAAAAATCAAAATACAAAGGTTAGTGCAAATGTTGTTAGCACTCCTCCATTTAAAATACTGATTGAATACACTATAAATTTGTATTAGTTTCTTTAAAATCCTGATTGAATATCCGTAAACTTTCATATATTCATTTAAATGTTAATTGAATACCCTTAAATTTCTACTCTCTTTCAACTTCTTTCAAAATCTATAGATTTAAGGCACCTCCTAAACTACAAAAAGGAATTTCGAACTCTATTGAGAAGAAAATAATTTCAAAAAATATTTTTAAATAGCTATTCTTAGCCTTTCAAAAAAGTTATCTTGTGCACTCTAAACATGTAGAAATATAAGAAAAAAATATATCTAAAACGGGTACGAGATGACTTTTTCGAAATGTCAATAACAATAATTTTTTTATATTAAAATTTGTTTTTCAAGAAAAAAAAAGGTAAAAACCTTTAACTGGTTAGTGGATAGTGAAATTAGATTTTACCCCTTCTATCTCCCTCTAGAAGTGCAAGTAAAGCATCAATTCGAGAGAGCGAGAGAGAGAGAAAGGTAAAGGCGAGAGCTTTTATTCGCCATACCGCCGAGCTCTTCTGCTAATTCTGTCCGAGCAATTGAAGATGGTCGACTTCGCTAGGGTTCAGAAGGAGCTTCAGGAATGCAGCAGAGACATCGAGCGCTCAGGCATCAAAGTCATCCCCAAAAGCGAAGCCACTCTTGCCCGTTTAATCGGAACAATTCCCGGACCAATTGGTACTCCTTATGAGGGCGGCACTTTTCAGATCGACATCGCATTGCCAGGTTCAATTCTCAATTGCCCTTTTCTTTCTTTGCTGTTGTTTTGTTTTTTCACTCGTAATTTGATGTTTTTTTGCTGTTTGTTTCTCGAGAAAAGGTGAGAAAGTGAATTGGGTTGTGGCAAAATTGAACCTTTTTGATGAAAGAAGGTCGTTTTAGTGAATATGTTATTGGGTTTTAGGTGGGTTCGAATAATATTTGCAGCTGAAGAAAAAAAATAAAAAAAGATGTTAATTTGTAATTTTTGGGTTGTTTAATTTGGAGGGAAGTGTGTGGATATTATTTTGTTGAAATTAGACTTCTTTTTCTTGTTCTTGTGTGTTCTGGCTCTGTGGTGTTAGATAATTTGGCTTGGGTAGCTTTTGATTGCATTAATATGCGAAAACAGTATAGCTGGTTGCTTGTAAACATGGGTTTCGATTCGTAAAGAATGAGAAAGGAATATGCTGAAATTACTACTAACACAGCTGTCAACTGTCGGATTTCTTCGTGCAGATGCGTACCCTTTTGAGCCTCCCAAAATGCAGTTCACGACCAAAGTTTGGTACGGCGAATTTATGTTCATATCTCTTCCTCTAGTTTCTTTTCTTTCTATTCTGCTTGTTCTTTGACCACACAGTGCACACACTGAGTATTATGAGATGCCTTACATAGCCGTTTTAGATTATATTGCATATAAGAGTATACATTCGGAAAATAGATTTTAAATTTCCCGGTTTGATAAGACTTTGAAAAAAGAAGCCATTAACAATAAAGCATGAACGAAGAAGTTATAGTGATTCCTTTTAAGTTTTAAGTCTTTATGTAGTCAACCGAGATTGAAGTACACTGACAAACCATTGCATGTATGGACCATGGGTTGAAGATAAGTGTTTAGTAATTCTTGATAACTTGAACTGCAAGTTGGGGACTTTGATTGAATTTTCTTGATTCGGCTTGGAGGTCAATATTTGAACTTTATAATGTTATGTAAAAACAGTTTGTATTTCAGAACAAAACCAAATAGGTGCCTCTGCGTTTGTAAAGTAGATGAATTTGAATACTCAAAGAAACGATATGCATAAGGATCATTAATAATTTTCTTGTGTATGTATGTCATCTGTTGAAGGCACCCTAATATTAGCAGTCAGAGTGGAGCAATTTGTCTGGATATTTTGAAGGACCAATGGAGCCCAGCTCTCACATTGAAGACAGCACTACTTTCTGTACAAGCGTTGCTTTCTGCTCCTCAGCCGGATGATCCTCAAGATGCTGTGGTGGCACAACAGGTCTAAACCCACTTTTGTCCTTTATCCACGGATTCTGGTTTAGCAACATACGTGTCTATGACTTGATGTTAGATTATGTTTAGTGAATGTGTAGTCCACAGAGAGTATCAGACTCGCAATGAATTTCTGCTAAATCTTGCCCTAATGATGCCTCTTATGTATTTATTCATGAAATTCTTCTCTCTTTCTAAGTTAGTGCCTCTATGTTGATCCTGCAGTATCTGAAAGACTATCAGACCTTTGTTGGCACTGCTCGGTACTGGACAGAAACGTTTGCCAAGAAATCATCTCTTGGGATTGATGAAAAGGTCAGTGTGATCCTGCTTTGATGGAAAGAAAACAGATATGTTTTGAAAAATAATTCACCATAAAAAGGGCACTCCTTTGAAAACGAACTCAACAGTCTGGCAGACTCTTAGTTTATTATCTTATTAATAACTCACAAATTCACAATGAAGAAATTATCTTCAAATCTTGAGATCCGTTAAGATGGTGGATTTTTAATTACAGGTACAAAAGCTGGTTGAGATGGGCTTCCCGGAAGCTCAGGCAAGGAGTACTTTGGAAGCCGTTGGTGGGGATGAGAACTTGGCTCTCGAAAAGCTTTGCTCCGGTTAGCCAAAAAGAAAAGCTTTGCTCGGCACACAAATGATAGGTGCCAACAGAGATTTGATCTTTTAAGTATATATGCTACCCACCCTAAGTGGCTGGAAATTATACTGACATCAAGGATTAATAGGATATAAAGTTTTTCTGTGTTTAGTTTAGATTTCTCTTTTCTAGTACTTTGCAGACTCTGTCTCTATCCTTATTAATCAATATCATAAAAATGTTGAACTTGGCTAAAATTTTACTTTCAGCACCATTGTTCTTTCACCAACAACCAGCCTCGTGCGAATGTCGGGGCAATGGGTTGGAAGTGTGCGTTTGTATTCGGGAAAGGAAATGTGTTTCTGTTTGGTGTTATGTTTATCAACCATCGGTGTTGTGTTCTTGAAATATCGGTCTAATCCTTACCTGAAAATCCAGTTTTGGGGTTTCCAACACCAGACGAATTGGGGTTTCCATCATACAATCTGCATGAGTAGGAGATGGGGGATTCGAACCTAAGACCTCGGGTTCATTGTGGCTATTTAATTCCTGCTTCTTGGTGAGTTTGGATCATTGTTCATTTTTCCGGTTCAGTCAACTTCTAAACTGGTGTCTATTTGTTCTCTCCCTTGCAGTCGAAGTCCTGTGTTTGATTCTCTCCTGTCTCTATTGAAACGTCTATGTACTCCCAACATTCGTACCAAACTCAAACGTTTAAGCAAAGAAAAAAGAAACCTCAATTTCTGGTACCTACATTATTTGGTATTGGTATAAATAAATGCATAAATAAAATTAATAAAGAACTAACGTTGCCCTTCTCATTATTGGATGTGCATGGGAAGAGAAATCCCAAATACAAGTAAAATATACACAATACGTAATCAGAAAATAGTTAACGATTTTACACTTTATATTTAACCATTTGCACGCTAAATTGAATATTTTACAATTTTTTCTGCAATCACGCAGAGTGCATGGAGCTAAAAAAAGAGCGTTACAGAAAATACACACCATTAAAATCGAAGCACATTTTAAAAAAAAAAGTATTTAGGAGCAATGGTAAACAGCCACTCTCCTTGAAGGAGGAGGCTGACACATGATGAAGAAGGCCATTGCAAGCACCAACGCCAGCACCAACCCCAGCAACATGTCGTCGGAATCCGAGCAGCAGATGAAGCTTCCCATTTTCCTCTCACTCCTTCCTTCCCAAACTTCTGCGTTTTTTTTTTCCTTCCAAAACTTGAAGAAACAAAATTAATCAGTTGAGTTGAAGTGGTGAGTTTATGCCCCTTTTATTCACCACATATCATACAAAGCAGCCAATGGAGAGCTGACACGTTTTGTTCAATAATGTTGTGATTCTTTTACTTCTAGTGGTTTTGGTTTGTCCTGCTTCTTTGTGGCTACAAGTCCTTCTGTGGATTCTGCAACACTATATATGCTTCTAGTCAACTCTCTTCTCTTTATACTAACTTGGTAGTTTTTTCCGGTTTAAAGGATATATAATTTTCTTAATCAGTAAGCGAGATGTTTTAAATTTGACTCACATTAATAAACGAGAACATACAATTTTTTATTTGAGTTTGATGCCTAGTTACATAATGATCTATTATTCTATTGTGTTGCTTCCCCCTCTCCTCATAGTAGATTATTCTCTACTCAGTGTGGTGCAATATCAAACTTCCGATTTATAGGAGTTAAATTAGAAACTTCACACAAGTAAAAGGAAATATCATTAAATTGTAGTGCATATTAAATGTTTGCAATTATGTGTGGCGTACAAACATCGAAAAAATGTTAGTGCTACATATTATCAGGTACTACGAGATGATGAACGACTGAGATTGAATCATAACTAATTTAATGGATGACATTAATTAAAAATAATAATAAAATATAATTTCAATAGTACGAACTACTAGAACAATACCCTACATACATACGATGTTTTAGTCGTATAGAAAATAACAATTAAATTTTTTTATTTTGGCATTTAGACAACAGAAAGTTAAATCTCCAAGCAAAAAAGAGAGGAAAAAAAAAATCTCAATAGGCCCAATTCACAAAATCAGAAGGTAAAGCCAAAGATTTGGGCTTCTTGATTGGACTGCTTATTAGAAGTTTCGAAAACGTCATGTACACAATGACTCAATGAAAAACCTTTTCGCCTTTGTTTCGTAGTTCAGTTGTTAAAGAGTATTAACGCATGCATTCGAGGTCTTCCTTTTTTCATTGTTATTAGAAAACAACTTATATGAAATGGGTTCACCGCTATGTGGCGTTCCAATTCAGTAACACATTACCATGTGAAGAAAAACTTGCACATGACAATGTATTATTGGACAAGGAACATCACGTGACTGTGAACTCGTTCTATGTAAGTCATTATCCTACTATCGCTTGTATCAACGACCGCGACAACGTCACCATTTTGACATTTCTTATTTTTATTAAAGAAAATAATAATGTTATGATTTTGACTTTTAAGGTGTCAACTTTGAAATGGGATACTTTAATATTGTGGTCATTGAAAATGAAATAATCATGCAGAAAATACGAGTGCTTGTGGTTAAATAGTGAGTGGTCAATTTATAGTTTAACAAGAATTGTTTAAAAAAATATGCCCATTAAAATATAAAATACCTGTAAATGGTTGATAATATTTTAAACACAAGATCATCATATGTAATCTTATCTTGTGAATTCACAATCACAAATAAATTAATATAAAAAAATGTGATATATTAGTTAAATTTGATACACGATTTGGATTCATTATAATCAACCACCAACATCATTTATATTGCTATGAATTTAACGACTTATTACTAGGTGAAAGATTTTACCATAAATTTTTTTCGTGATATTAACTATAAACTTCACACACATAAACTATAGGATAATATTTGGGTACTAACTAGTGAGTGCCCTATATACTCACTTTTTGATTTGGCCCAATTAAAAGATGACATATTTTTTATTTTTAAAAACCCAAAAAAAATTAAATAGCTTATATTTTATTTTTTAAAATAATAAAATATGTGTTAAAATATCATTGAGTCAAATCATGAAAGTAAATATATAAGATACTCCCTAATAAGTTCCTAAATATTGTCCTAAACAATATTTAACTTTGCTGTATATCTTTGATGTAAGACTTTATGTTAGAGCAGAATCAAGGTAAAAAGGACAAGAGGTTTGGTGAATGGGGGGTGAATATACTCATCACTACAACCGATGCATGAAGTTTGATAGCATCCAACATATTTTTTTAATTTGCCATTCTACCTAACTCAAATGTGACTCATGCAGCAAAGGAAAATTAAATTCAGTGAGCAATGAATGAATGAAACGTTTGATGTTTCTAGAAAAACCGTGGCACGCTTTGTCCTTTCTTTACCATTTTATTTATGTTACGAAAGCTTGAATCATCTAGTCAATGACAGGTCAATTTTCTATTTAATCACCAGCACTATAAACTTGACCTTCAATTTGTTTGACTCGATACTTTTTTTTTCTTCTTTCCCATTTAAATCCCGCCTTATTCATTCACGCTTGAATGTGACTACCACTATATAATTGAATATGAGACTTTGATCGTAAGAGCAGTGGCGAATTCAGAAATTTTCTTCTTAGCGGCACAATGAAGTTTTACATTTCTTTGCTTAGCTGATTTTACATATGTATCCCTCCGCATCTTTTACGAGGTATTTTAACAAACGTCTTGTCTCTGTGATTGCTATGTTTAATGACAATATTAGTGGGACATTGAAAAATTTCCCGTGTAAAAATAACATTTTATGAAATATTTATCAGTTTTAAGAGGCTTACAATTTAATTGGTTAAAATTATTCATTCTCAAATCTAAAATTACGTGTTATTCTCTTCCTTTTAGTTATTTTTATTATAATTAAATTGTAAAAAAAATAAAAAATTAGGCGAAATTAACTCTATACTAACAGTCATGTACAAGGCACCTACCCTCATCCGCATGAGAGAGGACTATTACACCTAGAAATCTCTCGCTCTTCCCCTCTTCATGCTAACATCACTAGAACATTGCGAAGTTTCATGTATAGAAAAAAATATGGGGTAGGTGCAAGTTAATACACTAGTTGTATGACGTGTCCATTAGTGCCAAAATTTTTGTAGTTCAATTGATTAAGAAGTTTAACCATGCATTCGAGGTCTTCGGTCCGACTTATTCTCCTCCAATGTCACCGTATAAGAAAAGAAAACGAGACGACTATAATTGTAATTAACTTGAATATAATAATTAGTTAGTCAGGTAGAATTTTCTGGTGCAGAAGAAAGCTGGTGAGAATTTAAACTTGGTCAGTTGAAATATCATCCTTCGCGAAGGCACAAACTAACAAAACTTGGTCGCCTGCAATTGTACTCAACTTCAACTGCAAGTTTTGTTTCTTGCAATAAATGTGAGTATCCAACCTTTCTTACCCTTTTTAATAGGTTCGGTGGGGGTAGTTAGAATTCATTTCAATCTCATTTGCTGTGCTTATCAAACTATTAATTATTCATCATTTTTCACTTACTCTTGCACAAAATTACCATCTTTTTTACCCTAGGTCGAATAATTCAGCCGTCCAAAACCGAAACAACGTACAAATCTTTGTAGTTAGAGTGGATTGTTGTTTTGGATTGGAGTTATTTTATAGGTTGTATTTAAAGTAGCATGAGGCTGAATTTTAGTCCAATGTATATGTTAAGTTATGTACAATAGAGATAATGGAGCAATGACGATGCGAACTCGGAACGTAGAAATAAGGATAAACGTTAAAGCAGCTCCAGCCGGAGCAATTGCTCGGGGGGAAGTGGATCAAACAGAGCCCAATTGCCCGAGGGATAAGGTCCAACGGGTAGCAGCCTGAGGGACAGTGGAGGCCCGAGCAGCGGGCTTGTGAGGAATTGACTGCCCGAGCCATCGAGTGGATGTGACGTCAGGATGACGTTTCGAGACGACGACAGGCTTGCCGTTTCGAGCCTTGGTCTGGGCGGCGTAGAGGGCGAGGAGAACGGCCTCGAAGCCGACGAGGGAGAGAAGAGAGGGAGAGTCAGCGGAGAGAGAGTGGACTCGGGAGAGGTAGAGGCCGGAGAGGAGGGGGAGGAAGGAGAAAACAACGGGGCGTAGATGGGGGTCGGAGGAGAGGAAGGTGTCGTAAAACCAGTAACAGAGGGGATCCGGAGCTGAAGAGAGGGGAGGAAAGGGCAGATGAAACGGCGTCGTAGGATTAAAGGGAGGAGAGAAGGGAGAGGGCGGGGCGGTTGGAGTTGGTGAAGGAAGAGAGGGATTGGGAGAGGGAAGGATCGAGGAGTGGATGCGGGAGCGGGCTTTGGAGATGGACTCCTACCAGGAATTATTTTATAAAAAAAAATAAATAATAATATTTTATTACCAATTGCCAGGGTAACTCCAGTGCAGGGGTGGAGATGCAAAAGGCAATTGCCAGGGGAATGCACTGTTCATTAAGAGCAGTTACTGTTCGCTGGGGGTGGATTGAATAGTGAATTGCCTGGGGGGAGGGCTCCTACACTGGAGTTGCTCTTATACTTAAGCATTGGAGCTACTAATGAGATAAGTTGATCGATAAACAATGAAGACAATGTCAACATTATAAAAATCGTCTATTTTTTCAACTCTCATTCTTATCCTGCAATGTTGTTTGATGATTGTAACTATCTACTTTCTAGATCACATTTTAAAGATAAACTCTACACAAAATAAACCAAATCCGAATTTACTTAACCATTTGATTAACGTTGTCAAAATTTCAGTGTTTTAAGTGTGAAACATGGTTCGTTTATTTATTAGTAACTATAAGATAACTAAATGATTTCAAAATTAGTTAATTTTTTGGTATCTTTAAAGGGTGATGTGGAAAGTAGACCGTTTGGATCATCAAGCAATATTACAAGATGAGAAGGAGAGCTGAAAATGTAGATTGAAAAAGTCTAAATGAGAAAGTTATTAGAATTTCTCTAAAATGTGACGAGCTTGATTCCCCCTCCTTTCCCAATATTGACTGCATTATCAACACCCCGTTGTTTGTAGACATCCACACTAAACCTTCCCCTCCACATGAGATTATGCATCCAATGTCCCCAAAATTTCATGTACCCTAGACTCAATAGTCTCAATAGTCTCAATTTACTATTACCAACTTGATTATATCAATCCGGCTATCTTTTCACTAGTGGATTGTGAGTTTTCAATTGTTATCCAATTTAATCATTATGACTCTAATCAAATCGTGCATCTACTTTTCTTTTAACTAGAAATCTACTGATTATTTTAATGGGAATCCTAGAAGACTAAGAAAAGTGATGCTTACTTATTTTACACATGGAGTCAATGTTAATTTGTTATAATTTGGGATAAAAATAGTTGTGAACTTGATCCCGGCTCCCGGAGACCGGATAGTAACTTTCGAATGATTTTATTGCTATCGTGTTGTCTCAGTTCAATAAACATTGTCATGCAAAACAAAATTTACATATAATAATTTACAAGGCATAATTAGACCTAAACGTTATATGACGATGATAAATTCGTTTTATGTAAATTTTTCGGTAAATTTATTTGATAATCATTAACATTAAGAGAGTATAACTTATATTGTACGAATACACAATTATAATAACGTTTAGTGTCACACATTTTAATTACAAACTCACGCTATTAGACTCGGCTATCGGATGTGTGGTAACAGGTAAGCTCGAAAGTTGTTCTCGTCCCTGTCAGGGGAGATGCCAACCATCTCTTCTTTCTACGAACACCACTGCCACTAAATACCACTAAATACCATATGAAAAACAACGTATATTATCTTTGTATTATTATCAAGAGATGCCAGTATAGCTTGGAAGTGCTTCTGTTGAAAAGTAGCTTTTCTACATCTTGTTTGACACTTTGACTTTTGCGGTCCCAACTCCCAATTTTTACATTTCATGTCACACGACTCACACCAGCTTTTCTGTTTCTCCTTTTCCCTCTGACTCTCTCTCTCTCCCGCCCGCGGTAAATCGTAAAAATCTGCCAGTTTAGATCCTCCACCAACAGTGGCATTTCCGTAATTAACCCAAAAACCCATGGCTCAATTTTCCCCACCACCGGACAAGTAAGACTCTCACTCTGATGACAGACACTGAACTCCATCAGAGCGCAATTTGATTCCCCAACTGAATCACACACGCCATCTCTCTCTCTCTCTCTCCCTCCGTTTGTCCGTACTCTCGTCGTTAAAACCGCCACCTACCGCCGCGGTTTCCATTTCAGTTTGCAAACACGACGTCGTATCGGATGTCATCCATATGAGTCTGTGACGATACAATACATATATACAATACGCCAGAGCTTGAAGAAACTGCCAGCTGTTAAAACGACGGCCGACTGCGATCGACTGATATCTTTATACCCAAATGAGTCGCCGCAGCTCCGGGAGCTGAGACGATGGGGTGCGTTTTGGGCACGGAGGCCGCCGCCACCGGGAATCACCGAAGTTCCGGTGATTCTCGGCGCCGTCGCCGGAGCATCGAGGAGCCATCCGGCGCCGCCGAGCGAGTCGAGGCCGTTAGGGCCGATAGCAAGGAGGTGGTAGCGAGGCAGAGGGCGAACAGAGCGAATCACACCGGCGATTTCCCGGCGATCGAGCGGCGGAAGCCTTTCCCGGCGAACCAGGAAGGTTGGCCGTCGTGGCTCTTGGCCGTCGCAGGCGACGCGATCCAGGGATGGACCCCTCGGCGCGCCAACACGTTCGAGAAGCTCGCTAAGGTGCTCAAAATCGTGACTTTAACTTTCGAGTTTAATTTATCTGAAATCTATCTGTTTTTATTTATTTATAATTTTTGTTCAGATTGGGCAAGGGACTTATAGCAATGTGTATAAAGCAAGGGACTTGATTAGTGGTAAAATTGTGGCATTAAAGAAGGTTAGGTTTGATAACTTGGAGCCAGAGAGTGTGAAATTCATGGCCAGAGAGATCAATGTGCTCAGAAAACTTGACCATCCCAATGTGATTAAGCTTGAAGGGTTAGTCACTTCAAGAATGTCTTGCAGCCTCTACTTGGTCTTTGAGTACATGGAGCACGATCTCTCCGGCCTCGCCGCCACCTCCGGGGTGAAATTCACCGAGCCTCAGGTACATTTTGGATTTCGATTCGATTAGTACTTGAAGTTGATGCTTTGTGTTGTTAATTTTGATTTGGGTTGGATTATTGTTGGATTTAGAGTGTATATTTCTTTGAATTGTTGGTGGGTTTGGAGCTTTTGAGTTGGACTTTTGGTGTCTGCTTTTCTGGGCTGTTTTTATGTGTTTGGATTTGTTGTCTACTTTTGTTCATGAACTCATGTGGTCGTGGGTGTCCTTTTTGTTAGCTTTTGATGTTAACCTGAGACCTTTCTAGGCTGGATTGGGTCCCATAGCTGTTAGTTTGGGATTCCAGATTTATGATTTATATGCACCGGGCAAGTCATATGATGTTATGATATCATTTGGGGTTAGGTGAATTAGGCAAATTTTCGGTTGCTCACATCACTTTATTAAGTGCAGATGAAAAGGTGGAATTGGTTAGAAGCTCAGGGAAAGAAAGGAATGTCTTTTGTTTTTTTTTATTGTTTTGTTTACATGCGAAGAAAGAATTGAATTAAAGTTTCCATTACCTGCAGCTTAAGTTATCCTGAAACTCCACTGAGATCAAAATTGTTCAAGTATTTGGTATAGATATTAGATTGGTTAAAGCTCCCTTTTCCTTTTCTTTCTTTTTGCGTGTGGAAGTTATGCCAAACTTTTGTTCACAAAAGATCAATTGTTTCAGTTATAGTACGATATATTTTGTAGCTTTAGAAAGATATTCGGGATTAAAATGGGGACTTACTTGAAAAAAAGTTGATAAATGGGTTTAAAATTGTATCTTAAAGAAAGTAAGCTAGCATCTTTATTGGTAGGCTTGTAGGTGACTTCCTGCGCCATTTGAATCTGATTTGTCTGGCTCTTCATTTCACTTGCATAGAATTATGATATTGAAAGGCTGGTTTGTTTCTCAAGATATTCGCTGTGGCAGGTCAAGTGCTATATGAAACAACTGCTGTCTGGGCTTGAGCATTGCCACAGCCATGGTGTCTTGCACCGGGATATCAAGGGTTCCAATCTGTTAATTGACAATGAAGGAATTTTAAAAATAGCTGATTTTGGACTGGCTACATTTTTTGATCCTGAGAAGAGGCAACCCATGACTAGTCGAGTTGTCACTCTTTGGTACCGCCCACCTGAACTTCTTCTTGGGGCCACTTTCTACGGAGTTGGAGTTGACCTTTGGAGTGCTGGCTGCATTTTGGCAGAGTTACTTTCCGGGAAGCCTATTATGCCAGGACGGACAGAGGTATTATGGTTGCTTTGTTTTATATGTTGATCCTCTTTAGGTTATCAGTTCTGTTCCGGTTAATCGATTATTCCCGATTCTTGAGTAATGATGTACTGCTTCACTCTTTTTGAAACTATGTTGCATCTTCATTTGGTACACTTCTACTTGTAAGTCTACAAGTAAATTACAATAATTATTGTGAGATGTTATTCTTGTCTCGTTTAAACGGTTTGAACTTTGGTTTCTTCATCTTCTTGATTGATGTTGTTATCATTTTGTATTCATTCGTATGATTTCAGTGTGACAAACACCTTTGAATTGTTTTCCTGTATAGGTTGAACAACTGCATAAGATATTTAAGTTATGTGGCTCCCCATCTGAGGAATACTGGAAAAAATATAAATTGCCAAATGCAACACTTTTTAAGCCACAGCAGCCATACAAGCGTTGTGTAGCGGAATCATTCAAGGATTTCCCACCTTCTTCGCTGCCTTTAGTTGAATCTCTTCTATCACTAGATGCTGATGGACGAGGCACTGCCACCGCTGCTCTAAATAGAGAAGTAAGTGCCCTCTATATAATTCCAATTTTCTCCAAGGAAACAATAATTGTTAAGCTAAGTTTATATTTTAAAAAGTAAAACATCATCTCCCGCCAGAAGAAAAAGAAAAGAAGAGAATCATCAGAGTGGTTAATTAGTTCAAGTGCTCTGTGGCATTCAATGTCTACTGAAGAAGTCTTTTTAAAAATTATGTTTCTTGCCAAAAGAAAGATATATCACTGTCTATCACCATCTTGAAGTTAGCAAGTGCTTAATGCTGCTGACTGCGTTCTTTACTATAAATTGACCTGCTGGCTGTGCCAGATTTTTATTGTGTCTAATTGCATATTTGGTGATCTGGGTACAGTTCTTTACTACCGAGCCTTTTGCTTGTGAGCCATCAAGTCTACCAAAATATCCCCCTGCCAAAGAAATGGATGTAAAGTTACGAGATGAAGAAGCTAGAAGGTTACTCTTTTACTTTTCTTCGTGTTTGCTGCTTTCTAGACTCATTTGAGCATATGATAACAGATAATATTTGTTGTCCTCAGGCAAAGAGGTCTCAGTGGGAAATCTAACGCTGCTGAAGGTCCCAGGAGAGTTAAAGCTCGTAATCAAGTTGGTCGGGCAATTCCAGCTCCAGAAGCTAATGCAGAGGCTCAAGGAAACTTAGATGTACGTGAAGCTTCTCTCTCTCTCTCTCACACACACACACATGTCTTACCCCACTCCTTCAAATTAGAAATAACCTTATTATTTCTGGAATGCCATTTGGGCTCTTCAAAATTCTGAGTCGAACTGTATAGCCTTCGCCGTCTGCCAGTACCAACGGTTGCATCCAGATTTTATCTCTCTGCGTGTCAAGGACTTCTTTTTTCCCTTTTCGGTGCAGTATACGGACATGAACCTGGAATTGAAATTTCCCTAGTTTTAGGTTTAAGTTCTATGAATTTTAGGTTGAGCCTGACCTTTGATGTTTCTTTGTTTGGCATGAACTCAACTTGATTGGTAGAATATGGTGATGATCTTTTTGACCATTTCTTTTTAACTATTAAGTAATGGGGTTGATCTGATGGTATTAGATCATTACATCAGTTTACATTGGGCTCCATCACCGTTATATGCACATATCAACTACAATTTTCCCTCCCATTTTGATATTGCTATATTTTGGTTGGGAAACGAGAGTAGTCGCCACAAGGACAATCAGTTTGCAAACAGTCGGAGTGTTGTGCCTTAATTAAATTTGGATAGTACTTGTCTCTCAGCAAACTTAAACTCACATCTTTGCTGATTTCCAGAGGTGGAGAGTGATGACACAAGCAAATGCCAAGAGCAAGAGTGAGAAATTCCCACCCCCACATCAGGATGGAGCAGTCGGATACCCACAAGATGCATCACATAAAGGCCCACTCTCATTTCTCACTACGGATGCTTCATTTGGATCAATGATTTTCAACACAAAATCTTCATCATCTGTTAAAAGCATGGGAGCGGTCGGGGGGCCTTCAAGGAGGAAGAAAACAAATAGAGAAGACCCCTTGGCGGCGCCGCCTCGGAAGTTCATCCAGGCATTCAAGCCTTCCTCGATAGGGCTATCGATGAATTTATTGTTTAAGAGTAAATAATCGATTCCTGAGGATTTTTTTGAAAGCTTAAGGTAGAGAAAGTATCGTTTCTGTCAATCTCTTTTTGCCCCCTTGAAATTAGGTTTTTCTCTGTCGAGCTTAGCTTGGTTTTTGGATTGCAATTTTTTTTTTGTTTTCTCCATTAATTGTACCCATTTGTTGTAATATAAACCCTTATAAGTGTTTCGTTGTCTAATCCACACAACCGAAACGCCGGAAAGGAGAGTCCCACTTCTTCTGTACAGTATTTCAAATCAAGTGCTTTTCTTTGACATTGATGCATTGGAGAAGGCTTGTTCCTGAAGCAAATGAGAATTTTTGGGGGAATATATAATTGCTTAGTATAGAAGCACTCATGAGAGGAAGTGCTATTTAGATAAGCACTTTCATACGAGCCTGAACACTCTGCAGCTTAATTATCAAATTAAAATCTGGACCTTTTCAAAACTATTAACTTCTTCCATTATCATTTGCCAGAACAAACGTATTATACAACAGCAGTTTTGCTTTTGCCAAAGTCAATATCGGAAATGGGTGTTGGTAGATAATAAATTGGTTACGAACTCACTATTCACGAGATTTGAATTTAAGACCTCTTACTTATAAGTGAAGAGAAATACTGCTAGACCGTAGTATTAAGTGACTCCGTAATTACGTTTATCGGAAACTATGATCCGACTTAACCAGCGGGATATCAAAGTTTGACCGCGTAAAACGACGCCGTTTTATCCGTCGTTCACATGCACAGAGAAAATTCTTAATAGTGTTTTGCGACATGATTATATATGCATTTAAATTAATAATCACATAGCTGGACCTTAATTATTGTCAAAACAAATACATAACTCTGTAGAATATGTATGTATATTCCACCAGATCGAAAACGTAGAAAATATTTCCAGAGATATAATCGATCGGAATTATTATATGATTTTTAACCCGCGATATTAGTCGAGTTTTGACCTGGTAAGAGAGATCGAGTACACAAAAATATATGATGGTTTGAAATTGCAGGGTATTTGGTTGGTGGTACATAAGAATTAGTATGAATGTGTACTCGATGAAGTCTCTTCTTGCCTGATAAAAGTCAAGAGGATGAGGATTACTGAAGTTAAGAAACATCCATCTCCTGCCTTTTGGTTTTCTCGCACTAATTACCATCCTAATTGTACGGAGCTGCATGGTTTTCCCAGGTAACAACCCTTTTAATATGGTGTGTTTAATTGTTAATTTAATTATTCTTCCTTCAACGGTAGTAACTGTGTGTGAGAGAGAGAGAGAGAGATCCGAATCGATTAATACCAAAAAATGGTGCATGTTTTAAACTTTTTACTTTTGGTTTAGGGTTTTAATTTCCCTCATGTGATCTAATCTCTCAGTCTAAAATTGGCCGTATGTCAAGCTCCTTCTCGTTTCTCATATCTCAAGGAGTTGAAGTTTGATGACCCTTAAAAGTTCAAAATAGAACTAGGCTATTAAGGTTATCTCCGTGGATGAAGTTAGGATTTTAAAGTTGGGTGGGTTGGATTTACCTTACGAAATAAGGGTGGGTTTGATGACACTCAATTTTCATTTTCTTTGGATACTCATTTTCCTTGTATTAATTATGAAGGGCTTTCTCTTCAATTTTATCGCGAGTTCATTAGTTGTTTGATTACCACTTTATTTATTTCAAAACCTTATGGGTGTTAAAAGAAAATAAATTTTTTTAAAGAAATCACTAAGCCTTTTGTGATAATTTTATATATGGGTATAAAAGTCTTTTTCTTTTAAATAAAATTAATAGGTGTTTAGAAACGAAACTTCGGTGTACAATGATCTACTCTTTAAGCATGATTTAGGTGGACTGGGATTACATTTTGCATGGGCTATTAAAAACTACATGTAGTTATTTTTTTAAATTTTTTTTTGTTTACCTGAGCTACAGCCCATGTAGCCCACAACGACGTTTCGTTCCTAGTTATCTCATCGATGTTGAAAGTATCTCACGTTAGAGATAAAAGTCTTGCATTGAATGTTTAAAATATACGAGGATCTCTCCATATATATGTTGCCAATCGGTGCTGGATTGGATACTCGCTTTCTAACATAGTATCATGACCAGACATGTTTTTGGGCAAGATCAGCAATGTCAATACCTAATTTAAGCACAATTTTCTATCTAGTTAATTACTTTCACTTCGTTTAATTATTATGTTCTCCAATCTGGTACTTAATTCTGAACGAAATTACAACTTACATGCATGCATATAATATATAGGTGACGAGATGGAGTGGATGAAAAACACAAGTACCAAGGAACTGGAAATATTGAAGGCAAGCTTCTTTTGTTGGTACCCCTAGCTAATGCCACAACGTCCCTTTATTCCACCACCACCAGCCCCACCCAGTGGACCTACGAACTTCACATCCTTGATTGTTTCTCTCTTTATTTATATATCTAATTAAAATTATTGTCACACATATATTTTTTTTTGTAGTGCTATCCAAGCATATTTTTTTACAATCCACACACATGACACACTTCTTAATTTTTGGCTATTGGATTAAATAAATTGAAGAGGATCAAATGACAGAAATTAACATGAGTGTGTGATAAGTAAAAAAAGATGTGTATATAAGATCACATTTTTTTTAATCGGAAACGATGAAGAATGTCACATATACTCTTTTTTATAATAATAATATGTATCTACATTTTCTTAATGTCATCAAATTAATACGATTTTATTAAAAATTACGCGCGTATGAGCGACTGCTGATCCTAACACTATTGTGCATGGTTGGGTTGTGTTTTGACACAAAACCTAATCTGAATGCAAACTTTATTCGAATTCAAGCTCAAATAATCTAACACGCGAAATCATATTCCAACTACACTTGTTTTATTTAACTTTATACGATCCACGCCTAACTTTAATTAAACTTAATAGTAATAATTTTGTCGGACTTGAAACCTTTTCCAACAAAAGAAGGGCATGAAGACCATAAGAGAAAGTGATTCTTTCGTTATTGTCCCTTGGAAAAAGAAAAGTTGTGGAAAGGTGTTTGGATTCCTCAAAGACTTAGACTCTCGAGACTAAGTGGTCGAATCAGCGTCCAAACCTTACGCAAGTATGCAACCAGTCCTGCTTTTCGTACAAATCCCACCACTAAATATTTACCACTACATGTTTCCTTTCCTTTCACTTTCTTATTTTACAAAAGTTTGAAAAGAAAAAGAAACACAATTTAATAATTCAATTGGAATAATGCAAAGTCTTTGCTTTTCGTACAAAGCTCATGCATACTCTCATCAACTAAAATGACAACCACAACAACGTAGAATAAACGAGTGTGATCTACCACCCAATTTTTGTGATTTAGAGCATTCTCAATGCAAGATTTATATTTTTAGACCTATATTTTTATATTTAAATTAAAAAAAATGCCCAGTTTGAGCTTTTTGTTTTCTCTCTCAAATCTCAATGCAAAGAATTATTATATATTTAAGTTTAAAATCTAAGTTTTTGCATTGCGCGAGAAAATATTTGAGTCAAAACTCAAAATTTGAGTTTTAATAATTTGGTAATGTGTATTGAAGATGGTTGGAGTCAAAACTCAAATTTTAACTTTTTCGGTTGAATAACATTTTTCCTTGTTGGTATAAGTTTTACCTCAAACTCAAGTATCATACTAAAACTCGAATTTTGGTCTTACTTTGCGAAACAGAAAACTTGTAAGAGTTTTTGAGTATCCAGGGCATTAGCTAAGTTTATACTTATATTTAAGATTTGAGTCCAAATTTTTTGATGCATTAGAAATAACATTAAACCTTATTAAGACTTCAAGTTTAAAATGACTCGCTCTATTTTTGCAAGAAGAAGAGCACTTACACAAAGGACCACTTTCATATACAAGGGAGTTCTTGTTCGTTCAAATGTCAATTGTTATTGTACGGCAAAACCGTTCAATTTGAGAGTAACTTGCATAGAATGAGTTTACTGCCATATGATGTTTCAGTCCAATAATGTAATGCCATGTGGAACAAAAAATTTACTTATGGCAATATATTAGTTGACCAGAATGCTATATGACGATAAACTCGTTCCATATAAGTTGTTCTCTCTTCGTTCTTCATTACACAATGACTCGTGGCTTAGATTGGAAGGCATCCATCAGGGCAATCACAATCCGATCACAGTTTCAATAATATTTTTTGTTTTGTTTTGTTCTTTTGTTTTTGTTGTTAATCACTTTTTCTTTCCTTCATTGAGCGGTTTTACCTTTCCTCTGTCTGCATCGAATCATTGATCTTCCTCAAGCAGGTTCATTTGTGTATGTTAGTAAATAAAATATTGTTATATTCTCATTCTCCACAAAAAACATAAAAATAAAAAATTGCATCCTTATTTTAAAATAAATAAATGAAAAAAAAAATTTGTGTCCTTTATATATAAACATCCTATTCATTTGCAAAATTGCATCCTTAATTAGTGTCCCACCCTCACTCTGACTCTCTGTTTACTCTCGTTTACTTGCTCTCTGTTTGCTCTCTCTGTGACTTTATTCTGTTAATCTCTCTGACTGTAAACCCGGCTGTGGCTTTGTGATCGCCGGCCGACCGTACCGAAAATGGCGACGCCGAGAGAGCACATAGAAGAAATGCGGAAGGAAAAGTTCTCCATCGGAGAAGAAAAACTCAACCCTTATACCGAAGATCTTCACCAGGCCATCAAAAATCTCTCTCTTGAACTCTATACTAAATCTGTCCACTTTGTCATGGAACTCATCCAGGTAATTTGCATTCCCATTCCTATATATAGTTACATACATACATATATATGTATGTATGTACATACATATACATACGTACATACATATATATGTATGTACATACATATACACATACATATAAACATATATATGTATGTATGTGTGTATATATATATACATACATATATATATATGCGCAAGTATATACTCTCCTAGTAAAAGTACTCAATACCCCATATGCATGATGAGTTATTTTTTAGTGTTAACGTTGGTTAGGTCAGTTGATGAGGACATTGGGTACAATTTCTCAATGTTTTGATAATTGGTTGGAAATTGGAATTAGTCTAGTTATGTAAAATTACATGCCTGTGAATACCAATATGACTGAACAATTTAGATTTAAGTTTTGTTTCTTATATGGTTTGATTGAAATAACAAAACATGGTGTATTTTACTTGACAGAATGCAGAAGACAATGAGTACTCAGACGGCGTTAAACCATCACTTGAGTTTGTCATAACGTCCCGGGATATAACCGGCACAGGGGCTCCTGCCACATTGCTGGTTTTCAACAATGAGAAGGGATTTTCTCGTAAGAACATAGAATCCATTTGCAGTATTGGACGGTCCACCAAGAAAGGCAACCGGAAGAGCGGCTACATTGGAGAGAAAGGTATATATGTGCAATGTTTTATGGAAGTCATGCAATGTTTTCTTTGATATAATGCGGCACATATATATGATCATCCCTTGTAGATTATAGAATTGCTCCAAGCTTCAAAAATTCTCTGCGAGTTCACATTTCAATCGCTCATCACGAACTATATGCTATACTATAGCATGCTTGATACAGAAAAAAAATGAGTACTTTGATATCAAAATTTAGGCGGTATTTTACATGATAACTGTTATTAATCGGTTAAGTACGCAATTGAATTTTGGAATGCCTATCAGCTTGCTGAAGTGCGTGTAAATGTGTTTTCTTTCTTGTTTGGTAGTTATGATTTTTCGTTGTCGTGCTAATTCAATCATGTTTCTGGTTAATCTACAGGGATTGGCTTCAAGAGTGTGTTTCTGATCACAGATCGGCCTTACATCTTTAGTAATGGCTATCAGATAAGGTTCAGTAAAGATCCTTGTCCGCATTGCAATCTCGGGTACATAGTTCCTGAATGGGTTGAGGAAAACCCTACTCTATCTGACATACAACAGATATATGGTTCTGGTTCTGCCCTTCCAACCACAACGCTGATCTTACCTCTAAAGCCCTACGAGGTCCAAGCTGTGAAGAAGCAGCTCTCAAGCATGCATCCTGAAGTTCTCTTGTTTCTTGCAAAGATTAAGCGGCTCTCGGTTAGGGAAGATAATGAGGATCCAAGGCTCAACACTGTGAGCGCGATATCAATATCAAGTGAGATTGATCTTGTGGCGCAGAAGAACATTGATGCTGAGTCCTACACGGTCCACCTCTCTGCAGAAGAAAATGGTAACGACGATGAAAACTGTAGCTATTATATGTGGAAGCAGAAGTTTCCTGTCAGGCAAGAATTCAGAGAGGAGAGGAGAATGGAGGTTGAGGAGTGGGTGATCACGCTAGCGTTTCCACATGGGGAACGCCTTCATAGAGGAACAAGATCACCCGGGGTCTATGCATTCCTTCCAACTCAGATGTTTACAAATTTGCCTTTCATAATTCAGGCAGATTTTCTGTTACAATCATCAAGAGAAAATATTGTCTTGGATAGCAAGTGGAATCAAGGAATTCTTAATTGTGTGCCTGTTGCATTCCTCAAAGCATTTATCTCGCTCGTGAAAACTGTAGGAGACGCACCAGCTTCTAGTTTGCCTCCTTACTTCAGGTTCTTACCTGTCCAAAACTCTCCCTATCATGAATTAAATGTTGTGAGGGAGTCAATCAAAGCGCTGCTTGTTGAGGAAGACATTGTACCAACCGAGTCACACAAGGAGCAGAAGTTCTTCCATAAACCTCGCGAAGTGGGTAGGTTGTTGCCTGCTTTTTGGAATATTTTGAGAAAGGCGAGCAATCAAAGCGTAAGCTTGGGGAACATCTCTTCCCATGGAAGATATGTTTTGTGTGATCCATTTGACAAACAGGAGTATGATCACATTCTGAATTTCCTTGGAGTTGAACCAGTCGACGATGAGTGGTATGCTAAATGCATTCAGAGTTCCAATATTGTAGCCGGAGTGTCAGAAGATGTCTATTTGGAGCTTCTGTTGTTTGTTGCCGATAACTGGAGGCTGACATTCCACTGCACCAACATCAAGAACATTCCACTGATAAAATATGTGGATTTTGACGAGAGTGTATCTTTCTGCAGCTTAAGTGCAATGCGGATTGGTGAAAAGAAGATTTGCCTATCCCGTCTTTCTTGTCATGTCTCATGGTTGATTGATTGGAACAAGGAATTTATATCCGTGGCAAGTCTTCTTTTTATGCCAGAAATAACCCAGGAAGCTCTCCAGTCATGGTCTAAGAAGGGGGAGTTGTTGAAATGGCTAGCGGAAGAAATGAAGGTTGCTGCTGTAAGTGTTTACGAGTATGCAATTTGCCTCCTTAATTCTCTTGGCAACGAGCGAAAACCTGTTGTTGCATATGCCCACTTTTTGTATCATTCGTTGTCAATTAAGTATATCTTTGATTACGAAGTTCGTGATTTATGTGGTAAAATGCCACTTGTGAATAACTACGGCTATGTTACTAGACAAAGGAGAGGGGTTATTGTCCCTGCCAATGAAAGCAAATGGGCTGATTTGACTGATTCAAATCTGTGGACAGAAGAAGGCTATGTCGAGTTAGGAGAAGATTACATAAAACCAGGCCGCTTTGCAGGTAAAGTTACAAAAAAGAAGCAGCTACTTGAGTTCCTCAAAGATCACGCTGCAGCTTCGGACGTCCCTTCTATTTCTGCTCCCAATGCATGTATTCCAACTGTGTCTTCAACTCTTACGAAGCAAAATGCATTCTTGCTTTTGGACTGGATTCGTCACCTGAGAGACAAGAGGGTTCACATTCCAGAGAAGTTCTTGAAAAGCATAGCGAACGGTTACTGGCTGAAAGTCATTTTGAATGGATATTCGGGTTCCAGCAGGCCACCTTCGCAGTCATTTGTGCTCACGTCATCATGTGGAAACATTCTGCAGAGTGGATCTAATTTTGTTGATATCCCATTGGTTGACATGAGTTATTATGGCGAGGAAATTAATGATTACAAGGAGGAGTTAAAAGCAATTGGAGTCATGTTTGAATACGCACAAGCATGCAAGTTTATTGGGAAGCGTCTTATGTCTCTCGCAGCTTCATCGACTTTAACTAAACACAGTGTACTTTCAATCCTGAATTTTATCAAGCTTTTGAGGGACAACTATCTTTCACCAGAAGAATTCGTATCCAGTATAAAACAGGGGCAATGGCTTAAAACGTCCCATGGCTACAGGTCTCCAGTTGGATCTGTCTTGTTCGACCAAGAGTGGCGAATTGCATCCAAGATTAGTGACATTCCCTTCATTGATCAGGAGCTTTACGGTGACGAAATTCTTCATTTCAAAACAGAACTCCAGTTGCTTGGTGTGGTTGTTTCCTTCAGCAGAAATTACCGGCTCATCGTCGATCACCTAAAGTCACCGTCATGCTTAACTTCTCTAACACCGGATGCTATTCTACTAATGCTGCGAATTATGCAGATTTCAGATTCATCAGATAAGATTATCGGAGCATTGAGAGGAGCAAGATGCCTGGAAACAAACAATGGTTCCAAGTTTCCACGTGAATGTCTCTTGTTTCACGAGGAATGGGGTTGCCTTCTTCAGGTGTTTAGTGGTCTCCCATTGATTAATCACAGGTTCTATGGAGACAAAATATTTTCCTACAGAAATGAGTTGAAGGAAATAGGGGTGGTTGTTGATTTTGAGGAGGCTGCAACAGTATTTGCTTGCCATTTCCGGCAGACTTACATCACCAAAGAACATGTTGAATCATTTCTGTTGTGTTGTAGAAAGCTGAAGGGAACTCCTTTTAAATTTCCTAAAGATCTGAAGAGCTGCATTCGTGAGGAAAAGTGGTTGCGAACTTGTCGTGGTGATTATAGATCTCCAAGAGAGTGCATTCTCTTTAGTCCTGATTGGGAATCCATCTCTCCAATATCTCGTCTCCCTTTTATCGACGATTATTATGGCAAGAACATTCATGAATATAAGAATGAGCTCAAGAGCATGGGGGTCGTTGTGGAATTCAAGGATGGTGTCAAGTTTGTGGCTTCTAATGTTTGTCTTCCCCAGAACCCAAGCAGCATTTCCCGAGAAAATGCGCTAGCATTGCTGGAATGCATGCAGATTTTATTGCAGGTGAAAGATTACTCCTTGCCGGATGCCTTCATAAAGAAAGTTTCTCAACCATGGTTGAAGACTTATGCTGGTTATATGCCTCCCAGCAAGTGCTTGTTGTTCGACTGCAAATTTGATTCGTTTCTGGAAAAGACTGACGGGCCTTTCATTGACAAAGAATTTTATGGTTCTCAAATTACAACCTACAGAAAAGAGCTCTCTGCAATAGGGGTGATCGTTGAAGTGGAACAAGGATGTCCATTGATTGCCAGCCACCTTGATTTTCATGATGAACTTTCCACTTTCGTTCGAGTATATAAGTACTTGAATAAGTTTAAGTGGAAGCCGGATTGCGAGGCTGACAAAAGGATCTGGATTCCGAATGGAAGTCATAATGGACAGTGGGCTAGTCCTGATCAATGCGTTATTCATGACCAAGACGGGCTGTTTGGTTTGCAGCTGACTGTCCTGGAGACCTACTTTGAGCATAACCTGCTAGTGTTCTTTTCGTATGCTTTAGGGGTAAAATCTCGCCCTTCTATTGAGGACTACTGCAAGCTCTGGAAGGTTTGGGAAAGCTCCGAAAATAGATTGTTGCATGCGCAGTGTTGCAAGTTCTGGGGTTATATTACTAAGAGCTGGAATTCGAAAACAGAGAAAGTTCTTCCTGAGGCCTTGGTGAAACTGCCTGTTAATTCCGGCTCAGATGAAATCTTGCTGTTAAACAAGTCCGATGTGTTTCTTGCTGATGACTTGCAACTGAAGGATCTCTTTGAACAGTCTTCTCCTCACCCCTTATTTGTTTGGTACCCTCAGTCGAGCTTGCCTGCATTTCCTCGGACTGCATTGCTTGAAATTTACAAGAAAATTGGTGTTCGCACTATTTCCGAAGCTGTACAGAAGGAAGAACTGCCCCTAGAAATTGGCGTTGAGCAACAGGTAATTCCAAGGGATGGTTTGATAGGGAAACTGCTGTTGAAGCTCATTCTCGGTTTTCTAGCTGATCCCGCCTTCAAAATGGAAGCAAAAAGGAGGCATGGAGCCGTGCAAGGCCTTCTCAATCTTACAGTTGTGGAGACAACCGAACCAATCAATGTAAGCTATAACTTACCATTGTCTTCCGGGGAGGTTTTGAACGTGAGGGCAAGCCGAAAGATACGATGGGACAAAGAGAAGTCCACATTTTTCACGCAGAAAATGGACAGGTCTGGAGGACAGAAAAGTGTCATCGAGTTTGCCACATATTTCTCTGAAGTAATATCTACCGGCATCTTGTGGGAGAACACTGATCATATACCTGCACTTTCGGAGCTGATCAAGTTGGCATTCGTGCTGGATTTCGACGAGGAAGCAGTTGAGTTCTATATGAAGTCCAAGAATTTGCAAATCTTCGTCGAGGATGAGGAGTTTCTCAACTCTGCCTTCCCTTCTGACTAGATATGTTATACACTTCTTTCTATTTGCTGTTGTTTAAGGTTTAGTTTGTGTCCTTAATTTAAGTACTGTCTTACTAATATAATGTGTGGTTAATTTCGCTGTACATAGTTATGTAATCCGTCATTATATAAATGCTGTGAACTTTAATCTGTATTAGTTAATGTGATTTTCTTGTGATTTTAGACAGTTGATATCTGATAGCTTCTTTTGTTAACTTGACACCCAATCTATTCAAATTATTCATAAATATTCTTTTGTTAACTTTAAAAAAAGCCCTTTTTAGAGGGACTGGCTACAGTGCTCGCAAGCATTGAATGCTCACACCAATCTCACCCTCCTTTCCCCCCTCTCTCCTCTCTCCTCCCTCATTTTAATGGTGAGATCAGTGTAAGCATTCAATGCTTGCGAGCATTGTAGCCTACTCCCTTTTTAGAAGCCTCGAAAAGACTTTTGCTCTTGTTTTTAAAATTTTTAGAATTCTACCCCTTTTTACCTGCAAAAAGACTAAAATAACTTTAAAGTTTTAGTTAGCTTCTATTGCCCAATTCCATCGGAACAAGAAAATTATCGAGCACTATCACACTCAACTCTAAGAAATATGAAAAGAGGGTCAAAAGTTTTTTGCACTCTTAAAAAAATGGTATTTCTCAAAATTTTCCTTTTTTTGTGTGTAACAAACTATAGCATTGCTCCCAAATATTTTTGTCTCTTGGATACAAGAATATCTACGAAATCGTCTGAACCCTCATGTTGATTTCAGTCTCTTTCTTTGAGGTATAAGGAAGGTACATATGCAGATTTCGGTTGGACCAGTTGGACGAGAAACTTTTCAAAGTGCCCGGTTTTCAATCGGGTACTTCACATGTCATAATACAAGTAGAGGGACACGATAACATATATTATTTCCTCCACTTGTATTATGACATGTGGAATACCTTTTAAAAACCAAATACTTGGAAAAATCTCTAGAGTTGGACGGGTAGTGTACATGTGCCTACCCCATTACACCCAAGTTTAAATTTTCCTCCATGAATTAAAGTAGTTTAGAATAAAGTTAGCCGCCCTCCTGTCTTATGCCAAAGTTTGAATTTCTCTCCTCGAAAGTGGTAGTTGAAATTTTGAATGAAATATTTGAGGTTTGGGACAACTATTTTTGTTCACCACCTTTAATCACTTGTCTACAACCTTCCAAGTATCATTGTAGACAGTCATAATTTTTATAATATTGAAACGTTAGAAGAGGAAGCAGTTCTTCCACTTTGCTCCTTGGAAACTGAAAAGAGGAGACAAAACGTCCAGATTCTCAAGGAAGATGAAAAAAACTAACTTAATTAAGCTAATCCATGCACTAATTGAAGTTTATCAATATCATTAACTGCTACTTTCTGAAAGATAATAAGGCAGTACGATGGACTTCCATGCCTAAAAAATAATGTAATGGCCCAAGATCCTTCATAGAAAATAATTGTCCCAACTGATGAATAAGCCGAGTAATATGAGACCCACTATTGCCGGTGAGAAGAATATCATCCACATAAATCAACAAGTAAATAACCACAAAACCATACAAAAAAGTGAACAATGATGAATCGGCATGAGAAGACACAAAGCCCAAATTTTCCAAGTGGTGCGAAAAACACTGAAACCAAGCATGGGGAGCTTGTTTGAGCCCATATAAAGACCAGTGTAATTGGCAGACACAAAACGGGTGTTGCGGATCTATAAAGCCTGGTGGTTGCCTCATATAAACCTCCTCACTCAAAGAGCCATGTAGAAACGCATTTTGAACATCAAGTTAACGAAGAGGCCAATTAAAGTGAATGGCAATAGGTAGAATTAACCTGATAGTAGCATGATTAACAACTGAACTAAACGTCTCGCCATAATCCAAGCCCTCTTGTTGATGGAAACCATTAGCCACTAACCGTGCCTTGTAACGCTCAATGGAACCGTCAGAGCGACGCTTGATTTTAGGGCTAGGTTCGGTTCGGGAACTGAACCGAAACCCCAATACCGAATACTGAAACCGAATTTTTGGGGAGGGAATTTTATATACCGAAACTGAACCGAATTTTTCGGTATACCGAAATTCGGTATTACCGAATGAGTCGGGGCCATTTCGGTAATGGGCCTCCCCGAAATGTACATAAGGCCAACAAAATTTGACAATTTTTTGGCCCATATTATTCTAATCCATTCACATATTCATACATACACACATATTAACTCTAAATTCTAATGACTCTAATCCATTGAATCCATTCTTAAATTGAAAAATTCTAATCCATTCACATATTCATACATACATACATACATACATACACACATATATATATTCTCCCTACTCAGTTCAACTTCAACATCTTCGTATTCTTCTTCGTCATAATAATCATCCAATTGATCTGTGTTGTCATAGGTAGTGTGTGTACTAGATTGGCTAGAATTCATCCTACATTGAACAAGGGCACACAGATGTTTTACTATAACTTTACAATTGACTAACAACATACAATTGCAAACTAACATGTTTTACTATAAACATGCTTTACTATAAATTCAAGGTCATCAAAGTATGTTTTACTATAAATCCCAATTAATTACATTATTATGCCATTGACTAACAACAGACAACAAATATAGTTTATAGAGAGAACAAGAAAGACTAACCTGAACCAAAATTTCCTTGATTACCTTGCAGCAAACCAGCAAACCAAACCTCGCAGTAAATCTCGAACCAAATCTCGCAGCAAACCAGCACTGAACCAAAAGAAATTATCACAGCCATTATAAGTCATCCAATACAGTCCGAACATAAGTCATCCAATACAGCCATTATAAGAAATTATCACAGCCATTATTAGTCATCCAAAAGAAATTATCTACTAATTGGTGTCTCTATTCACGCAAGGGGAGAGGGTTTTAAAGAATGATCACAACCATTATTTAACAGTAAATCTTCTAGCCATCACAAGATGAAAATATCAAAATTCGAAGGCAAAACGCAGCCAAAATCTGAAGTGCGAATTTTGATCTTTTGCTTCTAAAAATATTGGGTAGGGAGATGTAAAAAAGCAGTTTGAGAGCAAATAGTAAAGTGGCAGCCTCTACAATTGAAGATTTGCAGAGTAAACTGACAGAAGCTAGGACGACTTCTGAGAAAGCCATTGAAGAAAGGGATCTAGGACAAAATAGGATTTCCAAGTTGGATGTTGATGTAGAAGCATTACAGAATTCGTGCAGTAAGCTGACACTTAGACTGGAGGATAATCAATCCAAAGAGGATAAGTTTAACGAAAAAGAGGCAGAAGTTTTACGATAACACATAGAAGTCCCATAATTTCCTTGATTCCACATAGAAGTCCCTATCAACATTGAACAACTAGAATTCGAAACCAGTTCTAAACTGCTAAGTACTAAAGTTATGGTTGGCAAGAAAGACACGGAGAGACATCCAAAGTTTTGGCATCATTTACAAAAAACATAGCTATTAATCGATACAAGGCAATTCGGAAAATGAACAATAACAAGGCAATTGGAAAACCAACCTTCACAGCACACACACGGCCATGAAATCAAACACACAACACACATTCAGAAAATGATCAAACTTAAGTTAACAGAAATCAAACACAAAACACACATCACACATCACAGCACACACACGACCATGATATCAAAAGTAAAGCCTACATATTGGAAATGGTTATCGTACTATATGCTCTGTGTCTAATCTGTTGTCTGTAAATGTTCTTTCCTTTTACAATGCCATATGTTGTTTCGTTTCAGAGTGGACACTTGGACACCTGGGCGCCATGAAAACCCAAATTCCCAAATTGAAAACCCATCCTGCAAACCCAAATTCCCAAATTGAAAACCCAAACCCTAAACGACCCGCAATACGACCATGAAAACACAACCATGAAAGATGCAATCATCTTTCTCCAAATTGAAAACCCTAAAAATTATTCCCAAATTCCCAAATCTCGCAAGCAAACCCAAACCCTAATATGAAATTACAAGTATAGAACAGTAGAACTTACCAATAATTGCTGCAGAGCTCCAGAAGCACGGAGAGCCGGAGAGGAGAAGAGAAGAAAAAGAACGAATTTGAGTTTCTGTGTTTGTGTTTGAGATCGAGAGTTTCTGTGTTTCTATTTCTCGATCGATAACATAGCAAACCCAGGATTCAATCTCAAACCAACAGTTGAGATTGAATCCAAAAATCCAATTGAACCAATCCAACGGATGACATAATTAATATATATATATATATAATTAAAATATATTATATATATATATATTTCAGTTTGGTTCGGTATTACCGAATACACGGTAATACGGTCCCGATCCCCGTACATAAAATTCGGTATTTTTTCGGTTTCGGGGACCGAACCATTCGGGGTATTTCGGTATTGTGTTCGGTTTTTTTCGGTACGGTTTCGGTATTTCGGTACAAAATTCTCAGCCCTACTTGATTTTGTAAACCCATTTATTAGGAAGAATGTTCATGGTATGTTGAAACGGAACCAAAGACCAAGTACCATTATGTTGTAATGCATTGAACCCTTCGCCCATCGCCTTCCGCCATTCTGGAAGTCTATTAGCTTGACTAAAACAGGTAAGCTCAACCAATTCATTAACAGTAGTAGTAACACAAGCATACTTTGGATTAGGTTTACGGATGGCATCTTTTGCTCGAGTAACCATAGAATGTGAAGAGTCACTGACCTCGGGAGTAGATGAAACCGGTAGAGGAGAAGAAGGTGCACCTGGCGGTAGTATTCATTAATTCAGTACGCATCTGGATAATTCGATTTTGAGAGGTAGAGGCATATCGTTCTTTTAAACAGGAACAGGCAGAAGCAGAATCAGTTTTGTTGACGATGGTAGCAAGAACGTTAGGGGTAAGGGAACTAGTGATCCAGGAGAGAATCATCTGATCAGTCTGTATCCATTTGGCATATAAAGGATTCACTGTATCGGTTTGGTAGCCTTTGTCATCAAGAAGAAAGGCATCAGGGCACTTATTGTCACCGGTGACATACGAGAGCAGAAAGTTATTGCGGATAATTATTGCGGTCAAGCTTGATGGTAAGAAAGTTTGGAACAGAGGGGACAACAGAGGAAGTAGACAAGGCCATGGTGAAATGAAGAAGAAATAGAAAAAAAGTTTGAACCTTTGTCGTTCGACGCTGGCTCTGATACCATGAAAGATAATAGAACAAAATTTGTGATCTCAACTCAATGAATGAGCGAGTCTTCAGTTCATTGATATTTATAATAGTACATAGCTAATAGTAATCTGTGTAGGACAAAACTAATGTACAAGTGATAACATAATAATTACAATGCAAAGCAAATTAGAAATTAGGAATTGAACTCCTGATAGAACTATATTTGCTCATCAGCCAAAGACGTATCCTCATTAGACTTGGATTGATCCCGAGCAACACCAGTCGTGGAAGACAACGCAGAAGACTATAGTGGTTTGTCACTCTCTCTCTCATTCTCATACATAAACAACTCACTGATCACTCTCACAAGTCACAACTTCTGATTCTCTGTGAAGTACTGAAGCTTAACTAGAAGAAGAGATCGAAACATCAATGGCTACTCCGAAAGCGCACGTAGAAGAGATAAGGAAGACAAAGTTCTCCATAGGAGCCAACCCTTTGACTGAGGATCTTCACCAGGCTGTTAAGAATCTCTACGCTAAGGATGTTCACTTCCTCATGGAGCTCATCCAGGTTTTAATTCATTTTTATGGATTTTTGTTTAGTTTAAGGTTTATTATATAACATGCTTTTCGAATCTTGCAATTTTATATACATATGAATCAATGTTTGGTGTGTGCGTGTGCGTGTTTTAGTGTGTGTACGTATTACCTTAGACGCTAGCTTGTTGAATATATGAATCAATGGTTGATAGTTTACTACTTGTTTGGCTGAATGCCGAAGATAATGAGTACTCAAAAGGGGTTGATCCATCGCTTGAGTTTGTCATAACTTCCCGGGATATAACAGCCACGGGGGCTCCTGCTACTTTAATTGTTTTCAACAATGAGAAAGGGTTTTCACCAAAGAACATCCAGTCCATTTGCAGTGTTGGACGTTCCACCAAGAAAGGCAACAGGAAGCGCGGCTACAATGGGGAGAAAGGTACAACGTGTATATACACGAGATGCTTCTGTATATTCTGCATGCCAATCCTTTTTATTATGAGTTTATGACTACTAAGTATCAATTATATAAATAAAATAGAGGATTAGGCGATATTAACCCTTCATAGTAGTACAATCTTGGCATGTTATAACTTATATTTACCAAAGAACAAATTTTGACATTGCTGTTTATAAACAACAAGAAACTAGAGAAAAACACGACTTCTCAATCTTGACATGTTATTTATATCAAAGAACAGATTCGTTGTTTCGAAAGCTTTTGCCAGATTATTTACTTTTATGGGAGTCATGTAATAGTAATACTGCTTTGATAGTATGCTCATCTCATGTTTATTATGCTATCCGAATTAAAGTTTTTGTTGGCTGTCTGAATGCCTATACGCTAGTTGATGTGCTTTTTATTCCGGGTAGTTTATGTGTCTTCATAGTTTTTTGTTTTGCTAATACAATTGTGTTTTTGGTTAATCTACAGGTATATATATTGGGTTCAAAAGCGTGTTTCTCATTACTGCGCACCCTTACATTTTCAGTAATGGATATCAAATAAGGTTCAGTGAAGAGCCCTGTGTGCACTGCAATGTTGGATACATAGTTCCAGAATGGGTTGATATAAACCCTACTCTTTCAGACATAAATAAGATTTATGGTTCCGTTTCTGCCCTTCCAACCACAACACTGATCTTACCTATGAAGGCGGACAAGGTCCAAGCTGTGAACAACCAGCTTTCTAGCGTGCATCTGGAAATTCTCTTATTCCTATCAAAGATCAAGCGGCTATCTGTTAGAGAAGATAATGAGGATCCAAGGCACAACACTGTAAGCGCGAAAGCAATATCAAGCGAGACTGAGTTTGTTACAAGAAAGAACATTGATGCTGAATCCTACACGCTCTATCTTTCTGCAAAAGAAAATGGCAACAAGTTTGATAAAGAATGCGGCTATTGTATGTGGAAGCAGAAGTTTCCTGTCAAGCAGGAATGCAGAGTTGAGAAGAGAAAAGATCTTGACGAGGGGTCCATGACACTTGCATTTCCAAATGGAGAACGTCTTCGTAGAGCGAATAACACATCTCCTGGTGCCTATGCATTCCTTCCCACCGAGATGGTGACACACTTTCCCTTCATAATTCAAGCTGAATTTCTTCTTGCCTCATCAAGGGAAACAATTCTCCTCGACAGCAAATGGAATAAAGGGATTCTTGATTGTGTGCCACTGCATTTGTGAATGCATTTATCTCGCTTGTCAGATCAACACAAGATGCTCCAGTGTCTAGCCTGCCTCGTATGTTCAAGTTTCTGCCTCTCCACAGCTCTCCCTTTGACAAGTTGAATGTTGTTAGGGAGTCTATAAAGGCAAAGCTTGTTGAAGAAAGCATTGTACCTAGTGAACCTCACAAGGCGCAGAAGTTCTTTTACAAACCTCATGAAGTCGGCAGGTTAATGCCTGCCTTTTGGATTATTTTGAGGAAGGCGAAGGATCAAGGGGTAAGCTTGGTTAATCTCTCATCTCATGGCAAATATGTTCTTTCATACGCATTTGACAATGAAGAGTACGATGAGGTACTGAATTTTCTGGGAGTTGAACCGATGAATGATGAATGGTATGCTAAATGCATCCAGGGTACTTCTAATCTTATAACTGGGGTGATGGAAGATGTCTATTTGGAGCTTCTACTGTTCATTTCTGAATTTTGGGGGTCTAAATTGTCAAGCACCAGCATCAAGAACATACCGCTCATAAAATATATGGGTTATCGAAACAAATCTTTGTGCAGCATAAGCGCAATCCAGAAAGGCGAAAGCAAAGTTTGCTTATCCAGTGATTCTCATCATGTTTCATGGCTGATTGAATGGAACATGGAGTTTGCATCTGTGTCCAGCCTTCTCTTTATGCCAAAAATCACACAGGAAGCTCTCGGGTCGTGTTCTAGGAAGGAGGCATTGAAGAAGTGGCTTTTGGACCAAGTCAAGGTTGGTTCTGTAAGCATATATGACTATGCAGTCAATCTCTTTGATAAGTCACTTGGTGAGCGGAAGGTTGCCATTGCATTCGCCCACTTTTTACATCAGTCTTTGTGCAAGGGATATATCTTAAACTGCCAAGCTGTTAATTTATGTGCACTGATGCCGTTGATGGATAAGTACGGTAACATCACCAGATCATATACAAACACTAACAGTTTTGTGTAGTTCCTCTCTGGAGTTGGTGCTGCATGTGTTTACTGATTGTCCATTTGCCCGGGTTGTGTTCTTCTCTTCGAACTTTGATTTTACTTGTGGGAATTATGCTGCTGTTTCCTTTTGTGACTGGCTATTCCAGGTTGCGCATGATCTTCCCCTAGTGTTCAACTTATGGATTTTCTTAAAGTTCAGCCATCCTCTCATTCCAGGCCTCTGCAATCTCCCTCACGGTGGCTTCCTCCTCCTCCGCAATGGTTGAAGATTAATGTAGATGGAGCTTATTGTGCAGCCACTAAAACTGGGGGTGTCAGTGTGGTTTTTCGTGACGAATCCGGTAGCTATGCTGGAGGATTCGTGCGCAAAGTATCGCATGTGACATGTCCCAACGTGGTTGAATTTTTAGCTGCGAGAGATGGTGTTCAGTTGGCTTTGGAGAGTGATGCTTTACAGGTGATTCATGCTACTGGCAGCCTTCAGGGCGTTTCCTCCCCGCTGGGTTTGATTACTGATGATATTAAAACGGGACTACAAGGATTGCATCTTGAGTCTGTCATCGATCCGCTAATATGGTGGCGCATAGATTAGCCAAGTTAGATTTGTTTTCAGATTTTGATTGTTATTGGTATGAGGAGCCTCCGGATATAATTTAGGACGCCCTCCTTGAAGATTATAAGTCTTTTTAATATCATAAATAATTCACTATCGTTTTTCATAAAAAATTAAACCATTATAAGAAACAAAAGTTAAATCTAAAAATTGTTCATAGTGGCATATCGATTAAGATTCACAAGCATATAACTTTACAAAACTAAATTATTTCCCATTTCCAATCAATTAAAACATTGAGAAGTTGAATAGCATCTTAACCAATGTAAGCTTTATTCAATTTTATCGAATGTATTAAACGAAATTAAAAACCTTCAAATACATTATCCAGCACACGCATGCGCATACAAACCTACATAAATTCCTTAATCTTTCTTCAAAAAGCATTTAGTTATTGTAACACAAAATTTTTTCTTTGGGCATTGTTATTAGAACTTTAAAAATTTAATCGTGCACTATAAATTTTCTATGTTAAAAAAGAAAAAAAAAACTCTTATGAGAATTGCACAATTAGATTTTTTTAATCTCAATAATAATTCTTATTTTTATTTATTCATTTTGAAATAAGGATGCAATTTTTTTATTTTTAATATACCAATATTTTATTTACTAACATACACAAATGAACCTGCTTGAGGAAGATCAATGATTCAATGCAAACAGAGGAAAGGTAAAACCGCTCAATGAAGGAAAGAAAAAGTGAACATTAACAACAAAAACAAAAGAACAAAAAATAACAAAATATTATTGAAACTGTGAACGGATTGTGGAGGGAGAGCAGCTTACATAGAATCTAAGCCACATGTCATTGTGTAATGAAAAATGAAGGGAAAGCAACTTACATGGAATAAGTTCATCACCACGTGGCGTTTCGGTCAACGAATACATTGCCATAAGTTTTTTGCTGCACATAACATTACATTATTGAATTGAGACGTTATGTGACAATAAACCGTTACATGAAAGTTACTCTTGAACTAAAGGGTTTTGCCGTACAATAACAATTGACGTTGAACGAACAAGAACTCCCTTGTATATGAAAGTGGTCCTTTGTGTAAGTGCTCTTCTTGCAAAAATAGAGCGAATCATTTTCAACTTGAAGTCTTAATAAGGTTTAATGTCATTTCTAATGCATCGAAAAATTAGGACTCAAATCTTAAATACAACTATAAACTTAGCTAATGCACTGAATACTCAAAACTCTTATAAGTTTCCTATCAAAGTAAGACCCAAATTCAGGTTTTAGTATGATACTTAGTTTGAGGTAAAGCTTTAACCAACAAGAAAAAATGTTATTCAACCGAAAAAATTAAGATTTGAGTTTTGACTCCAACCAACTTCAATAAACATATTCAAATTGTTAAGAAGGGTGTAGTCAAATTAGGATTTTGAAGGATTTTAAAAGAGTTTAAAATCATGGGGTAGCCAATCAGGATTTTAAAAGACTTTTTCAAAGTCCATGTGTAGTCAATTAGGATTTTAATAGACTTTAAACAAGTGTACACAAATCAAGGTGTAGTTAGAAAATTGAAGATTTGATGGGATTTCATTAAATTATGGATTTTGGGGGATTTTAGTGGATTCTAGGATAGAAAATATATATCTCAAGGGCTATGAACAATACCACCTTTCCCCCAAAGATTTCATTGGATTCTCTCCTCTCCTTACCCAACCCTATCGGCGGCTGTCCATGTTGGCCAACCATCACCTAACCCACACCCACTGCTCACCCCTCTCTCCCAGCAGCACCTCCTCTCTCCCGGTCTCTCTTCAAAATTTTGATTTCGTGTTTTTATAATATTGAACTGCATTGGTGTTTGCAACTTCTTTGTTCCTCCATTTCTGCATAAACAAATAATCATTCTTATTGGGCCATATAGACATCTAGGGTACATCAAATTGATTCATTTTGTGAGGGTATGAGTTTTTTAAATTTATAATCTTTTAATGTGTTGGAGATTGGTGCTGGGTTGTTCACTTGATGTACGTTTGTTTCTGTTAGTCCTGTTGGTGGACTTTCCATGTTGTTGCTGAGGTTTTGCTTGATGAATGAATTCAAGCTTAGCAAAAAAATGAGTTTTTTAAATTTCAGATTCATTCTGAAACAAAATCATCAAAATTTTGAGGGTTATTACATCAAAATGGGCGGTGGGATTAATGATGATGAAATGTAGGAAGCAAATGAGGGTATGAGCTTTAAGCCTTTAACGTTCAGGACATTTATGTTTATTGGCTTTACTGGAAGAGGTGCTCAAGAAACTTGCTGAAGGTGCTGACAGGGAAGTTGAACCAAGCTTGCTGATGAGACGCAGGGATGGTGACATCTTGGCGTTTGTCCATTGTTTTTCTTTTGTTTTGTGCGAAAAATATAAGAAATTTATTAAGATAAATAGCAATAAAATCTTTGAAAATCCATCAAAATTCATGAAAGAAATTCATCACAATCCTGAAAAATCCATTTGAATTCTACAAATCCTATCAAATCTACCACTTAAAAGAATCTTTTAGAATACTCCTAAATCCTACTTTGACTACACCCCCTAAAACTCAAAACTTGAGTTTTGACTTGAATATTTTCTCCTACAATGCAAAAGACTCAGATTTTAAACTTAAATATATAATAATTCTTTGCATTGAGATTTGAGAGAGAAAACCAAAAACCTCAAACTGGCCACTTTGTTTAATTTAAATATAAAAATATGCTGCTAAAAATATAAATCTTGCATTGATAATGCTCTAAATCACAAAAATTGGGTGTTAGATCACACTCGTTTATTCTACTTTGTTGTGGTTGTCATTTTAATTGATGAGTATGCATGAGCTTTGTACGAAAAGCAAAGACTTGCATTATTTATTTCAATTGAATTATTATGTTGTGTTTCTTTTTTCTTTTCAAACTTTTGTAAAATAAGAAAGTGAAAGGAAACATGTAGTGGTAAATATTTAGTGGTAGGATTTGTACGAAAAGCAAGACTGGTTGCATACTTTCATAAGCTTTGGAAGCTGATTCGACCACTTAGTCTCGAAGAAAGGACGAAAAGACTAAATGCCACTCCATAATCAGTGCAATATCGTAATTATGCTTATCCATCTCTTCTTTATCAGTAATTTATCTCCCAAATCTCAAATAATGAACTCATTGATCATTCATTCTCACACGTCACAATTTCTGATTCTCTGTAGAAGTACTGAAGCTTATAACTAGAAGAAGCGAACGTCAATGGCGGCTACACCGACGCCGATAGAGCACATTGAAGAGATAAGGAAGACAAAGTTCTCCATAGGAGGGGAACGAACCAACCCTTTGACCGAGGATCTTCACCAGGCTGTTAAAAATCTGTCTGCTGAACTCTATGCTAAGGATGTTCACTTCCTCATGGAACTCATCCAGGTTAACTCACTTGCGTTATTCCACTTTAAAACATACATACATACATATATATATATATATCATGGTTTTTTATTTGTTTCAGTGTTAGATATTTATACCGTATAATCTTTTGTAGCGTCAATAGCAGGTCTCATTTGATATTAGCACTACAAGAAAGTCATCTCCGTCTTTTAATTTTTCATGAGTGAATATTTCTTAGACGAAAGCTATACTTATTTTGCAGAATGCAGAAGATAATGAGTACCCAGAAGGGGTTGATCCGTCACTTGAGTTTGTCCTAACATCCCAGGATATAACGGCCACAGGGGCTCCAGCTACATTGATCATTTTCAACAATGAGATCGGATTTGCTCCAAACAATATAGACTCCATTTGCAGTGTTGGACGCTCCACCAAGAAAGGCAACAGGACGCGCGGCTACATTGGAGAGAAAGGTATGTGTATTTATGCACGACATGCTTCTTTTTTTCGAAAGACTTGGCCAGATTATTACAGGGGGTCATTTCAGAAGCTGTATATTAATTAGGTGTGTTTTTTTTGATCATTTTGCTAATTGTGCTGAATTTCTGTTTATATACCATACAGGTATTGGGTTCAAAAGTGTGTTTCTCATCACTGCACACCCTTACATTTTCAGTAATGGTTATCAAATAAGGTTCAGTGAAGAGCCCTGTGTGCTCTGCAACGTTGGCTACATAGTTCCGGAATGGGTTGATGCAAATCCTACTCTTTTAGACATAAAAAAGATTTATGGTTCTGGTTCTGCCCTTCCGACCACAACACTGATATTACCTTTGAAGGCGGACAAGGTCCAAGCTGTCAAGCAGCAGCTCTCTAGCATGAACCCTGAGATTCTATTGTTTCTTTCAAAGATAAAGCAGCTCTCAGTCCGCGAAGACAACGAGGATCCAAGGAGCAACAATGTAAGTGCAATTGAGATTGTCAGTGAGACTGAATTTGTGACGAGGAAGAACATTGATGCCCAATCCTACACCCTCCATCTGTCTGCAGAAGAAAATTGTGATGAGGTTGAAAAAGAATGCAGCTATTATATGTGGAAGCAAAAGTTTCCTGTCAAGCAGGAATACCGAGTTGAACAGAGAAATGAGGTACAAGAGTGGGTGATCACGCTAGCATTTCCAATTGGGAAACGCCTTCGTAGAGGAATGAACACATCTCCTGGTGTCTACGCCTTCCTACCAACGGAGATGGTGACAAACTTTCCCTTCATAATTCAAGCTGATTTTCTTCTTTCATCATCAAGGGAAACAATTCTCCTCGACAACAAATGGAACAAGGGGATTCTTGACTGTGTATCAACTACATTTGTCAATGCATTTATCGCCCTTGTGAGATCTATAGAAGATGCTCCAGTGTCTAGTTTGCCTCATATGTTCCAGTTCCTGCCCGTCCATAGCTCTTCCTATGAAGAACTGAATGTTGTCAGGGAGTCAATTAAAGCAAAACTTGTTGAAGAAAACATAGTACCTAGCGAGCCCCACATGGAGCAGAAATTCTTTCACAAGCCTCGTGAAGTGGGTAGGTTAAAGCCGGAATTTTGGAGTATTTTGAGAAAGGCGAGGGATCAAGGGATAAGCTTGATTAATCTCTCATCTCATGGAAGATATGTTCTGTCTTATGCATTTGACCAGGTGGACTATGATCACACACTGAGTTTCCTTGGTGTTGATCCCGTAAACAGCGAATGGTATGCTAAATGCATCAAGGGGACTTTCAATCTTGTAACTAGGGTGTCCGAAGATGTCTATTTGGAGCTTCTACTGTTTATTTCTGATAACTGGCTGAATAAAAATTTCCACACCAGCATCAAGAAAGTACCACTAATAAAATGTTCAGGTTATGGAACCGAATCTTTGTGCCGCATAAGTGCAATCCAGAATGGTGATAGTAAAGTTTGTGTATCCAATGATTCTCATCATGTCTCATGGCTGATTGATTGGAATAAGGAGTTTCTACCTGCCGGCAGTCTTCTCTTTATGCCAAAAACCACACAGGAAGCTATCCAGTCTTGCTCTAGGAAGGAGGCATTGGTGAAATGGCTTTTAGATCAAGTTAAGGTTCATTTTGTAAGCGTAGATGAATATGCAAAGGATCTCCTCGACAATTCACTTAATGAGCGGAAGCTTGTGATTGCATTTGCCCACTTCATATATCATTCCTGGTGCAAGCTCTATATCTCAACGCAGAAAGTAAATAAATTATGTGGAGATATGCCGCTAGTGGATAAGTACGGGAACATCATCAGAAATAGGAAGAAGGTGATTGTGGATATGTGTGGGAACATCATTGAAAACAGGAAGGGGGTAATTGTGCCTGCCAATGGAAGCAAATGGGCAACACTGACTGATTCTAATTTATGGAGGAAAGAAGGCTACGTTGAGTTAGGGGAAGATTATTTCGCTGCAGACTGTTTTGCTGGTAACTGCACACCACAGGAGAAGCTCCTAGAGTTCCTTAAAGTTCGTACTGCAGCTACGGACATCCCTTATATACCTGCTCCCAGTGATAGTATATCGTCTTTATCTGCACCACTTACTAAGGAAAATGCATTCTTGCTTTTGGACTGGATTCGTCGTCTTGTGCATAAACATGTTTCTGTCTCACAGAATTTTGCGAAGTGCATACAAGAAGGTGGTTGGCTGAAGGTTACTTTGAATGGCTCTCCTGGTTTTAGGCCACCTTCGCAGTCATTCCTACTTGAATCATCATCGGGAAACATTTTGCAGAATGGCTTTGTGTTTGTTGATATCCCATTGATTGATCAGAATTATTATGGTAAGAGGATTAATAAGTACAAGGAGGAGCTAAAAAGAATTGGAGTCAGGTTTGAGTTTGGAGAAGCATGCGAATATCTGGGGAAGCATCTGATGTCTCTTGCTGCTTCTTCCACTTTAACCCGTGGCAATGTACTTTCTATACTCCGTTTCATCAAATATTTGAGGGACAATTGTTTTTCTTCTGCTGATTTTATCTGTAGTATTAAAGAAGGTCAGTGGCTTAAAACGTCCCTTGGCTTCAGGTCTCCGGTGGGTTCTGTTTTGTCTGACAAAGAGTGGATAGTTGGGTCGCAGATTAGTGACATTCCCTTCATTGATGAAGGATTTTATGGTGAAGAAATTTTTCAGTTTAAAAAAGAACTTGAGTTGCTTGGTGTGGTAGTCAAGTTCGGCGAAAGTTACCAGCTAATCATTGACAACCTAAAGTCACCTTCTTGCTTGACTTCTTGGACACCCGAGATTGTTCTATACATGCTTGAATGCATGCATATTTCCAATTCATCTGGGAAACTTGTCATAGCGTTGAAAGAGTTGAATTGCCTGAAGACAAACATGGGTTACAAGCGTCCAGAGGAATGTCTCCTGTTTGACCAGGATTCCGACTGGGGCTGCATTCTTCACGTCTTTAGTGGTCTTCCGTTGATTGATCACGATTTCTATGGAGACAGAATATTTACCTACAGAACTGAGTTGAAGAAAATTGGGGTGGTGGTCGATTTTGTGGATGCCACTAAAGTATTTGCTCACTATTTCACGCAGTTTGCATCATCGACTTCCATCACCAATGAAAATGTTGTATCACTTCTGTTGTGTTACAGAAATCTGAAGGGAACTCCTTTTAAATTTCCTGAAGATCTTATAAGCCGCATTCGCGAGGAAAAGTGGTTGCGCACTCGCCTTGGTGATTATAGATCTCCGAAAGATTGCATTCTCTTTGATCCCGATTGGGAATCTATCTCTCCCATGTGTCTTCTCCCATTCATTGATGATTCTGACAGTCACTATGGCAAGAACATTCATGATTTTAAGGAAGAACTGAAGAGCTTTGGGGTTGTTGTGGAATTCAAGGATGGAGTCAAGTTTGTGGAATCTTGTTTAAATTATCCCCTGAATCTGAGCTGCATTTCTCGAGAAAATGCGCTAGCATTGCTGGAATGCTTGCAGATCTTATTGCAGGAGAAAGATCACTCCTTTCCTGATGTGTTCTTGAAGAAAGTTTCTCAACCATGGTTGAAGACTTATGCTGGTTATAGGCCTCCCAACATGTGCTTGTTGTTTGATTCCAAGTTTGGCTCGTACGTAAAGCAGACTGATGGGCCCTTCATTGATGAAGAATTTTATGGATCTAAAATTACAATGTACAGGAACGAGCTTGCTGAAATAGGGGTGACTGTTGAAGTGGAACAAGGGTGTTCTGTGATGGCTAGCCACCTTGATCTTCACGATGAATTTTCGACCTTTGTTCGAGTATATAATTACTTGAGCGAGTTTAAGTGGGAGCCAGATAGTGAGGTCGCCCGAAAGATCTGGATTCCGAAAGGAAATAAAAATGGAGAGTGGGTTGGTGCAGATGAATGCGTTATACATGACAGGGATGAGCTGTTTGGTTTGCAGTTAACTGTCTTGAAGAAACACTATGAGCAAAAATTGCTTAATTTCTTCTCTTGTGCATTTAGAGTACGATCCCAACCTTCGGTTGATGATTACTTGAAGCTTTGGAAAGTTTGGGAAAGCTCTAAAAGCGGATTGTCTCATGATCAGTGCTGCAAGTTCTGGCTTTATGTTTCGAAGCACTGGAATTTAAAGACGGAGAAAAGTCTTGCTGATGCCCTTTTGAAAGTACCCATTTATTCAGTCTCCGGTGAAATCTTGTTGTGCAACAAGAAAGATGTTTTCATTGCCGATGACCTTCAGTTACAGTGTCTTTTCGAACAGTCTTCTCACTTGATATTTGTTTGGTACCCTCAGCCAAGCTTGGCTTCCTTGCCTCGAACTAAGCTGCTTGAAATCTACAAAAAAATCGGCGTTCGCGCTATTTCTGATTCTGTGCAGAAGGAAGAACTTTCCCTTGCAAATGATGCTGAACTACATATAATCCCAAGGAAAAAATTGTTCGGAACAGCGCTGCTGAGGCTGATTCTCGGATTTCTAGCTGGTCCTCCCATTGAAATGGAAGCAGAGAAGAGGCGAAAAGCTGTCCAAGGTCTTTTCAATGTTGCTGTCGTGGAGACACATGAACCAATCATTGTAAGTTATGATCTGCCTTTATCCTCTGGGAGAATTTTGAATGTTAGAGGCACACGTCAGATACGGTTGGACAGGGAGAACTCCAAATTCTTCATCCAGAAGATGGACAAATCCGGTGGACAGAAGAGTATGTTTGAGTTTGCTACATATTTCGCCGAAGCAATTTCTGAGTGTGTGTTATGGGAGAGCACTGATCATATACCTGCACTTTCGGAGCTGATCAAGTGGGCGTTTGTGCTAGATTTTGATGAGGAAGCTGTCGATTGCTTGATGAAGTCGAAGAATTTGCAGATCTTCGTCGAGGATGCGGAGTTTCTGAATTCTGCCTATCCTTCTATCTAGTTATGCTTTTTTTTTGTTTCAAGAAAATTATATAGTCTCCTTCTCAGCAGATGACTTGAACTGTATGTTATGCTGTTTTCGTTGTTTGGGTTTTTTACAGTTGGATTCTCTTGTTCTTCTGAACAAGTGATTGCTTCCTTTACCATATAAATTACCTTTTGCATGCATGATGAGAATAAATAAAAAAAATTTAGTTTAAATTCTGCATAGAGACCAGATTAGAATAATTCTCCCAGCAGCCATCTACTTGTAATTGATCGTGAGCTCGTCTGAACTAGTTTTCCCCTTCCTTACGGAATCTCTGAAGCAACCATTGATGGCAAGTTGCGAACTAAAAAAAGATTCAATTTCGAATTGGGTGATACTAGAGATACCATCTTTTTAGACCATATTTGTAGACCATATGATGTGGCGGTTCATGGTTGAATTTCTTCTTTAAATAATGAGTAATGCTAAAAGAGACCAAATTTGTAAACCAAATGATGTGACAATTGACAGTTGGTCTTTTTTTTTAAAGTCATTAAATCATGAAGTTTTACTTTAGAGCAGCTCCAGCCCATCATATTGCTGGGGGGGGGGGGGGGTTGTGGAGCTCGGGCTCCAGCCCGTTGGAAAATTGATAGCACAAGCTACCGAGGTGGCTGACGTCAGGCAGGCGTCAGCCACGCGGTTTAAAAAATTTTGCGTGAGGCGCGTCGCCGACAGGTCTGCAGCGGTGGGGCCCGCTGTCGGCCACTCCGAATCCGACCGTTGGGGTAAGCCACGTGGCTTCCCTTGGACTGTGAGATCTCAATGGCTCTTTAATTTGAGCCGTTGGATCTTCAACGGTAATAAAAAAAAAAAGGGATTTAATCTCAACCGTTGGATCTCAGATCAACGGTTGACATTAATTCCTTTAAAAATTAAAAAAAAATGTTTTAAAATTCAGAAAAGTTACTGTTGTGACACGTGGCACAATCTGGAGCGTTGAAATTCAAATTTTGTTAAATCCAATGGCAGAGATTAATTAAGGGAATAAAAAATTAAAAAAAATTGTAAAAAATCTGTAAAAATCTGTAAAAATCGGGAAAATTTCATCTACCTTGGCAATTTCTATAAAAATCGGGAAAATTTGTAAATTTTTTTTTTACTTTTCTATAAATACCTTGGCAATTTCATCTACCTTACACCACAATTCCATATTTTCCCAACATCTTTCAAGCTTTCTCCTATCTTTCTCTCAAAGTTTCAATCCATTTTTTTTCAAAAAAAATGACAACTGGTGCAGGTACGAACTGGACGCTTCTTGAAGATGTTGCGTTGTGTGCTAGCTGGGTTCAAATCACTCATGATTCGATTTCGGGGAATGAGATGTAGTTGCGAGAAATGTGGAGTCTTATTCATTCCGCATATATTGAGAAAATGGGTGGCCAAAGAACCAAAGATTCATTGTCCAGTCGTTGGAAACTACTTAGCCAATCGTTTAGTATGTGGAGAGACGCCTTGACACAAGCTAGTGCTAATCTTCGAAGTGGAGAAAATTTAGCAGATCAGGTAATAATATATTTATTTCTTTATTTGTATTATTTAATTGTTACCTATTTTCATTATAATTATTTCTTTGTATTATACCTACTTTTAATATATTTATTTAATCTCCCACATTGTATAGGAACTTCAAGCACAAGCTTGGTATGGTGCTCAAACCAAAAGTAAAAATAAAACATTCACCCGCCATGAATGTTGGAATGTTTGTCAAAGATTGTCCAAAATTCAAAGTTGTGCTTGTCGGTCCAGAAGTTTTCATGAACAGCACCCCTCTACACTCTACACCCGATGAAGATGAAGATGATGCAGAAGATGTGCCAGAAACGCCTCCCGTTGAACAAGCTTCGGGGTCGACCCGTTTTCCAATTAGGCCCCAAGGTAAGAAAGCTTCAAAAAGAAAAGGTAATGCTTCCAAGAGTGTAACATCCCGTTCAAAATTTAACTTATTTTATTCCCGAAAGTGGGAAATGACGTGCTTTTGCCCTCGGTTGACTTTTCGTTGACTTTTGTGTCGTGAATCAGACGACACATCCAATTGTATTTTCTTTGACGTGCTCGTCGATATGAATGTAGACGCGAGCTGTACGTCGCTCGGATCCGAACGAATATTTTACTGGCGTTGGTTTTCGCGTTTCCGTATTTCAAATTTGGGCTGTTTGGGCTGGGGCCCACCCTCTGAGCCACGGGCCTCATCCTGCATTTCCCGGGATTTGGTCCGATTGGCTTTGCTCTTTGTGGCCGAGCCTTCTCCTCCCTTCTTCTTCCTCTTCTTCCCCGCAAACCTAAGGCCAAACCGTGGCCTTCCCGCCTCTACCATTTTTAGTTTCCAATAAACCTGCACCAAAACGTACACAAAATCCCCGCAACTTCGTGGGTGTCCTTAACTGACAAACCCAGAAAATGGTGGAATTACTCAAGCCACCCCGTGGCTTGAGTTTGGACCCTTTTCCTCGGCTTTTCCTTCCAAAACGAACCTAAATCACTTAAACGAATCACCACTGTTCCTTCGGGAGGTCCATTGTACCTTGTTCAAGCCTTGATGGTGGTGGTTGGCCGAGAATCGAGGAAACCGTGATCGACTTTTTGCACCGTGCTTCTTCCTCAATTCAGGCCACTTCTTGGCCAGTTTTGGTCCCCAAAATGGTAAAATCTTGTTCTCTTCCTATCTCTAGCTTCATTTTGGTACTTGAATCGTCCAATTTGGACTTAAAACGAAGAAGTTATGAAGCTTTGAAATTTCCTTAAATCCTGGGCCATTCCCGCATTCCATGACGGCGACGGCGGCCGCACGGCTGGCGGCGGCGCCGGCGACCGGAATCCTGGCAGAGATGACCGCGCCGACGTCATCGGATCGGGTTGGACCGCATGCTGGACGCCAGCAGACCGGATGCATGGACGCCGCATGACGTTGTCAGCTTAGACCGGGCTGAGCCGAGCCGCGTGACGGCTTGAGCCGAGCCGTGTTGACCGGCTGAGCCGAAGCCGCGTTGACCGGCTCACCGCCCAGTTGACTAGCCCGCTACAGAGCCGCGCGTGGCCGCAGGCCCGACTCTGCCGCGCGTGAGGGCGTGGGAGGTCCAAATTGAGTTCCCCGTTTTCACCCTGCCCACACTCGTGACGACGTGTACTACCTCGGGGTAGTATGCATGTTAATTTTTGAGGTGTTTTGGACCTCCAATTTGAGAAAGCAAGGATAATAGGTGTAATTAATCTGCTAATTCGGGTAACCTTGGAGCTAATCATTGTACCGGTGATTTCTCATAGGGTGGGGGCCTATCCAGAGACTACCTAGGCTACCTCAGACGGGGTACTTCTGACCCGCGATCTACATGTGAGAGTGAGTGGCCTTTGTTTTGATAAATGTATATATATACGTATGGTTTTTCAACGCTTTCTTTAATTGTTAGCGTACTTGCATATCACTATCATTACGGTGTTGGAGTGTAACACTCGTACTATGTTGCCATGCATGTTTTATACTGTTGCTCATCGCAGATGGCTACACCTTATGTATTCAGTACCAGTCTTGTGGCCGACTAGCCTTGATGTTAGGAGTAGTCACTATCGCTACCGCTACGCAGCTTTGGATCCATTAGGGTACTAGCCTGTTTCAGGTTGCACTAGGCAACTCGAACTTGTGTGACCGCACTTTGTGCACCAGCGCTAGCGTGCTAGACTCGTCATTGTAGTACTCAACGTATTACTTTATACCTAGCTTGTTCCTCGTGGTTTAGCCACTTGGGCATGTGTGTTTACATATGGGTGGAGCATGTCAGTACATTATTATCGGGAGTACCTGAATGTTTTCAATGACAGTATTTTGAGGTTCATGCCTACGGGTATGACGTATTTTCAAATTATACTTGTTTTCAAACGAGGGGTTACTAAACTTTTGAAAACAACGGCTTTATCAAACTTTTTAGTTTCTTTTGACCCACTCACCGTTTTATGTTTTGCGCCCCTCCAGGTTCGTTGGCAGGGAGCTTGTGACGTCGATGGTGCGTGGTATGACAATGTAGGGGTTGTTTCTACGTTGTTTAGATTTGTACCCCTTACTCTTACTCATGTTGTAGCCTTTTTATTTCTTCCGCACTCGACCTTTGATTCAATACAATTTCCTTTATTCATTTTAAATTTCTTTTTTGGCTTTCACATACGCTTAACGCGTGCGTTTCGCACTTCCGACACCCTCGCTCGTCCTCGGATCGGGACGTGACAAATTGGTATCGTGAGCGTGGCTTTTCGTAACCGAGGCTCTTTCTTTCTACTCCGTACTTGTCCTGGGTGGTATCGTACTCTGAATTTCTTGAATTCCGATTCTTGATTCTTACCCTTGAATCGAGAATTTTCCGAACTTTTACACTTTTGGTGTATTGTTTCCTTAAGCACTCCTAAGTTCTTCTTAGTGTCATACCACTCGACGTCATGTTTATGCGCTCGCAAGCCTCCGATTTCGACGCTTTGTCGCTACGTACGCGTAGAATTTTCGTAATTGACTCGTGCGACCTTGGAGCTTGGTTGACGAGGAGCTTGAGGCCGTGACGTTCGACGTCTTCTTGTAACTTCCGATGAAATCACACTCAATCGGGAAACCGGTTCAGTTGTCGTATTTTCGGAGTGTGGTGCCTCGCTTGACACAACGGACAGATTTTCATCAAGTACTTTCCCCTTGGGACAACGCAGCTGATGTTGGCGGAACCCGTTGACTACCCTTCGTGTTCGACATGTTCCAAAGGGACTTAATTCGTGAGACTTAGTTTCACAAATTCCTTCGCACTCATTAGTGTTTTACACTTAAATCAACGACTTCACCTTCGGTAACGCTAGTTTTCTTGGCGTTGCTTGTTTGGACGCATTTTCTACTTCTTAGTTAGCTTTGACCATCGCCCAGTACGTCGCCGGATGTTCAAATCAAGTTAGCAAGTAGTTTGGAGACGGATTTTCCTCTCTAACTGTTTTCCAAACCACTTTCCATTTTCATTCGGAAATGGAAAAGTATCATCGTGAATTCTGTATTCTTTACTTTCCGCACGTGACGACCGCAATGACCTTTTCGATGATCGTAAACCGAACTGCCGGCTCTAATTTTCTAACAATTCGTGACTACTATTTTTCGGTAGTTTTGGACAACGTCCATCTTCGTGGTGTTGTTCAACTGTGTGGAGTCTCTACGACTGTTTTGTTTGTCGTGACTCAACTTTCTTCGAACGTTGAAGAACTTCTTTTTTCTGACTTCCTGAGCTCCACATTTTCTTTCCACTCATGACTTTTGTCATTCAAATCGATCATTTTCCCACTTGTGCAGGTGCGGCTATCTTGACTATTCGCGAAGGACGGTATGACTGTATATCCACGAGTGACGGTGATTGGACAATAACTGGTTTTGATTCTTGTTGCGGCGTATCCACTGTCTGGAGTACAGTTTGATCTTTTTATCGAATCTTCGTTTTCGAAACGCCGATGAGGACTTTTCTACCGTGACTGTCTACTTGGCAACTGCTGCCATCTTTGTCTCTCGGTTTCAAACCAAAATCTACTACAACTGAACTTTCTTTCCCGCTTAGCCATTCCTTTGGCTATGGGAGATCACTGGCCCTCACCACCAGCTTTGTCGATCTCAATTTACCGACCTCGTAACCTTTGAGACCTAGTTCGAAATTTTCCCGCGAGGTTCGATTTGAACTTCGGCTATTTCTTGGTGAAACCAACTCTTAAGTATCTCAAACTAATCACCAGTTAACCCTGGAAGCCCCAGGAACCTTGCTTGGGCCATTTCTATGGCAGTTTTGGCCGAGAAAACACCAAAACCCGACCCAGCCACCCAAAGGGTTGGGTATCGGGCGCTATTCTTTCGGCTCCGAAAAGAATATGTCTTTCAACGTGGAAGTTCAGCCTGAATCATCCAGTAGTGGATCAACTTCACCTTAAACCGTGAAGGCTGACTCGCAAAAATCCAAGCTCAAGCATCGGGTAACTCCAACGAGTCTTTCGCCCGGCCTAAGTATCGTTGCGACACTTGTCATTTTGGTGAGTGTAAGCAAGAAACTCAAGTGTGCCATGGCTGTGGACGATTGAGACACAGAGCTAACCAGTGTCCGCAGTACCGGCAAGAAACCTACCTTTGGTCTGTTTCGATCCAAGTAGTTGGACGAACGCATTCTATCGGTAATCTACTTTCGGTGGAGACGCACATTGCCAAGGCAATGTCATTCCATACTGGAACCTTCTCCCGAATCTTGGTTATGTTACTTTTGTATCCTGGTGGTGCCTGGCTGTTCCAGTGTGGAACGCTTGCTCTGCTCCCCGGACGAGCTGTACTTTCACCGCAGGATACTCCGAACGATTCCTACCTTGTTTCTAAACGCAAACTTTCTTTTTTGGGTCTTATTACTTGTGATCCAAACGGATCCAAGTATTTCCTACTTAGCTATTTCACTTCTTGCTTATTCTAAACTATCACCACATTGTACTCCTACCGAAAGTACGATTTAAATTTCCATGCCGTGGAGGCAAAGTTTGTCTTGTTCTCAGATTTGCCTGCGATACTCCGCTATCATCGCTAATCAAGTTTGCTTGCCAATCTCATTCCCCTGATGTCGGCTTTGACGTGATCCTAGGAATGAATTGTTACTCTTAATTTTGTGTCAGCAGGGATTGTCGACGGAGGTTGACCACCTTCTGCCACCTCGGCATATACCGAATGTGACGCTTGTCGGCGAGTACCGAAAATCGACTCGTAGGCTGACTTTCAGCTACGAGTGAACGAACCCTTTGAGTTCTAGTTGTTCTGGCTTTACCACACGTGTCGGTGTTGGAAATCGAAATTTCCTCTTGTGTTGACGATGTACCGTTAAGGTCAACAAAAAAAAAAAAAAAAAAAAAAAAATCTCTTGGATCTTTCCTACGATCTACCTGGTTTATCGCTTGATCTGCAAAATGGTTTTCACCATCGATCTCTCCAAGTATTGAGCGTATCTCTCTCTCTCTTACCTCCTCTTACGTGAGTGGTGGAGTTGAAGATTTTCAATTTCAGGCACTTTTGCCAAGAAATTCTTTCCGCCTTCTGCACCTCAAACTTGTGGAGCTTCTCGGTCTTCCATTTGTTTGTTTGGTTTCTGTACTTTAAGGCTCGTACAGATTGTAGGCACTGAATCGGGCACCCATTTAAGACCGTTATCTCGTGCCTAGAATCGGTGATCTCCTTGACCAAATTCCAAGGCACTTGTTTCTTTTTATGACCGATCCGTGGGCTGATTACCTGGCTAGCTATAGATCAAGAACTTCGGGCCGCTATTTGACCACTTTTTGGACTCGTTACGAACCTTACGAGTTTTCTTGTCATACCTTTCGATGACACGCCTCAAGAACTCCTTGCTATGAACTTGGTGACTCGAAAGTACTTTGCCCGTATCTCACAAGTTCGCATAGTTCCCGTGATTGACTTTCTGGCGTATTCCAATTCTGGGCCGATCATGCAAAAATGTTTGCGCATGATTCGTTGAAGCTTAAGAACCAACTTTTGCCGCTCGGACCTAATCATGTGTCTTTCTTGGGACATGTGATTCCCAAGTGGATTGTTCTCTTGTCGATCCATGGCTACTGTATGAGATCTGGGAGCGACCGTAGAAGTGTTACAAGTTTCGAACTTTCTTGGCTCATTCTGCTCGGTCTTTACCGACGTTTCGGTGAAGGATTTCTCTCGTTGTCTTCCGCTCTCACGAAACTCTGCCAGAAGGACGGTGCGAATCTGTAGAAGGACGACCACGAGCAAATCTTCCGACTGCTCAAGTTTGGTCTTACTTCCTGTTCTTGTATTAGCACTTTCCAACGACGGCGGTACCTTGTGCTCCCATGTGTTGATGCGTCACTCGAGCGGGTTGGTCTCAGGTGTTAATACAGCATGGATGTGGATAATCGCTCATGCCTTCAAAGTGACTGAAACCGCATGAGATGAATTATCATACCCATGATTGAAGTCTGCTGCCGTGCATCTTACTCCAGATTCTGGCAACATTTTCTTTGGTGAGACGTGTTGACCGTCTACCGATCACCAAAATTTGAGACGTCTCTTCTCTTTTCTTTCCTGAGACCTCAATCTCTGTCAAATGAGTTGGATGTAGTTGATGGGTGACTACGATTGCACTATCGATTACCACCTCCCTAGTCAGTGCAAACGTAGTAGCAGTAAACTCTATCGGTCCTTTCCTGACGACTGACACTCTTCCAGTTAGCTGTATCCTTCTTTGACTAAACTTCGAAGCACTGGTGTCACCTTTGAGTTGTGGCATGCCGGAGCACTGTTTGTCAACTTTCGGTTCGATTAACTGTCTTCTTCTCCCGCATCCCTTTCGGGGAACGGCTCGAGAAGATGTTTTGGGAATGCTTTTTGTACTCCAATCTACCCTCATTGAGTTTATGGAAATTTCTGGGGACGAAATTTTATAAGGGGGTAGATTGTAACATCCCGTTCAAAATTTAACTTATTTTATTCCCGAAAGTGGGAAATGACGTTAAGCCCCCGGGGTTGACTTTCACTTTTGTGTCGTAACTCGTGCAATGGACACATCCAATTGTATTTTCTTGACGTGCCTGCCGATACGAATTGTAGACGTGAGCCGTATCAGCCGTTCGGACTCCGAATCCAACATTTTACGGGCGTTGGTTTTCGGCGTTTCCGTATTTCAAATTTGGGTTGTTTGGGCTGGGGCCCAATTCTCTGCAGCCACGTGGGCCTATCCCAGATTTCCTGGATTTGGTCTGATTGGCTTTGGCTCTTTGTGGCCGAGCCTCTCCTCCTCTCTTCTTCCTCTTCTTCCCGCAAACCCAAGGCCAAACCGTGGCCTTCCGCCTACCATTTTTGGCTTCACAAACCTGCACCAAAACGTACACAAAATCCTGCAACTTCGTGGGTGTCCAGAATCTGGACAAACCCAGAAAATGGTGGAATTACCTGCCACCCCGTGGCTTGAGTTGGACCCTTTTCCCTCGGCTTTTCTTCCAAAACGAACCTAAATCACTTCAAACGAATCACCAACAGTTCCTGGAGGTCCATTGGTACTCTGTTCCCAAGCCTTGATGGTGGTGCTGGCCGAGAATCGAGGAAACCGTGATCGAATTTCAGCACCGTGGCTTCTTCCTCACCTCAGGCCACTTGGCCAGTTTTTGGTCCCCAAAATGGTAAAATCTTGTTCTCCTCATCTCTAGCTTCATGGTACTTGAATCGTCCAATTTTGGACTTAAAACGAAGAAGTTATGGTTTTTGAAATTTCCCCAGAACCGCCATTTTTCCCAGATTCCGGCGACGGCGACGGTGGCCGGCATGGCACGGCGGCGGCGCCGGCGACCGGAATCCTGGCAGAGATGACCGGCGCTGACGTCATCGGACTGCTGGACCGCATGCTGACGTCAGCAGACCGGATTTGCTGACGCCAGCATTGACGTCAGCTTGTGACCGGCTTGAGCCGAGCCGCGGTGACGGCTTGAGCCGAGGCCGGTGTTGACTGGCTTGAGCCGAGCCGCTGACCGCTCACCGGCTCGCTTGACCAGCTCGGCGCGTGAGCCGCGTGGAGCCGTAGGCTCGACCCACACAAAGGCGTGAGGGCGTGGGAGGTCCAAATTGAGTTCTGCTTTCACGGGTCGATTCGTGACGACGTGTACTACCTCCGGGGTAGTATGCATGTTAATTTTTGAGGTGTGTTTTTGGACCCCTCCAATTTGAGAAAGCAAGGGATAGGTGTAATTAATTCGCACCCGTAACCTTTTGAGTTAATCATTGTACCGTGGGATTTCTCATATAGGTGGGGCCTATCCGTAGGGACTACCGGCTACCTGTGACGGGGTACTTCGACCTCATGATCTACAAAGTAGAGTGAGTGGGTCTTTGTTTTGATAGCGTATATATATACGTATGGTTTTTCAACGCTTTTCTTTAATTGTTAGCGTATTTTGCATATCATTACTTAAAAGTTGGAGGTAGAACACTGCATTTGATGTTGCCATGCATGTTTTATACCGTTGCTCATCGCAGATGTATACACCCCAGGTATTAGTACTCGGGCCCAGGCCGTGACTAGCCTTGACGTTAGAGAAGTCACTACCGCACTCGCCACGCAGCTTGGATCCATTGTAGGTACTAGCTCGTTCTAGGTTGCACTAGGCAATCCCTTTGAACTTGTGTGACCGCACTTTGTGCACCAGCGCTTAGCGTTAGACTCGCGTCATTGTAGTACTCAACATTACTTTTATACCTAGCTTGTTCCTCGGTTTAGCCACTGGGCATGTGTGCTTTACATATGGGTGGAGCATGTCAGTACATTATTATCGAGTACCAATGTTTTCACGACAGCATTGAGGTTCATGCCTACTGGTATGACGTATTTTCTCAAATTATACTTGTTTTCAAACGAGGGGTTACTAAACTTTTGAAAACAACGGTTTTACTAAACTTTGCTTTTTGACCCACTCACCGTTTTATGTTTTGCGCCCCTCCAGGTTCGTTGGCAGGGAGCTAGACGTCGATGGTGCGGTATGACAATGTAGGGTTGTTTCTACGTTTGTTTAGATTTGTACCCTTACTCTACTCACGTTGTGTATTCTTTTTATTTCTTCCGCACTCTGACCTTGATTCAATACAATTTCCTTTATTCATTCTTAAATTTCTTTTTGGCTTTCTGTCACGCTAACGCGTGTCGGCCAGCACTTCCGACACCTGGCTCGTCCGGGATCGGGACGTGACAAAGAGTGATTATGCAAAGTATATGGAAGACATTGCCCGTCAAGGTGAATTGTCTTTGGCTCGGGAATTGGCTAAATTTGAGGCTTATAAGGCTAGAGAGGATGCAAGGTCTGCAATGATTATGCAAAAATTTGAAGCCGATCAGAGAGAAAGAGAACTACTTCGGCAAGAAAGAGAGCATGGCAGACAAGAAAGAATGGCTCAACGGGATCGTGAGATTATGAAGGAGCCTTTAGAAGGGAAGTCTCCCAACTCTAAATACTTTTGGCAGTCAGAGAAAGCGGATGTGGTGCGAAGGAGGCGTGAACGAGAAGCGAGAGCAAGAGAAGATGGTCCTAGCACCACAACACAGGATCATCCTAGCAACACCGATTGCCTAGGTGGAGAGTAGCCATTCACTTTGTTGTAACCGGAACCCATAATTTTCCAATCAATTTGGGTTGTAATTTATTATTCATTTAATAGAGTTCTTCATGTTGTTTCAAATTTATTGATTGTAGCCCATAATTTAAAGTAAGAGTATATTTATTTGAAGTTAGAGAATTTTTATTCAAAACACCAAATAAAAATTGCATAAACACACCAAATAAAAATTACATAAACACACGAAATAAAAATTACTTGAACATACCAAATAAAAATACATAAAAACACCAAATAAAAAAGTAATGAACTTAAGCATCTTCAACACCCCTGTGCGCCCACTGGTGCTCTATCAAGTCAAGTTGGTGGGCATTGTGCATATATGGCCGTTGAAGTGCAGTATATCGTTGAATGATTTTGTCATTGTAACGTCCATCCCTTTGTAATGGGTCGTGTTGCATAGGTTCTTCGGTAGCGTCATGAGCACAATAATGATAGGGATTTTGGTGAAGAAGGAAGCAAAAACTATGAATGGTGGTGTGAGATTTCTGAGGATGGATGGTGGATTATATGGAGGATTCAGAAAGGATTAGGTTGTTGATAATGCCACGTGGCATGCTGTCATTTGTTAAAAAGTCGGTGGAAATTTTTACTCGAAATGTGTAATCGGGTTGTGACACGTGGCATGCCGTCATTCGTAGTGGAAATCTTACTCGAAATGTGTAATCGGCTTGTGACACGTGGCACATTGAGAACGATTAAAAATTTTATCCGATATAACAAATAAAATTATTTTGAATTATTTTATAAATAAATAAAAAATACAAATATTTTATTGTTATTGATTTTTCGGATAATGACACGTGGCGCAACGAGAACGATTAAAAATCTAATCCGAAATTACAAATAAAAATGATTATGTATTATTTAATGAGTATAAATAATACTAATATTTAATTGCCAATTGCCAGGGCAATTTAATTGTAGGGGTGGAGATGAAAAAAGCAATTACCAGAGGAATACATTGTTCATTGGGGTGGATTGAATAGTGATTGCCTGGGAGAAAGTGGACAGGGGTGGAGTTGCTCTTATTGACACATCATTTGGTTTAAAAAATTTGGTCTTAAATAATTAAAAATGGAATCCAACCATTAACTACCACACCATTTGGTTTACAAAATATGATCTAAAAAGATGATCTCCCTAACATTTTCATTTCGAATTCTTTGTGATTCAAGTTATATATATCAAGAAAATAAATCTGATAAATTCGTAACTTCACATCCCATCTATTCAAAGTTGAAAAAATATATTTTTTGGATTTATTTTTGTGACAAACCAAATATATATTCTGATATATTCAAGAAAAAGGATGTCATGAGTTTCTTTTTCTTCTTTTTTTTGCCATGAGAATGTAGACATAGTCATAAACTCACAATATTGAAAGGTGAGAAGAGGAAGAGGGAGCAGCAGGTCTTCCACTTTGTCCATTGGAAACTGATCAAAGGGAGAAAACAAAACGTCACAGATTCTCAAGCAAGACGAAAAGACTAATAAATTAAGCTAATCCTTGCATTAATTGAAATTAATCAATATCAACAAATTACTTCTCTCTCATTCTCAAACATAATAAATAAATCAACTCTTGCTCTTTCTCATTGTCCAAGTTTATTAGTTTGTTTGTACTCCAGAAGTGTTCGTGTTTTGATTTGCTAAGGAACATAGACGGCTATGGCAACTTTGCGGAGAGAGCACATAGAAGAGATAAGGAAGACAAAGTTCTCCATAGGAGGGGAACAAACCAACCCTTTGACCGAGGATCTTCACCAGGCTGTTAAAAATCTGTCTGCTGAACTCTATGCTAAGGATGTTCACTTCCTCATGGAACTCATCCAGGTTTTCTATAATGTTTGTTTTTTGTTAGTCAATATCTAGATGTAAAACCTTAGATACTAGCAGTTTGAATAACTAGATGATGTAATGGTTATTTAGTACAAGCTACTTCATTTGCAGAATGCAGAAGATAATGAGCATTCAGAGGGTGTTGATCCATCACTTTAGTTTGTCGTAACATCCCAGGATATAACGCCCACAGGAGCTCCAGCTCCATTTGCAGTGTTGGACGCTCCACCAAGAAAGGTAACAGGACGCGCGGCTACATTGGAGAGAAAGGTATGAGTATTTATGCACAGCGTGCTTCTTTTTTTACGAAAGACTTGGCCAGATTATTACAGAGGGTCATTTCAATAGGGATAGCTAGTAAGACTGATTCTGTGACAAAGTATAACACTTATTCCGAATCCTGCATGTTCCATCTCTCAGTAGAGACAAAGGGAAATGAGCTCAAAAAAGTTTGCAGTTTTTATATTTCGAAGCAGAAGTTTCCTGTCAAGGATGAATACAGAGTGGATAGGAGAATGGGGGTGGATGAGTGGATGATAACGCTCGCATTTCCCTTTGGTGAACGCCTTGGCGGAGGACCGAACTCACCACCGGGGATCTATGCATTCCTTCCAACGGAGATGGCGACAAACTTTCCCTTTATAATTCTGGCAGACTTTCTTCTTGCATCATCAAGGGAAACAATTCTCCTGGAGAACATGTGGAATCAGGGGATTCTTAACTGCGTGCCCGCTGCATTTGTTAATGCATTTCTCTTTCTTGGTAACCATTACAGTTCTCCTAAGTCCAGGTTCTTGCCTGTCTATCCGTCTTGCTACAAAGAACTGAATGTCGTCAGGAAGTTGATAAAAGAAAAGCTTCTTGACACGCACATTTTACCTTTTATGGTCCTGCATGGAGACGGAGTGATCTGGAGGAATTAAAGAGTTTTATTGAGTTTTGCTACTTTCAATTCTGAGTTGATCAAGCTGGCCTTTGTGCTAGAACAATGTTATGATTTGTACTTTAATTTGTTTCGGTTTTACGCTTTTTGTTTGTTGAATTCTCCTTGTTATTCTGAACAAGTGATTGTTCTTTTATGATATGAACCATGTGCTATCATTTGGTATTTTCATAAGTTTACTAACAGGTTTGTTTTGTAATTGCTAATGATCTTTCATTACGTTAATTCCCGTTACTCTAATACTTCATTGCACTTAGCGGTTTTAAATATTGGCTCAAAGGTAACTTAATCAACTAATGTCTTCAACTTAAAAATCCGTCTGAATGTCTCATCCTGCAAAATAGTAGGAAAATAGTAACTAATCTAGTTTCCTGAGATAAAAAATATTTTGGACTTCCACTGGTGTGTAGAGAAATCCTGCTCTGTCATAGAAAAACTGATTTAGAATTACCCTCCTGGTTGCCTTCTTCTAATCGACCGTGATTTAGTTTTTCTGTGAACAATTAGGTATATATATATACTGATCAGGTTCTTATGAGCAATTTTTTTATCCTATTTGTGATCACTTAGGTACTTCTGATTTTTTTTTTTTTGTTTGATTTTTTTTGCTGTACGTAATTAAGAACAATGTCACCACGCATATATATCAGGCAAGAGAGCTTTGTCAACTGTAATCACAATGTACATCTACTGATTTACATTGGGACACAAATTTTGATCTAAAGGACATGACTTGGTGAGTCATGGCCCAGAATTACAGGAAAATGAAAATCTCAATGGCCAAGAACAAGAAAGAGATCCGAAGGAAAAGTAACAAAATAATACTATCACTCTTCTTGCTCATTCCTCATGGACAATCACTCAAGCCAACGCATTCTCTTACATGCAGCTTCATCCTGCACGACAGTATAAGTGCAACCCCCACCCTGCAGGTCAATTAATTTGACGAGTGATTAGCGGCGTGTGGGGGCTTGGAGATTTTGAATAGAAGGCTTCTTGGAACCGCAGCTCTGATATCTTATGTTAGACAACCACTAGACCCCAACCGCTGTCAGGGAATGGATCAACAATGTATATCAAGCTCACAATTCCTAGCGCGATCAAGTGGCTGCAGATTTCTCGGCCAGATAGGAGGCTCTGTCGTGGCCACCACTGCAACCTGGGTAGTAGCATCCTTTAATGTTCAATAGATTCTTTACGCGGAATCCATTTTTTACTCTTCTCCTTCTCCTTCCTTTCTTCTTTGTCTTTGTTACCTGGCCCTGAAAACATGACATGAAACATTTCAAAACAAATTCACAAACTGGTTTCTGCTTAATTAATCAATTACTTAAAATGCTCATAAGATATTTACATCATGGTGATCAGTCATTGACGCTACGCTATCAACACTGCTGTCAGCAGACACAGCACTTGGCGATTTCTTGTGCTTGATATCCTCATCCGTAGTGCTGTCATACTTGCCTGCATTTGTATGCATCAACTCCACAAATGTTCATATTTTTTTCTGAAATATTCAAATGTGCTACAAAAAAAATTGCATCCAATTTTCTATGCCAAAACTTACTGCTATCATTTTCAATTTCCAGAGCTTCCATGCAATAAACTCTAAAACTTGGTGATGCGGGACACATCAAAAATTCGCTGTTTCTCCGTGTACCATCTTCATTATCTTCGTCCTCTTCCTCTCCCTCTGTGGTGTCCTCCATTGCAAAAACCCCTCCTATATACACATTCACACCCTTTGGCTCTTTATGATCTTCAACGCTACATTCCGTCCCATCTCTCTTGATCTGCTCCTTGTTTTGGTCCTCATCATCAGCCTGTTTTGTGCCTTTGTCACACTCCGACGATATTGGTGCAACCTTGGACTTGTTCTCCAATGTTGGTGGTATCTTCGGACATGTTATTTTGTCAGACTCTGGTGAAGACCGTGGCGAATGTGGGAGAGAGTTATCAACCTCCTCCTGATCACCATCCTTAAGTAGCTGTTTCTTGGAGAGAGTACTAGCGGCTTTTAGCTTTCGTGCCTTGGACCGGATTTTCATCTCCTCGAAGCGTCTCTGCAAGAGAGAACGGATTCGAGGAGGCACGGCCTCGGCTTCTGGGGTGAGCTTTGAATTTTGGCCACCCATTAGAGAGGACAACAATGGGGGATTGTGGCCACAAAGGGTAGGAAGAAGAGAAGTAGAAGATAATGGGATTTGGAAAATTATGCGCTAGAAGGGAGAATATGAAAGAGATGGGTCAAAGGCAGTTAATTAGTTATAGGATAAACTTCATGTTCCTTGACAGTTAGGCAACCAAAAAAATAATAATAATGCAAATATTTGGTTTGATTAACTGTTAAAATATGGTTTTAGATTTGATTTTGGTTAATTATAGAAAATTGTTGGGGGTTTTGCAAACAACCTTACTATATTTGTAATTTTGTAGTTGTAAAAAATTTTTTGTTTTGTTTTTCATTTTTGTTTTGGGGCCATGTATTTCGGATGTTGAAAGAGTCATCCGCAGTGCCTTGGCAAGAATGTATGTCAGCTCCTGTGTATCGCTGTCAACGGTGTGTTGCCAGCTTCAACAAAATCTCAATGAGTTTTACGTCCAAAATCATTTTGATTGGAAATGTAATGTGTGAGGTTAGTCAGTGGTCAAAAATTTTTTTTTTTTTCAGCTTGAAAAAATTGAAGCTCCTTTCGAAAAATCAAGCTATTTTTTTATTTTAGTTTTATTTGTTGTATAAAGAATGATATAATACTCATTCATTTTAACGGAACATAAACAACTCAACTAGGTTTTTGACATGAGAGTGAGTCAAAAAACAAAGAAGATTAAGAACCTAAGGAATTTTGCAACTATTTTAATAAGATTTTTTTCCCCCTAAAAAAGGGTGAGAGAGCAACGTGCCCTTGGGCCTATGCTGCCTTGGCTTGGACTACACTATTTTAATTATATTAGACTAGCTAATGCTCGACCGCTATTTGCTAAACTCATAAATATTCGAATTAAATTATTAAATTGGAGAATAGTTCAACATATTGTATCTTACAATTCTTCTTTAAAAATAGTAAAACTCAATAGGACTAGCTCGCACTCAATTTCAATCTTGTCTGTCCCAGCCAGGCGAACAAAAAACCTAAGTTGCATGGACCATTTGGCCATTAAACATCTATCTAGCTAAAATGGTTTTCTATATGAATGATACTTGCGTTCCCCCTTTTGTCATCAAAATGTATCAAATATATCAACAGTGTAAGTAAAAATTAACATATTAATGATGAATCGTTCATTGATTTAATGCATTTGAATGACTAAACGATCTCCAATTCGAGTGATTTTTTGCAAGGATGATTTTCAAATGAAGATTAAGAAATTGAATGGTTCCTATTATGAAATTTCTACGGTGAAGATACGTTATTTACAAGTTGAGGAATGAACTCATTCCCCCAAGAAGGGACGTAAGTATTATTCTTTTTATATTTCACATTTCAATATAAATTGATTTTAATTGAAAATCTGGTAAGCCTATTTATTTTTCCTTCCATATCCAACGGCCTTGAATTCATGGGCTGATGGTGCAAATCCGATTCAAACAAATTCCAATCCAAATACAACTACATAAAGAAATCTCTAGTTCGAATTCTTTTTTTCTTTTTTTTTTTCTGAAAAATATGACTTTAGCTCCTAAAACTTAATTTTCTCTACATAAAACCCTACATAATTTTTTTACTTGAATAAAACCCAGTGATTAGGCTCCACATAAACAAATTCATTAATTATGTTTGACTTCACACATTTTTCATTTACCAGATGCCTAAAATACCCCTATTTACATGTTTCCTGTATACAATTAATTATATGCTGATTTGAAGGGAGATTAATGATTTTGCAAAAAAAAAATATGCATTAATGTTATAATTGGTAGTAATTTATCACGTGCAATCAATTAGAGAAGGTCTTGTAACTCTCCATTAATTCTAGTTCAAATTGATGTAGGAGTTTGTTAGTGTCATATTGGCAATTCCTAGCAAAACGCCTGAATCTGTAATATCATTGACTGGTGCATGTTTTTCGGTCGTAATTATTTAAGTCTAAGTTTGTCTCTCGCGCTCTCGATCACAAGAATATCAAATATTTCAGAGACATTTATTCGGGTAAGCTCACCATGCATGTGCACTCATATAGATTAGGTCTCTTTTTAATTAATATTAGTTTTTGTTTTGATTTGGTTATAGACTTATTCTTAAATAAACCAAAATGTTTTTTGTGTGGGCTGCTGTGTTTATTGGGTTTATTTTTGCTTTTGGCTAACATGATAAGTCACTAATGCATTATATCTTATTTGCTTTTAATAGTTATCACTTGCACTTATCTTGTTACTTGTTTTATACGCTTTATCTTATCACATTGAAAAAGCCTATGTTTTTATCCTAGTTGTTTTGCATGCTTATCCTGATATATTTTTTGTTTTTTTGTGAAAAACAAAACTCTAGCATCAGATAGAGTTTGTGTGGTTTTTGGGTTAGTTTTTCACGGCAACCAGTGAAGTGCTTTTTGGGGAGTGTGGCTGTTTTAGTTTTTGAGAGAAAAAACAAATGCATGTGTGAGGTTTTGAAAAATAATGACAATCATCTAATCTTGATTTTCCTCATGTATTGCATGCTTTAACAAAGGTCTTTTTGTTTTGGGTTGCCATAATTTTTTTGGAACAAAAATCAGTTTTCATTCATGGTTTTAAAAGATTAATCTTTATTGCTGATTTTTCATTGTGCATCAACTAGAAATCAATTATGAAAATGTGCCTTGTGATTTTCGTAATTGGTTGATTTTCAAAAATCATTTTATTTCATACATTCTGCATGATCGCGTTAATATCTTGCAAAGTTCGAGGCGAAGGTGATTGACGTCCGCGTTAGTGTCGTGCCACTTCCACTCGAAGACTGAAAAGAGATCGAGTAGCAAAGCGCGGAGACAAAACTGCCTACTAGTATGCGTGTCTAGTTGATGAGTTTTGTAAGTCTTTCTGTACTCATTTCTCTTAGTGATTGTCCTGGCTTGAGAGCCCGAGGATTTTCCCAGTGGTGGGTTTTGCCTCGTTAAATCCTACGTCCTGTGTGCACATTTTATTTATCGTTTTAATTGCATATGTGTAGGATAGTTTGGATGTAATGTGGATGTGGAATTTAAATTGAAAATCGAAATTGACAATTGAATTAAGTTTGAACCTATTCACCCCCCCCCCCCCCCCTCTAGGTTAGATTATTACCATCCTAGACCTTTCAGAGTTAATTTGAACTTTTTTTGAAATTCAACAATACATTTAACTTTTTTTGGTCAAACAACAATACATTTAACTATACCTATTATTTTAGTGAAATAGTCTATCTTTTAACTTTTAATCACTCTAACAAAAAAAAACTTCATCACGAGAATAAAGTATCTATTGTTTTATGTTAAGAAAATAATTTACCTACTATTTATGTTTTTATAGGTACATTAGTTTATGTTTTAGTTTACATATTGTTTTATGTTTTAGTATAAAATAATTTACCTACTGTTTATGTATTAGTAGATAAATTAAATTATAGGTAAATTAAAAAAAAACATATATGAGAATATTATATGTATTACCTACAATATGGCAATTTTATTAATATAGGTAAATTAAATTATAGGTAAATTACCAACAAATTATGATAATATTATTTGTATATATTATAGGTAAATTAAAAATATATATATATATATATATTACCCTAAAAAATAATTTACCTACTATTTATGTTTTAGTAGGTAAATTAGTTTATGTTTTAGTTTACATATTGTTTTATGTTTTAGTACAAAAATAATTTACCTAATGTTTATGTTTTAATAGGTAAATTAGTTTATAGGTAAGTTATAAAAAAAAAATAACATATATGAGAATATTATATGTATTACCTACAATATGACAATATGGCACATTTTACTATTATATATAAGTAAATAATTTACCCTAAAAAATTATGTGGTTATGAACTAAAGATATATGGAAATGTGCATTATATATTGTTGGATAAAAAAAAAACTAAAAATAACGTTAGCAAACTTCATTAGATTTTATTGCCTTTAATTGAGCCAAAATTCAAGTGTGGTATAAAATGTATGTGGCATAAGCTGTAAATAATTTGTAATAGTAGGTTACTTATATTCTTACATAGCAATTTATTTGATTTTGGGTTGTTATTGAATGATTAAATATAAATAGGTTTTTTGCAAAGAAATATGAGTTGTAAGGGTCAATATTTAAAGAAACTATAGGTTTTGTTCTTCATGAGACAATGAAGAGACTTACCGGGGCGGGTTTTCTGTATGGATCGACGTCTGGCCCCTCATTTATTATGTGTACCTGAAATTGACTTTTTGTATAAATTAAGCAAAAATCCAAACAAAGTCTCCATAGGCATTAGGCAATAGTTTTATTCTTTTTTCCTTTTTGTGTGTAAATGTTTATATCTCTTTTCAACTTTTAAAAATAGGAAAGAAGCTGAAATGAAGCTCCATGTGCGCGCCCATATTCTAGCTGGCTTAGCTTTCATTTTGGACCTGGTGCTCTCCCAAAAAAAAAAGGATTTTCTTTATGCAAAGTTGATATATATGCTTTGCTTCTATCTTAGCTCTCTCTCTCTCATCATCCTGACCTCTTTGAAAAATCAATTGCCTTTTGAAATGAAAAGATAGAGATTCCTGTAGCAATAAGCCCTTCCCCTTATCTTTTAATTACCATGCATGTTATAGTGTTAAAGAAGGGAGAAAAAACTTGTGTAGGGGTATACGGAGCACGTCATTAGGAGGACAGTTCTCACAAAAACATTGAACGTCTAGTGTTGTGATCCCACCCAATATATGAGATACCCTAATCGGGTAGCCCTAGCTAGTTAAGTTTTTCTCCAAAGGAGGATGCTGAGAATTGGGTTCAATATTCTAAAAGTTACCAATTTTTACATCCACCAATCTCTCAAAGCACTAAAGTTTCTGGAAGTACTTTAATATCTTCCAAAAAAAAGATTCATTTCCTTTCATGAACACGACACATAAAGAACGATGCTATATATTTAATTAACATGATCAAAATTTAGGGCAGCCGCTGATTTCTTCACCACCTTCTTCACTTATAGTTACTTCTGTGATCCCACTAGAACTCGAACAAGATGAAGAAGAAGATACAGGACTTGCATTATCGCAAACCTTGATGCCATAGTAATTCACCGTGATCTCCTCATCCGTCTTGCCACTTCTTTTCTTTGAAAACACGCGACACAAAACCCAGTTTCCTTTCAGGGTTAAATCATTCTGCATAAAATTAATTTTAGTGTCAAATGATGTTTTTTTCTTTCTTCAAGACGATACATATTCTAATATACAAGTAGGGATTTGAACAATTAACACAGGGGTGGGCGCACTGCTTTAACCAGTGTCGAATATCTTCCTGAATTATTGAGTTTGTGACATAAACAAAAATATAAACCTTGTTCTAAACTCACCTCAGTTGTGTGAATGGAAGCTGTAGTTTCTGCATTGACAAGGCAATATTCATGCATGACCCAATCAGTCTTAGAAACATGTGGAGACTTCCCTCTGTAGAAAACTAGAGTCTTTTTCTTCCCCACAATATGATTCCTCTTTGAAGATACAATCTTTTTATCTGCGCCGGTCGCTTTCCAGTATCCGGAACTTGTCACCCTGTTGGCTCTGTTTCCATTCCGGTATTTCGATTCCTTGTTGCTGAAGAAATACCTCTCTTGCTCCAAATCACCTGGAAACATACCACACATAAAATGCCAGTTTTTATAAGTGGAAAAATGTCAAAAAAATTAGGAATTAATCAAAGTGGTCAGTGATAATATATCTGTGTAGTTTCTGCTGACCTGGCAAATCCCAAGGATCATACATGCAAACGTTGATCTCAGGAATAATGGAAGCAGGAAGTGGGCATGAGAAGACTTTGCATCTCAGGTACTGAAAGACAAGCTCTTCATCTGTTGGCTGGAATCGGAAACCAGGAGGCAGTCTGATCATCCCATCTCTCACAAAGTTGAACTTGTCCATTATTTTGAAAAATGAAAAATGAAAAGGCCTTTATTTCTTGGAACCTATTGGCGTCTGTGAAGAGATGAGCAAATGAGAAGCAACCAGGTTGAGTATTTATAGATACAACAAGAGAAGAATTTGGAGAGAGCGTATCTTTTTGAGTGGTTGTACAAGAAAAAGAAAAGAAAAATGATTCCTAGTGGTGTGAATATAGAATGGGAACAACAGTACTATTACTGGATTAATACTTTTGATGTTTGATAATTGAAAAAAAAGTTAATTAGTTTAGTCTCAAACAACCGATGATGTTATTGACAAGCGCTTATGCTATGTTTGGACGATAAACTTTTAAAATTTTATAAAATTTTAGACTCAATTGTTAAAAGGGAGTTTTTAGTTTAAATACCAAATTCAAAATAACTTTAAGTTAAAATACCATAGTTTTAGTTTAGGTACTAGTTGAAAAGTCAAACTAATTTGCTAGGTAAAATGACAATAATGTCCAACCCTACCATCACAAAGTTATAGCCATTAACTTTCCCAATGAATTGTAACTAATAAGCATGAGTATGAATAATTGTTTTAGAAGAAATTTTTTTTTATTACGTTAATCGCTTAGGGCGTAGGGTCTAGTTCCCGGATTTTGGGCTTCGCCCAAAACCCGAGACCTACACCCTAAGCCCTAAGCTCCTCCCAAGGACATTCTAAAACCCTAAACCCAAAATAATCAACCCCAAACCTTGACCGACCTTTTAAAACCCTAAACCTTTAAAGTTAACCCCGAGCTCTAAAGGCCTTATAAAATTCTGAAAGAAATAAACTTGAGAACAATATGGTAATCTCTTATATCTTTTATTTAGTCATAGGATCACTTGCAATAAAGTTTGTGGCTTATCATAAAATATTTAATTAAACTTGGTATTTTTCCTTAAATATAGTATTTTTCCTTAAAAGCTATACCCAACTTGGTATCTAATATGAATTTACCTTTGTTAAAAATGCACTACAAAAACACTAGTAATAAACTACTCAAACACTAAAAAAATTACTACTAAAGCACAACAAATGCGCTAATAAAAGACACTAATTAACAAAAGATAATTCGAATTGACACCTTGAAAAAGCATTGGGATGCGAAGTAAATTCTTACATCTCTATATGTCCGTGTTATAACTAGCATCTCATCTGAAAGACATGTTAACAAGCAATCAAAGAGCATTGGGCTACTTTTTTATATTATATGAAAAATGCTAGAAAAATTATGTTTTTAGACTATATATTTTTGTAAACTACATAATGTGGCTGTTTTGTTTTGTTTTTTTTGGAAATGATGATGGTTGGATTTTCTTTTCTTTAATGATTTTAAAAAGAAACTCAACCATCAACTGCCACATCATGTGATTTACAACATATAATTTAAATAGATGGTCTCTTTAGCATCACCCATATTATATTGGAGTTGCTGAGGCCTTGGTGAAATTTTTGAAGGTAAAGACCACATATTACTTATTTATTAATCGAAATGGATTGGTGAATGTATTTTCTCATTCATATGAAGTCATCCGATGTCATGCATAAGTCATTTGATGGAATAACACATAAACTGTTTACCTAATTAAGTAAACTATGTGAAAGGAATATGGAAAAACATATAAAACTATTTATCTCAATTAATTACGTATTGTAAGTTTGCATATACATATATATTAAGAAAACTGTTAGGGATGACAACTCAAGGAGTTTATATATTTTTGTGTACTACATAGATATATTACATGGTGTAATAAGTGATGTGTATAACAGGTCAAACTTCAATGATACGTACTATTGAATGATTTAAGATTCATTTGGGGCCTACCGCAAGTTAATCTGAACCATTCAATGGCCCATTGAATGATACGTACCACTGAAGATTTTTCCGTGTATAACATTATATATTATATTAACTCCTTGAATGTTAGTTGCATACATTGCTTATCATGTCACGCAATATATAAATATGATGGGAAAATGTAATATCTCTAACATTAATCATATATAAAAGGGAAAATAAGACGGATATTACTTGAACTATAGATTTTGTTGCAAATTGCGTCAACGTGCCACCTTAATTGAAATTTTATTGCAGTGTGCCACCTATATGCAAACAAGACCCTCTCGTTTTCGGCGCATTTCATCTATATATATATAAAGTGAGAAAGCAAAAAGATGGCGAATCTTTCAATATCTCTATAATGCCCTCATTTTAATAGAGAAGAACAATGAATAACAAGTCAAACAAAATAAGGACAAAATGGTAATTTTTCATGTTTTAAATGAATCTTCAAACCTATATGTTGTGGGTGGTTAATTATTCTTCCTTTGTTTTTGAATTTTTTTATTAAAAAATATGTAATTAGATCTAAAACAGAAAATAAAGCTTAATTTTTAAATTAAAAAAAAATTTCAATTGCCACATGCGTACGTGTGTGGCAAGAGACTAGTATTATACTAAAGAAAATGAATTACAAATAGAAGATACAATTATAAATTTTTTGTTTATAATGTAATTTTTCTATATAATTTAATACTACAATAAATATTAAATAAGGGTTAAAAAATAAATAATAAAAATAAATGAAATACATATATAGCCTAATTTTGTCTACATTTAGTCTAAAAAGTTGTGCGTGTTTCATACTTATCTCTTTTAAAGAGTATTTTAACGTTAGAAATATCGATTTACGCATACTTCTCATTTTAAGGATATTGTATCAAGTACATATATGCAACGTCCAACAAAAAGGTGAAGTAAAACGTAAAGTTCATGAGAAATTGGTAAATTAAAACTTATCCCTGTATAAAGTTTGGTTATATGTTGAGTAACTGTCTCTAAAAGCAAAATTCCATGCATGGACCACATAAAATAATGAAGCAGTAAAACCATACATGCATGCTAATAACTGAGCTATATATGAATAATGAAGCAGTACTTACTCCAATATCTTGATTCGTCATCAGATGCCTATCGATTTCATTTGCTTTTGGTTGTTCTTTCAATTGTAAGTTATATTTTGTACCTTCAAGTTTGGATCTAATTACAACTCTAGACATTATTTTTAAAATATTGTAATGTCATACACCAACTTGTGTTTTAGTTGCAATTTCATACATACGTTAATAAATCCTTCAATTTGACCGTTAAATAATGATGTGGCAACTACATGTAAAAATATATATATAATTAAAAAGTTTTTTTTTTCTTAAATTAATATTTGTAAAAGAATTATATTTTTAATTTTTTTTCTTATGTGGTATATTTGTGACAGCCACATTAGCAAAATAGTGGAATCCGCAATTACCACATTAGCACCATCATTTAACGGTCAAATTGACGATTTGACTAACAGATGTATGAAATTGCAACTAAAATACAAGTTTGTGTATGACATTGCAATGTTTTAAAAATGATGTATGAGATTGCAATTGCACCCAAACTTGAAAGTGCAAAATATAATTTACCCTAAAAATTTTCTTTTTATTTAGTGGTTTTGGACTAATTAGTTTAACTACTAGCTACTTACTTTCTTTTGAATTATGGATGGCTGACACATAAAGGTTCATAGCCGCACATAAAAGATCAAAGATTTTTGTTCCTTTTTTTCTTTGAACAATTGTTTGAATGAAAGGATCCGGAAAAAAGAACCTGCTTTTATGGAAAGCTATCTAGCTGAAAACCTTAGAGAGCTAGTCAACTCAGATTGGTGCTTTTCTTCATCATGAAGATGTAGCTTTTAATCCTCTCTTTCCATGCATGCAACGCAAGGTTGATTTAGAGATCTTCTGCTTCCTAAAAAAGCACCCAATTTGTTAAAACATGGCCTCTGGCCAAGTGCTAATTTTGAAAGCACAGCAACAAAAGGTTAACATGCTTATTTTGTTGTGTTATCTTTAATGGTAATGTCTTATGGCTTCACACATGGGCCTCAATATTTGCTGCTTTCTCTTTCTTTGAATCTAAAGCAATAATTGGTTAATTTTAATTCATTTGAGTCGTGTGTTTTTAAAGAAGATGTGATTATTGGACCAAAGAAAAGTTATAATGGTGGAGAAAAAGTTTATGTATGATTTCTATTAATTTTATAGGGTATATCATACATGTGTTTAGTATCAAAAAGTTTAACATTGAAGAAAAAAGGAGTACAAATGCTTAATGCATAAGAAAGTCTTTCAAAATTTGCTATCTTTTATAGCACTTAAATTTCTACTTTAAACAGTTTTATGGTTGAATTACCATATGGATGTTAAACCATTTGCATGTGCTTTAGTTAAATGTCCTTCATATACTTTGCATAATCCATTAATCAATTTTTATTAATTAATCTTGTTATGTTGCAATTTGCCCAATTGTTTGTGGCCATTGTTATTCAGTTGGGGCTGGTCTTTGTTTGCGATTATGTGTAGTTAGATTGTTGGAGACTAAGCTCTGCCCCATGTTCGGAATTTTCTCCACGGCTACATGCTGTAGATTTGATGATGACGATGCTCGATGTTGCTCATTCAGGCTTATGGATTGTTTTAGGGTTTTGATTGATAAAGGTTTTGTAGGCTTGCCTTGAGATCGAGATCATGCTTAATTTTAGTAATGTGGGCGTAGTTTGCCTCTTTGGACTCATTGATTCTTTCGCCCTTTTGGGTTTAGTATTTTGGTGTCTTAGTTGCATGGTTGAAATTCTTTTATTGAAATTTAATTTGTATTACAAAAAAAAAAGAGTATACTTGGCTCATTACATTCAAGGAGTCTTTTTTTTTTGCAAACAAATTACAGTTTGATACACGTGCATGAACTTTTATTTTTGTGCTTTTAATAAGTCACTTCAATAGCATTGTTATCCTAATTTGCAGGTAATAAGAGATGACTCATTAACTGTAAGAAGCTAAGCATTGTTCTTCAACTAATATCTTTCATTTTACGGCCAATCCCACGTTGCCATGTGTTCCGACAAAAAAATTCTTAAGTCTCAGCCCATATCCCCTTATTTGGGCCTAAAACTTGTAGTCTTATAGTGGGCTTAGACAGCCGAATCAGCTTTCTTGCAAAGTCTGGCCCAACAAGTTTTGTCCCTTATTTGTTGTTGGTCTCCTCTGAGGCTTTAGAAAGTTTCTAGGGTTTTTCAGAGCGTGAGACGGTGAGATTGTTCTCAAGTCTCAAGAATTTAGAAGGGTTTTAGCGGAATATCGAGCACAAACTGCCATGGATCCTTCAGCAATGAACAACCCTGAACTGCTTAACTTCATCAACGTAAGTTCTATTATTCTTCTCCCTGTTTGGTTTCCGAGAAAATTCATGAGGAAGAAAAGAAAGTCTATTGCTTTTGATTTGAGCGGATTAAAACTCTGAATTTATTTGGGGATTTAGGGCTTTTGGATTTGTGTTTATATGTATATGTTTGGGAATGCATATTAAATTGCACATAGATTTGTATATGCATGATTACCACTTTTGAAGCTGTAATTTTGAGCCCTAAAGGATTATCGGTCAAATTATTTGCTTTTATGAATTTGTGTACAAGTCGAAAGCAAAAATTTTTTCCCTAATAATAGTCTTAAGATTTTAATTGAGCCCTTATGCATGATTAATTGGTAGTTTTGGAGTCGATTATTTGTTATCGTACTATTTGGTTTTTGAAGAAGTGTAAGGGTGGAAATCTTTATCTTTCAGTGTATAGTTCAATGCTTCATTTCTTTAGAGTGGCCTCCTTGTGCCACATTGTCGAAAGCCTAAAAATTGTTTCCAAATTTCGTCTCCGGATCTCCATTTTGAGGCTTAAAATTGTGTAATAGCTTTTTACCCGTGAATTCGAATTGATGTTTTCGTACTTCTTGTGGGAGGAAAAAAGAGAAGAATAGAAGAATAATTATGAAGTTATTGACGAATTGAGATGTTGCCTCTATAGCCTTAAAACTTTGTTCAAATGTTTTATCTTGATTTTGTTGTGCATTGACTAATCTTCTGGCGATATGCTCTGTAGCTTTGTCGAAACAATATAATGTTTTTTGAACCCTGCACAACCAATTACTATGTGATTATTACTACATTATTCCTGTCGCTGCTGCTAGTTTGTTACTTTCTTCGTCAATATACTTGTGCCATTGATGGTTGATTTTTCTTAAACAACGTTGTGCTTGCTGTGCAGCAAGAGAAGGAAAGAGCAATGGTGAACGAGATGGTGGGAAAGCTTACAAATGTGTGTTGGGACAAGTGCATCACCAGTACCCCTGGGAGCAAGTTCAGTTCCAGTGAGTCCGCTTGCCTGGCAAACTGTGCCCGCCGATATCTTGATACGAGTATGCTTATTATGAAGCGTTTTCAGAGCATGCAATGAAGGTGGTCTAGAAGTTTGGCATGCATTCTAAATTCCGTAATGTGGTCCATTTTTGCATATGGAATCAGTTAAATATCAGTTGCAAATGTGTTGTGTATTTTTGGAAACAAACTCTCCTCCCTTTCTCGAAACTATTGTAGTCGATACCTCTTCCATTTTTATTGAATATTTCATATTGTTATGGATGTGATGAATGTTTTGCATGTTGTAGCTGTAACTTGATGCTCGAAAGTTTGAAATTTTCAGCAAGCAAAATCTTTGTGAATTATGACTCAAAATCACGGGTACGAGCAATCTAAGTCCCCGTTTGGGATGCTTTTGCAAGAAGCACTTTTGCTCATAATTGCTTTGTGCAAAGTCACTTTTGTCGCTTTTGTTAGAAGCACACGAAATTTTTAAGAAAGATCCCAAGTGCTTCTTGAAGAATGCATTTGGAAGCACTTCTCCTCCCGAAAAGCACCACAAGTGTTTTTACAAGTAACTCATGAACACTATTATTTTTTTTTTCTGTCAAATTTCTAAACAACACTTCTGGTGGTTTGAAAGCGCATTTGACCTTTCCACAAAGCAATTTCAAACAAACTTGAAGCAAAGACAATACTTTTATATTACTGATTTTTGTGTCATCTCATTCATCATGTGCTGTAATCGGAAAAAAAAAACAATACCTTCCACAAAGCAGTTCCAAACAAACTTGAGGTAAAGACAATACTTTGATATCACTAATTTTTGTGTCTACCTAATTCATCACGTGTTGTAATCGGCGAAAAAGAAAGAAAAAACATAATAAGCGAACAAAACTGTTGGTGAAATGAAAATTGTACTTGGTTTTGGAAACAGAGTCAACGTCTTTCGATCAAATCCACATGCCGGCAGTGGAAGCAACTTTTACTAGATCTCACCGAATCTACATGATTTTCTGTCCTATATTTAAAATTAAAAAACCTGCAAGTTTTATACGTTATAATTCTGGAAAGAAATCACATTGCTTGCGTAAAAAGTAAAACAAATCACACTCCTCCTTGCGTGAAAAGCCTCACACAAGCTTTTCTGATCGGAGTTCAAGATGTCGGTGGCCTTGAACCCCCAATGCGGGACAATGACTACATTGTATGCGTGACGGCAGAGGACAATGACTCCATTGTATGCATGACGGCAGAAGATAGGTCATGTAACTTCGAGCCGAATGATCAATCGCTTTCGGTTCATCAGGAGCTCTCAGTTACTTGGAATGTGATGAGAAGCTACTATTCAGACTATGACATCAACAAAATACGGCCAATCAGAGACCGCAAGGAATTTTACAAGTCTAATGGTGTTCAATTCTCATCACCACATTCATTGAGGGAAATTGTATTCTCCATGACAATGGATCATACAAGTTCTGAGAAAATACCTTTCCCGTTCGATAGGCGTAGGTTGCGCTGGAAAGAGAGCGGCAGCAAAGTAAGATTAACAACATCGTTAGGGAGCGTAATTAACATGGTTGACGAAATATGCAGTGTCATTAAGGGCATGGCTGCCTTGGGACGCAAGAAGCTGGACATTCTTGTCGCATTTGATAAGCAAACTAAGCTCTCACATCAACAATACGAAGCAATGGCTCGACACCATCAAGAGCTCGAACGTGCTGTGATTGAGTCGTTAGAAGAAGAACTCGGGTTCAGATCAAAGGAGGCCTTGGAGAAGTTGATGATCGATGAGAAAGTGTTGGAGATGGGAATGTGTGTGGTTCGCTCGGAAGAGATGTTGCGTGGATGCGAAGTCACTTCTATGCCGTGCTCACACGGTTTCATAGACTATGTCGTAAAATGGTTAATGACACGGCATACGTGCCCTTTGTGTAGGTTCGAGTTGCCAACTGATGATATAAGCAAAAATGTTTTGTAAACAGTTTAGTGCTGGAAAAGCTTGTTTAGACAACAGGTAAAACAGAAAGGTGAAACAAATTTCAAACATACACGAAAAAATCGCTTCCACATTTATACCATGAAAACTGAGGGGGTTAAATTACAGATGCGGTAAAAAGAAAAAAGAAGATAAACTCGTGATGGCATTGCACACATTGGGAAAGAATTAACTGCTTGAGAGAGCTGTTCTTTCAAATTTCACACTTAACATACAAACAATATAACACGGCTTAACATTTTCAAAAGCTCGCAGCCTTTCCTCGTGTTGTTTTCTTTAGTATAATTGCCCTCCTGTTTATCGAGTATTTACAAACTTGTACGAGATTGTCCAATTTCGGTTGTCAACTTGCCGTTGATTCCATTTCCATCAGTGACACGCTTTGAATCCCCAACTCCAGCTGCAAAAGCAAGAACTTCAGGCGCTATATCTAAACTTCCACTCCTCCTCCCCCAACTAGAATGTCTAGGGTGTGAAGCAACGTGTCTCTCTGTGCTCTCTGTTCGGAGACTCCCGCTTAAATCTTGGGACCTATCAGCCTCACTCACTAGGAGGTCCTTGTTGACTCCATCATCATTGCTATATTGTCCTTCACAATCACCCATCTCTCCTGAAGCGTCATTCCATAACGGCTTCCTCCCCATCTCTATGTCACTCATGGCTTTCCCCATGACAGGGCTAACAAAATTGGCGCCAACTGGTGTAGGAAGAACTGCAGGATCTTTTGGAACTTTTGCCCTGAAATTGTTCTTGGATGGAGAAATTTTAGTGCAGAATACCTCCACGAAGTTCTTAATTGTCCCTTTGCTGAATGGGTTCTCTCGTCCATCATACCGGTATCTAAAGTTTTCATAAGTAGACTGCCAAAGCATAACAAAACAAAACTCTAACGTTACAAGACGAAGAAACCTGAATTTCAAAAGTATAGATGAATTTACAGAAATAAATATCACCATACACACACAACAGGATTTCTTGAATTAATGAGCTTCTAACCTGGTTTGTACTGATGAGATATGAGTGGAACATAGAAAGACCGCCGACAAACCAAAAGGCAATGAAACTGTAAATAATGAGCCCAATGGAAGCAGGAGTCTTAATTAGCGCTTTCCAAATTGATATATCCTCACCGTGCATGATCCTCACGACATAGACCCAGCAAAACCCATGTACATATAAGCAAAGAAGAGTTGCAGAGAAGACGAACATGAAGAAGAACCTGTAGTTCCGCTGCAGACAGAAATCAAAGGCAGTTTACATAAATTTGAGCAAATGTATCAAGTTTTTGTGATTTTTCTAATCAATTACAAATTAGTCATCCAAACAAACTAAGCACCTCTGCGAAATTAAAGAAATACAAATAGAAAAGCAGCAAAGTGAGTTTACGTACTGAAAGCAAACTACTATTTGAAAGAATGTCCCTTACCAATCCAATGCATTGGCCAACCCAAGGGCAGTGATGATCAAATCGCTGCACACAGTTATTGCATATGGAACAGTGAGAACAGCGAGGAGGTCTGTAAAGCATGCAAGTGTCGCAGTACTTGATCTTTACAGTTATTCCATTGATAACTACTTCCTTCATGCGTGGAAAACGCGGCTGTTGTGATTCGCTAGACCCACCTTCTATACTTGCATCATAATCCTCTGGCTCTGGAGGGGTAAGATTACGAGGTACTATACCAGGATCTCTTCCTGAGGTTAGTAGAAGAAAAACCAAAACCTGAGAAAACAAATACACATGATTCTATTCGTCAGGAAAGAGCAGTAAGTAAGAACTTTTTCAATTGATCTCACTTATAACTAGAACTAAGTTTTTCAACTTGTTCCTCCTAACTTTAGAAATAATGATGTGATTATCTAATACAAGAAAACGCCACTACTATAATTCTGGTTTTCATAGCATGATTTTATAATGGTTTAGTAAACATTCATGAAAAGAGAGTGTTGAACAAGTCGAAAACTAAGCGTTAAAAACTATTACGAAAGTTATGACATTGAGTTATAATTAATAAGCTACGCTGCCTACCGTATAAATGTCATCAACACATGGAAATTCTATGCTTGAGCATTGAGCAAAAAGGTATATATACTATCTTCCTGTAACAGAATTCAAATAGGAAAAGGACTTACAAGTAGCGTCCATACACAAACTGCAACAATTACTGAAATTCCCAAGTGATCAATAAGTTTTCTTCCTACAAAGACGCAGAAAACTGCGACAGGCACAGTAAGGAGGGATACTGTTAACGGAAGAGATCTCAAATCGGGTCCAAATATAAGCCTTCCACCAAGTAAAAATATCTGCAGAATAAACAGCCAACAATGTGTTTGAGCACACATAAGTGCATAACCAAAAGGATGCATATGGTGCCACTTCAAAGGAAAGACAAATCAGAAGAAAAGCTCATAAAGGGGGATAGAATCCGCAGGAAAGGTTATCCTCCCCTTATGCCACAACATGATCAATGACCATAAATTTCGGTCTCTGTGGATTGTATGGCTAAAGGGTAAACTGGGAATGCCAAATCAGTGACCTAAACTCAAAGCAGAAAAAGGCAGTGTGCCCGCCCCTTGCATCCAAGTTCGAATCCTTGTCCCCGTAGATTATAGTAGTTTAGAATATCGTCTTGCCAAAAAAACAAAGGCCCTAATCTCCAGTTTTCCAAGAAATTATTAAAGCTAATCTGACTCCATTCAATAACCAACAAATTGCCACTCCCTAAGAGCAATCACAACCCAAATCAATCAACTCAATTCTGTATCTTTCAACACCGTCCTAATAAAAAAGCAATCATCTTTCAATCAAACACCCAAAAGAAGGAAACCCCTTTCAATTTCAGCAACTGGGTAAAACCAAGAATCCCCAAAAGTGAGCAAAATCAAGAAAATCAAGCAAATTCTGCCCACAACAGAACTTTACATATAAAAATAAAATAAAAAACCCAAGTGAGAGATTTAGCTTACATTGCTGCCTTTCCAGGTCTTGTAAGTCCTGACCAGCTCCGTCCCATCGGCTGCAGCTCCGCCGGCAGGGGAGGGCCGAAGGCGGTGATGCGGCTCCACATTCATCATGCGTTCTGGAGGGCGTCAAAGAAATGAAATAATTGGAAAAGTAAGAAACAAAAGTCAAAGAAAGGAAGGTTGGTGCTTTAGAGGTGGGCTGGAGTTGACTTTTCCGCAATCAGCAGCAGCATCCTCTGTAGGACTGAATAGTAAAAAAATCAGAAGAAGCTCTCTCTGTCTCCTGAATTGGATTAAGGCATGAGGTGTCAGATTCCGGCAACTGCTGGAGGAGTAGAGAGAGAGAGAGAGAGAGAGAGAAGTGGTCAAGTCTTGCAACTACGTACAGAGTTTCAATCATACAAAATTACACATACATACATACCCATGTAATGTTGTAATGTGACACATTGCAGTTTAGCATTATGATATTGGCATGGGGCTGTTTTCGGGACAAACCGACAAAGTCAGTTAGCATGAGTCGTCTCTCTATCTGTCAAAACATGGGATTTTCTGATGCTAAATAGTAAATACCATATTTGATTCGGGGTTTGGGGCTACAAGAGATTTTGGGCATTTTGCAGGTGATTCAGCATATGAAGTTTTCTCCCCAGCCCACTCTTATGGGCCTGATTTCTTGTTGCACACTTAAGGCCCTTTTGGGTGGGTAGAGAAGGATTTGTTTCCATTTTTGTTATAGAACTAGAAATGTAAGCCTGAGCGTTGCTGCGGGTTTGAAAACGATATAAAAGATTGTCACACATGAAAGATTGATTGATAGTAGTACATATACAGAAAAGATTATAGAACTGTATCTTATTTACATGCAAAAAATATTAGATCGATAGTCCACAGGGGTATTTCCTGTGTATTTGGTCGCTCTATTTACATACCAAAAAAATAAGACCGATACATTATGCACATGTAGTTTCTATGGCTTTCGATCGATAGCACAATTTACAGGCAAAAGATCATCATACATTGTTCTATTTACATGCAAAAATGATTAGAAAACGCTGTTTTATGTAGACTAACAAAATATGGTCAAAGTTAGTGCTCCGAACATGTTTTTCGCTGTGGCTAGAAGTTAATTTGCTTCATTGAAACTGTGAATCAAAAAATAGAGTTTATATTATACATGAGGGATATAGTATTAAAATTATACGTCAAAGTAAATAAAGATAAAGCATGGTGACATACTCTTTTTTAGCTAGGGATGACCGTTTTTTTACAAACTTGATAGACACATCATCAAACTCTTGGGGGTTGGTGTCTGAAATTTCTTCTGCCTGACTGTTTTAAAGATATAGCAAAGATAGAAAAACATATGTATACATTGAACGTATAGCTAATTTAAACACAGTAAAAGATATTGTTTAGTAGGATTGAACCTTTTTTCTCCACTGCTAAAAAGAGATCTTGTGACTGATTCTCTTTTTCTTTTGTGTGATTGTGCAATTGTCTCAGTTGTCTCAGTTGAAGATGATATTGCGGTAGAAGACGCTGAAGTTTCTCTAAGAAAAGACGGTGGAGTTGTTGGCACCATGTTCATGTCTTCAGAAACACCGTGGATGAGAATATCATTTGTGTTGATATTATTTTTTCGTGTGCCAAAGCGTAGATGGAAAATTTTATGCTGTCCTACTACCCTCAAGAATTGATATGGTAACTCTTGGGGATTTGACAATTGTTGACCGAATACCAAATCTTTGCAGGTCATTCCAAAGACTTTTTCTCCAGATTTACCAGTTATCAAAGCATTCATTTCATCAGTTTCATCCTCAAGAACTAAAGCCACCTTGTACCTGCATTACAATGTAATTTCAAATTCTAAATATTTCATGACCAGAAAAAAGTTAGAGAAAAAATATTTGAATTTTTGTTAAAGACAATGTAATTAATTGGTTAGACATCTATATATTATGTAAAAAGTTAACAACACGAAGCAATTGTTCTAGGTTTTTTTTTTTGTTTAACTAAATTTTCAACGTAAACTTACTTTTGTCAAAACTAATGGGACAAAACATTAAAGAATTTTTTGATAAAGGTGGTGTAGTTAATGGGAGTAGGCTACGGTGCTCACAAGTATTTGATGCTCACACCGATCTCACCGTTAAAAAGAGGGAGGAGGGAGGAGAGAGGGAGAAAAGGAGAGTGAGATCAGTGTGAGCATTCAATGCTTGCGAGCACTGTAGCCAGTCCCTAGTTAATGTGCACCAAAAATTTAAAAGTTGAAAAGTATCCTTCACAAAGTAGTATTATATTTGTATATCTACTTTTATCAAAATGAGAGCAAATGAAGAGAATAATGTATGACTGCATGTTCTTTAATTTGGTAAAACAAAGATAATGCAAGGGTATCAGAATTTAGAAGAGGAAGGTGTTTATTAACAAAGTGTAATTATTTGTTTTGACAAAATAGCAAGGAATTGTCATTGTGATTGTGATAGTTTTGCATTAAATTAATTAGAGATATTTTTAATGATTGTATCACGTCTATGAGAAAGGAGAGGTTAGTGAGGTCAAAGGCATAAATTTTTTGTTTTGATTAGTCCTACGGACTCATAATGTTCACTTAATTAATGTATAATTATGATATACCCACATATTAGATAATAAAAGACATTATATCGGATCAATCAATCTATGAATGAGTAAGTGTATAATTAAAATTGTAGAAGAAAAATAAAAATAGACAACTTAAGCAATAAATTTGATGTAATTCTAAATTGTACTGACTAATATGATTATAACATCCTGAATATGGGTCATTGCAATTCTTATAATTGATTAAACCCATTAAATAGTTCCAATTTCCATCGAACACTGATTTATCAAAAGTTTGGGTGGAATAATTATTGTAAGAGTATGTGGAATTCCTTGTCTTTCCACCTAAAATGTTGAATAGTTCTCATTTAGTAGTGCATGCAGTAGTTACACTTGAAAGAGTCCTATCTCTTGAGCTCTTTTTCAAAATCATCAAACCTACCTTTCACAGTATTGACATAATTATCATAACAGCTAACTATTTCCTCTATTTTTTTAACCAATTTATTCTTATCTTTTATCTTATCAAACTTCTGAGAATTCATAATTTCTCTAAGAGTCTCGCATGGAATGGGAATGGCTTTATTAATCTGCAGAGTCTTCCATGGATTATCACAACCCTCGAAATACAGATTTTGAAAAATAAATTCATTTATTATTATAAGAGGATCACCCATTTCCAAATAAACTTTAGTATATATATGAGGTATCTCATTTGCGTAAATAGATGTTGTTATGAAATTATCGTGTACTGTGTAAATAGGAGCTTGAGTCTTTTTAGTAAATATCTCCACCACTTTAATAGCTATATAGGCTCAAATTATGCAACAACAGTCAATATGAGTAACATTTCATATTAAAGCAAGGGGTATTAGTTATTACCAAGGAGTTGGAATCTGGTTGGGGTGTTTTTGGCAAACCAGTTGACCAGTTGTTGGGTCTTTGGCCATTTACTTGAAACAACTGGAGCAAGCATTATACCACCACCCATACCGCGTATCAAACCGCTTTATAAACGCCTTGCACAAAAAAGTTTTGTCCTGAAAAAGGTATTAAAGAACACCGGTATGAGAACATTAATCATGAGTTATAAAGTATTTTGTTAAAAATGTAAAAATGAAATAAAATTATTTTAATTAGAGATGAAAAGACGTAATAGGTATTGATTCCTTGTAGTGATCTGGATCTTTAAAACCCAGCTGATCAATGGTTACTTTTTCAGCAGTCTGTAATAAGTCAGATTCTTTAACTTGTTTTAAAGAAGGAGGCAACATTTTGGGATACTCTGAGCAAGTGGAAAACCTGTAGGAGTTGAGAGGTGGCATTATTTTAGCGGTGATGCTCCACTGCTGGAATAACATAGTTACAATTATTTTGTTGCAAAAATATTAAACACACTTACATTGTCTTGTATGCATTCAATTCTGGAATGTTTGGATCAATAAAGAACAGTGATGCTCCACTGCTGTTCAAGACAATGTTTCCTGTGCATCGAACAATAATGATAAAAGGTGAAAACAATGCAGTAACAAATTATTTTTGTTTTGTAAATAGCCTAAGATAAGTCTAACAATGAAATAGGAAAAGAGTGATTTAAAAATTGCATTGGAATAATAGGTTGTTCAATGTGTTACAATTAGTAACAGAAAGTTTAGACGGGTTGAAGATAAGTTTATAAAAATTAATCTTGTAGAAATAAAGTGTGCAAAATTGAAGGTTGTCCAATTTTGTATAATTAGTAACAGAATGTTCACACAATTAACAACAATGTCGTAGTTTTATTTAAGGCAATGTTGGCTATGTATTGAACAACAATGAAAAAAGGTGCAAACAAAGCAAGAATGAATGAATTTGTTTTATTTTATAAAAAATAAAGCATCAGTTGATGTTATGAATAGTTTAAGATGAGTTAGGAGGTTGACAAGGTTGAAACATAGGTTTATAAAGTCTAATTTTGCATAATTGATGGCAGGAAATTGACATAATCAAATGAACATGATAGAGTGTTTAAATGGATTACAAAAGACATACAAAATAGTTTTATTTTTTTATTTTATAGAAGTAGATACCTTGGAACTGTTTTACTTTTAAACTTGTGAATACAACAACGACTGGCAGGGTGAAACTTTCTATGGACAGGGAGGAAAAACTTTTTGCAACATCGGACCACAAAGTGATTCTAACTTCTTCTCTTCTGCAGGGAAACGAAGATGTAAATCAATTTTGAATAGTGAGTAAAAATATTTTTTTAGTTTTGATTAATAAGTTGTTTGGTCATTATTAACACTGTTTTGTAATTACTAAGTTGCGCATGAATTTTTTTTTTTGTTGCAGACATAAGAGATAGATAAAAAAAAATATAGAATTAGAGCAATGATGTGGAAGAAACAACCTGATATTCTCTATGATCACATCACACTTTTCCGCAGTTCTTTAAGTGTCAACTTTTTCTTCCTCCAAACACTGCACTGCGGTAAGATGACCAACGACATCTTGCAATTTAATAAACACATGTAGTTAGATTGTTAAAAAGTTTTATATTAATAAAAAAAATTATTGAACAACAATGTAATTAATTTGTTTTTTTGTATATATTGTTACCTGTGAGGATATTATGTTTTTCTATCTGAAAATAGAGCAGATTGTAGTCCTGTAAAAAGAACCGGTGTCGTATAATGGGTGGAACTACATTTGTTAGTTTTTTAAAACTTGTTTTTGGAGTGAAGACAATCTATGTCGGATGTGGGACAACTTTGTTTTGGTTTTTGATTTTGTTGGTCCGAAAATGCATGATTTCATAGATGCTGCCGGCTTCAATTTTGGATGCTATCATTTGATAGTCTACTTCTGTTGAGCAAGCTTCAACTGCGTCTCTCTGTGTTTTAACATAGGAAAAATAAAGGGAAAAGAAGTTGATTAAAAATTCAATTAATAACTGGATTACAATATGTATAATATTTAGAATAATATGATTATCCATGTGCACATTGAAGTTGTTCATAGTTTCTTACCCCTTCATCGACTAATATACAGTGTAATCCTCCATATAAGTCAGTTGGGGCAGGAATTCTTGGCCTCCATATTCTACACACACGCACCTTTAATTTTTCAGGCTTTTTATATGGTTCCAAGTGAAGGATTTGGGTTATAACCATTTCTTCCATTTAATCTGCAAAATGAAGATATAAATTTGATCAATTTATAGAAGTATAAATGTGTGATAAATAAAAATGAACTAAAAGTGTGACAAATTTGAAATAACACTTGAATCAAATGCATAAACAAAGCAAATGCCAAATATGAGGAAAAAATCATACAGGAAAAACAAAAGCATAAAAAAGTTAAAAAAAAGTTATTAAAAATTAAAAAATTAAAAAGATTAAAAAATTAAAAAATTAAAAAGTTAAAAATACGCTTGAAGACTACACCATAAGACTACACAAATGCAATATTTTGTCCCTCTTTGTATCTAAGTATATTCGAATCATAAAAAAGTGAGAAAAAAAAAACAGCTCTTTGTTTTTTACCATTTATTTTTCATCTGTGCAAAAGCAAAGTCAAGTTTTGATGTTTTATTTAGATGTACTGAGGTAATTCAATGAAAATCCCAATAGCAAAAAATTATAACGACCATTGAAAACTTGGAGATAATAAAATTAATAACCCAAGTTATGATCAAAGAAACAAATCCAGCACAAAACCTAGAAGCAGCGAATTGGAATAATGATACCAATTGTAGAAAACAGAAGAAACAGAATAGGGATTCAAGTGTCTAGAGAACATTTTTGACCAATATACTTTAGTTCATTTCAGTGTTATAATATATATATATATACACACACACACACATACACATGCATACATAACTTTGTATATCAACTGAGGTAATTCAATGAAAATCCCAATAGCAAAAAATTATCACGACCATTGAAAACTTGGAGATAACAAAATTAATAACCCAAATCATGATCAAAGAAACAAATCCAACACAAAACCCAGAAGCAACGAATTAGAATAATGATACCAATTGTAGAAAACGGAAGAAACCGAATAGGGATTCAAGTGTTTAGAGAATATTGTTGACTAATATACTTTAGTTCATTTCACAGTGTTATAATATATATATATATACACACACACACGCGTACATAACTTTGTATATAAACTGAGGTAACTTAATGAAAATCCCAATAGCAAAAAATTATGATGACCATTGAAAACTTGGAGATAACAAAATTAGTAACCCAAATCATGATCAAAGAAACAAATCAAGCACAAAACCCAGAAGCAGCGAATTGGAATAACAACATCAATTGTAGAAAACAGAAGAAACCGAATAGGGATTCAAGTGTTTAGAGAACATTTTTGACTAATATACTTTAGTTCATTCCACAGTGTAATAATATATATATATATATACACACACATGCATACATAACTTTGTATATAAACTGAGGTAATTCAATGAAAATCCCAATGGCAAAAAATTATCACGACCATTGAAAACTTGGAGATAACAAAATTAATAACCCAAATCATGATCAAAGAAACAAATTCAGCAAAAAACCCAGAAGCAGCGAATTAGAATAACGACACCAATTGTAGAAAACGGAAGAAACCGAATAGGGATTCAAGTGTTTAGAGAACATTGTTGACTAATATACTTTAGTTCAATTCACAATGTTTTAATATATATAGATATATATATACACACACACACACATGCATATATAACTTTGTATATAAACTGAGGTCATTCAATGAAAATCCCAATAGTAAAAAATTATCACGACCATTGAAAACTTGGGGATAACAAAATTAATAACCCAAATCATGATCAAAGAAACAAATCCAGCACAAAACCCAGAAGCAGCGAATTAGAATAACGATACCAATTGTAGAAAACGGAAGAAACCGAATAGGGATTCAAGTGTTTAGAGAACATTTTTGACTAATATACTTTAGGGTTGGGTTCGGTTAGGTAACCGAACCGAAACCCGATACCGAAATTTCGGGGAGAAACTTTCTAATACCGAAACCGAACCGAAATGGACAAAAGCCCAACAGATTTTGAGTCCAATTTTTTGGCCCATTTTATTCAATCCATTCACATATTCATACATACACACATATTAACTCTAAATTCTAATTCATTCAATCTATTCAATCCAATCCATTCAATCCATAAAAACTTTGCCATGCTCAATTTGATGGCATCACATATTGAAACTCCATCATCAATTTACCACTACAACAATTAATGGAATAAAAACCATATATACTTAGAAAGAGAAAGATAGCTACTCAACAACTACAAACTTAACCAATATGCCGAAACGCATTAATCATAAAAATCTTTCTTGGGAGACTAGATGAGGAAACACCGACCCAATTGACTGTCCAGCTTTCCTATCAGCAGTCATGACGGTAATGCCAAAGTGAGGATGGTTTGCCAAGAGCCGAACAATCTTCAAGAAAGAAATGTTTATTATAAGGCAGTAACAACTTGGAGCCACTTGAATATTACATAGTTAACAAAACTGCTCGGAGTTAAAATTATCTTAATCGAAAACTATCCTATCCCACACTTGACAGCAACAAGCAAAACTTCTTTGAGTTAAAACTATCTTAACCGAAAACTACCTTATCCCACATTCGACAACAAAAACAAAAGAAAGGGAAAGAATTGGCAAACAAAAGGGTTTATACCTGAAAACCAGCGTAAGCACTAGCTTCAAGAACACCAAGACGAACTTCCTTTTCTGCTTTCTGGGTTTTCGTATTCACAGAACATTTAACAAACACCTTCCCTGCATTCCGCTTATCGACCTTTGAATTGCTCACCCCGTCCTGCAATTTCGAAACTTTAACATAAACTTCAACTTCTCCGTTGAACAACACTCAACCCAACAAAACAAAGTTTCTAATTCACTGAAATTTTACAATGCAAGGGTTTAATGGGGTTTTTTCCCACATTTTCTGCGAAAACAAATAGATAACTAATAGCTTGAAAACAAACAGAGTTAAACCCCTGCACTGCACACACACACGCCAATGCACGCACACACACACACTGCATACTGCACACACGCACAATGCACACACACACTGCATACTGCACACACACACGCACAATGCACACACTGCATACTGCACACACACGCACAATGCGCACACACACACACTGCATACTGCACACACACACACGCACAATGCACACCCAAATTCCCAAATTGAAAACCCAAATCCCAAATTGAAAACCCAAATCCCGCAAGCAAAGTTAGCAAACCCAAACCCAAATTATTCCCAAATTCCCAAATCCCGCAAGCAAACCCAAACCCTAAGCACAGAGACGGAGAGGAGAATAACTTACCAATAATTGCTGCATAGCTTCAGAAGAACGGAGACCCGGAGAGGAGAAGAGAAGAAGTGGATTTGAGTTTGAGAGTTGCTGTGTTTGAGAATTGAGGAGGTCGAGAGTAGGGCTGGGATGAGTGGGAATGTTTTCTGTTTCTCAGTTTCTTCCTGATTTTCGAATGGGATTGGGATGAGATCGATGATTGGAATTCGGTTCGGTTCGGTTCGGTATTACCGAATACACGGTAATATCGTCCCGAACCCCGTACCGAAATTTCGGTATTTTTTCGGTATCGGGGACCGAACCATTCGAGGTATTTCGGTTTCAGGATTTTTGGTATTCCATTCGGTATTTTTCGGTTCGGTTTCGGTATTTCGGTACAAAATTCCCAGCCTTATTCATTTCACAGTGTTATAATATATATATATATATATATATATATATATATATATATATATATACACACACACATACACACGCATACATAACTTTGTGTATCACTTGAGGTAATTCAATGAAAATCGCAATAGCAAAAAATTATCACGACCATTGAAAACTTGGAGATAACAAAATTAATAACCCAAATCATGATCAAAGAAACAAATCCAGCACAAAACCCAAAAGCAGCGAATTGGAATAATGGTACAAATTGTAGAAAATGGAAGAACTTGAATAGGGATTTAAGTGTTTAGAGAACATTTTTGACTAATATGCTTTAGTTCATTTCACAGTGTTATAATATATATATATATACACACACATACACACGCATACATAACTTTGTATATCAACTAAGGTAATTCAATGAAAATCCCAATGGCAAAAAATTATCACGACCATTGAAAACTCGGAGATAACAAAATTAATAACCCAAATCATGATCAAAGAAAGAAATCCAACACAAAACCCCAAAACAACGAATTGGATTAATGATACCAATTGTAGAAAATGGAAGAAACTGAATAGGGATTCAAGTGTTTAGAGAACATTTTTTACTAATATACTTTAGTTCATTTCACAGTGTTATAATATATATACACACCATGCATACATGACTTTGTATATAAACTGAGCTAATTCAATGAAAATCCCAATAGCAAAAAATTATCACGACCATTGAAAACTTGGAGATCACAAAATTAATAACCCAAATCATGATCAAAGAAACAAATCCAGCACAAAACCCAGAAGCAGTGAATTGGAATAACGATACCTATTGTAGAAAACGGAAGAAACCGAATTGGGATTCAAGTGTTTAAAGAACATTTTTGACTAATATACTTTAGTTCATTTCACAGCGTTATAATATATATATATACACACACGCGCGCATACACAACTTTGTATATAAACTGAGGTAATTCAATGAAAATCCCAATAGCAAAAAATTATCACGACCACTGAAAACTTGGAGATGACAAAACTAATAACCCAAATCATGATCAAAGAAACAAATCTAGCACAAAACCCAGAAGCAGCGAATTGGAATAACGATACCAATTGTAGAAAATGGAAGAAACCATATAGGGATTCAAGTGTTTAGAGAACTTTTTTTACTAATATATTTTAGTTCATTTCACAGTGTTATAATATATATATACACACACACACACACATGCATACATAACTTTGTATATAAACTGAGGTAATTCAATGAAAATTCCCAATAAGCAATAAATTATCACAACCATAATTCAATGAGAAATCCCAACAACAAGAAATTATGACGACCATTGAAAACTTGGAGATAACAAAATTAATAACCCAAATCATGATCAAAGAAACAAATCCGACACAATACCCCGAGAAGCAACAAATTGGAATAACGATACCAATTGTAGAGAAACGGAAAGAAAGCAGGAATAGGGATTCAAGTTTGGCAAAATAGCTATTCACATTTTTTAACAAATTAGCGATGTCCAAAGTAAATGATATATGAGATTGTAGGTTTATCACATTCACATTCACATTCACATTTATTAACAACCTAAGTGTTATATTTAAGTTTTAAAATTCATCATTAATACGGTTCATAGGTTATCATGTAGTGACATTATTATACAAAATTACAATTCATTATCCTTGCATGGATTAAAAAAAAGGTATAAATACACGTAATTGGCAATATTATGAGAAAAAAAGAAAATGAGAGAAAGATACCTAGCGATGGGTTGATTGCCAACGAACTAAAAAAGGTGCAATTTTCTTATGAGTGTATCACCACCTTCAACAAATATCAAAAAAGTAAAATTGAAAGTTAAAACACGAAAGAAAATATGAAATGTTAAGTATTGTACTATTAAAGAAAAACCTGTCAATTACCATTCGCATACAACTGGTTCTGCCTAAGGGTTTCTAAACTGTAGTCATAGAATAATATGAAAAAACTTTCCAAATCCAGGAATTTTGACATCTTATATATTACACCATACGACTATAAACATTAAACTTTTAGGAAAACATGGTCATGGTTGCCAATTAATTTCAAGCTTTCTACTAAATCTTTTATAAACAATGAAGAAGTAATCAAATGGTTATCCCTGCTTTGAATTTCTTGCTATTAAGTATAACTCACAGCAGAAACAAAATTAAGATGATTTAAACCATTAGAAGTTTTTATTATAGAATAGCTCAACCACAAATAAATCATGTTGTTTGCGTTTTATGTCAATATTACTCATGTGCTTAAAAAAACCTCTCATATTACTGGTTGAACTCATTACTAATCTCAGTCCAAATTGAACTCTTCATCTAAATTCCCTCTTATTCAAATCAACGCGTGCACCACTTGTGGGGATAAAAGAAGACAACAACGATGAGAACTGAAATAAAAATGAATCCATGTTCATTTGTATGTGAACGATTATAAGATTATAAGATTATTTTCTTCATAGTAAGATAACATTATTTTCACATGTAAGTTATAATTTGTACTTCAATTCTTATTAACAAAAAAAAACTCAAATACTTTGAAACATTATTCAGATTTGGCAACTGTTTGTAACATTGTTAAAACCCAGAACATAAACACCATTATTAAGCAAACTCAACATGAAATTGCATTTGTAACATATGAAGAAGCCCCGGTAATTAATAAAAAAATAATTTATATAGAATTCGCCAAGTTATCAAAAAATTGAAAACCCACAAAAGGAAAAAGAGCTTGAAGAGTAACGTAAAGAACCTACGGTACTGCACCACCAAACTTTACAACATTTCTGGACTCGGGAGAAAAATAAATTCGTTTCGATATTTGCACACAAAAAACACAGTATGTAAAGAGAAGAGTTATCAATTTTGCATTTAAAAAAAATGAGTTAAAGGTGGACCAATATGAACAACGACTAATTTTGCTTCAAAGGTTCAAAATTGCTTTATCATCTGTGACCAAGAGATTAAACGAATTTATGCATAATTCTAATCTTGCAATTTTTATGATTTTGAAAAAAAAATTAAACGAATCATGGACACAATTGGAAGATGAAAAATAAAGAAGATGACAACCTTGTAGACTATAACGAAGGTCAGAATTTCCCCCTGCTACTTCTTCTTCGTATTCCCTGATTACCAAAGAAAATACCAAACAACCTTTTGTTGTTAATCCACCACACAAAATACATCAAACACAAAAACTAAGAACAAAACGTTAGTGAAAAAAAATATTCAATTACCAATCGATTTCATGAAGTAAAGCAGAAACTGATTATATAGATATACTTGTGGAAGAAGTAAAACAGTTGATGATGATAAACTGATTAAACCCAAAGATCAGGAGCTGTTCTCTCCTGAAACAAACCCAAACGTAAGATAAGCTAAATAACAAATCACATTTTTTAGAAGAGAAACAGCAATCAACAACGAATTAATAGCGGGTAATTAGTTGTTGATGCACAAAATCGAGTAGACTTTGGAACAACGTAAAGTGTCAAGGTGAGATGACCTTCGCTAGATTGTTCAGGTCATCAGGTGAAGATAATGTATGATGTGATAGAGATGGGAAGCAAACACGAGATGTACGTGGTTCACCCTAAGTTGGGCTACGTCCACGAAGGTAGAGGAGTTCTCATTAATAATGTAAAGTTTACATAATACATGGGTTTAGGCATAATCATCATTAGTGATTTCTAATAAGGGATTAGAGGGTCTAAGATCATGAGAGCTTAATTGTGGGAGAATGATCTTCTTTTATAGTTGAGAAGAGTCCCCTATTTTTGTCCGCGGTCGATGTGGGACTCTAGGAGCTTTCTCTGGTGTTGACACGTGTCATGTTGTGATTGGCCTCTTGGTTGAAGGGAAACTCATGTGCTTCGGCATGGGCGCCTTAGCCCAAACCCTTCAGTAGGTCTCTGAAGGTACGAAGTTGACCGGTGCTCGGTAGTTTCGGGATTGGTGAAGTATGGTACAAACAGTGCTCCCCCAAGTTCTCGAGTGAGGAAAAACTTCTTGGTTGGGGACTTGTAACATTCAAGTGACTTAAGTAATCACGAAACTTTCGAGTACCGAGGTGTAGTAGCATATATGGGAGTCCCCCCAAGTCTCTGATCGAAGAGGGTTGCCGAGTGAAGGGTCTTGATCTTCGTGAGCGCCAAAGTACCAAAATATTGAGTATCGCCATTGAAAGATTTGTAGTCTTCCTTCCGTGAGTGGCCCCTTGTTGGAAGCTTATAGTTGAAGCTTTTTGACCTTCGTAAGTGTGAAGCTTTTAGACCTTCGCATGTGGGAAGCTCTTGACCTTTGCATGTGGGAAGCTCTAGGCCTTCGCATGTGGGAAGTTTTGGACCTTCGCATGTGGGAAGCTCTAAGCCTTTACATGTGGGAAGTTTTGGATCTTCGCATGTGGGAAGCTCTAGGCCTTTACATGTGGGAAGCTTTGGACCTTCGCATGTAGGAAGCTTTAACCTTCGCATGTGGGAAGCTCTAGTTGAACCATATAAATATATTGTGCTTCGCACACTTGTGATCATCAGTGTGCGAAGCTTTTCCCTTGTTGGGTTATTTTCCAATTGTTGAAGGGTTAGAGAATCACATAAATAGATTTTGCTTCGGACACTTGTGATCATCAGTGTGCGAAGCTTTACCCTTGTTGGGTTATTCTCCACTTGTTGAAGGCTTGGAGAATCATATAAATAGATTTTGCTTCGCACACTTGTGATCATCAGTGTGCGAAGCTTTTCCCTTGTTGGGTCATTCTCCAATTGTTGAAGGGTTGGAGAGACATATAAATAGATTTTGCTTCGCACACTTGTGATCATCAGTGTGCGAAGCTTTTCCCTTGTTGGGTTATTCTCCACTTGTTGAAGGCTTGGAAAATCATATAAATAGATTTTGCTTCGCACACTTGTAATCATCAGTGTGCGAAGCTTTTCCCTTGATTGCCATTGTAGTTCTCTGCTTGAATTGAAATGTTAGATATAGCTTGAAGCCTTCGTTGGCCTACAAGAGTATCACACACACACATCAAATAGTGGGGTACATTGGGCTTAGTGCTCCCCTAGTTGGGTTTGTTGTGCTTGTTGACCTTTTGAATTGTAAGGCTTAGGGTTTTCCATTGTTTGAGAATGCTAATAGTTCATAGGTACGAGTTGTATCGTTCCACACCTAATTGGTAGGAAGAAGGTAAGTTCCTTTATCACCTGGTTGATGGAATGGACGACAGGTTGCCGAAGGATAAAAAATATTTTTTTTAAGGTACAAATTGTACCATTCATCACCTAGTTGGTGGAAAGAATGGCGAGTTGCCGGAAAGCAATGAGGCACATGCCGAAGGGCAAAATTGTTCATTAGAGTTGTACCCTTCATCACCTAGTTGGTGATGTGAAGGTGAGTTCCTTCATCATTTAGTTGGTGGGAAGAGTGGCGAGTTGCCAAGGTGCAATGTAATAGATGCCGAAGGGCAAAATTGTTTATTAGAGTACTAGTTGTACCCTTCATCACCTAGTTGGTGATGTGAATGTGAGTCCCTTCACCACCTAGTTGGTGGGAAAAGTGGCGAGTTACCAAGGTGCAATGTAGCACATGTCGAAGGGCAAAAATATATGTTGACACCCTTCTGAAACTCAGTTGGCTTATGTATGAATGTGTTGAAGGTGTGACGTTTATGATGATTGACATGAGTGATGCTTATGACATGAGTGATGAGCATGTATGCATGTTGCTTATGAATGTTTTGCTATGGAATCCATTGTTTGGATATATGACCCAAGGTTTGAGCTTAATGAAATATATGAATATGCATCAGAATATTGCTTTTTTGGCTAACCATGTTGGTTGTACCACTTAGTTTTATTTACCTTGAGTAAAGTATGCATGTTGAAGCTCTGAGTTAGAGTATATAGTATCGTGCATGCTGAAGTTTTATAATAGTGAGGGTTTTGCCACTTGAGTCATCATCACTGAGTAGCCTTTTCTTCAGTACCTAGTCTCCCACTTTGAAAGAGCGAGGCTTGAACGTAGAGTCATGACCGTAGAGTCATAGTAGTTAGAGGCACGCTCACATTTGGTTGTCTTAATACAAACAATTATCCCTTTTGTTGTAATGATATTGTTAAGGGTAAAAGTCTTTCCTCTTGCCATATAACAAATAGACTTGGTGACTTAGCGGGTCGCTGGGTAGAGCAGAAGGGGATGCAACATGTGTTTGGATGGTCAAAATCTTCTCACTTGGTAGAGTTGGGCTTTCACTTCCTACCTGCTGGAGGGGAAGGGTCATAGAGAGGCTCCCTTGATGTATACATCTTTGCTTCGGCAAAGGCATGATTGTAAGCTTTAGTCATCACCTCGGAGTAAGTCTTCCAAGTATTGGCATTGATCATGTATTTGAAGAAACACTCATACATGCCCGCTGTGAAGGCCTTGAGGGCTGTCTTGTCATCAGCTTCGGCGCAACGAGAGTACTAGTGGCTAAAGCGACCTGCATATTGGCGTAATGACTCAATAAGCTTCTGGCGGATGGTGTACAAGTCATCAGTTAAGGGCTCCACTAGAGAGAGTGGAGGAAAAAAGAAGGCATCGCTCTTCATCACTATGCATGTGATACGCCATAGTAAACTCAAAGAGGTTAAGGTGTTCAATCGGATTTTCTTTTCCGGTATACAACTGTAAGCCAAGCTTTTGCTTCGTCATTGCTTGGAGAGGGGTGCTAAGGATCCTCCTTGTCAACGGGCCAGGCCTAGGGTGGTTCCAATCAGGTATCTCGAGTTGACGCTCGGCCTTCAACTTATTTATTTCCTCCAAAAGATGTCTGATGATGGGATCTTGTGCGGAGTCAGGCCCTAAAATAGCTTTTCCCCTCAAGTGTCTATCGTTGTTTGGTGGTGGGGAAGCTTGGTCAGAGACATACGTCATTTCTCTGGACTCAAAGTGCTGACTTCTGGAATGCGCTTGTTGGTATCCTCCAAACTCTCCTACACCCTCTTGTTTTCCAAAGTTTTGTCGTTCCTTCCTCAGGTTGTCGACTTGCTTAGGGGGAAGTGTAGGACCAAGTTTCTCCAAGACCATTGGGTCGTTAATCTTCGAGCTTATTTGAATAGGCTTTTTCCTACGCTGATCTAGGAAGTCTCGACAATCACGATACACGACTTTTGGTCCTTCAACCCCTTGCAAGAAGATGTCTTTTTCCGCTTCTCTTGCTTCAGGTTGAAACAGTTGGGTTGAGAGAAGTTTTGTGTTGATCAACGCCTTGTTGGGGAAGCTGTTGTTCAGTGAATCTACCTTCCAAGTTGAGGCCAGGTGCCCCTCCAAGTTGGCGAGTACCGAGCTGTCGATCTATAACTCGAGAGGTTTCGTGATACTCAATGACGGGTACTTGAGGCCGAGCTTGCCTTTCATCCTGGAGCATCTAGAAGACTTTCATGTATTGTACTTGAAGGACTTCATTCCTGGCCGCCATTTTACTGTTTTGTGCTTCAAGCTCCTCGACTCTGGCATGAAGATCAGCAGGTCCTTCATCTTTCCTCTGCCTCGCACTACACATGAGAGGTGTATTGTGCTGGGTACTTTGGCCCTCCTCGCTTCCCATGTTGGAAAGGGGGTACTCGGTCAAATGGGAAGGTCTGAAAGATGATACTCAGCTTGGTCAAGGTGGTGAGAGTAGAAATCAGTGTTTGGTTCCCACAGACGGCGTCAAATGTTGATGCACAAAATCGAGTGGACTTTGGAACAACGTAAAGTGTCAAGGTGAGATGACCTTCGCTAGATTGTTCAGGTCATCAGGTGAAGATAATGTATGATGTGATAGAGATGGAAAGCAAACACGAGATGTACGTGGTTCACCCTAAGTTGGGCTACGTCCACGAAGGTAGAGGAGTTCTCATTAATAATGTAAAGTTTACATAATACATGGGTTTAGGCATAATCATCATTAGTGAGTTTTAATAAGGGATTAGAGGGTCTAAGATCATGAGAGCTTAATTGTGGGAGAATGATCTTCTTTTATAGTTGAGAAGAGTCCCCTATTTTCGTCCGCGGTCGATGTGGGACTCTAGGAGCTTTCTCTGGTGTTGACACGTGTCATGTTGTGATTGGCCTCTTGGTTAAAGGGAAACTCATGTGCTTCGGCATGGGCGCCTTAGCCCAAACCCTTCAGTAGGTCTCTGAAGGTACGAAGTTGACCGGTGCTCGATAGTTTCGGGATTGGTGAAGTATGGTACAAACATTAGTAAAAATTAAAGTTCAAATTAAATTAAATTAAATAGTAAAATTGAAAAATGAAGAAAAACGAAAATTTTATATGAATTAATGGCATAACTATACATACAAATATACCTATAAAAGAAACAAAGCAGATGATGAAGCAACTCGTTCAATCCATAGATCCCTCTCTCCTGAAACGAAATCGAAACACAAAGATAAGCTAAATAACAAATTAGACAATTGAATAAATTTGAGAAAAATCACAAAATTAGCCGATTAAAATCAGATGAAGAACTTACCAGGAAACCCAAGCCTGTGTGGGTTTTAAACTTTGTTCAAATAAAAAAGAGAGCAGATTTGAAGAAAGAGATAGATCCCTCTCTCCTGAAACGAAATGGAAACACAAAGATAAGCTAAATAACAAATTAGACAATTGAATAAATTTGAGGATACTCACAAAATTAGCCGATTAAAATCAGACGATGAACTTACTAGGAAACCCAAGCCTGTGTGGGTTTTAAATTTTGTTCAAATCAGAAAGAGAGTAGAGTTTTGGAGAAAGAGATGGGTGGTTTTCGATTTTTGGAGCAGAGTTTTGAGCAAGCAAGAAAGAGAGCAGAGTTTTGAGGAAGCAAGTGATGGGTGGTTTTCGATTTTTGGAGAAAGAGAGCAGAGTTTGAGCGGCATGTATGAGAAAAATGGAGAAAAGAAGAAGATAAAGGAAAACCTAGCCACGTGTCAGTCATCAACAAAAAGCAGAAGCCAGATTAAAAAAAAGAAGGGTAAGTCAGTTAATTTACTGTTTATAAACAGTAAAATATTGCGAGAAATTTTAAATACTAGCGAGATGGAGGGCAAAATGGGATTATTACTGTACAAATCGGGGAAAAAGTGACAGAACATGAGGGGAAAAGGGGTAGTTTCGTTCGTTCACTATTGGTGAACAGTAACTTTGCGTTTGGGCTTTAGTATAGATAATAATTTGAGCATATAACCACACATATAGAATAAATTAGGCAAATTAATACATATTATGGCCTCGTTTGGTTTATTGAATTGGAATCAACAATCCACTATATTAAAAATATATTAGAAGTAGAAGTAAATAATTTTTCATTTTGAGGGGATTAGGAAGGGATTAGCCATGAATGAATTTTCTTATTGTACTATTTTGGAGAGATTGGAATGGATAAGTTTATACAATGAATAATCATCTACTTTCAAGTTAGACACAATTTTTATTTCTTCCCTCATTGAGTTATCCATTCAAATCCAATCATAGGCACCATACAAGGTTAAGTGTTGGTGTATATACCTTTTCGAGTTGATTACCACTAGTACCTCACCATGTGGCTTGATATTTGAAACTAGGGATTCAAATTCCTCCTCCATGACTTGTCATCTCCTCACCTCTTATGGTCGGCTCTTAACCCCCCTCCCCCCAACGCCGCTCTTCCCACTCAATGACCAAAGGCACGTCGCATCTAGATCCATATATGAAGAAAGTTGAGGTTTCACCATTAGACTTGGCAAACGGGTCGTGTTTGTTGTTCTCGTGTCGTTTACGTGTCAAACTCATTATCTTAACGAATTGTATTTGTCAAACCTGCTATCTGAACGGGTTTTAAACTTCAAAACCAAACCCGACCTGTTTTATCCGTTAAGGACAATATATTACTTAAATAAATAATCAAATGAAAAAACTTCATACTAAATGATTAAACATTAACATATAAATTCATAAGATCTTTTTGAATCAACAATACAACTACAACATGCCACATAAATGAAGAGAGAGACTAAGAGAGCTAGGGTTTTAGTTTAACAGGTTTAAACATGTAGAAACGGTTACTCGCATGTAGATATGAATTAATAGGTTATTTTAACAGGTGTTTAATGGGTTGACCCAATAAAACACCGGCCCGTTAAACCTTGACCCAAACTTTTTTAGACCCTATTTTTCCAACATTTTTTCTATGTTGTTTCATGTTGAGTTAACATGCCGTGCATGAAATTGCCGGATCTATCCACCATAAATACCAAATGGCTATGGGGAGTAGTCTAACTACTTATAAAGACATGCAAGATCTCTTCTTTCCCTAATGGATGAGATTCATACTCTCAACATGCCCCGCTCACGTGTGACAAATTTTCAAACTAACACTTGGACAATATAAATCAAGTGATATGGACCACATATGGCCATTAAGCTTCATACGTAGAAAAACCTGCTAAGATACCATGAAAAAAGTTGAGGGTTCACCATAAAACCAATTGGCTATGTGGAGTAGCCCAATTATAATGACATGCAAGATCCATTCTTTCCATGATGGATGAGATTCATACTCTTAACAACCTTAATCCCACCATTTATGGATTCTTACACCAACCTTCAGTACGTGCACAAATGCATCTCCATTTTTCTCCTAATTATCTTCGCTGCCTGTTGGCGGCAGAGCTTGGAGAATCGTAGTTGGCAGTGCATGAAGTCATCATGAGTGAGCAGCGCGTGTGAAATTTGTCATTTAATAAGGGTAGTCTCTCCAATAAAGAATATTTGTCCACGTATCAGCTCCACAATTTTTCAAATTATTTTTGGCTCTACAAATGCCTCTACACCTGTTATTTTTGGCTCTCAAATTATTTTTCTTCTTCTTTTTGTTTATGCTGCCGTGGGCAACTGGGATCAAGTGGACGGAGATCCACGTGGTGAGGAGGCTTGGCTTAGGGAAGTCGAGGTCTAGATGGTGCTGTTGGGAGCTGCAGAGTTGCCGAGCTAGGCTGCATAGGCAGCTACAGCTGTTGGAGCCACTGAGAGGGAGGAGCAGGTTGGGGTCTGCAGAACAGGCCTGGTGCACTGGCGTGCTGGGCTGTGGCTTGGTGCGCTGGGGCGCTGAGCCGAGCTGAGGGTTGCGGAGCTAGGCCGCTAGGGCGGCTAGCGTGATCTGGAAGCTAGACTGCTGCTGGGCTGCTAAGTGGCTGAGCTGCTACTGAGCCATGATGGAATTTATCAATCTGAGCAAGTTCTTTGACCTGGACCTAACCATCGAAGAATTCTGGTAGTTCTTCGAAATTGGTCACTGTGGCGATGTTGGGCAGCTAAGAACGCGTCATAAGCTGTTTGACATCATGAGCAGAGGGGACAATGATTGGCCTAACGATACGCTGGAACTCAGTGGTAAGTGGAACTCTGACACTTCATATGAGTTGTGCGTCCCACTGAAGTTTGTTGATGGTGAGTGACCTGCTACAACTCCACTTTGCCTGAAATTTGAATACAACTTGTCTTGACTTTAGTCTTGTTAAATGTCTTCTTTCATTTGTAGAAACCAAATTTGGTTAGACTCCGAAGAGCAGTCCGGACATGAAGAGGGTGCATGTCGCAACGGGCATCCGAGCAGAATATCGGGAATGACACTGGCTGTTTAGTTCACTTCGCAAGGAGAAGGATCGGCTGCCTCCAAAATATGTAGCTTGGCATATCAAGGAGGATGCCTCCAAAATATTTAGTCGGAACTTTGGAGGAGTGTCTCACAAGTCTGATGTGTACAGCTACCGAATGCTGCTTTTCGAAATGGTTGGAGCAAGAAAGAATTTGGATTCCGGAGTGTCTCGTACGAGTGAAATGTTTCCGCATTATGTTTATAAAGATCTAGATCTAGAGAACAATGAGAATGTTTTTGGGGTTATCAGTGAGGAGGAAAATGAAATAGCAAGAAAGATGGTGTTAATAAGCATGTGGTGCATTCAGACCATTCCTTCTGATCGGCCGTCGATGAGCAAAGTGGTGGAGATGTTGGAAGGACCCCTTCAATCCTTGCAAATTGCACCCAAGCCTTTCTTGTTTTCTCCTACAACAGCTGCAGAGGACTCTTTGAGTACATCCCAACAGTCTGATGAAACAAGCGAGGGCAACTAGTTTTTGTTAGCCGCTCTTTGGTAATTAGGAATTCCAGTTGAATTGTAAGAAAAGTTTGCTTTGTGAAACGAAAATTGTTTTCATGAATTAATTAATCCTATAGAAATTAAGAAAACTGTCTTTGTTTTCACATTCGCATATGTCTGAAAGTAGTTCATAACAAATCCAATGAATTTTCACATTCAAACATGTTTCCATTTTAGATTCCGGACTTGGAGTTCTACAGGTTTTCCAGGTGGGGCCTTCCAAGGTATATATACAAAAAAGTAAGGAATTAAAAAGAGGTCCTACCGGGAGTCGAACCCAGGTCGCTGGATTCAAAGTCCAGAGTGCTAACCACTACACCATAGAACCAATATGTTAACAAAGGCCAAAACATGTTACTTATCCACTGCAGTGCTATCATATTTGCAATTTATTCATTTATTTTGTTTTCTAATCGCGTTAAAAATAGTCAAATGTCATGTTTGACCAATTGGCCTCCGGCTTTGGTATTACAAGATTACCTAACATACTCATCTTTGTTTGTTGGTAAGAGGTTTTGAACTCATGGATAACGAGTTAAATACCTTATTATGCATGGTCCATAGTGTTGGCTAATACAACGTGACAAAAAGAATAAAATCAAATGATAAACTTAAAGCATAAGAAATTAAAATTAAACCTCAAAACTGTTTATTGAATAATATGAAACAATAACACCACAAAAGAATATTTATAGTCTACTACAACCCCAGGCTGTCTAGGAATTCTAATAGAAAGGAAAATACCAAAAACATCCTCGACAGTCATGAATTGGAATATTGTTTTAGGGTTAGTAAATAATATAATTCGACTAAAATTGCCAATAGGATTTGACTAAGATTACGAAGGAGAATGTTATTTTGCTTGTGATGTCGTTCTCTTTGAAATGACATGTCATAGGCCAAAATCTACAATAATTCGACTTTGCTATCAAATTTATGCCTTTTAATCTGATTCTCAATCCATTTCATCATCTGATCTAGATCAATAGCTTAGACCAAATCATCCATCCCAAAAAGGAAAAAAAGGTACAAACTTAAGTGAAATCTTAGAATTGCATGCTTAACTTAGATGAGTTAGTTTAGTTTGACTTTGTAATATCTACCATACTTAAGGTACAAACTTAAGTAAAATTAAATATATTACCTAGGAGTGGGCATACGGGTCTTTGGATCCGTGGATTCGGATGTATTACTCGGCCCGATGTTAAACCATCCGGTTCTTACTTTTAATTTTTAAAACAATTCGAGCTGGACCCGGCTTGTGTAAAAACGAGTCCAAAACCGAGTCTATATTTCTTATGTGCGGGTAACCCGGCCTAGACCGTTTAAGGGTTGTCTTAGCACTTGTCATTTTATTAGTAGTCCACAATGAAACCCATGATCCATAATTTCATATCTAAGTCTAAGAAGAAGTAAAACAACGATCAATCTTCTTCAAACAAAGAGATTGTTTTATATTGTTGGTATTGGCTTTGTTAGACTTATTTGTATCGTAATGGAAACACATGGAGATTGTTTTGAAAACGGATTCGTTCAACCTATAGGAACCGTACCGTATCAAATGGATCCAAATAAGCCGGTTTCACTAATAAAAAAATATAAATTCGAACCGGTTCAGACTCGCTTACAAAAAAACAAGTCGAGTCTGAATTCACCAAAAATGGACCGGACTCGACCCACGCCCACCCCTAATATTACCCATATCTTGGGTAGACTTCTGTTTTTCCATTTTTTAGTACATGGAAGATAAGGTTGGCTTGTAGCTACCTATTTGAAATAAAAGCACTAATTCAATGATTAAATTGATTGACATCATGATAATATCATCAAGTTCATTGCTAGCTAGCTAAGGTCAAGAGAAAGTTTGAGAGGATAAGAGGTCGTCATAGTTGGCAGTTGGTACATGATTATATAATGGATATGTGCCTTAATCCAATTATTAACCCTAAAAAGTGAGTGGGATATCTTACGACATAGGCGCATTGCAAATAAGAGACAAAACCCCTTCTCTGATAACTCTCAAGCAACCACATGTAGCTAAAGAAAGATAAACAGATAATACATGCATCATGCACCCCATAAACACATTTAAAACTTGAAACAAAATCAGATCATATGAAATACCTAAAACAGCGTTTTTATCCAGATTTTTTGGGAGGTTATGGTCATCAGCTAAGAACTCTTCACGGCTCCTTGTGTACCTTAAAGCTAATTAATTAGTCTTGGACCCTCAAATTTTAAGTTGGAACACACCTCATAACGCACAACACCATCAACATCTCAATTTCAATACCCCAGAAAATAAAAAATAAAATTTTAAATTAAAAAGAAAATTTCAAAGAAGAAGAAGAAGATAGTACCAATTAACATTATCTATTGTCACAAAAATGGAAATTAAATAGTATTATTGTTAACTATACAAGAATATTATTATTAGAATTGTATTGTTCAAGCATTCGAACGAACCTTTTATTGTTAACTATACAATAAAATATAAGCACTTTTGTTAATCTTTATGATATTATAATTAGTGGAATTCTTGGAGGGGACCCCAAGTTTGGGATAATTTGTTGGCCGCAGGTGTCTCGTTTTCGTTTTTACCATACACATTATTTGCATATTGACGGCTATAGATTCAAAAAACCAAAATCAAAGCACTGACTTGCTCGATTAAGTAATAAAAATTAGATTTAAGAGTGAAAAAACAAAGATATAACCAATACAGATGGAGGAATGGAAGGGGAAGGAAAATTGCATGCCTCTCGTTGAAATCCACATGCATGCAGCAAGTAAAAGCAACTTTTTATAGATTTCACCGAATCTAATTATTTACTAATAATTTGAATGAAAAAGGCCGTGATTTTGGTATGATTAATTAATTAATCGTGTAGAGAAGCTCTATCTATGTTTGACTTGTACAGGTGGCTTATTTTTGCGTATCAAACTCAAAATTTCATGAAGAATGGATTGCTCTTGCTATATATCTGTATATAATTGATCAATCATATAGGAAGCAAACATGCATGATTTGAAACCAGCTGTTTCCCTACAAACACAATAGCATTCAGAAGAATTAAAATATTTGTTTAAGATCGGCGATGTACCACTAGCTAGAGCGAAGACCAAGACGGCTGAGAGGTTTTAATGTTTCAAAAACATTCTCCGTTACGTGTTGTTACAGTTTCACTTAAACTATTATAGAAGTATATATGTATGCCTTTTCATATTATCTTAAATATGATATATATTTTTCATGTCACACGCATACTCGTATTATATCACTTAAAAAAATATACAACATGATGAATATTTCTCTAAAACTTTTTCCCAAATTAATCGTTCACACACAATGTTTATCAAGCGAAATGCAATCAGATCAGAGTTAGGGATATAGCCGAATATGTGGAATATTACCTAGACCTGCGGCATGCATGCGATTTGACCATTTACAAGTGGCAAATTAAAGAACGAATTGTATCAATTAGCTAGTAATTAGGGTTTGGCTATGACGTAATTAAGTTAAACACTTTATGCTTTGAAAACAATGACGGATGCCCACGTATCGGTTCTTCAAGAACACGAAAACGAGAGGAGTGACCCTAGCTAAGGTTAAACGCTATCACCCCAATTTTATCACCTCACCCCAATATATAAACTGCCAAATACCCCTGAACTATCACAAAGTTGTCAATTACCCATGAATTATTTTTCCTACCAATTTACTCCCTTAACTAATATGAGGAAGTCAATTACTTCCCTACCGTTAGATTTTAGAGAATTTCATTCAAATATTCATTAAGTTGTGTCATGTGAGAGGCATGTGACATAGTTTCAATGACTTTCGTAATCTTTTCTTTGCAGAACTTTATACAATTTTCATTGGTGTAGAATTTGCTTATCAAAGAGGTTGGCGGTGTCTTTGGTTGGAAAGTGACTCCTCTAGTGTTATTCTGTTCTCCCTTCGAATGATTTTGATCCTCCTTGGCTTCTTCGCACACAATGGTTTTCTTGTTTAGCCTGCATTCGCGAGATGACTTTTTTCTATTCTCACATCTTTCAAGAGAGGAATGTTGTTTAAGATAGCTTTGCTAACATAGGTCTGTATTCTACTAATTTGGTTTGGCATGATTCTCCTCCATTGGTGGTTTGTGCTGCTTTGTTTTCAGACTTTGTTGGCTTGCTTGGCTTTCGCTTCTCAAATTAATCCTTACTTTCAAGTGACAGATAGCTTAGTTATTTATGGCATTGATCATCCAAGTGGTTTATCAGCACTTCTCATGGTTTGGTTTGAGACATTGGTTCGAGGAATTTTGTCTTTCTTCGTCCAATTTTCCTTTTTTGATGATGTATTGTTCTTTTCTTTGCGGGTTTTGGCTTCGTCTCCTCACTTGTTTTATGATCGCTCTTTTTTATTTAATAAATTTTTGGAAATAGGGACGGGGAGGGGGTCGTTCTATCAGGGAGTTAGCTCTTTCTAATCACTTTGAGTGAGAAAGAAGTAGCCTACTTTGTAGTTGATGGCTAAATCTCGGGCTCTTGGTTCTTTCTAACCGTCTTGTGTGGGTATAGAGAGTAAGGCTATTTTGATAGACGAATGACCAAGCCTTATGTGTAGCCCGACTCGCCTAATCCATTATCATCCTTTTATTATTAAAAAAAAGACTTGGAATTCGACTTGGGAAAATAATAAGATTTGAGAGAATTTCATCCAAATAGTTCAAGGAGAAGGGGGTCCTTGTGATAGGTTCCGGAATATGTCACATGCATGCCTCTCACATGATATCCCTTAAAATGAAAATTTGGATGATATTCTCTTGACTTAACTGCAATGGGGTAATTGGTAGCCTTGTACTAGCTAGTTAAGGGGGGTAATAAGCAAGATAAATAGTTTAGGGGGTAATCGGCAACCTTGTGATAGTTTGGGGAAGTATTTGGCAGTTTTTATATATCTTTGGGGAAATTATATTCAAGGAAAATATTAAAACAAAAACAAAAGTGAGTGCCATGGCCTGTGTTATCTTTATATTCAAGGAAAATATTAAAACAAAAACAAAAGTGAGTGCTATGGCCTGTGTGGGCAACACCCATGGTGAAAACACAAACACACCACCACACCCCACCCCCCACCCCCCCCAAGGAACCAGGGTGGCACACGAATTTTCAGAACCAGGGTGGCACGAATTTTCAGTCCTCTGCTCTACCAACTGAGCTATCCCGACCATTCACGAGGCATCATCCTCGTTTTATTTTAATATAGGACTTGGGTCTACGTCAATTAGAAAAACAAAAAAGTATTACAAAGTATTATAGAGGACCTAGCTAATAGATTCTTGAATCTTCAAAAATAAATTCTCTAAGTTTCAGGCATTTATACACTATGGGCTCGTTTGGCACGTCAGACTGGACTAGATTGGCTTGGATTGGCTTAAGCCGGACTAAGTACTGACCTATGTTTGGTGCTGCATCGGACTAAGAAGCTGGACTGTCAAAATAGTGATGACATATGTTTGGTGTTGCAACGGACAAAAAAATAATTATTTTATTATTTATATTATGAAGTGTAATTATTATTACATCATTAAAATTTTATTCAACATTGTAATTATTAGAGCATCTAATTTAAAATTTTCATAATTTCTATCAAAATTTTCTAATTTATTTGTTTTAATTTTTAAAAAGAAATTAAAAATTAAAACAAATAACATAAAATCAAAAAAGGTAAGCCCAACCCCATTCAATCCCACCACTAACCCATCTCATGCCTCCCCGACACCTTCTTCCCCAGCCTAACCTCCTCTGCAACCAACTGCCGCCAACCCACACCCTTTCCCAGATCCGCTGACCTTTCTCCCAGATTCGTTGACCTCTCTTCCAGACTCCCACCCGACCCCGACCCCAACCTTGCCATCGAACCCATCACCGTCCTCGTCTCCAGCCTCATATATTTTGTTTCTCATAAAATTACAGTCTGACAAATCAAAACCTCGCAGCCCAAATCGAAACCTCGCATCTGAAAATTAAACAAAAAAAACCATTAGATTCAAATCCAACAGAAAAAAAAAACCCAGTTAAAATTGAATGAGAGGGAGGAAGAAAGCACAAAGGAGGAGAGAGATTCACCTGTTTGCGGTGTTGAGTCGTTGAAATCACACGAAGCAGGAAGCTCGGCTTCAGTCGGACTCTCTTCTCTAATTTAACGCCCGTGTTACTTAGCGACACCCTTTTTCACCTCACTATATTAGGTGAGCGAGTGAGGCGTTTTTGATGCACGAGGACTATACAGTCTCACTTAAATTAGTCCTGCCTCTTGCCAAACATAGGTTACAAGTCTTATTTAGCATAGTCCAGTCCAGTGAGCCCTACCAAACATGGCCATGTACAAACAAATCAGTTAGGTTAATTACAAGATCTCGACGTAGTTTAGTAGATGCATGGGTTGAGAGATTTGTTTTGCTTTTACTAAATAAAATTATATGATGATAAGAAGTGAGTCATTGATGAAGAATTATCGTGTGTATCTAATATATCATGTGACAATGTAAACATAATACTGTTATAGAAATCTACTTAAATTATAAGATGTGTACAATCAGTATTATCTAGCTATATACTCTGGAAGATGAACTTTTAAACTTTAGCATACTACATTAATTAATAATTGTATATGTGCTATAGACTCTAAGTGAATCCTAACCATTTCGCGAGTAATTCGCTCTAGTTTTGCGTTTGGCTGTAGGTTTTCATATTTTCAGGGGCTAAAGTCATATTTTCAGTTTTGTTGGGTTTTCTTTCGTAAAAAAAATGATTACAATACCGAGTTTTGGAATTCACTCAGAATGATTTGGAGAGTGATTTGAACCATTTCGTCGGTGACCCCATAGTTTGGTTCATTGTGCTTTGCTAATTATGACGTACACACAATTAAAATTGTCATATCATGTTCTTATGAAAGCTAATGGTGTAACAATTCAATAAGTTTCTTCAATAAAATTATCGTCTCTCTCTCAAAAACTTACGCTCATGTCCTAGGTAATTAAGCTGTCCAGTGCAAAACAGCTAAGGTAAAACAACTGTTTCTCTTGGGACCTTTTCACGTCTCTCTCCTGTTCGGTATAATGTTAGGATATCGTTAAGGTTTGGGCAAAGGGACTAAAATTAGCTTGGAAAACCTAGTGCAGGTCTATTAGCGCAGTGCTACTACCTCGGAATTAATCAAAGCATTGCTGTAATTATAAAAAAAAAATGACGAACACATCACCTCCTAGCACACCAACGGTAATCACCTGAGCTTGTCATAGAAAGATATCTTCATCAATACTTTCCAAAAATTAATAACACGATGGGACAATAATTATTTTATTAATCACAGATATAGGAGGTACACTAAGCTAGCTAATCTTAATTAATCGTACCATGATCATCGATATACTTGGGAAATCTTATCCTTGATCAGGTGGACCATATTCTAAACCCCACACCTACCACTTCCCAGTCCATCTTTACTATTTAAAACCACAAAAAAGCAATCACACAGACATCTTATTAAATCTAAATTTCCAACTTTTAGATTTTTCTGTATTGAACCATTCACAAACCCTTACTTACAATAACATTTAACCAAAGGGAGCAACTCAAGGGGGATTGTGGTGTTTTAGTAATATACTTATGTAAACAGGTAGATACATATACTTGTCATGAGATCAAATGCTGCCATTTGTAGCAATCAAAACATGGTCACTTTGAATCCCCTGTTCACGCGTGATGGTCAAAAGCTATATGAGATAGAGCGCAATACCATTTTTTTTTCTATATATGCTCTAATCGCCCACCAAAAATTAAAAAGAAAATTTGCTTCACAGATGTCATGACTTGAACTCCTTAGGCTTAATTGACATATTTCCGCAGTAGTGGATTTCTTGTATGATTATTATGAGTAATGTTACATGTATCATATTTATTTATTATTTAATTATTTATTATATTTCTCATATGGAAAAATTTTGGGTGATACGTACCATTCAATTGTCCGGCCATTGAATGGTTTCAGATTAATTTACAGTGAGCCCTAAATGAATTTTGAATCATTCAATGATACGTACAATGCAAGTTTGACCCCTCTCTTCTACATGTTGATAAAAATTGCTTTAAAAAAGCAAGTTCCACGCCTTTCTCACTTTTTTGAGAAGAGAACTGCTAGGTGCTTACATCAAAACGTACAAAATCTAAAATTTCATATTCCAACTGTTATGATCGAAATAATTGATTTTTTTGTGTGTGAAGATTTTATGTAGTTACTAATTCATGATATGGCATGTACAAAATGAAAACTTCATTCTCAATTCCACGATAGTTTTTATAAAACCTTTCATTTACTTGTCTGCGATGCATGAAAGTTTTATTTAATAAGAATATATCCTAATCTTCGTCATAATTATTCTTCTGATGATCGATGAAGAAGATATATGTACCTTGGTTATATTTCATCTCTTCTTCAATAAGTTCAGCAATGAGCATAACGGCCCTATTGCTCCGATTGACAGAAGAACTTATGATTAGCTTTTCAGAAATTTCTAAATGAACAATTTCAACTAAAACTACATCCATTCATTTTTAGGACATGATTTCAACCTCAGTTATCGTTAACCAATCGTAAATTTTTTATGTCAGTTAATGGGTAAAACTTGAGAATCCTTTTGAGACTATCATATTACTACTATGAAAGATCGAGATCAATAAAGTAAGCAACAAGCGTGATAGAAAGAAAATTTATTGAGAAGTTTTTGGGAATATTGTTAAGGTTTGGCGGTTGAATGAGCATGAAAGTACTGCCAAAGGCCAAAGAGCCGGGGGGGTACCCCAAGAGAAACGGCTAAAAGCAATAGAAAGTGATAAATCGAAAAAGGAAGTGGCTTAGGAAGGTGTCACGTGAAAGAGGAGCCAAGGAAGGTAACCTTTCTAAATATGTAACGTAAGTGTGTTGCACAATAGTTAAAAATACCGACTCACATTTGTTGAGTTGGCATTCACATATATGCTTATTGTAATGTCATGGGTGCATGGCTTTTCTGTACTACAGCCACCTACTGCTAAACGCTAATAAAGTAATCATCACAATTCAGCCTTCATGCAACAACATAGCCCCAACTTCTCTCTATAAATACGAAGGACTCTTTGTATTCAGGATCTCGTAGCAAAGACTTGGAATATCATAGAGATAGAGAAGAGAGGTAGAGAAGAAGGATATAGGGCTAAGCTTTATAGCTTCATAGTATAACCCTGTTCCTTCAGTTTCAGTTTCATTTGCTACACGTCTCTAAAGAGAGAACTCTAGCTACCATGACTGCATCAACTTCTCACCATCCATTGGCTTTTGCCTTTGGCATTCTAGGTATAACAAAATATTAGAATTATCATTGGTTCCACACACCCCTTTTCTCCCCCCCCCCCCCCATGCACACCCCTACTTATTTATGATCTTTAGATTGTGATTGTATAAGGAGAGGAAATAAATTGAATTGTGCAAAATCATTTCTCTTTAGTTTTCCTAATTCTACTTTATTTGAAGAGAAATTAACTTTTCTTCTTCTTACTATTTTCAATTTAAACAGGCAACATTTTCTCGTTCATCGTTTTTCTAGCTCCGCTGTAAGTTTCTTTTCTTTGTTATTTATTTCAGGGATAATGAGGCAGTATTACAATGAGGTTTAATTAGTTATTTAATTTCGATTAATTTTTTGGACGGTGCAGGCCGACATTTTGGAGGGTGTATAAGAAAAAATCGACGGAGGGATTTCAATCAGTTCCATATGTGTTTGCACTATTCAGTGCAATGATATGGATATACTACGCATTCCTCAAGTCTAATGAGATCCTTCTCATCACCATCAACTCATTCGGTTGTGTCATAGAGACCATTTATATTGCAATTTACCTTACGTATGCAACTAAGCAAGCGAGGGTGAGTAGTGCCACCTTCTCTCTCTCTCTCTCAAACAAATTTGCATGTTAAGTTTAAAGGCATTACTGCAGAGTTGCTAGAGCAGTGTGCGTTTTCGCAGTTTGAATTTCCCTCCCATTAGTTTAGCTGAATTCCATGTAGAATATGACTTGTATAAAGGACTTAACTAGAATTAATAAATTAAATTTGGGGTGCAGGTGTCCACTCTGAGGCTGCTTTTTCTGGTGAACTTTGGGGGATTTTGCTTGATTCTTCTTCTGTCTCACTTCTTATCACAAGGGCCGACCCGTGTCGAAGTTCTTGGATGGGTTTGTGTGACTTTCTCTGTCAGTGTCTTTGCAGCACCTTTAAGCGTCTTGGTAATTGATTAATCAAGTACTGTTATCAAATATTTAAAGGTTTAATCATAATCTCAATCTACATGCATTAAGATATTAATATATGCATGATTTGATTTTGTGTTGTACAGAGAATGGTTATCCGCACCAAGAGCGTGGAGTTCATGCCGTTTAATTTATCCTTCTTCCTCACCCTAAGTGCCGTTATGTGGCTCTGCTATGGCTTACTCCTCAAGGATCTCTACGTTGCAGTAAGTCATTTTATTTATGTATAGTAAAACTAATTATATATAATATTATGGCTATTAATTAGGTGTGTACGGTTAACCTGTCCTTAATTGTGGAATAACTTTTTCTTTTGCTGATTTTTTAAAATAAAAAAAAATCTGGTGATTATATGTAAATGTGTGCTACCATGCATGTATAACGCTAGCTTGATCACATGGACCTTTAATTAATTTACATCGTGGCAAACCAAAAAACAGGCCGGTGAAAAGTTAATTAGATCATAGAATAATTTAATTAAAAAGCATATGCTCATTATAAGGAAATGGAAAAATATCAATCATTTGTTATGCAAACACTATCCCTTGGACAACTCTCTTACGCCAAGTTTAATTTAGTGACATATATGAAAGCAACAAGAACTATTAAAGAAGCTACAATATATTGTTCGCAAAATTTAAGTAGGTTAATTTATGGCCATTTATTTTGATATATTGCATGGTTTAGCAAACCCGTCGGCTGGAACAATGTGTGCTTCCATTTGCACTCAAGTTCGAATTTTCCTCTTTTATATAAATTTAGTGTAGAAAATCGTTTGTATAAAATATATCCGCTGGCTTTAATTAACTAATCACATGTTCTTTACATTTGCAGACTCCAAACATACTTGGTTTCTCCTTTGGGTTGGTTCAGATGGCCCTCTATGCAAAGTACAGGAACAACAAAACAATTGTGGAGGAGAAGCTACCAGAACACAAAGCTGATGTTGTGAAGCAAATCACAATTTTGACAACTAGTACTCCTGAGGTGGAGGTACAAGCAGTCCAAGCAGCTGTAACCTCCCATGCCAATAATACTGATGCTCATCAAAACTCTGAGCATAACAATGACCAATATGTGCATGCACAAACATGCCATAACGAGAAGATCGTCGAACCCTCCATGCCAGGCCAACTGGTTACATGTGAAGTTTGAATATTTGATCATCTGCGATGCCTGCCTGCTTGTACCTGAACCATTCGAGATCAATCGCTCTATATAAATATTTTAGACGTCACGATGCATATGTATCATAGTGTACATATGTCCTTTTGGTGCATCTTTAATTTTCCATGATGTTTAATTTTCCTTTATCTTTGTGTAAGCATATGAGGCTGGTTCATGTATAGACTAGCCTCCTCTTGTTCTTGCCCATTGTAATGGTTGCTATAACACCTGTCGAGGGCATAACGGTCTTCAACAGTAATTACATATGTTTCTTCGCCGTAAATGAAATAAAATTTGGAGCTTTAACCTGAAGAGAAAGAAGGGATTTTGGTTTATGCGCGCACTAATTGAAACCCTAGATTTTCATCATCGGACAAGATTGCTTGATTCATTAATTGAAACCAAGCCTCAGATTGGATTTTGGTTTTAGTCCTTTGATTTGGTACATTATTTTGAACAGATACACAATTTTACGGGTAGATTTATATGCATAGGTATAGTGATAAATATATCAATGTACATATGACTATAATATAACCATGCTACATTCAAAATAATGTACCTACTTAAGAATAAACAGTAGAACAAGAATCCAATTTAACACTCAATTTTCACGAAAATAATTTTATTTAAGCAAGGATGCAAATAAAAATTTTCCAAAAAAGTTTAGTGTTTGTGAAATAATATTATACAATGAATTTATGGACTGATTACAATACTTATGTGTATTTAATACAATTATCATATGACGATCATATATTATTTTAGTAACTTTCCTCAAATCATACTACCTAAGTTATAGTTTAACATGTATGATTACCTAGGTTACAATTTAACATGTATATATATTCAAAGATGTAGAGAAATCGAATTTCCTTTGCAATCTTTCTTGTTCTTTGGGAAAAAGAAAAAAGCATTGAATTTAACCTAACGGATACATACAGACCAATTAAAGTTGCATAATAGAGGTAGCACTAGACTTTTGGTTCTATTGCTATCATTAGGAGCATATAGTGGTAGTGCTTGTTGCCGCGTTTACGTGTATGCTAGCTAGTTCCCTGCTTTTGGTGTATTCAATTCAACTGTATTCTTCCATTGACGACAAGTACGACAATATGACATTCTTCCTTGCATTACGTAAGAGACAAATATTATAAACAATAGTTACATTATATATAACAAAAATATTAAATAAACATGGCGGAAAATCTTTACGTGTAATGATCACGAGTTTTACTTAAATATTTTCTTTTTTTCTTATGTTTTACAAATTTGTTAACTTGTTAATGTGATAAGCTTAATGGTTTGGTGGCTCATGATATTGTTGATATTATTAAAGTCATTTCCATTCCTCTGGAGCTTTATTTGGCCGGGGGTCCTAAACATAAAGATCAATTCACCATCAAATCAGCAGCTAGATCGATTGTGCGGATTACTACTATGTTTTTGAACACTAATCTCATGAATAAAGTGTGAAAATGACTCAATACGAAAGAGAGGATTCACAAGTGCATGCCTAGGGAGAGCTCTTGCTGCCGTCTATGTAACTTGGAAGATGAGCGTGTTAATCACTTATTTATAAGATTTGGAACCTTTGCCCCTCTTCAGTTAATCCTGTTGGGCAGGGTGATCTGATTCATTGGCTTGCTAATCTTGATGCCAATTCTAACTTGGAGGTTAGATTGTCTCCTCTTTCCCTTGCTCTTATGATTTGCTGGCAGTTGTGGAAAGATCGAAATGATTGGGTATTTAATCAAAAAATTTGGATTGTTTCTCGGGTTTTTCATAAAGCTCTGGTGATTGGCAATAATTATTGCGATTGTAATTCTTCTGCAGGAGTTAAATCTGTTTCTCCTTCTGCCATCGGTTGGAACTTGGCAACCTCCAGATTATCCTGCTTTCAAGCTGAATTTTGATGGGTTGGATGAACAAGCTGCTTGTGGGTTCTAATTTGGGATTACCCTGGATCTCCGATTCTAGCTGGCGCCAAGAAGATTGGTGTTGCGAATGTGTTGGTTGCTGAAGGCCAAGCTCTGCTTGATGGTCTTGAAACAGCCTTTCAGAAAGGTCTAAATATCCTGGAAGTGGAGGGAGATTCAAATACGCTTATTGATTCGATCAATGGAGTCATTTGTGCTCCTTGGAGGATACGCACGATCTTGTTCAATATTCAGAGCTTGGCCTGCAAGTTTCAATCAATCTCCTTCTCTCATTTTTTTTAGAGGTAAATTTTGTGGCGGATGCCCTTGCATCGGTTGGTCAGATCTCTTGTAGTGATTTGAGGTGGATGCAGTCTCTTCCGTCTGAAGCTAGTTAGTGTGGCGTTGCAATTGCTTCTCTTCTGTGTGTCCTAGAGGCTTTTTGTTGCAAGTTATTTTTTCTTATCCAAGAAAAAGAATAACCCTCTTATGCATTTAAATCAATTTATACGATATTCAAAAGTTTAAATTAGAATTGTATTCTATTATAATGGAAAAATCTTCCAATAACTGGTTTAAAAAATAGAAATTTCTATCATTCTCAATAAAAAGTAAAAATAAAAAATAAACCATTTTCTACTTAGATAGGATCAAGAGTAGGATATTTTGTAGTGGGATCTTTCTGTGTTTTGGCTTTTATCAATGCTTCCAGTGTCCGAGCAATCGTGTCATGGACCCTCTTTTAATTTAACAATGACTAAAGATAGTTGAAGTTCTACTACAAAATTAATTAATATGGAGAGTAATTTAATTTATTTATATACTCATGTAAGGTCTCTCATTCATTAATTCATTCTCAATACGCCCCCCTCCCCCAACATGTGAAGAAATTTCAAGTCAAACAAGTGAATAACACAAACAGGGTAGCGTGGAGCGCGTGTGGCTGTTGGGCTTCACATGTAGGACAACCTGCTCTGATACCATATGAAGAAAGTTGAGGTTACACCATAAAATCAATTGGTAATATGGAAAGTGTCCCAACTTACTTAAAAGTTCATGCAAAAATTATTCTCTCATCAATGTGAGATTCATTCTCAATAAGAAGAGAACAGAGGAACATAATGAACAATTTTTAAAATCTATAACCAATAAACTTTTTTGATGTCGATCAAAGTACATAAGACATTTCTTATATATGAACCAAAGCAAGCTAGCTAAAAGTACCTATTTTATGTATATTGGAAGGCTAAGTGTTCACTTAATTGGAGGTCTTTTTTGAGAGGATGTGAAGGTGAGAGAGTCGAATTCAACTTTTTTATGATATTATTCAATTTGTCTTATTCACATATTAAGTTTGAAAATTCATCAAACATAAAAAAAAAAAAAATTACATGAGTTTAGAAGAAGTTGGACTACTCCTACCTACTAGTAGTCTATCATTAGCTCTTTTGTTAGCTAACAACTACACAACCATACATATAGTCTCTCAACTTGCATTTTACAACATGTACAACAAGTGTGAGAGTCTTGTCATAAAAGACTTCGAGGGAATTTAAAATTAGAGCCGCGTGGTTGAGGGGATGGTTAATAGCATCCCTCGCAATTGAGGGGATGGTTCTACCCCATACATGAACAAGAGCTGTCCTAGTATAATCTGAGACTTCAGACGAAAATGCAATGATATCTTCCTATTTTAGTATAATTTTTTTAATAAATTAGTGAAATTATTAGATAATACGAGAATAATGAAATTTTTAGTACGAGGAGTTAGTGGGATTTCTTGTTTTTCCAGGTTTTATTAATGCTTCCAGCTCCATGACTTCTAATTTCTTTTTTCTGAGAACAACCTTTATGGACTTTTCAAAGAAAACAGACGCTTTTTAATTTGAAAACGCTTGAGAACTATAAAATATACATCTTCCGTACACAATTTTCGTATAAAAACTGTGCAGCTTTATTAATTTAACTATTCTTTTCCACCTGGCCCAAAATGTAGGGTGATCATATGTTCTTGAGCCAAAGTTTTTGGAACCATTATTTTTTAAACCAGCGCGCAAGATTCATTTGGGTCACAATTTTGCCCACTTTTATTTTAGCTTAAGGTTTAGGGTTGAACTAAAAATCATTAACCAATTATTGTTGTTGTAAGTGTTGCCCTAACAAAGTGCTTTCGCCGGTAGTTTTCTTTAAGATCTTTATGCATTTCACCACTCCATCCAAAATTTTCTCTATCCCTACCATACTTTAGCTTGATATTTTTCAGAGAAGAGCTTGACTCCTTAAGGTTGAGGAGGAGTTCCTCCTCAAAATGCTTCATGGCCTATTCACAGAACTTGGTGCTTATGATCGAAACCGTTCATATTATAGATCATCTCTATAAAAAATCAATTAAAATTAAGATCGTTTAGTCAATAAATTGTAATAAATAGATAGACGATTCGTAATGCTTTTACCAAGTCCGTCCATCTGTTTTTATACAATTTGATGGCTAAACAATCTTAGTTTTAATTGATTTGCAACATCAAACACATCTACAGAGAATTGAACTTTGCTTCAAATTATTTGGCTAATATGGCTTATTCTTTTGATATGTGCTTACATATTTTGGAGAGTGCTCCTAGTTATCTTTCTTGTATTTTGGATGATGATAAGAGGTTTAATATCTTAGTGGATAAGGTGTTGGGTTTCCACTCATATATCTCGGGTTCAAAACTTCTCATCCCCTAAATTATTGTAATAATTTTGAACTCTCTCTCCCCTTAATTATTAATAATAAATTTATAAAAAAAAAAAGATGATGAAAGAGGAGCAAGGCTTTATGTTAGGGCTGTAGTGTGTTAGGTTTTGTTGTTTCTTGTTTGGCTTTGGCATGCCTCTTTACCCAAAAAAAAGAAAAACATGACTGGGATTTGACCGCTGACGGTCTTGTAGCATTTTTGTCTAAAACTAATTTGAAACATGACTGGTAATGCCTCATGATTATTTGGGTTTGATCGTGATAGTCGATCTCATCCTAATTACGTTTTTGGATGTTCAAAACCCACTTGAAGGATAATCACCAACAATCTTCCTCTTTTTGAAAACTTTTTCAAGATAAACAAACTTAGTGTTTTGGATGAGCCAATAGGGTTTCTTGGCAAGGTGAACTTTCCTTATTTAACTAATCAACTTTGCTAACAAAGATTAAATCGGTGCACATGACTGGCACGTGACCTGGTAATATTGCTGAAACATGGAGCACACAGGAATATTATAGAGGGTTAGGGTTTTAGGGATTGAGTATGGCTGCTATACGGGGTCAACTGGAAAAGTTGTTTCTTCTATAGGAAAGAAAGCATGGGATCCATCCAGATTCTGAGCTTCCTTCTCCACCGTTGGATTGCTTTTTTATGCCAAATGAGCCGTGATCTGAATACCCCCACATATCAAGTGCGATTACACATCAAAAAGCTCCATGGTGCGATTCTGGATGAATGAAATAATTTCAAACCCTCTGGATTCCTACAAAGGACGGAGCAAGTGGTCTTGATATGTAACTTCAATATAGTGCGTTGCAGTACATTATACATTGTTCATTTTTGTAGTAAAAAATGGCAGGGAAAATCTAGACCAACTATTTTACCGGGTCTAATCAGTAAAATCAACAATAATTTTTTTTTTTTTGCCAAAAAAATTATCAATAGAATTTAGAATAGACTCAAATAACTAATGTATGTGATTAATTTTGATTGGTATAATTACCTCTAACATTCTTAAATTTGATTGGTGATCAATAGTGTAAATCCGCACAAACAATTTGTGTGTTTGAAGAAGTAGAGGAGCCAAACCCTAAGAAAGAGCAAGGAAATCCCTAGAACTGAACTATGAGTTGTAACCATTAAATCACTTGGTGGGTGACACATCAGAAAGAAACTTTGGTGGGACCCCAAGGGTTTTATGTATGTACTAGAAATAGTACTTACACTAGGGTTTAACTGGTGTGAGGCCGTTTCCTTGAGGAGTGAAAAGACCAAGTTGGGAAAATATAGGGCGGTAGGGGGCTAGCTACAGAAGCTGTTTGGATTATGTAAATGTGAAAGCTCAAATGAACAACTGGAAAGGCTAACCCTAGAGTGTTACATTGATATTTCTTCACACATATTTTCATGCAAGTTGATGTCCCTCAGATTTTCGTGACCCTTCGATCTCCCCCGGCCCTCCTTATATAAATAGCCACACCCTTTGCTTCTAAGCATGTCTTGTATTGAGAAGTACGAGATAGCAGTTGTGTAGTAAACTCTCTTGTTATCACTGCGTGAGTAAGGGATCATAGAGTGAGTGAAACTAAGACAGCCTTCCAATATTTTGGTTGTAATCCAAAGATATGGCCCTTCACCACACCTTGAGTTTGGCCTTTGGCCTCTTAGGTATTGTAGCAAATGTCCCTTCTGCTTCCTTTTCTTCTTCACCATTAATGAACTCATAGAAGTTAACCCATTTCAAAAATACGAAATGGGAACTTCTTTAGTTATCTTCCTTTGTGCATGCTCTCTTTTTTGTTTTTTTTGTTACGAGGAGATTTTTGAACCCTGAGGCTGGAACTCTCTCTTTTACATGCATTGTCTTCACAAAGTGATCAATGGTCACAACTTAATGCACGCTACATTAATATTGCATGTAGTATGTGTTAATAAGTTGTCTTTGAACTTTCAAGTTTATACTCTAATTTTTATGTTTTTGCCTTTTGGTAAATAAAATATAATTTGTTGAGACTAATATAATTTTTTTTCTTGTCCCTTGTTCAATTCTTTTATCGTAGGCAACATCATCTCCCTTTTGGTCTTCCTTGCTCCAGTGTAAGTGGTTAATTTCTTTTTATTTATTTTTAAATGTATTAACTACTCCATGGAAACTTTCAAATATTCATGTGCGTCCTAGCTAATGATAACAATGATTGTTGTAATTGCAGGCCAACTTTCCATACAATTTACAAGAAAAAAACAACTGAAGGGTTTCAAGCACTTCCATATGTAATATCGCTGTTGAGTTCAATGCTGTACATATACTATGCTCTCCTTAAGGAAGAGCTTAAAGAAGATGCCACTCTTGTCATCACAATCAACTCGGTTGGCTGCGTCATAGAGGCTCTTTACATTTCCTTATTCATTTTCTATGCCCCCAAGAAGGCCAGGGTACGTATTGATTGTCGAACTCGATCATTAACACTAACAATCTTCAAACTTTATATAACTGCCATTATTAACGTGTCAAATTATTCTAATTTGACGCTTAGATGTATGGGTTTAATTTGGTACTTGCAGATCTCAACCGTGACGCTTCTGGTCTTGCTGAACGTTTTTAGTTATGGCATGATGGTCGTTTTGACTCACTTTCTAGCCACAGGTGAACTGCGTGTTAAGATTGTGGGATGGATTTGTCTTGTGTTCAGCCTAAGCGTATTTGTCGCACCTCTTGGTGTCCTGGTAATTACCAACTTCGACCTAAAGCAAATCTTAACTATTTGTAACATCTCAACTAACCGTGTGTTGTAATATCTTATCGGAAGAGACGGTACTATATGATTGATTGAGATGATACAAACAGTTTTGCTTCCAAAGAAGGTTTTAGTTTCTTCTACGGTTAAATTAATTTCTTAATATATCATTGGTAAATTTGTGCAGAGACAGGTAATAGGGACCAAGAGTGTTGAGTTCATGCCATTTCCGTTATCATTTTTCCTAACATTGGGTGCAGTCGCATGGTTCTTCTATGGTTTTCTGATCAAGGACTACTACATAGCTGTAAGTGAACCTTAGTAGTTTACATATATAAGTCACACGCACATATGTAACATGCAGGAGTGAGTAATTATATTTTATGCCATTAATTCGAAACTTTCTTTGTATATATATTAATATATTAATCTTTTGTTTTCTTCTTGGTTTATTGGACCAACAGCTTCCAAACATAATTGGCTTCTTCTTCGGGGTTGTTCAAATGGTGGTTTACATAGTCTACAAGAATGCAAAGAAAGTTCTGGAAGATCAGCCAAAAGTTCAAGAATTATCAGAACACATTATTGATGTGATGAAGATCAGTACTTTGGTGTGTCCAGAACTGAGCCCTGCAGTGATTCTGCAACCAACTGTGGACATTACAAATGACATGATTGAAGTGGTTCAAAATATAATTGTCGTGGCTGAAAAGACAGAAGAAACCAAGGAAGCTGCCATGGATGATGATGTCTCCACCAAAGTTTGACCCAAAAATTGAAGGAACATGCACCGCAGTTCTTTCTGTTTTATGGTTGCCCTAATTAAAGTTTAATTTGTGTGTTGGATTAAGTAACTGTGCTCTAATTAGGGGTAGTTGCCATGGGTGTGTCTGTATTATGTATCTCCCTCTAATCTGAGTCTTTCAGTATCTCTGTGGCCTTAAAGCTCTCTTGCCATCTGATGTAGCTAGCTTTGTAATTCAATTGTGTCATTAGCTTTAAATTAATTAAGCTTATTTCAATGTATTAAGGAAATATTATTACTAGTTAACTACATTTTCTAGATTCTTTTTTTTTTTACTTTTCTTTTGAGGGCTCTTCACAAAAAATTCCTTAAAACTCCAATTTCTAAGCAAAAGCAAAACGGACGAACCCAATTGTTATCGCACTTGACAACATTAGCTATTGGTAGATAGGTAAGATTTTTTCTGTAGTTTAATTCCTGAACTGTTATATATTCACTAGCATTAACCGTTCTTAGACAGACTACACAAACAGAAGTATTTTCTAATGAATTTTTTAAAATGCTTATCTTTTGGGATGTTTAAGATAAAAGCTAGCTATATATATATGGTATAATCAATTTCCAGAAAAAAAAACAAAACAAACAAAAAAAACTTATCAAGAACGATATAACTCAATTTGGCATGGCTCTTGATGGAATATATCTGAATCTGATCTCTGTTTTACAAATGAAAATGACACTTAGAATAAATTTGGCGAAAAACGAAGCCATCATAGACTATAATTTTGTCACTTACTTTTGTAATTATTCCAATTATGTCAATTTAATTACTATCATGCATAAAAAAAAGTCACTAACACAGAAAAGTGCCTGACCACACAACATTAACTGAAAGTAGTCAGAGAATTTTCTTCTTTCAAGCCTATCCACTTGAGGTTAAATTTTTGCCAATATTAAGTTAGCTAGCGTTTTTAATTTTCAATGGGAGAGACAGGGACAAACCAAAGCAACCAAAACGAAACAACACAATTGGTCTTCCTAAATCCAAGTAGTGGAGAATCTCTTATTCTCTCTCTCTCTACATGCTATCTAGCTAGTGTTGAATGACTCGAAAGATTACACCAGGCCGATCTGAATGGGTCCACCTTAACGTATCATGTTAGCTATAGCCAAGGCACAGTGGAAGAAAATCACCCATATACATAAGTTTGGAATCTGCACACATAAGAATATTCTTCCTAGTAAAAAGTAACTCACTATAATTAGGGCAAATGCTTTACATTTCCTCACGTGAGAAATACATAACGTGTTAATGTAAAGGTGTTCATATAATTAAATAAGCTAAGAAACTAACTTGGATTGACAAAGTCGAAAAAACATCTTCTCTTCCTGTTTGAATATCTCAACGCGAGCTTGCTAGTAAGAACTCTTTCATTGGTTTTTACTGGATATGTTACACTACCAAATGAGAAGTATTACGTGTAACATGCCAATATAAACATTAATTTAGTTATATAAATTACATAACTCTAATGAGATACGCTCATTATAAGCCCATTGAAAATCTTTATGTATTTATATTATACAATTCCTTTAATTAAGTTCATAATAATATAAAAGCCCTTTTTTTAATATTACTCAAACTTAGTAAATTTTAGTGAGAACATGAAATATTTAGTTAATTAATATTCCAAGTAAGTGGTGAATTGCTCCAGTGGTTAAGGTCTTTCTAAGTTCCAGTTTAAACCTTTTTCCCTCCTCCTAATATAAATTAAAGTAGTAATATTGCTTGTATTAAAAAATAAATAAATTAGTATTCCAAATCCTGATAAAATTTGCAAGTAATTGAAATCACATTAAATCCCATAAAATTTCTCCCAACATGTGCAACATAAGTAGGAAAAATATTTCAACAACATGTTCTCTTGCATCTGGTGTATGTTGAGCCAAATTCATGATCAACGTGTATTTTGAGCCATAACGCAATAAGTTGAAGAAAAATACCCTAATTACTAAGGCAATCCACCATTATATATCAATTTGACACTGTCTTAGAATTAAGGTATATATCCAACCGGCCAAAACCAATAAAAGGTCCCAAGATATTATACATTGATGCCTAATGTTTATAGTAATTCCTAATGTGCATGGGATCTCTTAACATATTCAAAATTCACACTATTTTATACATCTACTACTTTTCTGGTTCTTGATGTGAAGGATTCGAAGAAATATGCTAGGGTTTAATTTTAGTAATTATTCTTGTGGCACTAGTCACTGTCAGTGAAATTTGAGTCAGCCTGATCAGATATTTCATCCATATAACATAAACTTTAGGCCACATTCCACCACAAATTTAAGGATTGCTTCCAAGTATGACCACCATGCATGATCAAACTTTTCATGTTAAATAATCAGGTGGATTCCACTGTACTTGCCTTCCGGAACGTTCTTTAGTCGTTCCATTCCCTGATGTGATAGATGACTCTCTCCTTTTTAACAAGTTGGGGGGATTCGGTTTCTGAAGAACTTGTGATTCAAATTACACCCCTGTTGTGCACAAGTTTGTGTGTAGATATCCAGCAGTGTGTACTAATTAAAAACCCACTAATGAATTATGCTTACTCATGATTATATTTGCACGTTTTCTCATTGCTAATCTTTAGTTTTGAATGCCAAACAGTTAGGTTTCTCTCTTTATTAAGAGACTAAAGAGAAATAGCTAGCTTGACGCAAGTTAACGTGACTCATTTTTATCGCGCAAGTTGACCAGATCATGTAACAGTTTTTTTTTTTAATTATTATTATTATGGGAAGGAGAGTGTTAAAAACTATTATAATCATTTAGAAGAGGACAGAGTTTCAAACTCGAGATGCATGGGTGAAAACCCAACACCTTATCCACTAAAATATTGAACCATATACAGATCATATAACAGTTAATATATTAAATATCGCTATCAACTAACTCTTAGTCTAAAGCTACTTAATCCGGAATAGGTTTCAAGTATGAATCCTACTCCTCTAGTGATAGAACATTATCAGTTGATTATAATATATACTTGACCTAATAAGTACAAATCAATTGTCAATAATATGACCATTATGGTTCTAAGTTCGACTCCCTGGTTTTAGTCTAGTGCCACTTAATCTCTTCCCGAAGTTACAAAAGGTTTCAAGTTTGAATATGCACTCCTTCAATTATAAGCATAACCAGTTGATTATAATAATCGACCTAATAAGTATACAACTGTCACATAATATGATCGACTAATGGTTCGAAAAACATAATCACGCTAGTATTACTCGGTTTTGCTCTTGAGTAAAATTCAGAATTAGTCTCTGAACTCTCACTTGAGTTTAGAATTCGTCTTTGAACTATTTTTCCATTAATTTACGTCCCTAAATTTAACAAAATGTGCACCGTTCGTCCTTTTGATGGATGTTGTCAGCCTTCCCATTAAAAAAGACCACGTGTCATACATGTGAGGTGTTTTTCAAGAGTATATCAGGCAACAAGAGGGAAAATCAGATTTGCTTCCACTGGAGGTTGTCGAAGTCTGGAGGGCGGAGGGAGAGCACAAGCTCCTTGAGTTTCTTGGCCAAATCGAAGTCAATTTCGGAGAGCCTAGTCTTGGAGGTGTCAACGAGCTCGTGGTCGAGTCGAATGCCGCATATTATGGCGACAAGAACTTTGGGGTCGAAGAGGTGGGGCATCTGGTTGAGGATGGGGGGCTGCTCGGAAGGCTGGGCGTCGTGGTCTGATTTTGTCTCTAAATCTGATTTTCCCTTTTTGTTGCCCAATATACCCTTGAAAAACACCTCACGTGCGTAACACGTGGTCTTTTTGGACGAGAAGGCTGACGGCATCTATCGAAACAACGGACGGTGCACATTTTATTAAACTTAAGGACGTACATTAATGAAAAAATAGTTCATGGACGAATTATAAACTTGGGTGAGAATTCAAAAACTAATTCTTAGTTTTACTCCTTTGCTATTTATCGATGTTGTTTCTTGGAAGGTGCGTAAAGTGAACGGCGGTGACCAAAGGTCATTTTCAGAAGAAGCATGCCTAAGTTTAGGTAGGTATCCATGCTTGACCCTACCGTGCGACTGTGACTGCATGCAATGCATGAGATCATGAGGGCGATGAAGTAACCCACTGCTACTACTACTTTGATTGATCCCTCTGAAAGCCTGAAGCTTCAGATCAATTGAAAAGAGGTTTACTGTCATCATCTTGTGCCTTTTGTTTTGCTCGTCCCTTTTTTTTTCCAATTTTGTTGAAGATTCTTATTCTTGCTTTCTGGTCAACTTGTTGAAGGTGGTGTCATGAAGCAACTTTCAGTCATGATTATCCCATAGGGCAATCACTAAAGATTTTTTTTATTTTTTATTTACATTTCGTCAGTGAAATTTGAACGTGAGACCTCTTCCAACCAAAAATAGAGATCGGAATCATAACGGAAAACGAGTTTATTAGGATAAAACGTGCATCTGTATACAATTCTTCAAAAAATTCATGGTACAGGGCATTACTTTCTTCTCGAAAGGGGCTATTACGATGAACAATACAAAAGGCTTAGAATTATGGATTACATGGTCGAATAGTTAGCTAAGTGATGACCAATCTGGATATGGGCATTCATAAGTCCATCCCGGTGCAGAATACCGAACACAGTGTAGCCACAAAGCCTCTTCATGAACATCGTATCTGCAACAAATAGAATGGAAGTTGATAACAGTCCAAATCAAATTTATATGGTTAGAAAGAATATGCATCAAAGAATATTTTCATATAGACTACATGTGACGAAAAGAAAAAACGTACCCTTTTGGAACCAAATTCGGACAATTTGTACACATGGGATCAATGCTGAAATCTTCACTGGAATCTACAGGTTCAGTGGATAATTTTTCGCAAAAACCAGATGGCGGCGAGGGGCTGGAATTTACAGCAGCTCTATCAGCACCCATTCCTTCAGTTGAACGACCATTAACATGTTTGGACAGGTAAAGCATGTCATTGGCTATCGGATAGCCTACATGTTGCAAATGGACACGTATCTACATCACAGAAAAGTGGAGATAATTGATATTTTAGTCAATCTAAATCTCTGCTTCAGAATTCAGATCAATAGGAATAAAAATGTCGAGCTGTCTTTTTACTCTTTAGAGTTTAAAAGATATCCAAATTCAGGAAACAAAATAGAAGGCATAGTTGTGAGAACAGAAGCATAGCAAAAGTTCACTGAAATGAACTGCGAATGTAAAATTACCACAGCTGATAAAAAATAAAAGCATACGATGCATATTTTAAACTTGCTGTCGAGAATTGAAAAGGGAGATAATCAGATTGACTTACCTGATGAGTTCGGCCAGTGACTGGTTCACACAAGACAAGACTATGAATTCCATTGGTACTGAGTCTAGTAAACTTTGTACAGGCAGTCTTCCCCTTGATGGGGGTATCATCACATGAGTCACTAACCTGCATAAACGAGAGATGGTTATCATTCAGTATGGGCACTTCATACGCTTCGGCATATAATTTAAAATATCAATTGTTGAAGACCAGTTAACAATGGGTTACCCATGGCAGTAAGTTTCAGACAATCAACCGTACAAACAACAATCACGGAGAAGTTTATAGAAACTGCTAAAAATTCATATGGTTTAAACAGAAGCTACTAGCATCATGCACATGGGAACCCACCTCTGCTGTGCTCCTACATTCTCGAGGATCATGATTAACGTTAGCATCTACAACTTGCTGGAGGGAGAGAGAAAAAAAAAATCTGTCAATCCTAACATTAAGACCAGCAGTTTTAACATCCAGCTTTAACAAAAGCAAACCTCCCGCTCAGGAAATTCCCCAGCAACTCTTGCAATGTACTGTTTCTGGATCATCCCTCCTTCAATCTGCAACGATTGCATTTGACATCAGAAAATCTAGAGCAAAAAAAATTCTTATCCACAAAAGCATGAAAAGCACACCATCTAGTCATCAAAACAGAATCTCTCAAAACACAGTGGAACAAGATAAACTGATTTCTTGACGGTAGTGACATGTGCATGCAACAAATACCACTTCTTAGACTACCTGACCATTACCGGCCAAAAAATTGGGAAAACCCCAAGCTTGTCTCTCTTCTATAAAAGTAGTCATATGTACTGGTATAAAAGGTGCATGATTTACTCTATATGAATATAGACGATACACCACCTAAAGAGACAGTATACTTTATATCTGACATGTAGCACATACCCAATTAGATGAGTGTACACCTGCTTACATAAAGGGATAAGACCGTAATGCATGTAGCTCCAGGACTATATGGACTTGTATCGTGACCAGGCACAGATCCAGGATTCAAATCTCGGGTGGGCTAAACTTTGAAGCTAAATTTCATTAGTGGAATGTTTTTTTCAAAATTTCGGCGGGATCTCATTTATTTTTTTGACATTCCTCAAATGTTATAAAACCTGTTAATGACTTCAAGTATAACATGTATAAATAACATTTTATAAACAAAACTCGACGGTACGAGTGAATTTCATTGATAAGAAAAAAGAGATACACTCAGTTAGGGGGGCGTAATGAGCCTTACCCCTCAAAATGCATAATTGTACACAAAAAAAACCTACAATAAGCAACAAGAAAGATGTGGTATTGGGCTATAGAATTATGGAGTGGGCTACTAGGGCTAATATATGTACTTAGTAGCTAGGAAGTTCAAAACTGGGATGGGCTGAAGCCCACCTGAGCCAGGCCCAGGCCCGTGCCTGATCGTGACAGAAACCAACTCACTATAAATTTCTGCTACCATAATACATAGGCATTGATTATAATGTTCTATGGTCATGATGATGACTTAAAGTTTGAAGAAAATTTAACTAATACATTGTTTGCTAAGTATCATATAGTCACTTCTAAAGATAAACTTACCTGTTGCCTAAAATAGTCCGCTTTTGAAGCACTTCTGGCCAAGATAAGGAGTCCTGAGACAAGGCGATCTAGTCGATGAATCGCTGGCATGATCATGTCAAGGAAAGTATAATAAAGAAGATAAAGACTTCATTGCAGAATATCATTTATGTTAAAATACGTGCTGCCAAAAGTATAACGTTTGAAGCTTAGGATACGGAATAGAGGTGCCAAGCCATGCTCTGCCTCGAGAATGCCAACAACAGTGTTCTTACGATATTGACCACACGGATGCACCTAGAAAACAGGAGATACTAAAAGGCATAAGACTCCGTAATAGAGTTATAGGAGATGAGGAAAATGTTTCATCCCCAGCTAGGCACACTAGGTCATAAATTCTACTCACCGGAACAGATGCAGGTTTACAAACGGTAACGACATCCGGTTCTTCTTGGAGAATCAATATATCCTTAGTCATCACTGGCGGTTCATGCCTACAATCCTTTTTACATCAATTGGTAGCTCGATAACTTTGAAATACAAATTTGAACCAATTACACAATTAACAAAAGCGCATAAGGAAACGGAATACAGATTGAAAAAATTAATCACCAAAAACCATGAATGTAACAGGAAGAGTGAGAGCCATCAACTACAACACAAACCTGTGGACGAAGTGGCTTATCTTTTGCGACGTTTTAACAATGTAGGAAACCGGCACCATCTCTCCATCAACCTGTATCCTTCCAGATTTCACTGCACTAACCTACAATGCACAACAAATCAAAAGCTCATACAAAATCACATATCCAAAACCTGAACTCATCGTCTCGAAATCGCTTAATTAAAATGCAAAGCAACTAAAACAAGAACAAAAAAACGAAAACTCTTACATAGTAATCATAAGGCCGGCCTTTGAACTCATAAGTGAACAAGTCAACGATGGTCTTCCCCGCCCACCGATTCTTCACCTAAAAACCCGGAATCACAGAATTAAGGTTTAATCACAGCAAACAAATCACATTACCAAATTAATCAAGTAAGCTTACATGACAGATGAACTCGAAGTAGTAGGGTCTGACATGGCGCCTCCCTGAAACGCTCCCGCCAAAGACATTTTTATTTACTTATTCATTTAATTTGTTAAAATTTTTGGGAAAATTGGACAATTTTCAACGGCTGAGAACTTACCGTCGCGAAAAATGTAATCTTGCCGTTGCGGCCGAATCGCCGGATTCTGCCACACGATCTCCATGGCCTTCTCTCCCTTCCTCCTCTTCATTTTTCGGCTTTATTTCCGATTTTCGGATCAAATTTTCGGCTTTTGGAAGTGAAATCACAACCCTACCCCCCCCCCCCAAACTCCTCAAAACGACGTCGTCTGGTTGAATATAGAATTAGGAATTAGGTCGCCATCAATATATATTTTGAGCCTATAAAACCCAGTAATTAACACCATTCTAACATATATAAACATGACTTTGTCTGAATCAAACCACTTGTATTTGTGTATATGTATACTCTGAGTCTCAATTGTATTTGTGTTACCGTTTTATAAATTACAACAAATTGCTAGGGTTTGATTGATGAAGATGAACTCGATTGGTGTCCTCATACTCAATTGTTGATCGTTTAGTTATTCAAATATATATTTTTTAAAATGTTCATCATAATTATGTTATTTGGTATTTACACCGTTAATTTATTTAGTACATTTGAATGACTAAACGATTATTGATTCGAATGATTTTTTATAATGATGATTTTCAAATGAAGATTAAATTGAATGGTTTCAATTATGAAATTTCTATGTTGAAAATACATTATTTGCAAAATAAGGGAATGAATGAGCTCATCCTTCAAGGAGGAATGCAAGTATTATTCTTGTAAAAATAAAGGGTAATGATAGGAGGATCATCTATTTAAACAATATGATCTGATCATTGATGATTGAATTATTATTTAAATGTTGATTAACGTGTTTATTGGTGATACATCACATAACTGAAACGACGTCGTAATGAAGCCGATTTACCTTTGGCTACACTTCTTCTCCTACAGCTCGCCAACAACCAGTACCAACCTCCAACCTCCATAGAAGAAAGAAAGAAAGAAAGAAGGGAAAGTACGTCTGAATTGTTCGGCCCGATCGGGTGTTACGCAAGGAGAAAAGGGTCGGGCTCCAGAAGCGGTAGAGTGACACGTGGAAGCAATCAGTCGGTGGATAGGTGTGAGGAGTCAAAAGTCAAAAGCTTGACTGAGAGAGATGCCGGAGGAGGATTTGGTGGACATAAAGTTCCGGTTGTACGACGGCACTGATATCGGGCCGTTCAGCTACTCGTCGGCCTCCACCGTCGATATGCTCAAGCAGAGGGTCGTCTCTGATTGGCCCAAAGGTTTTCTCTTTGCCACTTGTTGTTTCTTACTACTTAATTTCCATGTAATTTTGTTTGCTATGAAGTTTTTTTCGATTTATTTGGGTTCGAAATTCGGAATTTCGATTCTGATTTGGGTGTTTATGTCAATCTGGGTTTGAAATTTCAGTTCTTGGCAATCAGAATTTTAGCAAATTTTGATAGAATCTGTTCGATTGAATCTTGAGCTAGATTTCTTGATAATTGGATGAAATCCCAACACAATTTGAATTTGGGAAATCAAAATTTTGGTAGAAGTTGAGGATTCAGTTACAAATTTGTGATTTGGCTCTTTTTTTTCATATGAATTTCACTGTCTTTGTTTTGATTTTCTTGGATTGCCCTTTTGATTGTTTGGTAGGTAAGACTATGATGCCGAAGACGGCGAATGAAGTGAAACTGATGAGTTTTGGCAAGATTTTGGAGAACAACAAGACAGTGGGTCAGTGTAAATTACCTTTGGTTGATATTGGTGGGGGAATTATCATAATGCATGTTGTTGTACAGCCAGCTATCGAAAAAGCTAAAACAGGTAATGTTTCCATTACGATCTTAATCTCGAAAAATTACTTGCGGCTTGTGAAAATTTCATCAATTTGATTTCACTAAATGAACTCCATGTTGTAAATGATATGCTTTTGGTCATTTTGATATCCTCTTTTTGGATAGAAGTTCCGTTTATAGACGAAAAATGAATTCTGGTTTGGTAGAGTGAGTACTAGACTGATGATTGCAGCCTTTATACCTAGAGAAGTTAATTATAATTCCTCTTGAAACTTTTCAACCATTGTTCAACAATCAACTAGGAAAATATGCAAGTTAAAATTGGGACGAAAAGTTAAGGCAGACTTGGTCATTAGCATTTGGTTTGAGCCTAGGAGAAGGTTTTGCTTTCTTACTTCTACTCCATAAGAAGATATATCTGCAGTTTTATTAGTGACGTGTGTAATGTCCATGAAAGGAGAGTGACCCAGGCTATGGTATTAGAGCAGATTCGAGTTTAAAGCAAGATTAATGCAGACAACAGTCGACGAAAGAAAGCCAATTCATTATGACCTTATTTCTTCCCTGATGAACAATTAACATCCCAAAGAATTGAGAGGTGCATATAGTATAGCATCCTTACTGGTTACTGCTATCACCGTGTTCATTGTTCTTCTTTTTTACTAATTCTAAGAGTATAATGAATAAAAATAATCGGGAACATTTTGTGGGGATTAATTAAGTTAAGTTGTGCTGCATTCCTTTAATGATTTTTCAAAGCATGAGGCTCTAATAAAATTATCATCGTTATTTTCTGAACAGAAAAGAAGATTGATGATATGCCCCGGAAAGTTGTCTGCTCGTGTTCCATATTGTGAAAAAAAAAACTGTTTGAGGTTGGGATCTGGTGACCTGGGTATCAATCCTTTGGCTACAGAAACCATCTCAGGTCATACGTTTGTTCATTGACATGTACATGTTGTGATGTGTGTACAGAAAACCATGCTGATGATTTCAATAGTTTCAAGGCTCTTGTGTTCCACCACACGGGTTGCTTGCTTTTCTTGTTTCCGCTTATGTTCTTGCCTTGTTCCACGTCTGTGTGTAAATTTCTTGAATGATTGTAACAGTAATGAAAAGCTGTATAGATCTTGTTAATGCAAAGAACAACATTTAAACTGCAAGTAGAAATGCTTTGTTTGTGTTGGATTTTCTTTTGTTCGGTTTCTTATTAGACAAGGACAGAGAGAGAGAGAGAGTTAACAAATAGTAGATTCTCGTCGATCTGCTTTTCTCCATGGCAGCTATCGTAATTCGGATGTCTTCAGGAGTATGTGCCAAGCTTGTTAATCCGACCTTCCTCTACCAGTCCCCTCTGAAATCGCGGTATCACTCTTTTCTGCATCCTCAAAGTTGTAAAGAGGCCCTTCGTTGAAGAAAAACCCAAAAATCCAAGCATCTAGGGTACCTTGAATGAGTTCACTTGTGATCTCATTCAGGCATTGGTAACTTCCGGGCACCTTCAACCTCTTAAGGGTGTGAATCCCGGCAGTCATGGTCAATGGATTTCCGCCAAAGGTCCCGGCCTGGCACATTGGTCTTGCTGGTGCCAACGTTCTGATAATCTCCCTCCTTCCACCATACGCACCAACTGGCAGACCGCCACCAACCGCTGTTAAATCAGGAGAGATGCTGAAATACTCTTGTTTGAAAAATGGTATGAGAATCTAGATATGGAAAGTTACAAGCTTTCTCCAGATTATGATTCCGAGAAAAACAATCCGTTTGCTTTCGAGGAAAATACCATCTGGAAGACTTCTACACGGCGGCGTTGTACCAAAACCACCCCAAGACCCTGCTGTGCAACCTCTCCCGTATTGACGAGTCATTCGGGCCTTTTTTTATTGTACTCGTCCGCATTCTGCACCACGTCCTTGTGCAAGGCCAAGAAGAAGGCGGTTCCTGCTCCTGCTCCGGCACGACTACTACTTGGTGGAGGAAGAAGAAGAGAGAGACCAGCAAGACCTGCGCGGTGGGGTGGGGCGCGGGGGACAAGGCTCCTGAGCGTGACCCCGATTATCAGTTGTTACACGATGCGGTTTTGGATTTTTTCGTGGAGCACTTGAAGGATGATCTTGAGAAATTGAAATTGAAGTTAAGCAAGGAGGAGCAAAAACTCAAATTGAAGCAATCCGATGGTCATGACTACGTACACAGAATTAGTGAGGCCGCATATGCATGCCTTCTCACCCTCCCCGCCACTTTGCTGTGAGAAAGCATTGCGAAAAAAGTTTTTCCCTCCGGAAGGGCACCATGGTTGTGTTAAGGAGCGGGAGGACAGATCAGTCGTGGACCTCCTCAAGGATGAAGTGTTGGCGCCCTTGAGGACGGCATACCTTTCTCAGAATAGTGAGGCGAATACGGTTGAGACGTATTTGGATGAGCGTCGGTGGAAGACAATGGTGGAGGATGTCCTGTCAAAGCAAGGCAAGTTTCGAAACTGCTTGGCCGTATGCGATGTCAACTCCAAATTCATGGACAGGGCCTCCGTCGATTGCTTTGGGACTCTTAGTGTCTGAACTGAGTGAAGAGCCCTGGAAAGGAAAGGTGATCAACTTCCGCCGTTGGCCTGAGCTACAATCCATACAAGGCGGGGATGATCTTAGGTACAAGTGCGAGTTTGTGAGGAGGACGGACGTAGGCACAGTAATTGTTTTCCAAGAGGTGTTTGATTTGGTTCTCCAAGAGCAGATGATCAACAAGTTGTTCGTGTTTAGTCACCAAGACTTTGAGCATGTGGCCCCGAGTTGGGTGGCGGATTATGAGGCAATACAGAGCAAGTACAAGGAGAAAGGGTCCGGGGACGTGGTGCCACACATGGTGTTTTTGGCTTTGCCAGAGTACAATCCGAAGAAGCCGGTGATGCTCTACACAACTAGGAGAGCAACTTACATGGAACGGGTTCACTGCCATGTAGCGTCGCGTCCCAATCAAATAATACATTGTCATGTGAAGAAAAACTTACCATAGGCAATGATGTTTAGTGGCTTCTCCGACGGTATGGTCGAGTTGCTCTTGGACAAAGAAGGAGAAATCGTCCCCGAACATGTCATGGAATTAGCCATCTCCGGCAAGGAGTACCAAACTCTGCCCTTAGTAGACTGATATCTAGATAATTTCATATCTTCATTTAGTTTGTGTTCTTTATGTTATGTTTTAATGAGAGCTGTTTTTCGCTAGTCAACTAGTTTGAACTTGAAAGGGAAGGAGACATTGTATGTTGTGTCCACCCAATTTAAGCGTAAAACAGTCTACCGTTCGATAACAATTTTGTTTTTTAAACAATGAGAAAACCGATAATTTTGTAATTTCATGAAAACCAAATGCAATCAAAGGCATGAAATATGGATTATGTGTGAAGGTAAAGAGTAAGAGAGTACAGAAACCGGTCGATGACGAAGAATTCCGAGATTGTATACTAGCTTAAGATTCACTACACTCAACGGTTACTAAGGTACGAAAAAGTTTAAATTTGACAAATTTGACAGTCCTGCAAGGGGAAAAATAAACAAAACAAAACGTGAAAAGAGAAAAATAATAGTACAGAGAAACGACTTTGTCTCTAAATTTGCCTAAAAACTCTATCTGCAGCAGCTATCGTGTTTTGGATGTCTTCCGGAGTATGTGCCAAGCTTGTAAACCCAGCCTCGAACTGGGACGGAGCAAGGTATACACCCTCCTCCAGCAGTCCCCTATGAAACTTTGCAAACTTTGCAGTGTCACTCTTTTTCGCATCCTCAAAGTTGTAAACAGGCCCTTCAGTGAAGAAAAACCCGAACATCCCGCTTATATACCCACCACAAATTGCATGCCCAGCCCTCTTCCCGGCATCTATGATACCTTGAATGAGTTCTCCTGTGATCTTGTCCAGGTATTCGTAACTTCCCGGCTCCCTCAACCTCTTAAGGGTATGAATCCCAGCAGTCATTGCTAATGGATTTCCACTCAGGGTCCCGGCTTGGTACATTGGTCCTGCTGGTGCCACCATTTCCATAATCTCCCTCCTTCCACCATATGCACCGACTGGCAGTCCACCACCAATGATTTTCCCGAGTGTTGTTAAATCAGGAGTAATGCCAAAATACTCCTGTGCTCCACCATAAGACAAACGGAATCCAGTCATCACTTCATCAAATATGAGGAGAGCGTCATTTTCTTTGGTAAGCTTGCGGATGCCATTAAGGAAATCAGATTTAGGAGTAATGAAGCCAGAGTTCCCAACAACGGGTTCAAGGATGACTCCAGCGATTTCTCCTTTGTGACTTTCAAAGAGAGCTTCCACAGCCGGCAAGTCATTGTAGGGGGCTGTTAGAGTATCAAAAGTGGCTGCCTTAGGAACACCAGGCGAGTCTGGAAGTCCCAGTGTGGCCACTCCGCTACCAGCCTTGACAAGGAATGGATCGGCATGGCCATGGTAACAGCCCTCGAACTTAATGATCTTCTGTCGGCCAGTGTATGCACGGGCCAATCGGAGCACACCCATGCATGCTTCTGTACCTGAGTTTACAAATCGAACCATTTCGATGCTTGGAACAGCAGCGATCACAATTTCTGCCAGAACGTTCTCTAGAAGACAAGGTGCACCAAAGCTAGTTCCTTTCTTCATTGTTTCAGCCAGAGCTGCAAGTACCTGAAGGTAAGTGTCAATCCCAGATAATTGAGCATATATGATAACCGTCTCTGCTGCTACCAGAGGGCATCCTTGTCAAACAGAACAAGATGAAAGTTCACCCAATAGCAGTCAGTGGTTCGTTCAGTGGATTGACTACGTAAAGTTTAACAGTCGGCTTGCTCCTTTCTATCATTTTTTCCTTTTCTATTTTCTCACAGAGGGGATTTCTAACTGGAGATCATCTAAAACAAATAAATATATTTCTCTTTCTGAAGTAAGGCTCTTTTTTTGAGTTATGAATATGTTTCCTTCCCAATTGAGTTCAACAAGATTTGAAGTAAGACCTATTCCAACAATATTAAACCGTTTTACAACTTGATCCAAGACCCAGGTGCTAGCCTTATTAATGCCGTATTATGATATTATAGAATGAGGCGCCTTGATCGTTGTCATAAAATATGAACTTCTTTGCGAGAAATGCATATGCAAAATAACGGAAACAAAAGATCTATGATGCTAAACAAAGCTATACCCCAGGACAAGAACAACTTGAACTGATCACAGAACCAAGACCATCAACAGATGCAAATATTTCAATATAGTGAAATGCATACTAAATTACAAGAACAGAGAATAAAACCTCATCATCAGCATGCCCAATTATAGCAGGTCCCCACGAACCCACATAGTCGATGTACTCATTTCCATCTATGTCCCACATGTGAGAGCCCTTGACAGAATCAATCACAATAGGTTGTCCACCAACGGATTTAAAAGCTCGAACAGGGGAATTCACACCTCCAGGCATCAACTCCTACAAAACAAAACAAAATTGCATCAGCAAGCAATAACGGATTCTGGAACAACATTCTCTATTCCACATCAGATGCAAAAGAACAAGGTGAAAATGACACATACGAACAACAATAACCGGAGATTGAATACACGAGTAGTAATACATTTCCAGATCAAGGGTGCCAAAACCAAATATAATCATCCATTCAACACGAACATTTGAGTATCGATTGCCTTTCCGATGACTAATAGATTTGAATTTCAGAACCTTGAACAGCTCGAATTGAACAATCCAAACTTAAATTCGACCGCTTTTTAAAACATCATCAAGATTAAAGCTTTCAGTCAATGAAGCATGGATACGACATACGATATAAAAATATATAATCTAAAACATATTTTAACATGTTAGAATCCAAATTCAAGTTCATTCAAGTGTGAGAGTTATATTCCTTGTTTCAATTAGAGGCAAGCTCTTCGTATTTATCAACTTTCAACTAAATCTTTGTTTTCTTTTAATTTCTCATCTGAAAATTAACGGTATACTAAAAGCCGAATACTTGTACCCGGTGAGCATCCGGGAATATCCGTCCGATGAAGCATGGGATACGCGACCACACTGAAGTATCTGAGCTTCATAGCTTTCAGTACATTTTTGTGTAATCTCAAATCCTATAAATTCCTATATTTCTAACGCAAACCCACATCTCCAAATCATCTAAAATCCACCATTTCAAACCAATCCAAATTTCCCATATTCTCTACCAAACTTCCTCATACTACAACGGTTCACTACAACTCCACAACCCACTCACTCAAAACCCACAACAACTATTACAAAAAGAGCACCGATTGGGTAAAATGGTAATTCGTACCTTGGCGGCATTGAAGGCCTGCTCGGATTTTTCAAGAGTGAAACTCTTCTTCTTCTCGTCGAGGGAGACGGCCATCTTGACGGTGCAGAACCGCCGGGACGATTGTGAAAACCACGAGGTGGGTCTCTGAGAGAGGTTTGGAGTCGAGCAGAAAAGCCCGACGGCTGCCCCGGGGATTGTGTTCGCCATGATTGCTTTGAAGCTCTCTCTCCCCTCTCTCTCTTCGTCGAGCTGTTTCGATGGGGAAGATAAAGTGTAAGAAGAAAGTAAGACCAGGACCTTAGACTACGGATTACATTAGGAGATGCAAGCCATGCGGGTCGGGTTGGATGGTTCGGGTTTTTCAAAGTAAGCTTTACTTGGGCCTGAAAGTGCAAGTATATTGAAATAAAATGAGTTGCTTCAAAATCAAATACGATTTAGTAGTATTTTCTTCCACTTCTAGATAATAGTCTTAAATTTGACTTTTGTGGTTTGCGAGTTGAATACCAATTTATTATGATTAAATTGTTATGTAGAATAACCCAAATCCTCCACCCCGTTCAACTTCTCTAGAGAAGTTTGATACCAAGTTATTATGGCTAACTCACGTATGATATATATAAAAAAAATATTTTTTTTTAGTTTTTATTAAATATTTCCTATTGAGCAGTTTGGATGAAAGCAAGGTAACGACATGCAATATCCTTTCTTAAATAATAATATATAGGTATAAATATTAAGGAGATTCTACTGTATTTTATTAAAAAATAAAGTATCGGTACAATTTAAGATACACTATGATGGTTCACAATTACACTCTAAGGTTACATAATTATGTTAAGGTTCAAGTTAATGACGTGATTATTACTATAACAAGGTTGGTAGTTACATTGTGGACGTTCTATTACATTGTCAATGTAGATTTTTGTACTTCAACATGGTTGAATTAGAGCATCTTCAATAGGCTCCCTAAATGAGCTACTAACTAGAATTTAGAGAGGATTTCAAAAAAATCAACTCTATTCATGCTCTCTATCCACCTCCTAAGATAGGGATTCATTTATGAGCTCCTAAATATAAAGAGGGAGAAATGAACTCCTAGTGGCTCTCTATAATTAATACTAACTGTTTTAATATTATTTTAAATAGATAATTAATTCATATTGACTAATTATTGCCTTATAGTCATTATGACTCTCTGAAGTAGGGAGTACGATTGGAATGCAACTTTTTTAGAGTGCTCATAAAATAACTTTTTGATAGTTTTACTTGAAACTTTGCTATAAAATAATAAGCATGATGCTCTTACAAAATTAACGCTTTATTATTATACCAATGACGTATTATTACAGTATAGACGAATGTTATTACTAGGTGTAGAACCAAAAATAATTCAAAAAATTATAAAGCTAACACGTGGACTTTTATCCTACATTCACGAGAATGCCCTCATTAAGTGGCGAGGCTCACATATTGTTTCACCTGCAGTTCAACCACTAAGAAGCCCTAAGTTGTTGACTACCATCTTTCAAAGTTCTGCTGCCAATGATAATGAGATAAAGACAAGGAATTAAAGGTGGAATTAATAACTAATTCTCACCTTTAAGCTTTCCTTATTGAAGACTAATTCCTTTAATGAAGGAATCACAATCAAATCTTATCAGGATACTCTAGGATAATTCTAAAATATTACTGATTTATTTAATATTTTTAGGATTATTTCCTACTGCATCCAACTGATGACGCACTTCGGCCAACTGGATGACGACACATGGCTCGAGATCGCTCACCCCATGGCCGGCTCTAGCTATATAAATACTTCATCTACACCAAGTTCTTGGTAAGCTTTTACTAGACAATTACGCCATAAACACTAACTCTTCTAAGAAAAAAGGACTTAGACATCATAGATCCATTGGTCAAACCCCCCTCTCCTCGAGGCTCATGGCTTTGGTCTTTGATCTTAGGTGTTTATTTGTTTTGTAGGTACAAATTCGTCAAATCCTCAAGCTGCGAAATTTTTCTACCACAAATTGGTGTTTTCATTGAGAGTTTAATTGAAAATTCTCAATAAGCTCTTGTAATCCCTTTTCAAATTTTCCCCTCTTTGAATTTTTCTAGCAATCCCAATCTCTGAATTTTTGAATTCTTTAATTCGTGTGCTCTAGAGAAAAGAAAACATGGTTGGAAATTCTGAAACAACGAAGAACGACACTCTCTACATGCCTGGACATGGACAAGAGAATGAATTCAACGGGGTGGCCCTGGCCCCAGCCCTTCTCCGCCGCTCCATGTGGTTGAACACGGAGGCTAGACGGCTGCCACCTCCGCCAAGCACCACTGTTGCCACTGCAGCAACAACATCCAAAGGCTCGCAGGCCTAGGAAGCAATAGAAGCCCAAATGGGCCAAATCCCTCCAATTCCTTCCCAGGCCCACAACACAGCAGAAGCCCAACGCGCGTATGCACATGCCCTCTCTCCAGCAACTAGCCAGGAGGGTCAACCCACGCCTCGAGCCACACCTGCTCCAGCAACCTGCACCTGTTCTTGTAAACCAGTCTCTAAACCAGGCAAAATCGGCCTATGGTCCCTATACTACCCAACTTGACTTGAGAATTGACGGTTGAACTGAGGGTTTTCTCACCCTGGTCTCTAGCAAATTTGCCTCATCCCAGCTCAAATTTTATGCACGTTGTCTGACACACCCCGCCCTCAAATTCCACGTGGACACCGAGTTTGGGGTGTGCTGGCCGACACTTGTAAGTGTCTAAGCCATAATAATCATGACAACACTTGTTTAAAATAAACTCAATAGTAATTAAGTTCAACATGCACAAGGTTCAGAGTGTTTAAGAATAAGCAACTAATTAAAAGTTCAAGTCAATCTCTTAAAATCTTATTTACAACACGGATGGATATTATTAAGAAACTGAAAGAAAGATAAATCCCTACATTGTCGGGAAGAGTTCAAAGCTGCCAGTCAAATGCCTCGACGTCACCTGTTGCACCGCTACTAAGTCCTGAAGGGGGCGCAAAACAGAAAGTGTGAGTGGACAAAAAAATAAAGTTTTCTAAACCCTTTTCTCTTTTCAACATATTAAACCCCTGTTTGAAAATTAGTATAGGTATAAACTCATACTACCATAGCATATGTCAAATCATACTTTATATATATACTGAAAATTAGATCTCAAAGTATAAACCGTAATGAACCATTTGTATTTCCAAAAGTCATACTGCAATATAGTTCAATATGTATAATAAAGAAAACCAACACTGGGTATATGTGCAATCACCCATGTACATGTTGAGGGACCTCATCCTAACCCCGTACAAGCACTTTACGTTATCAATCCATTTGTACGCCTAGCACCACACACATGTAAGCACGTGCGCTATCAGCTCGTTACACCCGAGTCCTTACGTTGTGGGGCCTTCCCCCAATAATAACATAAACGTAAGACAAGCTTGCACTAAGGTATTTATCGGACAATACCCCTGGAGTACAGTGCGTGTGACCCAAACATGTGAGACTTGTCCTATGGCCGTGAGACGGTATTACAACGCAGTGAAAGCATACCAAGTGTGTTTGAAAACATACATATAAACATCATGTGTATAAATAAAGAATAACTTAAACTTCATAATTTCACAATTACTCAAACGTTGCACAAATAGGTATACTCATTAAAATCAAATAACAAAATACCAATACCTTTATGCAAAACCAAAACCATGTTCCAATACCATTTCATAATATATAAATATTCATGCTTCAAAATCATTTAAAAACATGTATATATCAATACCATAAATATTGCAAAGCATAAAAACCACTTATTAAAACAAAAGTCCACTCACAAGTACTCGGGAGTATAATCATCCTCCGTGTCGCGTTCCTTGAAGCGCCTAGACGTAAGATGACCTATTTATTAGTAGGGAAAATATTAAAATCATTCACAAAAGAATAATAACTACCCTTATTAAAAGGAATCTAAAAACAATATTAATTTAGCGAAAACGGACTCGAAAAATGATTTTGGGATCCGAAAACCTTCCCGCTGTCATGTGCCGCCACACGCGCTGAAAAACGGTCGAACGCGCCGGGAGATATTTGCCAGGCACTGACACGCGCCTCCACGCGCGGCTGCTATCACGCTCCGTTAAAGTTAACGGCACACAGTTAAATTTAACAGACCGTGATAGCAGCTGCGCGTGGAGGCGCGTGTCAGTGTACCGTTAACTTTAACGGAACCGCTAATGCTGTTAACTTTAACAGCGTCCCATTAAAGTTAACGGAAATCCTAACTGAGTCGTTACACTTAACGGCGTCAGTTAAAGTTAACGGAATATACTTGAAACTAATGGAATATTCCTTCGCCTTCAACCTTTTGCCTCTCGCCAGTCGCAGTTGCCGGAACGCCGCCGGCCGCGGTCTGGTTCGCCGGATTTTGGAAAAATTTGGCGAAATTGTTTCAAAAGTTCATAACTTCTTCGTTTCTCAACCAATTTTGACGATCCACATATCAAATTGAAGGTATTGAAGAGTAGAATATTTTCATACCAATTTGGGGCTAGAAAAATTGCCGGAAATGGCCTGAAATTGGCCGGAAAGTCTCGGTCAAACCCTAAATCCGTTCTTCTCCAAAACTGCACCAAAATTTACGTTCTTTATATGAAATCGAACCTACTCAATGTGATAAGACCAATGGAAATGGTTTCGAGGCTTACCTGGGCTGGGATTGTAAGGAAACTCGATGGACAGTTTGTCGTTTTCGTTCCGATATCGGTTTGGCCGATTTGGTTCGAGTTCGAGAATTCTAAAATCACAGTCTTGTCGAGAACGGTGAGACAATCATAATGGCTATGGTCTTGGGTGGTGTTTCGACAACTTTGTGATATTTCCAAATTCTAGGGTTTTGTGTGTGTTTTGTAAGTTTTGGCTGAAGACTAGAGAGTGAGAGGGGGAGAGAGAGTGGATGAGGAGAGAGAGACGGCTGCAAAGCAGCTGGGTCAAAACCCACTAAACCCTAATTAACATATGGGCGTAAAATTACTAAAATGGTCTTGAACTTTAAAGTTCCGTAAAATACTCATTTTAACTCCAAATTGAGTTCCGCTTGCATCCACGTATTTGTGTCAACGAGTACTACATGAATATGTAAAGAAAATAATTTCCACATGTCATTTCGAAAAAGTCAACATTTGTTCGCTAGGGGTATTTTGATAATTATACATGAAATTTTGGGACGGGGTGTAACATTGTCCATTATACTTGCACCACTTGTGGAGATGCTTATCAACATGGCTCATCTACTACTAATAGAGATTCAAACCTAACTCGACAAGTTGCAAACTTGACAAGTGCTCTCGTGCAGCAGACCACTCTAGTGAGCCAACTCCTTAAGCACAGCGATTTGCAGCGCGCTCCTGATGAGGTTTTCCAAAGTGGGACAAGAGCTGATGATGAAGTTTCCTTCCCAAGGCATCCCAACAAGTAGTCATTCAACCAGCATTGGACCGAATGTTCATGTAGCTTGCACTTCTACCTTGGCCCTCACAAAAACATTCTCTCTCGCCTAGGTGTGCAGAGAAGCATCTATTCTCGACTTGGCCTCCAGCCGAGTGTACATTCACGGTTGGGTCCACGCTTTGAATGACACTCAAGACCTGAGCTCAAGCGCAGTGTCCACTCTCGACTTGGCTCACAGGGAACTCCTCTCATCTCACATCAAAGCAGACATCACATGGAACATGAAGAACCTCAAGCAAACTCCAGATCAAATTCAATTAGCTCTTATTGTTAAGCTTCATCACGAGCAGCACGCTCACCAGCTAAAGATGAACCGCGTGACCCGTAACCGCAACACAAACTAGCAAACCATCAGGAAGAGCAGTACAAACCTGCAGACCATCGTAGGGGGCAGCCCGAGGCACCATTACCATAGTAAAGGCAAATCTACGAAGAAATAGAAAGATGCTTAACTTAGTGACTGCGCGATTTCCAGCACATCGAGATTGCGGACGATGTCATCCGAAGAGACATGACCAACATGAGCAAGTCATCATTCATAGATGAGATTGAGCGAACGGATCCTTCACGCAAGTTCACCATGCCTCACTTCACTTTGTTCAAGAGAGATGAGAATCCAGAGAGACATCTAAAACACGACCGCAACACGATGGTCCTTTACAGAAATAATGACGCACTCACGTGCAAGATCTTTGTCACGACTCTACAAGGTGAGGCGCAAAATTGGTTGCACACCTAGCGCCTAATTAAAATGGAATAATGGAGGAAATTGAATGTTAAAACAAGTAATTGTTAAGGAAATTGATGGAGTGATTAAATGTGCTCCTTCTCTTAACATGAATGATCTGATTTCCAATTCGAGAAATCATAGCTCAACATAAATGATCTAGATTTGAAATTCCAATTGATGAAACCATAGCTCAATATGAACAATAAAAAACATAGCTGAATATGAACTATCACGAACTACGGAATTCATAATGTTGAACGGTCGCAATCGAAAAACACAACTCAACATGAATCATGATAGAATCAAAGCATGTAGTTATAAAATATTGCTTATAACATTTATTGTGTATTTTTATATTTTGAATCTTTCATACATTTGATCATGTAATACAATTGGCGTTTAATTAAAATATTGTAGGACTCTTTGATAATACAAAAAAACAATGCTATCAAAACATTATTCACAGGTAAAGATAAGATCAATTTGTAAGACAAATAGAGAAAAAGGCAGGCAATGAAAGTACTATTATAAATAAAATTTTGAGAGAGAGAGGAAGGGTGCGGCAAAGTAGGGAAACGGAGCTCGGAATCTTTGATGTGTTATATTTTGTAGCATCTTTAAATATTCTAAAGAGCGAAAATAGGGTTGGGCAAACAAATCGAAAACTGTAAAACTGACCAACCCAAATTGTGCCCAACCCTACCTTTATAGGGTTTATGAATCCTACAAGGAATATGATAAAGTACATGAGTCTAGTCTGTATCAAACTCTACTCCTAGTTTACACAATCACAATTTAATGTGAAAACTAAGACTGAAAATAAATCTCAAAAATCCCAAACTCGAAACATTCCGAATCCGAAAAATCTAAAAAATTTTGGATTCGGATTCGGGATGCCCAAATAGTACCCGAAAATCCCAAAAAATCTCAGAAAAGATCCCTAATTTTCTCTTTTTCCTAATTTTTTATAATACACATATATCCCATATTTTTTTTGTTCTCTTTCCTCTTTTCCTACCTGAAACTAGCAACCCTAATTCCCTCTCTCTCTCCGCGTTTATCGTTAACCCCTTCCTTCGTCTACTTTTCACTTCTCCTTTTCGTCATCGCACGCGCTATCGTTTTGCTCCTAGACGCCATCTCAAGGTAATCTCCACAGATTTCCTTCGTCTTTGTCTCTCAACTCTTTCGCTCTATCGCCCTCAATTTTCTAATTTTTTTCAACCCTCAGATCTTCTCAGATCCCTTAAAAATACTGAACGCCTATACACTTGCCCTTAGTTTTGTATTTCTAATATTTGTTTTTCAATTTTACTAACTCAACTAAATTTTTTTTTACATATGAACTGCCCTATAAAGTGGGCAAAATGCTACACTGAATGGGCCAAAAAGCTGACCCTCAAAACTTAATTAAACCAAAAAATAAAAAAAAACCTTAAATACGGGTTATTGCGTTGAAAGTTGATGCTAGAGCAAAAACCCAAAACTTGGGTTTGACACTCTAGCAATGGGATGGTCCAAGTCATTTTCATGTTTTTTTTTTTTTTTTTTTAAATTTCAGGTTTTTGTGCTACCCACGGTGAATAATATCGAAACCATAAGGATGAAAGTAGAGAAAAGTTATAATTTCTTTTACAACTAGTAATTTTGCATTCAAAAGTAAAAAACCAGTGTCAGAAACATTCATCACGAAAGGAACACATTCCTCTCTAATATCAATCACAACTTTCAATTTTCCCATCTCATATTTCTTCCCCCTATACTACTACTATTTTTAATATATACAAAAATAGACCCCAAATCTTCCCCTTCTATCCGTCAAACCTGACACCGCCATGACATTTGTACCCATATCCATCTTCAGAAACCTCAACTTCTGCCACTCCAATCCACGACCCAAAAAAAGATATAAAGCAAAAGCAGAGAAAGGGCAATTTGGTTATTTCGATACCAGCTACTTAATCCTGCTTTGGGTGCTTTATATAATTCTGTTTTTCCTAGTGTTAACTATTGTAATTAGGCGATTGGTTGTTTTATTAATACCATATCTAATAGCACGTGACCGAGGAGACCGAGAGCTTGTAGCTGAAAGTATTGGCGTATTGAAACGACAGCGTACCGCCGTTGACCAGAGGCTTGCCGTCGTTGACCAGGCAGTCGTTGTAGCGGAGGCGCTTGAAGATCTTGGGGTTGACGAGGCGGGCGGAGCTGAACCAGCCGCAAGTGAGGTGGATGTGGGAGATGTCGCAGCCGGTGACGCACATGTTCATGATCTCGACGGTGTACGTGGGGATGCCACTTGGCAGCGGGGGTGTGGGGCCCTGGTTTATCACTATGTCTGCCTTGCTGCACTTGTCTCCCCGAATCCTGTTTGGTTCCTCCATTGCTGTCGCTGTAAAACAAGAAAGCAGGTAATATAAATATAAAAAATATGTACAATTAAAAATAGAAAAGGAAAATGAGACCCCCAAAATGATAAGGATCTTTAATCATAATAAATTTGAGATAGTGAAAGGTTAAACACTACAATGTTTACACCAATCAACTAACAGAAATTCTTGAGTACGACCGGTTGTGCCGTGTTACAATGTTATTATCCGCTCAAAACATATAAAGGGGCTCTTTGTATTTGAATCCTAAACACACTTATTTTGGTGGACCTCGATGCAACGGAGTCCCCATTGCTAAACATTACAATGTGCACATTCCTCAACTTTTTAATAGGAGAAATTCTTGAGTGCAAGTAGTTGTGTCACGTAACTTGTCCGCCCCAAGAGGACCTCTGTATTCGAGTCTCACACACACTCGTCTTGGTAAATCCGAATACAAGAAAGTTCTGTGTATATGTGTTCCGGGTAAACGAGTGATGAGTCAAAGCCGCTGCGCCCAAGAATCTCTCTTCAAGTAGGGTTGAGGAATGCATTTGTAGACAAAACACACTTTTTTGTAGATGATTCACAGGAGTTATACACGAAAAGTTAAAACACAGACAAATCAACCCAAAAAGTCTAATGGAGGATGGGACCTGTCAAAGCTTCTGCTTTCAATGTATCACCTATTCATGTTTTGCTTTTCAGCGATGGCTTAACTTTTTTGTATTTGGCAAATTAGCATTAAAAAAAAAGCAAAGACTTTTTGTCAACACGCTCTTTCAATTCACAGGAGGGACATTTTCCATGTGTCAACATTTACTTGCAGAAAAATAGAAAAAGACAAAATGCAATTGGCATTCATTATATATGCATAATTGGCAGACAGCTAGGAAAGTGAAGTAGGGCTAATTTGTATGGAAAATGATTTCAAAAATTCTGTCCTATTTTTGTTTTAGGTCAAAAGATTGAATAAATAATTTACGAAACATAAATAAAAAGAGAAGTGCAAGAAAAGAAATCGGAGTATGAAAATCATTTTTAATTTGCAAAATAAAAAAAAAAGACTTGTAAACTATGATTTGCACATAGGAGTGCAACTTGGGTTTGGTCAACCTGAATCCGTCCATGCCCAACCCGATTTCAAATCCAAACGGGAGGGTTAGAATAAAAAAAAATCCGCCCAAACCCAACCCGACCTCAACCCAATCATTTATTGGATTGAGTTGGGTTGGGTTGATGCTTTGCCCGCCCATGTCAACCCAAACCCAACCCTATTTTGAGCTCGAATTCGCCTATGCATATATTACTCATCTCACTTCATATTATATAAGTTATGTATAAATTTTGGAATGACTATACTTGAAGTTTATTGTCCGTTTTCATATTGATAATGAATTATAGTGTTACTTTTACATTTCTTTTTGTTGAAGCTTTGGTATACGTCTTGTAATTTAATTCCAAATTTGCATGGTTGAAACATTAGAAATAGTCTTCAAGTTGTTTGCTTTAACTTTTATGTGTAAATGAAATTTTAATTAATATTGACGTCGTTTGGTTTAAAATTTGAAAAATCATGCAAAATTAGGTGTTACAAGATTGAACTCGATAAAGTTAGGTGAACCTGAACCCAACCCGAATAAGCCCGAATCCAATTAAAACCCAAACCCAACTAAACCCATATAAACTCGAACCCAACCCAAATCCAAATTGTGAAGATTGGGTTAGGGTTGGATTGAGCGCCCAACCCGCCAAAATTGCACCATTATTTGCACATAAATGTTTCATAGTAACCAATAAATGTATGGTCGCTCGATATCAAATCCAACAAAGGGTAACTATGTACCCTTGGTTATATGGTAAATGAGAGAACGGAACTCGTTAAAGCAAGCCTATAGGGTTCTGCAATGTAGCATAAAACAGTGTGTATTTTTATGCAAAAGACTTTTGTTTCAAATGGGTTGGAATGAAAACCTAATGGAACATTTGATATCCCATTCAAAAGATACCCACATGGGACAGTAAGTATTGCCAAAGGGGGGCCAAAGAGCTAACGGTGCACGTTAGCATATACCCCTTATGGGCGTGCACTTCTGACACCCATTTCCCACCCCTCTGGCCAAATATTCGCTTGCGAACAAATGGGTAACAAATTCTGGTTTGCCTCAGCATCGCCATTTCAGAAAAACCAAATTTGTAAATAAATTAAATTTATTTAAGAAAAAAACATTTATCCAGAGACCTCTATGCATTTAAATTAACCAATCTATAAACAATTTACAAAATTAAATTAATTAACACCAGGAATTCTACCAAATTCTGATAGAAAAAAAAAATAGAAATATTAAAATAAAATTAAAATCCATTTAAATTCTCCATGCATTTAAATCCATTTATCCAGAGACCTCCATGCATTTCAATTCTCGTTTCTATGGCTAATTCAAGAAATTAAATTAATTAATACGAATAATTTTAATTAATTGGAAATTGATCACTTACCACGAATAAGCAGCTTGCGGTGGATTGCAGTGAGTGTGGAGTTCCCAGCATCAGTCGATTCAGAGTTCAAAATTCCAGCTGCAAACAAATTTCAAAAACAACAAAAAATCATCAAAATTAAAAAAGAAAAGGCGGAGAGTGAAAACTACGCGGAATCGGACAAGAAATTAGGTAATTAATTAATTGAAAATTAAAATTCAAAAGATGACAAACAGATGGACCCCTTGTGTTTGCGAAAGAGATGCCAAGAACAAACAAAAAGCAAATCGATAAAAAGCGGATGAAATTATAAAAATCAAAAGCAATAATTAGATACGGAATTCAATAGGAATATAGAATCTGAGCAAAAAAACAATAACGGCGTGCGTTGCGTGAATCTTCGGCGGTAAGATCCAAACGACAAGTCGTCCGTACACGTACCTCGGTCAAATCCAGGCGCGAACAGCAGCACAACTGCGGCCACGACTCCGAAGAGAAGCAGCGACGCCATGACGGCAACGACTCGCCGTTTCGTCATCGTGTGAGTGAGTGGAGTTGAAAACGAACTCGGTTACGAGAACTGAGTCGAGGAACGAGTCAGAGAGCTGCTTCCTCAGCAAGCTCTGCACCTGCAGTGAAGAAATAGCAAGGTTGAAGGAATCGATGAATTTATATCACATAAAAAATCAATCAAATAAATCAGTCAAAAAACAATAGCCGTCGATTTAAAGAGAGAAAGAGAAGGAGAGAGAGAGATGGCTGAGATTTGACTTGCATAAAGTGGGAAGGACTCACGGGAGGACGACAGAGCTAGAGAGGCTACCCGGTAGGCTTTTTGTGTAGGCTCAAAACAGGCAAAACGACGGCGATTTGAAGTTCTGAGCACCAGAGGCCAGAGAGCTAGGTTTTTCACAAAAGAGGAAACCCCGACTTTTTCTCTCCGAATTGTCGAGGAAAACGATGCGTTTTGGTGCCGAATCGCTGCTGCGAGATACAATTGCGTGTGTGGGAAAATGTGGATTTTCCGGGAAAGTTTTATGCAGCGAAATTAGTGGAGCGAGAGAGAGAGAGAGAGAGAGAAAACAAACAAGCTGTAAATAGTGGTACAGAGAGGTACAAAGACACACAGCACACAAAAATGGCAGACAGTGTTGGCTCTGCCGCCAGAAAAGTTCCAAAAGCGAGACAGAAATGGCAGAGCGAAATCGCAAAAGGACTTAAATGTCGAAACACAGAAATCCTCCAAAGCCGATGGCATTTATTTGTTTTTTCTGCTAATCTCGAAACCTTTACATCATATATAAATACAGAGAGTGTATGTATAGAGTATTGGAATTAGACGACGTCGTACCTGGATTAGGGTTTCGGAGAGCGGGAAAGAGGAAGAAGACGAAGAGGAGAGGAATGTGGGAAGCCGTGTGTATGATCCGCTAGGTCTCTGGGTTTTGCAGGTTAGTGATTATATAGTGATTATTTAATTTTAATTTAATTGAATGTTAAATTAATTAATGAGGGATTAGAGCGCACGTGGGGGAGTTAACTGTTTTAACTGCTGGGGAAAATGAATGATTTGGTCATTTATCCGGTTTAGAGGAGGAGGAGGAATGTTCAGGTAGGGGGGTGGTGGTGGGGTCCGGGGACCACACAGAGGACGTTTGGGCATTCTGCGATTACACGTGCGTGGTGCCTGTTAAGATTTTTTTTAATGATTATCGTTTTATTTTGTTTTTTCTGTTTTAGGACATGGATTGCTGTTTTAGGACATGGATAAGAGAGAAATTTTTTCACTTCCACTAAAAAGGAGATTTTTTTAAGTATTCAATTTTTAGAGGGTAGTTCGTATGTCATAATACTAGTGGAGGAAATAATAAATTTTTTTATGTCTCTCTACTTGTATTATGATAAAAATATTACTAAACAAGGACATGGATGATTGTCATTTTTCTTTTTGTTTATGGTAAATTAGGTTATGATGATAAGTCAGTCAAAATGTGCTACTAATTCACATTTTGTAATATTAGGGGATGACATAATTAGTATCTCTTAGATATGTATAATTGAATAGTAAATTTATGTACTATAGTAAGGCACGACAGTGTGATAGTCACGACTTATACCGATAAATTTCTTCATTAATAATGAGAAAAACTATTTTATCCCTTCTTAAGAGACGGTTTTTGTATTTATACTTCTTCAAGATATATATATTTAGGAAAAAAAGACCACATTGTTGACACTCGTTTTTTAATAATGTTATTTAAATACATAAAATAGACCACATTGTTGACACTCTCTTGTAGAGACAATCATACTATTATATGCAAAACTAGTCAATATGTCAGTAATATAGTCAATTTTATTATTTTATATGTCTAAATAACCTTACTCTTATATATTTTGTGAACTATTGGTTTAATGCTACTGCATGAGTTTATTTCACAGAGTAACACAGACAAACATGGTTCAAACCAAAGCAAGCACTTCAACCAAAATTGTCATGCCCTGGGGTCGGCGGAAAACTAATAAATAAATATGACCCCGCGTCCGGCGCGCGAGCTAAAATTAAAAATAAATAAATAAAGAGAGACCGAAACGGGATGAAAAATAAATTCCTCTTATAATAACTGCTCAATATTCTTTACAAGGCTAAAATAAATAAATAACAACTTCTAGACTCACATCTAATCCGATCTCACCCCGCCTACCCTCTGGATTGTCTAATTCGTAAACCTGCATAAACAATAGAGGGATGAGCTTTACAGCTCAGTAGGGACATAACCTTACAACAGCAAATTGATCAATATTAAATTAAGTGTCATGGCATCATATAACCAAATATCAAATCATTATCGATAAGAATGCAGAGTGCAATGCATATTCTTCGTCTATACCCGTTAATCCGTATAACTAAACACCCAGACCTCGTACGTCCCATTCCATACTTATACCACTTGGTCCCGAGCACTTAATTATATGAACTAACCCCCGTTACTCAATCATCCCAATTTCCCCTTTTGTTAGTCATCTTGCCAAAACTCTTCGTCGCCAATTCCGAATTACTCTAAAAGAAACTATGCACTGTGGGCTTGCCTGAGACTTGGTACCTACTAAGAATTTGGCTCAACTACACAAAAGATCCTTTCCAACTACCCTCATTTCCAATTCTTTCTCAACACTGAAGTTCTAACCACTTCTCGCATATGAGTGATGCACAAATAATTTCATTTCATCATTCACATGTACCACAAATATTCTCAACAAATAACATTCCAAACGGTAACACAATAAGCAATAACAAATAAACATCCAAGTAATCGAATGATGTACACATATCCAAGTAACACCCAACAAGATTATAATCAACCAATGAGATCAAATAATAGAGCACTTCACGAAATTTAATATAATCAATCTCCGTAAAGGTCTACCGTATTTCCCCTACCTGGATTCCAAAGCAAAAGCAAGCAATATTTCTCACTAACACCTCAAGCGTCACGGATAATTGGAGTTCCTAGTTGAACAATTAAAATATGTCACTATATGTCCGGATATAGTAACCAAAACTTATAAATTCACTTAGGTCCTCAAATCTTTAAAATACATGGTCTACCTCTACACTGTACAGCAACTACAATCTGTCTACAGTTTATGAAATTACAGTTTTACCCCCAAACTTTCGGATAATTACAGTTTGGTCCTTAACGTTATGAAAATTACGAAATGGTCCCAAAACAGAAACTGTTTTCACAGTTAGGTCCCTGGTATGAAACCAGCGAGTTCCAGCCCTATTTTTCTAGAAATTCCACTTCAACTTTCAAGCCAAAACACAATCTATCAATGATACAAACTCATCTATTCCATACAAACTTCCATTGAAGTCCAAATTAGATGAAATTCGAATCAAACATCAAAATCTTCATAATCTCATCATAATCAAATCTGCATAAGAATTCAGCATCCTAATCATATGTAATCTTTACCTTAATGCCTCTGAATTCATTCTCCAGTCAACAAATAAGCTTCAACATGGCTCAAACGTCCAAGAAAAAGCTTGAAATCGAAGATTTAAGCTTAATTACTCAAAAACCTCAATCTGAACGAATTATTCAAACCTAAATAATAATCCTCAAGAACCTCAGAACGTTGGGTTCAATTCACTGAGCATGTAGGCAAAAACCGTTCGTCAATCGGATTCCCGGATTGAAACTTACGAAGTTCGAAAGATTAATGGAAACCTTCTTTTTTTTCTTTTCTGTGCATGTGTTCAGCGAAGAAGAAGAAGAGAGCAGGGAGTTATCCCACGCTTATGCCGCCTCACCACTTCCTTTCAGTGGTCCAATGAGTGCTCGACACGTGGCACAACTTAAATCCATCTCAATCTCTTCTAAAATCACTTAAAAATACCTCCAAACTCTAAAAATAAATCCGAAAAATGCTACAAAGAAAAATTATTTAATTTCTCACTTATTCAAAATCAACCACAAATCGTATAATTTGAAGAAACTACAAAATTCTCCAAAAGTCATAACAGTATTTTCTAAGCATTTTAAAAATTCAAGTTCTTACAAAAATAGAACCAAAGAAAGCATACACCCAGAGGGGGAGGGGGGGAGAGGGGTTTGAATTATTGAACCATTTTTATTTGAGGAAATAATAATTACACGTTTTATTTTTAGGGTCATTTTCACTTTATTTTCTTCAAGTATCTTGAAATTTGTACTTTGTTACTCTTAGTTTTTTCGTCTTACTTTCATACCTAAAGTTTGATTTTTTTTTTTTTACACTTTTATACTTCCGTTATTTTATCTATCAAGTGCTCTGTTCACTGATGACGTGGCAGATTTGTGGCCCACTAAGGGTTTAGGGTTTAGTTTTTTAATAATTTTATCTTTTTAGTGGGCCAAAATCCTGCCACGTCATCAGTTAACGAAAAAACTTACGGATAAACTAACGAATGTATAAAAGAGTCAAGAAAATTAAATTTTAAGTATGAAAGTGAGACGAAAAAAAAGTAAGTGTAACAAAAATTGTATGCTTCCCAAAGGATTTCGTGTTCAATGTGATCACGTCGAGACATAATAAAGATTATTAGACCACGGCTTTATTTGCTTTTCCATAGCAAAGTTAATTGGACAAGAGAGTAACAAATAGCTTAATATTTAGTTACCTATAATTGTCGTAGCATAGAAATTAGAAATTATGGCATCCTGACCAACCAAATTAATCTTTTTCGGTGGAGTAATTAGTCTTATGATCTTGTGTGATTAATTATTATCGATGAGTCAATGGAGTAGCTAAACCTTGTCTTCCGGTGGACGCAACTGTGAAAAGGACGAGTCAATGGACAAAAATCTTGAGTATGGGCCAAATCTTTTGAGGGTGGGTAGAATGGTATCTTGAATTAGTATGGAGTTTGGGGGGTCAGTAAACTTCTGGTTCAATCAGATTCCGCTATGTCAGTTATCCTAGAATTACAAGCTGCTTTAGAAACTCATTATCTCGGCTCGACTCGGTTCGGTTCAGTTTGGCTCTTTCATTTTGTCTTGTCGGAATTTTATCTCCAATTTCAGTATGTTTACACTAGAGATTTGCATTTTAGTGGGTTTACTAACCAATCCAACCGAAATTTATTGGGTTGGGTTGAATTGTAAACTTAAAAATTTTACTTTCGAGTAAAAACCCGACCACCCAAATATCAATAATTTTTAAACATACATGTATATTACATATAAATATCAGTTTTCTAAAAATCGGCCTAGGCGCTGGGCGGTGGAGGAAATATGCGATTTAGGCCAAACGGGAAGGAAAATCGGGTAGGGGCTAAGCAGTGGTAGGCAGTGGTTAGGCGGTTTCATGGTTTTTATTTATTTATTTTTTAAATTAAGTTAATTTTGTTTTTGTTCTTTTTAGATTTTAATCTTTAATTTTCTTCATGCTACAATTGAATGGTGTTGAATTCTAGATGCACGATCCCATTTACATATATTGATTCATTGAATCATTGATTAATATGTGATGAAAGATTATACGAATTTTAAGTATAGTTTTTTTTTTAAAGTGTAAATAGACACTTATTTATATGATATATAATAAATTTACTTAAATCCACCTAGTCCGTCTAAGCTCCTAGGCATTAGGCCTCTGTCCTCCGCCCGACCAACGCCTGGCGCTTTTTAGAACCTTGATAAATGTACATAAAATCTAATAGTTATTAAACATTTTTTTTATTTATACTTTATTTCAATAATGAGATCAAAATATCAAGTAACAAGTAGTGATTCTGCAACACCAAATTCACATGATTTAAGTTTAATATGATATGTACTTTGTATTATTTATCAGTCATACTCACTTTAGAGATAAGAAAGAAAGTAAATAATCACAACGAACCCGCCCAACCCAACCCTCCTTACAATGGTTTGGGTCAGTTGGTTTGCCTATTTTCTAAGGTGAAAATGAGTTTTAATAATGGCAATCCGAACATATTGAGTTGGCTAACGGGTTGAAATCCAACCCGACCAACCCACGCAGTGCCCACCCCTAGATTACACAAAATAAATTTGTAAGGAACATGTATTATTCTTATTCAAGTGTTCACTAACATTAATAAAAAAGCAAATAGATCCCATTGATTTTACGAAAGTATGAGATAACCAACAAGGAGTCGTTTTTATCCCACACCTACTCCTTCCCGCCCATTGTCCACCTCGTCAAGCCTTGAAACGACTTCTAAATATTTATGTAAAATTTGATTTTTATAATTCAAGGCCCAATACTGAAAAATTCCAAACCCAAACTTCTTCGTATTCAATGAAATTGACACAATCAGAGAACAAGAAGAAAATAGTGGATAATGAAAACCAGTATTTTTTTTTTTTACCACATTTCAACATCGCATCTTTCTGATTCAAATTTTAGCGAAGAAACACAACACATACTGATTCTCATAGATCATATCATCACTCTGTTTTCTCTCTTTTTACATTACATCATTTACGTCGCATAACTAGCGAGAAAGAAGGCAGGCGAGTTCCCCAACCGTCCAATGAATGACTCCCGATCTACATTAGACTACTTCTGAAATTCGGGTCAACTACATTTCGCCAACTCCTAAAGATCACTACTGAATACAATGGTGAGAGCGTTATCTATTGGATTTGATGTTCCCGGACTACTTTGCTTCCAGTTCCCTTACCTTGTCAAGCAATAATTGAATGGTACTGGATGCATCCTACAAACACGACAAGCAAAATAAGGAGGAAGCGAACCTTAAAAGGTAAAATGTACGAACGGAACATGATTTGAAAGTGCACTGACCTGCAGCTTCTTTCTCAAAGTGGCCTCTTCATTGTCTCGTCGCTCCCTCTCCTCAGAGAATATGCCAATTAGTGTGTCCTGTTCCTTGCTCATTTCCTCAATTTTCTCTTGTGCCGTTTGGAGCTGGTGATCACAAGATCAGGCAGTAATTGTAAAATTTTGTAAAATTTTATTAAATATTCCAAGAGAACAATCGCTTACTTAGATCTACTTCCCACTTTTCCAACCAGCTCGGCGAGAATTAGATAATAGGCATATACCTGAGTTTCAAGTGACTTGGATCTATCCTTTTCACGCTGCAATTCCTGCTCCAAATCAGCAGAAGCTGCTCTGTCCTTTTCCGCCTCCAACCTATATAGAAGGAACGAGTTGAGGATGACTGGCATGCAGCATGGTGATGAAGTACTGAAGCGAAGTCACATATTTATATAGTGTGAAAAGGACAGAATAAGTACCTTTCCTTCAGTTCACGATTCTCTTTTCTCAATTGCTCCAAAACGCCAGAATCACCATTGCCATCATTCCCCTGGTAATTGAGCAAAACCCTAACTTTAGAAATATAATAACCCTCTAATGCAAAAAAGTAATTTGAAGCAAAGTCAGTAGAAGTAACCTTTGACTTGGAAATTGGGGTGGGTAAACTGGTTCCTCCACGTGATGAATAATCTTGCTGAGATTGAGTACCGTCCATACGTGAAGATAACCGAGTCACCGGGCCACCTTTTCCAGAGTCTTTCTTAGCAGAAAATGCCTTACTACAACTGCCATTCACTTGCTTATCAGTAACATTGACTGCCGAAGGTGATGATGGTTCAGAAGAACTTGACAATCCTTCCCCTGATTTTGTGGGGGATTGCACTCTATTTGTGGCTTTATCAGACATATGTACATTCACATGCCCATGATAAGTAGAAATATTTTTTGAAGCTTTAGAACCGAGCTTGCTGGAAACTTTAACTGGTTTCTTGCTGCCCGATGTATTACCGTTTGCTTCATGGGGAGAAACCTCTACAAATCAAAATATGAATATTTATGAGTTTATAAGGTTGACAAGGGTTTTCAATCACTACATAAGTCATGTAAATAACTGTATAAACCACAGAAAAAGAAACATAAATTCTTGTTCCTGGTAACCCAAAAGAATGTATGGTACCAACATACCTTTATCTGCAGAGCCATTCTTATTACGCGGAGCATAGCCGATTTTATGACAATTGTTTCTCCTACATGTACAGTGGCGAATGCCAATTTGTGAGTATCATGGATTAAAAACAACAACGCAACTCACAAAAGTCTGAACGCATTGTAAGCAATTAGCCCAAAGACCACAAACCAGTAAGTCTTTTGCATAGCTATTAATTTTCCCTCGAGTCTTTGAAGAACTGTTGTACGCTCAAACCCCTGCTTATCATGAGCCGGTTCAACAAAATTAGCTTCTAAAAGACCTGCAAGAAAAAGATGCCTCAGAAACAAACTCACTTTCAGCTAATTAGTTAAAGTCAAGGAACTTGAATGCAGAAACAACACCTATAACACCACGGCCGTCACTTCCTGCTGCATTCCAAAGCCTCCAAAATGGCTGGAGATTACAAATAACTTAATAAGATTTTTTTTTTAAATTTATCAACTTGTGCTTAATGACCAATGAACGTTCATTCCTTAAACAACATATTCAAGAGAGAATACTTTATGAAAAAGGAAACAAACTCAAGAAATGCATAGGTTAAAACTAAACTACCTTAATCAGTCGATTCTTGTGATATACATTAAACCCTTGAACATCAATATGATGTTTTGCATCCTTCACAAACCCAATGGTGACAACAGCAACCATCTGATGACAAAAGTTGCATGTCATTAGAAAGACAACAAAATTATGCAAGATTATTATGGTAAAAATTTGTAGTGAAATATTACATTTGAATCCTTTGGAACCCCATCAGCACCAGGCTGTGGCCGATATGTGACTTGCTGGGACAACATCATATCATTGACTATGTTGTGGTGCTCAACATCCTTCCCGCGAAGAATAATTCGAAAGTTATGAGGAAGCCGCAAATAGAGAATTGATACATAGCTCTGGAGTCAAAATGAAGAAACGTATTAATATCAAAAAATAGATGAACAGATAGACTGATTCTGTCTTCAAGTCGGACCAGGAACTATGATACAAAATCATCTTTCACTTTAGTTTATTTCATATTCTAATCTCTCCTAGTTCTTTATCATTTTACCACATGTATCAAAACCATTGTATTTTACTCTGACTAGACAGTACAGCCAACTAGTGGAAATATCCAACATAAACAATGCACACAAAGATAGCGACTAGCAAAGGGGGGAGCATAAATAGGGCTTTGACTGATTAAAGTTAATATTAAATACATGAATTCCTCTGTTCTGATACATTATCAAGACCCAACCAAGACCACTGGAAAATTGATAAGTGAGCAAACAGAATGGTGAAATTTAGTTTTACCCTCAATGAGTGCTGGTAGGTCAAGAAAAAACGAGAATTGGGATAGTCTTTTGCCATTTGTATACTCTTCTCGTCTCGATTGACACCTCTAATTTGAATATCCTGCAAAATTAGGCACCATATATAATTCTGCTAGAATCCCACTGAAAAAAAAATTAGAAAAACAAATATCTCGTCAATCAACATACATGTGGATCAGCTTCAAAATCAAGCTCCAGCTGTCCTTCCTCATCCTCCCAAAGGTTGTAGATGATTATTCGGGTTCCATGGTTTTTCATCATATAGAACTAAACAATAAATAAAAATAACAAAATTAATAACAAAATCTATATCAAATTTACCAATTAGGTATAAGCCCTAACAGTAATGAATTACCTGATGATGCAAGTCTTCTTCATCAAAAAATGGTGACCACTGAACAATTGTTTCCAAATTTTTATCCCAATCACTTGAAGAAGATCTTAACATCTTGTTCCAAGCCCCTTGTCCTCTCTCATAATCAAGCTTTTCATTCATGCACACAACAAAACAAATCAGTTTAGACGCAGGTCCTATGCTAACTCAGTAACAACAAGAGAAATCATTAACTATATTGCATACTACAGAAATAATGAACTAAATGCAAGCAAATGAACATCAATAAACTGTGAAGGACCAACTTGTGACTTAGGCAACAATTTTTTTCTTTTTTTGTGGGATTTGGATAAGTTTACCGAAAATCTAAAAATACAAGCATACAAGTAGTACTTCTTTTACGAAAAGCATACAAGTAATATAGAAAACCATGGCATCGTAAAATTTTAACATTAATTAGAAAAAAGAATTAGTTAAAAAACTGTTGTCCTCAAACCTCCACCCTTAAATCCAAATACTCCACCCTGTCAACATCCTACTCCTTCTCTCCAAACACACCAAATAAAACCTAGTGGATCAAATCATAATACAAACAAACAAAAATCTCAGCTAAGGTACTCAACAACACCCTTTATTGCAAATTTTTCTTCCTAAGACAGTTAAAGACTGATTCATGAAAGTGATGTAAACCATCTAGGCCGACCCCTAAGGCTTACCCTCTTTTATTCTAACAAAATTTTTTTAGTTCCAATAAACGTTAAAGCCCAACCTACCTCATTGATGTGACAACTGCCTATAGTCACATTGAATCAACATAAAGACTTGAAGAGAATATGTATAAAGTCCAATAGGTATAGAAAGACGATTTAAATGCCATACCATGGGAACTACAATATCTTCCTTTCCCGTGCTCGTCAAAAATGTGTAAGACAGCAATCCAATGCTCTGTGTAGCACTAAAAACAATGTGAACATGTCTCAATTAGTTTCAAGGATAGAAAAAAAAATCTCAGAAAAAAAAATATCCATTTTTCATAACTGATAATGAGAAAAGGCGACTGGGTACACCGTACACCGATATTAGTGATAAATATGACCAAGAACACACACACACACACATTGGTGACAGTACTGATTTAACTGATACTACTTCAACCATGAACGAAAAGCATGGGGTATAATTCAACTATCCAAATTTGAGCAACAAGTGATATATAATTTTTTAATAGTTCTAGATAATTAGTTGCTCTCATTTTATACAGTCACTCTTTATGACAAAGTGCATGTAAGTTTGTATAAACTCTCCATGCCAAAGTGGATTAAAGATGTGAAAATAGAAATTCCTGCAAGCAATGATGGTTTCTTAACCTCAGAAGCAACACGCAACTCTAAACTCTAGCGTTGTTTCCATGAGCTGAAGAAAATAACCATTACCAACCTAACGTGAAATGCATTGTACAAGAACCAATGATAGACAATTATGACCAGAAAGACACCTTTTTCCATCTTTTCCACTAGAACGAGAGAACACAATTACATCTGCTCCAAGCCTCATGGTGCTTGTCTTAAAGCCATTCCCATCTGTATAAACAAGCAACTAACATGATTCATTGGAGATTATAGAAGACCAAAAACACTATAGCTAAATACTGGTGTCATACATTGTCCAATTGTGTTTGCAACTTTGCTTTTCGCAGAATACCCCAATGACATGCAATGTCGCATCTTATCTGGATCCATCCCACCACCATTATCTGCAATGTACGTCAAATGAATTTCCCAACAAACAGAATATGAGAATTTGAGAACAAAAGTAAAACCTCTTGGCGTTCTTCAAACGACATCCAACAACAAGGTAAAGTTGCTGGAGAACTACGAAAGTTAAAATACCTTCAATCAGTAACATTCTGCTTCTGTCTGTCTTATTTTCAAGCATATCTATATTAACATATGTAGCACCACTGCAAACCTGACATTAAAATGAAGGAATAAATCCAATCAGAGAGTAAACAGAAAACACATGTAAAATGAAGAACGAAAAAACTACCTCGTCCAATGCATTGTCCAAGAGCTCTGCGAAAGCTGTAAAACATCACAAGGTCACACTCAAGCATTAAGCACCAGAGACACAAAATCAAGAACTACACAGAACATCAATTAAATTTACCTCCAAGAGCCCACTTATGGCTTGTAGCATTCGAATGCAGAAACTTCGGGTGAACCCGGACATGGTCGATTCCACCTGCATATTCAATAGTAAATTTGTTAAACATCATATTTGGCAGCAATGACTGATCCTGTAAGACTCTCCAAACTAGGCAACAAACCCCATTTCTAAACAAAATCCATTCTTGCATGTAAAGAACGAATCTTTTCATTAAGTGAAGCAGTAGAGTTCAATCACAGTGTCCCCATAACGCGAAAAAATTCGGTATTTTCTCGGCAACCAAACAGATCTTACTAAAAACAAACACAAAGAAAGCAATGTACCAGATTTTGAAGAGCAAAGAGAGAGTTTAAGATTACCGGCAGAAGAATCCCAATTGCCACAAGGTGCTCCTTCATAATCCCCGGCCTTCCAAAACTGCTTACAGTGCGACCGACTCACCATCCCGCGCTCGTCCCTTCGCACAACCGCCGCCTCCGGCCCGGGAAGCAGCGGCCGCACCTCCTCCGGTGGCAGAGGGCTCAAAAACCCAACCGGAAATCCGACTCCCATCCCTTCCAACTTCCTCTTCTTCGCCAAACCCCCCGAAGCGCTGCCGCCACCGCCGTCCGCCGAATCGTCGGAGTCGGAGTCGCTGCTGCTGCTGTCGCTACTAGTGCTCAGGCAAATTACCGAATCCGGCGGCAACTTACAACCGAGGCCGTTTCGCTTCGGCGTTGGAATATACGAAGCTTCCAGAAGCTCTTGCTTCACCCTCGCGTCCATGGCTTCGAAAACGAGAGATTCAAAAGGCCGAGACAATTTGTTTTTCAGTTTCGCTTTCTTTTCTCTGCGGCTTTGAACTCTGAGAAACCAAAAGCTTTCTTATTTTTTGTTTTTTCTTCCTTTTTCTGGTTTAAATCGTAATAAAGATGAAGATGATCGAACCGCGGGTGGCGAGCTACTCTGCGCACGAGTCTACGCAAAAGCCAACTGCAACGCGTTTCAACGATTTCCATGAGTGCTACGCTTTTTCTTTTGTTTTGGGTCAAACGTATGTACTACGCCCGTCTTTATTTTCTCACTCTTTTAATGGGAGTAGGCTACAATATTTGCAAGCATTGAATGCTTATACTGATCTCACCATTAAAATGAGGGAGGAGAGAGGAGAGAGGGGGGAAAAAAGGGTGAGATCAGTGTGAGCATTCAATGCTTGTGAGCACTGTAGCCAGTCCCTTTAATGATTGTAAATGTTCATGGTAAATCTCAACCTAACTACATTTTACACTTTTATATTGCACTCTAAAATTTTATTAGCGTAAATGTTCATCTTCATGATAAATCTCAAGGTTTAAGGTAGTTTTTAAAATTGGTCTTGAGGTTTTAGTTTTTTCACATTGCATCCTAAGATTTTGTAATTGTATTAATTTACACATTTTGTTTATTTAAACATCTAATTCTTCATTAAATTGATAAGTTTTTTAGTCAATTTGGTACAAATGTGGTTTACATGTCAACCTAATCACGGGTTCCACGCTCATCATGTCATTAATTTAATGAATATTCAAATAATTTGTTAGACAAAAGGTATAAATTGATACAATTTTAAAACCTCTAGGTGTTATGTGAAAAAAGCTAAAACCTCGTGTTCCAATTTGAAAAACACTCCAAACATAATGAGTGTAAAATGTAAGTAGCCCTAAATCCTATGAGGTGGTTGGTGAGCCTAGTCGCACTCATGTTCGTTATTAGCATAATGTCTAGTAGTTTTCTTCTAGATCTCAAGTTCGACTCTATAATAACGAGTACCATACTTAATAATGATTAGTACATCACACAACGTGGTTTAGCAAGAATCTTCGCTCTATCAACATCATTTGTTAAAAAGAAATTGAAACTGAATTTACCAACATCGTTGTATATAAAGAAATTAAGAATGAAATTACCATATTAGTGTTTAATGTTTAAATGATAATGTGGATCAAACTTGATCTTATTCTTCGTGTCAACGACTTCTGCAAAATGTGGTTAAAATAATTTGATTAACATAGATGATAGATCATGGTTAATAAAAATAACTGATAAATTATGGTGAAAGACTTAATAATATGATTTCTTAATTTAATTTGCTCCCTCATCATGCTAAAATAAAATAAAATAGAGAAGGTGTTGTAAGCTGCTGTAAACCACCCACACACAGTCAAGTGTGGATCTGTTCTGTACTTCACTGTTTTTTTCTACCTTTTTATCAAATGAGTGGGTCCTACATGAGTTATTATGCAATATATCTCATCAATGTGAAGCTGTCGAATGAAATAAAATTTTAAAAAAAATTGTAAAACAAAACACTTGATAAAAATAAATTTTGTTGTTTGCATCTAACGGTTGGAAAAAGATCTTTTGGACAAAAAATCATGAAACCTTCTAACCGGTTGATAGCAGGTGAAAAGTAAATAAACAATAGAAAATTTTTATTTAAACTCAGTTATTATCTTTATACACCCAATTTCAAAATTCTGTCACACAAAATTTCTATTTTGCCCTTAAATAAAATGAATTACATTTGTAAAACTAAAAACGAAAATTAGAGCAAACAATTAAACCCACTCGTCCAACAACGCTCACCCGACCGCATCACCGGTTCCGGCCGTCATCCAAAGCCAGTCCCCGTCAACCTTACTGTTTTCTCTCTCTTGCCGTCAACTTTGGACGACTTGTCAACAAGAACAAGTCTATTTGGTCCCCTTTTTTTTTTATTGATTTATTGGATTCAAATTATAAGAAGATTGATTAATTTGAATTGGGACCAAATTTTGATTGGGATAAAAAAAATTTAATGATTTGTACGATAGTTATATCGTCGTTTAGATTTTTAAAACAATCCAAACTCTCATGAATAGTATTTTTTTGTTTAAGTTCAAAATTAATAAAAATTCATAATAACTAATGTACAAGTGTGAAAAATGTAAAGAAAATATACAAACGCTTGTAATGACAAGCTCTGCAACATTCGTGAATGGGTCAACTCCAAAATTCAACACCATAATCCATGAACAGTTGAATAATAGTAAGTCGTTGATTGTGGTTTGCGTTTACACTCTATTATTATCACCGGATTTCTTTTTTTCAAAGTTTATTTATTGAAAACATGATCTTTTAGTGGATACAAAAAGATGAACGGTATGGATTGTTGATATCACTTGCATAATTTTAGGGTTAGTGAAAATATAGCTTGAAGTTTATAAAGTTTTTAGAAACTATATAACATTGACTCATTTTTCAGTTACCGTAAATATCGGAATATAATATCAACGATCCAAACCGTTCATCTTTTTGCATCCATTAAAAGATCATGTTTTCAAAAAAGAAATTTTGAAAAAAAAAATATAGTGAGAATAATGGAGTATAAACGTAAACCATAATCAACGATTCACTATCATTCTAGTGTTCATGGATTATGATGTCGAATTTCGAAGTTGACCCCTTCACGAATGTAACATCCCGTAAAAATTTTGTTATAAAATAATTTCTGGGGGATATTTTCTACACGTGCGTGTTTATTTCGTACACGTGAGCGTGTAAGTTTACTGTTTTGGTGGGTGCAAAATACCCCCAAAACCCCACTTTTCATTTTCTTTCCTTCCCCTTCATTCTGCCCGTCACTTTCTAATTATTTTCTCAATTTTTTACTTTTCTCCCTTTTTCTCTTCGTGCCTGCTCAGTGCACACCGACGAAAACCCGTCGAATCGAGGCAAACGAAAATCACCACCTTCTTCGTCTCGACGCCGTGGACTCAACGGTGCAAACCGTTCGTCCAAACTCCCAACCGTTTGACGGGAAACGCAACCGGAAGAACCGGACCTTTCCGACCATTTTCCAGCCAATCTAGACCGAGGTGAGGTGTCTAACTACCACCATTGTATTCCTCTCGTTGAGTAGATGAATTTTCATAGGTCGTTTGCCTGATTTGGTTGAGTTTTGACGTAGATCGACAAAGCTACAGTGAACCGCAACTTTCGAGGCAATTACATGCCATTTCCCGAGCTTGTACGACCAATCCAAAGGTACACAGTGATTCTACTCTTCTCCAACTTCATTTTGATATATGGCACGTAAATTTTGATATATGGCGCGTGGAGCATCTTTTTCCGATTTCGTCTTCGCGAGGCGACTCGTGACGACGCGTACTACCTAGGGGCATCACGTATGATATTTTTCGAGGTGTTTTGGACCTCCTGGTTGAGCAAACAAGGGATAGGTGTAATTAATTAGTTATTTAATAACCTTTATGAGTTTAATCATTATTACAGTGATATCTCATATAGGTGAGACTTATCCAGAGGATTACCGGGGCTACCCAGGACAGGGGGCTACGACCCGGCTACCTACAGGTGAGTGAGTGGGTCTTTGTTTTGATAAATGTATATGTACGTATGGTTTTTCAATGCTTTCTTCAAACTGTTAGCATAACTCATATCATATACGTTTGTTGGAGGTAGAACATTCGTATTATATTGCCATACATGTTTTATACTGTTGCTCATCAGTAGATGTATAACACCCCAGGTATTAGTACTCAGTCTTGTGGCCAGGACTAGCCTTGACGCTTGGAGTAGTCACTACCAGTACCGCTACGCAGCTTTGGATCCATTGTAGGTACTAGCTTGTTCTAGGTTGCACTAGGCAACTTGAACTTGTGTGACACACTTTGTGCACAGCGCTTAGCGTTAGACTCGCGTCATTGTAGTACTCAGCATATTACTTTTATACCTAGCTTGTTCCTTGTAGTTTAATTCCTTGGACTTGTGTGTTTACATATGGGTGAGCATGTCAGTAATCATTATCGGGGAGTACCCGTACATTTTTTATTATATTATTTTGAGGTTCATGCCAGAGGGTATGACGTGTTTTCAACTATACTTGTTTTCTAGCGAGGGGTTAGTATACTCTAGAAAACAAAGGTTTTATCAAACTTTGCTTTTTGACCCACTTATCGTTTTATGTTTTGCGCCCCTCCAGGACCTAGAGGCTGGTTCTCTTATCGGGGACACGAGGACTTCCTTGGCGGTGGTCGACGGTTCTGACATTGCTTCAGTTTATGTAGGATTCACTCCTACTTGTAGTTAACTTTTATTTATCCATCCTCACAGGGATGTGAATAATTTATACTCCTGCACTATTTACTTTGCTCTGACTGTTATGCATCCTGTATAATGGGTTTTTAACCCTCACCACACTTCTACTTCCGCACTCAACTCTTTTTACTCTTACTCTTTCACTTATTCATGCATAATTGGCTTTCGTCACCTAACACATGTCGGCCAGCACTTCCCGACACCTGGCTTGTCCGGGATCGGGATGTGTCAGAATGTTGTAGAGCTTGTCATTACCAATGAGACGGCGAAAACCTTGCGTGGAGTTGACATCGTACTAAACATTTATGAGCGATCAAAATAAAATTAGGACAATTCAAAGGCAAGGCAAAGGCAAAGGTAAATGCAAATGCAATGGCAAAGGCAAAGGCAAAGCCAAGGGAAGGCAATGCAAGACAAGGTAAATACAAAAATTGAAATAAATTCCAAACATTGGTATTGACTCGTTGTAGGGTGATTGTCATTTTTATGCCAAAAAACTCAAGAAAAGTTGTATCAAACGAATGACAAGGTGCCACGTGGTGGTGTAAAATTTGTATAAAATCATAGAAAAATTTAAAAAAAATATAATGAAAGTTGCCACAGACTTCTTCAACTGTGCTCGTCGAGAAATGAACATGAAACCTCGATTACGAGTCGAAATGAAATAGGAGAAGTTCACAAATGTTACATTGGCTACTTGGTGTTTATTATGTTACATGATACTCTTGTACAAGTTTCAATTGCACCTCCTTAGCCAATTACCACGTTCATGACACCGAATTAGTGTATTGTGTAACATCCCATAAAAAGTATGTTATAAAATAATTCCCGGGGGATATTTTGGACACGTGTGTGATTATTTTGTACACGGGATCGTGTGATCTTATTGTTTTGGTGGGTGCACAATACCCCCAAAACCCAAAGTATCTATTTTTCTCTCTTCTTCCCCGTCCATCTCTCTTTTCTCCCTTATCCTCATTTTTCTGATTTTTCTCTTTCTCTCTCGTTCTCGCCGTATGTTCACAGTGCACGTCGACGAAAACCCGTCGAACCGAGGCGAACTAAAATCACCACTTTCTTTGTCTCAATGCCCTAGACTCAACGGTGCAAACCGTTCGTCCAAACTCCCAACCGTTTGACGGGAAAAGCTCACGGAAGAACCGGACCTTTCCGGCGATTTTCTCGCCATTCTAGACCGAGGTGAGGTTTCTAACTACCACCTTTGGGTTCCTCTCATTCAGTAGATGAATTTTCATATGTGGTTTGCTTGATTTGGTTGAGTTTTGACGTAGATCGATGAAGCTACAATACCCGCGACCTTTCGAGGCAATTACATGCCATTTCTCGAGCTTGTACGGCCAAACCAAAAGTACATTGTGGTTCTACTCCTCTCTAGCTTCATTTTGATATAAAGAACGTGAAATTTGGCCAAGAAATGAAGAAGTTATGGAGATTTGAAATTTTCTCCAGAAACCGGCCAAAATTCCGGCGACGGCGACCGGAAAAAGTTGCAGCGGCGACTGGCGTTGACGTCAGCAACAGTCCAGATTGGCCTGGTGACGTCAGCAACGTCCAGACCGGCCTGGTGACGACAGCAATGATGTCAGCAATGGTTCAAACTGGTGATGTCGACAGTGACGTCAGCAACGGTCCAGACCGGCCGTGACGTCAGCGTTGACCGGCGCGTTGACCAGCGTGTGAGCCGCGGCTGGGCCGCGTTTGAGTCTTGCGTGAGGGCGCGTGGAACGGTATTTTTTGATTCCGTCTTCGCGAGGCGACTCGTGACAACGTGTACTACCTAGGGGCAGTACGTATGGTATTTTACGAAGTGTTTCGGACCTCCATGTTGAGCAAACAAGGGATAGGTTTAATTAATTAGTTAATTAGTAACCTTTATGAGTTTAATCATTAGAACAATGATATCTCATATAGGTGAGACTTATCCAGAAGACTACCGGGGCTACCCAGGACAGGGGGCTACAACTCGGCTACTTACAGGTGAGTGAGTGGGTCTTTGTTTTCATAAATGTATTATACGTATGGTTTTCAATGCTTTCTTTAATTTGTTAGCATGTTTCATATCATATGCGATTGTTGGAGGTAGAACATTCGTATTATATTGCCATACATGTTTTTATAATGTTGCTCATTAATAGATATATAACACCCCGGGTATCAGTACTCAGTCTTGTGGCCAAGACTAGGCTTGTCGTTTGGAGATGTCACTACCAGTACCGTTACGCAACTTTGGATCCATTGTAGGTACAAGCCTGTTCTAGGTTGCACTAGCAACTCGAACTTGTATGACGCACTTTGTGCACATCGCTTAGCATTAGACTCGCGTCATTATAGTACTCAGCGTATTACTTATATACCTAGTCTGTTCCTCGTAGCTTATCTACTTGGGCTTGTGTGTTTACATATGAGTAAGCAGTCAGTCGTGCATATCGGGGAGTACCTGTGTTTTGAGCATTCAGTATGATTAACGGGGAGTACCTGTATTACTATTATAGTATTTTGAGGATCATACCGGGGAGTATGACGTATTTTCAAAAACTATACATGTTTTCCAGCGAGGGGATAATGTGCTCTTGAAAACAAAGGTTTTATCAAACTTTGATTTTTGACCCACTCACCTTTTTATGTTTTGCGCCCCTCCAAGACTTAGTAGCGGTTTCGATTACCAGTGAGATGAGGGCTTGCCTCGGCTGTGGTTGATGGTTCTGACGCTTCCTTCAGTTTATGTAGGATTCACTCCTACTTTTAGTTAACTTTTACTTATCCATCCTCACGAGGATGTGAATGTTTTTATTCCTTGCACTATTTACTTTGCTCTGACTGTTATGCACCTGTAATAATGGGTCTTTACCCATCACCACACTTTGACTTCTGCATCCAACTCTATTTCTACTCACTTTTTCACTTATACATGCATAATTGGCTTTCGTCACTTAACACGTGTCGGCCAGCACTTCTCGACACCTGGCGTGTCAAGATCGGGATGTGTCATATTAAATGTATCACTTCGAAGATATCGCGTTCCTAGTCACATACCAATCGACTGAATATTTTTTGCAATTGTAAAATTGTCTTTGTTAATTTTTTAATAATTTTCAACTCAAACTCAACACACTGTTCATAAGGGTTTTTAGGGTTTTAAAAATTCTAACGACGATGTAACCATCATCAAAGCTTAGAGGATGTGAACACGAGTGTTTGCATATTTGTTTTTCACATTTTTTACATTTGTAAATTAATTAGTATGAATTGTTTAATGTAATTTTGGTATTTTGGATGAAAAATAAAGATTATTGATGGCCCTATTAGGTGCTGCCACGTAGATTAATTATACCATTTTTTTTAACAAGCCAACCATTTTCTTTTCTTGAATTCCACCCAGCGCCGACCATAGAAGCAGATGAAAAACCCATTTTACCTTTCTGTTTTCTTCATCTGCTTCTCATCTTCTCCAACCACACAGCCACCACAAGATGCCTCACAACCACCATAGTTGCAGATCCACCACTACCGCAACTTCAATTCCACCATCACGGTAACTTCAAATTCACCACCAGCATAAATTCTTCTACACCGGCCCACCGTAGCACCAATTCCACCACCACCGATCTGCCGTAGCACCAGACCACCACCACCGATTTGCTACATCAATTCTTTGTTCCCTCTCCTCCACCCTCTTTATTTTCACCGAGAACCACCTCCAATCGCCACCTGATGAACGCACAATCTGGTGGCTATGGTGACAACAAAATGGAGAAGGAGGAGGAAAGAAAAAGGGGGGATGATGAGACCAAAAGAAATCATGAGGAATGAGAGAAAATAGCCTATTAATTATATATTTTTTTATGTAAAAGACTAAGTGGTGGGACCTAATGATAACCGGTTACCTCTTTCAATTTTTATTAAACCTGCAGATTTAATTCAAATGAAGTCGTAGCATGACATGTTACGAATCACTAAGGTCATACCTAACTTTCTCAAAGTGACATAGTTGACCATAATGACATAATTACAACATCAAGTGAAATTTGTTTTTTATGATCTAGGGGTGTTTCATATAGTAAAATCAACTTTAGAATAGGAACTCAGGTTCATAGGGCTTTTCTTTTCAACTTATTGGATTTCAAATTAAAACAATAAAAGCAAAAATTTTATGTTGTAAATTCACATCAGGCTCCCATATTTAAGACATACCTTGCATAATATTTTGGATAAATAGAAGCTCCTGCCATCAAAAGCCAATCATAAGGGATTGAAAATCCTACAAAAATCCGCAAAAACATTTAATCAAAATGAGTTAAAAAAATTTCTAGGTTTACAGTTTACGACTACATTACTTGGTAATTCCATTTATTTATTTATTTTGAATACAGAAGATAGTGAAGAATCGAACTCTGAATTTCAAGTGTAATGATGATTATATTGTTAATTAATTGAGCTACAACATTATTGTTCCTTTTTTTATTTGAAGGGAATAAACTGAAAAAAATAACTATGGGCCTAACATTAACATCTCATTGCTTTAGTTTCCATTAATCGTTGGGGAGAAGAGAGGGTGGTGGGATGGGGTGGGGAAGGGAGAGGCTATTAAGCAGGCTTAAGTTTCCATTGTTGGGGAGAGGGGGGTGGGCGCTGAGCCCAATGCCAAGGCTATTGGTAATTAATTAGTTCTACAATGTTTTATTTTTTGGATAAGATTTGTTCACTGCTTTAGTCGTGCTGCTGGTTCTGCACTTAAATAAATTGCCAAATTTTTTTCAATGGTTCATGTGGTGAGAGTCCAGTTTTAATTTGGTCCCTGTTGTGAAAAATTGTTAATTATAACCGTGTGATCAAGTCCATTTGCAATACCAATCCTAATATGTCTGGTCCTATTTGTTGTCTCTACCAATCATAAATTAGCACATGAGCAAGTATGTAAAAGGATAATGCTTGTGTATCTTATGGAGTGACTTATTTATCTCTCCGCGTACGATTTACGAATTTTTTACCGTCTAAACATTATAATTGGAATCATTCATTTTTTTTTATTATTTAAAAATTATATATACAAAAAATTATTCAATTTGAAGATTTTTTTAACTATTTATATGCATAAAATAAATAGACGGTTTATCACGATGATGCTACTTGTTATCAAACCGTTGATTGGTTTAACACGTATGGATGACTAAACAATCTCTAAATTGAATAATTTTTTGCATATATGATCTCTAAATGATGATAAAGAGAATGAACGATTTCGATTATAATATTCGGACAATAAATATTCGTTAATCCTGTAAAAAAAAACCGAGAAAAAATATACCCAAATTCCTTGCACCCTTACCGTCATATAGTTCTCAAATAAAAATGGCAGCCATGGAAGGGGTTCTCCAGAATCAACCTCCTCAGGTCCAACAACAACCGCAGTCATTAACCTCTTCAAAGACTTCTCTCGCATTGTATTCCTTGGTCAATCTCAAGGAGGCTCTTCAACATCGTTTATGAAATCAAGGTCTCCAAGGCCTTCGTTGTTCATCCCAAGAATGTAAAAGGTGCAGTTGATGCCTCGAAGCCATTGTTTGAGATGGAGGTGGAAGAAATGCCAAGAGAGAGAAATTTCTTTATGTATTGTTGGAGATGGGGATATTTGAGGAGTTAGATGGAGGAGGTGTGGGTGGCGTGGCTGGGGAAATGGAGAGGCTTAGAGGGAGGGAGGCGGTGGGTGCCGTGGCTGAGATGGGAAGGTGGGTTTTTAATTTTTTAGCTTTCTTTAGCAATGGACGGAATTGACCTTTTTACCCATGCATATGAATGGAGTTTTGACAGAAATTTTGATTTGGACTAAAATTGTTAATGGACTTGACCATATGGTTATGATTAATAGTGTTGTCATCACAGAGGCCAAATTAAAACTAGAGTCTCACCACAGGGACCATGTAAAAAATTTGGCCCTAAATATATTTATAGAACCTCCCAATATTCCTAAGAACGTTCAAGTTTGGAACCGTTTACACAATCCCCTTTTTTTAAATACAAACATGCATATGATTCTTGTGCTAGAAAGAGATCCTTTAACAATATTTGTATATATTTTGACAAAAAAAAAAAAATTTGCATATATATTCAGAAAAATATGTCATCGAAGTTTTCTAGATAAATATATATATATTAAGGATGGAAAACGTCATAGTTCGGCATGAAGAATCAAATGATCTTTTATTTTTCAGTGGTCTCCATCGCAACAAATTAACATGTTCAATCATATATAAAAAGTTTGGAGGAAAACAACTCCGTCAGGTATGACATTGGTGTGTCTTAATTTACTCAATAAATTATAACTAAATTTTTTTTATTGAAAGTATAAATCTCACGTCGGAGAGTAAAATTTTGCAAGATAGGTTAAATGATCTTGAGTCTGTCTTGAACCATTGCCAAATGGTTTTGGGTGTTTAATGTTCATATTTTTACATGATATCAGTGTAAGATATGAGTATGAATTCCACTTCGAAGAACCAATTTGCATTGCTAATTTGTTTGTGGTTCGTATTGAAAATGCCTAAAAGGTTTTTTGTTTCTTGAAAATACATGGGATCGATGTATATATCTTGAGCAAGTGGTGAAAAATATCGATGAAAGAATGAAGAATTCGAATGCAAAACCAATTTACCAAATGTCAACGAGTGCATGCATGCTTCGAGATTTTAATTGTATTCAGAATCCATGCATGCATGAGTGCCAAAGCAACATGTGCCTTACGGTAAAATTAATATTAAAGTAACTGAAATCCCAGAAAAAGTCTTTGTTTGCCCAAGCAAGCTAGAGATGTTTCCAGCTATCCAATTTTCAAATGGTATTTCATATGTCATAATATAAGTGGAGAAGATAATATATTTTTTCATGTTCCTTTATTTGTATTAAGATATATGGAGTACTAGGCTAAAAATCGAACACTTTAAAAAAATTCTCCAAACAAGCGTGGCTATTGATTAATATTAGCTTAATAATTAATTAAGTGGTTGGAAGCTTAAAACCTGGCGTTGCATGCTTAGTGCATCATGCCCTCTGACTGATTAATACGTGCGCAATTGAATGCTTAAACCAATTGGAGCTAGGTCCCCACCAATCATTCTTGTGTTGTGAATAGTGTACTATATATATGCTTAATATTATTATTTTTCTTTAAAGGATTACGTGCAAGAATATAGTTCTAAGGCATCTTAATCTTGATAAAGTGTATATTAATATTATACATATAGATATGTATATAGAAACATATAGGAGTCTGCATCCAAATGATAATATTTAACAAAATTAAAGTAAATGATGTCAACTCAGTGTGTTTCGGATTTAAATATTTCTCTTTCTCTCTTTACTGTAAATAAAAATAAAAATAATTGATTAATTCATTTTCCTTCACTGCTTGAACTAACTGTAAAAACTTATAACTTTTTACCTTAACAATAATCCAAACAAGTAGTCATTATCATTTGTCACGGGTTTTTATTTTTATTGAAGTATCACATCATTGTTTGGAGGACATATCTTATTTCATTAGGTGTACTATATAATTTTTCTTGTTTACCATTCTAAGTTGAGAAGTGACTTACAAATTGCAATTATCTGATAAGTTTTGCCTTGATTCAGGGGCATACCCATCTAGGCTGAACTATTTAGTAGCAATTAACCACATGTATACATTGATGGTAATCAGATAAAGTCACTTTCAAGAAGGTGGAGAGAAATTAGTAAATTCAAATTAAACCCAATAAATCAATTGTTGCATTGCATGCATGAAAAATAGTAAAACTAATAAAAGAATGTAAAGATAAAGAAGGAAGCAAACTCTCAAAAATCAATTTCTATGAGCTAGCTAGGACAAGTAGACCAAAAGACAGAAGGAGCTTCATACGAAGGAGGTAAATCTTTATAATACATACACGCAAGTTGCTGATATAGTAAGAGACAATTGCATATGGTTTGAAGAATGTTTCATCCAAGCATAGGTGACGGCTAATTAAGTTATTGGTGATAATTTGATTGAGTTACGTTCACCCGGTCATCATTTTTACGAAGTCTTTCAAATGGGTATAAAGGGGGATGTATATATGTTTACTATGTTCACACAATTCTAAATTGCTAATCGTCACTAATCCACTTCATGATCATGAAATGTGGAAATGGGAATGGTAATGAGTGGAGAGGCTCGAATATTAATTTGTACCACTTCGTGTGCGATTCATTTGAACAGAAATATATGGACAACTTTTATTAGGTCAAATGAAGCACATATAGAGTCATGCCACCTAAACGGTATGCTCTATTACCGTGTTGGGACTAAATAAATATTATGATATCATGTTATGACATGTTTACTTAAAATACGTAATTATTTCGATTTTTAACTTTCTTATGTTTGATATCACATAAGAGGAGTAGGCTACGGTGCTCACAAGCATTGGATGCTCACACCGATCTCACAGTTAAAAGGAGGGAGGAGGGAGGAGAGAGGGGAAGAAGGATGGTGAGATCGGTGTGAGCATTCAATGCTTGCGAGCACTGTAGCCAGTCCCCACATAAGAAATCAAAATACATGAATCTCACATTACAATATTTTATAATAGTACCTATAAAATCACGAATTAGAGATTGATTAGAGGTTATCAATTCATGATCTCTCTTTTATTTCTAACTTCTCTGATTCATGATGATTTGTGCTTCATTTCAAATAAGTAAACACGTCATTAGAATTGAAGGATCTAACCCACAAATGATTTAATGGATGACTGGATTAAAATGAATAACCACTACTTTCAAGGTACGTTGGCTAAAACAATGATTTTTTTTTTTTTGCCCAATTAGGGGTATAAGATGGATTACTAATAAAGAAACTTATCCATTCTAATTCTTTGTACCTTCCTAAAATGGTTGAAATTTTTTATTTATTTATAATTGGGAAAACCAAATGAAACTTGAACTCATCAACAAGGGTATGATGACCCATTCAATGTCATGATGGCAGCTACCCATAAGGTGATGTTTCATCGATCCTAGATAATACATGTCTCGTGCTCAACACATACTTAGTCAAAAATAATAAAACCCTAATACAAATATATCTTGGTGCACACAAAAACCACGTGTTATGGAGAAAATCATTTCTGGGGATTACACCTAGCCAGGTGTTGGAGTCGGATTAATTGAACACCAAGACTTCCAAGAAGCTCACTTAACCTACCACCACTCACAATGTGGCATTTTTGGCCTCCAAATATTGCTAAGTGACAAAAGCTTTGATTATCTCATGTTAATATTCTTCTAGGTCTTACCTTAAATTAACTCCAAATATATGTTTAGTTGTCTTTTATTTACTTATTTTGCAATCAAACATATGTTGATATTGTTATTTATTTCTATATATATATTTTTTTTCTTTCATTATCTTGTTCTCCACTAACCCTAGCTAGCATATGTTGCTGTTGAAAGACAAAAACAAGTGGCCCTTTCCATTGTCTCCACATGACTTCCTCTTAAACAATATATTTTTTCAAAATCTATCAGCCTATAAGAGTTGACAATCTCCCATATTATTAGGAGTATTTATATGGGGATGGGGCTTTGTGCTTTATAAACACCTCCCTCATCTCATTTCCCAACTTCTCAAGCATACACATATACATATATATATATATATAGATATATAGATATATAAATCTCCTGTGTGTTTTTCTCCTCAGATTCTAAATCCATAGCTTTATATTTTCTTGTAAAATTCATATATATGGATATCATAAAGGGAAAGTGGAAGAAGAATATGATCGCCAACGCATGGAAGCGATGTAGTTTACGAAGAGAGAGCAGCAGCAAAGGTACATGCAACTCATTGACTAAGAGCAAGTCGTGGCACTGCAGTTCCACTACTAGGAAGGTGAAAGGTCAGGTAGCTCCGGACGGGTGTTTTTCGGTCTACGTTGGACCGCAAAGACAACGGTTTGTGGTGAAGACAGAGTTTGCAAATCATCCGCTGTTTAAGATGCTGCTGGATGATGCTGAAATGGAATACGGGTATAATTGCGACGGTCCGATTTTGCTTCCTTGTGATGTGGATTTGTTTTATAATGTGTTGGCTGAGATGGAGAGCAGTGAGGAAATTATTACTCCTAATTGTGGGTTTGTTAAGGGTTATGGTTCGTTGATGCTTTGCAGTCCTTCTCGTCGTCTAAATTCGAGCATCAACGACAGTTATGGCGGTGCTTATAGGCTGCTTAGTCCATCGAGAATGCTTAAGATAAACCAATTTTAATCATGTATATATCATCATTAGTGGTGGTTAATTTTGTGCAAACATATGTAATTCAAGTGCTTCAAAGAAATGCAATACAAGTAGATCAAAAAAATATTCAAAGAACCACGGCTAAGTGTGCTGTGGTCACAAACACATCGGTTTTCTTTGTTCATTAATGCTTTCGTTTGAATTTCCACAAATTTATTTTTCTTGCTCAGTAACTTTGTGCAACATACTTAATGGTGAAGCAACAAAATTTGGCCCTGCATCCTTATCCAGGGTTTGTTTTGTCCTTTTCTTCTGTTTAACGTTGACGGCGCTTGGATCGAAGAGATCCAAATTGGGGGAGCTGGAATTGTGATTCGAGACTCTGATGGAAATTAAATAGCTGCATCTACCACAAGGTTTTGTGATGTTTTTTCTCCAGCACAGGCTGAAGCTTTGGCAACTAGAGCAGGTCTTGAGCTGGCGGTCGAAAGGGGTTTAAACAATTTTATTTTGGAGAGTGATTCACTTCAGACTATCTCGGTCTTGCAGGTTTCTTCTTTGAATGTGTCCTCTATCGGGCCCATCGTGGAGGATGCTAAAGCTTGGCTGCGTTCGATCGCTGAAGTTACTGCTTCCCACATCCGCTGCCAAGAAAACGGTGCTGCGCATAGGCTTGCTCGTTTAGCACTCCACTCCGGGGGTGGCTGTACTTGGTTAGATGACCTGCGATTTACTTGAGGAGGATACCTCCAGACCTTGTACTCTTTAGCCTTTCTGGCTTTTGATCAATGAAATTATGCCGCTCCTTTCTCAAAAAAAAGAAGAAAGTATTTGGATAACTTCCCACGGTTGTTAACTGATTGTTCGCTTGGTGCTGCTAGTTCTTTGTAATTAACATGTTAATTTGGTTTTGTTTGGATTATCTAATTCACAGCAGGTGAGTAAAGAAATGTTGTCAAGCAAAACAATATGATTTACATTTCGCTAGGCATGCGACGATATCGGCCTTTTCAAAGTTATTGAAAATCATAAAAACACTTGCCTTCTTTTGCCGTAATATAATACATTTTTCTTATATTTTGTGTCGCGTTAATTCCCCACAAAGATGCTGGATAGCCATTTGGTTTTATACACTAAAATTGTATAAAATAATCTTCTACCGAAAATTCATCATCTAATTTTATCAAAGCAACATGTAATTATTCTCAATTCACCTAGCTGTTATTAGGGTAATCTTTGTTAGTTTTCTTTTCCTCTGTTAATTGACATGCATGAATTTAGCAGGTAATCCCACCTGATTTACAGTTGTATTGAAAATTTTGCTAAAACAAAGCGAAACGTCTTGGGAGCTGCTCAAATCGTGACTAGCACACAAGTCAAACTAGGGGTGGGCGCGGTGCGGTTTTGAAGCCAAAACCGAAATGAAACCAAACCGTTCGGTTTGATGCGGTGCGGTTTCAAACGGTTTCGGTTTCAAATGGTTTCAAACGGTTTAATAGCCTTCTAAACAGTGTACTTAATGCAAAAATTCATATTTCTCATTTCGTTGAATTTTCTTAAAAGGTTACAAAAGAACTTTGAGGGTAAGCTAATTGGTGCCGACCGTGCAAAGGATCTTGTTGTCTTGAAGGTATTTCCTATTTTTGTATTGTAAAGTGAAATTTAAAGTCTTTGATTCATTAATTTCATTTTTTTGTTGCACTTTCGAATAATTGCAGTGTCTTAGTACCAGTAGCTAGGTACTGATTTATCAAAATTTTAGGTAGAAGCATCCGAAGATTTGTTGAAGCCAATCTCTGTGGGGCAATCATCTTCTCTAAGAGTTGGGCAACAATGTTTAGCAATTGGAAATCCATTTGGTTTCGATCACACCCTCACTGTCGGTGTAATTAGTGGACTGAATCGAGACATTTTTAGTCAAGCTGGAGTCACAATTAGTGGCGGGATCCAAACAGTGTGAAGTTGGTGCAGGGTTCTTACAGTCTTACACTTCAATTTGTGATTTTTGCGAAGAGGCATTTAAACAAACAGGTAGAGTGCATTGAAGTGATGAATGAATGAATGAATGAACTTCACTAATCAAATACCAGCACAGCACCAGCACATCATACATATACACAAATACCAGCACAGCATGATTCTTTGGCTCCATAAATCTCTTGGGAGTGGCAGAAGATTTTGCTGGAGTAACTCGACTGTTAACGATATTTAAAGTTTTGGAAACAATTGGCTGCTTGCGTATGGCTGCTTTTCTATAGGTGCCAGTGCCACCAAGAGAATGTCCTGCCAATTCTCGATTCAGATAATTTGGCCTGCCATGCATTTCTTGAGTAGAGCTTAAAGAATCTTGCTCACCTCCAGATATACTAGGATTTAAAGTCCTATCGTTGCTGAATGTATGCCGCTTCTCCTCGTAATGGTGAGTGGAGAAAGGAACATCTTCTGGCTCTGAAAACCTTGTCTTCTTCAAGTAACCAGTATCAGGTCAGTTGACCGCTAAAGTTCCATGTCTGGGGTTACTGAGTTTGAGATGAACCTTGTGAACATGAGGCTGAAGGACTGGGTGAGCAAGCAGCTCGGCAGCCTGCCACAACATAAAACGGGCCAACAGCTGCAACCTGCAAGCCTGCAAGTGCAAACTGTGGTTTCGGTTTCTCGGTTTCGGTTTGGTTTCGGTGCGGTTTTGAAAACCCAAAACCGAAACCGAAACCGTTTCTTCCTCGCGGTTCGGTTTCAAAACCGCAAAACCAAACCGTGTTTCGGTTTCGGTTTTCGGTTTTCGGTTTCAAGTGCCCACCCCTAAGTCAAACATCGAAGTTTGACAACTACCGACCGTCGTGGCATTGATACTAATATACAGTGTTTTAGTTCCCTCCAATATTTGCATATATATACCAAGTAAGGTTTAATGGGGGTTAATGTTACTTTTTGTCCTTAGAAGGCGAATATAACAACTTGTGTCTTTTTAGGGGAAGAAAGAAGTTGTCAACTCCTTACAAGCAATTAACTATTAGTTTTATAGATGTATAGTCTGATCCTAATAACTTTATTTAATGAAAATGACTTAAACTTTACTAAAAAAACAAAACCTTTATATATATATATATATATATATAACAAAAAATCATTGACTCGCTAGTCCCGTACGTCCCCACCACTTTCTCTCCCCTCCCTCAAACGTTATTTTCACCCATCGCATCAATTCTCCCTCTCATCTTTCACCCATTCTCATCAACTCTCTATTTCTCTCATCTCGTCTCTCCTCTATCCTCTCACACCACAAACAAATATATTGTTTTTTTTGTTTTATTATTTGTTTATTTAACCATCATTCCATGAACTGTTCGTTTATTTATTGAGAAACAATCACTACTTTTATAAATATATTTTTAAGAGAAAATCAAAATTTTAAAATATAAATTGGGAAAATAGTCATTCTTTCACTATTTCCAAAATAATAGTGATATTTTTAGAAACGGTGACTGACACACCTCGACCCGAATATCCAAGTGGACACTGGATATCAAGGCGTGCTGACCGTCATCGCAGAGGAGTGACGAAGTCATGATGAAATAATAGAGAAATTTAAATAGTGGAATAATATGAAATTTGAGATAATTTGAATAAAACAGTGCGGAAGTGCGTAGTGTGGGATAAGACCCATTATTACACATAATATCAGAGCTAGGATGCAGTAAAATTAAAAGAATATTCTCATCCCGTACAATGGATATAAACACAGCTGAAGTGAAATAACATACTTCCACGGAGGGTAAAAAGGTAATATCAGCAACAACCACCAAACTCGTCTGCCAACTAAATTCTAGGACCTGGAGCAGCGAAAAACAAAGGTGAGTGGGCCAAGTACCGTTTTGTAAAACATTTTCAAAAGTTTGGGATGTAACCCCTCGCTGTAAAACCCGTAGTTTACCAAAATATAAGTTTCTAACAATAATACTCAAAGTATGTCAAATAATGGGAACCAAGCCCAAAAGGATACGAGTAAGATCAATAACAGCAGTAATAAAATATCACATTACTTATTGCATAAACAAAGCACACAAGTTATGCAGAAAGTAGCTACATGACAGGCTGGGTGTTTACAATTTACGCTTTAGCACTACATGCACGTGAAGCTGGCGCTAAGCGCATCACAACAAGTTCGAGTTGCCAAGGCAACCTAGAACAAGCTGGCACCTACGATGGATCCAAAGTGAGCGTGTCGGTGCGTGTGAACATACACGTGAAGTTGGTCCTCGCCCGGACAGTGCTAACACCGTGCAATATGCGTGATAAGTAATAAATCTCTAAAACGTATAGACATGCCAACATTTATTCAAATACGCCAAAAAAAAAGGATGATGAACACATCATAATATGTCAAGTAAAACATTTATCAAATTTAATAAAACATGGCATGCTATACAAGTCATAAAATCACATTTAAACCCATACTAGAAATAATAATATTTTAATAAAGAAAGGGCCCACTCACTGGTATGTCGTCGGGTCGTAGCCGCCGTACCTAGCCTGAGCTCGTAGCTCCTCGGGATAGGCCTCACCTATATGGGAATTCACTATACTAATCATTATACAAGTTTATCCCCAAATTAAATAAGGAAACGACTCGAAATCTCCTTTGTTTGCTCGAATTGGAGGTTTAAAACACCTCGAAAATTACCATACGTGCCACCCCTAGGTAGTACGCGTTGTCAAGAGTTGCCTCGCGAAGACGGAACTTGAAAAAAAAGCCCCACGTGCGGCTCAAACGCTGCTAAGCCGCGGCCCCACGCGGGCAGGTCAACGGTCAACGGTCAACGCTAACGTCATCGCTGACGTCAGCGCCAGTCTGAACCGGTTTGTTGACGTCAGCAAGGCCGATCTGAACCGGTTGCTGACGTCATCGCTGACGTCAGTAGGCCCGGTCCGAACCGGTTTGCTGACGTCAGGCCCGGTCATCCCTGTCATTACTCCGGTCGTCGGCGCCGCCACTGGCCGCTGGAAAAAACTGGAATTTTTTCAAAACTTCATATCTTCTTCATTTCTAGGCCAATTTCTACGATCTATATATCAAAATGAAGCTAGAAACGAGTAGAGTTCGTGTTACAACCCGTCCCAAAATTTTTGTGAAATTACCAATTTACCCCTAAGGTCAAAGTTGACTTTTGTTGACTTTTCGGGACGACTTGTGAAAATTATTTTCTTTACATATTCTTATTGTACTCGTCGACACGAGCGCGTGGGCGCAAGCGGAACTCAATTTGGAGTTCGAATGAACATTTTACGGGACTTTAAAGTGTAGGGGCATTTTGGTAATTTGCCACTCTGAGTTGAAAATTAGGGTTTTGGCATTTTGGGCTGACTGCACAGCAGCCAAACCCCTGTCTCCCAGTTTTCCTCCACGTCCAAATTTTCTTCCCTTCTCTTTCTATCCTATTCTCTCTCGGCCAAATACCGTCCGAAAGCCACCATTCTTGAACGAATCACAAAACTACCAAACCAACGCCCAAGAATCATACCAGAGTGTTCCTCTCGTCATTTTGGACGAGACTGTGATTTTAGTTTCAAGAAATTCGACCCCGATTGTTCAAACCGACGTCGGAACAGTTTCAGAAACGAAACGTCAATTTCCTGTGCAAACCAGACCAAGGTAAGCCTCGAGACCATTACCATTGGCTTTTTTGGATTGAGTAGGTTCAATTTGATATAAAGTACGTCAAATTTGGTGCAGTATTGAAGGAGAATGGAATTAGGGTTTCCCGAAGCTTTCCGGCCAATTTCAGGATATCTCCGGCCACTTTTCCGGCCTCAAATAGGTACAAAAATATTCTACTCCTCAATACCTTCAATTTGATATATGGCACGTCAATTTTGGACAAAGAATGAAGAAGATATGAATTTTTGAAGTTTGGGACAGAATCGGTATTAAAATTCCCAGATTCCGGCGAACCAGACGGCGGCGGACGGCGGCCGGCGGTGGAGCTCCGGCGACCGGCGAGAGGAAGGAGGAGAGGGAATATTCCGTTAACGGTAACGGAATATTCCTAACGGCGAAGGTATATTCCGTTAAACTTAACGGTGCTGACGTCAGCAGGCGCGTGGGGCGTGTGGCTGACGTCAGCAGGCGCGTGGGGCGCGTGGCTGACGTCAGCAGCGCGTGGGGTGACATCAGCAGGGCGCGTGGGGCGCGTGACGCGCGTGGGGGACATGCGCCAGCGCGTGGGACCACGTGCCAGCGCGTGGCGACACGTGCAGGCGCGTGGCGACACGTGCCAGCGCGTGAAGCCACTCGCCGGCGTGTGGCCGGCGCGTGAAATGGTTTTCCGGCGCGTGCCGGCGCGTGCAGGCGCGTGAGACCACTTCCCGGCGCGTGGAGTGGTTTTCCGACCGTTTCCCGGCGCGTGGCGGCGCACGGTGGCGCCGGCGGCGGTAGGGTTTTCGGGTCCCGGAATTCATTTTTCGAGCCCGTTTTCGCTAAAATATTCATATTTTTGGGGGGATTCTTTTAAGGCCTATTTTTTAATTATTTTGTTGGGAAGTTCTAATTTATCCCCTAACTTTAAATAGGTAATTCTTCGGCTCCGCACACCCAGGAGGGCTACACCGAGGGAGATTTCACTCCCGATCACCTGTGAGTGGACATTTATTTCAGTAAATGTTTTATATGATTTAAAATTGTTTTATTTTTGGATTGTTTATGGTTTTAATTGGCTTTTAAAGCGTGTTTACTTATATATATTTATTTATAAATATATATACCTAATGAATATGATTTGTGCTACCTAAGTGATTTATTTATGGTAAATTTATATTGATAAATGGATTATTTTGGTGATTGAGATAATTTATCATCTATGATTATATAGTATAAAATGGTTTATACTATGATATTTCTCTTGCATAAATACGAATTGATATTTTATTATATGGTTTTGGGAGAATGATTATTTATGCAATATTTGATATATGGGATTTATAAATGGGATTTTGGTTCCTATTTACATATGAGTATGTATATATGTTTTCAAACACACTTGGTATGCTTTCACTACGTTTTAAGTACCGTTCTCATGGCCATAGGACAGTTCTCACATGTTTGGGTCACACGCACTGTACTCCAGGGGTATTGTCCGGTAAATACCTTAGTGCAAGCTTGTCTTACGATTATTGTTGTTGTTTATGGGGAAAAGGCCCCACTGCGTAAGGACTTGGGTGTGACGCGCTGCGGCGCAAGCTTACATGTGTGTGGTACTAGGAGTACAAATGATTTGGATAACGTATTGAGCTTGTACGGTGATTGAGAGGCGAATTCCTCAACCCGTACTCGGGTGATCGCACATATACCTTGTGATGGTTTTCCTTATATATGATTATATATGTTTTGACTTATGAATTATGTTCTATTGGTTATCTTAACTTTTGATATACCGCAGTATACTTTCAAGGTATCTTTTGAATTATACTATGTTAGTAGTTTCCTACGATTATATTAGTTTTCAAACAGGGGGTTAATACGTTGAAAGAGAAAGGTTTACGAAAACTTTGTTTTTGTCCACTCACATTTTTGTTTTGCGCCCCCTTCAGGTCATAGTGACACTGCTTCTGGCGAGGTCGAGGATACGTGGCAGCTCTGATCGTTCATCCCAACTGTGTAGGGATCTTTCTTTATCTTCAGTTTTCTATAATAATATCCATCCCTGTTATGGATAGAGATTGTAGGAACTCAGTTTACTTTTATTTTCCGCTGTTCAAAATTAGTACGCTCTGAACCATATGCATATTGTCGTTGGATTTTATCTTTTTAATACAAATTATTTCTTCTCCATCAAGTGTTGTCATGCATTTAATGTCTTCGTCACTTACGAGTGTCGGCCAGCACGCTCGCACTCGGTATCCACGTGGGTATCGAGGGTGAGGTGTGTCAGTTCGAATTTACTTACCAACACCTCAAAAGGTGGTTGGAAGTGGCCGGAAAATGGCTCCAAAGAACCGGCCAAAAGTCGATATCGCCGTTCTCGTCGTTTTCTTCACTTGCAGGCCTTGGGTTGGGTTCCCAAGGTTTCCAGAAGATCTTTGGTGATGAATTTGGGTTGATTCGAGATCCAAATCAACGAGTTCTTCGTCGGGAAATTTCCAGATTTTCTGGGTTTGTTTTGGCTCGGTTTCTGGGCACAATTTGACTGGGTTTTTGGTGAGGATGGTGGCTGAGCTTCACCAGATGGTGTTGGATCAGAGGAAGGCCGAGAAGATTGAGGTGAAAAGCCACGGGGTGGCTTGAGTAAATGGGATGAGTGTGACTTTGTGATTTCTGCAAAGCCTTTGGCTTGCAAATTTCACGAGATAGTGTTGGGGAAAAGCAGGGAGTGTGGGAAACAAAGACAGAGAGGTAGTAGGGTGAAGTGTGGTGAATTTCCACACAGAAATTCGTCGAATTTAACGAGCACAATTTCAAAAGGTGAATAGGAAGTCAAGCATGCAGTTGCGTAACCTGCAAAAGTAGCAGAGGTGCAGAGCACCCGGTTTAGTTCAAAACCATGGGCGTCTAAGCCCACAGAAAAGAAAAATACCGTACAAGAAAGTTTTGTCCAGTTATCGTAACTTGTCCGTTACAAGTTCGAAAATTATCCCGTTCGCGCCTACGGATTCGTGGTGAAGTGTATTACTCAAAAAGTACGATAAAAGTACGAGATTAAGTCAATAGGAAATAATTGTCCACGTATGACATACGTGGCCACTAAGGGCATTTTCGTCAATTTACAAAGTTGGGGAATAAAATACAATATTTTTAGGGACGGGATGTAACAGTGACACTATTTGAAAAAACGGTAACACTAAATCTAGAAACGATATCATTGCTTCCAAAAATAATGTTTCTTATTAATAAAATTTTATTAAGTATTTTTCATTAAAAATTTGTTGAAATAATTTTGTTAAATTTTGGCATGTGATAAATAATTCAATGCAAAAGTTCATTTCAACACTATTGATTCAAAATTTACATGAATGATTTCTTCACATATTTATTGAATTAAATATTTCTTTCACTTCGATATGAAAGTGTTTCTACAAATAATGTGAAAGTCTTTCTACAATTTAATATAAAAGTGTTTCTACAATTTAATATAAAAGTGTTTCTACAATTTTAATCCCAAAGTATTTTACATTTTTAATATGAAAGTGTTTCAACAATTTTACAATGAAAGTGTTGCAATCATGTAAATCATTATTGACTACCTTGTTGCAAATTTATCATTCAAGTTTTAGTTGAATGCACTTTAACAAACACTTGAATTGTTATATCCCGTTCCGGAAAATATTAGAATGATATAAAACTTTAAATTAGGTCAAAAATTATTATACGAAGAACAATAAACAACTTACTCCTTTTTTTTTTCAATTTTGTTATAGCATGTGATAATTTAATTTTTGAGAAAATTATTATATAATTTAATATTTGAAAATAGCTATTTAATTAAATATGAAAAAACTCTTAAAGAGCTTTACATATAGAGACAAAAACATATAATATATTTTAAGGAAATCTATTAGTTTTTAAACATTTCTAGGAGGGACAAAAACACAAAACCAACTAAAACTCACCCCGGCCCAAAAACATGGAAACAATCTTTTAAAATATCAGCCATACTCCTAGCAGTTCTTTTTGTTAACAGAGCTCAACCTATACAACTTCAACGAAATTAATGCCTGCCATCAGCTCAAGTGCTCATCGACCATTTTTGCATAATCAGTTTCAAATATATGTAGAATCAGTTTTGTATACTTTTTAGTAGAACCGTTTTGTATAATTTTTAATAGATACAGTTTGTATATTTTCAACAAAATTACATACATGCCATTAGCTTAACCGGTGCTCGACTAGTTTCGACACACCCCGACCCGGATGTACAGGTGGACACCCAAAAGCCAGGTGTGCTGGCCGACACCTCGTAAGGTGACGAAAGCCATTTAGAAGAAATAAGGGTAATTAAGACAAAGTGAATTTACAATAATCTCAGAGTGCACGAAAGTGTGCAGGCGAAAAGAATAATAAAATAATATTTGTTGGATAAAGTAGGAGATACAGAAATAACTACAATTACTAAGAGATCCCTACATTGTCATACCACCGCATCTCGACGTCGACAGCTCCAAGCCAACTAAACCTGGAAGGGCGCAAAAGAGAAGGGTGAGTAAGCCATAAGTAATTATTTTTCTAAAACCTTTCATTTTTGAAAATAGTAACCCCTCGCCGTCAAATCATGTAGTAGTTCCGGTAGAACATTTCTGGAAAACATACTACAATAATAGATATGACAAACGGTGTAAGTACGGAAATGTACTTGTTTTCCAAAACGGGTATAAAGCCACAATTTTAGTATAAATACTTTCTCATAAATTCATGCGTACCGAAATAATACTAGAAAACCCAAAATAACACAAGCCTTCATGGCATCAGTGAAATCCGGTAATAAATCACAATATAAAACAATATAGGGATACGCTCGATAGGTAGTGCAGACACACGAGTTCATGTAGAGATATTCTGCCATGAACAGGTTGGGTGTACAAATAATAATGCTACCCTCATGTACTACGTACACGTGAAGCTGGCGCTAAGCGCGTCACAACGAGTTCTGGTCGCCAAGGCAACTAGGACAGGCTGGCACCTACGATGGATCCAAAGTGAGCGTGTCGATGCGTGTGAACATACACGTGTAGCTGGTCCTGGTCTTGGCCCCGGACAGTACTCATGACACCGTGTAAGCATTCCTAGTTGAGCGTGTAAGAATGAAGGAAAAAGTTTTGTCCTAGCTAAGAACAATTGAAGAACATTTGAACACACATGCAAACTAATAACAATTAAAGTAGGCATGCATTCAAAAACAATTCATAAACCCATGACTTTCAAAGCCTAGAGAATGGTGAACCATAGACTCTTTAACAATATTAAAGAGAATGAAGTTTGGAGATTCATTACCCTTGAAGCTCATCCTTGTTTGCACAAGGGATTCACCCAAGTGGAGGGCCTTCAAGTCACCTCCTTTGCTCCTTGAGGATGTAGGGAAAGGATCTCCTAAACACCAAAGGTATGGTGTCTCTAAGTCTCCACACCAAGGATGAGGTGTGAAGATGAAATGGATGATTTTAGAAGCAAGAGATTACTAGCTATTTGCTTTCTAAAATGGCCGGCCTCCCTTGAAGAAAAGAAAGAAAAGTTCACCTCATTTTCCTCAAGAAAAAACCCTTTTTTTTTTTTTTTTAGTGATAATGGCTATAAAGTTCCCTTTATACCTCATCACATGTGAGTGGCAAACTTGTAAATAACCCAAGCTTGCGTCCACTCACTCTAGGCCGGTTTTGACATTGTTATTGGGTTAATTTCCATTTAGTTTTTAGTTGTCATACAACCTAAACTCAATGGGCCTTGTGGACCAAAAACCCTTTTGGGCCCCGAAACCCAAAACCAACTTAAAAGCCCAATACGAACCTTTCGTATAATTAATTAACTAATTAATTAATCATGATCATTCTCAATTAAACAATTTAATTGCTTATCCATTCCTTTATGTCTTCACTTTCATCCTTACTCGGTGTACGATCCATTAGGTTCCAATTAGCGAGGCAGTGGGCGATTGTTACTCTTAACGATCGATTGTGAATTGAAACTACATTTCAATTCTCCCTTTAATGAAGATTAGTGTTTGCTAATCCTTAGGGCTTCCACAAACCATGAGTGACACCTAGCAGTATGTCATGGCTACCCAAGCTAAGTAGAAGTGGTTGGAGAACCTATCCAGTTACAATTACAACGCAATACGGTCCTTCTCTAACACAATACTCCTAATCACATTGTTTGAGTGATAGTTATTTTCATGTCTACTATCCAATGTGATACTTTTCTATATGATTCAATTGAATACGATTTGAAACAAACTTCCTAAGTCATATTCACATGCTTTGGCCAAAGACTCTCGAATCATATCTCAGAGTATTCTCCTTCCACCATGGAAGGTTAAAGATCCCTTGTTGTGCATTCATATGCCTACATGACTAGATAGCTTGACCCCAACAATGTCGTGGACACTCGCAATGGAATGCCTTTGACATGATCAAAGATCAAGGACCCAATCATTAGACATCTATGATGCCTCAGGTCAAAGGACTACTTTGCATATTGCAACTTAAAAGTTCTTACATGACATGTATGTACGAACTCTCTTTTGATCGTTGTTCAGTGTACTCAATTACCTTTTGAGCACCTATGTGTTTGTCTCAGTGTCTAACTGTCTAACACTAAATGACTTGAGACTAGTCATACTCAAGCTTGAGTTAACATAACACATACTAACCTTAGCGGATTGTCAATGCCCAATTGGCAATCCTATGGCTAGGAACGTTTTAGGAATGAACATAAGAGAGAGGTCTCGTTAATCTAACTTACTTAGATCACTTCTCTCTTAGATCAAATACATTCCTTGGATTCTCTCATTGCTTAAACACATGATACAATAAATAGTGATTAATAGTGATTAACAATAAGCTTTGCCCTTTCATTAAACAAATAATAGTTTAATACAATAAGTATCCCAAAAGCTATTACATCAAATGAGTGGCTTTGTGGACATACTTCCAACAAAGAAAACATACCACGGATAATTTTTAATTAAAATAAGGTGGGGTAAGTTCCTTTCTAGAATAAATCTCGTAATAACACTTTCTAAATAGGTATTAACGGATACCGAATCCAAAATACCGATAGTATACTAAATACTTGAAATACCATATCCATATAGCGTAGTAAGTGAACCAAAAACAATATAGTAATTAAAATCAAGGTTCACAAAGTATAAAATGATAGAAATTCCCATATTAAAATCATAGGCATAAGGTGATAATAATTTCCCAACACATAAAATGTATAATTTAAATAGGGAAAGGGCCCACTCACATAGACTTTGCCGGAAATGCACATTTGTACGCTTTCCGTACTCCACGGGTTGCCAAACCTAGGTTAGAATACCCACAATTAATAAAATAACCAGAAAGTACGAAGAAAACGGAGTTTGGAACCCCGAAATTGAAGTTTGGGATCGGAAAATCCAATACCACCGCCATGCGCCGCCGCATGTGCCGCCACGTGCTGCCAAATGGCCTCACGCGCCGCTGTGAGGTCCCACGCGCCCTCACGCGCCGCCACGCGCCAGTGAAAGTCCAAAACGCGCTGCCATGCGCTGGTCACTCGCCGATGACACGCGTCGTTTAAGTTAACGGAATATTCTAATGGCGTTAGAATATTCCGTTAATGCCGTTAGTTAATGAAACAGAATATACTTGTAATATTCCCCTGGTCCGACCAGGTTTGGACCGGGTTGGGTGACGTCATCACTGGTTGGCTGCCGTTAAGGCTGGGCCGGCTGACGTCAGCTCGCCGGTGACCGCTGCAACTACAGGCCGCAGCGTCACCGTCGCCGGCCGCCGCCGCCTGCCGGCCGGAGTTTCGTCGGATTCTGGAATTTTGGCCGAAATTATTCAAACACTTGTAACTCAGTCAAATCACAACTGATTTGTACGATTCAAGTACCAAAATGAAGCTGGAAGCAAGGGGATCAAGAATATACCGTTTTGGGGGCCTAAACCTGGCCGGAGATGGTCGGAATTGGAAGGAGAAGATCTCAGCCCAAATGGCCGGTTTCCAGAACGTCGATCTCAGGCCATTTTCGGCCATGACGGGCTTGATTCATGTTCCAGAGACCTCGGGGAATTGAATGGTGGTTAGATCGAGGACCACCGAGGTCAATTTCACCGAGGAACTCGACGGAGAAGGCACGGAGACTCGCCGGAGTTCCTGGGAATTCAAGCCCGAGGCTCGAGCTCAGTTTTCTGGGTTCAGTCTGGTGATTTGAGAGTGACACAGATGTTGGTTTGGTCTGTGAGTGATGAATGGCCATTGGTTTAGCACGGGGAGAAAGAGAAACCACGAGAGAGAGGAGAAGGAATGTGAGGTTGCAGGGAGTGAGGGACCGAGACAGAGAGACAGGGAGTGATGGTCAAGCTGATAGAGAGACAAGGAGTGATGGGCCAACAGAAAACTGGGCCCACATCTCAACTACCAACACAGTCCAAACCGAAATACGGAAACGTCGATAATCCAACGTCCGTAGAATAATCATTCGGACTCTGAATGTCGTCCTACTCGCGTCGACGTAATCGTAACGATGAGTACAACAAGAAAATACCAAGGAAAGGGTCGTACGAATTATGACATGAAAGTCAACCGAAAGGTCAACCAAGGGCATTTTCATCATTTCCCACTTTCGAGAATAAAATATTGTTATTTTACGGGACGGGCTGTAACAAGTTTTGCATAATCAGTTTCAAATATATGTAGAATCAATTTTGTATACTTTTTAGTATAACACGTTTATATAATTTTTAGTAGAATCAGTTTGTATATTTTCAACAAAATTACATGTATGCCATTAGTCCAATCACTCCTCGACCATTTTTGTAGAATCAGTTTCAAATATATGTAGAATCAATTTTGTATACTTTTTAATGGAACTACTTTATATAATTTTTAGTATAATCAGTTTGTATATTTTTAACAAAATTACATGCATGCCATAAGTCCAATCACTCCTCGACCATTTTTGCATAATCAATTTCAAATATATATAAAATCAGTTTTGTATACTTTTTAATATAACCAACTTTTATAGTTTTAATAGAATCAGTTTGTTCTAAAATTTGGTTTTCATTAAGAAAACAAAAATCCTACCACTTAATTGAGTTGAAAGGAAGTCTAGAATTCTACTAGAACAATTAAAGCACCAAAATCGAACACCAATTTTTCATCTTTAACTCTCAAATATCCCAAAAACCCCTATAAAATTAAGAATTTCCAATGACCCACCTCCAGCAAAACCCTAATTCCCAATTCTCCGTCCCAACAAACACAGTCACAAAACCCATTCACACAAAAACATAAAATTTACATAAATGAACAACAAAAATTGATTCAAAACTAAAGCTTTTACTACGCGATGCACTTGAGCCTTATCAGCGAGCTGAACGACGAGTTGTCCGACGGAGAGTGATGATTCGTAAGTGTAGTTGTAGTTGTAGTTGATGGTCTTCGGTTTTAATCTTTCAACCCGTGGCTTTTCTTTTCTGGTTTGTACATTCTTCTCAGTCGATCTGCAGAACTCTGTCAAACCGACCCCTAATCCTCCTCCAATTTCTTGTCACCTTGCAGAATCATTACTTCATTTTTAGGTTCACCATTCAGAAAACGAAATGGAAGTTTGTCCAAGAACGAACTGCAGCTACCTTCGTTAAAGTGCTTCAGCTACAAGGAGATCATGAATTCCACAAATAACTTCCATCCAGGTAAAAGTGTCAGTTCAATTAGTTGTGACAATAGTTATTTGAAATTGTTGTAAGCTGTGGTGTTAGTTTTGTTAACCTCCCTTGTATCACTGATGTTTTATGGCCCTAGGTTTTGACATCATTGCTGTATGGTTATTTTACACCTTTTGCAATATTTTCTTTGGAGATGACAGAAAGCACTATAATTTGTTGAATCATGGTATATTTTTATCCTATTAAAAAGTTGTGGCATATTGTAGGAAATACGTAGAAAAAGAAATCAAGGTAGATAGAACTCGTAGAATGCTTCTGAGATACTCAAGGAGCATCTATTATGAATATGTTGTAGAGTTTGTTAACATGTTCTGCTGCTTAAGGGCCAATATGTTAGGGTTAGGTGTGTGGCTCCAAATCACTAAAACAATGAGCACTGCAGATTACTTGCGTTTAAGCTTTAAGGCAAGATAAATTGCATAATATCTTTATCGGATGTGGTTGTGCATGAAATTTTTTGTAAGGCTTGAGAAGATTTAACTCGTAAGTAGTCCTTCTTTAAACTGTGATGACTTTGGAATACCCCCAACTGAAGTTTAAACTTGTTTGTGTCGAACTTGACAATTCCATTACAGGATGTACATCCTCAACAGTTAGCAGATCCTATTTCTAATATGGCATCACATCCTCAACAGTTAGCAGATCCTATTTCTAATATGGCATCACCTGCTTCACCTAGCGGAGATCTAAATTGTTTGTCTGAAGATCTTCCTGCAGCTCCATCACCTTCTTGTATACTATCAGATGCTCCAAAGCCTTCTTCTGGTCTTATGATGTGTTCCACCTTGCAATTTAGTCTTCAAGACTTAAAAACAAGGAGACTGCGGAGGTTGTCGAGATTGAAATCAAGCTTACTTGGAGGAGTAAAAGCACTAAGGTCTTTTAGAATGGTTACTTTTGAAGCACGGAAATATTGGTACATTCTGTTTTTAATGGGAAAGATTTGTATGCCCACTAATAGGTGCTTTGCTGCTGCAACACTGGAGCTTTCTCAACCAGAAAATGAGGAGCGGAAAGCAAGGGCTTTAGCTGCAGCTACTACTGAGTTGGAAAAACTTTTTAGAAAGCAAGATTTTGGCAGAATGAAGGTAGTTGTTTGCTAAACCATATGTTGTTCATTGCCGTGCTATTACTAACATTAGCTTTCCTTGACCGGAACTTTTGATCATTTCTTACTTTTCTTTCTGTTCTACTTTTTCCTCACGCTTACTAAATTTACTGCATACATGCATATGGAAACTTGGATTATGTTTAGCTGGTATTGACATCCAGTTGCTTCCCAATTTTTAGGTAATTGGGCAATTCAATCTTGGCTTCATCATTGGGAAGTTAGATCGAGATCTGTTTATTGTGGATCAGGTATGTATCAACCATGGTTCAGAATTAGTTTAATGATGTGTGATGTAATGCTGTTAGTTCTTTCCGCTTCAAAATTTTGCACTGCATTCACATATTTACCTAAGTGAAAACTGGTACTCGATATAATCTTTTCTCTTTCCAGCATGCAGCGGATGAGAAGTACAATTTTGAGCGTCTATCACAATCTACTATCTTAAACCAACAGCCTCTGCTTCGGTGAGTTATAGTTTTTGAATACCTATATTGGGCATGTCCTTATCTCCAGAATGTAGGGATTATTGTTGCAGAGGACTTTTTTCTCATTCAAATCGGAGATAAAGTTTAGTAGGTTTACTTTCACCTTTGATTATGTAGGCCATTGAGGTTGGAGTTATCTCCTCAGGAAGAAGTGGTTGCTTCAATGCACATAGACATAATCAGGTGCAAAATCCGTCTGACCATGTTCTTTTATACACATTATTCATTAATAATAAGATTATAGTTTGATCCTTACGTGGGCTTTCTGGTTTCAATCTTAGGAAAAATGGATTTTCTTTGGAGGAGGATCACAAGCTCCGCCTGGGTTCCCAGCCCCCTCCCTCACCAGATTTTCCGCCAGCATCTCAATAGCCATTTTGTTTTAGAATTCTAATTTATTTTCAATTGTTATTTTGTACGTACATTTTTTATATAATATAATTTGTTTTTCTAGATTGTTTGTTATATTTTACTGTCTTTTAAATACCAATTAATTCATTAAATTGAAAAAATTAAATTAATTAAAAAAATTAAATTGAAAAAAAAATAAAAATAATTCAATTAAATTGAAATAAAATTATTAATATTTTTGCGCGACGAAACAAATATCGTCGCCTAAACCTTTAAATATTTTGCGCGACGATAAAATTATTAATTATTTCGTCGCCTCAAGTATAGGCAATTAATATATTTCGTTGCTGAAAACTTAGGGCGACGAAATATTTTCGTCGCCTAAAGGTTTGACCGACAAAATGTATTCGTCGCCTGAACTCTATTGCCACGCATATTTTCGTCGCCAAAAATCGTCGCGCGAATGTGCATTGGGCGACGAATGTATTTCCTTCGTCGCCCAAAGTCTTGGTCGACGGACTTTGAGCGACGAATTTTGGGCGACGAATTAATGGTCGCCCAAATGTTTAGGCGATGAAATAGGACTTTGAGCGACGAAATTTGTTTTGTGCCCAAGTACCTTTTTCTACTAGTGTTATAAGTAGTTGGACTAATTTTCATATTGCCAATTAGTTTTATAGTGTAACTTCAACTTTCTTTATGGTATCAGAGCAGGTTGTCTCGCATGTAAAGCCCAACGGCCACAAGTGCTCCATGTCACCTAATTTGTATTGTCCACATGCTAGGCTTGAAAATTCGCCACACATGAGAAGGCGTGTTGAGAGTATCAATCCCACATTGAGGAAATGAGGGACTTTACATGTGCTTATAAGTAGTTGGATTACTCTTATATTCTCAATTGATTTTATGGTAGAACATCAACTTTCTTGGTGAAGACATACACGTTTATCATAAAAAACTTCTCGTATTGAGTTGGTCCTTTTCTTAATTATCATAAAAAAAAAAAAGCTAAGTCGTACACGTTTGCACATTCCACTTTGTTCTTTCATTTTTACTCACGTTTTGTAATTCATGGAATGCATTTTAAATTTATGAAATTTAATAATGACAACTCTTGTTTTTCTCAAATAAAAAGATAGGAAAACTAATGAAAAGGATATAAAAACTTTCAATCTTAACCAAAAGCACCCTTATAACTTTATTTAATGATTAAGACAAGCCCAACATCAAACCAGCCCAAATAAAGTTGGTCCAACCAAAATAATAGGTCAAGTTTCCCATTTTACCCTGACAACAACCTTTCGCCGTTTAGTCTGTCTCCCTTTCTTGATATTTATCTCTGTTTTCATTTTTGTTTCCAATTCAATTCCATTTCCTCCATTTTTGAAATCTCCGATCTTCCGCCGCTTCTTGAGCTCATCTCTGCAACAATGGCGGTTCCTCCAAGCTCAATCTCTATTCTCGTCTAGTTTCCACCACACTCGAGAGCTCTGTTACTCAACAATGGTTGTTCTGGTTCCTTACACCTAAGGACTCTCTAAGCTTTCGTCTTTCTAAGTGCTCTCAGAATCCTACGCAGCTTCGGCTGCAATTAGAAGAAAACAAAGCTGAAATGCTGACTCGTAGCCGTCGAATTTGTGCACCGATTGACCCTCGGTTTCAGATCTAATGGTTGCTGTGTTTCGTTATGGCGGTATGTTAGTTCAATCTCATTTCTTCATCTCTTCTCCTTTCTGTACGTCACTAGTGAATTCAATCTTACTACTTTCTCTTTGTTTTCAGCCGTAGTAGAACTACTTGACGATGCAGTTGATGAGGTAATCTTTATATTTTATTATTTTCATCTTCATGCAGTAGCACTAGTGGAGAATAATATTAATAGTTGCTTTGAGTTGTAATTGAAGAGTTTCGTGATTATGTTAAATAGAGTTTAATATTTCAGTAGGATCTTTCTTTCATAGTTTTCTCAAGTTTTTGAGTAGGCGATGATATTTGCTCACCTTTTGTTTTAGGGTTTAATTTGTTATGGAGTTTCCCTTGATGTTATAGTGTGACCTATTGTATCATGTTTTTATTCCACTCTCTTTCATTGTTATTTTGGATAGATACAAAATGGGGCCACTTTTGTCATTGTATATAAAATCTTGAATATAAGGGATGGAAGTCCAGCATTGTTAATTCAAGGTATGTATTGTCTATATGCACACGAGTTTTTATTTTTGTTAAAATCTTTAATATTCAAGTATATTTACCTGACTGTTGGTTCTAGAATTTGATACTTTATGTCTAGATGATGGTAGTGGGATGGACCCTAAAGCTATGCGGCGTTGTATGAGTTTCGGCTTTTCTGATAAGAAATCAAAATCAGCCATTGGACAATGTATAAATTTTACCATTCACTCTAAATTCTGTTTTACTATCTCCTTTGGCATTTATTGGTTGACTTGTAGCTTTCCAGATGGAAATGACTTCAAGATCAGTACTATGAGACTTGGCGTGGATGTTATTGTGTTCAGTCGCCACCAGGATACAAGGTTTGATCCCAATAGTTATATTATTTGTGTTTTTATAAAATCTATCATTTTTAAGTTTCAGATACAAATATTCGTCGTATGGTGATCTAAAAGAGTGTTTGGACATGTGTACTTTCCATTGTATGTTAAAGAAAGAAGCAATTTTTTTTCAAATTCTGCACTAGTATTAATTCTCTTTTTCTATTTCCAGAGGAGGGGCTAGAGGACAATGTTAAGTGGATCAATAAAATGACTGTTGAAACATTCAAAGATCTTTTTTTTTTTGTGATCTATGAATTCTTTTAGGCCATGAGTGCCATTTGAGTGTAAATAAATTGAGAAATGTCTTTGTTCATACAATTTTTTGTTTCGCATGGATGTCTTTTGTTATGCTTGTTTCTTGATTATTCTGCTATGCTGTTTGTTAATTTAATCTTTATTTTTACTCTCTGCTGTTGGACTTGTTTGAGTAATTTTTGTTAAAGTGAACCACGACTATGTATTAGTTGCATTTCTAAATGTAACTAAAGAGTTTTGAATGTGGTATACAATGTTCCTCCCTCCTTTTTGAAAGTCAATGCATCCTGCATATCTGATGCAGTTATTCCATCCAGCTTTAGAGTTTATACTTGTGCGTTAAGTTGATGTGGTTGTTTCCTTATTTCGTTTGAACATGACATTGACTCAAAGCACTGGTCTCCTCTCTCATGCATTCTTAGCACAAATAGGCCATGACAGAATAGTAGTACCGATGGTGAGTTGGTAACAAAAATGAAACATCTTTTGGATTTCTGATTGCACGCCCATTCGCAAAGCCAAGAGAAAAAGTAACCTTTTTTCTTTTGTATTTGTGGTTTTGATTTCTCAATTTTTCTTCAGTTTGATTCGCATCGTCCATAGAAATTGAGTGACATTGATTTCTCAAACTTTCTTTTGGAGATTTATGAAGCACTGCCTTGGTCCGCTTATATGCGTTTTACACACTTTATTAGTCACTAATAAGCTAAGTATAATCATGTAATTATTTGGTGTACGATCAAATGTTACAAATGATTTTGATATGAACATTTTAGAAAGTCGATATATATATAATATATTAATAAATAGTTATGTGTATTTGTTGAATTTATTTGATTTTTGGAATTTTGTATGGAACTAGACCCAAAACAAAACTAAAATTCATTCAAATGCTAATACACAATCATTTAGATTTGTGATTTTGATATGAAGATTTTAGAAAGAGTTGGCATATATATTAATAAATAGTTGGCGTGTATATATATATATATTATTAAATAGTTATGTGTGTTTGTTGAATTTACTTGAGTTTTTGGAATTTGGTATGAAACTACACCCAAAACAAAACCAAAATCCACTCCAATGCTACAATCATTTGAATTTGTAGTTTTGATATGGAGATTGTAGAAACAGTCAAAATATATTAATAAATAGTTGTGTATTTGTTGAATTTACTTGAGTTTTTGAAATTTGGTATGGAATTAGACCCAAAACAAAACCAAAATCCACTCCAATGCTAATACACAATCATTTTCATTTGTGGTTTTGATTTGAAAATTCTAGAAACAGTCGATATATATTAATAAATAATTGGCATATATATATATATATATATATATAAATAGTTATGTGTACTTTTTGAATTTACTTTATCTTTTAGAATTTGATATAGAATTAGACCCAAAACAAAACCAAAATCCACTCGAATGCTCATACACAATCATTTGCATTTGTGGTTTTGATATAAACATTTTAGAGATAGTCAGCATATATATATATTAATAAATAGTTATTTGTACTTGTTGAATTTATTTGATTTTTGAAATTTTGTATGGAATTATACCCAAAACAAAACTAAAATTCACTCCAATGCTAATACACAATCATTTGCATTTGTAGAAACAGTGACACTATTTAGAAAAAATGTGACATTATTTCTAGAAACAGTGACACTAATTAGAGAAACGGTGATACTATTTCTAAAAACAGTGACACTATTTCTAGAAAGAGTGACACTATTTCGAGAAACTGCACTATTTCTAGAAACAGTGACATTATTTCTAGAAATAGTGAAAACGGTGACATTATTTCTAGAAATAGTGAAAACGGTGACACTATTTTTAAAAAGAGTATCACCGTTTCTCTAAATAGGGTCACCGTTTTTAGAAATAGAGTCACCGGTTTTTGAAATAGTGGTCATCCTTTGTACAAATAGTGACACTATTTCTAGAAATAGTGTCACTATTTGTACAAATGGTGACCACTATTTGTAGAAATAGTGTTGCCATTTGTAGAAATAGTGACACCATTTGTAGAAATAGTGACACTATTTCTAGAAACTGTGACACTATTTCGAGAAACTGACACTATTTTTAGAAATGATGACACTATTCTAGAAAGCGTAACACTATTTCTAGAAACTGTACTTTCTAGAAACAGTGAAACTATTTCTAGAAACGATGACATTATTTTTAAAAAGAGTGTCACCGTTTCTCTAAATAGGGTCACCGTTTTTTGAAATAGTGGTCACCGTTTGTAGAAACAGTGACACTATTTACTATTTCTACAAATGGTGACCACTATTTGTAGAAATAATGTCACCATTTGTAGAAATAGTGACACCATTTGTAGTGACACCATTTGTAGAAATAGTGACACCATTTCTACAAGCTGTGACACTATTTCTAGAAACTAACACTATTTCTGAAAATAGTAACACTATTTAAAGCAACGGTGACACTATTTCTAGAAACAGTGACGCTATTTCTAGAAACAGTGACACTATTTCTAAAAATAGTGGCACTGTTTTTAGAAATAGTGGTTATCATTTATAGAAATAGTGTCACTATTTTAACTTTAGTTATGAGTTTTGATAAAAATGAACAAAAAATTTTATTTTTGAGTTTTGGAAACATTGCTTATTTTAATTTGGAAACAGTGATTTTAACTTTAATTTTGGTAACTTTTTTCAATTTGTGTCATGTCATTAGAGTTAAATAATACAACAATGAATCATTTAGAACAAACTAAGTAATAATGTTACAATCCCCAAAAAAAAAAACCCTTTATTTTTTTAGTTTTGGAAACACTGATTTTAACTATAGTTTGGATAAATTTTTTTAGTTTGTGTCATGTTATCTAAGTTAAATAATATAACCATGCATCGTTTAGAACAAACTCAGTAACAATATTACAATCCCAAAAAATGAAGAAAAAATTTTATTTTTGACTTTTAGAAATAGTGATTTTACCTTTAGTTTGGGCAAATTTTTTGAATTTGTGTCATGTCATGTGTTACAACCCGTCCCAAAATTTATGTGAAATTACCAAAATACCCCTAGTGTCAATGTTGACTTTTGTTGACTTTTCGTGATGACTTGTGAAAATTTATTTCTTTACATATTCTTGATGTACTCGTCGATACGAACGCGTGGACGCAAGCGGAACTCAATTCGGAGTTAAAACGAACGTTTTACGAAGTTTTGAAGTGTAGGGGCATTTTAGTAATTTTTCACCCGTGTATGGGAATTAGGGTTTTTGCCCATCACATTCTGCACGTATCAACCCCTCTCCCTCTCTTTCTCTCCCATTTTCTCTCTCGGCCAAAAACGAACCGACAAACCCTAATCTTGGTTGAATCACAAAACCACCAAACCGTCGCCCAAAATTCATACCAACGTGATCCTCTCGTCATTTTGGACGGGACTGTGATCTTGAAATCTCCAAACTCGAGCCCGAGCGTTCAAACTGAAGTCGGAACGGTTTCGAAAACTGTCCGTCTATTTTCTGTGCAAATCAAACCAAGGTAAGCCTCGAGACCATCACCATTGTTTTTATTGGATTGAGTAGGTTCAAATTGATATAAAGAACGTCCAATTTGGTGCAGTATTGAAGGAGAACGGAATTAGGGTTTCCCGAAGCTTTCCGGCCAATTTCAGGCCATCTCCGGCCACTTCTCCGGCCTCAAATTGGTATGAAAATATTCTACTCCTCAATACCTTCAATTTGATATATGGCACGTCAAATTTGGACAAAGAATGAAGAAGTTATGAATGTTTGAAGTTTTGGGACATAATCGGTATTAAATTTCCCAGATTCCGGCGAACCAGGCACCGGCAGACGGCGGCGGCAGACGGCGGCGCCGGCGGCGGCTCCGGCGACCGACGGGAGGAAGAAGGAGACGGAATATTCCGTTAACGGCAACGGAATATTCCTAACGGCGTCGGAATATTCCGTCCAGAAAAGGTATATTCCGTTAACTTTAACGGTGCTGACGTCAGCAGGAACGTGGCTGACGTCAGCAGCGCGTGGGATGACGTCAGCAAGCGCTTGCAGGCGCGTGAAGCCACTCTCCGGCGCGTGGGGGCGCGTCCGGCCGTTTCCCGGCGAGTGAGGCCATTTCCCAGCGCGTGCGGCGGCGCACGGCGGCGGTGGATGGTGGCTGTAGGGTTTTCGGGCTCCGAAAATCGTTTTTCGAGCTCGTTTTCGCTAAAATAGTTTTATTTTTGGGGTATTTCTCTTTAAGGCCTATTTTTAATTTATTTTAGGGAAGTTCTAATTTGTTCCCTAATATTAAATAGGTAATTCTTCGACTCCGCACACCGAGGAGGGCAACACCGAGGGAGATTTCACTCCCGATCATCTGTGAGTGGACATTTGCTTTATTAAATGGTTTTTATGATTGAAAATAAATATGAATTTGATTTCTATATGGTTTTAAATGGTTTTCGAAGCGTGTTTATTTATATATATTTATTAGTAAATATATATACTTGTGGACAATTATTTATGCAACCATATTTGTTCTATTTATGGTATATATATTGGGAAATGGATTTAATTGGTGATTGGGATTATTTATCAAGTATGATTATATGAAATGAAATGAGTTATACTTCGATATCACTTTTGCATAAATATTAAATGATATTTTATTATATGGTTTTGAGGGAAATATTATTTATGCAATACTTGATATTTGGGAATTATGAATGGGATTTTGGCTCCTATATCTATACACATGAGTATGTATGTATGTTTTCAAACACACTTGGTATGCTTTCACTACGTTGTAGTACCGTTCTCATGGCCATAGGACAGTTCTCACATGTTTGGGTCACACGCACTGTACTATGGCCATGAGAACGTTTATTGTCTGGTCACACGCACTGTACTAGGGTGTACCGTTCTCATGGCCATAGTACAGGGTGTACCGTTCTCAGGGGTATTGTCTGGTAAATACCTTAGTGCAAGCTTGTCTTACGTTTATTGTTGTTTATGGGGAAAAGGCCCCACTACGTAAGGACTAGGGTGTGACGCGCTGCGGCGCCAGGACTTACATGTGTGTGGTACTAGGAGTACAAATTATTGGATAACGTATTGAGCTTGTACGGTGATTGAGAGGCTGTTCCTCAACCCGTACATGGGTGATCGCGCATATACCCTGTGTTGGTTTTTCGATTATATATATTATTGGAATTATTAGTTGTGTTTTACGAATATTATACTTTTATGCGTTTCAGTTATACTCATAAAGTATCTTTTGAACTATACTATGATAGTATGTTTTCGACAATTATACTGGTTTTCCAATAAGGGGTTAATATGTTGAAAAGAGAAAGGTTTTGCGAAAACTTTGATTTGTGTCCACTCACACTTTTGTTTTTGCGCCCCCTTCAGGACATAGTGATAGTGCATCCGGCGAGGTTGAGACTTTTGCGTGGCATCTCTGATCATCCATCCCGACCATGTAGGGATTTATCTTTTACTTCCAGTTTCTTTAATAATATCCATCCCTGTTATGGATAGAGATTTTAGGAACTTGTTTCATTATTTGTTTTCCGATGTTCAACATTAGTACGCTCTGAACCATATGCATATTGACATTGGATTTTGCAACTTTAATACAATTTAATTTTGGTTACACTAAGTGTTGTCATGCATTTAATGACTTCGTCACTTACAAGTGTCGGCCAGCACGCTCGCACTCGGTATCCACGTGGGTATCGAGGGTGGGGTGTGTCATCATGTGAGTTAAATTATACAACCATGCATCATTTATAATTTTCTTTTAAATTGCAGCACTCTCCGTAAGTGGAATTGGCAAGATGCAGGTGACATCACCCACATAATTATATAATATATTTTATTATTACTTTTTCTTTGGGACCATTCTTTTGGCCGACATATATGAGTATAAATAAGGGCTATGCTTCTTTTGTTTTTGGTTATCATCTCATCGTCTGATTCACCAGTTTGTTTCAGTTCCGAAGACGCACAACAACACAACTCGACAAACTGAGAAGAACAATGACTGGTTTTCTTGGTTTTTGCTCCTTTTTTTATAGGGATTTTTCTCAGTTTGTTGTTGAAAAAGAGAAGAGGTACTGTTTCTGAAATGAAAACATAAGGAACTTCTGAGTTCTTGCGGGTTATAAGGGAAGAAATTTCTGGGTTTGGTGGGAGAATGCAGGTTTTTAGTTTTGAAAATGGAGGTTAAGGATGGCTTCGATATGCTTGGGGACAAGAGGGGTTTTTGGTGAATTAATTTAGTGGGTTAAAGGGTTGTTTTGTAGCCAATGATATTTTTGTAATTAACACGAAGTTTGGTTTGATGAATTTGGGCTAACGTCCGTTAGGGGCAAGACTGGAAGAAAAAATTGGGAGTTCCAAGTTGGGCTTTGCTTCCCGCTGAAGTTTTGTTTTTTTTGTCTTGTTGTGGTAAAGTTTGTCTTTTTGATTAAAACTTTTGTCTTTTTCATTAAAGAAAACTATTATGGTGCTTTTAATTAAGAAAAAGTTTTAGAATGTTCTTTTCATTAAAGCTTTCAAAAATACTACAACTGTTTGAGTTGTGCCACTTATAAATGGTACCGCACTAACTCAAAGGTTAGTCTAGTGGAAAGCCAAAAAACTATTTAGAATTTTCGTTTGATCTCTCACGAATATATTTTTTGAGGTTATTGACTCTGCTTTATATCTCTTGAGGTACTGATATTGCATAAAGATGGATTAGTCTGCCATTAATATTTGTAGTGGAATAACTCTCTATATTATAAATAAATAAATAAATAAATAAAAAAGAAATGGTGTTGTACTTACAATATCAGGATCATTCAAATTATGATTTATTTTTTTCAAGGATTTTCTTTTAATTTTGCTGCAAGTGAAAATTGCGGCCAAGGAATTCTACCCAATAATCATCCACACTGTGAAAGTCCCTTGTGTGCGGTCCGGCAACTAATTAAACTCAGAAACTTGACTGCCGATGTCCATATGTATAAATGCCTTAAGAGATATAAAGATTCAGATCTAATTAAGGACTTCAACTGATCAATCAAAACACAATTAGAAACGAATAAAAGGCAAATCAAAGGTTAATAAAGAAACTTTTAGAACTTTTATATTAATTACAAGCTTAAATGGATGGTATCAAAGCTGAAAAACTCTAATAAGCTAGCACCCGAGAAGTGCATTGTTGGAACTGGGTTGTTCTCTGGGTTGAATTTTCTTGATTTTCATGCTAATCTTATCATGATCTCATTTATAAACTAAGGCAATCCCCATCCAAAGTCAGTGGTGTGGAAACTTAACCTATACTAAGTTGTTATCAAAAGGTTGTTGCCAAAGAAGGCCTAGCTCTTGTCACTTAGCCATCCGATCATATAATTGTTTGTCACCATTTTAAATGCCTTATCAACTAACCCGACAGTGAACCAAAACGGAACCATACTAAACAATGTGTCAACAAAATTACATTCTCAAAGAGCCTTTTTAGTAATGCCGTACATATTGGTAGCTTAAGTTTCTGAGCACCCATCAATGGCAAAAAAAAAAGCTTTGTTTTTTGATCTGATCTCATTCTTAAGGCCTTAATTTTTGCTCTCCACACAAAGGCGGAGAGCGCTTTAAGTGTTGTACACTTCTCAAGAATCCCATCTTCCATGGCCATTTTCTTGGGCTATTCAATCTTCTCAGAGTAGAAACAAAAGAAGTTGTAGAGCAGTTCTTCCTCATAGAGCTTGGGGTTCTTGGATATGTCTTCAATATGAATGAATTCATAGTGAGGAATCTCTATGTTTAGTGGGTTTCTGGATTTGAGCATATTTTGTTTAGAAATGTAGAACCTTGAGCGCCTCTCGTTGTCACCCCATGAGTTGATAAATTTCAGTGCAACAATCCTAAACTCTATTTCTTGTAGCCATCCAACAGCCGATTGCATACAGATCTGATACACATGCGCCAATGGATTTGCAATTACTAACGTAGTTGCCTCCCTAGTCCTATGCCTTTTCATTATTCCAAACACTTTCGTGTCAAACTTTGCGAGGAGTTTTGACATGCTTACACCTTCCCATTTTCCTGCCATTGTTTATTTAGCTCTAAAAACTCGGTGACACAGTCGCATGGAGAAAAAGGTAGAGTAAAAAGATTAATTTTCTTAATTTCCCCCAATATCTTAATCAACTAACCAAAGACTAAAATAGCTATACATTGAAAGAATGAACATTTACACTACAAATTTTCATCTCAACTATATACATTTGATGAAGAGAAATGACACGATTTGTAGAATAATGTGATTGTTAGGTAGGTCGTATTTCATGAAATACTCATTTCCAATGGTTAACGGAACACCATATATGGGCAGTTTCTTGAGGGTCATACGCAGTTCCTCACCAAGGTATCATAACGTGGCCATGAACAATCCAAACAGACAGTCCCAAGCTAAAAACATTATATGAAATATTGCTACAATGATTTGTTGTCAGGCCCAAGTTTGCTAATTTTTCATCGTTCAATTTAGCAGGAGCAACTTCAAAGCTCAAACCAATAAAAGTAGACAAAGCAAAAAAAAATTCAAGGATATTTATTCCTAGTATTTTTCATGTTCTAAGAGCATCCTAAGAAAAATTTCTGTTGAATATATATCTGAAAATAGATAAATAAATAATTTATAAGAGAGTAATAAATAAAAAATGTTTAAGTTCTAACCAAAAATTGTGAAATTGTTACATCATTTACAGGTTAACTATTTACTGCTGTATAGCAAATTAAATCTGTAGAGAACAGCCAAAGGGTTCAAAGGGAAAAGGACAATCTGTTGAGTAAATGTGCAATAAGAGAAATGTTGGGTGTTATATCTATGCAATAACAAATACCAAATTCTCACAAATCTGATAGTGGTGGTATCTTCCCCCCTGTAGGCCTCAACATCTTTTAGTATCCTCATATGCACTGCAAATCTCTTCAATCTCCATTTCGGAACCATCTGCAAGTGAATCGTCCTCCAAGTCACCCACTTTCTCCTCTTGCTCAAGCTGCAAGTCAATAGTGTCCTCACTTTCCGAATCTCTCTCATAGAAACCATTGTCTTCCATGTCTTCCATGTCACTAAAAGCTTCAATCTTCTTTCCCCTATAACCGATAAGGCTCTGGACTTTTTCCTTCCAAACCATCAAAGGGCATTTCTCAATCAGCTCCGAACCCTTGTAAGCTTCCTTCAAGAACACACTAAACCTCTTCCCCCTCTCCGAAACATAGAAGATCCCGAAATGCTTCAGCAGAAGCCTCATAAGCTTCTGGGGCATCACAAGTTCGCGTCGGAAGTGAGTGAGGTGATCAGTCACCAATCTCTTCTCCACAGTAAAGCTAAGCAGCTCATGCATAATAGCAACTGCCCTCTTGTCAAATTCTTTAGAACCAGCTTTGAGTCCCCTGGCATCTGCATATGGAGATAAATAAGACCTTTTCTGAAAATGATCAATGGCTCCTTTGTACTTGTATGCCTTTTTGTAATTCGGGGGGAACTTCAATGGAAAAGAGAGTGAAAGCAAGCCCGGGACATGATCATCGCTGGCCTCAGTGATCCCCATTGTCTTCTTCTCCAACTCGGTTATAGCCCACGCAGGATTCCAATTAACAAGTTCCAAATGCTCAGCTTCCTCATTATCTTTAACCACCTTGAAATGTTGGGGATATTTGTGCACCCAATTAGTCCTGAAATCAACTGGCAGAGCAAAATCCCTCCTGAAATGGACAATCTTGTCCAATGCCAGTCTTTTATCAACAGACATCATAAGAAACCGTGTCATGAATTCGGCTACGGTATCTTGATGTTCCTCAAGTATCCTGTCCTCCTCTTGTACCAAGTCCTCACCTTGCTTGGTCATCCCACACCATAAAATCCCTCTCTGATCCTTGTACAATTCAAACAGTTTTGGCGATTTTCGAATAAAATCAGACACCCTGTGGGGTTTCGGGAGACTAATCTGGCTGCGGTACTGATCCAATTGCCTGACGGGAATGATCATTTCCGGCTCTTTTTTCAGAATTTCCATCAAGAACAACACTTTGGATGCTATCTTCCATTTCTCAGTCACAATCTCGAGACCATGAATCCTCTTCAATTTGCTTCTGTCTTGCACCCTCTTGCTGGTGGTCATGAACCGCTTCTGATTCATTGACCACCATTCACCTAACCAGTATCTTCTCACAAACATATTGTTGAAAGTTGAAACAGAGGGAAGCAATGTCGCTACATGCACATATGGTGTTTGTTAAAATGCCACACTGAAGCTGTTTGATACAACATTTGGTTGAAAACACAGATGGTGTTTGTGGGTATGAAAGATATCGAAAATTAGAACATGGGTCGGACTTTGAGGTGAAAATTTGGACTTGGGTGATCTGGTTTTGGACCCATAAATCTCGACCCAGAAATAAGAACTGTGGAGCTCCTCTTCTCCCCCATCAGCCTTTATGGACGCCGCGGCTAATATAATGACGGGGTTTATAAGGCGGGAATTAGTTGCGGGGCTCTTTAATGGCCTTTCGATCGATCTAACGGTTTATATTCAATATTGCCTTTAGTTTTATATCAGTTTAAAATTTGAGATTTGTGTATTGAATAGATTAAATCACTTATCTAACGGTAACTAATACTTAAATTAATTCGGCATTTCTGTCTCAGAGTTTAATAAGATTGGGCCTTTAGGCAATCTAGATATAGTACTCCATCTTTTTATAAGATTTTCTATTTGATCTAACATGAACTATTTATAAGCTTTTGAAATATGGATATGAAGACAACAAAAGATATCGGTTATAAGATCATAGGCTTAATTTGGACCATTAGCACAAACATGTCAAGAATAATATTATGGAGGCCCAAAAAGAAATAAAAATCTTAGATCCAAAGGACAACAATCTCCTAATCGTAATGAAATGTTGAGAATAGTCGTTGGTGGTTTCCTTCTCAGCTTAGTTGTAGTTTGTGTTTATTTGTGCCGCCTAACGGTTGTGTGGCCTCACTTTCGCGATGGCTTTGTGTGTTCCTCGGTCTCGAATCTGTCACCACTGATCTATTGTGGCAGATTTGCACCGCTGGTTCTTGTGTATTGTGTTATTTATGGCGGCCAAGTAGGAATTTATTATGTTTGTTTATTGTGCTTTACTCCCTCCAAATCAAGGATTTGGTCGATGTGCCCTGTTTTTCCCTGTGGAGATTAGCCATTGGTGGTTTCCTTCTCAGCTTAGTTGTAGTTTGTGTTTATTTGTGTTGCCTAACGATTGTGTGGCCTCACTTTTGTGATGGCTTTGTGTGTTCTTCGGTCTCGGATCTATCACCACTGATTTATTGTGGCAGATTTGCACCGTTGTTTTTTGTGTATTGTGTTGTTTGTGGCGGCAATGTAGGGGATTTACAATGTTTGTTTCTTGTGCTTTACTTTGTCCAAATCAAGGATTTGGTCACTGGAGAAATGCACCCAATTTGACACTTTTTGTAATCATATTTTAACCTTTAATAAAATGTCGCAATCGCTTCGGATAAAAAAAAATAATGAAAGGTTGAGATTAAGCTTTTAATTGATTCAAAGGGCAACATCTTTCTGCCATTCATGTATATTCACGATTAATTATAAACTCTAAATCTTGAAGCCCCTCACGCTTATTGGAAATAACAACACATGTAACACCTGATGTAATGTTAGGACTTATAAAGTAACATTTAGCAGCAACCCCATAAAAGGTAACACTCTAAATATCATTTAAAGTGGCACCACCATTACGTTAAATTGATTTATGGCAAGACATTATAAATAGCAACTATTGATTTAGGGCAAGACGTTATATCATGAATAGAAATTCCTACGTCTCAGACGATGAATTGAATATGATCCAATCTAACATGATTTTAGCCTTTTCACTTAGTTTTCTAAAGCTTTCAAACCTTATAAGGTGAGATTTCAAGAAGGTTTTTTTGTATTTTTTGGATAGTTACCTGAAATAGTTTGTGGTTTTCAAGTATGTTTTGTCTCATCAATAAATTCGATTGAAAGTTCAATCTTTTTAGTTTGTTCCAACATCTTAATTTACTAATGAAATAAATAGCAAGTGGGGCGAAAAAACATTACATCCATCCAAATGAAAAAAAATCTAATTATCAATTGTTTAAAAGACTTTCAATAATTTGATGATGTTGTGGCCTATTTTCTTAAAGAAGGGTGCGGCAAGAAAAGAGAGAGAGAATAGAGAAAGGCTTGAGAAATTATGTTGTATTGTAGTACATTATTCCTCATGTCAAGTGCCTTTATTTATAGTGAAAGAAATACAATTACAATAGGAATGTAATCTTTAAGATAACAGAATATCTCAATCCATATCTACCTAGGATTTATACAATCACATTTAACACATGTTTATATTATTTACAACACTCCCCCTTGAGTGTGCAAATACTCAAGTAGATATCACATCAAATTTTCAAGATAATAGTTGATGAAGTCGTCTTGTAGGCACAATAGAGAACACGCTAGTCTCAAGTACGGAACTTGCATATAAAAAAGAATAAAAACTCTCACAAAACCTGGCTATGGTAAAACCCAAGACGGGACAAAAACCCATAGTCTAGGAGAAAAGTGAGTTAATGCAATGTCAATACTAAACATCTACCGGATGTCAGTAGGATGCACACAAGGATATAACCAGCCCAGAATGGGTGCCTCATTAAAACCTAGTCAGGCAACAAAAACCCAATGGAAAAAATGATCCTAATCGTAGGGGAAAAAAGTACATTAAGGTTAAGTGAGTATACTTCAGGATACTCCCCTTGAGCTTGACAAAATTCCAAATGAAAAACTAACAATGTTGCAAATCAGACAATTTACGCATACCAATTCCTTGAACAAGCTTCTGAAAAGTAGACTTCGGCAATGACTTGGTGAAGAGGTTGGCTAAGTTGTCCTGGCAACGGATTTGCTTGACTTCAATGTTTTGATGCTCTTGCTGCTGATGTGAGAAGAAGAACTTTGGCGCAATATGCTTGGTGTTGTCTCCTTTGATATATCCTTTCTTGATCTGGTCAATACATGTGGCATTATCTTCAAAGATCGTTGTAGGGACATCAACGACGGAAGAAAGACTGCAATTGCTTCAAATATGCTCAACAACAGCTCTCAGCCAAAAACACTCACGAGTAGTATCGTGAAGGGCGAGAATCTCAACATGGTTCGAAGAGGTGGCAACTAAGGTCTGTTTGGTTGACCTCCAAGATATTGCAGTGCCTCCGACGGTAAAGACATAACCCGTTTGAGAATGTGCCTCGTACGGGTCAGATAAGTAACCTGCGTTAGCATAACCAATAAGGCAAGCATCATTCCGAAGACCAAGGGGGTGTGATATATTATGAGATGCATAGGGATAGAATAAACCCAAATCCGTTGTACCCTTAAGGTAACGAAGGATGTCTTTAACACCATTCCAGTGTCTGCGTGTGGGCGCATTGCTATATCTTGCAAGAAGATTAATAGAGAATGAGATGTCTGGTCTAGTGCACTGAGCTAAGTACAATAAAGCGCCAATTGCACTCAGATATGGAACTTCAGGCTCCAAAACCTCTTCCTCGTCGTCTTTAGGAAGGAAAGGGTCTCGCTTTGCATCTAGCATTAGGACGACCATAGGAGTACTCGAATGTTTCGCTTTATCCTCATTAAAACGACGTAACACCTTCTGGGTGTAGTTCGATTGGTGGACCAGAATACCATCCGAACAATGCTCAAGCTCCAGGCCTAGGCAATATCGAGTTTTCCCAAGATCTTTCATCTCAAATTCCAACTTCAGGTGCGACGCAGTTTTCTCAAGCTCTTTGGGAGTTCCAATGAGATTCATGTCATCGACATAAACTGCAATTATCGCAAATCTGGAATGTGACTTCTTAATAAACACGCATGAGCATAATTCATAATTCACATATCCATGACTAATCAAATACTCACTCAGATGGTTATACCACATCCGTCCAGATTGCTTTAATTCGTAGAGTGAACGCCTCAATCTTATTGATAAGGTATTCCGTTGTCTAGAACTATTTGATCCAGTCAATGTAAGTCCTTCAAGAACTTTCATATAAATTTTCGTATCAAGATCCCCATAAAGATACGCGGTTACCACGTCCATAAGCTGCATATTCAGTTTTTCGAAAACTACCAAACTGATAAGGTAGCAGAACGTTATGACGTCTATTACGGGGGAATAAGTCTCCTCGTAATCAATCCCAGGGCGTTGAGAGAAACCTTGCGCCACAAGGCGTGCTTTGTATCACACTATTTCATTCTTCTCATTACGCTTCCTTACGAAAACTCACTTGTAGCCAACGGGCTTCACATGTGGTGGTGTAAGAACTATAGGCCCAAACACTTTACGTTTCGCAAGCGAATCAAGTTCGACCTGGATTGCTTGTTTCCAGTTTGACCAATCGGTTCTACATCGACATTCATCAACGGAACGTGGTTCAATATCATCACTCAGCATGATATCAGTAGCTACTGCATATGCAAATGCATCGTCTACTATCATCTCATTCCTATTCCAAAGTACATCCAAGCTAGCATAATGGACCGAAATCTCACGATTCTCGATAGGCGGATTGGTCTCTTCAAGGACACTACCATAATCTAGAATAACCTTATGCATTGGAAAGGATGAGTTGGCGATGGCAGGATTCAAAGTAGGTTCACTAGTTAGTGACGTGGTGTTCCTCTTCTGGGGTTGTGAATCCTTTGAACCAACAGGTCTGCCACGCTTCAGGGTAGGAACAGATGATTGGCTAGTCGCCAGGGTACCGGGCCGCACAACAGGTGCGGCCACACGTCCTTCAGGGGCGTTTCGTCCTTCAAAGGCATTTCGTCCTTCAGGGGCGATGGTATATCTATCTTTGCAGGCACGTTTGCAGCTGGTATATGTGATCTCGTCACTTTTGCTAGATCAGTAAAAGCATCCAGCATGCTTTGAGCAACGCTCTGTAGATCTAAGATTCTTTGCACCTCAGTTTCAGACTAAGCAGTGCGGGGATCTAAATGAGACATAACGGGGTTAGACCACGACAATTCGTGGCGTTCTTCAGGAACAACTATGTTCTTATCTCCCCCTAACGACGGGAAGACTGTCTTATTAAAGTGACAATCCGCAAAGCGAGCGATAAAGAGATTGTCTGTCAAAGGTTTTAAGTAACGAATAATCGAAGGAGAATCATAACCGACATAGATTCCCAATCTTCGCTGAGGACGAATTTTGGTACGTAAGGGCGGCGCAATTGGCACATAGACTGCACAACCAAATATGCGCAAATGCGAGATGTCGGGCTTGTATCCAGTGACCACCTGGAGCGCAGAATAAGGTTGGGTCAGTACAGGTCTCAGGCGGACCAACATTGATGCGTGAAGTATTGCATAGCCCCAAGCAGATACCGAAATTTTGGTTCACATTACCAAAGTCCGAGCGATTACTTGAAGACGCTTAATAAGCGCTTCTACTAGGCCGTTTTGGATGTGAACATGGGGTACATGATGTTCAACATCAATCTCAACAAACATGCAATAATCATCGAAAGTTTTCGATGTAAATTCTCCAGCATTATCCAGTCGAATCGACTTAATTGGATAATCAGGGTGGTGTGCCCTTAGCTTAATAATTTGAGCTAAAAGTTTGGAGAATGTAGCATTACGAGTGGACAGAAGGCACACATGCGACCAACATGTGGAAGCATTAACCAATACCATAAAGTATCTAAATGGTCTGCAAGGTGGTTGAATAGGTCCACAAATGTCCCCTTGAATCCTCTGAAGAAATTTGGGAGGATCCGTTTGGATCTTGTGCGTCGATGGGTGAGTGATTAGCTCACCCGGGGAGCATGCTTGGCATGAGATAGTGCGAAGAACGAAGTCCTTACTTCGGGTAAGAAGATGCCCATGTGAAGTACTGAGGATACGACGCATCATAATTTGTCCAGGGTGTCCCAAACGGTCATTCCAAAGAAAATTTTCCATTGCAAGGCCACTACTAGGGCCGGCCACATGGTGGGTTTTAGCGGAACGAATGGTTGTAATATACAAGCCATTTGGAAGGCGCTCTATCTTCTCATGAATACGCTTCTGGCCATATTCATAGGAAGTGATGCAAAGGAATTCAACTCCATTTTCTTCAGAAGTTTTAGCGTGGTAATTATTATCTCGAATATCTTTAAAACTCAACAACGTTCTTCCGAAACGAGGAGAATAAAGTGCCTCTTTAATGGTTAATTTTGTACCATTGGACAACATTAGTTAGGCAGTGCCATGCCCCCCAATCAGGTTGGATGAGCCTGAAAGGGTTGTCAGAGGTGATATTTTAGGTATGAAGTTAGTGAAATAGATGCGTTCACGCAAAATGGTATGTGTAGTTGCATTATCTGCCAGACAACTAACTTCCCACAAGACATACCTAGAAATAATTTAATTGAATTGGTCACTTGTATAAGGGAATAAAAAGATCATTCATTCAATTCGAGAAATAACTTCCATAAAATAATATCCAAACTTAAAATAAATACCAAACAATCGTCCAAACAAAAAGGAAAAATTGTTCAAAAAACTTAAACAAATAAGGGGGGAGGGGGGGTTCGGCCACTAATGGTGAATTTCGGCCAATCATGTAGGCCTATGTCTAAAAATCTAATTTTCCATCGGAGCGGATGCTTCTTGAAAATCAGAAATCTCCAGGGTAGTATTTTTGGGATTCTCCACATGAGCAAGATTAGTCTCTATGGCTTTACGACTTGAATGGTACTCAGCAACAGCGTTAGCTGAAGCTCGGCAAGTGCGGGACCAATGGTCTTGAGAAACATATCGGTAACATAGGTTCACCGCTTTGCTCTTAGTCTTGAAGTTTGAGGCTTTGGGAGCTAAATTAGTGCGCTTCGGGGCGTTATTTCCTCCCTTGGATGGGCCTACGCTCTGTCGACCTTGGGCTTGTGGCTTAGGTTTAGAACCATTGCCTTTCCCACCACCACGCTTCGGGCTTCGATTTTGGCCTCGATTCTTGCTAGAGTGTGCTTCAGGCACAGCGGTCGAGCCATTAGGTCTAGCTTGATGATTTTTCATCAACAACTGGTTTTGCTTTTCAGCAAGTAGCAAGACAGAGATCAAATCCGAGAATTTGGTGAATTTATGTGCCCTATATTGTTGCTGCAGGACAATATTGGTGGCATGAAAAGTTGAATAGGCCTTCTCCAGGAGATCCTGTTCAATCAAGTCTTCTTTACAAAACTTAAGAAGTGATCGGATTCGACAAACTTCAGAGTTGTACTCATTCACAGACTTAAAGTCTTGGAAGCGTAAATGCCTCCAGTCGTGTTTTGCTTCAGGCAAGAAAATCTCTTTAATGGTCAAAGCGCTCTTCCAGAGCAAGCCATAAAGCTCGTGGATCCTCTTCAGCGAGGTATTCGGCCTGGAGTGCGTCGTGCATATGTCTTCGGATGAAGATCATGGCGGTTGCTTTGGCAGCTTTGGCAGCTTTGCCAACCGGGTTATCCGTCCATGCTTCAATGGTAGCCTTAAGGCTCTTTGCAGTGAGGTGGAGTTTTACATCTTGTACCCATTTGAGGTAGTTCTTTCCAGAGACCTCCAGAGCGATAAAGTCGAGTTTGTTCAAGTTTGACATGTCGCTGTAACGAAGGGAACAATATTGTGGTCAGTACTATGAAAAATTGTTCATAGACTTGAAGTAGAACATTCAGGTTCTATTAGACATTGTTTGGTTTAAATTTTCATGAAAACTACAGGTTTCATGGGTATTTAATTTTTAAGGAAACTTCAGGTTTCATGGCACTTATTTGAAGCTTTGGGTTCAAATTTATGAACTTCAAGTTCATATATACTTGCAAGCAAACGCAATATATATATATAAGAAAAAATAAAATTTAATATATATATTGTGAACGGGTAGTTAAACGTAGGTTTACAGGGCCTATGGGGTGTGAAAATATGACCCAAATACTTTTTGGTGGGTCGGGGTTGGAGCTGTAGGCCCAACCAGCAAAGGGCTGAACTGCAGGCCAGCAAAGAAGTGGGTTGCAAGCCCAAATCAGCCAGCAGGAGCTAGGTGGGTAAACGAGTGGGCTGCAGGCCCAAGCCCAGTAGGGCTAGGAAGGAAGAAGCGGGCCAAGAAGAAGCAGGCCGAGAGGGAAGGCCCAACGCAGGTCTGGGCTGGGGCTGGCTCGGCTGGAGCCAGTTGGGTCGGCTTGGCTCGGCTTTGGTAGGTTTTTTTTTTCTTTATTTTTCAAAAAAACGAAGAAAAAAAATTTCAGGAAAATAATTTTTGTTCTTTTCAGAAAAAACGAATTTTTGGGGTTTTTGCAGAAAAGCGAAAAAAATAAGAAAAAACCCTTAATTTTTCCTTCGTTCACACGATTATCAATTCACTTAATATATGAGAGATATATTAAATGTAGATGCGAACACAATATTTGCAAAACATCAATAATTCTTTAAACGCAGAAAATTGGGTTCATGCATCATGGTGAAGGTTCATGCAATCAGGTTTGAAAAAATATCGACAATCGAGACCGTGTTTTAAAAGTATCTGGATTGCTGATGATGATGGTTGAACAATTTGTTTGCAAAAATCCTTCAAATTCCTTAGCGCAACGTCAGGAGCGTGCTGATAACGTGTTGTGGCCTATTTTCTAGGAGAAGGGTGCGGCAAGAAAAGAGAGAGAGAATAGAGAAATGCTTGAGGAATTATGTTATATTGTAGTACATTATTCCTCATGTCAAGTGCCTTTATTTATAGTGAAAGAAGTACAATTACAATAGGAATGTATCTTTAAGATAACAGAATATCTCAATCCATATCTACTAGGATTTACACAATCACATTTAACAAATGTTTATATTATCTACAATAGATAAATGAAAAACTAGTCAGACTGCAATTTTCCATCACCCTTTATAAACATTTAAAAAAAAAAGTTGAAATAACATCTAATAATCATTTCCAATGTAGTACAGAATAAATGGGATTGTTTTGTTTAGGTAGAGTGTATTTTATAAAATACTCATGTCCAATCTTTAACGGCAAAAGTCGGCAGATAAATTTCGCGATCATCAAAAGCTGCCATGGTTGCTTCTTCTCCTTAGTACAACACATTGTCTTTGGAGTGGATCACATTTACCCGTTAAATTCAGCAAAATTCAGCAACGTATGTCTGTCATGCATTAGTGTACTCCAGAATTTTTGCTACGTTGGATTCCAAAAGAATGAATTTCTAGTAGCTAAAATGAGTAGGCCCTGGGGCTATCAGTTGCAGTAGAGTACTAACTATGAACCCTAAACCCTTTATTGCCACATTCCAAATTCAAACTGTCTAATGTGTTCTGAATCTTCTAATCTCACAGCAAAAATAACAAAACGAACATGTTTGCTAGAGGGCTTCTGAGTTCTGTCACAACTACCTCTCCGTTCATATTCAATATGATTATACAAATATAGACAGAAAGGTATACATAACTTATTGGTGATTGGAGGTGACCATCTACGAGTTGCAGAATCTGGAAAAGTATCTCCAGTCTCTCTACCACCCTTTACTAGGTTAGGTCATATAGATACATGATATGAATAGGACCCCTCTTTGGGGTTTCAACATTATGTCCATGATTTTTGTGAGTCTATTTTATTTTTATACGAATTGTGATGTTACTCAAGTCAAGTACATTGTCATGGTAAATTGATCGATAAATTACATTTGATCAGTTGCCAAATATCGTATGAATGCATGTAGGCGACTAATCATAGCAAAATCTGGGATTGTTTTCTCTTGGTATTATGATCGTACCCTACACCCTCACACACCCCACTTGTTTACATGAAGGTGCTGACAACGAAAGCTTTCTTAGTTTTTAGTGGTATGGATGTGATGAATACGAGCAATTGGTAGTTATTATTGAAAAGAAAGTGTAAAATTGTAGTAAGCATATAAAACACAACAAAACCTGACTTAGATGTTGACCTGATCATGTACATGAGGATCATGTTCATGAGTTGCTGAACATAATATAGCCCTCGCCATAAAAAAACCATACACAATAAAATGAAATACAGAAAATAGAGATGAAGTTAAAAATATGCATGCATAAGAAACTTGCAATTTCTTTCTACTACCACCCTTTTATTTCCAAGATTTCTTTCTTCACATCTTGAACTTGATTTACGGTTTTTAATATTATTGGTTCTCCTCCTCCTGAAATCGAGATAGACTTATACCCCGCAATCCCATTGTGGTGTCCTGTAATACAATGTCACGCGAGATATAATTGAAACATATATGACATTGTATTATTAGTCTAGGATGCCACACCTAGGGTGTATGTAATTATTAAGTTATTCCCCCTTAAATCTGCTTCATCAAATCTTCAAATATCTTCATAGCAGAAGTTGGCAAACCCAAAAGCACATTTACGCTTTTCCTATCTTCTCCATGAGGTAGAAACAAACTTACTTCCTTCTCAGGCAAACCCACTGGCCCTGAAAACACAGGCTCTCCCCAGCCAAAGTTAGTTGTGTGAAAACTTAGCTTGGACCAAGTTGTTATCAAAAGGGTTGCTGCCAAAGAAGGCCTAGCTCGTGTCACTTCAAAGTAGTCGACCGCCGACCTCATATAACTGTCTGTCACCATTTTAACCGCCTTATCAACTAACCCAACCGCAAACGAAAACGGATTCTCCAGTAGCTCCCCAGCACTGCACAATGCATGTGTCAACAAAATTGCATTCCCAAAGAACCCTTCTGGTACTGGTGGCTCAAGTTTCGAGCGCCCATCAACAGCGAAAAGAAGCTTCGTTTTTTGATCTGGTCTCATTCTCAAGGCCTCAGTTCTAGCTCTCCACACAAAGGCGGAGAGTGCTTTAAATGTTGTGCACTTCTTAAGAACCCCATCTTCCATGGCCATTTTCTTGAGCTTTTCGAGCTTCTCGGGGTCGAAAAGGAAGGCGCTGTATAGCAGTTCTTCTTCTTCATAGAGCTTGGAGTTTTCAGATATGTCTTCGATCTGAATGAATTCGTCGTGAGGAAACTCTATCTTTGGTGGGTTTCTGGTTTTGAGTATGTTTCTGTCGAGAAATGGCGTAACCTTGAGCGGCAAGCCTCTTGCGATATCACTCCATGAGTTGATAAATTCCATTACAGCAATCCCATCAGACGTACAATGGTTGATACATAGCCCTAGAGCAAACCCTCCGCATGTGAATTTAGTCACCTGAAATTAATTAAACAATCACCTTAGAATTTCTTTTTGACAAAAATACATGTTAAACTACTCTAATATGGGGAGAAGTGATTTGAATTTGAGTGCAAGGCTCTGGCCAACTAGCATAACCTATATATGTAAGGTTAGAATTTATGTCTTCTTATTTTATTTTTAATTTTATCAAATAATACAAAGTTGGACTGTTGTTGTAGGTGGAGGTCATAAGTACTATACCTACTAGTGTACCTTAAAATTCTTTATGCTAGATTTTAACAATTGAAAAACACAAAGTCAACACCATTAGCAATCTCAACAACTTCTTACTCTAGTGTACTAAAATTACAGAACATTAGGCCAAATGAAGACTGTTAATAGTATTATGCATAAATTACAAAAAATCCTTTTATGAGCGGATATATTCTTACAAAAATTAAGGAGAGAGTGTCGTGACGTAGCATTAGCTCTACTCAATACTCGTCATATGTAACATGTGACGATGTTGAGTGAGATGATAATGCTACATCAATGGTGGTGAGCAAAATCGTTCTCTCAAGAGGAAACAAAAATTTGGAAACTCGAACCTGAACTGTCAAGAGAGGAATCTCAAGTATGTTCTTGGCGCCAGGAATATCATGAACCAGATTTCCAAGAGTCTTAGGATCAGGCTTTGTTGTGTCACCTATCTCTCCCATTTCACAGTTGGCTTCAGCTTCAACAAACACAGCACCATCTCCTGTGCAATCCACAATCAGCTTCCCTTCTGTGCTGATAGTTAACTTTCCTGCAAAAGGGTAGTAGTGAACAAGAACTTTTGACAATGCACTCTTTATGACTTCTGCGGCTTCTTCGTTCCCTTTTGAATCTGATTTGAAGCAGTACATCGTTCGGACTATGACCGCAATGTTCTGGTCCAGGTTCGAGAGATAGTACAGACCCTTCTCCGTTTCGGATTCAGGAGGCACCATAGTCGGTTCTTCTTTCTTTACAATAAGCTCAAAGGCTTTGTCACTGATATCCCCCATCACTTAAAACACCGCTGTACTAACCCAAAACACCTAAAGTAGTTAACGAAAAGTAAGAAAAACGCCTCCACTCTTTAAGAAAGAACCAGCGTCCAGTCCAGAGAATAACTGTAAATATGTATATGTAACCAAGAACTTAGCTTTAAAAGTAAAAAAAGCCAAAAGGGAATAAAGAACTACAAATTGAAGCGTACCTGCAATGCTTGAATGTAAGATATCAAGGGGTGATGAATGGTTATGATGAAAACTCAGATTTTGCAATCCCTTTTCAGATGGTGTTGTAATTTATATAGGGAGCAAATGCTGCTACATATTATATGCTCCTGCAGGCTGCAGCTCTGTGGTTATTAATATCTTCTGCATTTTTCAATTCACTAGTTTATGAATTTATTGTTTGCTACCACGCCATTGATTGTTTTGGTTGACAAAAGTTCTGCAGCATGAAAAGGAATTGGTGGGGGCTTATACGCCAAACACTTTTAGTGGAATAGCCCCTCTCTCAGGAAAAAGAAAGAGTCCAAGAAACCATTTTCTTTATTTATTGCTAACTCATAAAGTTTGAAGTCTATCTAAGTATTTTGGACACCGGTGATCTTTCTCTGCAGATTGTTCTGTGGTAGGCTGCTGCACAGTGAACCAGGAACAGTGATCAAGGGGTTAGGGTTGGTGTGGTGGGCATCTAGAAGTTACATTAGGTTGCTTGGTACACTTGCTCTTAATATTAAAAGCCAAAATCTCTCCCAGAGCATAATTAGAGTCAAATTATATGAACTCATTGCCATAATATATGATTAATATGGACCTTGATTGGAATTTGAACAGCTCACAATGGCTTGCTTACAAGTTTCAACCAATCACACAGTTTGAAACTAGAAATTTCAATTAGATTTGGGTTGGGATCTTCTGATAAAGAATTACTATTGAGAGTGTGCATCGGAAAATCAAGGGACTTTACATGTGCTTATAAGAAGTTGGACTATTGTCAATTGGTTTTATGATAAAACTTCAACTTCCTTCGTGGTATCAAAGTCATTTTACACGTGTGTTCAGAGCGGAAATCTTCCAATGCAACTAAAATAAAAAGTTAGCCCTAGCTAGCTACTTTGAAAATGAGATATGATATTCTTATGAATCGTAATTATCATACGCCTTTGAATTTTGCATCAAATTTAAATGTTTTACCATTGAAGCTATAAGTCCGTAACCTAATAAGAAAGCCTTCATTGTTCATTCAGCAAGAAAATTGCATTGGATTATCAAGTCTTATGAAAAGGATAAACCCTTCAACCCTTCCAGCTGGTTTAGAATCTCTATATGGAAAAAGGAATTAGTATAAAATACAAAAATATACCGAGTTGGGTGAAACTTTTCAATCAAACTTTAAGTAACACAGGGTTAATTAACAATGTGGATGAACTTCTTTGGCTCAGCTATAAACTCCACCTTAATTTAAGGGATATGTATTTATCAGAGGATCTATTTCTTTGGCCCAGCCCCGGCAATCAGATACAAAAAGTACAGATCCAGTTTCTTAGCTCAAAAAAGGATAATATTTACAAAATCTGTACATTAATTCTTGGTAAAGTGTACACTCAAAAATAAATAAATAAATAAATCTTGGTAAAGTGAATAACTGGAAAAGAAATGGACAGGAAGAAAGAGAAAACGAGGTGCACGCTGTTTGACAAAACAATTAATTGGGAAAAAAAAATCCTCAATTTGTATCTTCCTTATTTCTTTCTTCACGGAAATAATCATGCGAACTCAAAACTTGAGTTTAAGGAAAGCAATGAGAATTATTTAAGCTACAAGTCTATTACAATTTTTATTTTAATTTAAAATAAAAAAACTGAGACCAAACTAGTTCTTAGTGTAATAGTTTCTCATTTTAATTAACCATATTTGAAGAGATCTCAAGTTCGAATCATTTTCTCGTTGATAACAAAACAAAAATAGTTATTATCTCTTCAAAAACACATATGCTAGGAACGAATTACCAAGATTGAAAGACTAAGAAGGTTTAGGAGAAAAATGTTGTGAGTAAAGCCAATTCTTAGAAAAAATCAATCTAATTATGCTTCGAGCCGGAAATAATGCAAATGGTCAATGGAATTAGGTTTTCGTTAGGCATTACTCAAAGAAATGGTAGAGGCTCGTATTGAACAAAAACTTTGTAGACCTATTATGCTCCAGTCATTGCTGAACATAATATAATGCTACAAATCTCCATCAAAGCGGCTATTTATTTATAATTGAACAAAGGCGAGGACGAAAGTAGGTCTAGAGCCTTACATGGGCTGTTTCTAATGGCTGTGGCTTGAGAGCTTTTTCAGGAGAGGTTCACTATGATGGGGGTACTTTTTTTCCCCTCCCCGTACAAAAACCATAAATGAAATAAAGAAAATAGATATGATCGTTACAAATGCATAGCAATAACAAATAACTTTCAATTTATTTCTACTACACCCTTTTTATTCCCAAGATTTCTTCTTCACATCTTGAATTTAAATTAGGGTCTTGAATATTATTGGTTCTCCACCTCCTAATATCTAGAGAGACTCTTACATATGCACTACAGAATGTCACTATATATAGTGTGTGTTGGACAAATAATACAATGTAACATAGAATAGTTGAAATATATGACATTGTATTATTGGTCTGGGACGCCACATCTAGGGTGTATGTAAGTTCTTCCCCTTAGATATGCCTCGACAAATCTTCAAAGATCTTCATAGCAGAAGCTGGCAAACTCAAAAGCACGTATATGCTTTTCCTATCTTCTCCATGAGAAAGGAACAAACAAACTTCTTTCTCAGGCAAATCCACTGGCCCTGAAAACACAGGCTCTCCCCAACCAAAGTCAGGAAACTTAGCCTAGACCAAGTTGTAATCAAAAGTGTTGCTGCCAAAGAAGGCCTAGCTATTATGTTCATAGTAGTACCTCATGTATCTATCTGTCACCATTTTAACAGCCTTATCAACTAACCCGACAGCGAACAAAAACGGATTCTCCAGTAGCTCTCACGCACTATGTACACAAACAATGTGTCCAAAAAACTGCATTTCCAAAGAACCCTTCTGGTACTGGTGGCTAAAGTTTTGAGCGCGCGTTACCAGCTAAGAGAAGCTTCGTTTTCTGATCTAGTTTCATTCTCAAGGCCTCAGTTCTAGCTCTCCACACAAAGGCGGAGAGCGCTTTGAATGCTGTGCAGTTCTCAAGAACCCATTTTTCATGGACATTTTTTTTTAGCTTTTCGAGCTGTCGAAACGGAAGGAGTTGTATAGCAGTTCTTCTTCTTTGTAGAGCTTGGAGTTTCCGGACAAATCTTCAATCTGAATGAATTCATCGTGAGGAAACTCTATCTTTAGTGGGTTTCTAGCCTTGAGTATTTTCTGTCTAGAAACGGAGGAACCTTGATTGGCAAGCCTCTAGCTGTGTCACGTCATGAGTTGATAAATTCCATAAGAGCTATCCCATCAGACATCAGTAGCGGCTTTGGGGGAGAGCGAAATGTTCGATCGTACAGGGCCCCAAATTTGAAGGGGCCCCAAAATATTTTTGCCATCTAATACTGTGTGTGTATATATCTATTTAAAAAAAGTTTTTTTTGCTTCCACTTTTATGATTCCTCTAGCAAATTAGTAATAGCTTAGTAGTCACTGTCTAGTGATATTTCTCTTCTTATAAGTGGAAGGTATTTCACATCCTTTAATGTAAATAATATTGTTGCATTAAAACAAATAATAATACTTTAGTGTAGCCTGTAAGTATAATTACAAATCAAACTTGTATGCCAATTGTCTTTGCAGCCTCCCCCTTTTATCTACCACGCTATTCTATCTTTCATACACTCACTATTTAGGGACTGGCTACAGTGCTCGCAAGCATTGGATGCTTACACCGATCTCACCCTCATTCCCCCCCCCCCCTCTCTCCTCCCTCCTCCCTCTTTTTAACGGTGAGATCGGTGACAGTATTCAATGCTTGCGAGCACCGTAGCCTACTCCCACTATTTAACCTTAATTTATAATTTCATGTCAATTGAAGAGAAATTCTCAACCACTAAAACAGTTTAAGTAGTTAGAGTGATGCAAACTTCTATTAAGGTAATGTATTTACTAGTTAACATATATTACGATGGAATTGGTATGTTCAGGTATTTCTTGATCTCAATGTAAACTTATAATCAGTGTAGATTTTAAAGTTTGTTTCAAATTTAAATTATTACTTTCTAGCATCAATACATTGCTCTAATTTTTTTTTGGAAGACTATCTTAAGGAGGGCCCCTTTGAAAATTTCGCACAGGACTCTCAAAATCTCAAAAACAGCCCTGTTAGACATGCAATGAGTGATACATAGCCCTAGAACAACCCTCCACATGTGAATTTAGTCACCCTGAAATTAATTAAAAAATCACCTTAACTAGAATTTCTTTTTGACAAGACCCAGGGGTATTGATGTCAAGCTATGAAGAAATAGACCATAAAATGTAACATGAAGAGGATTAGAGCTTGAGAAACCCTTTATGAGCATTACAAAAACATGTGAGAAGGTTTTGCAGATGACACCTCCCAAAGTAGGGTTTTACAAATCTCTCTCACATGCCTTTATAATGCTAATAGAGGGTTTTTCTAATCCTCTCTGTGCTACATTTGTAGTTCATTCCTTCATAACTTGACATCAATCTTTTGGGTCTTATACCTCATCCAAACATACCCTTATTGGACTTTTTTTTTTTTAAGAGATTCATGAGACATAATTAAGCGTTTTTTTAAGAGATTCATGAGACATATTTAAGCGTGGGATCCCATAAAGAGGATTCGAAGAACTTAGTTTAAAAAGTAAGAAAAACAAAAAGAGAATACAGAACTACAAAATTGAAGTGTACCATGACAAATGGTTACCTCAGAATTTGCAATCCCTTTTCGGATGGGGTTGTAATTTATATAGACAGCACCTGGGGCTATATATATATATATAGCTCTTTAGAGCATTTTCACCGGTTGTGGAAAGGCAAAGGTAACGGCAACAAACTTGCCTTTCAAGTCCAAAAAGCAGTTCCACCAGTCTAAAAACGTGAGGGCAACTGGTGGGCCACCCAACGCCCAACCAAAAGCCCTTCCAAGTTTTGCCCTATCAGCCACGATCTGTATTTTTTATTGTGTTTGGCGCGTGCAACACACACGCAAAAAGGAGAGTGAGGTAGACAACTTATGTTGTCGTGGGGCATGCTAGTGGTCCAACCAAAAATTGTTATTCTGTGGATTACACGTGGCGTGTTGTGAGTCGTTGGATTTCAAATTGATTTGTATCCAACGGCCTAAATTAATTCAAAATTAAAATATATTTTTTTAAAAATGTAAAAATGTTTTAAAAATTAAAAAAAATTAAAAAAAATAAGAAAAAACATATTTGTAAAAAATAAAAAATTATTTGACATTCATGTGAATAGTGTTCACAAAGATTATTTAAACATTTTTTAGGGTCGTATTTCGTTTTAATATGCATTTAAAAAATAAAAAGATATATTTGTGAATAGTAAATTAGTAATTGCCCTTGCCCTTGCCCTTGCCCTCCTCCAACGGGTTGAAGTACTCTTAGGGTTTGGTTGATCCTCTTGTAGTGTGTATTACTATTTTCTGTGTTTTTAATTGACTAGTTTATGGATTTATTGTAACGACCCGACCCTAATTTTATTGTATTTTATTTTTTTAACGTGTAAATTTACCAAAATGCCCTTGAACGGGTTAAGTGGAAGTCCTATGTGGACGTTTGAGCTCTTTATGAATTTTGAATTCTTACTTGTTGTATTTAGGTAGTACTTTTTCCTACATGCGCGTGAACACGAACGGGACGAAAATCTGACGTGTAACGGAAACATTACGTACATTTAAATATTATTTCTTGTTATGGAAATATGGTGGTGCGTGTACCAGGTGGGTTCCAGTTGCCCAGCCTAATTTGGGAAAAATCTCTTTTCTTCTCTTTTTCCCTCTGACCTCTCTTTTTCCCCCTAACCTCTCTTTTTCCCTCTGACCTCTCTTTTTCCCCTCACTCTTCTTTTTTCTGCTTTTCTCTCTTCTCCCCTGAAAAAAGTGCACAGTGCACACACAAATTCCTTCGAACCGAGCCAAACCACTACCACCATCTTGTTTGTTGTAACTCACTGAGTTCAACGGTGCAAGCCGATTGCCCAAACTCCGTACCATTTGACAGGAATCGCACACGGAAGAACCAGACTTTTCCGGTGAGTTTCTTGAAAATACTGATCAAGGTGAGACTTCTAACCACCACCATGAGCATACTCGTGTTGAGTAGATGGATTTTCATCCTAAAATCGTGTGTTTTGGTTGTGTTTTAGGGTAGATCGAACCTCTGGTGTAAACCGAGACTTTCAGGCCAATTTCCAACCATTTTCGACCACTTTTTGAACTCCAAACCTATATAATCTTGTTCCTCTTCTCTCTAGCTTCATTTTGACATGTGGATCGTGTAAAATGGTTGAGAAATGAAGAAGTTACTAATTTTTGAAATTTTTCCAGAAACCGACAAGTTTTGGCCAGCAGTGGAAGGCGGCGGCCGGTAGCACCGGCAACCGGAGTAAGTTGCAGCCGCGACCGGTTCAGACCGTGATGTCAGCAAACCGGTTTAAACCCGGTCCAGACCGAGAATATTCCCCAGGTATATTCCTTTAAAGCTGTTAGGAATATTTTGTTAGATTTAACGGAGATACCGAAATCTTTTGTTAAATCTAACGGCGTCAACTAACGCCGTTAGTTTAACCAGCTCAGCTTGACCGCGCGTGAGCCGAGCGCATGGCGCTCGTGAGCCGCACGTGTGGGACGACTTTTTCTACTTCCGTCGACGCGAGGCTACTCGTGACGACGCGTACTACCTCTGAGCAGTACGTATGGTATTTTTCAGAGTGTTTTAGGGCTCCGTGTTGAGCAAACCAAGGATTAATGTCGTTTATGAATTTAATTAGTAACCTTTATGAGTTTAATCATTACTATAGTGATATCTCATATAGGTGAGACTTGCCACGAGGAGTACATGGGTCAGGCAAGGCAAGGCGACTACGACCCAACTACATATCAGTGAGTGGGCTTTGCTACATCTCACTATGATTTCATGACTTATTTTCTATCATGCCATGCTTTTACTTATGATTTAAGTATAAAGAAATTATATTATGTTGAGACTTGTGAAACTGCAATGGCATGATCATGTGTATATTATCTACTCATCATACATGCATTCACCGGTGTCTAGTACTCGTTCGGGCTAGGACCAGCCTTCACGTGTATGTTCAGATCTGCACTGTTATGCTTACTTTGGATCCATTGTAGGTGTCAGCATGTACTAGTCTGCATTAGGCAGCTAGGACTTGTATATGGCGCGATTATCGCCAGCGTCATGTGATCGTAGCACTGAGCATATATCCATTACCCCAGCATGTTCCATGTAGCTACTTTCTGCATGGACTTGTGTGATTGCATATGTCAATGAGCATATTGTATTATATATTTCTATGTTGTTGAGTATGTTATGTGTTGAGAAGTTTTTGGTATTTACTCATACATTTGGCCTTGTTGCCTTTATACTATTTTGACGACGAATTTTATATTATGTTGAGGTAAAGGTGTTTAACCCTATCTTAAACAGTTTTCATATTATATGTAGTATGATTTTGGGAAACTATACATGAATTTTAAAAGAGAGGTTATTATGTTATGAAAAACAAAGGTTTTAGAAATGTTTATTTTTGCCCACTCACAACTTCTGTTTTGCGCCCCTCCAGGACATAGTAGCTAGACTGGTGGTGAGCGCGACCATTCTGGTGTATACGACTTCCGCACGAGACAAATGTAGGATTTCTTCCTTTCACTAGTATGTTTTATCCATCCTATTTAGGATGGGAATAATTCGTACTTTCTTTACTGTATTTTATCTATGCTCTGAACATCTCATGATATGTATCAAGGGTTCTACATATACTTCTGCGCACTCTGCTGCATGATTTTAATAATTACATACTTTGGTTTTATTTTATTCAGAAATTCCACTTAGTTTGCATGACATGGCTTTCATCACCCTCCGGGGTGTCGGCCAGCATGCCTCGATTTCGGTACCCTTCGGGATATCTGGGTCGGGGTGTGTCATTTATCTTTTGCTACCAGCCTACCACCATTAAATGTTTTATTATCGTTTCTAAGACAATTTTTACAAATTTTTATGAAGAGATCTCAAATTCGAATCCTCTTTCGGTTGAATAAAAAAAAAATTATCATTTATAAACCCCATGCTAGAAATGAATGGCCACGATTGAAAGATTAAGAAAATTTAGGACACAATGAATTAGGAGAAAAGTCGATTCCTAAAAAAACAAAATCCATCTAATTTTCGAGCGGGAAATTGATGCAAATGGTCCATGTAATTAGGCCGGAAAGAAAAAGTAGGAGGAAGGGAAGGCCAACATAGATTAGCGAAGCCTCTTGAAAGCAAATTGTCACGGGGGAAAATATCGACTAATTTGGCAAACCAACCAAAGGCTGCCACGAAGGTTTTTTGAGAGGTTTCGAGCATTGCTTGAGAAGTCTCCTCCTCTCCTCCCATTGTTTCTGATTTTTAGCTCTTTTTAGCTCATCTCATCACTCATTCAAATCCGTCCTCCAAAACGCTCTCTCTAAATTTTTCTGTTTTTTTTTTTAACTTTATCTATTCACCAGATCCGTCCTCTGTTCTGCGGGTTCTTCTTGTCTAGATGCGATGGGTTCTATGACTGCACGACTTTGATTTGTGGTGATAATTACGATTTAGTGTTAAAGATTCATTTAGAGTTTTGATTGTTTTGGGTGTATTATATGGTGAAGTTTTAAAAACTGTATACTTTAACGAATCATTGAAACGTGTACAAAAGACAGAAGTATTTTTAAATATATATAAATACATGTATTATATGCAAATTTACTAACTAGAGCATTGGACCATACCTGATTAGGTGAAATTTGCACAACAGATCTGACCTTGTATGTATAGAAAGTTTGGACAAGCGTAAGAACTTCCCTACAAAACTGACTTCAAGAGCTCTCTAATCCCTAAATCAGTAACTTGCATTCTTAAATACTGGCGAGATTAATTAGTCAGAGTTAAACCCCCATGAACCGTTCTGAACTTCCATGTAATTCCAAATTTCAGACAAGGCAGGCAACCGTCAAGCCATGGAACCGCCAAGACGGTTTCATGGGCTCGCCGATTGCCAAGACGGTTTCATGGGCTCATCGATTTGATGAACTTTCCAGGATACGCTTTGACACTGGACTTGATGAGCTCTGGTTTTACAATCCAAGTGTGATGAGGAATTCGGGATGCATCAAATACGAAATCATTGAGGACTCCAAACTCCAATCTGATCTCAATTATTCAAGTTAAAAGACAAAGGGAGGAAAACAAAAGGAGAGATTAAGAAAAATAAACCCACTTACTACTCTATTAAGTCACGGTTACAGCTAAACAACTCTTATAGGAAGGGATTTTAACTTAAAAAAGAAAACAAACCTAACATATGAATTTGAGGTCAGCTCAACACTACAAAGAAGTTAAACAATATGGTACAGGACCCGGACATCCAAAGGTATCGATTCTTAAAAACTGATGATGGCACACACGTCTGAAGGAAAAGTATGAATTACTTGGTTAATGCACAGCATGCGCTACGGTCATGTATAAGCTCTGGCCAACTATGATTTAAGCATCATCTTCGCCCTCGTCATCATCCTCCTTTTCTTCATCCTTGTCCGAGTCATCACCAGCTTCGGCATTCTCCTCTGCTTCTTCTTCATCCCCTTCATCTTCCTCGTCAGTCATGTTGTTAATTACATCTGTAATTATTGCCTTCACCTCTGCTTTTCTATGCATCAAATCAACACTGAAGTGGATACCTGAGGAGTAAATCACGGTTTTACAGTTAGCCAAATAAAAGAGTAGGTTAAGAAAAAAAATTGATGCACACAGAAAGGAACCCTACCAAGTTGCCTGAGAATGTCTGATAAAGTTGCCTGCACCACGCAAATGCAGAAGTGTTTAATAATAGAACTAACACAACTTCAACCATCCACTCAAAGTCATGTTTGCAATGATGAAACTTACAGTATTGAAGTCCACTTCCTTCAGAATATCAACAATTACGGCATGCATATCATCTCTTGTGGGCTCTGGCTTCGGTTTCTTGCTAGCTTTTCCTTTTCCTAGTTCATGCAGGAATTTGATACAATTAAAAGAGAAACTCCTAAAATTCTGAAGACATAAGCATTTCATGGAACAGATCCCCGAGCCAATATTGAAGTATCAGACTAAGTAGGAAGAATCCACAGCAAATAAACACAAAGAAAATCACCTTGATCCTTTGCTGGAGCCTTGGCTGGGGACTTGCTCGACTGTTTCTTGCCAGTGGCTTTTTCCTTGGTATCTTTCGGGCTTTCCTTCTCAGTCTTCTGTTTTTTCGCTGATCTCTTTGCTTTAGTTGTCGAGCCAGACGCTCCTTCAGCATCAGTCGCACCTCTTTTCGGAGTAGAACTAGATTTCTTTGCAGATTCTGTAGGAGGTTTTGCCGATTTTGCAGGGGCTTTCTTCTTAGAAGGTGTTGCTTTGCTACCAGCTTTAGCCTTTGAGCCTTCTTTAACAGTCTTTTTGGATGAACTTTTTGGACTTGACACCTGGTCCTTTGGTTCTTCTTGCTCTTCATCAGATTTGTCTTCATGATCACTTTCTTCATTAACCATATTGTGATCATCATCTTCACCCGAATCATCCTTCACATCTGAAGTTTCAACTTTGTCATCATCCTCCTCTTCATCAGATTTGGATGACTCCTGCTTTTTGTCAGAATTGGGTGTTTCTTTTTGTTTCTATCAAGAAAGAAGGCATAAAGTTAGACTACAAAGTATCACCACGAAAGAAAATGCACGACCCAGTGGCAAAGGCATACGCATTGCAATACATCATCAATTGCTAAGTGCATTGCCAAAGTATCATAATCAGAGTTTAAAAAATTATCAATACAAGTAAATCAATCTAATCAGCAAACTAAAGGCAAACAAGAAGAAAGTAACTTGAGGCCTTTGTTTTCCTCTGGGGAGAATACTTAGGTATAAACCCATACTACAACAGGGATGGCAACTATGCACTTAACACAAGGATCAATGAAAATAAGAGAAAAATGGATTAAGTAACTAATGCATCAGGAAAAAAATATTCCTTCTACATCCATGGCGTTGGTTAGAAATTCATAATTTAATATTGACTAATGAATACACACCTTGGCTGGTGTTTCTGGTGATGCTTCTCCAGAACCTGCAGCCTTACTCGGTGTAGCCTTCCTTCTCCGCTTTTGCCCTTTCTGAAACTCAGAGAAGAACCATGGTTTAACAACCAATGTGATAATTGCACATAGAGCAAGTAAAAAACAGTGGGGAAAAAAACAGAACCTGTTCCTTTTCAGCAAGCAAAACATCAGTTGTAGCATGTGGCGATTCCAAGAACTCCAATAACTTGACAGAAAGATCTTCCTGTAAGCACAGCGTGTCAGATTAGGGGTCACCCATCAACTTTTCAAGCAATGTAAAAAAAATTTCTTGCAATACTTACCTTCTTTGTAGTTCCCTTAACCGGAATATTAAGCAAGTCACAAAAATCCATCAACTTTTCTTTAACACACTTATCAATCTTTTCCTTTACTCTTGCCCTCTGTTTTTCCTGCTGCAAACAGATAAATAAGAATGATAAGAGTGAGCATTGCGAATAATATTGCACCGCGTGAATATCCAAGAAGACCTTGCAGAATATGCAAAATTGATCAAGGTGAGCATAAAACATATAATACCTCATTCTCAACCCACACATAACCTGAAAACTGACTTATATTTTTCTTTAAACTGTGAGCCTGCACAAGAACATCAACAATTAAAACACATCAGAAGATAATAAAACACTACCATAGATAATATGAAGAAAAAGCACCTGAAATCACTAAATCAAAAACAGACACACAAAAGGTAACCTTCGCCTTTTTTCCAAAAAGAATTGTGTGAAGTAATTGCAGGTTGTCATCCGCTTTTCTCTTTGACATCTTGAAAGCCACTGAAACAGTTCAAATATCAGACAAAAATAGGCCAGGTTGCGGTAACACAAAATTTTAAGATAAGTGAATAACAATTTATATGCGTACTATATTAGTTCCCCACATACAACATGAGCTAGAAACTTCCACCTCACAACATACAATTATTTTTTGGACATGTGAAAATTTGTATGAAATCAAAATAAAAGAAAATAACTGGCAAAAACCATGTCAAAATCAACTAATTGACACAATAGCTATCATTAAATCATCCAACTTCACGTCGCTCTTCTTCTATGACTCCAAGAGCAATGCAAATAAAATTGAATGACAGTGGTGCTCTATTATTTGAGCAAATTTGCATAGAATCCTCCATCATACACAACCTCTAATTAATAAAATCATTTTAGTTATCTAATTTATGAACATACACTTGCACCATTTGTTTCAACAAGGATACTAGGTATTCCATATGATAACTCTAACTAGAGGAACAGAACGAACAGCACGATGAAACTCATAACAATAAAATTTTGTTTCTTGTTTTCCAACTTATTTATGTTCATTGTTTATGGATAATACATAGCAGCCAGATGAACATGACTTCATTGGTTGTATACACCCAAGGTTCAATTTTCCATCCGACGCCAGTTCAACTCAAAGAAAGCCACTACACCTTATAATTCCAAACCAATTAAAATCATCAAAACTAATTTTTGCACCACCGCTTAGCTTGTCAATAATGATGCAGTGGAATAGCAAAATACATGGACAACGATGAAAGACAGATCATCAAAAAGGAGTGCTTATAAGTTGTATATAACTGGAAGATAAAATGTATAGTAATATACGTCAATGTCAAAGCGTTTCCCATATCTTAAATGTACTGGGTAGTTCACGCAAATGTTAAACTGAAGCTAAGAACAGAACAACTGACATATTACACATGAATCCAGGTAAAATAAGAAATGAACTACAAGCCCACACAGAATTCTAACCTCTTTTTTTAGTTTTGCTGGTCAATGAGAGAAGGATTTAACTTGAACTAGTGAACTTAAAGCAGCCACCACATAACATGTGCATGTAAAATTTATGCCAAAACCTAAATCTAAGATCCTCTACAAGAACTTAAGATTCAATAACCCAAGATGGACAAATCAAAGCCAAAAGTAGCAGGACAACATTCAGTATCACTATCGCTGTATGCAACAACAGATCAAGATGGTACGCAAAGTTATCAACCATTTCAGCAATTTAAACCATACCAACAAACAATTTAACAAGATCAAAGCTTTCAAAAACATACCATTTGGGATATTCTTAAGTTCTGTACCGCGGCCCTGAAATCACAGAAAACAAGCATAATTCAAATTAGACCAACAAATAACAAATAAAAAGGCATCATTTCCCACCACCATACCTTCTCAATGCTCAAGGCTTTAGTTCCAGAAGACCTTCCGCTCTCTGGAGCTGAGTAGCGCTCAACCAACTTCCTCTCCCTTGTGGGCCTCTCACTCACCGGCGTCACCGGCTCCTTCTCTTTCTTCTCCGCCTCAGCTTCTTTACTCTTCTTGGCAGCCGAGTCGCGGACCCGCTTTTTCGACTCGGTCTGGTCGTTCTCCTCCTTCTTCAAGCTAGCCTTTCGACCCCTCTTAGGCTTCTTCGGAGTTTCCTCACTCTCTTTCTCCTTCTCCTCTTCGCCTTCTTCAACAACCTTCTCCTCCTCGTTCTCAGTCACCTTCTCGGAAGCTTCCAGAACATTCTCCGGCTCCTTCGCTTCTTCTTTCTCTTGCTCTTCTTCCTTAGCCTCCACCTTCGGCTCCTCTGCGGCCTCAGCCTCCGGCTTCTCCTCCACCGGAGCTTCGTCCTCGGGTTTCTTCTCCTCTAGGGCTTCGGACGCCATGGGAACCGAACAGAAAAGCCGGGATCGAGAATTTGACGGAGAATTGTTAAAACCCTAGATTCGTGGGTTTGGGAAATGGAAACCCTAGAAATCACAGAGCTGGAGGGGGGGAGCTACGAGGGCTATGTGAATCTGAATCTTGGAGAGCGACGGGAGGTGGAATTTAGCAAATTGGGAATTTGGGGGGAATTGAAAAATCTGGGGTTTTAATTTTGGAATTTTGGGGGAGATTGGGCGGGCTGTGGAATTGTAAAGGGAGGGAGGGTTTCAAAATTTCATGCCAAAATTTTTTGACAGAGCGGGCTTCTCTGTCTTTTTACTAGTACTATACTACTGCTAGTCAGCTACTAACTAGCCACCAAACAAATTTTGACAGGGTGGTTGCCACGTGTCCATTGTGATGCGGTGATTTCAATTTTGGTCATTCTTGAAATTTTTTTTTTGGTCAAAATCTTGAATCTTGATTTCAATTTTGTGTTTTTTCAAGAATAAGATCAAATCTCGGATTGTTACATCCCGTCCCGGGAATAATATTATTTTATTCCCGGAGGAAATAATGGAGATTTGCCCTTGGTTGGCCTTTGGTTGGCTTTTTTTGCGTCGTAACCAAATGCGACGCATTCACTTGTATTTTCTTGGCGTGCTGCGTCGCTACGAAGCAACGTAGGCCTTGGCCGTACGTCGTTCGAGATAGAACGAATATTTCTGAGAAGCGTTGATTTTCGGCGTTTCCGTATTACAATCTTAGACCAGATTTGAGGGTGGGGCCCATTTGGCAGCGAGCTTTTGGCCTATCCCACACGATTTGTGGGATGTTGTCTGAGCTTTGTCCACATACAATGAACTTGACCATCTTCTTCCTCGCCTCTTCACCGGACGAAACAAAAGCGATCGAAATTTTTGGTAATGTATAGTGGCCATTCACCTTTCTCCCAGAAGCTCACTTTGAGCCATCCTTGATGGCGACAAATTTGTCAATTTCCACGTAGGTGGCAACTGGACCTGCCAACCCGTTAAACCCGAAAACACCAAATTTGATCAAGGCACGCGTGCCTTTCCTTGTCTACGAGCCATCCATTGGCCTTGGGAGACCACGAGACCTTTCATCGTCTTCCTCGGCTCCCAGTGCGGAGCTAGGCCCGCGTGTGCGGTAAGCCTCGAAACCCGGTTACGGGAATTTTCTGGCGGAGTTCGTTCGAACCTCGGCCATTCTTGTTGTTTCGAACCCCAGGTGTATTAAACTAATCACCGATGTCTTCTTTGAGAACCTAGGAGATGTACCCGAGGCCGCAGGTGGCAGGAATCGAGCATACGGTGATCGGTTCATTTGGGCCAAGTGCTTTTCTTGATTCAGGCCAACCTCGGTGATTTTGAACTCACAGGTAGGTAAAATTTGAATCCTCTCTGGCTAAACCGTTTTGATATAAATTTCGTTGAATTTGGTTGAAATGGTGAGTTACAAGCATTTGGTTCAGAGGCCAATTACGATTTAGAGGCGACGGCGACGGCCATGCCAGCTTGGCCGGCAGCGTAGCCGGCGGCCGAAGACGAAGGAGCCGTGAAGCGTCAGCTGATAGCGTCGGCAGCCAAGGTCAGCAGAAGCCTTCTTTGACGTCCAGCCAAACAAACTCGGGCCGCCCAGCCGGCTCGGTGGCCCGTGATGAAGCCGCCGCGTGGCCGCCGCGTGTGGCGTGAGTATGGCCGGCCCCGGAGCGCGCGTGAAGCGCGCGTGGGCCGCGGCTTGGCGCGTTTGAGCGCGCGTGAGGGCGCGTGGAGGAGTCCCAGGTGAATTACTGTTTTCACGGGTCGACTCGTGACCGGCGTGTACTACCTCGGGGTAGTATGCATGTTAATTTTCTAGGTGTTTGGACCTCAAAATTGAGAAAACAAGTGATAGGTTTATTTAATTAGTTAATTCGTTACCTTTGTAAAGGGTGTCAAATGCAGGTGATATCTCGTATAGGTGAGACAGTAGCGGCGTGTGGCGGCGTGTGTGACGGCACGGCGGCCCACGGCGCCGGTTTAGGTTTCCCGGCCCCCGGCTTCCGTTTTCGGAGTTTCGAACGCCGTTTTCTTCGTATTTTCAATTGCTTTGTGTCTTGGGTGTTCCAAAATAGGTTGGGGCGACCGCCAGCTCGGAGGACGTGCGTTTGGACTTCCGGCTTCGGTATTTGTGAGTGGGCCCTTTCCTATTATTTAAATGTGATTTATGTTTGGGAAAATATATTTAGTTTTATGCCTATATTAAATTGTGGTTTAAATGGATATTTATATGTTTTGGAATGCTTAGTAGACTGGTATATTATGTTATTACTCGGTTTTACTAGTTTTGGCTCGGTATATCGGTAGGCCATGGAAATTAGTGAGCTGGGCCCACATTTCCATTTGGGATTATACCATTAAATTGGTGATTTAGTATTGGTTTTGTCTGCGTATTTCTAGTATGCGTTTCGGCCGTATTTTAGGGAATTTAGGGAATTAAGTATTTTAATTCCACTACTAGTACTATTTGTGATTTAGCGGGTTTTTATACCTATGTAATGGCTTTGGTAGTATTTGGGTGAACCTTGGATATGAGTAAATTCCTCTTTTAGTATTTTGGGTTCACCTAGCTTACCTCATTAAGTTAGTGTTTCTATACCTTGGTACCCATTAATGGCGTATTCTGGGTATTTCACGTATTATAGCTATATGGCGGTATTTCGGAGTACGGCCCCAGGAATACCAAATATATGGATTAGTTTGAGGGCATCACTGTCGAAATTACCTCCACATTGTTTTATGTAAGTATTTACGTAGTATGTTTATACGGCTCGACTAGGTTGCTTACACGGTGTTGTTGTCTTGTCGGGGCCGGGACCGACGCTTCACGTGATGGATCACATGCCTTAGATACGCTGTATGGACCCGTAGTAGGTGCCCGGCCCTGTTCTGGAGTGAGTATGGGCGACTCGAACTCGGGTGATAGCGGTGCCTTGTAGGCTTCACGTGATCGTAGTACATGAGCGCCTTATTATTATACACCCGGCTGTTCATGGCGGAAAATATCACAGTATGAACTTGTGTGTTGCAATACCTCACTTGAGCATTTATCTTGTCGTCTTGGATTGTGGGGCGAAGCCACTTTCACGTGATTGTTCACACGCACCACGGCTAAGCTATGAATCCATAGTAGGTGCCAGCATTCTAGGTCGTATGGGCGACTCGAACTTTGTTGTGATGCGCGGATGCGCGGCTTCACGTGATTGTGTATACGGCGTTATATTATAGTTTTATATTGTGGTGTTTTCACTTGGATTTTCAACGATGCCACGGGGCATTTATTTGGTTTACGGGTTTTAGTAGATCCTTATTTATGAACCTTCGGGCAAAGTATTTTTACTGCTTAGAACGGTGACTTCTGCCGTTTCGGACGGTAAGTATATTTCCGTCTTTACCTCGTTTTTCTACCCTCTCTCTCTCTTATTATAGTACGTTTTACGAAACGGTTTTCCAACCAGCTACTTGATTTTGACAGAGGGTTTTATTTTGAGAAAACAAAGGTTTTTACAAAAATGACTATTCTTGTGGCTACTTCTTGTTTTGCGCCTAGGATTACAGTGGTACATTGTCGACGTTCGAGGCGGTGGTATGACGAAGGCTTAAATTGCTTTGGTATTTTAAATACTACGTATCTCAGTACTTTGTCACGATTCTTTGATATAAATTCTTCGCACATACATTTGTGTACACATTGATCTTAATTTATTCAAATATTTCTTATTTCTTTCAAATTGGCTTTCGTCACTGCGTGGTGTCGGCGGCACACTCGACTTTTGGGTGTCACGTGTACATCGGGTCGGGATGTGTCGGTGGTATCGAGAGCGAGGATTCACTAACCTATGCTCTTCCTTCGTACTACGTGCGCAATCGGTTGGTACCGAGACTTCAATTTCTTGAATGCACACTCTTGGATTTGAGAAATTCTCCAGGAACTACACACCTTTGGTGTATTGTTTTTTCCTTGGAGTAATTCTAAGTTCTTTTGTGTCATACCATATCGACATCACCAACGCGTAGTTTCCGACGTTTACCTTCGGACGACTTGGACGTTTGTGTGACGTTAGACGTTTTCTTTACCAACTTGCGTTGGAATCGCCTTTGAATTGGAAACTAATTCGGTTATGCATTCATATTCTCGGTGTGGTGTCGGCTTGACACAACGGATGATTTTTCATCAAGTACTCTTCTCTTGGGCGACGCTAGGCGTAGTTGTTGGCGGAACTTGTGTTCGTGTCAGTAATCCTAATGGACTTAATTCGTGAGACTTAGTTTCACAAATTCCTTGCAGCGACGGTGCTTTTTACACTTTAACACTACGGGTGACGGTTGAACAGCGGCGTTGTTTAGCTGGACGTGCTGCCTTTTCTTGTGGCTGATGGCGGCAATCGGCGAAAATGTTGGAGACGTTTTCCTCCCAAATTATTCCAATCTTTCCATTTTCATCCAGGAAATGGAAAATTTTCACCAAATGAATTCCTTGTACGGTACTTTCACTTGCGTATTATTACTTGATGACTCTTCGATGATAAATGTAGAACTGTCGATTCGGCTTTTCTCGAACAATTCGTGACCCTTACTTTTGGTAGTTGGGACAATTTCCATCTTCGTGATGTTGTTTCACGAGTGTGGAGTCTACATTTGTTTTGTTTGTCGTGACTCAATTCTCTTCGAGCGTTGAAGAACTTTCGTGCTTGAAGTCGGCACTTTCTTTCCACTCGCTGACTTTTGTCATTCAAATCGTCAATCTTCCCACTTGTGCATGTGCGGCTATCAGGCTATTATTTACGGCGACGGTATGAATTGCGTATCCATAGTGGCGAGGAAACAAACCACCGAGACGGAACCCGGAAACGAGTATTAGCCCCAGAGGCTTGAATTCCTTAGAACTCAGGCGAGAAGCCGGTGTTTCAGGTCGAGTTCACATCCCCGAGGGTGAATCGAGCTCGGCATGGCTTAAAATGGCACAGGATCGTTACTGGAATCGACCTCTTTGCACCCGGTAGTTGGGTATGGCGGTCATTCTTTCGGTCAGAGAATCTGTCTTTTTCAATGTGAAAGTTGTTTCTGAATCATCCGGTGGTGGAGTGACTTCACGTGCTTGTGGAGGTTACTTCGCGATGGATCCTATTTCGATTCTTGATTAACTCCACCGATCCCTGCGCTTGGAATGCCATCGGCGTGACACTTGTCATGTTGGCGAGTGTACGCGAAGAAATTCAAGAGTGCCATGTACGCGGACAATTGGGACACGGAGTAACTTGATGTCATGATCTGGCAAAAATCAATCTTCTTTGTTAGATCCGGTTATTTTGGACGGAACAGTTTTCTCCGATAACTTTACTTTCGGTGGACGTACATTGCCAAGGCAATGTCATTCCATCTCTGGAGACCTTTCTCCACAGTGTTTGGTTATTTTACTCACGCTATCTGGTGGTGCTGGCAGTTAGGTGTGGGCTAACGGGCTTTTAGGCGAGTTTGTACTTTTGACCGGCGGGATGCAGCAAACGATTCGTCTTGTTTCGGAAGCGTTAATCTCTTTTGGGATTTTACTTGAATCCAAATGGATCGGAAATCTCTTTTTTACTACTTGCAAACTATTCACACTCTTGTTTACTTTCAGGTACTCGACCATATTGTTCATAAGGGTGCGATTTGAAATCGCTATGCCATGAGGCAAAGTTTGTCTTGTTCTTTGGGGTTGTCGGTGATCTTTCTGTTATCATCATTGTCAGTTTGTTTGCCAATCCATTCCTGGATCTTCGTGGTTTTCGACATGATCATAGGAATGGATTGTTACCCATTCATGCCGGTGTGGATTGTTGGCGGAGGTTGATCACCTTTGCCACACAGCGTACAATTGTGATGTTCACTTGGCTGTCTTAGGAGAAATCGACTTGAGGGCGACTTTCGTTCTGGTCTGGCTGGCTGTAAGTTAGGGCTTGTGATCGTGGTATCACATCATTCGAGCGTTGGAGGAAGGAAATTAACACTACCGTGTTAACGACCTACAGGTTGTCGGCAGATCTTCCAGGAAGTTTTCGACGGTCTGCACAGGTTACCCACTTTGATAAAGTAAGAAGTCATATCGATCCTTCAGTATTGATTGTATCTCTTTTCCACGCTACTCTTATCTTTTGGCTCCACTTTGAGTTGTGTGAGTGAAAAGAAATCTCTACTTACGAAACTTTCTGTCGAGTGTTCCAATCTCGCGCTAACGGTGGGCTTAGGTCTTGTTCATTGAGAAGCGAGTGAAGGTATTAGGCTGCATCGATTTAGGCAATTTATTCGGGTGACGACTAAAATCGTTATCTCGCCTAGAATCGATGATCTCTTTATTGACTCCGAAGTGCACAATCTTTCTTGAATCGATCGAGGTGATTGTTTTCAGCCAGGATCAGGCGTTATCGTTCACTTGACCAGCTTTACAGACCGTTCTTGAGCCTTACGAGTTAACTGTCCCGCACCTTTCGGGATGTGATCGCTGACCAACTTTCATGAACTTGTTGACTCGAAGCTTAGCTCATTGCCTCGTGAGTTTGTGATAGATCTTGGGTTGACTTTGCAGCGTATTCCAATTGCAGGACGATCATGCGAAAAGAAACCTTTCGCATGGTACAGTGAAGTTTAAGAGAGTCTTGACTTGTACGATTCCTAACCCTAATCATGTGTCCTTTGCTTGGGACAACGATTTCTGGCAGTTGCGTTCTTGTCGATCCCTGAGATGGTTGCGGTGGCGGGGATCTCGGAGCGGCTTATGAGATGGGTTACAGATTCGAACCTTCTTGGCTTACTTAGGTTTTCATAGACGTTTCGTGAGTGATTTCTTTTACGATTGCTCACGCCTCTCACGAAACTTGCCGGGAAAATTCTAATTCGTGGAGCGCGACCACGAGCAAATTTTCTTGGCCCCTTTCCCGAGTTTGAATTACAATTCTTACCACTTGTATTAGCTTTCCAAAGACGGCGGTACCTCGTGACCTACGGTGATGCACATCCTTTGAACGGGTTCGTGCGTGCTAATACAACATGGATGAATGTCGCTCATGCCTTCGAGCCAATTGGCTTAGCATGATATGAATTATCGCACCACGTGTTTTAGTACAGTTGCCACGATTATCTTTGTTAGAAGTTACGCGACATTTGCACTTTTGGTGAGACCGTGTAGGCCAGTCAGCGACCTCAAAGTTTGAGGCATCTCTCTTCTCTGGGAGACCTCGATCCCGATCAAAGATGGATTGGTGATGAGTGACTACGGTGCCTTATCAATTACCCTCCCAGTCGTGCAAGCGTAGTAAGCCGGTGCCACTTTATCGGAAGTCGCCGGACGGCGGTGCTACGTTGACTAGTCGTTTTCCTCTTTTGATTGAATTTACCGTAGCACGGTTGTCACATTGAGTTGTTGTGGTGACGGACGTTCTTAACCAGCTTTCGGTTAAGACAAGTGTTGTTTACGCGACGGCGTGCAGGGGAGCATTTTGGGGCGTTGAGTGTGGCCCCATTTTCTCGGATGCTACCTCGTTATGCTGCTTATGGAATTTTGAGATAGAAATTTTTTATAAGAGGTAGATGTTACATCTAGTCCAGGAATAATATTATTTTATTCCGGAGGTGCAAAATGGCAGTTTGCCCTTGGTTGACCTTCGGTTGACTTTTTGCGTCGTAACTCGTACAGCCCAGCGTTCACTGTATTTTGCGACGTGCTCGTCGCTACGAACGCGTAGACGCGGCCAGTACGTCGTTGATTTCCAGAGCAGATATTTTTACGGGCGTTGATTTTCGCGTTTCCCGGTATTTAATCTTGAACTGATTTGAGTTTTTGGGGCCATTTGGCAGCATGAGGCTTTTTGGCCTATCCACGATTTGTGGGATGTTGTCTGGGCTTTGTCCCATACAATGAACAGCCATCTTCTTCCTCTTATATTTCCACGGACCAAAACAAAGCGAGTCAAAATTTTGGTAGTAGCGCGTGGCCATTCACCTTTCTCCCAGAGCTCACTTTGAGCCATCTTACGATGGCCAACAAATTGTCAATTTCCTGTGAGTGTAACCTGGACCTGCTGACCCGGTAAAACCCCGGAAAACACCAAATTTGATCCAGGCACAGGTACCTTTCCTTGTCTCTACAGACCATCCATTGGCCTTGGGAGACCACAGACCACTTCATCGTCTTATCGGCCCCAGTGTTGGAGCTAGGCCACGTGTCAGTGGCTCGAAACCCGGTTTAAGGAATTTTTGGCGAGGAGTTGATTTCGAACCTCGGCCGTGTATTGTTTTGGTGGTGTATTAAACTAATCATGATCATCTTTGCTTGAACCTAGGGAGATGTACCGGGCTACTGGGTGGCCAAGAATCGAGCATCGAGTGATCGGTTCATTTGGGCCAGAGGTCTTTTCTTCAATTTAGACTGACCTCGATTTTGAACTCGAGTAGGTAAATTTGAATCTCTACGACTCCGACTTCATTTTGATATAAATTTCGTTGAATTTGGTTGAGAAATGGTGAGTTACAAGCATTTGAAGTTTCAGGCCAATTCGATTCGGCGGCGGCGGCGGCGGCCCGGCCGCCGCAGCCGGCCGGCCCAGATGGCAACCGAAGACAGCCGTGGCCCAGCGTGCGATGGCGTCGGCTCGCCAGGCTCAGCCACCGCGCCTCTTGGCGTCAGCCAACCGCTCGAGCCCGTAGCCGGCTCGGGCCCGAGCGCCCAACGTGGAAGCCGCGCGTGAGCATGGCGTGGCGTAGCGTGGAAATGGCCGCCCAGGCGTAGCGTGGCCGCGCGTGGGCGCCCGGCTTGGCGCGTTTGGCCGCGCGTGAGAGGCGCGTGGGGAGGAGTCCCAATTAGTCTGTTTTCACGGGTCGACTCGTGACGACGTGTCTTACCTCGGGTAGTATGCATGTTAATTTTCTAGGTGTTTTGGACCTCCAAATTGAGAAAACAAGTGATGAGTTTTATTTAATTAGTTAATTACGTTACCTTTATGAGATTAATCAGATGCGGTGATATCTCATCTCGTGAACCTAATAGCGACGTGTGGCGGCGTGTGTGACGGCACACGACGGCCTGGCGCGATTTTGGGGTTTCCCTGACCGAAACTCCGTTTTCGGGTTCCGGCAGCCGTTTCTTCGTATTTTGATTAACATTAATCTTGGGTGTTCCAAAATAGGTTGGGCGACCCTTGAGCGCTCGGACGTGCGTTTGGACTTCCGGCTTAGCCCGGTATTTGTGAGGTGGGCCCTTTCCTTTATTATTTAAATGTGATTATGTTTTGGGAAAATATATTTGGTTTTATGCCTATATTAAATTGTGGTTTTAAATGGATATTTATATACGAATGCTTGGTAGACACAGTATATTATGTTACTCGGTTTCTTGGTTTCGGCTCGATATGTCGGTAGGCCATGGAAATTAGGCTGGGCTGGGCCCACATTTCCATTTAAGGAATATACCATTAAATTGGTGATTTAGTATTGGTTTTGTGCGCGTATTTCTAGTAGCGTTTCGGCCATATTTTAGGGAATTTAGGGAATTAAATATTTTAATTCACTACTAGTATATTGTGATTTGGTTTTATATACCTATGTAGTGACTTTGGCCAGTATTTGGAGTGAACCTTGGGATATGAAGTAGTGAAATTTCCTCACAGTATTTTGGGTTCGCTAGCTTTGCCATTAAGTTGGTATTTCTATACCTTGGTACCCGTGGCGTATTACGGGTATTTCACGTATTATAGTATATGTAGTATTTCGGAGTACGGCCAGAATACCAAATATATGGATTAGTTTGAGCGTCACTTATCGGAAATTACCTCGCATTGTTTTATGTAGAGTATTTTACGTAGTATGTTTTTATACGCTCAAACTAGGTTGCTTACACGGTGTTGTTGTCTTGTCAGGGGGCGGGACCGGCGCTTCCATGATGGATCACATGCTGCCGTCGCTCACTTTATGGACCCACGTAGTAGGTGCCCGGCCCTGTTACAAGGTCGTATAAGCGACTCGGAGCTCGGGTGATAGCGATTAGCGCTGACTTCACGTGATGTCGTAGTACATGAGCGCAACTATTATTTATACACCCGGCTGTTCATGACCGGAAAATATGCTGTATGAACTTGTGTGTTTGCAATACTACTTGAGCATTTATCTTGTCGTCTTGGATTGTGAGGCCAAGACCACTTTCACGTGATTGTTCACCGCACCACACGCTTCCTTTATGAATCCCGCTAGTAGGTGCCGGGCTGATGCAGAGTCGTATAGGCGACTCGAACTTGTTGTGATGCGCGGATGCGCCGAGCACCACGTGATTGTGTATACGAGCGTTATATTATAGTTTTATATTGTGGTGTTTTCAGATTTTCAGCGATGCCACGGGGCATTTTATTTGGTTCTGGTTTTAGTAGATCCTTATTTTATGAACCTTCGGGTAAAGTATTTTTACCTTAGAACGGTGACTTCTGTGGATTTCGGACGGTAAGTATATTTAGTACTTACCTCGTTTTTCTACCTACTATTATAGTACGTTTTACGGAAACGGTTTTCCAACCAACTACTTGATTTTGGCCGGCGAGGGAGTTCTTATTTTCGAAAACAAAGAGTTTTTACAAAAGCCAAGCTGTGCGGCCACTCACCTTTGTTTTTGCGCCCCTCTCAGTGCAGTAGGTTTGGAAATTTGTCGACGTTCGACGGTGAGTATGTGAGAAGGCTTAAATTCTTTGGTATTTTAAATCTTTCTGTATGCAAATCTTTAATACGATTACGTATAAGAATTCTTGCTTTGTACATTTGTGTACACACATTGATCTTAATTTATTCAAATATTCTTATTTCTTTCAAATTGGCTTTCGTCACCTACGTGGTGTCGGCGGCACTCGACTTTTGGGTGTCCACGTGTACATCCGGGTCGGGATGTGTCACGGATGCATGAGTAAATATTTTTTAAATACTATGGCCGAGGAAGAAAAATCCGTTATTGATGATGTTAAGAAAATTTTGGATTAGTTGTTGATGTATCTAGTGAATCTCTCAAAAGAAAACAAGTGATTTTGATAATAATTGAATTCATACATTATTTATCAGTATATGGACAATATCTCTCGAGCACTGATTTACGTTTAGTATCAATGAGAAAAAAACCAGAGCACCTAACAACATATCTTCACAAACCAAAAACTATTTCATAAGGGGGTGACATAGAGATCCTACTATTCAAGCCTTTTTTTTAATGTTTTTTCTGAAAGTCTAGAGAAAATTGCAATAAATTTAAATTCAATATTAATTGGGTCGGATCACAACCTTTAATCAATTTAAATTGAAAAACCCTACATCAAATCGGATGCAAATTTGCTAAATATTATAGTTTCGAACACAACGTCTCGTCATACGCCACCCCGCACGTGTCTTTTATAATGTACCGCGTTTCAGATTGGATAAACATAAACTGAAGCCCAACTCAAAAAGAAAAAGTAAGGCCCACAATTGCGGCCCAGAACAACACAAACTCAAGCCAACAGTCCCAGGAAGATCCGACCGGATCCAACTAATCGGATAAAAACCCAAATTCGGCAATAGGGCCACCTATATATAGTTCACACTTAGCGCCACCCGAGAGCTTCAGCTTGGTTTTAGGGTTTCTTCATTCGCCGTAAACCCCAGAAGGCCACTGAAGATCTCAGCCACCCGAAAATGGTATTCTGCATACCCTAATTTCATCCCCTTCTTCTCGTTTATGCTCGAATCTTGTGCTGTATTCGAATAATTTTCACTTGTATGTATGCGTGCCTGTATTTTCTGATTTTTTTCATCCGTTGGTGTGAAGTGTAGATTATCAGATAATCTGTGGGCCTTGAAATCTCGTTAATTAGTATAATCGCGGTGTTTGTTTGTGTTAATTGGTACTGATTAAGCTTTATCGCTTTTGATGTTTACCTTTGATGAATATATGTATGTGTGAGTGATAGTGTGATTAGTGAGGAATCTCAGTGGAAAAAGAGGGTAATAATGTAAATAAAAAATATTTTGAGGCTATGTTGGGAATTAGCCTCTGAGAATTTGTTTTCCGAAAGGTGGAAGACGTTAGAATTATCAGCTGGGGCTTTGTGGGATAGATTTGGAGACCATTATGTGCATGCTGTTTTCGAGGAATTTTGAATTATGAATTTTAATTCATTTGTTCATCAATTTGATTGTTGTTTTATGGAGCTTTCTGTTAGCATTTTTTGTTACGGAATTCCGTAAATGTAGTGACTTGAATCAGTCACGGAAAGCACGTTTTGGATGGCACTGGTGTTGTATCATTTGTTAAATGTGATTGTGACTTAACACCAAATAACTCTGGGACATGATCAGAATCATAGTTACTTTTTGTTTGGTTTCATTTGTTTTAATTGTCTCACATTCTTTTGTCTTGCAGGCTCCCAAGAGAGGTGTGAAACCGGCAGCACCTGCCAAGAAGAAAACTGTATGTTCCATTGCTCTTGATTTTCTCATTTGTTTATGGAGCATTAACTTATAAATGTTTTTGCAACTGGTCAGTTCTTGAATTTTTTCTTAATTAATGTCTTTAGGAGAAGGTTGTGAACCCACTATTTGAGAAGCGTACCAAGCAGTTTGGTATTGGTGGGGCTTTGCCTCCTAAGAGAGATCTGCACCGATTTGTGAAGTGGCCCAAGGTTGTCCGTATCCAGAGGAAGAAGAGGATCCTTAAGCAACGTTTGAAGGTCCCACCTGCGCTTAACCAGTTCACCAAGACTCTGGACAAGAACCTTGGTATGAAACTGACCATTATGATTTCTTGCTGCTTGAGTAATGTAATTGTTTAGGATCGTTTTAAGTTGAGTGTTTGAAAAGGTCTGTAAATTCTTAACATCACCAAAAAATGTATTTTTGGGCAGATGAACACACGTTCACTTCCTGCTGCTTACTCATCTGGGAAAGGAAAATGTTTTCCAACATTCACATATTTCTACCTCTGTGCCCTTTGATTCTTGGTGAACATTCCGTTCAGTATCTGATTGCGATATTCACATAATAGTATTGATAGTTGATTCTAAGATCTGTAGCTCTAAAATTACTGATTGAGTGGTTCCTGAATGACCCATCCATTTAAGTTTCCTTATATGGTCTGATTTTATAAAACATAGAAGGTGGAGTTGTAGAGGAGGTCTGAAGTATTAAATTAGTTTTACTACTCCTGTTTGCAAATAATATTTTTTTGTGGATAAACGCTTACACCGCAAACAATGCTAATATTTGTAACACTGCTTGCAGCTACAAGTCTCTTCAAGTTGCTTCTGAAGTACAGGCCCGAAGACAAAGCTGCAAAGAGGGAACGTCTTCTGAAAAGGGCTCAACAGGAATCTGAAGGAAAAACTGTTGAGGCAAAGAAACCTATTGTTCTGAAATATGGACTTAACCATGTCACCTACCTGATCGAGCAGGTTGGTAACACATCATATTGATTTGTTCCTTCTAGGTTCCAATGAATGAACCTTGACATATGTCATAAGTTATGCTCACTAATGACATGGTTTCCTGCCCTTGTTGTCATCCTCACAGAATAAGGCTCAGCTTGTTGTTATTGCTCATGATGTGGACCCTATCGAGTTGGTTGTGTGGCTTCCGGCCTTGTGCAGGAAGATGGAGATCCCATACTGCATTGTGAAGGGGAAATCCCGTCTTGGAGCGGTATAGATCTGTAATTTTGTCTGTTATTTTTAATCAAACACTGGATTCTATGTCTTGCGGAAGATTTTAATGCATCTATTGCCTTGCTGACAGCTTCTCCACAAGAAAACTGCTGCTGCACTTTGTTTGACCACTGTTAAGAATGAGGATAAGCTTGAGTTCAGCAAAATTCTGGAGGCTATCAAGGTATATTTGAAGATTGATTTTTTATTTTTTCACTTTATTTAACAAATTTATCCGTCATAATGTAACACTTGATTTACCTCTCCCCATTGTTACTTGTATGTGATTTAGGCCAACTTCAATGATAAGTACGAGGAGTTAAGAAAGAAGTGGGGAGGCGGTATCATGGGTGCCAAGTCACAGGCCAAGACCAAGGCGAAGGAGAAGCTCTTAGCAAAGGAAGCCGCACAGAGGTTGAACTAAGAGTATCTTCCAGCGTGGAGGGTGCTCGTCATTTGGTTGTGTCGTTTGTTCTTTCGAAACTAGTCTGTTACCCCTATTATCACACTTACAAATCAAGTTTAACTTTGTAACACTCTGGTTAGAGTGTGGATATGCTTTTTGATAGACCATTTGTAGCATCTATATTTCTCTTATCTATTTTCGTCCAAATTATTTCACTTTCACCAACCATTGCCACATTGTCTGCTTTGAATCTTTGATCAATGCTGCTAGTTTGGTGTTTTGGGACGGGATTCTCACCCGGATCACTCTCCTGTGACGGGCGAGAAAGATCCCGGGGAGTAAAAAAGGTTATATAATGTTTCCTCTCACCTGGTTATACTGGTTTAACTTTGTAAATTATGCAAACCATCTTCAAGTTGAGAGTACAAAGATAGTAAGACGGCTGTTAATCCACCTACACCCCCACATTGTGCTACAACATTGAATTCACCAAAAACATGTGTTACTCGAACTTGATGCTTCTTTCAAAATCAGTGTGAGTTGAATTTGATACCTTTTCCAACCTAGTGGAAATCAGGTGGCGTATGATGTGAGTCGAACTTGATACATTTTTCAATCAAGTCAAAATTAGGCGGCGCTTGACCAATTGATCAATGTACATGTGTTAAAAGTAGTCAATTTGTTTTCAATTTTCGCTTGAGGGAGAGATGATGAATGTTCACTTCTCCATATGAAACTCACGAGTTGAATAGTTAGTTGTTATGGGGATGGGGTCGGTGGAGATCGAACGCACACTATAATGCATATGCATGATTGTTTTCTGTCACTACGGTAAAGTGTCATCTACAAATGAATAATATTTGAATAAAAAATTTTCATTTTTCTTATTCAGCATAATCATAAATTAAATTTGTAATTAGCTACTTTGATTCATTTTTGGGTTTTGGTTGCACTTTTGATCATTTTTCCACAAATTTTCTCTTTGATCAAATTTTCTTGTGAAAAGTCCATACTACCCTTCATTGATCAACATGTCCTTCATTGATAAAAAATCACAAAAAACACAACATCCTAACTACACCCAACGACAGTCTCAAATCCATTCTCAGACCCATTCCTTCAATTGCTTCGCCTTTACTAATCAAATTTGAAAAGGTTAAGAACATCTGAGACACCATGAAAGTAGATGGGTAAGCTTCTGATTGGTCCACCTCTCATATCCATTCTCTCTCTCTCCCTCCCTCCCTTTAAGATGTAAGATCCAAGCTAGTGTAAGCATGCCTGTATAAAATTGTTGGATACACATATATTGTTTTTGGGGCGGGGGAAGTATACATGTGTTTCGTGTTTGGTATCCAATGCATAGAAATTATATTATTCGTTTAGTAATCTCTCTCTCGTTGGAGTGTTGTTGGGGCGTCATAAGATTGTTGTTGTGATTGTGTTCGTTCAAAATCATAAAAGGGAAAGTATCGTTGGAGTGTAGTTGTGGCGTCGTTGTGGTGTTGATATTTGAATGGTGGTTCAACATTGAAAATATGAGTGTCGTTGGGTTTCATTAGGGCGTCGCTGCGTTTTTGCCCTCTTTCTAATGAATAAAGGGTATTAAGGATTTTTCACTGGCAAATTTGATCAAAAAGAGCAATTTTGTGTGTGAGAGGGATAAAAAATGCAACCAAAATAAAAAAAAGAAGATGAAAGTAGCTAATTTTCCTAATATATTTTAGGGTTGTCACGTGAAACTCACGTGGACTCTCAAGATCCGATCCCACCTACACCACAGCCGCAGGATATACCTCGAGTCACAATCTGATTGGTCCGTGACCCAAACCCCTCGCCGAATCGCTGACCAAGCCATTGATCGAAGCACAAACTATTGAGATTAGAAAGCGAGCGAGAGAGAGAAATCATTCGGACCCAACTCAACGACACGACTCGGCTCACTTACCTGGTCCGAAGTTATGGAACTCGCTCCACACGACCCGGGTTCTAATCCGCTCCGACCCGACGAACCAGAGCTCGACCTCTACTCCATCCCACGCCACTCTAGTAAGTTTCCGCATCCCGCCCTTTCATCTTTTCGAAAACCCTAACATTATCCCAAATTCAAAACCCTAATTGCTCCTCCCCATGAAGTTATCTTCCCAAATTGTCAACTGGGTCTGTTAATTTTTGATTGAATTGTTGGTTAATGTATGTGATTGAGAAAAAGGTATGAGCTTTTTTTGGTTTTGTTTGTTGCCAGGCTGGTTTTTGTGGGATGAGATTCATGAAACTGAGAGAATTGCATTGAAAGAGTATTTTGATGGGAGTTCGATATCGAGAACTCCGAAAGCGTACAAGGAATACAGGGATTTTATCATTAATAAGTACAGGGAAGATCCTTCTAGGAAGCTTACATTCACTGAGGTTAGGAAGTCGCTTGTGGGTGATGTTAGTTTGCTTCATAAGGTGTTTAATTGCTTGGAGAAGTGGGGGTTGATTAATTTTGGTGTGAATTCGGGTGGCGGAGGGGGTTTTGCGGCGGTGGGTGAGAAGAAGTGTAAGGTTAAGGTTGAGGATGGAGTCCCTAATGGGATCCGAGTGGCTGAAATGCCGAATTCGATTAAACCTATTTTGCCAGTTTCGGGTCAAGCTAAAGTTGGGGAGGTTGGGGGTGGTGGAGGTGTGAGTAGAATTGGGTTTCCTCCATTGGCATCATACTCTAATGTTTTTGGTGATTTGAAGGAGGGGTTGGTTTGTGGAAACTGTGGTGGACGTTGCGATTCTGGACACTACAAGTATAGCAAGGTATTTTCTGTTCAATTTATATGTAATGAATTTGTCCCTAGCTTTCTGTGCCGAAACTTTATAACTTCTGTGTGTATTTGAATTACTATATTGGCAGGGTGATTTTTTAAGTTGCGTTAACTGTTTTGAAAATGGAAAGTATGGGGAAAACAAATTGAGGGATGATTTCAAGTTAAATGAGGCAGTTGAAAAGAGCGGTACTAATGGAGCTGAGTGGACCGAATCAGAAACCCTATTACTTTTAGAATCTGTTTTCAAGTATGGGGATGATTGGGAGCTTGTTGCTCAAAATGTTCAGACCAAGACCAAATTTGATTGTATTGCTAAGCTCGTTGATCTGCCTTTTGGGGAGCTTGTGTTGGGTTCTTCTTACAGAAAAGGCAATTCTAGTGGCTTTAGTGCTAATTTGGACTCTACTAAGCGAGTTCAGTTATCTTCAACTGAGTGTCAAGAGACTATCATAACCAAGAGTCAGTTGCATGAGCAGACAGATGATGGCAAGCAGAACGGAGACACTTTGAGTGAAGGTCCCCCTTTGAAAAGACAGCGCATTGCTTCTCTTTTGGATGCTAGTACTTCACTGATTAAACAGGTACCTAACTTCCCAACCCTATAAAGTTTAGACTAAAATGGTTATGAGGGCTCCAGTTAAGTTGCTAATGCTTCGGCATATCTTCACTGGAAACATATATACATGCACACACGAATGAGGAAAGAAAAATGTGTAGATTGATTTCATTATTTTGCTTCATTTAGCTTTTTATAACTATTCTTTCATATTATCATATGCTAATTATGGCCTTTTATTCTATTACAAAATATTAATGTTGTTTCATCATTAGGTAGCTGCCATGTCAACCATGGTTGGTCCACAAATTACAGCTGCTGCAGCTGATGCGGCCGTTAATGTGCTTTGTGAGGAAACCTCATGTTCAAGGGAGATATTTGATGCTGATGACGATTCAATTACTATTGGCTTGTGGTCTCCTGCTAAAAACTGTGAGACAGAGAGGTTATTTATCCACTGGAATATGCTTTTCCAACTGATGCTTCAGATATATATATATTTTTTTGTTGCTGTATTATGTTTGGTATTACAGTTCTGAAATTTCTTGTTTCTTATCAATTTCAGAGACCAAGATGGGGATTCGGAAATGAAGGAAAAGCCAACCGAATCAGGTACTTGCAGTAAAGCCAATTATATGACATGGGTTTTACAGTTTACTACAATCAATTTGGAATACATGAATAAAGGAGAAGTTTGTATTGTCAATAATAGTAATACATTTTTTGCTTAATTAAAGTTAGTATTTGATGATTGTTGTTTCACTCCTCTTTGTGGTTGTTGGTTTCTATTACGGCTTTCGGTATTTGTTTAGTCTCTTCATTATTTTGCTGGCTATTTAGTTAAAGCATCACTTCAGTCCTAACCGTGTCTATTTTAATTTGCGTTTTTGTATTTCTCAGAGAGTCAGGATGCACTCTTCAGAAAAGATGACATACCTCCAACTTTGCAACTTAGAGCTGCCATTGGAACAGCTCTCGGAGCAGCTGCTGCTCACTCAAAATTATTGGCTGATCAGGAGGATAGACAGATTGAATATCTAATGGCAACCATAATTGGGACACAGGTATATTGCAGTTTTGTTTTCTTCTAGTTTGGGTTCCCTTCCTTTTTCTCTGTGTTTATCGTAGTTTTTCTCTCCATTTGCTGCAATTCTTGCTGCGTATAAACCTATGCCTTTCCCTCTTTGTCATGAATGTTTATGTAGATGAAAAAGTTGCACTTCAAACTGAATTACTTTGAAGATCTGGAGCAGATCAAGAAGAAGGAGCACACTCAAATTGAAGACGTAGAAGATTTTCTCGTACAAGAGCGGATTAATGTCTTGCAAAGAACATTCGACTCCGGTGTACCTAGATGGAGGGGTCACCCCTCTATAAAATCTTGAAATGCTTCTTGTGTTTTTAAATGTAAAGTAGAGTAGACTAGATCAGGACGTGTTTCCTTTGTATCTTTAGGTGATTTCTAATTCTTGCTGAGGAGGTTAGCAAATTAGGGTTGAGGAACCGAACAACTTTGTACAATTAGGATCTTTTCATTTCTTCAAGGGAAGTGATTTTCACGCACCCTTATTAGCCTCTTACACACTCCTCTTTGTTTCTAGCCATCGGATTGAATAAATCAAACAAATCAACAAACTAGATTAAACAGAGGTGTGGGAAGTCAAAAGTGGCGTGTGCCTATCATTTCCCTTCTTCAAATGCTAATGTTCTGAGATTCAATGCAATTCCTTTATCTTGCTTCTTCTGTGGTGTTTCAAGAATATGACTCTACAAGCAGGTCGTTTCAAGTTAGAGATGTCAAACGAGTCTGTTTATGCTTTCGGTTTAACAATAGTGCCAGCCGATGGTTAAACAGTGACAGTATCTTAAACCAATTACGTATTGCCATGCATTTTACCTTCCTTAAACCGCAATGCATGGTTGTATTGCCATGCGTTTTACCTTCCTTAAACCACAGTGCATGGTTGGTTTGCGATACAGACCCTACAGTGTGTTTGAGACATAGGAAGTTCTCCTCCCACCAAAAGGAACAAAAGTCTGGATTGGACCTTGGTGGGGCGGGCCGGTGAGATCGGTCCAATTGGTACCTTTACCGCCCAAAAAACACTGAAAAGTTCAAACTCACTTTCCCTGCAAAAACAAACCGTCTTCTCTAAAACCCCACCAAAATCCCCAAATTACTATGCCACCACCAAATGAGTACGCTCAGAAGACGCCTCCGCCTCAGCTACTCTTCCGACGAAGAAGAACAACAGCCACCGCCACCGCCACCGCCGCCATCAGAACAACAACAAAGTGAAGAACCTCGGCCGCAATCGCATACTGTCACTCACCCGCCCGTTACCCTAGCAACTCCATACCCTTACCCCTCCGATCCACTCCCAGTCACCTCGTCCTCCGAAGAATTCATCGATGTCTCCGACAATCTCTCTTCTCCGTCACCTCCGCATGCTCCGGCACCCGAGCCCAATACTCGCCCACGTTCTCCTCCGCTGGATCCGGCACCCGAACCCGTGACCCGGCCACATTCTCCTCCGATGGCTCCGGCACTGGAACCCCACAATCGGCCACCTCCACCGAGATACGGCTGTTGTCCAATAAGCGAACATCTCCTGAGGTTGGGGTTGAGGTTAAAGAGGGAGTGGCTCGGTTCCTGTGTCCATGGACTCCGCCAATCTGTGCCGGGATTTCAGAATTTCGATGTGGAGACGAAGGCGAAGCTCTGCTTCGAGCAGTTTCTGGTTTCGGATATGAATCGAACCGGTGGCGGCGTGCTTCCGGAAAATGTAGCTTCTCTTCATCTCGTTGATCTTCCTGGACCTTATGTTTTGCAGGTGAAGTTTGAACCTTTTGTAAAAATTAAACAAACCCATTTGAACTTGAATTTCACTGGGTATTGGAAATGTATAAAGCTTGAAGCTTTTTGCAGGTTGACGAGATTGTTAACATCAGCATTCCTCTGAAGAACAGGTATCAGAAAGCCGCTGTTGGGCTCAAGAGGTGCCTCAAATTGTCGTTGACAGACGGTGTTCAACGCGTTTTTGCTATGGAATACAGGCCTATTCAGTCTCTTGAAGCTTTGGCTGCTGCTGGCATGAAGGTTTAATTTTCTCTGGCTATCTTGTTTACTGCAAAATGATGGGTCATTCGACCCTTTTCGTTGTGCTGTAAGGCTTATTTTGCTCTTTTGACTCAAACACAGATTATCCTCTTAACCTCTAGGTTGCTGTATGTAATGTGCATATACGCCACGGGCTTCTTATGCTGGTCCCCGAATGTATTGAAGTTCTTGGAGGAGTAGTTGAGGAACTCGATGCTGCGCGTCAACGGCTTGTTGAAGAAGTAAATAAGCCACCAAGAGGAAACAGGTAACTTTAAAGTGTCTCAGATATAGTAGTCAGTGTTGAAGATTTACAACTTACTGGCTTTCATGTCAGACCATTAATTTTCAGACATATAAACTATAAATTATTCCATGACTAGATGTGCCTTTGAGCTTACCTTTGCCTTAGCTTATTATAGATGGAAATGAAAGGAACTTGAAAACGGTGCTGCCTTTAAAAGCTCTAGCAATGTAGTAGTTTAGGGTGATATTTTGGGTAAACAGGGTTGAAGTTAACTGGGTGGATGATATTACATAACAGACTGCATGGTTGGTTTAAAAGTATTCATGTCGGGGGACTGCAAGATGGATTGTTTTCCTAGGTGATGATTAACTTGCATCAAAATGGTTTGATCTTTGAACTGGTGTGCAATAAGTATTCATCTTGCAGTTTAAGCTCAGAAATATGCTGGTCATTCTTGGTTGTTATTTTTTCCCCTTTTGTTCGGGTTCATAATTTCTTTGAGTGAGGGAATGCTGGACTACAGGAAGGTCATGTCATTACCATCTATTACAATTTACACACTTTATACAAGCTATACTTAACCGATGAACTTGATAATTCGTGTTATTGTTATGCAGAACCAGGAATGGAGTGGTTCCTCCTCTATCGACTAGGTTAGCTCTTGCTGCTTGGCCTCCCAATGGTGCTCATGCTGCTGGACACACCAATAATTCAACAATGGAAGCCCCGACCCCCTTTCAGAAACCCAACCAAGGTATATCAACGACTCCATTTACATGTGGTTGTAGGGCTTTTTAGAGCATAAGAAACTCATGTCTAGTTTCATGAATTTCTTGTCTCTTTCTATAGCAGTTAGGTCCTGTCATTAATTGTGAAAGTTGTTGAAAAGAATAGCTTATGATATTACGTTTTTCATTCTATTCTAAGTTAGTTCTGTTGCATCCATTCTTGATTTGTAGGTGCTACTTTCTCTGTATCTGCTAGAAATACCAGCTCTGTATCTTCGAGAAATGTCAGCTCTGTATCTTCTAGAAATGCCAGCTCTGTATCTAGTAGAACTACGGGCTCTGTATCTTCTAGAAATAGCAGCCCAGTGACTGCTGAAGAGTCTACTGTTCCTCTCAGTGGACAGCATTCTGTTGTTGACCCATCGTCTATTGATGTCTGTGGTGCTGACGAGATGGCTATGGATACCACTCCCTATAGCAGAAGAAATGCTATTTTTAACCCATTAGCTGATGATTTTAGTGTTGAAAATCTCCATTTAAATACAGTTCGGTCCAGTGTTCGTCATAGCAGGGAAAGTCGAGTACCTGAAAATGCCATTCTTAACCCATCCTTTGAGGATGCTTTGGATGTTGAAGATATCGAAATGGATGCTGTTCATTATGGGGGCGAAAATCATACCAGAGATTCTATTTTGAATGACGAGGATATCACTATGATTGATGAGAATGAAACTCATAGGGCTTACCCATCCTCAGATGCTGTTTTGAATGATGAGGACATCAATGTGATTAATGAGTTCAATCTGAATGATGAGGACATCAATGTGGTTAATGAGGTCGATCGCCCAGAAATACTATCTGGAGACCGTGAACGACCTTTCGATTACCTATCTAGTTTGTCAGCCAAGTTGGTTATGATGAACACTCATTCTATCCGGGGGAAGGTTAAGGTGAAGATAATATTCTGTTATTTGTTTCCATCAGATAGATTTATAATTACCATATTACTGACGTGAACAAAATTTGCAGTGTGTTTTGACTGGTGTGAATAAGTTCCAATACACAGGTGACACATACGAGCTTGGAGCGTATGTTGATGATGGGACTCTCATTTCTGAAATTCTCATTGATCACAATGTTAGTTTGAGCTGAGTTTTCATCCATGATGAATTGTACTCGTCAGAGTTTGATATGTTGACTAGCTGTGTATGCTCTTTAGGTTGTACAGAATGCGATAGGTCATTCTCCTGAGGAGGCCAGAGCTGCTCTTTCTTCTCCGGACAATACAGAAGTTCGGAATATGAAGGCGAAAATGAGGCAGTTTCAAAAATTCTTAATGAATTTCGAGGTAATACCTAATCAATTTGTAGTTTTTACCGTTTCAAGGTTGTTTTTATTATTCAATCCCTTCAGCATCATGGACTTTTATGTTTCAGGGCATAATGCTTATAGAGATGAGATTGCGTGATCTTCCAATTGCCCTTGAGATGACTCAGGGTTGTGCCGAATCTGATGCGTGGTTGCTTTTGAGGAGACTAAAGGCCTCCCCTTTAGCTCAGACGTCACAGCGTGCCTCCACTGCCGCTCCAACATCACGGCATGCTTCCCCTCCAGCTCGGACGTCACAACATCTCTCCTCGCAGTCATACCCCATTGAGATATCCCCCTAATTCTGGATTTAATCTAGTTCATTGTTTGTGTGCGGCTATTTTTCGCAATGGGAATGCTACATCATGGAAAAGCTCCCTAGGTGGATGAAGCTCTTGCTTGTAAGAATGGCGGTTATGGCGTCCAGAGAAAGAAGTTGGGAGACCGCATTGTTCGAAGGATTATTCTCTAAATCGTTATCTCAGCTATTACATGGTCTAAAAGATCTTCAAGTTGAAGAACACAAGCCTCGATCGACGATAGCGGAGTCAAAATATTGCAGTTCAAGCTCCTCTTACGGAAACATCAGGGTGATAGAACGAGATGAAACTCAGTTGCACGTTAGAATTAATGGATGCTTCAGCGGCAGATTGTGACGGAGGGATGGGATTGTAAAGTAGAACAAAGAAATGTAACAGAAATTGTAATCTTCGTCAATGGATTTGTAGATCTCAAATTGTCTCCTTTAATTTATACGTTGCCCTCATCTTTCTCGAACCCTAGAGTGAGCTACAAGGAAACTCGACTAGAAGTAACCATTATGCACATGCTAATCCTAGCATCTCACATGCTCCAAAAACTTGACCAAACTAAGATATCGTCATTTTTCTAACAAGAAATAGTCAACAAGGAGGGGAGGATCGAACTTGAGATCTCGAATGCAAAATTTACAACTATATATAGTAAAATCTCTATAAAATCATACAGTTGGAACCAAACCAATTTTATAACTTTAGGGAAGTTATTACTTAATAGAGGAATAGTTAAAAAAATATTATTTATTGACTTATTTATCTTTAATGAATGTTGTATTTCCTAAATAGGATTCCTGAGGATGACAGTATAGAAATACCAAAAGTTTCATGCCAAGAAGCTGTAAACATGCTTGAGAAGTTAGAAACATTTTGGTTTCAACAAGAAGATGTCTATGTTGACGAAGTATTACGTACATGCAAGCTCAAAGACATGACATCAACTATAAAAACTAAAGTATTGTCCCAAACAATTTTAGAGACATTATTTAGTTCATCTTAAACTTTTATTTGTGATATTGCATATTTTTGTAGTCATTGACAATTATTACTATGGGATGTGTGTTTTCTTAGATGAGACACAGAAAAATTATATTTTGTATGATTTTTAAGGAGATTATTTCTTTATAAAGTACTAGTGACACACCCCACCCTCGATACCCACGTGAATACCAAGTTCGGGCGTGCTGGCTGACACTCGTAAGTAACGAAGCCATTGAATGCATGACAACACTTAGTTTATGCAACTTAAACCATTAAATAATTTGCGGAAATAATACCAATATGCGTAAGGTTCAGAGCGTACTAAATTGAAGCAACGGAAACAAAACATAAAGTCAAGTTCCTAGAATTTCTATCCATAACAAGGATGGATACTATTAAAGAAACTGAAATAAAAACAAATCCCTACATGGTTGGGAAGAGAATCAGAGCTGTCACTCGTATGCCTCGACTTCACCAGATGCTCTATCACTAGGTTCTGAAAAGAGCGCAAAAACAAAAGGTGTAAGTGGACGAAAAATAAAAGTTTTCTAAAATCTTTTCTTTTTTCAACGTAGTAACCCCCTGTTTGGAAATCAGTATACTTGAAAAATTATACTACCGTAATATAAGTCAAAACATAATTTATATGTATAACTGGAAACATATTTCAACATAAAATCTGTCAATAACTGTTCATATTTCCATAAATCATTTCGCCATATATATCAATAATATAATAAAAAAAACCAACACAGGGTATATGTGCAATCACCCATGTACGTGTTGAGGAACATCATCTCAATCCCCGTACAAGCACTTTACGTTATCAATCAATTTGTACTCCTAGTACTACACACATGTAAGCACTTGCGCAATAGCGCGTCACACCCGAGTCCTTACGTAGTGGGGCCTTTTCCCTAAAAATAAACATAAACGTAAGACAAGCTTGCACTAAGGTATTTACCGGACAATACCCCTGGAGTACAGTGCGTGTGACCCAAACATATGAGACTTGTCCTACGGCCGTGAGATGGTACTACAACGTAGTGAAAGCATACCAAGTGTGTTTGAAAACATACGTATATACATCATGTGTAAAAGTGAAAAATATCATATACTTCATAATTTCCCAAATATTCAGGGTTTGAAAACATACGTAGATACATCACGAGCCTGCTGACGTCATCCCACGCGCATGCTGATGTCAGCCACGCGCCTGCTGACGTCAGCGCCGTTAAAGTCAACGACATCAGTCAAACTTAATGGAATATACCTTTTTCTGACGGAATATTCTGACGCCATCAGGAATATTCCGTTACCGTGACGGAATATTCCGTCACCTTCAACCTTTTTTCGGTCGCCGGAGCCCCCGTCCTCCGCCGCCTGGTTCGCTGGATTTTTGAAAAAATTCACCGATTTATTCCAAAACTTGAAAAATTCATAACTCCTTCATTCCTTGGCCAAATTTAACGTGCCATATATCAAAATGAAGGTATTGACGAGTATAAAATTTTCATATTAAATTGGGCCCGGAAAATTGGCTGGAGATGGCCTGAAATTGGCCGGAAAGCTTTCGGACAAACCCTAATTCCATTCTCCTTCAAAACTGCACCAAAATTCACGTTCCTTATATCGATTTGAACCTACTCAACGTAATAAAACCAATGGAAATGGTTTCGAGGCTTACCCAAGCCGGGATTGTACGAAAGCTTGAATGGCAGTTTGCCGTTTTCGTTCCGATATCGATTTGACGGATTGGGTTCGAGTTTGAAGATTCTGAAATCACACTCTCGTCCAGAATGACGAGACGATCGTAATGGCTATAGTCTTGTTTCGTGGTTTGATGGTTTTGTGATTCGTCCAAAATCTAGGGTTTGTGTACGGTTTGTGAGTTTGGCTGAGAGGATGGGAGAGAGTGGAATGGCTGCAGAGCAGCTAGGTCAACCCAAAAACCCTAATTAACATACGGGTGTGAAAATTACTAAAATGCCCCTACACTTTCAAGTTTCGTAAAACGTTCGTTTTAACTCCAAATTGAATTCTGCTTGCGTCCACGTGTTCGTATTGACGAGTACTACTGGAATATGCAAAGAAAATAATTTTCACATGTCGTCTCGAAAAAGTCAACAAAAGTCAATATTTGACCACTAGGGGTATTTTGGTAATTTCACATAAAATTTTGGGACGGGTTGTAACAACTAGCCTCTTGCCACACGCATAAATTGACTCTTTTTATTTTATTTGATATTTTAATTTTATTTTAAAAAAATTAATATACAATTTATGATTTTTAAAAAGTTGAAAAAATGATTTAAATTATTTTTTTAAAAGTTGTAAAAAGGAGGGACATTTTTGCTATTATGAATGTTTTACCAAATTTGTCTTCTCCTTTTATATATATAGAAAATTACTTTAGAGAGATTTTACTATATTATCACAATAAAACTTCTTCCACACAATAAATCTAAGGAAAATAACATACGCACACGGCTCCTCTCTTTCTACTCAACTTTCTATTTTAATTTGGCCTTCAAATTAAATAAATAAGAAAAACGAATGATCAGAAATAAAAAAGAGAAATTGTAAAAGAAGAGAAAACAAAATGGGCGAAAATCACTTTCGAAAGTCTAATTCGGCCACTTCCATCTATCGACATCTGTTTGCCTCACCGCATAAGCAAATCCGGATCCATTACGACTTTATAATTTTTGTGCCCAAAAACCAATTTTCAATTGTCTTTTTCCTTTTTAGAGGTGAGAAGTTTTAGGTCAATTTGCAGTTGTCTAATAGGCTGGTACCTATACCTCACCGGGACTACGTGTTGTTTCCTTTTCATGCAACCTTGCTACGTTGCAAAATCCTGACCCTTTGATTTCAGTTATATATGTTGAAGATAATCACAATTCCAACACTGCTTGAAATATTAATTCATGTCTGCAAATTAATTAATTAAGAAGCTAGCTAGCCTGAAGCCATGGATATTGTTAACAAGTTACTCAACATTGCAATTCCTCCCATATCCCTCAGCTTGTTGCTCTTCGTTCTGCCACCCTATCTCTTCTTCAAGCTTCTCCTCTCCGCCGTACGACATGTTTTTAGTGAAGATGTGGCCGGAAAAGTCATACTCATCACCGGGGCTTCCTCCGGCATAGGAGAGGTACATAGAAATTAAAGTATACTTCTTTATAATTAACACTGCTCTAAAATGCCCCGCCTAAGACTGCTTAAGCTCGCTTAAGCGCTAGGCAGTTGGCCGCCACCACGAGTAATCTTTAGGTCTTTAAAAATAAGAAAGGACGCTAGACTAGCTTAGGCACCTGCTTAGACCTGCCTATGTGCCCGCCTAACCCTGAACATAAGAGGGCTAGGCAGGCTAGGTGGTTCTAGGATTTTGTGAAATTTTTTGCTTATTTTTTATTTATTTAAGAAAATAGCTTATGATAGCGACTCTCATTTAGACAAACATAGATAACTTTCATTTTGTACTTTATCTTTTTAATAAATTGTAAGAGACTTGTTGGATACTCTCTATATGCTTGTTTTTCCTGTTTTCAATATGATTTAGTAATTTATAATTTATATATTATTTTATTTTACAATTTATGTTTTTCAGTGCAATTATGTTGTTTTTTTATCTATAGATACACTTATGTAGATAGACCCTTACACGTACCATTGAATGGTACGGCCATTGAATGATCCAGATTAATTTGTGGTGGGCTCCAAATGAATTTTAAACCATTCAACAGTACGTGCCATTGAAGTTTGACCCCACTTATTGTTATATAATAAATTTAATTAAAATAAAAACAACCGGGTCCCAAGCCCCACCTAGTGCCCTAGGCGTTAGGCCCCCTACCCGCAGCTGACTAGCTCCTAGCGTTTTTAGAATCTTAACAATTAAATTGAGTTATATTCTTTTTTTACATGTCTCATATTAACGGTTCAAATCACAGGGTTAAATTTGGAACGAGGCCAAATGAGAGTGTCATCCAGCACTGTATTAGCTTACTAATTTATTGATTAGCATTTGAGTTATGTTGTATTTTATTGATGGTAATGTTATTTCTGACGCACAATTGATATATTTGTTGACACACTTCCTAATACAAATGTAGGACTCATACGATAGTAGGATAATAAAGTGCAAGTGTGTAAGAAAATGTGTCAGTTTTGTTAGTTTTGTGTATCCAAATAAAATTATTGTTATAGTGATATTGAGGTTGTGTTTGATGGATTTTGAAGCATCTAGCATACGAGTATGCTAGAAGAGGAGCTTGTCTAGCTCTTGCTAGAAGAGAAAACCGACTCCGTGACGTGGCCAACACAGCCGTTTGCTTTGGCTCCCCAGATGTTCTCACAATCACTGCAGATGTTTCAAAGGTTGAAGATTGTAAGCGCTTTGTTGATGTAACAGTGAATCGCTTTGAACGTTGTAAGTGCACTTAATTAAGTGATTAAAACTTGTTAAATTGTAATTAAAATTCTCAGTTCATGATCAAATTAATTTATATATCTAGCTATTTATATGTGGATTAATTCTAAATAATGATGTTTAATTATACAGTGGATCACCTAGTGAACAATGCTGGTATTGCTCCGCCCTTCTTGTTTGAAGAAACCACTGACGTCACTAACTTAGCACCAGCTATGGTAATTAAGTAACTACAAATTTACAAAGCCTTCATTGTTAATTACGTACCATACCTAGATTAATTAGTATTATGTTTAGTGAATTCTGTTGGTCATGAAATTAATTAAGCTGGAAATTGTTTATAATTGTATGTTGGAATTACTAGTAGTGATTCCATTTTTTATTTAATAGGATACAAACTTTTGGGGATCAGTATATATGGCACCTACTTTGCCATTCCACACCTTAAAAGGAGCGGAGGGAGGATCGTAGCGATCACTTCCTCTGCTAGATGGTTGCGTACGCAACGTCTAAGCATGCATGTATGGTGTAAGTAAAGTGACCAATTAACTTCATGAATATGCTAATTCACTACTCAAATGTTTTTTGCTGTATTTAGCTGTGATTTATCAGTGATTGAATTTCACACTTGGCTAATTAATTAGGCTACAAAAGCGGCAGCGATAAGCTTTTACGAGACTTTGAGAGTCGAAATTGGGAGAGAAGTAGGAATAACAATCGTGACTCCCGGGTTGATTGAATCAGAAATTACACAAGGAAAATTCTTATCCAAGGAAGGCTAAATGGTATTAGATCAAGAAATGAGAGATGTAAGCCTGACTAGTTATATACTTTGCTTACTGTTAGATAATTAATTCAGGTTTTATTATGTGTTTAATTTGGAACACCATGTATCACCTATTGCTGGTTTCGTTGGTTTTAGGTTGAAGTAAGCATAGTACCGATCTTGCCGGTGAACGAGGCTGCCAAATCAATCGTGGACAGCGCATGCCGAGGAGAAAATTATTTGACAGTACCAGCTTGGATTAGGCAGTCATTTTACTGGAAGGTGTTTGTCCCTGAGATACTGGTAGTGGTGTAACCGTGCGCTACTTATGAGTAAAGCGGGCGATGACGAGAGGGATAAGCTGAGTAAGAAGCTCCTGGACCTAACTGGCCTGAAGCAGTATCTGTATCCACAGACGGTTCGAGACCCTCATATTCAAGAACAATGATGCAAAATAAACCCTTTTCAGATTAGCAAATGTAGTTTGATAATATGTAAATTAAATGATTTAAGTTTCAATGACAAGGTATGTAAATGATTAAGGTCAATTACACTTTCCGATTTGGCTAGAACTAGTCTTATTAAGTACTTATCGACGCAACTCTAGAACACAACGGTATCTAGCATTGTTCCTAATGTCTGGCCAATGTTCGACGACATCAAGTTGGAGACAACATAGGTTTTCGCAACTATATGAGAATTACAAGCCAGAACCTCTTTCCATCTACGCTAACAAACTAATTAACAATCAAATTTCAAGAACATTGTACGTATCATCATCAACCATATGAAATTTAAATTATACAATTCATATGGACAAAGCTTATGCCAAGGGAAGAGAGCCTAAAAACAACAACGATTTTCCTAATCACAAAATCATTCAACAACCAAATACTTTTTAGCAACAAATCCCTATTTTGGTTCTATAAATTTTAAGTTCTCAACTTTTGTTGTTGTTTAGTTTTAAACTCTCAATTTGTCCCTTAATAATCTGTTGATTATCCTCAATTTAAGCCCCAGAGTTTATCAACTTTCACTAAAACTTGAAGTTTTGAAGGGATTTTTACTAATTTTCGGGAATAACACAGAAACTATTAATAAATATTTAGATTTTGGCCAGTATGAAATAGCTAGAACATTGCATAAGAAAACCAACGTGCTGCGTGTTCATGTCCACGCTAGATAACCAACACCCGTATCCGGGATGTGGGGTTGGGTAGTCACTTTATCGATGGATGGACTGGAAACTAGTGTATGGGGTTGGGTAACCACTTTATATAGTGTACGAAAGATAGCGTGTAAAACAAGTTAATTACTGTATATTTTTTTTGGTTTTCTACAAGAGTTTGCAATTAACTTAAGAACCCTTTTAAAAAACAAACCTAATACGAGTGGGTAGGGGAAATTTCTGTTGGAGACTTGTTTTTTCCATCCTAAAACTCAATTTGGGGATAAAACATTTTTCATCCCTATCTTCATATCTACCGTTTGTTTGAGAGAATCAGACATAACATAAATATTCATGGTAAAATTTTTTAGTAAAAATGGGCGATTAAATTAAGTTGTGTACACAAATGACTTCTTGATTTATTTGCATCCGACATCGGATCTTACTTATGTAAAAAATAAAAAATAAAAATATGTGACCAATAATGACGAATACATATTACTGTATAATCCTAAATTAATGAACGTTTCTCTTAATTAATCATCTGTATTTGGAGTGGCTGGCATCTTCTTGGTTGCCATGAGATGGAAAAGCTTCTCCAGCAGCTCAGGACAGAAAACCCTTAACCAAAACCCGACCCTGACCCACGATGGCTCTGTCAGGTACATGTCTCCACGGCAAACACTGTCCACAATTGCCTTTGAGCATCCTTGTGTTGACTCACCTGGCGTCAACTTTGAACGAACCTAAAACAATATATTACATATGATCACATAACACAACAAATCAGAGAAGTTTGCAACTTCCTCTTTGATTGGTATGACATGTGAAAGAAAACATGGATTCCATGACATTTTTCTACGTGACTACACAATCTTCAGAGTTCAAATATGGAACCCTGAGTCTTGTACTATAGCGTGAGCTTGTAATAACTAAGTAACATATCACAAGATTGTATAGTAGAGGGCAGCCATGTGAAGTGTGCAAGGTAATTGGTGATTTGTTTACTACCACGTTGAGGTCACATTAAACATATATCCTAAGTCTTTAAACTAGTAGGGCATCTCATGCACCCGTTACAAAAAAATATGTTGTGTAATTGTATATATATTCTACTGTATCTATAACATTATCACAAATTTATATAAAAGAAATATATCTATGATTATAGTCAATTAGATAACGATAAATTTTTTTTGGGAAAGTTGTGGTGAAGGAATGTGTGACAACGATAACAAATTGGCTATCTTTTATTAATTTTCTTTTTCTTTTTAGTTTTTTCTTTCAATAAATTTTAGTGGGGCAAGTGGCATCCTTTGATTGGATGGGTACTCAACTGTCTATGGTCATGTGGGTTCCTGTTCTGCCGAAAAATTTCTTCAATAATCGTTACGAATTGAATGTGAGATTTAATGTTAGTCAATCAAATTTGGGTGGTACGTAGTATTCAATGGTCCGACTATTGAATGGCTCAAAATTTATTTGAGGTCCACACAAATTAATCTGAAACCATTCAATAGTCGGACCATTTAATAATACGTGCCACCCAAAATTTTTCCCTACCTCTGATACAAATTGGCGACTTCCTGTGATTTCTGACTCAATCACTCCTGGACTCACAATTGTTATCCCAATATCAGATCCCAACTCAGCCCTCAATGTCTCAAAGAAGCATGTCTGGGCTGCCTTGCTTGCCTGAAGAATGAAGCCAAACGCATCAATTAATTTGTACCATCATTATAAAGTTTATTAATTTCTCAAAGTTTCACAGACATTCCAGTGACCCACCACGTACTAATCAACATTGACATTGTTCTTAATTTACTTAATCATCTGTGTAGTCTAATAGGTGTGGGTTTACCGCAAAAAGCTTCGATGCAATTAGTCATGAAACCCTTTAACATAAGTGGAATTTAACTTCCGATGTGAGACATATTTCAAGTTTCAACAATTAAACTTTATAGAGTCATATTTAAATTCTTACATTGTAGAAGCTCAACTTGGGTGTAGCAAACCATGTTGCACATGAAGAGATTACAACAATCTTCCCTTTGCTTTTTCTTAGGTGTGGAACTGAAAAATGTGTGCAATAAACAGAGCCCCAGAAATTTATGTCCTACAATATCAAGATCATAATTAAATTAGCTCAAGTACATATGGAGGGCCTATCTACATGATTAGCTTATCAAATTATACCATAATCGAAACCATCTTAGAGAACTGGTTGCAATCTTCAAACAAACCAGCTTGCAGAACCCCAGCATTGTTCACCAAGTGGTCCACTTTTTCACAAGAAAAAAACATACATCAATTAACAATACCAAGTTAATTAATTAGTAGCTTTATACATTCGTACCTAGAGAACTAAATTAATTTTATGAGAAATTAATTAAAATGAAAAGCTATATATACTATATGACATGAGTTCTACGTACATTGGCCAAAATGATTCACTGTTTCATTAACAACTCGATTGCAGTGTTCAAGTTTTGAAACATCGGCTGGGAGCACGATGACATCTGGGGAGCCTATTAATCGAGCTTTATCCGCCACGGCACGAAGACGGTCCTCCCTTCTGGCTGCCAATGCTAGACGGGCTCCTCTCTTAGCGTACTCATATGCCAAATGCTTCAAATAATTAAGAAGAATAAAGAACATTAGATGAGACAACAAAAAGAATTAGAAAATTAATTAAACAATACATGCATCATGCATCGTACACATGATCACACAATTAAATATATATTATATATATATATATATGTGTGTGTGATTAATTTGTTATACGTACCTCTCCGATTCCTGAAGATGCTCCGGTGATGAGGATAACTTTTCCGGCCACATTCTCGACGGATTTGGAACGATAGATAAAACTAATGAACTTGTAAATGAGAAAAGATGGTAGAAAGAAAAACGATCCAGTGAGTGTTACTAGAGGGACGACTACGTTCAACACTTTGTGAATCAAATCCATAGCTATGGATTCTCTTTACTTACAAAAAGTCTCTAGTCTCTACCAGAGAGAGAGATATATCTTCTTATTATCTTGGGTTGGCGTTTACGATATTAGTACAGTTAACGAAAAATGTAAATGTGTACAGTTAACGAAAAATGTAAATAGTGTGGACCCATCTAAACCACACATCTAAACCAGTGTAGCTGAAAAGTTAGTGGGACCCAGGTGGACTTTCCACCACCTCCATTTTGGTTCCTAAAGCTCTTTAGAGCAACTCCAGTGTTGTCCACCTCCCCCCAGGCAATCACTATTCAATCCACTCCAATGAACAGTAATTGCCCTAATGAACAGTGTATTCCCCTGTTAATTGCTTTTTACATCTCCACCCCTACAATTAAATTGCCCTGGCAATTGACAATAAAATATTAGTATTTTTTATATTTATAAAATAATACATAATAATTTTATTTGTAATTTCGGATAAGATTTTTAATCGTTCTCGTTGCGCCACGTGTCATTATCCGAAAAACCAATAACAATAAAATATTTGTATTTTTTATTTATTTATAAAATAATTCAAAATAATAATATATATTATTACCTGATCTGCTAAATTTTCTCCACTTCGAAGATTAGCACTAGCTTGTGTCAAGGCGTCTCTCCACGTACTAAACGATTGGCTAAGTAGTTTCCAACGACTGGACAATGAATCTTTGGTTCTTTGGCCACCCATTTTCTCAATATATGCGGAATGAATAAGACTCCACATTTCTCGCAACTGCATCTCATTCCCCGAAATTGAATCATGAGTGATTTGAACCCAGCTAGCACACAACGCAACATCTTCAAGAAGCGTCCAGTTCGTACCTGCACCAGTTGTCATTTTTTTTGAAAAAAAAATGGATTGAAACTTTGAGAGAGATAGGAGAAAGCTTGAAAGATGTTGAGAAAATATGGAATTGTGGTGTAAGGTACATGAAATTGCCAAGGTATTTATAGAAAAGTAAAAAAAAAAGTTTACAAATTTAAAAAAAAAAAATTCCCGATTTTTACAGATTTTTTATAATTTTTTTAAATTTTTTATTCCCTTAATTAATCTCTGCCGTTGAATTTAAAAAAATTTGAATTTCAAAGCTCCAGATTGTGACACGTGTCACAACGGTAACTTTTCTGAATTTTAAAATTTTTTTTTTAAATTTATAAAGGAATTAATATCAACCGTTGATATGAGATCCAACGGTTGATATTAAATCCTTTTTTTTATTTTTTTATTACCGTTGCAGATCCAACGGCCCAAATTAAAGAGCCGTTGAGATCGCACGGTCCAGGGGAAGCCACGTGGCTTCCCCAACGGTAACAATTGAAGTGGCCGACAGGCGGGCCCCACCCGCTGCCGACCTTGTCGGGACGCGTCTCACTCGCTCGTGTAATGCACGCGCCTGACGCAAAAAAAATATAAAATACTTGGCTGACGCCAGCCTGACGTCAGCCACCTCGGTGGCTCGGGCTGTCAACTTTTCACTGGGCTCTTGCCCGAGCAGCCCCCTTCCCCCGAGCTCCTTCCTTCTCCAGCCCATCCCTCTGGCTCCCTCTGGCAGTTTGGGCCACTGTCCCCCAAGCAATTTGCAGGGCTGGACTTGCTCTTAGGAACTCCTTCAAAGTGGAACAACTTACATAGAAGTGGAACAACTTATATGGAAATATACGATTTGGCATATTATTTTGGTGAAAGAGGAAAACACTCAGAATCTCTTTTTTTTTCCGAAATGTTATTATTATTAAGGAGAGAAAAGGGTTTGAAATTATTACAATAATTTAAAATATGATAGAGTTTCAAACCCGAAATGTATAAGTGAAAATCCTACACCTTATTTACTAGGATATTGGATTACATGCACTCAAAATCTTATTTAATTGCTCTGGTACAACTTTTATACTCAAAACAGACCTCACCTAAATTATGACATATAATTTTTCTGCTAATATATACTATATATATAGGACAAATGTATACCCATATTATAAAAAAGTTCGAATGATACACTATGTAACTTCTGTTCACAATCACATAAATTTCTCCTTGTTTTTAAGCCCATATTCTTCTTTGTTTCTTCATGAAATGTAGACCCATATTCTTCTTTCTTTCGTCATAATATGTATATTCAAACTTAAGAGAGTTGGAAGAAGAGAGAAACTACTGAGAATCCCAAAAAATCCATCCGGACAAGAAGTTGGTAATTGAATTAAGTGTCACATGAAGTTTGGCTTTTGTATGGTCCTCATGTGCAACCAGCTTGGACAACAAGTGGCATGCCCGCCGGCCGCCGCTTGGTTTCCTTCGTTCTCACATTAATCTTTCACAATGCGTCCTTCAGTTTCTAAGTAGAGAATTCTATAACTGATCACATGAGAGCTTGAGGAAACCCAAAAATATAAAATACACAAACTTAAACAATACATACAACACAACACATATCTTTATTGCCTATTTATATCTACATACACAACTCAAAAACAACCATCACCCAAATTACAAACCTTCCCAACTCAAACATATATATATATATATATATATATATATATATATATATATAACTTGGCAACTATTTCACATTAGAAACCCTAAAACCCAAGTAGTAGTTTTGATCAATCTGTCTTGACTTCAGGAGTGTGGAGGGTCTCAGGGTAGAGTACATTCTTGGCTCCAGTATAATCCAAGATCTTCTTGCTAGGTGCATCTCTGGCAGGTGAGCCCGCCCTACTCATATACATCAGTCTGTAACCCCACTCAAGTAGCTCAGGGCAAAACACCTTCCATATGTATGTCGCCCTGAACCATGCCGGCTCCGTCAAGTACCTATCCCCACGACAAGCGCTGTTCACTATTGATTTGGCACACCCTTCCACTTTACCAACTGGAATCGCACTTACTTGAGTCTGCATAACAATTAAGCACATAAAAATATATATAAAAAATATATATATATATATATATATATATATATATATATATATATATATATATGAGGAGGGCCATGTTAATATGATACACTATTTCAAACTGTGAATCTGAAGATCAATGTGCGGATACTCACAGTCTAGTAACATAACATGTTTAACATATATATACCATATTAACTAACATGCTTAATTACGTGCATATAAGAATTTAACTAGCTTACATCTCTCAAATCTTGATCAACCGTCATTCTGCCTTCACTCATTAAGAATTTGCCTTGGGACAGCTCAGACTCTATGTATCCAGGAGTCACAATTGTGATTTGGATGTCTGGCCCAAATTCAATCCTCAGTGTCTCATACATGCTAAGTAGAGCTGCTTTACTTGCCTGACCAAATTATATGTGAACAATTAATTAATGAAGTAGAAGATCATGGTAATATCTCTAACATAAACAATCTTAATAAAAGATTACTTACATTATAAATGCTTTGTCTTGGTATAGGCAGCCATGAAGACGCGGATGAAAGTACCACGATTTTACCTTTGCTGCTTTTCAGGTGTGGAAATGCAAACCGAGTGGTATAAACTGAACCCCAGAAGTTCGTGTCCTGCAACGACAAGTCGTTTCAACTCTCTCTACTATTTGGGAAAAAATCTTATGGACAGAACTTGGGTTGGCTTTCTTAAAAATTCATGCAATAATATTGGGGGTTTGTTAATTAAACATGTATTAATCAACTAATTTATTACAAATGAAATTAGAGCAATTACCATGATGGTTCTAAAGTTGGTGATATCAGTTGCTTCTTCCAACATGCTAAGTGAAGTAATACCAGCATTGTTCACCAGATGGTCCACTGCATCATCACACCCATCAAATAATCAATCATGCCACCAAATAAGATGTAATTGGCACTCTAGAAATGTCATCAAATACAATGTTACTGACCGTATAAAAATGTCTCCACTCAATTAGTATAGATAGCAATGGAGGAGTACATGACACGTGTTTTTCAGTGCCATTACAATTTCATAAATTAAATTCATACTTTAGGATAACACAAACCAATTAATAAAAGTTGATTTGGACATATATTACACAATAAATTGTACTTACTCCTTCCAAAGTGGTTCATGGTTTCATCAACAATTCTCTTGCAGTCCTCAACCTTGGAAACATCTGCACGAATCATGAGAACATCTGGAGAGCCAAAGTCACTTGCTCGATCAACAACTTCTCTGAGAGAGTTTTCCCTCCTCCCAACAAGGGCTAACCGTGCCCCTCTCTTTGCATACTCATAAGCCAAGTGCTAATCATACAACATAAATAATACAAGTACTCATTAAAAAAAAATATCTCATGTGACACGACTAACTATAGTGTTCAATAAAACATGCCCAAATAAAACCAGTTTCAATTTTTTAATTAAAAGAGAGCTAAAGGGCATTAAACCGATAATAAATAATACTCGATAGTCGTTTATTGTGTCTCAGTTCTATTTTTATTTGAAAGTTTGTACCGTGTGCTATTTGTACGCATATTTGCTTTAGTGTTATGTATATTGCTTACCTCTCCAATACCAGAGGAGGCACCGGTGATCACGACGACCTTTCCCTTGAGATTTTCACTGAAAATGGAGCTCAGGACATAGGAGAAGGACTTGAAGAAATAAAAGGGTGGCAGGAAAACGCAGAGGGAGAAGAAGGTGAAAGGAGGAGCTACAAGATTCAAGAACGTGTGAATAAGACCCAACATGGCTTTTCGTAAATTTGCTACTAGTTTTTATGATAACAAAAGAGTAGATGTTTCTGAGATTCTGAGATGACGAAATCTTGAAGATAGAAGCTATCCATTCATTTGGTTTGGAATTTATGTATAATGTATATATAAGGCATCATCGACAAGTAAAGTGCTACGAGGAGGAAAAGAAGAAGGTGGTGGTACAATGACAGTAATAGGGCACGTGGCAGTAATAGGACACGTGGCAAGAATAGGACACGTGGTACAGACATTTCCTTGGGTGACGGTATTATTTGTCTTGGTGCTCCTAAACTTTGCCGCTTCTCTTATTTTTGGTTTTAATCTCTACATTTTTATCATTATGTGTGGAATTGAAAAAAATTTCAAATATATCAAACTTTAATGGTACGTACGTATTGTTGAATGGTTTAAAATTCATTTGATATCCATCACAAATTAATCTGAGATCATTTAATAATCGTATCATTAAATGATATATATTACCCCAAAATTTTCCAAAGATAAGAATAAAAACAGATCGCCATTAGAATTTTGGAGACTTAGAACAAAGAAAGTTGGACTATTTGTGTGGAGAACCCATTGACTCTCTCGTCCAGTTGCGTTGTAAGACACCCTTTTTTTAAATTCAATATTTTTTTGTTATCAAACAAATTTTTAGATATAAAAAAAAAGATAAAAATTATAAATTCAAAATAAAATAGTTATCAAACATCTCATAAGTTTGTTCTCATAAATTTGTTCTTAATAAGATTGAAGACAAAAATACTAAGAACAAAAAGGGTATAGAACTGGTTAGGGTCAAACGCCTCAAGCAATAATCTACCAACTTTCATTTGGACATTTAGAGAACAACATAAAAAATGAAAGCAAATATTTGCTCGAATGACTAGAGAATAATTTCTTACGTGATAAGAACTGGTTAATAATCACACATAAAGTAAACAAGCAACAGATAAACACAACCTAAACCCTAGCTAATTGGGTGTTCATAAAAAGAAAAACCTGTTACGACAGCTGTGTGATTGACTTTTATATGATTCCTACTTCATTGTATTGGGTTACTTACTCTAAAGCACATATAATTGCTACATATATATACGTCCGCTAAGAGACATATAATATTATCAGAAAATTGAACCACAAAAATATTCTAAACCTAATCGATCGTTATCCCAACACGAAGGCTGAAAGGCCATCCCTCGATCAATTTATTTCTCAAAATCGATGGACATGGCAAAATTTCATTCTCTATTATCCAGTCACTAAACAACCCCGTAATTTCCCTAATTATTATAAGATTCCAGTTATAGTTTCATACTACATACAAAATTTCATCAGTCACGAAAAGTGGGAAAGTTTTGTTCAATCTGAAGCTATTACCTGCACGTCGCAATAAATCAATATACCACGCGTGGCAAGAGTGAGAAATGAGATGGATTAGATAAATTTATAGTTAATCTTTTAACTCCGGAGTTAAACATGTAAAATTTATGGCTCATTTAATTTTTATTTTAGTCTGTTAATTGTGGCAATTTTGATATTGTAATTTAGTTTGACTTGCAATCAAGTCCAAGTAGTAAACTTGGCGACATGCATTACTTTTGTATACAAACCCACATAGAAATTTGGATAAATGCTTCTTTTCATAGGTTCTAAAAGTTTTTTTTGTCCCAAAATTCTTAAGATTTTGCTCATTTTTACATTTAATATGGCATTCTAAAACTTAACTAATCTTATAGTTCTAATTGCATTCAAAACCTTTGTCATGTTATTATTGCTCAAGGCTCTCTCGAAAACAATTTGTGCTTTATCTTGAAAACCTGTTATGTAATATGACATCAAACAAATATAATATTTAAGACAAGAGATGGTCCGATGGGCTCGACTTGTCATCTAGGATTCTTTGCGCAATGGAAACTAGGAAAATGTTTGCAATTTTTCTTTCATAATAAGTACCATTGAGTGGTCCAGAAAATCAACGATTAGATTTTGTATAGAGGGATCTAATGGATCTTTGCAACGATTAGATCTTACATAAAAATCGTATCATTTACTAGGATGTATCACAGTTAGATATTGCATAAAACATTTAAATGTTTGCAATGCAGTTAAAACGACAGGGTCAATTAAGTATTTTCTCACGTAAAACCTAGCTGAGAGAAAGATAGAGGGATGGAGGCTCATTAAAGAGAAAAAAGGCAAAAGTCTATTTGGGCCTCAAAAGAGAGATATTTTTAACATACCATTTTTAACTGGTCACAAATGCATAACAATAACAATAAGAGTAATTCTTCAGCTTTTTATATAAAGCAATATTTTAAAATACTCTAATATACAGATCTAGAACATAATTGGATTTCAAGTGCAAGAGGCAGCACACTGCCATGACCAATTGGCATAACCCACATCTAATTTAATTGCTTAAAAACCTACAACTATTCTTTGCTACTAAAGGCCATCAGTAAAAAAGCAGTTCAAACCTCCTTCTCTCATTGACCCTTGCAATGAAATCGTCAGCTCTTTGGTTTAATTTCTGATCTTCATCAGGTAAATTGAGCTCATCATCTTCATCTATATCCTCCTTCACCTCCTCCACTACTTCCTCACTTTCTCCAACCAATCCTTTCTCTTCTACAGCTTCTAAATCTTCACAAGTCCTCTTAAGCACTACCCTTTCTTCAACCAAAAGAGTATTCAAGTTCTTGTGTTCCCTTTGTTGGTGGGCTGAAGAGCTCTGATGGCTTTGGACCCTTTTCATGCTTTCATATTGGTCAACAATATTAGCTGGAGAAGACCCTGTGGCAAAGATTTTGGATTCTCCTATAAGGGCAACAACAATGAGATTCCCTAGAATGAACACAAACTTGGAGCTCAAGAATATTGAACTGATTTTCGGTACAGAAACGAAGACAAAGACCTTCATGGAAGAAAATACAGAGGGAAGCCACAAAGGGCTAAAACATAATAAACTGCAAGTTAATGCTGTCCAAAAATAAAGGAAGAAATTGCTCAAAGGATGATGATGTTTTTTGTATTTGTGAATTGCTTGGAACTTCAATAACCTGATTGGATCCATTTGGAGGTTAAATATTCTACCCAAAAAAAGGGTGGGGTAAGAGGTAATTCTAATTATGAGGAAGAGCTAGCTCAAAAGCTAATCTCAGAAAAAATGAGGGAGGTTATCTGCCTGACCATAGGGCATTGCAAACACTGGTTTATATAGTGGGTGAAATGGGTTAATTTGGTAATTAAGATTCATCATACTCTTGCTTTATATTTTACTTTATATGGGGAAGGTGACTTTTGGAAAGTTGTGGGGAGATTGATTGGTGTTTATTGGTTACTTTTGTTTTTCAGGTTACCTTTGCCTTTTCTGCTTGCAAATCTTTAATAAAAAGTAACAAAATCTTAGAACACTTGTTTTAGGTTAACCACTTATATATTCATAGAATTAATATGTTCCCAGTTACATAAAAACCTGTGACTGAAGAAATCTAATTCTGGGTATATCTCAGACATAGTCATAAAGATCAAATTCATGCAATTCAACATGACATCAATTTGTAGCTAAAAGTTTGTTTTCTTTACGAAATCTCGACAGTACGAGAAAATAAAATTAAGAACTGAAACGTTGTTTAAGGTTTTATTGTGTGCAAAGAGTCTGGATGTTTAACTTATAAGGCCTTTGAGATCAGCTCACTGATTATGCTAACGAATGGGTTTTGAGACTTTGATGAGAGGGGGTTTGTGCCTATAGAGATTCTCGTCGTTCATCAAATTTATTAGAGAGAAGTATAGTAGTCCACGTAAAAAGCATATGCATAATTGTATCCTCTCCTTCTTTTCCTGGGCGTTTGATTAAAAGCTTTGTTGGCTTTTTCCTCTCATAATTCCTCAACTAGATGGGACATTGTTGAGTGGGAAAAAAAGAAGGAAACCTATCTCCAAGGAGAAAAATCCATCGTGTGACAAGTTTTACACAATAATGTGCTTAATATTTCTGATGATTACACGTATGAGAGATTTAGACACATAATTATATGTAGTCGGTGAAATTCAAGAACCCTAGTGGAGAGATGTGAGAAATGTTATTTAAACCTAGAGTTTAAACCTAATGGTTTTTCTTTGCAAGTAATTAGTCATTGAAAATAGCTTTCTTAGGTAATGAAAGCGCCAGGGCTGCTTATTAGATATGTATGTGAAAGATCTTGTTTCATTTTATATGAAATATAGGTAGCTAATTGAGCACATATCTCATTTTACATTGGTGGATAAATGATATGAATACCCTTTGAAGATCCAAAACAACACCATATAGCTCCTTTTTCCCTTCCACTTTTCCATTTCTGAATATTATAAATTCTCAAACAATTTTTTTTTTAAATTTAAAACAACCCAACTTGGTGTTTAAAGTTCATGCTAATGCTTTCTTATAACTTAAAAAACACTTGAAGATGGGGCATTCTTACTTCTTGGTGGCCTAATAAAGAACCGAAAGAGATTTTATGAATTTTGTAAACATTGGTGTTTCTTTCTACTTCTTGCCTGCCCACACGCATATACACAATAGTACAAGCACGCACCAAAATATACCATAAAAATCAAGCTTTTAAATATTAGCATCCCGGGAAAATACAGATTGATAAAGTTATAAGAAATCAAATTTTAGTTGTATAGCTGATTAAAATTAAGTATCAACAATATATATATATGAATCAGATATTGAAGCTTAATGATCAAAGATTTGACGACATATATCAATGATACTAAAAAATGATTATTTTGATCAATTTCTCTAGAAAAAATGGAATAAACCCCAACAAGGGCAGATCAAAAAATCTGTATCGGCTCACCACCTCAGGGACCGATTTGCAGAAGTCCATGCATTTGGGGATGTCATTGTAATGGTATTTTAACTCAACCACTCATGCATTGTTATACGAGAAAACTCAAAAATATGGGAGTGCTCAAGTAGTTTGAAATAGACGCCACCATGACATCCCATATACATAAGTGAGTTTCTCTTGCATATTTTGACAAGATTCTTTTCTTTCTTCTCTCTTTCTTTCTCTTTCGGCTTTTAACTTTTGGGTATAATTTTGACCTATTTGCATTAATGTGAATACATCTTACAACGTGTCTCTTATAATATATAGGGTTCACAATTCACACATAAGAACTCCCTTGGTGTTCTCGTTCAATGAATACTTGAAAGCATCCTTCGACCTAAAAAAGAGAAACACATTTCATGGATTTTGGGCATAATGAAACGTAGAGTAATGACTTTTAGCACATGGAACCCAACAACAAGTTGGAAGTTCTGTGTGGCTTCGCAGCAGATTTGGTAGGGTCTTTTATTTCTTTTTCTCATTAGTACAAAAAACACCATAGACGACAGTAGAAAACCGTCTGTCTCGTATGACAGAAAATGGTCGTTTAGGTGAGTGTCGTCCCGTGAAGCATACTAAACGACAGTTCACCGTCGTCTGGCTATGTTTCGAACAACAGTTCTATAAGAGTAAGAGTGCTTGATCGGGCATCTTGCAACGTAGGAGAAAAGCAAGAACTTTCAAACATTTTTCTGGGATTTAAAATTAGCCAGAGGGAAAGAATAAAAATATAATAATTAGTGTTAGTTCCTAAAATGTACAATATCCCTATAACCCATAATTACAAATAAAAATATCTTAGACCTCAATTTTTGTTTTTAACAAAAAATTTCTCAAACTTACAGAACAACATTGCAGCATGATGACTGGAAAATATGAATTTCTCTCTATTATAAAGATGGTTAATAGACCGAAAAAGTCACTAGCCCTCTAGAATTACAAGTCTTCACAACAGTCTTCTTTAAGCTGCACTTCGAGGAAACATAAACATGAAAAATACTTCAAGGGCATAATTAAGATTTTTGGCTTTTCCTTTTCTTTTCTGTGTTGGCGGTGTCATAACCAATAGCGAGGGTGAGCAGAGGCTCAGAGATGGCATTGGTGATATAACTAATGGCCAATTTATCTTGTTGAATCAAGAAAGAGTGATTACTGATTAGGGATGGGGATTTGTGGAAATAGGTTCGTTGTCTTTGGCTTTGTGTTTCGAGACATCAATGGTGGAGGGTGGGAGAGAGTAGGAGGCATCCACAAATTTTCAAAGATCATCACCAATGAGAAAAGGTTTGATTTGGCGAAGCCATGAGAGAGAGTTAGTTTCAATGAGTTTGACGAAGTGGGTAATATTGGGGACAGAGAGGAAGGAAAAATTTGCAAAAGCCCAAGACCTAATTTAGGCTGACACCAGAGAATTACTATTCCTTGAATTAGTTAGTGAATAATAGATAGCACAATCATATAGGGTTATAACAATTGGTAAATACTTGCAATACAAAAAAACGGTAATTACGGAGAAAATTTTGAAGTAATGGATTCTATTCTAACACTTTATCAGCCCCCTTAACATAGGCCAACTTTATCAGGCCCGCCTCTAGATGGAGGAGATCTTGTTTACTTTGTTATAGAAGGCCGAGCTAGCTGGAAGACTGTTTCTTGTCTGAATGCAATGCAGCAGGTTCATGGCCATTTGGCACTTGGTATATCCAAGAAATGTTTCTCCCTCCTTTTTCAGCAACACAAAATCAGAAAGCAATAGTCTTTGACAATTAAAAGTTAGGATCCGACTAAAATGCTTACAAGTATTTCATTCTTATAAAAATTTAAACATTAATGGTTAGATTCCTTTAATAATTAATGGTTAAATTCGTATAGACATGAAATGTTTGTAAGCATTCTAGTATATCTCTAAAAGTTACTATAAATTCATTTATTTGAGAATTCTTTTTTTTTTTTTAAGAATATAAAAGAATACTACATGATGACTTTTTTGAGTATCAATAATAATTCTTTAAATATTAAAAATGATTTAAAAATTTTCAATTGTCTGACTCCTCTCATACTGTCAAATACGAGACTTTCATACCACGAAATATCATTTAGTTGGTATTTCAATCTAAACACACAATATTGTTGCCAACGAGGGTTGGTTGAGTTGGCAAGGATCGTTATCTTCGCTAAATCAAGACATAAGTTCAAGTTCAGCTCCCGACAATCCCTCTTGGTGGGTGATGAGTTGATATTATGTTATATTTTATAGTACATCAAGTTAGCTTTTATGTTTGTTTTCGAGAGAATTTTGATACTTTTCTATATGTTTTTATTATAGGGTAATTTGAATCGGCTTTGCTTAATAAATGGCTAGATGATGGAGTTTTAGAGATGAGAAGATCATGTCAAAGTTTCAAGCTTTAATTCTTAGCCGTTTGATCGTGGTGAATAAATAAAGGAGGAATGCACAATTTTTGGGCAGATTGACTTTTTGGGCTTGTTTGGCCTGTAAGTGGTCCAAAATGATGTTTTTGGGCCAAAGTTTTTTCTACAAAGTTGAAGAGGACGTTTTTAGCTTTCCAACAACATATTTTGGCCTGATTTGGAGCTGATTTGGTCAGTCAAAAATAAGATTTTCTGCAATCCAAGTCCTTGTTGGAAAATGAATCTTTAAGTTACTTTATTTTATTTTATTTTCCTGATTCTTTAGGAAACCTATTTTTAATAGGATTTGTATTCCTAGTAGTATATATAGCCGAGTCTCTAGGGTTTTCAGGAGCAATTTTGGAGATTCAATTGGTGAGAACTCGGCTAAGCTTTTGGCGTTTTACAACTTTTCTACAACGGTGTTTTCTAAACTTTCATCAATACATTCTATGTTTTTAATTATGTCTATGTGTAACTAATTATTTTCTAGGGTGAGGCCGTGAGCCTTTAACATAAATATGTAGTTTATGTGTCAATTACTTATATTATGAATGTTTACTTTGAATTGTCATCACCATTTTAAACCATCTATATATCTTAGTGTTTGATCACCATTAGGATGTTTAAACAAGTAATTGTATGCAATTTACGTTGGAATTTCCTTAAATTGGTTAGGACTTCTTGTGATTGATAATTGTAAGTTCACTTAAGGCGAATTCACGCTCTTTAAGGGTTGCATGGTTTTTCCAAAGGTTTTCACAAAACTTAATTAGTCTTGCATGTTCATGTTTGATCTGAATATCACAGACAAGTTGCATGTTAAATATAGGTTCTAGCTAGAATATCACTAGTAGAATATGTATAAGGAAAACCTAACCTTCAAAGTGCATGTGTAATTTATAAGTAATTGGTAGAACTATATGAGAGTGTTAATGAAAAAGGCTGAATTCTAGTGTTTGTATACCTTCAATTATCTAAATTGTTTGAAGAATTAATTTTTATTATTTATATTTATGCTAAATTCAATTAATTTTAATTTTACTTATTTTGTTTATTTTAATTCATGATCTCAACTTTCTATATCTTGAATTAAATAGTTAATTAAAAATTGATTTTAAACACAAGTTATTCTTATGAGTCCTTGTGGAGAACGACCTTGCTTGAGCCATTTATACTACGATAACTTTGTTCTCCTGCAAGTATTTTTGTATGATTTTAACCTTAATTGCATGTGTGATAAAATTCTTATCAATGAGCAATCTGTAAAAACCAAAAAATGGGCTAAAGACCCTCTTGTACGTCTTCCGTCTTCAAGAAGACTTGGGGTATACTCTGACTTAGAAATAGAGTAGCCTCACCTCCCCTCCCCTAAACTTTTACGGAACAAACATAACATTGTTATGTGGCAAAATACAACGTATGGTAATAAACATTGATTTGAAACAATGACACAGTGATTCCTTTATTGCGGTAAGCTTCTCTCTTTTCGTAATTATTTGTGAGTTGAAAGTTGGACTTGGATAAGAGGGATTGGGAAAGACGTATGAAAACTGACGTAGAAAGTTTGAAATACCGTCCCAGCAGATACATAGGCCCAGTTTGGGGCTGCTGAAATTTTTTTAAAAGCAGCTTATTAAAAAAGTTGCAGCTCAATTTGTGTTTGGTAAAAAAAAAAAAAAGCACTTTTTTTCACAATTATCAGTTCAAAACAGCAATAAGCAGAAGCAATAAAACCCATGCTTCTCAAGAAAGCGCTTTTTTTTGGACAAAAGGCTGGTGAACAGTACACTTAATGAAATTTTTTTAATGCCAATTCTACCCCCATTTTTTTCTCTGAGAACTCACCGAACGATTTCACAGACTGAAAGAGAAGATTATTCCCAGCCTCCAGGAGCTTCCGCCTAGGTTCTCCCTCCTCACCTCCGCCAGATCTGTCCCTCTCATCAAGTTGGAGCATTCTTCTTCACCAGGAAAAGGGTAAGTATCCTTCTCTCTCAGCCTCTAATTCTACTTATTGAACATCGGTCCCCAGAAACGAACCTTATAACTACTCTCTCTCTCTTCGTCTTCTTCTTCTTCTTCTTCTTCTTGTCCTCTGTCCATCTGTCTCCGTCCCCAAAGCTACTCTCTCTCCCCTTCTCTGTCGATTTCTCTCCGTCGCCAAAGCTATGGCAGATGATATGGATTCTGATACGTGCTTTAATTGTTTTGTCTGCTTTTCTCGAACGAATTTTGTGGATTGCAGGGAGCGGAGGGAAATCGAATGCCTTCTTTTTTATCCCTCGAAAACCCTTTTGGTGGGTAATTTTCAAGTTCATTGGGCGGCTTCAAAATTCAAACCCCCGACGAGGACGCGCCACCGTCGCACAACCGTCTGATTCCTCCGACAGTGCAGAACGAAGCCTTCCAGTGCCAATTGTCTTGTGGTGAGTCACAGCGATTGTTAATTTGGGATATGGAATCGTTTTTAAAATTATCAATTCCAGCAATTCGAATTGGGATTTATGGTGATTGGGGATTGAATGTGAACATGTTTTTTTTAGGCTGGAATTTCTCTTTTGGATTCTTGACCTACATTCCATGATCATGGCCAAAAACTTAGCTCTCGATAAATGTTGAATCAGTGTACATTTTTATGTCGTTGCTCAAGACTTAGTTGTTGGTGATATATTGGTATAGAATATTTTGTTGCTTGATCCTCATCAAATGCTCGTGAAATGCCATTCAATTCACTAATAAAAGCAACTTTACCTTCATTTAGCGTATATTTGGATTTATGTTGAATTGGGATATGGAATGAATTTATGTTGTGCAGTGTGTATGTGTTGTGTGCAGTGTGTACAAAGCAAGGCAGTGTGTGTGTGTTGTGTTTTCATTTTTGATTCAAGCAGGGCGATAGAAACTCCATTTAACTTAAGTTGATCTAGGCCAGAAGCAGACCTACGTCAAGATAACCCTTCTTTGAAACACTTTGGTAGTGCTCCTGGATTGGAGTGAATCCACATAATGAATCAGTGTGCGTGTGTGTGTGTGTGTTGTGTGTTGTGTGCAGTGTGCGTGTGTGTGTGTGCGTTGTGTGCAGTGTGCGTGTGTGTGTGTTGTGTGTACAGTGTGCGTGTGTGTGTGTTGTGTGTTCAATGTGTGTTGTGTGCAGTGTGCGTGTGTGTGTGTTGTGTGTGTAGTGTGCTTGTGTGTGTGTTGTGTGTGTGTGTGTGTGTTGTGTGTTCAATGTGTGTTGTGTGCAATGTGTGTGTGTTGTGTGTGTTCTAATGTTACAACAGTGCATAGTTTGTTCTAATGTTGGCATTGTACATTTCTTGCTACATGATTGTAACTCCTAAAACTTTCGAGTGCAGATATTTGTTGGGGGTCTGGATCCCAGGACCCTGCCATGTATTATGGAGGCTATGCCGCTGGATATGGAAACTACCAGCAGCCTGGTGCATACCAACAGCAACAGCAGGTAACTATTATTAGTTGTTTAACCGCAGTTTTGTTATTTGATGTCGAATTAGGCTTGTTCTTGATGTGATTTTTGTTTTCACTGTTGCAGTGATTTGTAGCTGCCTGCCTCGTATGCTGAAAGATGGGGCTATCATCGAGCTCCGGTGCATCTTAGGTTGCGGATTTAGTATTGGCTGTTGTATGATGTTGTGAAGTGCAGTGCAGTATCGACTTTAAATCTTTATTTTCTTTTTCCCTTTTCTGTTCCTCGTTCCCCCCTTCATTGCCTCGAGTGAGACTCGGGAGACGGTGCACTTTATGTTTGTTATTTGGAGTTTTATATATTCAGCAGATACTTGTTGTATGCACTTAAATTTGTTTATGGTCAGAGGCTTATTTGATAGGTGGTTTCTTTCCACACCCTTTGTTTTTTCTCTTCAACTTCTACTTGAACCTCTTGGTAGAAAACACCATTGTTTTTTGTATGAAAAGTTAAAAAGGGAGTATGCAAATCAACTCTAATTAAAATCTATAGATTTACTACCAAACACAAATTTGTATTCTCACTCAAAAGTACTCTTTCGCACTCTTCACGCTTAGGTGGTGATGGGTTTCGACTCGTGTTTGGCCTCCATTGTCATTTTTGCCTAGGCGAGCTTTTCTTCTTTTGTTTTTGTATCGTTTGGTACGTCGTATAGCGCACCGGATAATACTAATAATCCAGTCTCGGGTGTTTGGTGTGATTCGTATAGCACACGAGATGCAATCAACAGTAGCAATGCAGGAACTTCAAGCTTTTAAGTTGACACCGCAGAGTTCGATGTTAATTGAAGAGGACAAATCTTTATTAGCTTGAAACTTTCATACAAATTGTGGTTTAATAACTTTCATGGTGTATGTTATTTGATGAAGAAGAAGGCCAAAATCACCAGACCAAGGATCATAAGAGATTGAAGCATTAAGAAATAGCATAGCCGCAAGTTTGATGAATGCACCTAATTAGACTATTTTTATATTGAACAATTTGTAGATATTTTAATATGGTTGATGCATGTATTATATAGTTGATAATATTGTAACTACCTTACATGAGTGTATATTATTTTAATATTATAAAGAAATTTTTTCATAATAATTCTTTAAAATTTGGGATACGTAAATAAGACGAACAATATAAGAAAAAAAAGTATATGTAATGAATTGACCAATATTTTTGGCAAACAATTAAATTAATAATACATATAGCAATATGCCCTTTTTAGTTATTTTACACAGTCACAGCAGTTTTATATACAAGTTTACCAAACACTTTGAAACTGCTTTTTTTTGCTATAAGCACTTTTACAACTACAGTTTACCAAACACTTACCTGCTTTTTTTCAGGGCTGCTTTTTCTCTCAGCACAGCAGAAACATTTTTTTTAAAAAGCATAGCAACCCCAAACTAAGCCATAGTGTGGCAAGTTTCTCTCCTTTCATAATTATCCGTGTGAGAGGGTCTGGAAGAAACACATGTATGAACTCCACCCACTTCCAATATAAATTAAAGTAAATTAGTTGGTGGGTTACTATCGATTAAGTAGCACAACAAAGATTTGAACACAAGTTATACATTACACACTTATGATCACTAATTACAGATGAAGAAGGAACGAACACAAGTGCATCAAAGTCATCAACTTTAGAAGTTGTACATGGGTAGGGTTAAAAAGTTGAGAAAAACAAGTAAAGTGAAAGGCCGAAAGTGTAAAAAAGAAAGCAAAGGTTGAAGAAGTTCCACTAAATGCCCTCATCCACACCAGTCGGCTCTGGAAATTAGATTTCTTTCTCTGCCTTTTTCAATAAGCCTCCTGATCCCCCTAGCCATTCCCAATAACCACATCAAGGATTAATTAGCATAAATAATAGTAAACATCAATCTCAAAAGGTGTAAAAGAAGAAAAGAACAGAAAAGGCACAGTTGGGGAGATCAAATAAGAATTCGATTTTCGCACTCCTATCCTTTTACTAGGTTTTGAATTGAATAAATCAAAAGAGAATCCACCACGAAGAAGAGAAACAAAGAGATGAATGCAGAAAGAACGGAATTTGGAAAATGAAATATTACCAAGCTTGAAATTAAGAAGAACTCACATTCTTGGGGGTCATGAACTGCACAAACTTGTTCTTTGCTTTGCCAGTGGGGGATGTCTTGCTGCTGGATTGGGGATGGTCTTTCCACCCTCCATACTTTCTGATTTGATCTCTCACATACCTCTCATACAAGAAAGCTGCCCCCTTGAACTGTGGCAGCACCAACCATGCCACAAACACAAGCTTCACATCATGCCAAATTGGTAACCTACAAATATTCCATCCCCAACAAACTTAATTACAAACTATTAAACTTAATGTGTGATATTATATATAATAATTTCTTGATTTGTTCTTACCACTCTAAAGCTGGTTGGAGGACCATCTCCATGAGAGTGAGGAAAGAGTAAATAATCCAATAAGCAAGCCACTGCTCATCATCTAGTTTGGATGTGCTCTCTATTGCTACCACTGATGCATATCTACATTCAAATCATATAAAAATACATGCCCATTACAACAAAAACCAAAAATTAAGAACAACTACTTCGTCTTCATCCCTTATTGGGTTTTATCAAATTAATCAAAAGAAATAAACTTGAAGTTGAAGAGAGAGAGAGAGAGAGAGAGGCTTACAAAGGGTAAAGCAACATCACCACTGGCCTGCAGAATTGTCAAGAAAATTAGGAGTCACATAAACTGATGAACCAAAAACGTAAACACTTACTGGAAAGGAAATTAACCAAACAATTAAACAAATAAAAAAAGCAAGTTTTACCCAGCAACTGTGTGAAGTTGGGTAAGAAAGGTCCAAGCTTTTCCCATTTTTTCTTTGTGGGTTGCCAACAAAACCACTAAGGAAGTTAAAAACTGAAGCAAAAATAATCTAAAGAGGGAGTAATGGGATTGGTTGCAGAAAAATGAGTTAGTGAGAAAAGGGTTTCAGTTCAGAAATCTTCCGAGCTAGAAAATGAAGACAATTAGTGCTGCATTTATATGATGGGAAGAAGGGCGCACGTGGCAAGAGAAGAGCCGAGTATCGGATTCTGCCTTAAGCGTGTCAAGGTGGATTTAGCACCGCCCACTCCAGTGGTGCGGTCAGGTTAGTCAAGTGCGTGCGTGGCTGGAGAGCCTTGGGCTCTGCCATTACCTCAAATGACACAATGGCTTTGTGCTTTGCCCCAGACACAAGCCACGTGTTGGTGGTTTGTGGGTTTTCAGTAGTTTAATCAAGGTCGGTCACACGTGCCGGAGGATGAGGATCCAAATCTACTAAAGTGTTAAGGACAGATTTTTATTTTTTTTTGCAGGGCCGGTTGAGACGTATCATCCAAGGTGGGGTCCTGATTTATTTTATGTACATTAATGATCATTGTGTTGTGATGTCGGTCGTCAATGGAGAAATTGGTTCCATATCAGTGTTATCGCATTTCACAGTGGACCCAAAAATAAACTTTGGTTCCAAACCAAAACATTTCTTTAAACTCAACTCCATATATTTAGGTCTAATACCAAACGCTGTAATTTGCTACATTTATGGGTCTTAAGAACTCACATTGCTATGATCTTAGTCATTATTCAACATCAATTCATTATGTTCAACCATATTGAGAGGTGTTGGTAAAATTTTATCGAAAAATCAAACCAAACATTTAAGAGTTGCTTCAAGGACAACAAAGAATTCTCATCATTCAGGATGATTTGAGCCTGTTCCCACTAACTCATAAATGAAGAACACGAAGGCTTAATTTACCCCTATACGGCAGTCTAACAATCAACAAGCTCAGTCAAGTCTTCTGTCAAAAAAAGACTTATCCAATTACACCATGCCAGCCTTACCCAATAATGTGGGCTAACTCTTAATTAGGTTTTGTATGACCAACTTTTATTACTATTGCAATTGGGCTTTATTGAAATTATCACATAAAATGGTCTGTGAAAATTCCATCCCCTGACCAAAGCATCTCTGTAACATTTCGTAAAAAAATTGTTATAAAATAATTTTTAGGAGATATTTTGGACACGTGCGTGATTATTTTATACACGGGACGATGTAGTTTTATTATTTTGGTGGGTGTACAATACTCCCAAAACCCAAAATATCTCTTTCATTCTCTTATTCCCCGTCATTTTTCCTTATTTCCTTATTTCCTTACTTTGTCTTTTTTTTTTCTCTTTTTCTCTCTCTCTCTTCTCACCGTATGTGCATAGTGCACGTTGACGAAAACCCATCGAACCGAGGCGAACTAAAATCACCACCATCTTCGTCTCAATGCCCTGGACTCAACGGTGCAAACCGTTCATCCAAACTCCCGACCGTTTGACGGGAAAAGCACACAGAAGAACCGGACCTTTCCGGCGTTTTTCTGGCCATTCTAGACCGAGGTGAGGTTTCTAACTACCACCATTGGATTCATCTCGTTGAGTAGATGAATTTTCATATGTCGTTTGCTTGATTTGGTTGAGTTTTGACGTAGATCGACAAAGCTACAGTACCCGCGGTCTTTCGAGGCAATTATAGGCAATTTCCCGAGCTTGTACAACCAAACCAAAGGTACACCGTCATTCTACTCCTCTCTAGCTTCATTTTGACATAAAGAACGTGAAATTTGGCTAAGAAATGAAGAAGTTATGGAGATTTGAAAATTCTCCAGAAACCGACAAAAATTCTGGCGACGGCGGCGGCGACCAGCTTGAACCCGGTCCAGACCGGCCGGTGACGTCAGCAGTGACGTCAGCAATAGGTCTAAACCTGGAATATTCCTTTTAATGCCGTTAGGAATATTTCGTTAGATTTAACGGACATGCGAGAATATTCTGTTAGATCTAACGCCGTCAGTTGACTGGCGCGTTGACCCAGCGCGTGAGCTGCGCGTGGGGGGGGGGGGGGCGCGCGGGGGACACTATTTTTGAATTCAGTCGACGCGTACTACCTAGAGGCAGTACGTATGGTATTTTTCGGAATGTTTCAGACCTCCGTGTTGAGCAAACAAGGGATAAGTGACATTAATTAGTTTAATTAGTAACCTTTATGAGTTTAATCATTACTATAGTGATATCTCATATATGTGAGACTTATCCAGAGGACTACCGGGGCTACCCAGGACATGAGGGCTACGACCCGGCTACTTACAGGTGAGTGAGTGGGTCTTTGTTTTGATAAATATATTATTATGTATGGTTTTCAATGCTTTCTTTAATTTGTTAGCATGACTCATATCATATGCCATTGTTGGAGGTAGAACATTCGTATTATTTTTGCGATATATGTTTTTATACTGTTGCTCATCAGTAGATGTAGAACACCCCGGGTATCAGTACTCAGTCCTATGGCCAAGACTAGCCTTGATGTTTGGAGATTTCACTCTCAGTACCGCTACGCAACTTTGGATCCATTGTAGGTACTAGCATGTTCTAGGTTGCACTAGGCAACTCGAACTTATGTGATGCACTTTGTGCACAACGATTAGCGTTAGACTCGCGTCATTGTAGTACTCAGCGTATTACTCATATACGTAGCCTGTTCCTTGTAGCTTATCTACTTGGGCTTATGTGTTTATATATGGATGAGCAGTCAGTCAGACTTTTGGGGAGTACCCGTGTTTTGAGCAGTGATCAGTCGATATTATATTATATTCTATGGTATTCCAATTTAGCTTTTATGTTTGTTTTTGAGAGAATTTTGATACTTCTTTATATATTTTTGTTATAGGATGGATTGAATCGGCTTTGCGCATTAAATGGACAAATTGTGGAGTTTTGGAGCTAAGAAGATTATGTCAAAGCTTCGAGCCTTAATTCTATGCCGTTTGATCGTGAAGAATAATTGAAGATGGATTGCATAATTCGGGCAAATTCACGTTTTGGGCTTATTTGGCGGATAACTGATCTAGGATGACGTTTTTGGGCCAAGGTTTCTTCTACAAAGTTGTAGAGGACGTTTTTAGCTTTCCAACGATATATTATGGGCCTGATTCGGAGCTGATTTGGTCGATCAAAGATAGGATTTTCTGCAGCAGTCCAAGTCCTTGTTAGGAAAAGATTCTGTAATTTTATTTATTTTTATTTTGGTTTCCTGATTTTTGGGGAAGCCCTTTTTAAGTAGGATTTGGTTTTTCTAGTATTATAGATACAGTTGAGTTTTCTAGGGTTGAGGGGGAGAACGAATTTGGAGATTAAAAGTGTGGAGAACTCGGTTCAACTTTTCTACAATGGTGTTTTCTAAACTTTTATCAATTTATTTTATGATTTCAATTATGTTTATGCGTAACTAATTCTTTTTCTAGGGTGAGGCCTTGAGCCTTTTAACATGAATATGTAGTTTCTTTTCAATTGCTTATGATATTATGCATGCTACTTTGAATTGTCAATCACCGGTTTAAACTATCTATTTATCTTAATGCTTGATCACCATTAGGATGTGTAGACAAGTAATTGGATGCAATTTATGTTGGAATATCACCCTTAAATTGGCTAGGGCTTCTTGTGGTTGATAATTGTAAGTTCACTTAAGGCGAATATCACGCTCTTAAGGGTTGCATGGTTTTTCAAAAGGTTTTCACAAAACTTAATGAGTCTTGCATGTTCATATTTGATCTGAATATCACAGACGGGTTGCATGTTAGATATACGTTCTAGCTAGAATATCACTAGTAGAATATACAATAGGAAAACCTAACCTTCAAAGTGCATGTGTAATTCATAAGTAATTGGTAGAACTATATAGGATTGTTATTGGTGATGGCTGAACTCTAGGGTTTCTTATCTTTGTTTTCTAATAATTATTGACGAGCTTTATTTTCGATTATTTAATTTCCTGCGAATTTTCATTTATTTTGTTATTTTAAATTCATGATCACAACTTTCTATTTTTTTGTATTAAATAATTAATTGAGAATCCGTTCTAAATACAAGTTATTTATATCAGTCTCTGTGGAAACGACCTTGCTTGAGTTGCTATACTACAATAACCTTGTACTCTTGCAAGTATTTTTAAGTGATTTTTGCCTGGAATTTGAGTGTGGTAAAATTGCTATCAAGCAGTCAATCTGATTATCGGGGAGTACCCGTATTACTATTATAGTACTTTGAGGATCATATCGGGGAGTATGACGTATTTTCAAAAACTATACATGTTTTCCAGCGAGGGGATAGTATGCTCTTGAAAACAAAGGTTTTATCAAACTTTGTTTTTTGACCCACTCACCTTTTTATGTTTTGCGCTTCTCCAGGACTTAGTGGCGGATTCGATTTTCAGTGAGACGTGGGCTTGCTTCGGCTGTGGTTGGCGGTTCTGACACTTTCTCCGGATTATGTAAGATTTGCTCCTACTTTTAGTTAATTTCTACTTATCCATCCTCACGAGGATGTGAATGTTTATATTCCTTGCACTATTTACTATACTCTGACTGTTATGCACTTGTAATAATGGGTTTTACCCATTACCGCACTCTTACTTCCGCTTCCAACTCTAAATCTATTCACTTTTTCACATATACATGCATGATTAGCTTAACACGTGTCGGCCAGCGCTTCCTGACACCTGGCGTGTCAGGATCGGTATATGTCAATCTCTTTGCAGTAGTTTTATCTACATAAATTGATAAAATCCCTATCGAACTCAATTAATATTCATAACTAAAGTTGGAAGGCAGATTACCAACACAATCAGTTAAAAGGCATATTATTTAGAGGCATACCTTTTTTCTAGCATATCATAATAGCAAGACCAAATTAAACAACATAATCAGTGGTAGAGTTACTTATTAATCCAAAATTACTATTGTCCTAATAATCTATTATTAAAAACTCCCCTGAAAACATGCACAAAAACACCACCCAAAACATTAGCGTGCAAGCCATTGGTGCAAACATCCCCATTTCTCCCCCACCCATTGAAGTGGTTGAGCTAAAATTCCCATAATCCTCCTCCATTTTAGGACAAAATCTTCCCTTTTTTCCTCCATCCTTTGTCCTAAATTGTATTACTATAGATCTCCCATTCCTTCCAATAAGTGGTTACACCTAATACTAATATTTGACAATTTTTTTCTTTGATCTTCCACGAGACAAGAAGTGCTAAAAGCTCCACCGCCCTCTTTTATCAAACTTGAACTTGTTGGGTTTATTTGTTTCCAAAATATCTGAAAAACCAAATGAGCGCTTAGAGATTATTATGGCATCAATGGCAGCAAGAACTAATAATATCGCCACGCTACACCTTCCGGGGAACGTGTTCCAGGCGGGGAAGAAGAATGAGACGGCTACAAAATTAGGGTTTTATCCTTCAAGGCATGTAGCAATGATCACGAGAAGAAATGGAAACTTTTCAGTGAGGGCCGGTGCCGGCGGAACTCCTAGAAGTGTGGAGACAATCAATGGGAAGGTCAATGGTGTTCATGTGGGAGAGGCTACATTATTTGGAAACAAGAATAGTATACAGTTGATTAATGGTGATGGCGATTCACCTCCTCATTCCTCTTTGCACGGAAAGTTTGTGGAGGAGAGGTTTGTTTATAGGCAAACCTTCGTCATCAGGTCTTATGAGATTGGACCTGACAAAACTGCCACCATGGAAACCCTAATGAATCTCCTCCAGGTGCATTTTTTTTTTAAAATTTTGCTTAAGGAACAAAAAGTTTACTTATTATCCAAATAATGAAGATTTTGTTCTTAATTAGTCATGAATTATTTGGATTTATATATACTTTCATTGAACTTAGTAACCTATATATGGTTTATGGGTGCAGGAGACAGCACTAAATCATGTGACAAGTTCTGGCCTTGCTGGAAATGGATTCGGGGCTACCCGTGAGATGAGCATCCGGAAGCTCATTTGGGTTGTCACCCGGATCCACATTCAAGTACAGAGATATAGTTCCTGGTATGTGATGAAAAATGATAGAAAGGATTCGAAAAATATGGTCTCTAGCATTACTCGTACGTTTGTATTATTGAAATATGACATATAACTCTAAGCATAACTGAACTGTATGCGTACGTACTAGTTCAAACCTTTTCACACAGGCTGATTGATGTACATAAATTGGTATGTGACAGGGGAGATGTGGTCGAAATCGATACTTGGGTGGATGCAGCGGGCAAAAACGGAATGCGAAGAGATTGGATTATTCGAGATTACCAGACTCAAGAAATCATTACCAGAGCTACAAGGTCCGTACTCTTCTGCTTACTGCATAATTTAACCAATTATATGAATGTCTAATCTCAAGTTTAAGTATCTTATAATTACCTGATCTCCTACATTATCTTCATGCAGCACTTGGGTGATCATGAACAGAGAGACAAGAAGACTGTCCAAGATACCTGACCAAGTGAGGCAAGAGGTGTTACCATTCTACATAAACAGATTTGCAATTGCTACTGAGAAAAATGACAGCGAGAAAATCGACAAGCTCACCGACGATACTGCAGAGAGGATCACATCAGGTTTAGCAGTAAGTGTAGAAATATTAGGTCAACAAACTTTTGAGTTTACATTTCATTTCATACAATATTTGGTTAGTATAATAGTTTATTCATATTAACTACTTATTTGCCTGCAATTAATCCAGCCAAGATGGAGTGACATGGATGCCAACCAGCATGTTAACAATGTGAAATACATAGGATGGATTTTGGAGGTACTTCAGTAAACCTAATGCACAAATCTTGAAAGTGCCGAAAAATAAGTGAAATAACACAACTACTAGATGATGTTATCATGCGAACTAGCCAGACTGTGAATTTTGGTCACATATTCAGACAAGAACCCACTTAATCAATGGTTCAGATTCAAAGTCTGTTAAGTCTTGCTAGAGAGTCCGGCAAGAGAACATTTTGCATCTTTATGTGGCTACATTGTTACATACATAATGAGTGTTACTAACACACACTTACTTGGGTTTTAATGAGCAGAGTGTGCCCATCAATGTGTTGGGAGATTATGATCTCACAAGCATGACATTGGAGTATAGACGTGAATGTAGGCAATCAAATTTGCTAGAGTCTCTAACAAGTACAACATCAAGTTTGGCTGATGACTCCAACTGCAAGAACAACTCCATCAATCGTAGACCAGACCTAGAATACACACACCTTCTTCGGATGCAGGCCGATAAGGCGGAGATAGTACGAGCACGAACGGAATGGAATACGAAACAAAAGCATAAACTGCATTGACCTCAAAATTTGCAGCATTTTCAGTTTGTTACCCCTACATCAATTTGTTTTCAAGCTTTTTGGTTTCCCATCTGGGTTCCTTTATTTTATCACTTTTTTGCTTTAGCGTGCTGTATTAGACTGTAACAATACGTTGCAAGTGCACTACATGTTTGATAGTGCAGTGCCTTGAAGGTTTTATTTATGCTTTAAACATGAAAATACAAAACTACATAGGCCTATAGGGTAACATATTTGTTTCTAGAGTGATTTTTTGTACACTCAAATTTCGTCTCTAGACACTCATCAATTTTATTTAAAAGAAAATGACTCTTATACCCATATATAAAATTACCACAAAGGGGTTACTGATTTATTATGGAACACAATTATTTTCTTTGGACACCCATAGGGTTTTGAAACAAACAACGTGGTAACCAAGCGACTGATGAGCTTCACAACTGTTGAATTTCATTTTACCGGGCTTATCTAAACTTTGCGACTGTTCCTCATACTAATTATGTCATCAATTGAAATTGCCAAATTGACGAGGAAGCCTTCATAATTAATACAAAAAAAATGAGTGTTCAAAGAAAATGAAAAATGGGTATCCACATAAAAACAAATTCATAAAAAATAAAAGAAGGGTATTCTTGAAAGTTTAATAAATTATTTTAGGTGTCCACAAAAATGTGTGAGACTAAATTGTGTATCCAGAAACAAAACTTGAGTGTACATAAAATCTAATTTCAATCTTAACTGTTGAAGTGACATCAATGGATAAGGCCCTAATTTCAATCTGATTGCTCAAGACTACCATTCGTGTTGAGCACAAAACTCACTCAATGATAAGGGGTCAAAACTCTCATCTTACAAGGTTTATGGTTTCAAAGCCTAAGGACCACTTAGGCCCTGTTTGGTATTGTTTTTTTTTTCACTAAAAACTGATTCACTTTAAAGTTAAGCACATAAAAAGTGTTTGGTAAATCTGAAATATACTACTTATTATAAAAGTTATGACATTAAAACAGAAACTTTTAAAAGCAGCATGGAGGTTGTTTTTAAAAGCTGGTTTTATAAGCAGTTTTTTTTAAAAGCACAGCAACCCCAAACTGGCCCTTAAAACAAATGATTACTTAGTTTAAAACAACACCACTATTAGTAAAAGCCCTAACTATATACATTCTTTCTTAATAACATAGGCATGTCTTCTTCTAATTTAGTTTGGAATGATTCTTCTCTATCAGTGGTTTGTACTGCTTTGTTTTCAGACTTTGTTGGCTTGTCTGGCTTCCGCTTCTCAAATTAATCCTGCCTTTCAAAGAGCAGATTGCTTAGCTATTTATGACGTTGATCATCTAAATGGTTTATTAGCACTTCGCAGGGTTTGGTTTCAGACATTAATTCGAAGATTTTTTCTTTTTTCGTCCAATTTTTCTTTTTTAATAATGTATTGCTTTTTTTCTTTGCGGATTTTGGCTTCGTCCTCTGCTTGTTTTATATCGCTCTTTTTTTTAATAAAATTTTGGAGGTAAAATATATATATATATATATATATATATAATTTTCTTTCTCTCAAGTAATAGTCTACAATAAATAGTCTAAAGATTTGATCTGGATGCATAAAGAAGAGTATAATGCTCTAGCCAACTTATCTAAACTTAATATGGCTATAAATTGAGTTGTGTTAAGGTTACGTTTGGGCGGGCAAGGGTTTTACCTAACTGAACCCGAAAAGTGATCAAGTTTGAGTTGGTTGTGTTGTTTGGACAAGTTTTTACCTAATTTCAACTCGCCTACGAGTTAAAACTCGAGTTGGATTCGGCCGGGTTACCAAACCTAATTTACAGCGCTAATCTGCAGTCATTTCAATTAATGCAACAAAAATGTTTTCTTTGATGAAGTATGACGGTAACGCAGATGAACCACGCAAATCCAAAAATTACAAAAGACAGAACAAGAAAAAGAAAGGTGGAGGTGGAACATGATATGGAAAAGAAAGGTGCAAAGTAGTACTTCCAGTCGAGCAAAACCATTTTTTTTTATGTTTCTCCAACTTTTACACAACAGAAACCCTTTTTGCAAGGCAACCCCAAAAACCCTCCGACCAATTTTTCTTGATTCGTGAACAGAAACCTAGAGTCTTTTTGTTGACAATAAGAATATTCAGTCAAACTTTTCAATCAATGTGTGCCAAGAAAATAAAATTCTTATATTTTTGCAGCTAAGCAACATTGTGTATGTCAATATCCTTATACTCTGTTAAATGTGATGACAAAGAATGATTAGAGAATTAATATTAATTCAATAATATTCCCCATTTTCATCGTTATATATATGTTTGGAATATCATGACATTAAACAATTGATCAAATCGTTCATGATATTCATTTGTTGCGGGTTTGCATCCATTCTTTTATTGATTCCATGATTATTTTACATGCAAGTTTATAATCTTTTTCCAGCCAGATCTTGTGGAAGTGAGCATGCAGACAGTTCTGAGGTTGGCAACTGTTTAACATATTTTATCACGTATTATTAAACTAAACACTTAAAAATATAGTACTTTGCCCATCTTATGAATCTCACTTTTTTCCAAATGCGTAGAGGCAAGCATCTCTTAAATAATTTAATGGGGGTTTAACCTCTCTGTTGCATTAGATTTTATAGTCTAATAACAGATCATCGACTTTGCTCAAAACATTAATTTTGCTTTAAGGAGAGAAGATGAAGAATAGAGGAAACTAGGTTGAAGGCCGAAGTTGTTACATCCCGTCCCTAATTTTATTGTATTTTATTCCCCGGCGGTGTGAAATGACGAAAATGCCCCTAGTGGCTTATTGAGTCCTACGTGGACCATTATTTTCTATTCACATATTTCCGTACCTTCGGCTTATTTTTCGTATTGTACACTTCGATACGAACCCGTAGACGCGAACGGCACCTGATTCGGACTTGTAACGGACAAGTTCCGATCAGGGGCAAAATGGTAATTTGCCACAAGCAGTATTTCAAAACCGTGGCTTTGCCCATGGTTTCTGCAAGGCTAGTTGGCCTGCAATTCAGTTTCAGAAATTCAGTCTCTTTTTGCATGCAAGTCGACATGCAGTGGGAAAAATTCTGATTTAGTAAAACCAAGGTTGACTGACTTTGGCTTTTTAAATCCTTACAACCTGTGTGAGTTGCTCAAACTGCAAACCAACTACAGCCTCACACTCACTCTCCACTCTGCTCTCCTCCCCGAGTCCCCCACTCAAACCTGCATGCAATTGCAGATTAGCCAAAACTTAGAAAACTTCTCAAGGCACCCATGAGGGCACCACCCTCATCTCCTCAGCCTTCCCTCGAACAAACCATCATCCCTGTCATCACCATTCTCCATCCTCGAGCAGGCTCTGCTGCCTGAAAACCCAGAACGAACCAAATTTCAGAAAAAACCCAAACTTCAGAAATTGCTCAAGACACCCACGGCCTCTGTCGAGCAAACCGTGACCTCCTTCGACTCAGTTAGACTCCAAAAGCATCACCATCGTTATCCTCGTCGTCTCTGGACCACTCCTGAACCCAAAAACCCTGAATCGTTGAAGAACCCAGAAGATCAAAATTTCCGGCGAACTTCAATCGGCCAACCACGGCCATCCCGACTTCGATTTGACCCAAAGATCACATTTTTGGGCTTTTGAGAGCTCTGGGATTCGAACCCAGGCTCTGCATGCAACCTTCCAGCCGAGATCGGTGAAACCCGATCTTTGGTCGAGAACTTCGAGGCCATTTCCGGCCGTCTCTGGCCATCTTCTGGCCCAATCCTAGGTAAATTCGAATTCCCCTCGTTGCAAGCTTCATTTTGACACCGATTTCATGAAAAACGGTTGAGAATTGACGAAGTTGCAGAAATTTCCAGATTCAGGCGAGGTTCTCCAGTTTCCGGCGCCGGCAAGCGGCGGACGGCGGCGGCGCTAAGCGGTCGGAGTTGCAGCGGCGTGACGTCACCGAGCCGGTCCGTGACGTCAGCAAGCCCCGGTCCAACCCGATCCGAACCGGGGAATATACCCGAGGTATATTCTGTTGACTTTTAACGCCGTCAGGGAATATTCTCTAACGGTAACGGAATATTTCGTAACGCCGTTAGAGAATATTTCGTTAACTAAACAGAATATTTCGTTAAAGTTAACGGCACGCCGTTAACTTTAACGGGGAGTGCACAGTCGTGTGTGGCGGGCGTGCGAGTGCGTGAGCGCGCGAGTTGGCGCGTGAGCGCGTGTGTGGGCGCGTGACGGCGCGTGCTGCCTTGTGGCGGCGCGCGGCGGCGCGTGAACCCATTTTCTGACTATTTCAAGTCCCGAATCGAGCAAACAAAGGCGATTTCAAGTCTTTTTCATTACTTTTAATTGGAATAGACTTGTAAAATGATTAGTTTAGTAAACTCTCATATAGGTGCCAGCTTCACGTGCATGTAGTGCTAGAGCGTATTATTTTAACACCCTGCCTGTCATGTAGCTACTTTCTGCATGACTTGTGTGCATGTCCTACGCGATAAGTAATGATTGATTTTTACTGTGATAAATGCTTTATACCCGTATCCTTGTGGGCGTTGGCTCGTTTACTTGTGTTAGATACTTATGTTAGTATTAAATATTTTGGTAAATCTACGGGTTTTACAGTGAGGGGTTATACTCAAAGTTTTGGAAACGTTTTATTAAACTGTACTTGGCCCACTCACCCTTGTTTTTCGCCCTTCCAGGACTTAGACTTTAGTTGGCGACGATTCGGTGGTGGCAGCTGCTGGTAGCTTATTTATATCTCTTCAGTGTATGTTAATTTCCTTTTGTTGTGTGCTATATTCATCCTACTGGATGGGAATAATTTTCTTTATTGCACCTAGCTCTGACACTATATAATAATGGGTTCTACCCACATTACACTTCCGTATTTTCGTAAAAATCTGATTTCATTTGTTCTTTTCCTAATTCCTTATTTAATCTTCTTATGACTTCGTCACTCCTACGGAGTGGTCGGTCAGCACGCCTTGATATCCGGTGTCCACCTGGATATCCGGGTCGGGGTGTGTCAGAAGTGTTCATGCACAAGTTTGAGACCATTGATGTTTTTGCCGAGCTTGTTAATTTCTATCATTATATGATTGACTTATAAAAAAAAATTAAGAATTAAAATATTTTTAGATTAAAATGTTCGTAAAAATAAATTACAATAATCTACATAAATTTTATTTTTAAAAAAGTTAGTAAAAAAAAAAGGCTAAAATCATTTTTAATAATCTCGGGCTAAAATTTTAAGTCATAACCATTGGAGGAGAAAACCTGTTTAGAGCACTTTCACTCGTTACAGAGGGCAAGGGTAAGGGATTGCCACTCTAAAACAGTACTTGCCTTTGTGCAACTCTATCCATTGAGCAAAGGCAAAGGAAACTATATTATTATATATATTTTTTATTGTTATCTTCATCCGTCACTTGTCATTATCTCCTTAGATTTTCAATAATATTTTCAACCACTCTCGTCACGACATGTGTCATTATTCATTAATAATATCCACTCAGATTTTTTTATAAAATTATCTACCATTCACGTAGTGCCACATGTCATTATCCCTTTAGATTTTGATGAAATTTTCAACCATTCTTGTCATATGAGATGTCATTATCTATTAAAAATCTCAAACCTGATTTTTGGTAAGATTCTCGACCATTCTCGTAGTTCCATGTGTCATTATGTTGAATCCTAACCGTTGGATTTTTATTGTTGAATTTGATGCACCAGGTTGTGCAATATAAATGATAACATTTAAAAAAAAAATTACCGTAGGAAACCCTATGGTCTTAAATTCGCCACGTCAGAGAGTCGTTGTGCTCTGCATTGCTTGCTGCTGCAGTGGGCCTCACACCATTAGGGTTGTTGGCTCTACGGCCTTCTTCCACCAGTGTGATGCGCACGCCAGCTACAAAAAAAAAATATCCAATGTGACTGACGTCAGCCAAGCCCAAAGGCATCAACACATGCAAATTTTGTTCGAACTTCTGGTAGGACGTGGCTTAGCCCACCACTTGCCCTCCTTTAATTAGACTGCTGTAACTATTTTTTTGAGCTGAAAGGCATATTAGAGCATTTCCTCCCGTTGAGTTTTTCTAAATGTAGAGGTGGGCATATTAGACCGAGGGCCGAAACCGTATCGGGTCTGAACCGGGAAAAAACCGATCGGTTCGGTTCTTTACGGTTTTTTTTTTGTTTCGGTACAAAATCGAATTGGTGGGAAAATTTTGGTTCGGTATTGGTTCCTTATTGGTTCGAACCGAATTTTTTTTTATGAATCCTTTGCCACGTGGCTAGGTTCTATATGGTGATAGTCGAGTCCATACAATTCGCATGGACTCTACCGCACCTAATTCCCCACCCAACTACCCTGTTTCCTTCCTTCCTTCAGTCAACTAGTCAAGTCGTCTTCTTCTTCTTCTTCAGTTCTTCTTCTCGACTTTGACAGATAGTTTGAATTTGATTGACCCACTTTCTCACTCACTCTCGGTCACTCAGTCAGTCAGTCACTCTCTCTCTCTCTCTCACTCACTGTCTCACAGACCCTCTCTTAGACTTTCACTCGATCTCTCCATCCTTTAGACCGTTTCATCCCTTGTCGAGAACCAGTTGCCATTACTGCTCATCTCGTTCCTCCGGCCCTAAACCTTTGAAGAATGGTAAGACTCCAATCGAATTCCACCGAATTCAATAAATTCATTGTCTGACTAATTTAATTAAACAAAATTAGGGTTTGAGTTCTGAAAATTTGGGAATTTTTGAATTAGAGAATTAGGGAAAATTCATTTGGGTTCTTGCAGATTATGTGTGTGGATGGAAGGCTTGGGACTTGGAAGCATGCGTGTGCTGTGTGCTGTGTGTGTGTGTCTGTTAGTCTGTGTGTATCGAAGCTGCAAGCATGTGTGTGTGGGTTCCAAAATTTTGAGTATGTGTGCTCTATGTTATGTGAGTATGTGTGCGATGTGTGTGTTTTCAACATGTATATGTGCTTGTATGTGAAATTGAAATATGCATGTGTGTGTGTTCGCACTTTTCAGCATGTATGTGTGCTTGCTTGTTTCAGTTCATGAACTGAAATGAACTTAACAATGAAGATACTGGACTATAGACTTTTGGAATCATTGGTTGACTAGTTGTTGAGTTTTGGAATCTTGAATCCATTTAATTGCTACAAGCATCAGCTTGCTTGGGCTTCATTACAGAGTCCCGCGCACAATATATATATATTGAAATGTGATAACTAAGGATTGTAGAATGAGTTCAGTTTGAGATGATTATATGCTGATGTTATTTGGTAGTGCAAATGTCGATTCCATTCATTGTCATACTGTTGAGTTTGATGTTGAATGATATGAGTCAAGAAGGTGAAAGTGTGGTTTCTATTATGGTATGTCCTACATGTTATAATTAAGAATTGTTGTAACAAAGTTATACGTAATGTGAATTTGGACTTAATAAAGTTTCATGGCAATGTATAAAAGTTATCAGCTAGTCAGAATAGTTCGTTAGTGGACCTTGCTATTGTAAGACATGATAGATATTTTATACTCTTGATATGTATAAAATTTCAAAGCCAATGACACTGTTTTGTGAAGGTCTATTACGCGAAAAATTTATTGCCTAAATATAGATTTTAAAGGTCGAGTTTTTGATTGACAAGTATCATTGTGTGAAAGTTATTCCCCATATGTCGTCTACAATTATGCCATATGTGTGTGTGTGAGTATGTGTGTGCTGTGTTCTTTGAGAATGTGTGTGTTTTCAGCATGTATGTGCACTCGAAATGTATGTGTGTGTTTAGAGTATGTGTCTGGACAAAACTGAATTGGTAGGAGTGTTTTGTTGTAGGATTCGGATCCAATGGATTTAGAAGCAATTAAATCGGTGGGAGCCCAAAGTCAAAGTGAGGATGAAATTGAAAGTGAAGGAGATGGTGAAGAAGACAAAAACGAGGTAAGTGGTTCTCATCTCCTAGATAGAAAACGTAGTTGGGTTTGGGAACACTTCACACCGTATGAGGTTAAGATCCTAGTAAGAATCAAAGATGATCAAGGGAATCTTGTAAAAGATGAAAAAGGAAAAACAATTATGGTTGAGGATGTCAAAATTAGAGCTAAATGTAACTATTGCCCCAAAAATAGAACATGGGGTGACTATGCGGCTGATTCAAGTACAAATGGGACGAGTGGCATGAGAAAACATCTTGAAAGAGGGTGTAGGTATTACAAACCGAACCAAAAAATAAATAAAAAAATTCTTTGTGGGGATAAGAAAGGGGGTAAAAAGTTGGTTACTAGGGCATTTAACCAATTCGATTGTTTGGAAGCATGTGTAGAGATGATTGTCATTGATGAGATGCCCTTTAGTACCGTTGATAAGATAGGGTTCAATAGGTTTTGTAGTGTTGCAATTCCATTGTTTCGTGTGCCTTCTAGGAGGACTCTTGTTAGAACTTTTCTTAGAATGTATGACCAAGCTAAGGAGAGTTTGAAGAAAGAATTGAATGCACACCGAATTTCTCTTCCCACCGACACTTGGACTAGCACTCAAAATGTGAATTCTATGGTCGTCACCGCACACTTTATTGATGATGAATGGAATGTGCACAAGAGGATCATTAATTTTTGTGTTATTACTAACCACTTCAGAACCACAATAGCCAGGTTGATTGACACTTGTTTGTTGGAATGGGACATAGATAAAGTACTCACTATCACTGTGGACAATGCTTCTGCAAAAAAAGTTGCATTGGATCAACTTAGGTCCAAGATGAATAGGTGGGAAAATTCACGAGCCATTTTGGGTAGGGAGTATTTACATGTGAGATGTACTGCTCACATAACCAACTTAATTGTGGGTCAAGGGATGAAAAGGCTAAGTAAGGGTCTTTTAGCCATAAGGAATTGTGTGAGGTTTGTGAGGAGCTCTCCACAAAGATTAGAGTTTTTCAAGCAAGTTGTGTCTATGGAGAAGTTGACATGCAAAGCAAGTGTTTGCTTAGATTGTCCCACAAGGTGGAATTCCACATTTATTATGTTGGAAGTAGCGGTGAAGTTTAAGAAAGCATTTGATAGGATGAGGGAGGAAGATGATAGTCTTTTTTGGCATACTTTAATGACGTTGAAGAAGAAAAGGATGAAGATGGAGTGGTAATTGTTTGTCTAGTAAGAGGAAAGAAAAAGGTTGGACCACCAACCGAAGAAGATTGGGAAAAGGCGGAGGTGTTTGTGAGGTTTTTACAAGTTTTCTATGAGGTGACATTGTGGGTGAGTCATTCTTTGATTCCCACATCTCATACCGCCCTTCATGATGTCATCAAAATAGAGACTGCAATCAAGAATTTGGTTCCCCCACCTAACATGCAAACCGATTCACCAACCGAGGTACTATTGAAGCAAATGGCAATGGACATGAGAGCCAAATATGATAAATATTTTGGTTCTTACCTTGAATTGAACCTATTACTCGTGATTGCCCTTGTTTTAGATCCAAGGTTCAAGTTAAGGCATGTCACCCATCTTCTTAGAAAGCAATTATCCGAAGTTGATGCGCAAATTAAAAGTAATGACATAAAAGATGTGTTGCGCGCCCTTTATGAAGAATATGCCCCAAGGGTTGATGGGGGCAAGCACATGAAAATACCCACACCTCCAAGGCCTTCTTCTACTTCATCACCAATTGTTGAATCAGCGAGAGATGATTGTGTAGATGAATGGATTGATTATGCGGAAGAGAATGAGGAGCAAGTGGTGGGAGATGAGATGGATTCATATTTGTTGGATCCTTTGGAGAAGGTCGACAAAGAAACCAATGACACTTTTAGAAATCTCTCATGGTGGAATTGCAAGTATCCTATATTGGCGAGAGTTGCAAAAAACATATTTGCTATTCAAGTATCTACCATGGCATCGGAGAGTGCTTTTAGCACCGAGGGGAGAGTTATTTATGATTTTAGGAGTTCTTTAACTCCTAAATCGGTGGAGGCATTAATTTGCATGCAAAATTGGTTGAGGGGTGATGATATAATTACTTTGGAGGATGATGCACCTTCATTGGACCACCTAGAGTTCTACGAAAGTATTGAAGCGGGTAAGTTTCTTATTTCGTCTCTTCTTATTTGTTGTAATATTTTGAACTTTGTCATTTTATGTGGTTTGAATGTTTTTGGAAGTTTATAATGACTAACATAATTTAAATTGTTTATGCTTGTATGATGTAGAGTTGTCCAATCCGGGTTCAAGCATCTCTTCTCTTTCTATTAATACACAAGGACCACAACCACAACAAGAAGCATCGCCTTCACAAGCACCTACTCGGCCTTCTCAAGGATCCCCTTGACGAGCTCCTCCAAAGCCTCCTCAAGTTCCAAAAAGGCATCAAGCATCAAAATCAAAAGCTCCTTCAAAGCCTCCAAAACCTTCAAAGAGCACGGGTGTAAGGGGTAAGGGTAAGCGGAAAGGTTGAACAATGTTGCATTGCTTTTTAGGTTGAACAATTTATTTTTTTTGTTTGAACTTTGAAGTTGAAGGCATTTTGATTTGAACTTAAACTTTGTATGAACTTTCATATGGCTACTTGAACTTGAACTTTGCTTTTTTTTTTTTTCATTTGGGTTGTACTTAATGCCATAAGACATTTCGTTTGAATGCTTGGTTGTGAACGTTTAATTGAATGTTTGAACTTTGATTGATGTTGTTGGAAACTTGGATGGATCAAAGAAAAAGAAATTCCAATTTTTGAATAAGAAAAATGGTTTGTATAAAGTGCTGCAAACTTGCAATCTATTTAGGCCAAAATCAAATAAATGGGCCTTTTTTTATCACAATTTTTTTTTAAAAGCCCAAAAAAGTGGGCCTATAACTCTAAGCCCAGAACCGAAATGGCCCTATACCGAACCGAAACCGAATTGGTACCGAAGAATACGGTACCTCTTCGGTTACACCTGCATACCGTACCGAACTGATACCGAAATTTTTTTCCTATTTCGGTTTTGGTTCCACTCCCATACCGAACCGAACCGAACCGTGCCCACTCCTAAGTAAATGGGCTATTTTTACAAAAACTCATCTCCAGCGGTCTTGTACAACCCATGCATATGGTGGAGCCCATGCAACCAGGAAGCCGCCTAGGCACATCTGGCTCAGGAAGCTACCCAGAAGGGCAGTGGGTCCAGGTTGCATCATGCACGTGTTTTTTTTTTTTTTTTTTTTTTCTCAATGTCCGTCGTCGTCATCCCTCTGCCCAGAAAGCTACACTGTCTCCGCCGACGAACTCGACATTTCTCCGCCAACCCAATACATAATCCCACAATCCAAACACAACCCACAACTCAAAATTCAACTTCAACCTACCGATTCAATTCGAAATTACTCAATTTAAACACAATCCATAGCTCAAAATCCAATGTATCTTCTTTTTTTTCTAGACAAATACAACCTTTTTTTTATTAATCTTGGCGTTGAAACCTCTCTTCATACACTTTTTGTAATGAGAGAAGACTATTAACATATGGAGTTGAACTCGAACAGTTACTATTCATGTAATGAATAATGACTGCCTAGGCCTCCGACTCTCTTATCTAGGAGGAACCAGTAGAATTGCTCTTAACTGTCACTGTCTTTACCTTTAAGAGCAATTCCACCCATTTTCTCTAGGCAAAGGGTTGGGGGCCCAGTTGTTATTATTGAGTGCTCAAATAGTAACTGACTTTGTGCAACTCTACCATTTATGAGTTGCCTAGGTAGTTACTATTCACAATTTTTTTTTTAAAATTCAAATTCACAATTAAAATAATACAACCGTAAATAGTGTTAAAATAATCTAAATAACCACTATTCATGGTTGAATATGCTTTGTGTGTTGAATTTTGATTTGTTCGTAAGTGTGTTCAACTTTGATTTGTTTGTAAGTGTGTTCAACTTTGATTTGTTTGTAAGTGTGTTGAACTTTACTTTGTTTGTTGGTGTGATTGATAATAAAATGATTCATTAAATCCAACAATTTTATTTCTAAAATAAAAGGCCAAGCCTAGTATTACAACAAACACATTTTTCTTGAAAATAAAGCCTAGCATACTAATCTAACAAGCCTAGCATACTAGAACAATATTATTTTTTAAAGCATTAAACTAATGACCCTCATACATCCTAACCAAGCCAATATGTGGTGCTAGGTCCATCTTCCATATTAAGTCTTCTTCTCATAACACCCGCTTTTTCTTGGGTCCAAAACATTTTTGATGAATGGGACATTTTTTCGGTCTTCTTGGACATAATTTCCCGATCTTGGGCTTCCCTCCTTTCTTGCCTAAGTAACGCATATTGATTTCGTGCATACTCATCTTGTTGGCGAGCATACTCCCTTTCTCTAGCAAATCCCTCATCTCTTGCCTTGTCAGCCTCATCTCTTAACCTCTCCCGCTCGAGATTTTCTGCACCTTGTCGAGCAAGTTCTTCCAAGAATTTTGTATACTCATTATTGGAAGAACCACCTCTTTTAAGTTTTGCCGTCGCCGCCTTCTTACCAATAGGTCGCGGCCTTTTTTCGGTGGGTGACTCCACTTCAATTGGGGACTCCTCTTCAATTGGGGACTCCAATGGCGAGTCTTCACTAGGTGACTCGTGTAACGGAACCTCATTTCAGACAACGGTTGGGCCATTGGGAACAATTTTGTATCTCGGGCATCCTTTAACAATATTCCAACACTCTTGATGTGTGAAGGACTTCTTTTTGTCCGCATTGAACCATGCTTGTGCTTGAAGTATCTACAAAAACATTGTGAGAAAAATTTAATTATGCCCAAAAACATTGTGAGAAATCCAATTTATTGAACTACAAAATGCATTACAATTAATAAAATTTTACTACCTCACTTGCTAGATTTTGGCCACTTCGTAAATTAGCTTGAGCTTGCTTTTGGGCACTTCTCTAACTATTGAACTCACTGTTTAGAAGTTTCCACCTAGTACCAAGCCCTTGATCCGTATGAGTCGAATTCGGTATCTTTTCCAAAAATTCACCTTGAACTTTCTTCCACAAATGTGTAACCTTCATCTCAGTACCCGTAATTGGATTATGACAAACACAAACCCAACACTCACACAAGCAAACATCTTCTATAACCGACCACTGAGAGTCGGAATCAGATGCCATTATTTTTTTGTTAAACAAAGGGATTGATTAAGTAGGAAAAACAAAGAAAGGAAGATGAGAAATGGAGAAATTTGTATTGAGTTTTGGTGTGGGAGTGAAGAAGAGGGTTGGATATTTATAGAAAATTTTTTTTTTATTAATTTTCTTGATTTTTTTTAAAAACAAATTTACTGTTTTTTTTTATTTAAATTTTTTACTCAGAAATTAATTATATCCGTTGGATTTATGACAGTTGGAGATCCAATGACCCAGCTTGTGCCACGTGTACTAGTCGTTAACGTCCACCTGCAAATCTACCCGTTGGGCAACAACAATCAGGTTTTGAAAATGGCTGACCCCAAGATGACGTCAGCATTAGGTCAGCAATCTCATGGGTAGTGGCCTTGGCCAGATTTGTCTGGGGGCTTCCTAGGCCCGTGGGCTCCACCCACTTACCTGGGCTGTGAGGCACCGCTATAGGTCCTTCTTTTTGGAAGTGGCCCATCTGCCTGGGAGAAGTTGGACGGCTGGAGCTGCTCTAAAGCATTGACTGTAAATGCTCTTATAGATTAGGACTTAAAATTTTCTACGCTAAATTTTTAGTTTTAACCAACAGCATTGCATATTATTTAAGAAAATTTTAATCATATAACTAATATTACCCCTTTTTACTTCAAATATTATCCTTTTTCGCAGCTCTTTTCCAAGTTCCAATGGAACAACTTGTGTATGAGCTCGATCGCTGCAGCTATACATTGGTTTAACAATTTAACTACCTTAATTAGTCGTTTGTTTTAGTTAATATATTGTGTATATAGCATGTGTCGCAGTCTAATTCGTGTACTTAGAAGCACGCCGTATTAAATTTTATTTTCCTCCAAATATTAGTTTGTATCACATCGCATCGCATCACATGGTCCACAATGGTAGGCTGTCTAAGTGGACAGGACAAAGCCTCTAATTAGCCTCACCACGTGATGGTCAGTCTCCACAACCTCTTTCAGAATTCGTCCACTGACGACTGAGCAATGTCACCACTCTGTGCGACTGTTGGACGCCATGGAAAGCCACCCTGAAACCCTTCTTCTAGGTTCATCGTCCATGCGTGCAGCATTCCTTCTGATCAAACTCCATCGGTAACCCCAACCGTCACTGTTTGAATTCGAGCGTAGAGAAAAGAAGGGCTAATGATGCAACATGACAAAGAGAAGAATAAACAACGATATTCTTAAGAGATCATGAAATTCGGAATTTACTAAAAATATGAGAAATTTTAAAGTTTATAATTGAATAATATGAAAAATTGTCAAAATACAACTCTAAAAATTATTTATATAATCTTAGCAAACCCTGTTAAAGGAAAGCATATTTGGTTAACATGATTGTAGGGATTGTAAATAGTCAATGATCTGATTAGAGCTATAAAAGGACCAGATCGTAATCAACATGTAATTAGAGATTGGTTACCTAGAATAGGTTGCATCTGATTGTATAAATCTTGTATCCTTGTATGAATGAATACACAGAAAATAAACCATTCAGCAAACACTTCAAATTTAACATGGTATTAGAGCACCGATCCTGGTGACTCTAGACGTCCATTCCACTTCCGCTACAAACACAACCCAAATTTTTTCCAACACACACAACCAACATGGGCAATGAAAAACCAGCATAGATGGTGTGACACACCCCACCCTCGATACCCACGTGGATACCGAGTGCGAGCGTGCTGGCCGACACTCGTAAGTGACGAAGCCATTAAATGCATGACAACACTTGTGAAAACGAAATTAAATTATATTAAAGTTGCAAAAATCCAATGTCAATATGCATATGGTTCAGAGCGTACTAAATTTGAAACAGCGGAATCAAATAATAAACTGAGTTCCTAGAATCTCTATCCATAACAGGGATGGATATTATTATAGGAACTGAAAGAAAGAAGAATCCTTACATGGTCGGGATGAAAGATCAGAGCTGCCACGTAGAAGTCTCGACCTCGCCAGATGCTATCTCACTATGTCCTGAAGGGGGCGCAAAAACAAAAGTGTGAGTGGACAAAAATCAAAATTTTCGCAAAACCTTTCTCTTTTCAACATATTAACCCCCTATTTGGAAATCTAGTATAATCGTAAAAACATACTATCATAGTATAGTTCAAAAGGTATTTATGAATATACTGAAACATATCCAAGGTGTAATAATCATAAATCGCCATTTCATAATTCCAATAATATATAATAATCGAAAAACCAACACAGGGTATATGCGCGATCACCCATGTACGGGTTGAGGAACAGCCTCTCAATCACCGTACAAGCACTTTACGTTATCCACTAATTTGTACTCCTAGTACCACACACATGTAAGCACTTGCGCCGCAGCGCGTCACACCCGAGTCCTTACGTAGTGGGGCCTTTTCCCCATAAACAACAATAAACGTAAGACAAGCTTGCACTAAGGTATTTACCGGACAATACCCCTGGAGTACAGTGCGTGTGACCCAAACATGTGAGACTTGTCCTATGGCCATGAGAACGGTACTACAACGTAGTGAAAGCATACCAAGTGTGTTTGAAAACATACATACATACTCATGTGTATAGATATGATAAGCAATATCCCTTTCATAATTCCCAAACATTTATCATTGCATAAATAAATCCTTTCCCAAAACCATATATCAAAATACCGTTTAATATTTATGCAAAAGTGAAATCAAGGTATAACCCATTTCATAACATATTATCATACTTGATAAATAATCCCAAAACACCAAATCAACCCATTTTCCAATATATATACCATAAATTAAACAATTATGGTTGCACAAATAATAATCAATAAGTATATATATTTATAAATAAATATATATAAGTAGACATGCTTGAAAAGCCATTTTAAAACCATATATAATCATAAACATAATCATCCAATATCATAGAAACCATTTTATAAAGTAAATGTCCACTCACAGGTGATCGGGAGTGAAATCTCCCTCGGTGTTGCCCTCCTCGGTGTGCGGAGTCGAAGAATTACCTATTTAATATTAGGGAACAAATTAGACTTTCCCTAAAATAAATTAAAAATAGGCCCAATAGAAAAATACCCCAAAAATAATACTATTGTAGCGAAAACGGGCTCGAAAAACGATTTCCGGAGCCCGAAAACCCTACCGCCGCCGTCCACCGCCGCCGGCGCCGCCGTGCGCCGCCGCACGCGCCGCCACCGGGAAACGGTCGGACGCGCCGCCACGCGCCGGGAAACGGCCGGACGCGCCCCCATGCGCCGGAGAATGGCTTCACGCGCCGGCACGTGTCGCCACGCGCTGGCACGTGTCGCCACGCGCTGGCGCGTGTCACCCACGCGCGTCACGCGCCCCACGCGCCCTGCTGACGTCAGCCACGCGCCCCACGCGCCTGCTGACGTCAGCACCGTTAAAGTTAACGGAATATACCTTTGCCGTTAACGGAATATTCCGTCGTCCCCTTCCTCTTGCCGGTCGTCGGAGCCGCCGCCGGCGCCGCCGTCCGCCGCCTCTGGTTCGCCGGAATCCGGGAAATTAAATACCGATTATGTCCCAAAACTTCAAAAATTCATATCTTCTTCATTCTTTGTCCAAAATTGACGTGCCATATATCAAATTGAAGGTATTGAGGAGTAGAATATTTTTATACCTATTTGAGGCCGGAAAAGTGGCCGGAGATGGCCTGAAATTGGCCGGAAAGATTCGGGAAACCCTAATTCCGTTCTCCTTCAATACTGCACCAAATGGGACGTTCTTTATATCAAATTGAACCTACTCAATCCAATAAAACTAATGGTAATGGTCTCGAGGCTTACCTTGATCTGGTTTGCACAGAAAATGGACGGACAGTTTGCCTAAACTGTTCCGACGTCGGTTTGAACGAACGGGTTCGAGTTTGAAGAATCTGAAATCACAGCCTCGTCCAGAACGATGAGACGATCGTGATCGTATGGATTTTGGGGGACGGTTTGGTGGTTTTGTGATTCAACCAAGATTAGGGTTTCGGTGAAGTTTTTGGTTTAGAGAGAAAATGGGAGAGAAAGAGAGGGAGAGAAAGAATACGTGCAGAAAAATGAGCAGAAGGGTTGGCTGCTGTGCAGTCAGCCAAAACCCTAATTCCCACACACGGAGTGGAAAGATACCAAAATGCCCCTACACTTTAAAACTTCATAAAACGTTCGTTTCAACTCCGAATTGAGTTCCGCTTGCGTCCACGCGTTCGTGTCGACGAGTACATCAAGAATATGTACAGAAATAAATTTTCACAAGTCGTCACGAAAAGTCAACAAAAGTCAACATTGACCCTAGGGGTATTTTGGTCATTTCACATAAATTTTGGGACGGGTTGTAACATGGTGCCACATGCATCCGACCCTCTCATCCTACACCACTCAGATTCACCAAGTCTCGTCTTGGTTTCACAACTTCTCGACGGACACAACTACGGACAGTAGAGCCGCTCTATGCGCATCGCTCTCAGTGCCAAGAACAAACTCGGGTTCATTGATGGATCAATCAAGTGCCCTGCAATTACCGACGCCAAATTTTCAATTTGGCAGAGATGCAACGACATGGTCTTGTCATGGATTTGGCAGTTTGTGCAAGGCAACATCGCACGCAGCATACTCTACTGCAAATCTGCATCTGCAGCGTGGAAAGATCTTGAGGATCGATTCTCGCAAGGAAACGATACCAGGATCTACCAAATTCGACAAGAAATCGTCGAACACCGACAAGGACAACTATCTGTTGGAAATATGCCCTGAAAGTCAATCTTTGGAAGAAACTTTTCAGGACATTGACTGTATATTTGGATAACCCTAAATACAGCAAAAGGGCAAAGTCACTTATTAGGACAATCTCAATAGTTGATAAATGTCCAAATAGTGAATCCATGGACAATGGATTGATGGAAGAAGTAATCTAATGAAGTTAGACTGCAGAGACCTTCTTCCCATAACCATGATGTTCAAAATGTTCCTGGTCATGGGATTGTCGGAGGGATACTGACAATCCATAGACCAGTACGTACTATGTCAGCTTCAAATTGGAAGGATGGAAAGTCTTAGCCATTCGTGTAGTGACACTATGACAAGTATGTAGGTGCTCATTGAGGGAATGAGTTCACTGAATACAATCAAAAGGGAGTACTTGCATGGAGGTCTACTCACATGTCAAGCAAGTAACTCCATTGATTGGAATATGTAAGTAATCCTTTGACCTGAGACATCATAGTTGTCTTGTGGTTAAGTCCTTAATCTTTGATTATGTCAAAGGCACCCCATTCAGGAGGGTGTCCACGGCATAGTTGGGGTTAAGCTACTTAGCCATGGAGGCAAGTGAATGGTCAACAAGGGATCTCTAATCCTCGTTACGAGAGGAAGAATACTCTAAGATATGATTCGGGAATCTTCGGCCGAAGTAGTGAGCGTAGTGATGGAAATTGTTCCTTTACGACTCAATTGAATCATATAACATGGAATAATCACATTAGGGGTTTGACATTATGTATCCATACCCTATTAGTGTGATTGAGAGTATTGTGTTAGAGAAGGATCAAATTACATTGTAATTCCAATTGAATAGGTTCTCCGAACAAACTTCTCAATTAGCTTGGGTAGCCATGATATATGTGTAGTGTGTCACTCATGGTTTGTGGGATCTTGTAGATGATTAATTAGTAATCATCAAAGAAGATAGAGAATTAAAATAAGTTTTAATTCACTAGATGATTGGATAAAATAAATCAATTGGATTGATACCAATCACCTCACTGCCTTGCTAATTAGAACCTAAACCGATTGTACACCAACACTTCAGTGGTGGATCAACACGTGGATGATGGAAAAATAATCCTTTGGATTAATTGAGTGTTATGATTAATTAGAAAGTCTAAGAAAATCATAGAAGCGATAAAAGATCGCTTTGGGCTTAATGAAGTAAGTTCGGGTTAATCCGGGCCCATTGGGCCCTAACCTCTTTGGCCTTTTATTCAAGCATAAGATGACTTGAAATTGTAAAAGCCCAAAAGCCCACACAACACCCCCTTTGGCCGGCCTTGAGTGATAGAGAGTGAGTGGAGTCAATTGTTGACTCACTTCTTATTTATATTGAAAGTTTATTGAAACTTTCACTAGTGGAACATCACCATACTTAAAACCATAACTTGTATGGCTTTTGTGATTGAGTGAGTGAACCAAAAAGAAAAATATCTCTCCCTTTCTCCACTCTTCACAGCCGGCCAAACCCAAAGGAATTGAGAGCTACACTTCTCTCTTCTTTTGGTGATCCATCATCCATTCCATCACTTGGTGGGTGTGGATCCTTAGAGGTCTTCAATTTTGGGGACTAGGAGAACCTAGAGGAGTTCCATTTGGTCAAGGTGGAGCAAGCAAGGAGGGAGGCAAGGCTCAAGGAGTTCCAAGAACAAAGGGCTTGGAGGTGGTCCATCCTTGGTCTAAAGAGTAGATCAAGAGGTATATGACTACACCTTAACTTTGTTCTTATTTTTCTTAGATGCATCAAATATTAACCTATGCTTCTTGAAGGGGATTTGCATGACTAATTGCTTTGATAATTTAGCTTCCGTTGCTTATGCATATGAATTTCGAATTGCTTATGCATGCTAGTCATTAGAAATCCCATACAAATCTCATAATTTCCCTTCACTATCTGTTTCAGACTATTACACCCAGTTAAAGGTTCTTTGGGATGAATTGGCTTCGTATTATGAACCAATTGCTTGCCATTGTGAGGGATCCAAGACTCGTGCAGAAAGGGAGGAAAAAGAGCAGTTTTTAATGGGCTTGAACGAGACTTACTCAACCATATGAGGCTTCATCTTAATGATGAATCCGCTCCCTGATACGCGACGCGTCCATGGGTTGGTCCTACAACACGAACGCCAAATGGATGTGGCAAATCATCGTGAACTTGCTGCCCACGCGATGCAAACACATCGGTCCACAACGCCAAAGGGAGGGTCTGCAACTGGTAGTTCCAATTCACACAAAGCATCCAAATGCAGCTACTGTGATCGCTCACATTTAGTAAAGCGCTGTTACTTTCTTATTGGGTTCCCCGAAGGTCATAAGTGGCATGGGAAGCATGTGCTGCCCAGAAACAAATGCCCAAATCCGACAGCCCACAATGTCGAAGCACCTCAATCACAAGCCATCCATACAGACGAAACCAAGACCACACCTTCCAACGGCCCAACGTTCACAACCGAGGAATACCATCAACTTCTTGCCTTGCTTCGCTCTGGAAATGGTAAAATTACACCACTTGAGAATGCAACAGGTATTGTCATACCCACATGTAATATCACGGAACGTGATCTGCATTCAACTCTTTACTGGATTATAGACAACGGGGCATCTAATCACATATCACGTTCACCATTAACACATAATCAGATTGATGCTGAAAATGATTTTGTGGGATTACCAAATGAGGGAATGGCAGGCATTAAGAGCATTGGATCCGTAAAACTATCACATGAATTATTACTTGATGGAGTCCTCCATGTTCCAAAATTCCGTGTCAATTTATTGTCTGTGAGTAAACTCACACGGGCTCTACAATGTATCGTAATATTCTTTCCGGATTTTTGTGTTATACAGGACATGGATATGAAGAGGATGATTGGCCTGGGCAAGCAATTTAGTGGGCTCTATTACCTTACGCCAAGCCAAAATCCCCATCTTACCAACCATGTTAGCCGTACCACCAGTCTCAGGCATCAATGCTTAGGCCACCCCTCCACAAACCCTTTACATTTTTTGTCAAAAACAATTCCAGAAATAATGTTCAATTCCAAACATGTTTGTGAAGTTTGCTCTTTGGCAAAACAAACTCGATTGTCTTTCACTTCTAGTTCAATTCAATCCACTACACCTTTCGACTTAATTCATTGTGACATTTATAGGCCTCACAAAGTTCCAACACATTCCGGGACACGTTATTTTCTCACCATCGTGGATGATTTTACTCGTTTTACATGGGTGCATCTTATGCGTTTAAATCTGATACACAATCACTATTGAAATCATTTTTTTCTTGGGTCAAAACTCAATTTCACAAAAACATCAAAATTCTACACGCTGACAATGGTGGAGAGTTCTTCTCCCTACGCACCTTTTTAGACACCCATGGCTAGAGGTGGGCAAACTGACCTTTGACCCGCGAGTCGGGGCGGGTCTACACAGTTCGGGGCGGGGACAGGGCGGGTCCAAAAAATTTAAAGGTAAAACGGGTCGGGCAGGGCCGGGTCCACAAAATTTGCGAGGCGGGGCGGGTCTAAAAATATGAATAAACGGACCCCTGGCCAGGACCTACTAGAATGAATTTGATCCGTTGATTTGAGTTACAAGTCTGCATCTGCAAGCAAGACCTTCTCGGCTCCTCCAATCCTCCTCACTCGACACACACACTTTGATCCGTAAGATCTCAAATCGAGTTGAACTCGACCAGCTCCAAGCTCGGGACCGAGTCAGGCACGCCTAGCTCTTGCAGAACGTGGTGGGCGGCGTTGTCGACTTCTCAGTCGAAGGCACCTCCGATCCCTACCTCATCGAGTAATTTTCTCATCTGGGTTCTCTTGAATGAAGCTTTTAATGCGTTTGGATTAATGGGTTTGTCTCAAATTTAAGTAGATTTTGTTGGGTGAGTTGAGTGTTCTTCTGGGTGTTTGTTTGAACTTTGTGGGTTCTTAATTGGGTGAGCATTTGTCTTTGCGGGTTTGTATTTTATAATTCTTGTTGTTTTCAGTTACTCTGCGAATGAGTTCTTCAATGCTAATTCTTACTAATTCGTGTGTATGATTAAAGCTGATTAAAACAAACAAAAAAGGTGATCCTTTTTTTGTACTAATTTAAAGAAAGTGAGTTAATTGATCTTTCTGGGTGGTGCTTCTTGGTTGGTTTGGTGGAGGTGAAATTAAGTTGAACAACTTCTTCTCTGAGATTAGGATTTAGGTTGAACTTTAATGTGGCTCACATTGTGTGGGTCAATTTGCCTGTAAATCCCCTCCTTTTGTGTTTTGATTCCAAGTTTTTCCCTTCTATTGCTTGAAATCAAAATTCTTCTTTCTTTGTTCCGCTCCAACCCTTTCCCCGGGCTGCTTAATAACGCGCAAATTGTGCACAGAAGTCCTGTGATGCAGTGCAGCAGCAACTTGCTGCTTACTGCCTTTTTTTTTGTTTTTGTGTTTTTTTTAAACAAACTGGACCCGTAAGGTCCGGCCCGTTTCAAACGGTCCGGGTTAGGTCCGGTTCCACTTCTAATAATTTGACAATCCGCTCCGCCCCCACCCCGTTTTAAATACAAACGGATCCGGTCCGGTCTCTTCATTTTTGGGCCCGGCCTGGCCCGTGCCCACCCCTACCTATGGCACCATTTTTCAGCATTCATGCATTCACACCCCTCAACAAAACGAGGTTGTTGAACGTAAACATCGACCATCTTTTGAACATTGGGCGTGCACTTCGTTTCCAAGCCAATTTACCATTAAAATTTTGGGGAGATAGTGTCCAAACCGCATGCTATCTCATCAACCGCATTCCCATACCCTTATTATCCCATAAATCTCCCTACGAATTTTTACATAGTCACTTGACAAATTACTCTCACCTTCGCGTGTTCAGATGTTTTTGTTATGTCACCAACCTTCACCCAAAACACAAGTTTGACACTCGTGCTCGCCGTTGTCTTTTCCTTGGATATCCCCTTGGTCAGAAAGGTTATCATGTTTATGATCTCGAAACGCATAAAATCTCCAATTCCCACAATGTCCAGTTTGCTCACTCACCACCTGAACATGAGGATGACCCCCTCGTTTTTCCACTTATTTCTCCTGACTCATTACCCACTATGCCTAGTCCCCTACCTCACGACCCATACCATCCTAGCCCAAACCCAAATGCCCTAAACCACACCACTACCCAAACTCCCACTCTACCATCCTCAGTTCCCACCACCATGCAACCTTTCTTCCCTATCACCCCTGATGTCCCTGCCCCCCAATCTCAAACACCTCATACATCCCCACCAGAGACTGCCCCGCTCTCACTCACTACTGCCACCCATTCCCTCGCTTAACCTGTCCCCCCATCTGCACCGTCTCCACAAACTCCCATTCAACACTCTTCCCGTTTGACCCGACCCCCTGCCTATCTCAAAGATTATGTGGCGCGTCATGCTGCTTTTCTTGCGCTTGCATCGCCTCTTCTTCCGTGTCCAGCACCCGTCATCCCCTCCACCAGTATGTCTCTTATGCCTCCTTATCTCCTGCTCATCAGACTTTCATCCATAATGTTTCTTATCAGATGGAACCCACGTCCTATGACCAAGCCTGCCATGACTCTAATTGGGTCGCGGCCATGAACACTAAACTCCGAGCTCTCGAAGAAAATCAGACATGGAGCATGGTTCCTTTGCCTATTGGTCATCGTGCTATTGGATGCAAGTGGGTTTTCAAAATCAAATATAATTCGGATAGTACAATTGAGCGGTACAAAGCCCGACTCGTTGTTAAGGGTTTTACTCAACGCGAGGGGATCGATTACAAGGAAACCTTCGCTCATGTTGCTAAGCTGATCACTGTGCGATGTTTGTTAACTATTGCCGTTGTTCGTCACTGGCCTTTACATCATATGGACGTGCAGAACGCTTTCCTTCACGGTGAACTCCACGAAGAAGTGTATATGTTGTCTCCTCCTGGTTATCGTTGACAGGGGGAGCGTGTTGTATGTCGACTCCAAAAATCTTTGTATGGACTTAAGCAAGCGTCCGGCAGTTGGTTTCAGAAATTTTCCTCTGCCATCCATGACATCAGATTCACACAATCTCGGGCTGATTATTCCTTGTTTACTAAGGTCTCTGGCAGCTCCATTACCATTGTTTTATTATATGTTGATGACATGATTATTACAGGTAATAATGACAGAGCAATCAATGATCTCAAGCAATTCCTTAGCCGTTGCTTCCGAATTACCGTTGCTTCCGAATTAAAGACCTCAGACCCCTAAAGTACTTTCTCGGAGTTGAAGTTGCACGGTCCAAAGCTGGCATTGCCATCAGCCAACGCAAGTACACACTTGACATACTGGAAGAGGCGGGTTTACTTGGTGCGAGGCCATCAAAGGTCCCAATGGAACATGACTTAGTGCTACTAACCACTGGTAATGATCCTCTCAAAGATCCTACGCAATACCGACGAATGATTGGGAAATTAATATACTTGACAGTCACAAGACCGGAGATCACATATGCTGTCAACACCCTAAGTCAATTCATGCAGGAACCTAGGCGACACCATCTGGACGCAGCACATAGACTTTTTCGATACCTTAAAAATGCTCTTGGACAAGGTTTACTGTTTTCTTCTCAAAGTAAGCTGAATTTGATTAGGTATTGTGATGTGGATTGGGCACGTTGTCCGACTACTCGTTGTTCAGTTACAGGTTATTGCATTTTTCTGGCCAACTCACTCATATCTTGGAAGAGCAAGAAACAGGTCACGGTAGCACAATCATCTGCCGAAGCAGAGTACCGTTCCATGGCTGCAACAACTTGTGAACTCACGTGGTTGAGATACTTATTGAAGGATTTGCAAATAACTCATCCTAATCCGGCGAAGCTGTTTTGTGATAATCAAGTTGCGTTACACATTGCAGTGAATCTTGTGTTTCACGAGCGCACCAAACACATTGAGCTTGATTGCCACACCATTCGTGAGAGGATTCAAAGAGGAGAAATCAAGACAGCTTATGTACACACTGGGGAACAAGTGGCTGACATGTTTACTAAGCCACTGCGAACACCTGTTTTTCATTTGCATCTCCGCAAGTTAGGCGTTCTTGACATCCACGCTCCAACTTGAGGGGGAGTGTTAAAGGAAAGCATATTTGGTTAACATGATCGTAGGGATTGTAAATAGTCAATGATCTGATTAGAGCTATCAAAGGACCAGATCGTAATCAACATGTAATTAGAGATTGGTTACCTAGAATAGGTTGCATCTGATTGTATAAATCTTGTATCCTTGTATGAATGAATACACAGAAAATAAACCATTCAGCAAACACTTCAAATTTAACAAACCCTAACTTCAAAACAAAAATAAAATAGAAAGTAGTTAAATCATAAAGATCTCGTAAGGCATGAAAAATGCAGAATAAAATTTTCTGCCAAAAAAGTCTCAAGACTTAAAATACTGAAATTAAATGTCTATCATTTGAAAAATGAGTCTCAAGACCATTAATACAGAAACTAGACCCTTAGTTTCTAAAAAACGAGTCTTGAGGCTAAAATAGCATAATTATGTCAAGACCGAATTTTCTTAGATTTACTTTTGTCAAGTTATTCTATAAATGTCCCCGCTATCCATTCTACGTCACCAAAAAAGTTATTGTAGTGATATTTCAAATCAACAACATAATATTCCTACATTTGGGACATTGTTATGCGTAATTTGTTTGAAATACAACTTCATTGATGTAGATTGTAGGTAATAAGTATGGGGACGGCAAGATATAAGGAATTGCGTGGCAGGAAACTAGAACGTTTTTTGTGAAGCGCAATACGAGTCTGCCACTTTTGTGATTGTAAGCCGACTCAGGCCTACCGCTACGCGTATTATGATTCATGCATGTACGCAGTATACTGTATATGACGTTTCAAAATTTGTTAAAATCATATTGTCATCACCAATGAAGAAGCTGCGTGTACTTTCAATCAGAAAAGAAAAAAGGAAAAGATAAGGCTGAGAAGCTATTATTACTCTCTCAGTCTCACTCTTCCGTTCCTTTTAGTCATAATACATGCATGTTCGAGATAAATGATAAACTTCCCGTATCACTTTGAATTAAAATTGATGTTGATCAAATGACATAAATTAAAAATTGGCAGCAAAAGGAATGCTTTCCAATTTGGGCTCTATTGTCTGATTCGGGTCAATACCTTAATGTTTCAAAAATAATAGCGTCACGAGTCCAATGCATCGCTTATGTTTTATCAGCATTCTATGTCTTTTAAGATATTTTTAGTACTGTCTTATTTGTTTAATTCCTTTTTTATTCGAACTCCTAGAAAATCTAGGAGTGACTCACCTATAAACCGGTGTTAGAATTAAATAAAAATTAAAATAGAAATGATTATCGAACGTGAAACAGGACAACAAAAAGGAATACAAAAAATAGGAAAAATCTTAGGTGGTACGTACCATTCAATGGTACGGCCATTGAATGGTCCAGATTAATTTGCAGTGGGCTCCAAATGAATCTTAAATCATTCAACAGTACGTACCATTGAATGATACGTACTATTAAAGTTTGATCCCAAAAAATAAATATAAAGTAGAAAACAAAAACTAGACAAACTATTGGGTGTCACGCTGGCTGGGCAATAAAATTGGGCCCATCACGTGGACCCCTTACCAACAAAAAGAACTTACATGTAACGTGTTTGTCGTTACTTGACGTCTCAATTAAATTGGGACGTCACGTGACAGTGAATGAACTCGTTTCATATAAGTTATTCTCTTTATCATCCCATCATGTTCTAAGTTCCGAATCCATCCATGCAAATGAGACAAAGCTCTTAATAACCAAAGAATGGAATATTCCAACGAGGTCATGGTGATTTAGCTGAACTACAGTCCTCTCTTTTTTTTTTATCCAAGAGTCCTTAGTAATGGCTGCTTCTAGAGCTGTTTTTCAGAAAGATCGGATAGAAAATCACGTTTTCAATTTTCGATGTAAAATTTTAGAATTGGATTGGATTAAAACACAATTTTCTAGTTTGGAATTTTTGGAATCGGACTAATCTAGGAAATTTTGAAATATAATTCAGAAATTCATATATTTTACAAGTTTTTAAATATTCTCGGTTTTCTTTATTACATGTAATTTATTTGGTGGTATACTAGTACAATTATCCATTTTAATATAAAAATAATGAACAAAGTATATCTAAAATTAACACTAAAATACAAAAGTTGATAACAAAATACATAACTTTAGTACATAACTATAAGAAATCGGAATATTTCGGAAGATTTTTTTCTCGAAATAAGTTTAGAACACTTTGAAAAGATTCGGATTGGAAATTCGGAGTTATTGGAATTGCTAAATGCATTCATATTTTCATTCCAATTTTTCGAAAAGTATTCAAATTTAAAATTTTCAAATTCGAGTTCAAAAATATTACTATCGAAAATCAAAAACTTATCCAACTTTCACCCCTAACGAGTGAGGTGAACCCAAAGTTCCAATTGCTTTATATGCATTACATATGAATTGTTACACCCCGTACCGGAGAATAATATTATTTTATTCCCGGAGGTGCAAAATGACGATTTTGCCCTTGGTTGACCTTTCGGTTGACTTTTGCGTCGTAACTCGTACGACGTTTCCACTTGTGTTTTCTCGACGTACTCGTCGATACGAACTCGTAGGCGCGAGCGGAACATCATTCGGAGTTCGAATGAGCGTTCTACGGACGTTAATCTTTTAACGCTCCGTTAATCGGTTTGTGATCTGAATTTGGGCTTTGGGCCCAGTAATTTCTGTGGGCCCAGCCCACTGAGTCTCTGTCACCTTGTCTCCTTCACTCTCTGTCTCTCTCTCGAGCCTCACACACAAACACCAGTGCAATGCAGCCTTGCTGCAAAACAAAAACCAGAAAAGTCTCAAGGCACCCCGTGCCAATTCTCCTCTCCCTCGAGCCATTCTCTTGACCATTTGAACTCTACAACCTTCATCTTCAGTAATCGAGCCACTGTGCTCAACATGCAACCCAGAAACCTTTGAATCGAAAACCCAGAAAATTGTTAGGTACACCCCGAGTCTCCCCTGAGTCGGAAATTGGTGACTTGCCACTTCTCTCAGCAAATCAATTCACCCAGACCTCCCTCACCGACATTTTCAGCTTACCAGCATCTCTACTGGAACCCAGCAAATCAAACTCGACCTCAGACTTAGTTTTCCATAACTCGGGTGAGACCCCGATTGTCCTCGGCGAGTTTCCCGACAAACCCGACCTCGATCTTAGTTAAAATGATCACCCTTCAACTTCCCGAGGTCCCTGGAACTCACTCGAGCTTTGCATGCCTGGATTTCGACCTGGGATCGATGTTTGGGGATCGGCCATTTTCAGGCCGAGAGCAATTCTTCAAATTCCGGCCAACTCAGGCCTACTTTGGGCTCCTAACTGGTAAAATCGAACTCTCCTCACTTCCAGCTTTAATTTGGCTTTTGAATCATGAATTTTGGTTGTGATTTGAATGTGATATGGAAGTTTGTAAAATTCCGGCCAAAATCCCAGTTTCCGGCGAAGCTCCGGTCGGCAGACGGCGGCCGGCGACGGCGCCGGCGACCGGAGAATTGTTGAAGGTGACCGGCGCTGACGTCAGCGAACCGATCAGACCGGTCCTGCTGATGTCAGCAAACCGGTTCAACCCGGTCGGACCGGGAATATTCCAAGGAATATTCCGTCCGTTAACCTTAACGGCGTTAACGGAAATTCTAACGCCGCGAATATCTCTAACTTTAATCTGAATGTGACGACGCGCCACGCGGGGCGTGACCGCGTGGCCGGCGCGTGCGCGGTGGCCGCGTGTGCGGACTCCACTGCTGCGTGGCGGCGCGTGAGGGCTGGTGGTGACTCACAGCGCGCGTGGCGCGCGTGAGGCCAAATGGCAGCGTGTGGCGGCGCGTGCGACGACACGGCGGCCCACGGCGGCGGTTTTGGGGTTTCACCCGGAACTCCGTTTCATCCGAACGCCGTTTTTCTGTAATTTCGTATACTTTACTAATTTGTGGGTTTCTAAAATAGGTTTTGGCGACCCGTGACGTTCGGGAGGACGTGCATTTAGGCTCTTCAGCTTCGGTATTTGTGAGTGTCTCTTCCTCACTTAAATTAAATATTTTATATGTTTTAATTATATAAATGGTTTTGCCTATGCCTTAAATTGACTATTATTACACTTGTTGGCAAACTTAATTTGTGTCTACACTTTTAATGACCGTAGTATAGTATTTATTCCGTATTACTTAGACCTTGTACTTCGTAGTATTTACTTATTTATCGGATATACTTGATGTTTGTAGACCGACTTGGTAATGAATTAGGCTATGGAAATTAGTGGCCTCACCCATATTTCCATTTAGATTTATGCCATTAAATTGGTGATTGGTGTATTATCTTGTATGCGTATTTCGATTATCGTACTAACCCTATTTTCAAGGGTTTAGGAATTAATTATTTTAATTCCCTATTTATGTATTTGAATCTTATATTTGTTTGACGGGCCTTGGACCATATTTGGGTGAACTTTGGAAACGATAATTTCCTATCATATTTCGGGGTTCACCTAATCTACCATTGTTGGTATTTATACCTTTGGTACCGTATGGCGATTCTTTGTATTTCTCTTACGTATTTGTGAGCAATTATTTGGTATTTCTGCACGGACCCGAGAATACTTTATTTAGTGGTAGTTTTAAAGGTTATCCAAAAGGGGAAATTACTCAGCACTGTTTAATTTAAAAATACTCCGCTAAAGCAAGCTTTATACGCTCAATTAGGAAGGCTCACCCTGCAGCTTATTGTAGAATCGCCCTGCCAGACTGCCTTTCACGTGATTGTTCACAATTCGCACCGATACGCTCACTATGGATCCATAGTAAGGTGCCACTGCTCGAGGTCGCATGGGCGCCCGAACTCGCAGACGCGATTAGCGCCAGCCACGTGATCGTAGCATACGCAGCGTAACTTTGTTTATACACCTGCACTGCTCATGACTAATATATCTCGTATGAACTCGTATGCCATTCCTAAACGAGCCATCTTGTAGTCGAATTGTGATATTATCTCCGATTTTCACCGATGCCACTTGAGACATTTATCTGAGCTGCGCTTTCCCGTATAACTTATTTTTTATGAACCTTTATAAAGTAAATTATGCCGAACGGTGGCTTTCTGGTCATTCTGGACGGTAGGGGCATATTTCCGTACTTACCTTGTTTTCTACCTATTACTATATTACGTTTCAAGAAAAGGTTTTAATAAACTTATTACCTCGTTTTTACGGCGAGGGGTTAGTATGTTTCAAAAGGAAAGGTTTTCACGTAAATACTAGCTATGGCCCACTCACCCTTTTGTTTTGCGCCCTCCAGTTTAGCGGCTTGGAAGTTGTCTACATCGAGACCTATGGGTATGAAGATGTTCAACTCTATTTATTTGTAAATTTCGTATTTCGTATTTGTGCGATATCTCGTATTTATTCATTAATTCCTTCAAATATTATTTATTTCTCTTTATTTTGGCTTTCGTCACCCTACGTGGTGAAGCAAAATGGCCAAAGACATCCGACTTTTTGGGTGTCCACGTACATCCGGGTCGGGATGTGTCGATACATCGTAGCACGGCTACTACTAACCTATGCCTTCCTTCCGCACTCCGTGCACTGGCTGGTCAGGTATCAAGCTTCAATTCCTTGAATCTTGGCTATCTCTTTCAGATTCTACTACCTCAAGCAGGTTGTTCTCGAACTTGTGTTCTCGAATTCTTCTCTCGGAATTGAGAAATTCTTCGAACTCTACACTTTCGGTGTATTGTTTCTTCTTGGATTAAATCTAAGTCCTTCTGTGTCATACCACCTCGACGTCACTAATGCCATGTAGGGCTTTTGGTAGTTTTCCGATTTGACGGTTTTGTCGCGTTTCTGGGGTACGCGTAGTTTTAGTGCTTAACTCGGACGTTCCTTCAACTTGCGTGAAACTGCATCAATTGGGAACTCATTTAGCTGCCGTATTTCGTATTTTCGGTGTGTGGTGTTAGTTGACACATCGGATGACTTTGTCATCAAGTACTTGTGGGCTACGCAAATAGATTTTGCGTAACTTGTTTTCGTGTCCGACAAATTTCGTGACGTAATTCAGAGACTTGGTTTCACAAATTCTTGTCACTGATAAAGTAAGCTTTACACTTAAACCAAATTCACTCTCTACTCCGGCAGGAGAGAGAGCACTGAACAACTAACGTTGTTCGACCGGACGCGCTTTCCAACTTCGCGGTCAGAAGGCATCGCCGAAAGTACGCCAATAAGGTACTCTAATCGCTAGCAATAAAGACTTGGGACACGTTTCCTCCCAATTACTCTAATCACTTTCCATTTTCATCCGGAATTGGAAAATTATCACCGTGAATTCCTTGTACGATACTTTCCGCACGTGGCGACTAAGCAATGACTCTTCGATGATCGTAACCGAACTCCGTCGGTCGACTTTCTCGAACAATTCGTGACCACTACTTTTCTGGGGAGTCAGGGACAATTTCCATCTTCGTGATGTTGGTCAATTGTGTGGAGTCTACGACGGTGTTGTTTTGTCGTGACTCAATTTCAACGACAGCAACTTTCGTAATTCTCCGGTCACACTTCTTCCACTCATGACTTTTTGTCATTCAAATCGATCATCTTCCCACTTGTGCATGTGCTGCCATCTCGACTATTCGCTTTCGGCGGCGGTATGATTGCATATCCACGGGTGACGTGATTGAAAATAACTTCGGTTTTGACTCTAATTGCGGCGTATCTACAATGCCCTCTGAGTACAAGCTTTGATCTTTACCGAATCTTCGATTCGAACGCCGACGCAGGAAACAAACCACCCGCATTTAACCCGGGAAACCGATATTAGCCCCCGCTTGAATTCTTTAGGACTCCGGCGAAACTGAGTTCCGTCGAGCCCTAAGTGGTCCCAAGGACTGGAATCAAGCTCGACATGGCTTAAAATGGCCTCGGGGATCACCGTCGGGGAATCGACTTTGCACCCAGTCAGTGGTATCTGACGATCATTCTTCGGGTCTCCGAAAGAATCTATCTTCAATGTGAAATTTCACTCAAACTTTCTATCAACAATCGTCAGGTGGAGACGTACCTTGCCAAGGCAATGTCATTCCATACTGGATCCTTTCTCCCGAATTTTGATTATTCGCCCCGTATCCCGGTGGTGCCCGACTGCCTAAAGCAGGGAGTCACGGGCTGACTGTGTGGACTCCACTCCGTACCTTGACCAAAGCAGAATACTGACCCATTCCGATGTTGTCTCGGAAATGCTAATCATTCTTGGGCTTTTTACTTGGAGACCCAAACGGATCCAAGTATTACCTACTCAGCCTAATTCACCTTTGTTCACTCAAACTACTCAGCCCACATTGTACTCCTACCTAGTACGATTTGGAATCACTATGCCGTGAGGCAAAGTTTGTCTTGTTCCTCGGGGTTATCGGTGATACTCGTTATCATCGTAAATCAAGTTTGCTTGCCAATCTCATTCCTTCCGGATGTCGTGGTTTTCGATGTGATCCTAGGAAATGGATTGTTACTCCCACCGTGCTGCTGTGGATTGCCTGGCGGCTGACACCTTCTTGCTACCGGCATACAGTTGACTGTGACGCTGCACGGCAGAGCACCTGAGAAACCGACTTGTGGGCCGACTTTCACTTTCGACTACAAAGGGAAACCGTTGAGTTGTGTGGTTTGTGATGGTTGTATCACATTTTCGACGTTGAGGAAGAAAATTATTTTCGTAAGCCGACGATCTACCGATTGTCAACGAATCCTCCCCGAGACTTTCCCGATGATCTAATTCAATTGTCGCCCGAACGGTATGAAATTCACCATCGATCTTCCGTGTATTGATTGTACCTATTTCCCTTACTCTTATCTTTTGGCTCCACTGAAGTTGTGTGTGAGTCAAAGAAATTTCAACTTTTGAAACCTTTCTCGTCAGATTCTTTCAATTCGCACTTCACTCCGTGGAACTCTAGTCTTGTTCATTCGAACAAGTAACGGCATTCTAAGGCTCGCATCGTTTAGGCAAATGATCCGAGTGACGCATTAAAACCGTTACCTCGTGCCTGAATCGATGACTTCTTTGACCACCTCCGAAGTGCACAATTTTTCAAGATTGATCTGAAGCTAGATTGTTTTCTACCAAGATCAAAAACGTTGTTGTTTACGTGACCATCTTTCCTGACTCGCTGCGGTGTTCTCAATAGCTTTCTTTGTCATACCTTTCTAGATGACACCGCCCCCATTAAATCTCATGAACTTGATGGTTCGAGTACATCGCCCGTATCTCGACAAGTTCCGTGATAGTCTTCTAGCCGACTCTCTCCGGCGTATCCACCTCCTCAAACATCATGCAAAAATGCACTGCGCATGATTTTTGTGTTGAAGTTAAGTGAGTTTTCACTTTATGCCAATTCTACCCTAATCATGTGTCTTTTGGGACATGATTTCGCCGACTGTTTTCTGTCGATCCCCTGCATGATCACAAAGGGCGAAGATCTCGGGAGCGACCAGCATAAGCATTACAAGATTCAAATCCTTTCTGCTTTGGGCTTCTGCTCACCGACGTTTCGTGGGCGATTTCTCTTCCGTTATTTTGCCTCTCGCGAAACTTTTCGTGCAATTGCTAATTTTCGTGTGAAACGACGACCACGAGCAAATTTTCGACTCCGCTCAAGTTTGGTCTAACTCTTATTCTTGTACCACTACTTTCCGACGACTCGGGTGCAGGCTACGTGTTCTACAAGCATTTGTCAACAGCGGGTTGGGCTTCGCGTGCCACTACCGCATGGGATGGATAATCACCATGCTTTCGTATAATAAACTACGTGGGAGATACCATTTATCCCGATTCAGTTGGCTGCCGCAACTTTATTCTTTAAAGTCTCCGATGACATATTCTTTGGTGAGACGCAGACTGCATATCCACCACCAAAGTTTGAGGTATCACATTTCTGGAGATCTCAATCTCAACCATGGAGATGGTTTGAGTCGTTGAGTGACTACGATTGCACTTTCGACCACTTCGGTCGCAAGGCAAAACGTAGTAACTGTACCTCTATCGACGTCCCCACGACCGATTTCTCGTTCAGCCTAAAGGTATTATTCCTCTTTCGAATGATTTCTACCGTTGTCACAATGAGTTGTTGTGATGATGGAGTGTTCTTAGCCTACTCTCGGCTAAGACAATCAAGTATTCCACTTCATGCTTTCTTTCAGGAGTCTCTAGAGCACGTACATCGTGGATTGTTTTACTCGTATCTACCTCGTCGTACTCTCTTATGGAAATTGGGACGAAATTTTATAAGGGGGTAGATTGTTACACTCTGCACTGAGAATACATATTTTATTCCCGGAGGTGCAAATGACGATTTTGCCCTTGGCTGACCTTTTCTTCTGTTGACTTTTGCGTCGTAACTCGTACGACGTTTCCACTTCTGTGTTTTCTCGAATTTACTCGCCGATACGAACTCGTAGCGCGAGCGGAACGTCATTCGGAGCTCGAATGAGCGTTCGGCCGACGTTAATCTTAACGCTCCGTTAATCTAGCTTGTGATCCGACCTTGGGCCAGCTCAACACTCTGTGGGCCCAGCCCACCGAGTCTCGTCACCTTGTCTCCTTCACTGCCTCTCTCGAGCCTCACACACAAACACTAGCAGCAATGTGCCTTCGCTCGCAAAACAAAACCGTAAGTCTCAAGGCACCCCGTGCCACCTCTCCTCCTTCGAGCCATTCTCTTGACCATTTGAACTCTACAACCTTCATCTTCGGCATCGAGCCACCGTGCTCAACATGCAACCGAAACCTTTGAATCGAAAAAACCCAAAATAAAATTGTTAGGTACACTCCCGAGTTCCCCGAGTCGGAAATTGGTGACTTGCCACTTCTCTCGCAAATCAATTCACCCGCACCTCCTCACCGACATTTTCAAATTACCAAGATCTCTACTCGGAACCCAAAGAAATCAAACTCGACCTCGTACTTAGTTTCCTTCATAACTCCTGTGAGCATCTCCGATTGTCCTCATGAAGCTTCCACAAACCCGACTCGATCTTAGTTAAAATGATCACCCTTCAACTTCCCGAGGTCCCCGAACTCACTCGAGCTTTGCATGCCCGGATTTCGACCTCGGATCGGAGGCTGGGGATCGGCCATTTTCGTGCCGAGAGCAATTCTTCACCCGCCAACTCAGCCTACCTTTGGGCTCCTAACCTGTAAAATCGAACTCTCCTCACTTCCAAATTTTAATTTGGCTTTTGAATCATGAATTTGGGTTGTGATTTGAATGTGATATGGAAGTTTGTAAAATTCCGGCCAAAATCCCAGCTCCGGCGAAGTCTTGCCGGGTGGGGACGGCGAAGATACGGCGACGGGGCGCACGCGACTCGAGAATTGTTGAAGGTGACTGCGCGACGTCGCCAACCGACACCGGTCTCGATGTCAAGAAACTGGCTTGAACTTTGCTGACTGAATATTCCAAGGAATATTCCGTCCGCTAACCTTAACGCGGTGACTGAATGACTTAACTGTTAGAATATTCCAGCACTTTAATCTTAACAAAGGACGACGCGCCATCGCCGCGCGGACCGCACGCGTGGCCGCGCTGCGGCGCGTGGCCGCGCGTGGTGGACTTCCACCGGCGCGTGGCGGCGCGTGAGGGCGCGTGTGACCTCGCGCCGCGCGTGGCGGCGCGTGAGGCCAATGGCAACAGGTGGCGGCGCGTGCGACGGCGCATCGCGGCCCACTCGCCAAGTGTTTGGGGTTTCCGACCTCGAACTCCGTTTCTGCATCCGAACGCCCGTTTTCTTGTAATTTCAGATACTTTACTAATTTGTGGGTTTCTAAAATAGGTTTTGGGCGACCCGTGACGTTCGAGGACGTGCATTTAGGCTCTTCTAGCTTTCTATTTGTGGGAGGGGCCCTTCCTCACTTAAATTAAATATTTTATATGTTTTAATTATATAAATGGTTTTGCCTATGCCTTAAATTGACTATTATTAATTTATATAAACTTAATTTGTGTCTACACTTTTAATGACTCCAGAGATAGTATTTATTCCGTATTACTTGGTAGACCTTGTACTTCGTAGTATTTACTTGGTTTATTTGATATACTTGATGTTTGTAGACCGACTTGGTAATGAATTAGGCTATGGAAATTGAGCGGCCTCACCCATATTTCCATTTAGGATTTATGCCATTAAATTGGTGATTTAGGTATTATCTTGTATATGATTTCGATTCATCGTACCAACCCTATTTTCAGGTTTAGGAATCTAATTATTTTAATTCCCTATTTATGCATTTGAATCTTATATTTGTTTGACGGCCTTGGACCATATTTGGGTGAACTTTGGAAACGATAATTTCCTATCATCATATCTAGTTCACCTAATCTACCATTGTTGGTATTTCTATACCTTGGTACCCGTATGGCGTATTCTGGTATTTTTACGTATTGTGGTTAATTACTTGGTATTTCGGGTACGGGACCCGAGAATACTTTATTTAGTGGTAGTTTTAAAGGTTATCCCAAAAAGGGAAATTACCTTTATACCGTTTAATTTAAAATACTCCGCGGCATGTTTATACGCTCAATTAGGAAGGCTCACCCCCGTGTTTATTGTACTGTCCTGCCAGACCACTTTCACGTGATTGTTCACACCCGCACCGATACGCTCACTATGGATCCATAGTAAGGTGCCGCCCGTTTCGAGGTCGTGCATGGGCGCCCCGAACTGCTTTGTGACGCGATTAGCGCCGTAGCCACGTGATCGTAGTACATGAGCGTAACTTTGTTTATACACCCGCCTGCTCATGACAATACATCCGTACGAACTCGTGTGTTGCCATTCCTAAACGAGCTCATCTTGCAGTCGAATTGTGATATTATCTCTCGATTTTCTACCGATGCCACGGAGACATTTATTTGAGTTGCGCTTTTCCCGTATAACTTATTCTGTAGAACCTTTTATAAAGTAAATTATGCCGAACGGTGGCTTTCTGTCTGCCTCGATCAGGTAGCATATCGTACTTACCTTGTTTTCTACCTATTACTATATTACGTTTTCAAGAAAAAGGTTTTACGAAATCCATACTGCTTTACTACAGGGTTAGTATGTTTCAAAAGGAAAGGTTTTCGCGTAAAATAATTAGCTATGGCCCACTCACCCTTTTGTTTTGCGCTCTCCAAAGTTTAGCGGCTTGAAGTTGTCTACAATGAGACCCAAGTGGTGCATGGAAGATGTTCTAACCTATTTATTTGCAAATTTTCGTATTTCGTATTTGTACATATCTCGTATTTATTCATTAATTCCTTCAAATATTATTTATTTCTTCATTTTGGCTTTCACACCACGTGGTAGTCGGCCAAAGACATATCCGACTTTTGGGTGTCCACGTGTACATCCGGGTCGGGATGTGTCATGAATTGTTTGAACTTTTTTTTTCTGGAGCAATTATTTTTATTTAATTTTGGTTAATAATTTGATAAGAGAATATTATCTCCTAAATTTTAAGATAGATTCATGTCTTTTATAATATTATTACTCTAAACTACACGAGAAAGTGATTATTTCAACTTGGAACACAGTGAAAAAGAAAAAGAAATCCATATTTATCGGGGCAATCAATTATTAGCATGATACATGGTTTTAATATTGAATAATTAAGATTATGGATGTTTAATCAACAATTTTAAATAATTTTCTTCTTGGATTCAAACATTATTGTCCGTAATCTTTATCTTGAAATTTCTCGCTTACTATCCCAAAGTTGAAACGGCTGGACCTGCTCGTTATTATAAGTTTGAGAATCGAGAATTATATAATCCATAATTCTTAACAAACTGTTAATTTTAAAATAAAACAAAGCAAATAATTGAGCTGCATGTCCATTGGGACCAAGGTGGTCCCACTCGGAGGCTAAACACGCATACGAAAGTTCTTTGGGGACTCTCTGAATATTTGGTACAAGTCATTTTTGTGTTTATTAAGTGTTTAATGTAATGTATGATAGGCATATCTCATCAGCACTCGACATATTTTGTCGACAACACTCAATAAGTTATGTCGATAGCACTCGATAAATACTCTAAAATACTACTCATCTGATTACTTCAGAAAATATCGATATTTGTTGACATGTACGCAACATTATTTGGCTAACGACAACAAGCCGATCAAGTGTTCAATGAAATGATTCATTCAATAAATTGAAATTTTTTTACGCGCTTTGGCTCTGTTTCTATCCAAAAAAAACTTGAATATTTAACTTGGACCTTTTAACACTAGAACCCCAATGCTCGAATATAGATCCGCCCAAATGAATCAAATCGTATGAAACCTGCTTGCATCATATTTCAATTTTTCATGTTTATCCGCCTCCTTGAAATACACGATTCTTTATAGAAAGTGCTGTTACTGTTGTTTCGATGTTGAGGTGCATGATCTCAGCAGACGTTAAAGATCAAAATATATTCCATGATTTGATTGCAGAGAAAGGATGTTGCTTGAGTTGAAAGGCATCGTTGGTGAAGATATCCAAGTCGTCATATGATGGGAGATAGAGGAGGTTATATACATAAATATGAAAGTAGATAACTTGCATGTAAATTAAGGATTGCATATGCTCCTCTTTCTGTATTTTTCCATATCGTTTGTTATAATTAGATAAGACAAAGAAAAGAGTGTATGAACATGTAACATATAATTTTCTAACTCAGCGTGACAATAAAATGAAACACTAACTTTTAACTGCAAAAAACTTAAAACCATAAAAAATAAGAGAAAACGCTCCAAATTATAATAAAATAATATAAAAGATAACGATCCTAACTGCACATATAATAGATTTAACACCTACCTCAACAGTAGGCTTACAAGAAATTCTAATTGAACAAAACATGAAAATAACAAACTTCAAAATCTCCTCAAAACTTAAAAAATCCTAGTTTACCAACAAAATTTGAATTAAATGGTCCATATGTCACGTTACAAAAGTGAGTTTGATTTGCGGTGCCTCTATCTTTGAAACGGGAAGATAACTATATTTAGAGATTGGAAATCTAAAATCCGAGTTTTGAGTCTAAATCTACAAATTGTTTTGTGGTCCACTCAGTCATTTGTTCTTCATTAGTTTTTTCCCGCACAGAGAACTGAGGCGGTGAACTGAAGTACATGCATGGCGACTATGAATACACACCGCGCCACGTATAATAGTACCAATAGTGCGTAGCAATACCAAATACCAATGTATAAAGTTATTGTGTAGACTCCAACACACAAGTCCCAAGCCCATGCTTGGATGCTTTATGCTCTCTCTCTGGACGTTGTACCATGTTGACAACTATCCTCTCATCTCTTTCAATAAGATAAGAGGAAGAAACTGAGTTTGCGGCGTTTAGTGAAATTACAACATGTGGATCACTCAAAAATTCTTGAGTCAGTATTTAAGTGTTTTAACTGTTAAATTTTTATTTATAAATATAAAATTAAAGTCTAATAGTTAATATTTTCAAAATACAAAATACTCTAAATATTTAACAAGTAAGGTAAATCATGTAGTAGAATCAATATGCACCATTCATCATCATAAGATTCATCACTCATGCTCATCTCCAGTAAATAAGTACCATAAATATTCGAGCTCACCACATCACTACTCAGTCAGTAGTACCCACAAACTTTCTGACACAAAATTTAGCAAAAAAGAAAATCTAATCTTTATTTCTTTCTTTTCTCTTCTTTCGGAGATCTGGTAAAGAAAATAAAATTTAGCAGGGTCTGCACCCACAACCAGTGAATAAAAGTTATGGCAAAGGATTGTGAGTGCCCCACTGATGTCACTGGTTGGTAGGTAGTCGATAGTATTATTACATACTTGAGATAGAAATCTGAAATGTCATGGATTTTTCATTAAAACAAAAATTAATAATTTACACTTTTCAGTTTTCACCCATCTCCAAAATTCACCTGCAGAATTATTTGAACAAAAGAATATATAATAAATAACCTTTGTCTGTACAAAACTGTTGGCGCCATACCAAATATGGTTGTTCAGAATCCCAGTTTTTTGTTTAATCATCGCTTAGTTGAAATTAAGGGGTGATTACTGAGATTTTAGGTGGCAACCGGTAGGATAATCTACCTAATCTTACCTATTAGCTAAGCTTCCAGCTTTCCACAGCCAGAATTGGTGCCTACATTGAAAATTTTTGTGTACCAAAAGGCTTGGATGGTTTGTGAAAGCGAGTGTGGGTTAGGTTGGGTGCATGCAAAATAATGTCCAGGAAATGGGTGGGTTGTGCATAAACTCTAATACTAGGGTTTGAATATCTGGTTTAGCAACTTAAGGGAAATGGAAAGAAAAGACAAAGAAAGCGACCACAAAGTGCTTCCCACGTTGAGATTATGATATACTTGGAGGGAAAGGGAAATGGGCACCTTATCTTTCTAAGGGAATGGGAAATTACACAAGTTTGTATTAGGGCTTCTCCTAAGAAATCAACACATGCTTTCCCTATATGAGCAAATGAAAATGAAGCTTGGGATAATGACATATCTAACTCTAAGAAGCAGAATTCACTTTCACGCATGTAGAATTCAAGTTTTACTATGAGCATTTTCTTGTGTAATTATGTTGCCGTCTCATTTGAGCGATCAATTCAGATTTGAATTTATAATCTGATAACATAGCGTACTAATTATATATGATCAGAGAACATTAAGCATATGTTATAATCTAATAATGATTACGCGTATTTTATAATCTAATAATGATTGGGGACATGCTTTTGTGGGCTCAACTTCAATTCGGTCCAAGAGCTTCTCCCTTGGTACCTTTGAAAACCCTACGTAAGAAACAAAAACAAGAACTTGTAGCTGGAATGATGAAATTAGCATGTGAGGTGTGGAATCTGATGTACAGAATATATCAGCCAGTCATGTACACAAACTTTTTGAAAAGGGCGAGCTACAGACCGTCCTATAATCTAATATCAACCATGATTAAACTGTATTAGTGTTGGTACAACTCTCGACATGCTACTTTCAACCTACAGTGCTACACTAATACCAAAAGGCATTGCTGTGCTAATATCCTTTATATTATATGTTGACTACCATCATTGAATCCCTATTTGTACTATTTAGTCTAATGTACCCCGGTAATTACTAATTTGTGGTACTGGTAAAGTAAAATCTTGATAGTCATTTGCGTGCGTGTGATCACTTAATTGAACTAAACTATTCCTGGCTACCATCTTAACTAATCAATTGACGTACTCTCACCCTTTTTCTCGAAACGAGAAATACTCTCACCCTATGGTGTAGGCCAGGAGGTATTCCATCTCTATTAGAAAAACTAAATGATTTGTTGAGATCGTACAAATAGCAGCATTTGTTAAAAACTAAAGAATATAGATTTGAGTACAAAAACCCATGCAGAACTGTCTCATTTCTCTGACTATATTCCAAACTATTTTGGTTTAAGCTGGGGTTGGTTTGAAGAAAAACTTACATGAAACGAGTTCATCGTCACGTGACGTCTCTTTTTTAATAATGTATTATTATGTGTAAGTTTTTCTCCACATGACAATGTATTATCGGGACGATACATGTTCACCGCTACGTGACGTCCTTTGTCCAATAATGTATTGACATGTGCAAATTTTTCTATACATGACAATATATTATTGAATCGAGACGACACGTAACGATAAATTCGTTACATGTAAATTGTTCTGGACTTGGCCTCCTATCACAATGGTATCTTGTACAAGTATATATAATATAGGAGAACCAAATATATGGCAGGAAAAGGTACCCAGAAACCGCTCATTGGAACACGGTTTCTTGAAATTAAATTTTGGATTGGAAATTTAGAGGAAAGTGTGGTCTTCTAAAAGTGGCAATTTCAAGATTTCGGTGAAAAATAATTGTATACATTTTGAGGAAACCTAGATGAGATCAAGAAAGGTGAAAAGGGGTAAAAATTAAGAGTAAATTCTTAGAAAAATGGAACAGAAAGGTAGATGCAGAAGAAGGGGAAAAAAAATCAGTATTGGATACGGAGGAGGTCGTAAGTAAAACTAAAGGGTTGTGTTATTCACACACTCTTGTTAATTTCTGTTATTTGATCTTCTTCAATTTATCTTTAAAAACGAAGAATGTATAAGAGGTAAAACATGGTGTGTAAATAGTACCACCCAAAAAACCACGTACGGCTTCAATTTGTCACAGAAAATTACCATAGCAAATAAGGCGCAGAAAAACACAAGTGATTAGCAAATGGAATTTATATAAGATTAGGCTTAGATTGAAGTCATTTTTGTCATTTTCGATGGCAGTTTATGCTAATGCAAAATCTAGCATTTTTAGAGAGCTATAGAAAATCGTTGGATTCACTTCAAATTTGGACCCCCACATCATTACAAATCCTAGCCATGTCCTTAAACATCAAACTATGCATTAAAAAATAAATATTGCTATTGCCATGTCAAATAAAGACTGTTTATCTCAACTAACATTGACCCTCTTCATACTTTGTCTTTCTTTTTTTATTTATTAATCATAGTCAATGCAAAATCGCACATTTCACAACCACTGTAAGTGCTAAAATAGGAAACCCTAGGGGTCTTTGTTTCATTCATTTCAATCCCTTTTCAACCCCCTACAACCACCGTCCAAATCCAGTTGTTTAAATAGTCAGTGAGGAGACTTTTACCCCAAGAAATTCCAAAGCAATATATTTTGGGCAACAATTATTACACCATTGTCTCTCTTTGTTCACTCCCCTGTCTATTTCTATGTCTTGATTTTGCTTTCATTTTTTCAATGTCTGTATTTTACAATGAGAAAACTGAAGTATAAGTCCCTAGACTTTGGCTCAATTGAGCTTTAATTTGTTATTTAAAAATTCGTGAGTATTGGTTAATGAACTCGTCACAATGTAAAATAATAGTTATGACATTGTTAGAACTTTAGTTCAAAATAAAAGATTTTGAGAGGCAAATAAGAGATGGAGGCCATACCGAAGTTATCCAAAAGGACAATAATGAATTCAAGAACCGATACAAAATTTTAATTTAGAGACCAAAATTCCAAGTTCAAAAACCAGTACTCCAATTTTCTTTTTTACTAATATGCACAAGAGTGTAGAATGCTAAAAGAAAGTGGGGACTGGCTACAGTGCTCACAAGCATTGAATGCTCACACTGATCTCACCCTCATTTCCCCCTTCTCTCCTCTCTCCTCCCTCATTTTAATGGTGAGATCGGTGTAAGCATTCAATGCTTGCAAGCATTGTAGCCTAGTCCAAGAAAGTGTTAAAATCAGTTGCCAGCCAACTCCAGAATTTAGCAGGAGAAACGACCGATCAAAAAATCGCACAGATTTATACATACACATGTCATTATACTATGATATAATATTATTATTATTATTCTTTATCATATTTATATATGTAACAAGTTACCAGCTTAAAAGGAAAATAAAAAGCACCGGCCTAACAAAATTCCACAGCTTATCTCTGCAGATAGATAGTTCACTTCAGAGCAAGAAAGATACTACACAGTAACACACGAACAAGGCATGGTAATTGGTAATTGAACATTTTCTCCCATATTCCCATTTATACCCTTGACATTGCTCACTTTTTACATGATAGAGCAGGCATTAGGGTTCTCATCACTGAAGATCTGCGGTGGGTAGGCATACAATTCCATGGCATACCTTGGTGGGTAATAATAGTACTCATTCTTCTTCATCAGCTCCACCACCTTAGTCTCTTCTGTGGCAGCTCCTTCTGGTGCACCACCGCCGCCGGCGGCGGAGGTGGCGGCGGCGGCGGCTTCATTGTTGTCACCTTTATTTTCCTTTTTCTCTTCTGCTTTTGCTTCATCACCACCACCATCTTTGCCTTTCTTATTTTTGTCACCTTCTTCGCCACCGTTCTTCTCATCTTTAGCGTCTTTGGCTTCTTCTTTCTCTTTCTTCTCCGGTTCTTGCTTCACGATCGCCGCGTGCTTCCCGGTCCTTTTGTGCACATAATCAACTAGCTTAGGCGGATCAAACACACCCTTCACTGTCACCTCTGAGCTCTTAAGATCCGCCTCAGCAGATTCCACTCCTGAAAAAGTGACAAAAGAAAATTTTGAAAATAAATTAAAGTTGGGATTGGTGGGATTTGGTCTTTGAAGGGAATTGAATTGACCTCGGCCTGATTTTTGTCAAATCTAGATATGAATTTATTATATTATTGAAGAGGAAGAATGTATTGACATTGAAAGATTGGTCATTGGTGAGAGAATAATACACTCTTTTTTAAGAGATTCACAAAAAAGAAAAGTGATTTTCCTTTCAATATTTTTTCCTCTTTTTTAAGGAGGTTACAGATTGCATTGCGCAACTAATAAAAGTTCAGGACCGTTAATTGCCAACGCATTCTTACTCCAAAATTTCCATTATTTTATATTTGTGGAAAGGTAGAAAATGCATGTACCAAAATCTTAAAAGGGACTTATTATTAATCAAAAAAAAAAAATCTTAAAAGGAATTAAAGAAATAATCCATTTTTTCTTTTTCTTTTTTGGGTTTTGTTTTTTCTCTGAAAAGAGAAAAAGAAAATATAAAATTTGAGCACACCTTTCATTCTGAGAATGCGTTTCTTGATTTCTTGTGCACAGGCGTCGCAATGCATGTGAACTTTCAGCACCACCGTGATCACCTGGGGCTGCAAAAAAACAAAAATAATTAAACCCAACAAATTAAAAAACAAGCAATTCAATTAAATGGCAATGGAAAAAATATTTTATGAAAAATAATTAAAATCTTTGAGTGAGCAGAGCACCTCTTCTTTCTTTTCCTCTGGCTTGGGCTTCTCTTTCTCCTCCGCCTTCTTCTCCTCCTCCGCCGGCGGTTTTGGGATTGGAGACAGAAGCTCCACCTGCCGGTGGCTCTTCCTCTGAACTCTTTCAAGAACCTTAATTGGATCGGCCTTCTCTCCCTTCACCACCACCTTGTGAGTCTTGCTATCTGTGCTCACATCTTCCACCCCTGAAAATTAAAATCAAAATTAAAAAATTAATTCAAATACAATTAATTTACAAACCCAATAACACAAACACAAAAACAAACCAAATCTGAAAATCCAAACCTTGAAATCCTTTGAGGCACCGCTTGACCTTGCGAGCACACCCTTCACAATGCATATAAACTTTGAGCACAATTTCTTGGGGTGGCGGCGGAGGCGGAGGAGTGGCGGCGGCATCACCCTCCTTGGCCTCTGCTTTCCCATCTTTTCCCTCGTCGGCCTTCTTCTCCTCCTTCTTTTCCTCGGCAGCTTCAGGCTTTTTCTCTTCCGCCTTCTTCTCCTCCGCCTCTGGCTTCTTCACCTCCTCTGGCTTCTTCTCCTCCATTTTCTTCTCCTCTGGCTTCTTCTCCTCCTAAACCAACACAAATCCAAATACAAAAACAAACCCAATAAACAAAAGATGCAAACTTTGAGAGCAACAAATCATATAAAAAAACGAAAAATATCAAATCAGAAAAAGATTATTAAGGTTGTAGGACCTCCCCCATTGGTTTAGTTCACTTGTTCAGTTTTACTCTGTTTTTAATCTCTCTCTCCTCTCTCTCTCTCGAGTGGGATGGGAGTTCAGCTTTCTCTGTATTTGTGAGAGAAATGGGCAGTCTCTCTTTGTATTTTGTATTAAACTTTGAGTTACATATTTAGGTCCATCAGATCTGAAGCCTAAAGCCACTCGGTTCTCTCTCTCTCCCATCATCCAATTTCTGCAATTTTCTAACCCCATGACGTGGCATTTTTTGGAGGGCCACGTGTGCCCGGAAATTAATATTAACGTGCACTCTCTGCTTAATTTGTTTTTTTTGGGCATTTCTGGAATTTTCTACCACTTGTTTCTGCTATTTTTCTTTTGCTCTTGTTCCTTTCAATGGACTGTATTTGCATAATCGCTTTGTCATTTTGGAGCTCTTCATGTGTGGGACTTGGAAGTTATTAGAATGGTGGGGGTGAATTTCACAGAGTGATTCACTAAAAGAATTTTAGTAAATATTAAAAGTATTATTTGACAATCACTTGCAAGTCGCACGTATAAGTAAAACTAACGTCTAACAACTCGTTCTAATACTTAATCCAAGAATTTTAATGATTATAGTGATATTATATTTGTTATTACGCACAAACTGACAAGCAATATGTATATGTAAACTCGGGTGCTAGGCTAGTGAAGATTTGATTGTGTACCAATTAACGTCTAAGTTTACAGCTTATTTTTCAAATATTTCTCTTCAGATTTTAACCACTTGTAAGGCATGCACATAAGAAAAAATTTAAATTAAAAAAAAAGCATGTAAGTCATTGTTTCCTAGTTGGTATCAAGGTTTGGAGATTATGTTAGTGTTGACCATTAAAACACCCTAACCTTATCGTGTTGACCGCCAAGTAACTCGGATGTTTCACCAGTGAAGATTTGATTAGGTAAGAAATAACGTTTAAGTTTACAGCTAATTCCTAATACTTATTCTTTTACAATTTGACCACTTGTAAGGCATGCACATAAGAAAAAAAAAAACATGTAAATCATTATTTCTCAATTAGCATTAAAAGTTTATATTAAATTAACTTAGCATTGACAATAAAATAAGCTCGGGTGATGTCTATACCAATGAAGATTTAATTAGGCAACAAATAACGTCTAAATTTACAACTCATTTTTAAACTCATTTCTTCGCAACATGGACACTTGCAAGGCATGCACATAAATAAAGGGTAAATGCTCCCAAAAATACACATGCAAATCATTTTTTTCATTAGGTAGTAACATGGTATTCAATATTTGGCATAGTGCAAATCGCCAATTTACTCCGTATCTTTTTCTGTTTCCGCTTTTAATATGGAATTTACTTCCTTGGTTAATCAAGGTTCCTAATTCAAACAGTTGGTTCAATGGTTTGCTAGCTTAAAGTTTTGTTGCCGAAATGAAGAACTGAAGATAACCACACAAGCTCAAGTGGAAAGATGATCAATTTGATGACGGTGATCGACTACATCAACAACTACGATTTTAGCATCGACGTGTCAACATCCGAGGTGTAGTATGGTCATTGTGCCGAACACTATTGTGTTCAAAGATCAACGAGAGAACTTCTGTAGGCTCTAAATTTGTGTACCAAACGATGCAGATCACAGCAGATCAAGAGGACTCTCAACGCAGCGCAGGATTGACGAAGAAGTATCGCGGATTGACAATCGACAAATTGAGTGTACATTGTGAGAGGCTGGATTTCTTGACCAACTTCCTACAATCGTTACTTTTGGAGATGCAATCTCTACTTCTACGCATGTATCACAATCGTGACATTTGGGGATCAACGGAGTTTGACGTACAATAAAGAATCACACAACTGAATAAGCGACTTGGGAGACGTAGTATTGTGAACGAGTTTAGTATCCTCATCTACCCTGTTGTACTTCTTGTGGAAATTTCAGGGACAAAATTTTTATAAGGGGGGTAGATTGTTACTGCCCGTCCCGAAATTTATAGTATTTTATTCCCAAAAGTGTGAAATGACTAAAATGCCCCTGGTTGGGCAATGGTTGACTTTCGTGTCGTGACACGTACGACCCTTTTCTTAGCTCTTTCTTGTTATACTCGTCGATACGAGCGCGTGGACACGAACGGAATGAAATTTGGAGTTCAAACGAAGATTTTGCGGGACATTAATTTCAAGGGTATTCTCGTAATTTTAACTAGAATTGTATTTTGTAGTTTGGGCTTTGGGTCCAGTGGGCCTCATTGGCATTTTCTTTTCCCGTGCTCTCCCTCACTCTCACTCTCACTCTGAAAACACTCTCCCTCTCTCCCGTTCATTCTCCTTCCCTGAGCTACACAAACCTCGGTGGCTCCGCCACCTTTCCCCTGCAAACCAAGCCCCCAAACTACCACCATGAACCACCTCTAATTCACTAGGCCGAGCTTGCAAACTCGTCAAAAGCCTTGAACTTCGATTGCACAGAACTCTGGCGAAGCCTCAAAGCTTTCTCGACGAGTTTCCCGGCGATACTGGCCACGATCGACCTCATGGTGACCACCAATCGACTCCTAGTGAGTCCTAGTCCAGATCCCAAGCTTTGCATGCTCAATTTCAGCTTGGAAATCGAAGTTTGGAATAGGCCACTTTTTGAGCCGTGGCTTTCTTTCCATTTTTGGGCCACCTCCGACCACCAATCGAACTTCTGTTAGGTAAATTCATGTTCCTTATCTTCCTAGCTTCATATTACACGTGTTAAATGGTTGAGTTTTGACGAAGTTATGGATTTTTGAATAATTTCGGCCGGCGGACGGTGGCGGCGATGCGGTGGCCGAAAGTTGCAGCGGTGACCGGAGAACAGACGTCAGCAAGCCCGGCCCTGACGTCAGCCTACCCGGTTCAGACGTCAGCAAACCCGGTCCATATCCGGTTGGACCGGAAATATTCCAACGGTATATTCCTTTCCTTAACTGACGGCGTTAACGAAATATTCTCTAACGCCGTTAGAATATTCCGTTAAACTTTGGAATATTCGGTTAAAGTTAAACGGAGCACCGTTAACTTTAGCGGCACGTGTCAGCGCTTGACCGCGCATGGTGGCCTTTCACCGACGCGTGAGACCGTACAGTAGCACGTGCAGTGGCGCTCGGCTGTCCGCGGCGACGTACTTGTCAACATATATCCTAAAATTATTTTTCTTCAAGCTCTTAAAGTCACTCCCACCCCTCATTCGTGACATAGAATCATATGGGTGCCAATAACCTGGGTACCCAAATTCCAATTCCATATCAATAGTTTTTACAAATTTTGCATAGAGGTTTCCGATTCACCAAAATATTAACATCAAATATCTACAAAATCACGTGTAGCATCCTGAGACACAAAGGGAGATACAAGCACTGCACCCTTGACTTCCAGTTTGCTGGCATAACAATCTTGTGGTTGTTAAAAGCGTATACAAATATATTAATTTAATAAATTTGAAAGCATATAAAAGCATATAGCTAGAAATTTTCAGTTGCTGGTAGTGCTACTAAAGAACATTACAACCATTAGATTACCGGGTTCGAGCAACATGTCATTACTAACCTCTAAGATTGCAAACATAAAGAGTATGGGGCCTCGTTTGGCAGTCCGGACTGAACTGACTATTTCAGTCGGATAGGATAATCTGTCATCGGATAGTACTGACTAAATTAGTCTGGTGTTTGGTGTAGTATCAGACTAATGACCGTATTATTTACACTGTGTTTGGTAATGTACTGGATAAGAAAACTTCGGATTATTAATATTTTTAAGAGAAAAATTAATGATTAATGAAAAAGAAAAAGGGAAAGAAAAAAAATATATTACAATAGATTACACAACTTCCCAATAGATTACAAGACTCACATTCCACAAATGAATGATTAACAAAAGTGATAATCTTTTTTTCTTATGCTTAAGTTCAAATTAAGTCAATAGCATTTGGAATTAGCGGAGACCCTTCCTAATGAGGAAGGCGAAGAAGTAGCCTAGCCGCACCCCCAAAATGCCCCCTCTAATTCGGTCGCTTCTTAGAGCAAGTCCAATGGGGTGGATTGCTTGGGGGATGTGGATGCAATTGCTGGGGGGGGGGGGGGGTTTGTGTGGGCTGGAGAAGGAAATCCACCTAGGTGGGTGTGGAGCTCGGGGGCCAGCCCAGTCAAAAATCGACAGCCCAAGCCACCGAGGTGGCTGACGTCAGCGTGACGTCAGCCACGCTGTTTAATTTTTTTTGCGCGTGGCGCGTGCAATGCACGCTCGCCTTTTGGCGCGTCTCCGACAGCGCGGCAGACGCTGGGGCCCGCTGTCGGCCACTTCGATTTCGACCGTTGGGGGAAGCCACGTGGCTTCCCCTGGACCGTGCGATCTCAACGGCTATTTAATTTCAGCCGTTGGATCTCCAACGGTAATAAAAAAAAAAAATAGGATTTAATCTCAACCGTTGGATCTCAGATCAACGGTTGAGATTAATTCCTTTAAAAATTAAAAAAAAAATGTTTTAAAATTCAGAAAAGTTACCGTTGTGACACGTGGCACAATCTGGAGCGTTGAAATTCAAATTTTGTTAAATCCAACGGCAGAGATTAATTAAGGGAATAAAAAAATTTTAAAAATTGTAAAAAATATGTAAAAATCGGGAAAAATTTTTTAAAAAATTTGTAAACAAATAAAATTATTTTGAATTATTTTATAAATAAATAAAAAAATACAAATATTTTATTGTTATTGGTTTTTCGGATAATGACACGTGGTGCAACGAGAACGATTAAAAATCTTATCCGAAATTACAAATAAAATTATTATGTATTATTTTATAAATATAAAAAATACTAATATTTTATTGCCAATTGCCAGGGCAATTTAATTGTAGGGTTGGAGATGAAAAAAGCAATTGACAGGGGAATACACTGTTCATTAGGGCAATTACTGTTCATTGGGGTGGATTGAATAGTGATTGCCTGGGGGGAGGTGGGCAACACTGGACTTGCTCTTAGGGGGAGGAAGCAGGTCCGTCTAATCGGGTTCCCCCAGAAGAAAAATTCCCCTATCACTTGGTATCGAGCTGGCTTCCAGCTCTTCCAAAGACTCGCAGCCCTCCTACAGGACGACCCCCTCCATGGCAGTCATGCCAGACCTCAACCCAAACCCAACAACCCAAGTCCCCATACCTCAGTCCGACTCCACCCCCATCATCAGGCAAGCCGTCTTCTTGCTCCTCGCTGGACAAGGATCCAAGCAGGGGAAGAATCCAATTCCAATCCCTAATCTGAATTCCTAATTTCAATTATGAGTCATGGGAGGGAGGAGCACAGACAGAGAAAAAGCAGAAGGAGGAGAAGGAGAAGAAGAAAACCTGTGAGCCAGATGGAGAAATTGCACCAGTAGAAAGAGACCAGACGGAGAACGAGAGAGAGGGAGTAAGAGACCGACTAATTATACGGACCATTTTGAGAAGATAATTAGTCGGGTCTCCACCGTATAAAATGGTGGGCCCATGGTTAATTAGTCGCCTGACTATTTTTCTATGGAGTGCACCAAACACCCGGAATCAGACTATTTATCATATCCGGTTCCTTATACGGTGTGTCAAACACGGCCTGGGTGTATGAAGATAGTGTGGGATTGAAAAAATATGTGGGGTATATTAATTATTAAAGTGAATTGTAATTTAAAAAGTACATATCGGGTGTATTAAGTATATAGATCATATATAAGAAATATATGAAGTGCTAATAAAAAAAATTTTAATCTTAATTTTGTAAAAAAAATAAAATAAAATTACAGCCTTGTCAATGTTGTCATGATGTAACATTGTTGGCCCCATCTGGGTGAAAAATGGAAAATGATATGTACAACACTTGGGCAGTGGGCAGGGCACGTGACGTGAGCCACTGTATTGGCAAATGCATAGCAGGCTGGTAAGTCTCACTTAAATGTGCTATTTATTACTTTTATCTGTGGAATGTGGATTTCTAAGTTAGGTAAATTATAAATGTAAAACTTTGATGCAATTCGACAATCATAAGTGCAGTCTGTATACGTATTCATTTGCATGAGGGCCAGCTGAGATATGCAACATTCATTACTCAACAAATTTGAAGTGTTTTGATATATAGTATGGGATAATAATTAGAAGGAACCCCCACAAACTTTCTGGCAATTGCATTACCAAGTACACCAATCAAGTTATACACAAACTTTTAGGCAATTTCATTGCCAAGTACACCAATCAAGTTATAGGTTTCAGTAGGCTATCACAAATTGTAATCATGCCAGGAATTAATCTCATGTTGATTTATGAGAAAAACATTTCCCATTCCATGGGTCAATACTCAATAGTGTTCTTTTGCGGATAATACTTGGGTACTCACTAGTGAGTACCCTATATACTCACTTTAATAATTTGGCCAAATGATATTTTAACACATATTTTATTGTTTTAAAAAATAAAACATATGCTATTTAATTTTTCTTGGGCTTTTAAAAATAAAGAACACATGTCATCTTTTGATTGGGCCAAATTAGAAAGTGAGTATATAGGGTACTCACTAGTGAGTACCTAAGTATTATCCTTCTTTTGCATGTTAATTTGGAGGAATTAATCTAGTTTTAGGAATTATATATAGGTTCATGTTAATTGTGTGTTACTAGTTAGGTTTTCACATAGGTCAAACTCAATTGCATTTAAGACATGAGATTAATGAATATGCATTTTCAAGGAATTTTAAAACTACTTATAGTCGAAGAAATATTTGAATTTGGGTGTAAAGAGGAAGGGAATTCATATTTAGCATAAAAAAAGAGCATTGCACGCTATTTTATTTAATGTTTTTGTATAAATTCAGTTGTACTTTTTTCATTTTTTTCTAATTTAGAATTTTCAATTTTGAAAGGATTAAATTTAGAATTCATATATGGAAATATATTAGGTGGGACAAAGACAATGGATAAGGAGATAACAATAATAATGATGTTGAAGTCTATAAACTAATTTAAGTTACTCAGTTGATAAACCTAACGTTAATTAACACCTCCTGCTCATGATTATTTTTTGTTAATAAAATAAATTTTGCATACAGACTTCTCATGATTATTTCGAAGACTTCTCAAGATCAAGTGTTTCAGTTATTGGTTCCCCTTCCTCCGCAACCAAACCAAACAACCTACTACTACATGTCTTGCATGTTATGTTATATGTGTTATATTACATATGCATGTAATTGCATGCTGAGTGTTTGCTGGGGCCACCAGGCCTACAGAGGTGTCCTACATCTATGAGATATTTGGCCCACCTGTAGATACGTGGCAAGGGCTTGAATTGAACCAACTCATGGCTGTTCAAACACTTGTCAACTTTTGAGAGCATGCAAAACTAGAGGCTACAAAAACAAACCTCTCTTGAATTAGCTAAGGCGTCTTAAGCATGAGTTAACCAATAACAACCCACCTAAAAATTCATTGTTTTATATAAAAGAAAGAACGTATGAAAAGGAAATGGAAAAGAAAACCAAAAGATCATGTTGTTTTGGTACGTTGATTTAATTCCTTTTGTTTATGCTTGTTTATGCATGTAGTTTTTGCTAGTTTGGTGTGAAAGTAACCGAATAAGATTTTGATGTGACAAAACGGAGAGTGAAACAATTGAACCAAACTAGCTCCATCAAATTCTAAATAGAGAAATTAAAACTAAAAGTTGAACAATTTAAAAAAGGCATATCAATATATATATTATATAGTATCCAAATATTAATTCCTTCGTTTGTGTGAATTATGATAATTTTGTAACCGTCCATAAGTAGCTCAAGTGATACGGAGTGAGATTAAACCAAAACTGTTTAGATACACAAAATTAATGCACTTAGGCTTCGTTTGGTACGCCGTATAACGCACCGGATAGTACTAATAATCCGGTTTCGGGTGTCGCTTCGTACTAAAATAGTCATCCGACTATTTAAACCGGGCCCACCATTTAGTACCCTTCACACCCGACTAATTATACGCCCAAAAACCTCCGTATAATTAGTCGTGTCCGTCACTCTCACTCTCTTGATCTAGCTTGAAGGAAAATATTTGAATTGAGCAACACTTAAGCATGCTATTAACAAATTAAAGGCTCTTAGCTAGCATATTAATACTCAAAACACAAAACTTTGCTCATGACTTTTGAAGCCTAAATGTTGTGAACCAAGACACAACTAAAAATCACATTCGTAAGTTGTAGCATCATATACCTTTGTAGAATCTTCTTTGCATAAGCAAAGGCTAGATACCCAAGAGGGCCTTCAATCTCATCTTGGATGAACACCTTTGCTTAGAGGATTTGTGGTTGCACCTTGAATCAAATTGAATGTTACTTACGTACTTCGTCTCCTACGAAGATCAAACCTTTCGTAGTTCTTGCATTTGATGAGGATTTGAGTGAGTTTGTATGAAGAACAAATTGTGTTCTTCACACACACCTAGGGTCGGCCAATACAATATAAATAGTCGATATTAGTCCGATATTGCACCAAACGCCCGACTAATTTAGTCAATATTGTTCGATGACAGATTATCCTATCTGACTGAAATAGTCAGTCCAATCCGAGCTGCCAAACGAGGCCTTAATAACATAAAAGTGAATGTTATTGGTCAGGGATAGAGTGAAATTTTTCATAGCCTGTCCCGCTCCCAATTTAGATTAGTCATTGGTTGAAAGCTTTGGAATACACTTGCGTTCTGAGTTCAAAACTCTCCCCTCTCCTAAATTATTGTAATAGTTTCAAACCCTCTCTTTCCCCTTAATAATAATAAATTAAAAATAAATTTTTATCCAAATAACATCAATATAATGGACCGATCAAGTATCCCAATTTAATCATCATCTGAATTAATACATGGTTGGATTAAACCTAGTGACTCATATTATTATCTAAAAAACAACTATATATATATATGTATATATTTTTAACGAAGTTGAGATTTCATGTGACTACCCGTCCCTAATTTTATTGTACTTTATTTCTCCGAAGTTGTAAATTGACGAAAATGCCTCTGAACAAGCTAAGTGGAAGTCATATGTGGACGTTTGAGTTTTTTTTAAATTTTGACTTCTCACTTACCATATTCTTGTAGTACTCTTCTCTACGAACGCGTGAGCACGACCGGGACGTTATTTAGATGTGTAACGAAAAAGTTACGTTCGTTTAAATATTTATTTCCTATTTTTGGGGTGTTCTGTTATGTGTCACCTGGGACCCCCTTTTCCCTACTAATTTTGAAAACCCAAAGCTCTCTTCTCACTTTTTCCCTCAGATTTTTCCTCTCTATCTATCACTTTCTTCTTCTTCTTTCCCGTAGAAAAACACTCACTATCAAATAGTGACCACACCATTTCCTTCGAATCGAGCCAAACCACTACCACCATCTTGTTCATTGTAACTCACTGAGTTCAACGGTGCAAACCCATTGCCTAAACTCCCTACCATTTGACGGAAATCGCACACGGAAGAACCAGACTTTTTCGGCGAGTTTCTCGAAATCCCGACCCAGGTGAGGTTCCTAACCACTACCATTAGCTTCCTTTCGTTGAGTAGATGAATTTCTATACTAAATTCGTGTGATTTGGTTGTGTTTTGGAGTAGATCGGACCTCAGGTTGTAGACCGTAACTTCAAATAGGTACAATCTCATTCTACTCATCTTTAGCTTCATTTTAACATGTGAACCGTGTAAAATAGTTGAGAAATGAAGAAGTCACAAACTTTTGAAGTTTTTCCCAATTTCCGGCGAGCTTGGACGGCGGCAGACTATGACGTCAGCAACCGGTCCAAACCAGCCCGAACCTCAGACCGTGACGTCAGCAACCGGTCCAGACCAGGAATATTGTTAGGTATATTCCTTAAACACCATTAGGAATATTCCGTTAGATTTAACGGAGATACCGGAATCTTCTGTTAAATCTAACGGCGTTAGTTTGACCGGCTCAGTTTGACAGCGCGTGAGCCGCGCTTGCGGCGCGCGTGGGGGCGCGTGGGACTAATTTTCTGACTTCCGTCGACACAAGGCGACTCGTGATGACGCGTACTATCTTGGGACAGTACGAATGGCATTTTTCGGAGTGTTTCGGACCTCCAATTTGAGCGAACCAAGAATAAGTGTTAATTATTAATTTAATTAGTAACCTTTATGAGTTTAATCATTACAATATTGATATCTCATATAGGTGAGACTTACCACGAGAAGTGCATGGGTCAAGCAAGGCGAGGCGGCTGCGACAACTACATATCTGTGAGTGGGCTTTGTTTTATGAAACCTGTATTATTTATGTTAGTTTCCACATTGATTTGCGAACTATTTTTCTATCATGCCATGCTTTACTTACGAGTTAAGTATAAAATATATATATTATGTTGGGTTTTGGAAAATTGTGATGGTGCCATGATCATGTGTATTTTACTGCTCATTATACATGCATTCACCGGTGTCTAGTACTCGTCCGGGCCAGGACCAGCATTCACGTGTATGTTCACATCCACACCATTATGCTCACTTTGGATCCATTGTAGGTGTCAGCCTGTACTAGTTTGCATTAGGCAGCTAGGACTCGTATGTGATGCGCTTAGCGCCAGCTTCACGTGATCGTAGTACTGAGCATATATCCATTACACCCAGCCTATTCCATGTAGCTACTTTCTGCATGGACTTGTGTGATTGCATATGTCGATGAGCATATCATATTTTATTTTATACGTTGATGAGCATATTATATATGTCGTTAAGCATACTTTATGTTGTTGAGATATTGGTATTTACTCATACATTTGGCATGGATGCCTTTATACGGTTTTGTCAATGAGTATACGATATAGTTATTGAGGTTTTGGTATTACTCATATTTTTGGCAGCGGTGCCTTATAACGTTTTGACGTTGAATATTATATATTATGTTGATATAAAGGTTACTATACGTAGTATGATTTTGGAAAACTATACATGAATTTTCAAAGAGGGGTTGTTATGTTATGAAAAACAAAGGTTTTAGAAATGTTTATTTTTGCCCACTCACATTTTCTGTTTTGCACCCCTCCAGGTTTTAAGGGGCTGATCTGGTGGCAAGTGAAGTTAACACTGGTGGTTCTGACACCTTCTACAGCTATGGTACGGAAATATGTTCCTACTAGTTGTATTATGTTTATCCTTACCATGATGGAATTACTCTTATGTTACTGCTCTTTAGCTATGCTCTGAGACTGATTACTTTGTATTATGGGCCCTGCACTTCACACACTATTTTGAAATTAAGTTTCAAAGTAGACCTTAGTTTTAGTTTATTTGCACTTTTACACAACACTTACAATATGGCTTTCGTCATCCCTTTTGGGATGTCAGCCAACATATCTCGACTAGATATTGACACGTGGATATCCGGGTCGGAGTGTATCATTTCACTTTAAAAATAACTGACAATATGAAGAGTAGTCAAACTCTTTATAAGCACATGCAAGGTCTCTTATACGTTCTCTCCCGTGTGACGTTATTTAAGTCTAACATGTTGACAATACATATTGAGTGATGTGAGAGTAGAAATATGTGAGTCATTGGACTCAACGTGTGACTAACCTACTATACTAACATAAAATAAGTTGAAGTTCCATGCTAAACTCAATTGGCAATAAAAATTAAGGAATAATCCAACTTGTTATAAGTACACACAAAATCCCTATTTTCCAATGTAAATTCACACTCTCAACACTATTAATAGTACCATCCTACTTTTATTTTATAGATTACTTTGATATTTTTCGGATGTTTAGTTCGTCCACACCCAGTGGCGGATCTAAGGGGGGTCAAGGTGGGTCAGTTGACCCATTGGATCCCCGGAAGATGGTTGGGGAGAGCATGTATGATCCCTTGGATTTATGGGCAGCGAGCATGTCATGCACACAAGGTGTTCGAAGAAATGCCCAAACTAGGCTCGACAGCCAACTGAGCAACACGCAAGGAGTTTTTTTTTTTTTAAACGGCTAGCCAAAATTGACACACCCCAACCCGGATGTACATGTGGACACCAAAAGTCGAGTGTGCTGGCCGACACCACGTGGGGTGACGAAAGCCATTTAAAAGAATTTATGAAATAATTTAAGCAAATTGAATTAAATGAAGGTCAGAGTGCACGAAAGTGTGCGGGCGGAAAGAAATAATAAAATAATAAATGTGGAGTAGAGTAGGAGAATACAGTATGATTACAAAAACAAGAATTCCCTACATTGTCATACCACCGCGTCTCGACGTCGACAGCTCCAAGCCACTTATCCTGGAGGGGCGCAAAAACATAAGGGTGAGTGGGCCCCTTCCTTATTAAATTAAATATTTTACATGTTTTGGAATTATTATTAGGCTATGCCTATGCTTCTAAACGGTATTTATCTTGCTATGTTAGTGAACTTTAATATTATTCATTATATTTTATACTTGGTTCACTAGTATGTGACTCGGTTATATTTTATGGCTTTTGGAAATTAGTATTATTATGCCTATGCATTTAAATGTGATTTATTTATACTTGGTGAACCTTGGGTTTAATAAATATATCGTATTTTGGTTCACTTAGTATGTTATTACATTGGTATTTTATGTACCTTAGTAACTTTGGTATATTCTTGGTATTCCGGATACGGCATCCGTGAATACCTAATTATATGTTTACTTTGAAGTTTATTTTAGAAAGGAAATTACTCCACCTTATTTTATTTAGAAATATTCCGTGGTATGTTTTTACACGCTCAATTAAGAATGCTTACACGGTGTCAGTAGTACTGTCAGGGGCCAGGACCAGCTTCACGTGGATGTTCACACGCATCGACACGCTCACTTTAGATCCATCGTAGGTGCCAGCCTGTTCTAGGTCGCCTTAGCGACTCGAACTCGTTGTGATGCGCTTAGCGCCAGCTTCACGTGTATGTAGTACATGAGCGTAACATTATTCATACACCCAGCCTGTTCATGACAGAATACCTCTGTATGAACTCGTGTGTCTGTCATACCTATCGAGCGTATACCTTACTGATTTACTTTGTGATTTTAATATCGGATTTCACTGATGCCACGGAGGCTTCTATTTGATTTACGGGTTTCCCGTACTATTTTATTATACGGACTTCTGGTAAAGTATTTTTATACTAAGTTGTGGCTTTCTGCTCGTTTTGGACGGTAAGTACATTTCTGTACTTACACTGATTTTCTATCTACTAATGTAGTATGTTTTCCAGAAAGGTTTTCCAGAACTATTACTTGATTTTGACGGCGAGGGGTTACTATTTTCATAAAGGAAAGGTTTTACAAAATAATTACCACTCTGCTGTTCGGTACGGATGTGTCGGCGAGGACGTCGGGTTCCCCTTAAGTGGGGTGGATTGTGATATCCCACATCGACCAACGGAGAGGGGGTGATGTGCCTTATATGTACTTGCCCACCTCCATTTAGCACGAGGCCTTTTGGGAGCTCACTAGCTTCAGATTCTATCGGAACTCCGAAGTTAAGCAAGTTTGGGCTAGAGCAATCCTATGATGGGTGACCCACTGGGAAGTTGCTCGTGAGTTCCCAGAAACAAAACTGTGAGGGCGTGGTCCAAAGCGGACAATATCGTGCTACGGCGGAGTCGGTCCGGGATGTGACAAAAATGACGTTGTCTTGAAGCCAAGTTTTTTAAATAAAAAAAAAAGCCAACAAAGGCATCGTGACTTCGTGGGGATTAAAGAGAAAACAGATGCGAACTTTTTAGTGTTGTGCGAGTGTGACTCCTCCCTCGCCGCCGACTACCTTCAACTTCAAACTTAAATTCTTGGGCATGTTCCGTTGTTCATCCGCTTCAATTTTTGGTAATTGAATTTGAAACCTTCTCTTTAACACTATAATTGAATTATAATTTCAAATTCATATATGCTCTAGCCTCTAAGGATTTCGGATTTGAAAATTTTAGGAATTTTTGTTTATGGATTCATGCATAAGTTGAAAATTCCTAGGATATTAATGGAATGGAATGGAAATCAATGCATAAGTTGTTTTGCGATTTTTGTTTATGGAAATCAATGCCTACGATTTTTGTTTATTTTTGTGTTCCATTGAATTTGTATAATTTTATTGGTTCTTATCTGTGTGTTAATTGATATTTTTACCTTAAATTATGAATGAATGCATTATCATATAACTTTTTATTTTTATTTCCGTTTAATTTTTTTTTCAATGTTTAAATCTTGATCCCTCGGAGTAAAAATCCTGGATCCTCCACTATCCACACCAATATATGCAAAAGTGTAAAGAAAAGGTTATACTTCCTTGTATACCTCTATACTCTAATTGATTTACCAAAAAAGATAGCTTATCTAATGTTTTAACCATTTTTATCAAAAATTCTCTTTGAGAATCCAATAGAGTTCAGAAAATATTCAAATCTAAAGAGAAGAATTTGGGGATTTCTCGAAACAGATAGTTAATTGTGATCATGAATCTTCCCTGTGGATGATAAAATAGCTAGCTACGTATCTAATCGTGTTGCCTCCAATATGACAAGGAATGGACCGAAACCTGACTAAGCACACCATTAACTCTTGTGAGAAGGGGGAAAAAGTTGGACACTAATCTGAAAAATATTCAGATTAACACATCACTAAACATTTTTTGCCATTAATATAATTGGTTTTGGATCGAGAATTAGAAAAGAAAGACCAAAATTTGGAATTGTATATCTTAAAAAACTTAGTGGATTAGGTAAAATAGTATCCATATTGTGACTACCAAATAAATGAGACTACCAAATAGTTAGGGAACAATTTAAAGAGCAACTTATATGTAATGAGTTTACTGTTATATGATATTCAAATTTAATTATATATTGATATTTAAAAAAAAAATTACACATAACAATATATTACTAAATAAAAATATCACGTAACGGTAAACACCGTCTATGAACAATATTTTTGATCCAAAGGGGTGGGTAATAATGTTAGACTACGATGGCACGAAATGACGGTGACGAGATATGCTGTGACGTGGGAATTATTTGGAGGAGACATTTGGCTCAGATTTTTCAAGATCAGTTTTGTGATGTGTTTTAGTGCAAATTTGACATGACTCTGATTTGATATTGCATATATACGTTTGTACCTGCAAATTCATCTTGATAAATCTTGTTAAGTTGCGGTTAAGTTCTAAAGATTGGAGGAGAACGTTGAAAAAATTTTGAGTGATACGTAATATTTAATAGTTCGGCTATTGAATAGTTTTAAATTAATTTATAATAAATATTAAATAAATTTTAAATTATTTAATATATATCATTAAATAGTACGTAATATTAAAATTCAACTCAAAAAGGTTTAAAAATTCTAACCTAAACCTAATTGTCTCCATGTTTATACTAGAAATGTTAATCAACTTTATCGAGAGTCATTATTTGAAAAGAAATAAATGCATATCTTTTCTCCTTTTTAACCTTTTGTCCGCAGATTTGTACCTGTATATATCATCTTCGATCTTTTATTATACACCTTTTTTTTTGTCGTGTTTAGATATTATTCATGCAATCATGAAGAATAAATAATTTCCCACCAACAAAAGAAAAATACCCCATATTAAAAATTTTTGAGTGGTCCGAAGTATCTGTACTCTAAATTTTTTAATTTTTAAATTTTAAAATAAAAATCTAACGGTTAAAATACTTACAGTACAAAATATTCTGAAATATACAAGAAAATCCCTACCACATACACCCTCCAATTTCGCACCAACACTGAGGGGGCAACGCATCTTGACAAAGAAAATTGAAATTCACAAAAAAAAATAAAAATAAGAGAAAACGTTAAAGTTTATTAACATGAATAATATGAAAGATAACAAACCCTAGCACCCTAATGGTTGTTTATATAAGTAGCTCTAGACTTTCTAAGAGTACGAAATAGAAAACAAATTAAGAAAATGATAATATACTTAAAATATTATAAAATCTTAAAATGCTGATAAAACATAGTAAATGACGAAATTTGGCATAAAATATCTATATGTCGCAGCAAAACTGTTTATTGAATTCATAACGCTATTTACTTTAAAACGACAGGTCATGAACCTAAATCAGACACCGAAACTTAAATTTACAAAATTTAGATTGTACTGCCAAACTTGCGCGCTTTCAAGTTGATGTTTGATCCACTCCACCATCTCAACTACATCAAAGGAGTTTACAAGGATTAATCAACCACACCAAACTTTTTATTGTAAATAAAATGTGAGCTCCACATGCATCGAACAACTCATAATTTGATGGAGACGACGTACCGTAGAACATCTCTTATTGAGAAGTCTGACCATATTGCATCTGGCCAACCATAACTCAGTTCAGCTTTTGCTTCCTTGGTTCTCCTTCTATATGCGTTACTTTCCATTTTTCAAACAATGTCATTGGATGGTTACTTTAATACAGGAGAATGACTTATAAGAAATATGTTCACTGTCACATAGTTTTTTGTATATAATAATACATTATCAAATATAAATTTTTTTCTACATGACAATGTATTATTGAATTAGAACACTACGTGACGATGAATCCGTTCCATATAAGTTGTTCTAAAGTCCCAATATGGGATATGACTTGTGTCACAAATGGCTGGTGATAATTCCATGAAAACCTACATATATAGATAGAGACCCCAGTGGTAAATCCACCAGAAAACATACATATATGCATGGTTGGAGATCAACTTACATGAAATTGGTCTACCGCTACGTGACGTTCCGATTCAATAATATATTGTCATATATAAAAAAATTTGCACATGATAATGCATTATTGAACAAAAAATATTATATAACGATAAACTTGTTTCATATAAGTTATTTTCGCATGGCTGACCCTAATTTCCTTGTACATTTGGACATACATGAATATGAATAGGCAGGGGGGACTGGGGAGGGGCCTACTGCGTCTTTTAACGCAAAACCATGTTACCACTGTCCCGTTGAAACGGGATAGTTTTTGCCATGTGAGTTTGTCTAACATAATTATAAGCACTACTCTTGAAATATCACGATCAAATTATACACTACCTTTGCTACCTAATAGCTATAGTTTTTTAGATGTTTCAATAAATAGTTTCTCCAATATATGTTGTTCTTTCATTTAAATGCCACGTTTGAATAACATGTCATAATCTTCTTTATCTTTTAAACATGCAAAAGAGAGATAATTTATGCTCACCAAAATAATTCCATGTCATCAAAAAATTATTGAGCATGGCAGTTCTTGAAGCAAAGTTATTAGAAATCAACCCGCATATCGGATATGTGGATCCAATGACACAAAGGGAGGTGTATTATACTATGTCACCCAACTCTTTGAAATTGGGATGATTCGTTGTTTTGATCTATGAAAGTTATTGAAAATTTACTTTCATATCGGATATATGTGATTTTAATAAAATGACATTGACTCACACAAATCACCAATTTATAATTTTTTCTAAAAATGTGTTATCGTCAGTCACTCACTCAAACTCATATAAATTATTACCGTTAATACATGTGAGCCGCGATATGGAACAACTTGACGTTGTTTTACTTCCTATGAATTGATCATCTTTCTTAAGAAGAAGTGAATAAGATTGGGCTCCAATATTGAGACAATCTCCCTCAGTAGTCCAACTCTTTCGCCCATAAGCCTCATCTTAAGTTTTATTTTATTTTATTTTTACAATGTTTGCACAATTGATACAAATGTTATTATGCCAATGTTCAAAAACCGTAATGCATGGAGACTCAAAGACCCATTGAATTATGCTAAATTCGTACAGATAATAACACAACATCCTAAAGATGCTGAATCTCACTGTGTCCGAGGAAAGCATAACAAAAATTACTGTACGATTTTGATATGCCATGCATATGATGGAGCCCATTGCAATTTGCAGGGTCCACTTAAATATGGTTACATGAAAAAGATTTATAAGGAACGAGTTCACCGTCAAATGATATTTTTTGTCTAATAATGTATTGTTATGTGCAATTTTTTCTTCATATAACAATATATTATTAAATCAAAACACCATATAACGTTAAACTCGTTTCATATAAGTTGCTCTCATAGTTAAATACATGCTAAGCTTTTTGAGGCCCATAACACACATGATGATATGCACCATCTCGTCAAAGTACTTGATTAATTGTTCACTAGGAAATTGAACGAATTCGGATGTATTTCGTTGCCCATACCCATACCAATGTCTATTGTCTACAAATTCTTAAAATATATGAGAATCTCTGAAGGATTATGCAAAACTTTTCGGACAACTGTGTGCTTTGATGGTCTAGTTCTACCGTTATTGTGCCTTTAACATATTTCTCGTAAAAAATGTGTCGCTTTAAGGACGAGACAACTAATTAGCCAAATGGCTGGAAAACAACATGTTACCAAATTTTCATATATAGTATGCTCATGACTAAATGTTCGAGTAGAATCCTCGTCCTCAGATTTATCTCCTTAATTTATGTTTCCGTATACATCAAGTCAACCAAATTGTAATTAATTTAAAATTCATCCCACATATGAATTTATCTAACTCTGTATATTGTAATCTTTGTATACACAATTAATTAAGGAAATTATATTTCTACATGTATCCGCCTAATTAGGTCTTAGGATTTTTCCTCTCTCATCAAGCATCTCAAAAATTGTTGTCGTTCATGCGTCTTGGTCTAGGGTTTCCAGCCGCTACTTGTCTTTCTTCCAATGGCTTCCACTTCCTCTTCCTCTCTTCCCGGTCCCAACATCACCACCTTTCTCAAGTTAACCGAAAACAATTACCTTGTATGGCTTCGCCAAATGAAACCAGTCCTTCTAATTGGATAAATTCAACTTAAGTGTTGCTTCATCCCTAGGAGTAAAATGTTGAGACGGAATGAAATATTGGGTTGCCTTACCCATTGCTTTATCCTATGGATATATTTTAAGGATTTGTTTGGTACATATGATTGGATTGAAATAGATAACCTACTAAATTAAAGGTATGCTGAAGGGAGAAATGATAAAATTATGACCACCTAGTGAATAAAAGATGTATTACTCATGAAGAAAACTTATCTATTTCAATCCTCCTGAAAATAGTAGAATTAGAAGGGATGAATTTCCTTCATAGTTAATCCTCTTCTAATCCCCTCCAAATGAAAATTCATTACTTCTACCTTCAAAATATCTTAAAATTTGAGAGTTTTCCATTACAATCCTATCATGTATACCAAACAATCCCTATAAAGCTTACAGTGATAACCTACCATGGGCTAATAGTCCTTAAACTTTTACCATTGTTTAACTTTTGTCCTTCCATCAAAGATTTTAAGGAGTAAAAACATCTAACAGCGCCGTCAATATTTACTTTGATCGAGTCGTGTAATAGTTGAGAGACTATAGCTTAGAGCCCCATATAGAAAGAAACCGGAGCTACTCAATGTACAATGGATTGTAAATTTGTAAGCTCCCATTAACTTTATTTGGGCCTATGCCCTTAAACAAGTGACTTTGGGTTTTTTTATGTCCTCTCTTTTCATTTGTTTGTAGGGAATGTTTTGGTACGACTCATTTTAGGGCTTGTTTGGAACTACTTTTTTGAAAAACACTTATGTTTAGAAGCACTTTTAATAAAAGCGCTTATATTATAAACATCCATAGAAAAGCACTTAAAGTGTTTTTTTGAATATAGAAGCACTTCTAACTTTTTTTGCCAAACATGGTTAAAAACGCTTTTGGTGATTTGAAAGTGATTTTAGCTATTTTAAATGCACTTTCAAAGAGACTTTTAATGGGGTCATCAGTTGGATTTTATTTAAGCTTTTCATTACAAATGATTTTTGAAATTAACCCATCATTATTTAGGTTTGTAAAGTTGAAGATCGACTAATATCGTCTTTAAAATTGATTACTGCACATCAATGTCGTCATTTGATCCACCATACTATAATGGGTGAACTGATGATCTAGTCCCTAAATTATCACCTGAGTGAAAATTAGGCCCTTAAACTATTTTTTCGGTAAAATAAGTACCTAAATTCATTAAAAATTGCTAATTTCATCCCTATTATTACATTCAAAGGTTTTCTATCCAATTTTTTCACAACTTAAATCACGTGACTTGGACGTAGGGGTGGGCTTGGAAAACCAAAAACTAAAAAAACGAGACCGTATATCCAATCGAAATAGAAAAAAACAGAATCGATTGAAAACCGAACATAAACTAAAAAAAAAACAAACCGAGTAAAAAACTATTGGTTTGGTTTTGGTTTTGGTGGTTCAAAAACCAAACCGTACCGAATGAGATATAAATTAATATTTATTTTATTTTATTTATGTTGGGTATTTATTTTCCAAACCAGATTACAAGCCAACCATTAGTTTAATTTCAATCCAAAACTAGGTAAACCCAACTTTAGGCCCAAATATGTTGAAAGCCTTATTCCCTAGATTTTTTTTCTTCGTTTTCTATCCAATTTCTAGGTTAAAAAGAAAATGAAATTCAAACAAAAAAAAAAACCGAAATCGAACCTAAATACAAATTGCAAAAACCGAACCGAACCGAATAGTAATTTCGGTTTTGGCAAAAAATAGAATCGAATGAAACTGAACCCACTCCTAGTTGCACGATTAATCCCTATGTGTTTAAAAAATAAGAAAGGGCGTCCAGACATGCCAAGGCACCTGCCTAGACCCTCCTAGATCACAACTCTCACTTAGACAGAAAATAGATAACTTCCATTTTGCATTTTAGTTTTTCAATAAATTGTAAGAGACATGTTGGATACTTGGATGAATACTCATTATATGCTTGTTTTCCATGTTTGCTTTATAATTTATATGTCATTCTATTTTGCTATTTATGTATCCCCATACCATTATGTATTTTTTTTTTCAGTATAAGTAGACATTAATTTATATGTTATATAATAAATTTAATTAAAATTAAAAAAAACGCCTAGGACCCAGCCTCGACGCCTAGGCACTAGGCCCTTGCCTGCCGCCCGACTAGGGCCTAACGCCTTTTAGAACCTTGCTTGCACGCGACACTTTTAAGAGGGTAATATTGTCATTTTCTCGCTTATAAATCCTTAACGTTGCATAAGGGTTGCGAATCTAATTTCTAATTTACCCTCCAAAGTTAACTATGCACACTCTTCTTTCGGGGAAAAAAAAAAGGTCCATAAACTCACATGCTAGTCATGTGACTTAAATTGACGAAAAATTGAATAGAATGGCTTCCAATCTAATATTAGGGATGTAATTGTCAGATTTTATTTAGTTTAAGGACTGATTTTTCTAAAAAAAATAGTTTAGGGACCGAATTTTCACTTGGGTAATAATTCAGGGACTAAATCGACACATTACTCTATTATAATTAACAACATGCTTAGGTATACTTAGGTATTTGGAGGCTCCGTTGAGGTAAATGTATTCATATGCATGTTTATTGATTTTATAACCTTTTTCTTCACTGGATTCGTAGTGTACCATAATATGTGTAATTCAAGTAACTTCATCAGTTGAAATTAGAGGTGCACTTTCCTTCTCTAACACAAAAAGTAACTTATTTGGACGACCATTAATCCGTTGTATAGAGGAGTCTTCTCTTTATTAGCGATCGATGTATGTAGACCATGTGAGATAGAGATTGAGATAGAGATACAATCAAGCATGGATTTATAGATTGTAGATCCATTATGAATGCATGACTTTTGAACAATAAATAAATAAATTTATATTGGTATGAAGAACTTGCACGTAACAGGGCATATATTCATTTTTCTTTATTTCTTTCTTCGTATGATAAGTTAGTGTGATCATGGCACCGTTCACGACTTCATGTATAGTACTAATGTATGTGTTATAACATGCATCGTTACGACATAATTGATATATCATGAATTGGTAGCATCCATGCACGGATCCAAGATTAAAAAATGGGGTGGGCTGAACCTTTAGCTAATTTTTCCTCACCTAAAACTTTTGGCAAAGTCTCGTATGTTTTTATGATTTTTTTTTTTAAAATTATACAACCTGTTAAACCTTGTATAATTTATTTCTACATCTTCAACTACAACACTCATAAAAGAATCATATATAATATACATCAGGTGTATATAAAGTTTGTTTATACAAAACAATGACAAAAGAAAAGTAAATGGTAAGACCGATATTGGATAAACTGTAAATGTATAGCAAGATGACTGAACGGACTAACTACCTATATGTTTTTATGCGTCTCAAATCTCGGGTGGGCTATAACACACCCCAACCAAGGCTGGATCCGTACCCGTTACCACCATATGACATTATAACAAAGCAGTCAAACCAAAAACTCATTCAAAGGGAAGGGGTATACACTAGGTATGGAAGGGAGACTTATATAAGCCTGGTACGACATTGTATCGGTATCCCAAATAAATAACGCATTGTCATGTAAAAAAGTTAAAACACATTTTATAATGACATTATTCGTTTAGAATACTAACACAATGGAAAAAACAATATATGTAAGTCCTTCCCTATAGGCTATAGGCAAGTTTATTTTTGCTTTTCCAATTGTGAATTGCCATGTGTCGGCTCAAACATTAACGGTTAACCCCATCAGTTGTAACTCATGTACTTCTCTTGTCACGAGAAAATATATGTTCTAAAAGTCCCAAAACGTATGTTCTAAAAGTCCCAAAACGTGGAACAGCTAGTACAAATATAAACCGCTCCTACCATACTAGCCTGGTTGGAGAGTTTAATGTAACCTCCACTCTTTTCATTCACCTTTTCCTCGTTACACACATCAATATTTAATCAACCAAACCCTACGCTCCTCCCTACTATAAATTCTTCCTCCCCTCCATTAAAATTCCAACCCATTTTTCACTCCAGATTCTCAAAGATGGCCCAGCTGCTAGATCTGAAAGATGACCTAGACATTGTGATCCCAACGATCAGAAACCTTGATTTCTTGGAGATGTGGAGGCCTTTCTTCCAGCCCTACCACCTCATCATTGTTCAAGACGGCGACCCCTCCAACTCCATCGCCGTCCCTAATGGCTTCGACTACGAGCTCTACAACCGCAACGATGTGAACAAGGTCCTAGGTCCCAAGGCCAGCTGCATTTCTTTCAAGGACTCCGCTTGTCGCTGCTTCGGTTTCTTGGTTTCCAAGAAAAAGTACATATTCACCATCGATGACGATTGCTTTGTAAGTTTTGTGCTCCTTAACAATGTTCCTCTCCGCGTATTATCAAATGATTTGTTTGTATACATGTAATGATGTATTGCATTAAATTTTTTTTTGATTGGTTGACAAAAATTGAAGGTGGCGAAGGAGCCTAGTGGGAAGGAGATAAATGCTTTGTCACAGCACATTAGGAACCTGCTGACACCATCAACCCCATTGTTCTTCAACACACTCTACGACCCGTTTGCAAATGGGGCGGACTTCGTTCGCGGGTACCCGTTTAGCTTACGAGAAGGTGTGCCCACTGCAATTTCTCATGGACTTTGGCTCAATATTCATGACTATGATGCCCCAACTCAGTTAGTCAAGCCTCTTGAGCGCAACACCAGGTTACCATAAAAGTGACTACATTGTTGACGTATTTTTTAATACGAATGAATCCAACATACAATAATAGGATGTATCAACAATGCAATCAGTTTAGGGTCTAAATAGCATTACTACTTAGGATTTGGTTTAAAATGATTGAGGATTGAGTTTTTTAAGCTCATGTAGGTATGTGGATGCTGTGATGACAATCCCCAAAGGCACCCTTTTCCCAATGTGTGGGATGAACCTGGCATTCAATAGGGAGCTGATAGGCCCAGCCATGTATTTTGGGCTCATGGGTGATGGCCAACCCATTGGTAGATATGATGACATGTGGGCTGGCTGGTGTGCTAAGGTAAATCAATCCACGATCTCATTTTATTCTTTTGACATATTTTACTTAATGAGGAATGAACAAACTTAGAAATAGAAGAAAGAAGGAATGAGAATCGGATTAACTAGCCACTTAGTTGATCGAATTTCTGATTTTTAGGGTAAGAATTACTAACTTTTAAGGTGCGATTCACATATTTTATTTCTTCTGTGATAATAAACGTGGAGAAGTCGGGAACTGAAATGATATTTTTCATCTTATTCCCCTTCTTGATAAGTAAACATGCACTAATATTTGGAGGACTGCTAGGCTTTTAGATGTCACACGAGTGTGGTTGAATGTGAGCCGTTGATGCAATGAGTCTTAGCATAATTTTTATTTTCATTTAGCCAGTTTGACGTCTTTATGTCACATACACCCACTTACATAAGACCTTGGACAATGATATGTTTTGTTTTTTCAGGTTATATGTGACCATTTGGGTCTAGGGGTTAAGACAGGACTGCCATACATATGGCATAGCAAGGCAAGCAACCCATTTGTGAACTTGAAGAAAGAGTACAAGGGGATATACTGGCAGGAAGATATGATTCCATTTTTTCAACAAATTGTGCTCCCAAAAGAGTGCAAAACTGTGCAAGATTGCTACATTGAGCTTGCCAGCAAGGTGAAGGAAAAGCTTGGCCCTCTTGATCCCTACTTTGAGGAGCTTGGGGATGCCATGGTTACTTGGATTGAAGCCTGGAATGAGCTCAACCCACCACCACAAACAGCAAACTAATTTGGCTCAATCAAATGGTTTTATATGAAAAATCATCCAAATTGCTAAAATTTAGTATTCAGTTGTTATTAATTTTTATTGTATTAGTAGAGTAGTAATTTTCACATTCTCCATTTTACAATATTAAAATCGTTCCTACAAAGTTGTTCGAGCTGAAAGCATAGCTTCATGAGTTATAAATTTTCATAATTATGTAAGAGTAGTGATTTTCAAACTCCAATTTTATTCTTCTCTACTCCGTCACTTGTGTACATCTCTCAATTCTCTGAAAAGAGTGCGAAAATCTCTTCCCTTGTTACCATCTAATGTTTAAAAACTACTTTTTGACAGGTGGGCTGGTAAAGGTTGTTTAGATTGGTCTAAAGTTTCTCTTACTTTTCATTTTCACAACGGAAGTAATCTTTTTTTTATGTTACTGCTTAGTTAAGAACAAAGCCATTCTCTTTAAAATTGCCCAAAATTCTCATGCAACATGGATTTTTAGCTTTCCATATCATGTGAAAACAAAGTGAAATTAAACTTTTACTTGGTCCCTATCCAAGATATTGACTATGGTTGGAAGGCGAGGAAATTTGATGAAACACAACATATCGTATTCAATTTTTTTATGGTGCTTTCTGATACAGAAGAAAAATTATTGCATGTGACAATAACACCACTTTGAGTATGACACAAAAAGATACGTGCCGACACAACTTTCCTCTACAAGTAGTGAGTACGTTGGCTCTGGCCACTGAGCCGCCCACAGTGTTCTACATGTTTCACGTTTTTGTCAGAATAAATACATGTGCACTATGCTGGTAGACATAAAATTTTCCTCTGTCAGATGGATCACAGCCACCAAATATTCTTCCTTGGTTCTTCAACATCCTCATCAGCTTCTCCTAATTGCTCATCGAATCAGTCAAGTTTTCCTCATTTTCTCAGTGACAGAAGTGCAGGCCTGATGAAGTCAGGAAGAAAAGAAGGTGACAAAGAGAGCAAGAAGCACAAATATGCATTTCAAACAAGGAGCCAGGTTGATATACTTGATGACGGGTACCGGTGGCGAAAATACGGGCAAAAAATTGTTAAACACAATAAATTTCCTAGGTTAGTATCTCTATGTCTTGGCTATCATCAAATAGTTTTTGAATTTTGAAATTATTAGGTTTTGATCTGATATCTTGGTTCTTTATATTTGCTCTAGTATGGAATATATTGGTTATTAGATTTGTAAATTTTTTACCTAAAACGGTAAAAAAAGAAACCGCTCTAGTTTTTACCAGTTTTCGGTTACGAAATATGCCTTCAATTTCTACAATGTGTTCTTCTTCTGCCTGCTCAATCTATTAAACTGGATTTGTTTGAATGCAGAAGTTACTATAGGTGTACACATCAAGGGTGCAGCGTCAAGAAACAAGTCCAACGCCTTTCGAAAGACGAAGGGATTGTGGTAACGACATACGATGGAATCCATACGCACCAGATTGATGAGAGTTCTGCTGAAAATTTTGAGCAGATAATAAGGCATATACAAACATATACTGTGTCCAATGCTTAAAGCTGCTGGGGATATTTCCACCATTTCACATATAGTTTGTAGGGAAGATTGTTTTTATAGATGCTTAATAAGATAAATCTGCTCACTCTGCTTTAGAAAATTACCACTTTTTGGATTGTAAATATTCGTATCACACAAGAGTTCTCTATTCTTCAAAATAAACAATGCAAATTCACCCATAATACTAATAAGTAATTAAAAAAAAAGGCTCATCAACTTCCTTGGAGAAGAGGATCAAACAAAAACGCAAAAACAAACCAAGATGATTTGAGAGAGCAGATGTGAATAAGACTAGTTTGCCGTGCGCACCCCTTTGCAGCTGAATTTGAATCTCCCTCCCCGTAGATCATAGTAATTTAGAATATTGCTCGTCAGAAAAACCAAGATGATTGAGAGACGCATCATGTTGGGACTAGTATCACCTCATTTTCATTTCCATATCCAGCAAAGCCTCTGATAAAACAAATTCCAAATACAATTGAAGCAACAGCAACAACACGCATCGCCATAACAATGCACCTTCCTCCATTACTACCACCTTCATTGCTATCAACCCTTTTCACTCCTTCCTCTATCTTCACATTCTCATCAGCCAAAGAAGAAGAAGAACCCGAAGATTTCACACTCGAACACCGCTGAAAACAAACGCCAATCTCTTTGCTCTTACCAGACTCATCGTCACCATCAGAACTACCATCAAAAGACACTGATCTCACCTCACTCTCTTGAGCCAACGCATTATTCCAACCACCATACCATGTCCCCTCCTCTTTTCCTCCATACCCCCTCTCCGTTTGGCAATCCTCCACCTGGAAAAGCCTCCTACCCTTCAACCTGCCACTCTCAATGGCAGCCCTCCTCTCTCTCCTTATCTCCTCCACCGCCAAATCATTACTCCTCACCTTCCACTCTCCTCCCTCTGAAGGAGAAACCCTATGTTGAAGTGAACACATGAGATGCCTTGGGGAAGAATCAAGCAGTTGGTCAAGATTTTTCACCATTGAAAAACTTGACGAGAAATTTGTAGAATATCTCCTCTTGGTTTTAGGGTTTGAGTTTTTGTAAGAGTCCCAGTGTTGTTGCAGACTCATGAACTGCTTCTGCAGTTTGGCCACTACTCTCTCTTCTTTTTCTTCTACTTGGTGAGATTTCATGGTGGGGTCCTCCTTCATGGTGGATGGGGTCCTCTGAAATTTGTAATTTGTGTTGTGTTTTTGAATCTTTTTTATTGGATTTGTGAAGGGATAATCTGGATTAGACAGAATTTGGTGGGTTAGTTTTGATTTTAAAAGTCAGTCAAAAATTATTTAACTTGGATAAGAACTGCCCACGTTCAAATTATCATTTGTGAGTTTTGATCTTACAGTCCTCTACTGTTAATATGGACCATTGAATCACTAATCAGATTCTACAGCTTCCCTTTTCTGATCTTAGGATCCGATTTTTTCTATTTTCTTTTATGCTTTTAATTACTTTTACTTTTTAATCAAGAAATAAAGAAATAAAGAAAGAATCCTTTTTAGTCGAGAACTATAGTGCTTTTTTCTTGTCAATTTTAAGGGTCAAACTTCAATTGTACGTACTTTAAATGGTTTAAAATTCATTTGGGGTCTATCGCAAATTAATCTGAGACCGTTCAATGGCCGTACCATTGAATAGTACATATCACTCAAAATTTTTTCCAATTGTAACTCAATTTTTTCTTTATTTCCTCCAAGTCTGAAATATATCAAAATATAACGGCAAACACCGTTAGCTCTTGGTTAAGTAGTATTTTTCTTCCCAATATAAGAGGGCATCCCAAGTTCGATTCTCACTCCCTTTAACAAAAAATGAAAAAAAGTTCTCCTTTCATGATAAAGAGGAAACATTTCTTAAAGATATAGAAACAAAAGATTTTATTTTGGAAGTAATCTGACAAGTGCAAAAATAGTCTTTTTAGAGTGTCAATAACATCAATTGTTGAAAAATTTAGCAGTACTCATTCCTATGTCATACTTATACCATCCAACCCACTGGTCAGATATGAAAACCATTAGCTACAGGATCACATCTGACCATTGACAGTTATAGAAATTAGTTTAATTCTTAACCAAACACTTTTTCCCTGATCAAATTCACAAGAAAACTGATATTCAAAATTTAGAGTTTTGCTCACCCACACATTTTTATTTTATGAGTGAACAGTTGAGATTTCAGTCATGCAAATAAAATATGCGGGGGAGAATTTCCATCAAAATTTAACCATGATCCTCATTTCACTTTATAACAATCACGATCTTAAAGAAAATCACTTTATTATTTTGTTCGTTGAAATATGCAGCTATAATGAGATAAACTTTTTCATTCCCCTTTCCTTCTTTAACTTTACTAGACAAAGTTGATTGCTCCTTCCCCACTACCCATATCACCCGATGACCACAAGCAATGTGATCATGACCAGTTTTTATGGTCACAGCTCCAGGTCCCTACCCTCCTTCCATGCAGCTCCACTCAAGAATTTTAATCTTCCCCTCAAAAGGTACAACACCAAAAAAAAGATACGCTCCATCGACTCGACTGGTATGGTCTGAAAATTTGGCCAATCAAATAAACAAAGAAGCGAAAACATACATCTGAATCTGTCAACACAAATACCCATATATCGAATGTTATCATCTTCGATTCACTTACCAATCAAGTCAAGCTCAAGAACAGATGTAAAATCAGAATCAGAATCATAAATTCAAGGGTAGAATTTGTTAGGAACTATGCTATACGCAAGATCAGTATCCATGAAAAGGGGTCAATTCTCCTAAAATTCTATCACTCACAACCTGTTGTTGCATAAATGCATTTAGGTAGTCTCGTACTCCCCAAATTCTTCAAACAGTCAAAGCTTTTTCTCTGCTCGGCTGCTCGGCTTCAAGGGTTCCCTGATATGTCCTCGATTACGCCCTTTCCATCCATAGCATCGAAGAAGAAGAAATTCTTGACAGGGTCTCCTTTCTCTGATATTGTCTTAATAACCTCCTGAGAAGTTGAATACCAAAATGTCAATACAAGGTAACTAACATTGTCTCTATAATTTTTTATGAGAAAGAAAATGGATAGGAAGAGCACCTGCCCAAGAATCCCTCCAATGATGGGACAAACTGGAGGAAACTCTCTTGTGTCCGCCACCAATCTTTCCAGGAGCGCATTTGGAATATGAGACTCATTCAATGACTGCAATATTGTCACGAAAGCAAGCATAAGAAAATGCACAACACACAAACAATAACAAATTCTAAGTACCCATACCTGTGCTTCACAGAGTTCTTTTTTCAACTTCAGAACAGCAGGAAGATCTGCAATTGATAACTCTCCAGGTTTACGCTGCTCAGCTTCTTCAAACCTTTCTATTACTGCAAGAAAGGTGAGGGTAGCCTTGGTCAGTCTATTATAATTATAAACGGATGGTAACCTATTGATATGAGATTTATAATGGATTAAAGGTAAAAATCTTCTTGATGGGAAAATTCAAAATTGTTTGACAGTAACCAATTCACACAAGGTGTAGTAGAAGTAGAAAGGCAGCATCAGACTGAGACTAATAAGAAAGCAGAAAATATGATGCCCCGATGACTGAGGAATTCCGGTGGTATTAAAATGGTATCTGCATCACGCATCCCTTTCGTAAAAGCATTGATCTTCTCTTCTAGTTCAAACTTAAACCTCTTCTTCTTACCATTTTGGTAATTGTAATTATTTTTAAATGTAATAACTTATCACTTCTCATACAGCAATTTATAGCTTTGACACTTTCATGGAGGTACTCGCCAAGGCACATCCCTCTTCCCTTTGGTAAAACCAAGAGTTTTCTCACCTTCCTCTTTTATTATATTGCTATATTTCTTTTACACAACTTCTTTCAGAACAAGTAAAAAAATTAAAGGACAATAAATAAACACACCTCGCATAGCAAAGTATAGCTTTGAGAATCTCCTGGGAAATGATTTCCAAGGTACTGAAATTGATTCCTGTAATGTAAGAAGCATAAGATACTTTATTATTAGTACAGCAGAGACAAATATGATGCACACTACAACACAATTTACATAAAGTAAATGATTGTTACCATATGAAACATCGATCAATAAAATAAAACAACTCTATGAGACAGATGGCAATCCTAAATGCATGTTGTATGAACAATGGTTAATACCACCGAAAAAATATTAATCCTGTGGTCTTAATTTGATCAATCCTCTAACAAGGTCCTCAATTTAATTATCACCCAGAAGTGGAGATAAGTGTGAGCATGATATGAAACCTAAAATAAGAAATAACATAACAGACCAATCATACCTCAAAACTTGGATAATGTAGTTCGCATTCAATTGTTTCCTCATTTTTTTGCTGTTAAGAAAAACAAGAAAAAAAATTAATCCGGCTCCTGTCATTAGAGCATTTATGCTGACAATGCAGCATCTTCAGGCTATACTTCTCCGTGTACATGTGATCTAAAATTTCATAACCAGTCTAGCAAATGTTCAAACAAACGAAAATTCACTGGAGACTTTCTTGAAGTTCTAGCAGTGATGACTATCAGTTCACTAGACATAAAATAAACAAAGAAAAGGGCAACTAAAATAATGACATTAGAAAAGTTTGAGAAATCAAATAAGATGACCACCTTCGAATATTTATGGTGTTGCAGATCAACAAATATTTCACCACAGGAGTCTCTGCAATCAACTGTATAAAATGCTACACGCTTCGATGACTTTCGGCATTTTTCATTGATCAATTTCTGCAATAGAAGAATTGAGATGGAAAATAAGAATATGAATTCATTAACAATGGATGTTTCAAGAAGTTGAGGTTAAACATCAAAGAGGAAGGGTATGCGTAGTACTTTAGTTGTGAAGGAGCAACAGCTGACAACGACGACATCAAATTTGCCATAGAACTCTGCCCCAAAGCTTGACAAGTCACCTGTTACATCAAGATGAAGTATATTCTTAATTTCTCTTCTCGCTTAACTTGGACGACATATTACAAATTATTATTTAACTAGTCTGTCTTAAGTGGCATAAAATGTCATAGCCATGCAACTCAAAAAAGATGTTCAGCAACACTATTAATCATTTGATTGCAAAACTGATGAACCAATAATATCGGAAAACAGAGGCATTAGAGGCCAGACCTTTTTCTACAGAAACGCGAACCATCGGATTGAAATCTTTCAGAGAATCACGGCAAAGTTCAGTCAGAGTTTTCCCAGCATACACATTTTCATCAGAAGGAATCAAAAAGTTGGCAGAAAGCGCGTCTTCGGTCACTACCCTATCATCCACCAGTGTCAAACTACCAACTCCGGCTAGTACAATGTTCTTGCAAAACTACCCAAAAGAGAATAACAAGGTAACATATATTAATATGAATGCAGCTTAATATTCTAAATTTCTAACACATCCTATCACCACCCCAAAAAAACAAAATCATATATAAAGGTGTTGAATTTACCTCGGCAATAGTTCCAGTAATTCCACAGACTAATACATGAGCTTTGCTAAGTCTAAAAACAAAAACAAATAAATAAAAAATAGAAGAAAAAAATAGCTCAAAATTCCAAATAATTTTTTTTAGCTAATTCATAACAATTTTTCATGAAATATTTTAAAATTGCTTACCTTCTTTGGGCACCAGCACCCCAAACCCTAATTTGGCGATCGTAAAGAGCAGTCTCCTGCTCAGTCAACTCCTCGCCGTCCATCCCAACCGCAACCTAAAATTTTTAAAAAATAAATTAAAATAAAATTCACATTTCTAACTCAAATAACCCTAAAAATCGGTTATCTACAAGATTATTAGTAGGAGGGAGAAGAGAGAGAGAAACCCTAGAAGAGCAGAGAATTTGAATTGCTGAGAAAACAGACAGACAGTGATGAGGGGAGCTTCCGGAATTGAATTCAGGAATTTTGATTTTCGAGGCAAATATTCGGAGGTTTTCATTTTATTTTGACCCAATCTGGATTGGGCCTTTTTATTTGCCATAGGTTGGGCCTTATTTTTTGGGTTGGTATGAAGTTTACCCATAAGATTTGGTTAGCACAAACCGTTTGCTAAGGCCCAGGAATTGGAGAGATTTGTCATGTCATCGAGTCTGTAAGTGTGTCTGTATCTCTCATCACGTGTCTACGTAACAAATTCTTTGTAAAAGCAGAACATTTTGTCATGTCACTATGGAAACAAATACAAGAAGAACTTGAGTAGGGTAGCTTGACCAACTAGATAGTTAGGTAGTGTCACCAAAAAATATTTAGGTATTATCTGACTCCACGTAAGTGCAACTTCTAATACACACAACCAAGTTTTTGTGTTAGACTATCTTACTGAAATTTTTCTCTCATAAAATCTATGATGAGAGATGCAAACACATGAGTACATGAGCATATTGGCACACAAGATTTTCTCCAAAAACTCACTTGCAAACAAAAATCAATAATGTTTGGTCACATGCATCCATTTATTGTCCCATTGATTTTTCCATAGGAAAGTGACGATAATACACAGTTGTTTAACATGCTATGCTAATAGGTGCGCATGCGTTATAATTTGAATGAATTCGTAACAAAACACGTTAATCTGTTAATCTGTCACATAATGTTACAAGATAAGTTGTGGATTTAAATATGGGAATTAGTAGCAACTCCCTTGAAACAATATGATTCGTCTTTGCTTCCTTCACAGTGCATAATAGCTCCTTTTCGTCCAGCTCCTGCAGTAAAATTACTGTTCGGGTAAAATCAAATTGAAACCTGCAGTGAATTTGTGAATATACAGTGCTCACTTGCTTCCTCCAAAATGCATGACAGTGCTTTTAGTCCCGATCCTGCAGTAAATTGTTCAGGTAAAAAGCAGATTAATCAGATTGAAAACCGCGTCGTGATCACAGTGAATGATAACTCAAAAAAAATTCACCTTGTTGGGTAAAATTACTGAATTATAATTACCTGCATATTGATTTAAAACTTGCTTTGGGTTTCTTGTCATGGCGAGTGCCCTAACATATAGCTACCTCCTCGATCGTCCAAGCACAAAATCCAGTGAAAAAATATGGAGAAATATGATCTCATATATTTATTGACGAGAATTTCTAAGGGTTATATTTTAAGATATATTATGACAAGTGTACATATATATAGACCATGCATGCATGTATCATGTACGGATACCAAAATATGATCAGCCAATGTTTATATTAATTTAGGCGTTATGCATGGAACTCTGTTTGTGTACCTTCCCATATTAAAGTCTCAAGCTTTGTTTTGAATACCATGTTAAGTGATTGGTTAAAAATGTGTATTCGCACGCATACAGCTGGTTACAAACGATATTAGTTGGAAGAGAGAAAAATTTTGAATACAGTGATAACGCATAATTACGATATATTGCATAATACAACGAGTAAAATAGACATTACATATAACATCATATATGTAATGTCTATTTTGATGATGGGGCTATAGTTTGGAAACGCCCTCTTAAGATAAGTCATTGTCAAAGTAAGGTATAGAGCCATGGGTATGAACGTGGCTCGGTCATTGAACAATCATCAATCATTAGAATTGCAAAAGAATATGAACCGGGTTTAGAGAAAAACGATTGCAATAGAATGTATTAACAACATCTATTTTGATAGGCATTTGTAGTTTACCATAAAGTTTATATATAGCTTCCAGAGGAGATATTATGACACAAGTTTAGACGTTGGATCTTTAAAAGAGAGAGAGATTCTACAGTATAACTGGTGATTTATCGTATCTTTATGGCTCTCATCACATATTCCTCTAATTCCAAAAAAATTTACCCTTGTTTAAGCAAGAAAGTTGAAAACTGAGTTGTCAACATTTGACAAAAAATACATTTTTGATGTGAAAACTTTAACATTCAATAATTAGTGATATGACATCTTGCATTGGCTTTAAAATTCACCACGAAACTTGACACATAAAATTTAATGTGATTAACCATTTTTATGCTTAGAAAATCTACATGCAAATTACAAATGGAGGGGATAACATATTAGTGTATATGTGTCAATGACGTTCATGCAGATGATGTACTTTGAGATTACAAAATCAATATGAGAATTGATGGTGGCATGGCATTCCATGGTGCCGACAACTGAAAACTACACTTTAGGATTTCTTCGTCATGGTGGTGGAGGAGAGAAGGAAAAATGCAAAAAAATTTGGGTGTTCTGAAATAGTACTTCGAGTGTTTTAACTATTAAATTTTTATTTAAAATTATACAAATTAATATTTAACGATTAAAACACTTAAAGTATAAGTACTCTGAAGTACCAAAAAAAGTCCCAAGAAAAATAATTTACTTACATTCTCGATATGTCATCGTGCATTCAAAATTAACATCATCAATATGATTTGACGTTTTATTGGTATGAAATGCTACAATTGCAAGCTAAAGAAAGTATATCTCTCTCAAGTGATGACTTACATGAAACAATTCACGTAATAGAGTTTAATGTTATGTGACATTTAGATTTATGTAAAGAAAATATTATCGAATGGGAAGACAATATGATAGCGTTGAACGCTAAAAAAGGAGGTAGGTAAGGCGACACATGGCAAATAATTAACAGCCTACTCTCTAATATCCATGAAGAAACCTCTCTTCCCCCTACTGACAAAGAGTTTGGTCCCACGGACAGTCGCAATACAGCTGCCCACACTGACTTTTTTCGGTGGTTGCAGATTTAAAGGACTTGTCTCGCTGCTGTAGCATGACTTTTTTACCCTTCAATAATTTACCAATATCACTTGTTTTTTGGTTCGAGTCCGCATTCGGAAATCCTTCTTGGTGTCGATCCACAACATTTAAAGAAAGACCAAGACTTCCTAAGTTTTCAAGCTCTGCGTGGTTTTACTTTTATTGTCCCTTCTTTTTAAGGTCAAACTTCAATGGTACGTACTGTTAAATGGTTTAAGATTCATTTAGAGTACACTGCAAATTAATCTGAATCATTCAATGACCGTACCATTGAATGATACGTACCACCCAAGATTTTTCCTTCTTTTTTCCGTTTCACAAAAGTCTTGTCAGTTGTATATTCTTGTTTTCTAAATAGTACAATTAACGTTCTTCACAAAAACTCTCCTTGTTTGAGATTGTGAATTATTGAGTTCCAAATTTGAAGGTTGTATTAAGTTCAAATTAGTTATGATTTTCAAATTATCAATTTATTTGGATAAAAAATATGAATTTCTGTCAATCGGCTAGAGTAGCTTAGAATATAATTTATGAAAAGAAAAAAAAGAAAAATGTAATTGATGAAATGGAAAATTGTCGTGGTGAATTGTGAATAATATATTTCTCTTCAATTTACGGTGTAAAATATAATTTATAATAAATAAATAAATATAATTAAAAAAAGAAAAAGAAAAATTAAATACAAGAGTTGTATTTTGGGCCATGAAAATTAGGGTTTGGCTGTGGTGCTACGGCCTTTTTGGTTAGGCCCTCAAATTTGCATCTTTATTCTGACTCGTTGAATTTGAATGTGCAGCTCTCAGCCATTAAATTTATAGTACCACTTCATAATCGATAGCATGACAGAAACTTTGTAAAAATTAAAGTGAGAAGTGAAGTTTTTGGAGTCTGACAGCGCCTACCTTCCCTCTTCTCTCTTTCCTTCAATGGCCCTGCAAAGATGCACAATGATTACATTTGCGTGCAAGTCTCACGCGCTGGGCTAGCAGCCCTCCAAAGTTCAAAGACCAAAATTTCTAGCTATTTTGGTTGTCACATTTACAAAGGACCACAACTATTACTATGTTTGAAATTTTCAAAGGCAAACAAATAGTAATAGAAAAACGTGTTATTTGTATCGCATTGTACCGTCCGTCTTTTTTATAGAAGAAAATTTTGGACACGACAGTGTGTTTCTTTGTGAGAGCGTTGATCATTTAATTGGTATTAATGAATAGTAACATTGCATCTATTAAAGTGGTGATACACAATATGATACAAAAATATGATATCTTTCGCTGCCTATAATAATATAGGTGATGATAATGAGTGAGAAAATACATTATAATTGCACTGAAATCAATTGGTTTTGGGTTTCCTGTCAATGAAATAAAGTATGAGGCTTAATTGTTCATGTACGATTACTTATGTTTGGAATTGTGTTGATTTCATTACACTCATGTAATAAATTCCACATAAAATATTAAGATTCATACATTATGGGAAAATGTAAGTTATTGACGGTGATATCAATTTCAAAAAATAGCAATTTTTAGTATAATTAACCAAGCCAAATGAGGGAAACAAGGATTGTAGAACTAGATACCCAAGTCTCAAAAGCTATTCATGTCCATGGATTCAAACGTCCATGAATTAGTCTAATGATAAACAAGAACTGCATATATACACAATTCATTAAATTGGTGAAATTCGTCTTTGTCAAATTTGTGAATTTGAATGAAACAAACCCAATTATTTGTATGCAATGTTATCATTGATATGTCACACGCAAATAGACAAAGAGAATTTGAATATTAGAACTTTGGCTAATTGACTACTTGACTAAAAATTGAGGTAAAGTACTAATCAAATTCCTTCAGAAATGTGATTCATACTCAAAACTTGTCCCACATTTTGCATGTTTTGCTCTCAAAGCCTTGCTTCCAAATCCTCCTCCTCTTCTTCTTCTTATTCTTCTTAATATTATTATTCACCACCTAACATAACATAACATAACATGGAAAGGCCCTTCCTTTAATGTCCCAAGACACATACAAAGTGTACAACTATTTTATTTATGTTTTGGTACTTAAGGTATACAATTATTAATCCAAGCTTTTAAGGGACCCATTTATTACAACCCTAGAGACAGACAACCCAGCAAAAATCTTGCACTAATAATTCTAAAGTTTCAATTCAAATGAAAGCAAAGCTTTGGAATTTTAGTGCTTTAGATTAGGCTCGTCTTGTATTATATTGTTGTGTGAAAAAGTAAAAACATACGACATTCTGTTATTGGTTTAAGAATATTGAAACAGTAATATATCCAGGGTAGATAATTCTTGAAACGGGAGGGTCGAAGGTGGGTTGTGAGTTTCCCACTCGCCATGAGAGGAGCGTGGGCTGCACAAGAGGGGTTTGTAGTAAAGGGAACCCAAAAGGAAGAACATGCCATGAAATGTGAAACACAATGCCACATGGTTTGTCCTGAGCATCCATTCTTGTACTTCTTTTTCTTTGGTTTGTGAAGTATGAAAGCTACAAACAAGCTGTCAGCCTGTCACTATTTTCCCTTCTCTCCTCCCTCATCAATTTCAAACAAACCCTAAAATGGACAAAAATAAATTTTTAAATAAAGCTCAAGTGAGCTTGGCCCCTTCTTTCGAGTGCTTTTTAAGCACCTCCCCTCCCCTCCCCTCCCCTCCCCTCTCTCTCTCTCTCTCTCTCTCTCTCTCTCTCTAAAACTTCACTAATAATATCGTCTCTCTAAACTCTTACATTACATTATCCACTCTCGCTCTCTCTCTCTCTCTCTCTCTCTAAACTCTCTCTTCTGTGTGTTGTGCAGCAGATACCCCTAATGGCATTCACTTCTTAACCTACACACCCAACTAATCAATTTTTTTCAGCTTTAGCTTTATAATTTAATTCCTTGACTACCCACTTTATTGGTTATTAATGGAATCCATGTCAGTGAATAAATGGCTGGAAAACCATTCTTCTTCTGCGCCACTTATCTGTAAGTTCCCTCTCTCTCCTCTCTCTCTCCCTCTCTCTCTTGTTTGTTTGTGTTTTATTTATTTGTTTAATAATGGTCTAAATAATAATGTTTTCCATCTTAGCTTCCCAATTTCTTGGAAAACAATGCTTCCATATCATTAATTTATTGGAAAGAACAAAAGTCACTGACTTTCTAGTTTGGGGTTGTAAAAAATTGCAATGTCCAGAGCTGCATTTCTTGCTTTCCTACTTTGTGTTTTCTTTGTTAAGTAGTCAATTCTTGTTAATCCTGCATATTGCTGTTTTGTATGATATAATATATTAATACCCTTTTGAATTTGAGAGTCCATAAGCTAATCCATAATTAAATCCTTGCATAATTTGATTTCTGATGCAGTTAATTTTGGTATTTTTCAATTGTATGATGCTGTTTGTTGTGTGAATTTTTGAAATTATATTCTTATTGAAGGTGTTGCAATTACAAATAGCAAGAGAGAAACTTAATTGAGGGGGGTTGGGGGAGGGAGGGAGGGTGGGGAAAGCAAAAAGGAGGTGAAGTAGGAGTTAGAACAAGCGGCTTTTGAAATAAGTGCTTTTATGGACTGGAACTTGAAAGCAGCTTCTTGGGATTTGTCTGAACTAGAACAAGAAACCTTTTCTAACTTAGACACTACAGTTGATGGGTCTATCAGCTTTGGAGATCATAGGACCTTCAAAGGAAGCAACTTTTCTGTTGATTTGAAGCTTGGTCAGTTGGGTGGCTCTGGGAATAATGAGTTGGTTGATATGCTGAAGAAGCCCGGGGTTCCGAAAACCATCTCATCATCTCCTTCTGGATCATCAAAGAGATCTAGAGCAGCTTACAGTGGATCTCAGATGGTTTCGTGCCTCGTTGATGGCTGCAATTCGGACCTTAGTACTTGTAGGGATTACCATCGGCGGCATAAGGTCTGCGAGCTACATTCTAAGACTCCTCAAGTCACTATTAACGGTAACAAGCAACGATTTTGCCAGCAGTGTAGCAGGTATAAGATTTTATAACAATGTTTCATTAGTCTTCGAAATGTTCTTGATTAAGTATTTGCGTATTTTGATTTTTCTTTTCAATTTTATTTGTACAATGATCATTCGAAAATAGTCAGTTGAAGTTTGTTCATCCCTCTTCCATTCTGCTGCCTTAATGGATCATCATGTTTTTAGTGCTATGATTGTAGAGATATCACATAAAAAATCACATTTAACGTCATTTTATATTTCTGCAATGCTTCATTGAATTCGTTTGGAAGGATTTAGCGCTCCCACCCCTATTACTTACGAGATAAAGGATGAGCTGAGTTGATTATTTCGGATATAGACAGTTGTTTCGAAGGATCCTCGTACAAAATGGCCACAATACTGAGATGAAATTTTCTTTCCGGCTGCTTACTTGCTTCGATATAGAACAAACTGCACATCCTTTTTGTCACCTCCTAATTTTAGCCTAGACTCTTGTATTGTGTGTATTTTTTTTATACTACTTCAGAGATAAACTGGCACATGTTGAACTGATATCTGCGTATTCATTAGCTTCAACGGCATGAGTTGTTCCCTCAGTTCCGAGCCATGATCCTGGCAAGATCAAGTTCCTTATGCTTCACTCTTTTCTGCAGGTTCCATGCGCTGGAGGAATTTGATGAGGGAAAGAGAAGCTGCAGGAAACGTCTTGATGGACACAACCGGCGGAGAAGGAAGCCTCCACCAGAACCCTTGTCGCGCTCTGGAAGTTTTTTGTCCAGTTACCAAGGTTAGCTGCAACCTTTGTTTGTGGGGAGCACTTTATCTAAATTAAAGCTGTGAAAGCAAGGCATTTTATTTGAACATCCACTTGGTTGAGTGCTTCATCAACTATGTGTGGTGGTCCTGCCACAGTTGATGATCTAGTGGCCACTAGCAGATCCTTCTCTTCAAATATATATATATTTTTAAGATTCTTCCAAACTATAAATCTTCCTGTCAAATGCTGCTTAATTTCTCTGCTGTCACTAATTGATCATAAATTTCAACCTTGTATGAGTCTTTAAATTGAACTTTCACACCAACGTGCGAGCTCAAGCGAACGGATGCTGAGAGGGTAAGTTGAAAAAAAGCAATGTGGATTTCTTGCACTAAAATTTGTTTTTCCACTTGTTGCAGGTACCCAATTGCTCCCATTCTCTAGTTCACTAGTATACCCCTCCACCACTGTAGTCAACCCTACTTGGGCTAGCGTTGTCAAAACTGAGCCAGATTCTGGGCTTCATAACCTCCAACTGCCATTGATCGATAAGCAAAACATGTTCCTTGGGTCCTCAGGCAGCACCAGCAGCAGCGGTTACAAGGGAGGAAAGCAATTCTCACTCTTCCAAAGCAGCAACAGCTCCCCACTCCACCACAACCACCAAACATCTCATCATCACAGTGCTTCTGTCTGCCAGCCCCTTCTCAACACCATTTCATTCTCCGAAACTGGTGGTGGCGGTGGTGGTGGGACAACAAAGAGCAAGATGTTTTGTGACAGGTTAACAACTCAAACCCACGATTCGGACTGTGCTCTCTCTCTTCTGTCATCACCGCAGACGCAGCAGACATCTGAAATAGGTTTGAGACACATGATGCAGCAGCCTAATTCAATCGCTCCGATGCAACAACGATTAGGCCCCGGCGGTCTACACGTAAACAACAGTTCCATTGAGCCCATGGATTCAGTTCTGGACTCCAATGGAAGTGGTGATGCTAACGTTCATTGCCCCGGCATGTTTCACATAAGCTCTGATGGGTCTCAGGGCAATGGGAATCAACACCATCAATCCCCTCAAACACTTCCATTTCATTGGCAGTAGAAAAAATTATTTGCAGGATTTCTAGATCAATCGTTGCAGAATGGAATTCAGAACCTCTTTGTATAATTTTGGAGGGCCTTTCTTTTGTTCATGTAAACATAAGTATATTATTTATATATACTCTCCAACTATGATTAATTATATTTGGCTTCTCCTGAATTATGATGGATACAAATGCTTTTTCATTCACAATTTCTTTAACCTTCCGATCACTTTGTCAAGTTGTGCATGATGTCATGATGTCGTTTTAAAGAAGACGTTTTTGGCACTCCAATTTTTTTTTTTTTTTTTGCACTCCTCTCAAGTGTATTATTCCTCTTATATTTCTAGAGAAATGATAAGCACACACATTTTTTCTTCTCATACACTAATCATGTATGTTATTTTTTATTTGATTTATTCAATTTAATGATCATAAATAAATAGAAATGTGTAAGAGATTAAAAAGAGTTTGCTGTATTTCTATAAGTTTACCGTGAAAAATGATTTTTTTTAATGCCAATAATATCTTTATTTTTTAAATTAATTTTAAAATTTATGCAATTTCAATAGCCGCAAACCATTAATTGTTGTTACAGTCACTTGGTTTATAAATTGCAATCCTTCTTTATATCTGAACTTGGGAGTAGGCTACAGTGCTCGCAAGCATTGAATGCTCATACCGATCTCACCATTAAAAGGAGGGAGAAGGGAGGAGAGAGGGGGGGAAGGATGGTGAGATAGGTGTGAGCATTCAATGCTTGCGAGCACTGTAGCCAGCCTGAACTTGATAGTTAATATTTTTTATTATAGTTTTTAAAAAATTTTAGTGAAATTGAGCTATTGACACTCAAGTGTTACTACCTTGATATGTAGTTACACTTGTAAATGCTTGATAGAAACATGCAAGTCCAAATCTTAAACCCCTTAAAAACATAATTCATTCATAACACAACTCTAAAACACATAAATAATTCATAATACACCTAAATAAGCTCTAATCACATGTTCTTACAGTTCTGTTTTTATAAATCTTAGTGAGATTGAGCTATTAGCACTTAAGTATCATGTAGTTACATTTATGTTCAAATCTTAAGCCTAAAATCAAGCTATTTGTATGGAACAAAGGATTTAAACACAACTCTATAAACACAATTACTATTTAATTAGGTTTTCTAACATTTTTGTTGAAAACAACAAACGAGTTAAAAACAACTCAGTGAGTTTAGATTCGATTATTAGGTTATCTGACGCCCGTGACGAAAAAGGCCGACGACTCGTAAAAGAATTCAATATGACCGGATACGCATTAATTGCGTTTCTGACATTCAGGTAAAAATCGACAAACAATTTTAAAACAAAATCTGTGACAATTTAATATAGATATAGTTACAGTAAAATCACATATAATCGCTACATGAGCACAAACAATCTCAACCGTACATCGATGTAGGCTTTACATAAACGTACGACTAAGATTATCTCTACAACACGCGGACGATGCTCATTCGTAATATACCGCTCGCATCATAGTAGTAAATTCAGAGAATCCAAAACCCAATTAAATTTTTGCTTTTCCTTGTTAGCTCCACATGTAATAGACTGTTTAATTGGATTGGTTTCTTTGCAGAGTAGATAGAAAAGTCTATGGTTTTCATGCAAAAGAGTCATCATCTTTTGATGCTTAACTCTCAAAGGATGAAAATAAAACGCCTATAAAAAGGACCTCCCTCTACCACTATCACCACAGAACAGAGTTTCTCAGTAAAACTCATGTTCTGTTCTCATAAACAAAGCAGAGGTGGTGAGGGTAATTCGATGGCGGTTGCACAGCGGAAAATGGATCGTGAACAAGGAGTGTTTTCTCGTGTAGACGATGAAATTTTGCAGAACATTCTGGGGAGGCTACCGGGGGTTGCGTTCGCATCAGCCGCCTGCGTTAACACAACTTGGAACAAAAACTGCGGCCGCATGCTCTCTCGTCCTAAATTTTCTTCTGCTCTTTCTCTCAACCCCGACCTGCACGTATGTCTTTAAATACTCTGTTTTCCTAAATGCTCTGTTTTCCTTAAATACTCTGTTTTCTTAAAATTTTATGTTTCCTTAAATGCTCTGTTTTTTTTCCCTGGTGATTGTTCATTTTTGAAGAATGCGATAGATGAAGTTCTTGCCAAGGTTTTCTCTAAGCCGATCCGACCGGACTTCGTTGTCGCATATATTGGCACAAATTTCAGCTTGGAAGAAACTCACCAACTTGTAAATGTTTAGTTTTTTTGTTATTTTTTTTCTTGGTAGCTTTTTATTTTTATTTTTTTGGTTTTTGATTAATGGTTATGATGCAGATCACAGAGAAAATAGGCTCTGGAATTCCGATCATTACCAACAGAGCTGTGGGACTGATCGGCACCAATGTTGAAACTCATAATCTCAGCGAGGCATGTTTTTAATTTTATGAAAATTTTGAAGTTTGGTTAATAACATTTGGCACCAATTAAGACCATGTTGTTGAATATTGTGTACTATATGTTTGTGTAGGTGAATTGGGCTCATGGCAATTCTGCATGGAACGCAGAAACTATCAATCGAGGCATCGTCCTCTCCGTTGGATATGTGCCGGGCTTGAGAGTTGAAGTATTCCCCCTACCGAGTCCAAGACATGTGAGCTTTGTTGCAATGCTATGATTAATGTTTCTTTTTATTCCATTTTTTTCAATTTGTTTTGTGAAGAGCAATTGCATGACATGGAGAGTGTTTGCTACTCAGGCACCGCACTTGCTTATGATGGAACATTTTGTGTGCGACATTCTGAACTATTCAGGTTCTATTCCGCCTTCATGCATGATGATGTTCGGGGTAAGTTGGTATTCCGTCATCTGGTTTTTACCGGCTAAAAATTCACAACTTGGTTTTCTTTTATTTCTTCGAACTCGGATTCTTCCTTTCCATTGCTAAGTTGTGACATGGTTGATCTAGGATAAAAATGTTGACATGAACCTGGTTGTCGCGGCACTCGGTGAGTACTTTTTTCTTCTCTGATACCGCTATTGGATGTGAAAATAAAGAACCTAGAATAATAAGTTTCGAAGACAAAAACGGAGTTGCAGCTGAGAGAGCTCAAATTTTTGCTGCATCATCTGAAATTATCCTTTGCTACATCGTGTATTTTTATGTGTCGAAAAGTTGTTTATAGCTTTTGTTATCTGGCAGATACTATTATGCCTGACAAGACAGCCATCGTCGGTGATGCAAGTGCCTCCTTTATGTGCAGTCGGAGAAATGAAACCGGAAATTACAGTAGGGATTTGTTCTACTTTCCGGCTGTTGCGCTCGTTTTTGTCAAAGATCAGCACAAACCGGATTGTATGTCCCTATGTAACGACACACACACACACACATATTTTCTTATTTCAAAGTTCTGCTTTTAACAAATCATCAATTTTATGAGCAGACATAGGGGAGATTGAGTTCCATGTCACATTGTCGCCGGGTTTGATGCCATTCGGTCCTCATATCAAGACGATATCATCTTTCGAGACGCCTACTCTTAGTTCATGGATTTCTGCGGTAATGTCAGGGTTCGAAGGTGTCTTCATTGATTCCCACACTATTCTAAGGGAACTCCGAAGCCAGGTGCGTCAACATGAATTGAACTCGTAATTTAACATAGATATACCTAGACTGTTATTATGTTGTCAAACTGTCAATTCGCCACTAGACATCCACTGGATTAGTACTCTCAATTCACAACTGTCAACATAACATGCTAGACTATTAGTCTATTATACTCGAAACAGATTAATTTCGTTATGAGAAAAATCCGTGTTGATGCAGTTGGGCACATCTGACATTTACATTGGGGTCACGAAAACAAGACAATACTACAATGGAGCAGGACCGCCAGTCTCCATGACAACCTTGAATTTTCATGAAGTTATGGGGTAAGTCACACAAACTCTTTCCTACTTATGTTTTTGCCCTTGAGTTTTTGTAGGCATATATATGTATTTATATCTATGTTTATGTTTGAAATTTGAAACAGGGGAGATGGTGACTACATTCTTGTTGATGGTGTGGGAATCCAACCCCGCGACGTCTTCTTCTTCTACCATTCAGATGCCGCAACTGCATTGAACACCATTGATTATGCATCTGATAACCTTCAAACTTTGGTCCACAATGATTCCGAAATCCAGCCAGAGGTGTTCGGAGGGTTTATCTTCTCCAGCAAGAAACGCGGTGTGTCGTTGTTCAATAGGCCCAATGTTGATTGTAAGCCGTTTGCTGACAACTTCCCGGGAGTTCCGGTAGCCGGAATGTTTGGAAATGGGGAGATCGCTTGTGGTGGTTTGCTTGGTGAAGAAGAAGATCAAGAACTCGGTCATCCTCGTTGCTGCGTCCATGCTTGTAGCTCTGTGTACTTGGCCATGACTTATGTTCCTCCACAAGCTCCATGCTGCTTGGAGGAGTAGATGTTTGGTCGGTTCTCTCCCATTGGAAAAAAAATAAAGTTGGGAGAGATTAGGGTTCTTTTGTTGGGGTGTTGGGCAGAAGTTGGTGTTCTGTCTTGTCATATGTTGTAAGTGTTTTGGTTATGTACTAGGTCTAGGGCAAGCACTTCATCATGGCTTCTATAGTTAAATAAGAAGTGCTTGTAGTGTTTTAAATTTTGTTGTTGTTGGTAATTTAAGTGTTTGTAGTGTTTATCTTATGTATCTTTGTTTGCAAGTTTAATAAAAAATGGCAGAAGTATTTCCCTATGTACATATGAACTAAGTTTGCTCTAATTAACAATCAAAATCTAGTTTATTGGATGTCAATATTTGACTAAGTATTGCACAAGTGAGTAATATAACAAAGTGGATTAAAAAAATTTCTCAATATTGGCCTAATTAATGTGTATTCTTGCTTTATTTTATGGTTAACATTTAGTAACACATTGACTTTCACCTTGCGTAGTCACGGTCCTCTAAATCAATTTTGTTCAACTCCCCAAAATCAATTTCTTCTCGTAAGATTTGAGGTGTTTACTTTTAAATGGTTGGTCTATTTTGTAGATTAACTTTAAAGTATTTGTCAATTTCTCAAAGAAAAAAACTTAACAGCTTTATCTAGTCTGTGAAAAATAACTCTTAACTCTAGATGTGCCTATAATATCGATTACATGTAAAGTTAGTCTCTTTGGTCAACTAACTCTCTGTCTAATAAGTAGTTCTCTTTCTAAAGTTAAAAGAGGTCATAAATTCAAATCGTCACACATAAAAAATTGAAGACTTGTTAGTTGTTACATTGATTATTATGACCAAGTTGGTAATTCAACATCACTAGCTACATAATAATAAGGTATTTCTGTGGTCGTTGCTATTATATTGCTAATGCTATTGTAATATAAGAAGAAGAACGAAATGCTACGGTTTGTGATGTTTCCCTTTACTTATAAGAGTATCTCCAATGCACCAAAGACTTAAAACTTATATATAAGTCTCCGACAAAGTTGAGACCTAAATTTGAGTTTCAATATAAGATTTGAGTTTAAAGTAGAACTCATGCCAACTAGAAAAAAAGTTATTTAACACCAAAAAAAAAAAAAGATTTGAAGCTTTGCATTAGAAATGTTCTACAGTTCTAAATAAGGTGAGATTTTAAGTTTTGAGTCTCGTAAATTATGATTTCGTGCCAACTTTAATTCGTGAAAAAGGACATCTGATAATCTTATATATTAATTTCCAATTTTTAATAAATAACGATAGAATATTTACCACCAGTTTGTTCGATTTTTCCAACCACACCAAAGCTTCAAACTTTTACAATTACTTGAGACTTGAGTCTCCCAAAGTCGGCACCTTTACGAAACAACCAGAGCTCCGATGGACGTGGCATCGTCGTCGTCGTCGGCGGCGATAAAAACCGACACGAAACGGCCCCAAACGACGGCGGCAGGGTTGTTCTCGCCGATAAACGACGACCTTCTCCACAACATCCTCTCGCGCCTACCCGCCTTATCCTTCGCATCAGCGGCGTGCGTCAACAAATCCTGGAACCAAATCTGCAGTCGAATCCTCACTCGCCCGAAACTCGCCTCTGCCCTCTCTCTCCACCCCTCGCCTAAGGTTGGTTTAGCGTCTAGACCCCTATTTGGTTTCCAAGAAAATCACAAGCTCAAATTTTCTCGCACGTTTTCTCAATTTTTGTGCTGGAATTGATAGGTTGCTGTGAAGGAGGTTATCGAGAAGGTTCTAGCTGAGCCGATACGGCCTCATTTCGTTGTAGCTAATATTGGAAGTGGGTTTCGATTGTATGACATTTCCAAGCTTGTATGTGTTCTTGCTCTTATAAACCCCTTAAGTTTAATTAGTGTATAATTAGATACATTTTAATTAATAGAAGCAAATTATGGATTTTTCCTTCGTTTTTTGCTTGAAATTGCAGATATCGAAAAAATTGGGGTCCAATGTTCCATTCATCATTTCTACTTCAAGTGGAATTTTTGGAAGGGATGCTCTTACCCATGAATTCAAAGAGGTTTCGTGGTTGTGTTTTTCGGGTTTGCCGGGTTTTTGTTCATTAATTTGCAGCAAGTTTAAGTCTTTACTGATTTAGGATGAAATATGATTGTTTAGGTTAAGTGGGGAGAGGTTTGTGGTGATGGAAGTGATGAAGATTGCTCTATACCAGCAAAGGATGTGAACTACGGCATCCTTTTGACTGTTGGCTTTGTGCCAGGATTGAAAGTTGATGCCATCCCGCTGTTACGAACAACAAAGGTGCCAAATTCTACAACAAAACTGCAATGCGGATTTATTTAAGAATTCCAGTGATGAATTTCAAAAGGGGGAAACTTAGGACATTCATTTTGTGATTTTTTATTGTCATTCTTGGGAATTTGTAGAATCTTTCAAGCTTTTCTGCTGTTTGAATAATAGATTTTCGTGACGCGTAAATTTTTATAATGACATCAGGAACCTCGAGAGGTCTTGCTTGATAAATTCATCATGGATATCAAGGATTACACAGCCTCTGTTTCAGATTGCACGCCCCCGGTTGGAATTATGATGTTTGGAGTGAGTGGCTGTCCTCATACTTGATTGCCTCTTTCTTTCATTCTTTCTTTCTTTCTTTCAATCAGATGTAGCTATCCTTTGGCACATTGCTAACACATGACATGATTAATGGTACAGGATGGGCTTCTTGACATGAAACCGATTGTTGATGCATTGGGTGAGTAGCGAGTACTGAGAACATAATAAAAAGAAAATATTTTGTTAGATGGCTAATAAAAACAAGGAATCATTTGTTTACCACTCGAAACATTAGGGAAATAAGCCGCTGCTTTCAGATTTTGTGTTGTAATAAACTTTTATGTTGCATGCTCATGCTGGGACTCAAATTTTGTTGATTTTATCTGAATGTCTCAATTTGTTGCAGATTATGCTATGCCTGCGGAAACTGTCATTGTGGGTGATGAGAGAGGTCGCTTTTTATATAGAAGTGAGAACGAGTCTAGAAATGTCTGTGGGAGTGCAAAATACTTTACCGATGCTGTTGCTCTTATATTTGCCAAGGATAAAGACAAGCCACATGGTAAATATTTGGTTTATTCATTTAAACAGCACTGTTTTCCCCTTGTTTCCAGCATAGGTTTGTGTTCAAATAGCTACATGCATGCCTTCAGAAGTCTCACATACAAAGTAAAGAAAGAAATAAAAGGCACATATCATTTCTTGATAGAGCCTTCCAATATCAGAGCCACTTCAGATTGCAGTCTATTTTGCAAATCTCCCTAGAAGATTTGAAACACATCCAAATGTATTCATTTGTGAAGTAATGCTTTTCGTGTTTAATGTTTTCATGCTTTATAAAATTTCTTTCGGTTTCAAACTTTCAATTACAGTATTTCTCCAAATTTTGGAACCATGTCTTATCTAAATTGCATAACTTTAAGGGTTCTCATATTTGAGAGATGCATGCTGATCTCTACTTTTCACAAGTGAAGGTTTTCCATCTCTCTTTTATGCGTGGCTTTTTCCAAATTGCTCTTATTTTATGAGTGCACTTTCACATATATCGTATGCCTCATTACACACTTGTTAGGTTTCATAGACATTTGCTTCTGATTTTTCCTTGTAACGTATTTGTTTCCTTCTTCCTGCTTTCATGTCGAAGCCTTGGCCCACTCCTCTCCACTTAGTCTAACAACATGTATATCTATGGTGGCTCTCTTGTTCTGTAAAGTTATCATGTCGAACTACCCAATGTGTTTTTGTTAGTCACTTATTCGGTTTTGTATAAATGAAAAGGTAGTGGAGACATTCAATTCCAAATTGCACTATCAAACGGAGTGTCCACAGTCGGTCCCCGGCACAAGGCTGTTTCTGTCAAAGTGAAAAACTGTGAGCGTTCTACTTGGCTTACTGCTAGAAGAGAAGGACACCCAGAAATTCTTGATGGTCAACAAATTCTCGATGATATCAACGATGAGGTAAAACTTACAGTTAAATTTTCCAAGTGGTGCATTTCAAAAGTCTGCAGAAAGTGCCAGTTGACTTTGAAGTGTTGTTTTACGTTAGTCTAGTGAATTAAATAAATTACAAGTGAATTTTATTTAAGAAATCTGAGAATTTTAGAACTATGTACAAAAGTATCATGCATTCTTACAAGTGCTTGTGTTTGTTTTTCAAATGAATATGTGACAGTTAGCAAATCATCTTGATTCTTCGGATCTGTACATTGGGGTTACAAAGCGTAGAAAAATCTCTATCGGGTCAGAGAAGCCAAGGTGGATTACGTCCTTGGAATACCATGGAGTTGTAGGGTAATACTTGGGACTACCTTTTTAATTGGCTAGCATTGTCTAATTGTTGCTGCATATGTTCTTGTTCTGTAATGAAGAAATATGAAATTTTTTAAAACAAGAACATCCTTCACTGTGTCCTACGCTTCGATTTATGGTTTGTCTGCTCATCCCTGTCAAACTCCCTGCTCCATCTACCACTTCACTGTTGTTATTGTTGTTTTCCACTATCAAATTATGGTTAGTACAGGATCATACCTGGAAAATCAATTTAAGAATGTAAAGTAAAATATCTTAATTCAGATGGTACTACAATCTTATTCTTCGTATAGTATATCGTATCATCTGCATCTGCCTTTAATGTGACCAATCTGTGTTATCATGGATAAAGTGATTGATTTCTAGGAAACTAGGAATAGATCTCAATGGATGAATTGAACTAATTGATCGTTTGATCGGAAATTTACTTCTTTATTTCCTTTTACAACTTTTTTTTTTTATCTTGGGATGAAAATGTATTTCCTGCACATTTCCACATGGATAGTATACCAGTTCTCTTTTGATTTCTGTTGATTTAAATATGTTTGATAATTTGGTAAATCTTTATGATTTAAGTATTAACATGAGGCTTTTCTACAGAGGAGATGATCAGTACCTTTATGTCAGTGGCGTTGGCATAAAAACTGGCGATTACTTCAACTTCTATCGTTCAGACCCCGAAACTGCATTAGCTTCTTGTAGCAACATCTCTTCAAGCCTGAAAAAACTGAAGTCAGATGAAAACCCAAAACATCTCCGTCACATGAGTGAAGTATTTGGGGGTTTTATGTTCGCTTGTTGTGGCCGTGGTGAGCCGTTCTTTGGACACGCCAATGTTGATGGCTCTCCTTTTGTGGAGAACTTCCCCAGGGTTCCGTTGGCAGGAATTTTTTGCGGGGGAGAAATTGCACGTGGCTCTTCAAGGTTGACCGGGGAAGCTCAGAAAGATAGTGATGCTCGTTGCACTCTGCATGTCTACAGCACCATTTATCTTGTGCTGTCATATACTCCAGCACCAGCACCATTGGAGCATTAGATGTTGCCTGCTGTTCTTCCCTTGTATCTCTTTGTTTTATTACCTTCTAGCAGAACAGAACTGTTTATACGCGTAGGTTACACAGTCGACAATCGATGAACGGCCCGCATGGCCGTAATTTAATTTGCATAGCACGCGTTGATGATCCAGTCATTTATATTATACGCGAGATTTCTCCTGATATAAAACATGATTTCTCTCAGTTACGATTATGTATACGTATATGTTGTATGTATGTGTGTTTATGAATTAATTAGAAAAAAGGGAATCTGCAAAAACAGAATCGGTTATAAACTTTTAATCAAAAATATCTCTCCACGGATACTGAATATACAATAATAGTTACTGAAAATATGACTTTAGCCCATCAAACTCAATTTTCTCTAAAGAACCCTAATAGTTATGCTAAACATTCAATAGAAGGCCATCAACTTGTGTTTATATACGGCTTCTAATTCCATTTTCGCTTAGTTTGTAACTAATTTTATGTGTGTATATTTACTTAAAACGAAATGTGATGAAGTGAAAAGGCAACTGTGATATTGGCACGGCTCAATCAAATTAAAGGACCCAATCCTTGGGAGATTTTATTTGATTGAGCCATTCCAACATCCCACATTTTTCAGCAAAACAAGAACACAAAACCACAAAGGCATGAATCATCCCTTTCACCTCCTTGGATCATATCACTCTCTCAAAAACTTGCTTCGTTATTTGGTTTTCGCCGGTGACACATATCGATCGCCTTGGTCTCCGCCATGACACATCGACCGCGAGGCAAGTCGATGATGCAGAGGGAAAAAGAGAGGTGATGGATGTGGAGAAGCCATAGAAGTTGCAAATTGGACAAGAGAAAGAGTGGAATTTATAGAGATGGGTTGCAAACAATACTAGTGTAAAACGGTTGAGACGTCAAAATCTTTGTTTCATTTGGAAGAAAGAATATTTTAAATAAAAATTAGCAATTTGGTATTCCATAATGCTTAGTGGTTTATGGCATTAAATCGTCGCACTAATGCACAAGAAACGATGCTTTGCCGTAGTCGCAATTTCCTCCTCATTTCTAATAATAATGCTTCCATTTTCTTTTGCAAGTGTTGCATTATCCGGCGGAAACGGTCTTCCACTTCAATTTACTGTATTCCGAATTTAAAATTTATCCCATCACTTTAGCAAAACTTATAATAATAATATCGTTCGTAATAAAAATTAAATAAAAAAATGTATTGGTAGTATTTTATAACCCTAACGGTGGAATCCAAATTATAATATTTTCAACCAAAAACAGTGAGATTGAACTGGCAAACCATGGGATTAAGTAGCCGCGAATATTCTATGAAATTCATTGCCGTCCGATTTAGGGATGTTCAAGTGAAGTGTTGAACTTGAAGGTCTCATTTGTGGTTGGTGGTTTGAAAAGTTCTTAGATTTGCACAACTACGGCTTTAAAAATGTAACTAAGATGGGATTAGAACCGAAAAAAGAAAGTTGTTAGTTCAAACAATACTGCTAAATTATAAATTTTTTATTTTTGATACAAGTGATACTTTATTTTAAACTAATTTGAAATCGTAGAGTAAGATATTCAAACTCGGATGCATTAGAAAATTACATGCGTTGTAACCAATGCGACTACGCTCACATCTGGTAAACCGTAAGATACAACATGTAATGTTATACTACAATTTGATTAAGTTTAGACTTTTAAGTGCCGAAGCCGTCTTAGTATCTTTTCACTAGAGACAGAAAAACGACGTTTGCACATTCGCCGACCCATGAAGCCAAGCACTCAATGACTTAACCTAATTTCTTGTCCCATTTTCTCCATGACTTAGTGCATGTCTTCCGGGGGCAAATTAATATATCTAATATATATCAAACGAAACTAGATTTGACCCAAAAAATAGGGACTGGCTACAGTGCTCGCAAGTATTGTATGCTCACACCGATCTCACCCTCCTTCCCCCCCCCCCCCCCCCCCCCCCCTCCTCCCTCCTTTTAATGGTGAGATCGGTGTGAGCATTCAATGCTTGCGAGCACTGTAGCCTACTCCCAAAAAATAATTATAATCGAACTTTTGATCTAGCCAAATAAGTTATAAAATTGAATCATACTTTTGTTTTTGTTACTATAATCGAACTCTTGACCGAGCGAAATAGTCTTTTTTTTCTTTAAAAACACGAAATAACATATTGCATATTCCTATACTAACCGAATCTTATATTGCAGATATTAACAGAGGTTATCATTTTATACTATAAGAATATAAGAATATAAGAATATAGATAAACCAGTCACGTCTAATAGTAAAATTGTGACTTATATTGTTGTATAGTAGAATATTCCCAAAGAGAACCTTTCCCAAATAGTCACCAATGTTGCAACCGCTGACATGTCAAATCTTATTCGTTACAAATATATCAATTGGGACTTGTTTGGTGGCCTTTCCCATTAATCCAACCAAAAACGTCAAAACAAGTTACAGCCGGCATCTGACCAATAGGAAAAATTGAAATTAATAAACAGTCGGCAGCCGACAAACAAACCAAAACAAAAGTTAGCCATCTTTCAAGTTTTACATTTGGGCCACGAAAAAAAATTTGGCTACAATACTTATATGTATACGATTATCATATCAACGATCAGATAGTAATTGTATTAAATACATATATTTAATAAATAATATTCAATCATCAAATGATAATTGTATTAAATATATGTAATTCTCACAAAAAAATTGAAGAGAGTAGGGGAAATAAAAAGATTGAAACTCCTCAAAATAGTGTATTTGGATCAATTATTGTTTATGCATTGTGGGGTATGGTCAAGTAAGTCAAGAATCTTTTTTTTATTGTTTGGGGGAAGATAAGTCGAACACAAAATCTCGGATTTGAGTAAATTATTGCTTTTAACTATTATGTAGTTAAACAAATGGTCTCTCCAAGAATCTATATTCCCAGTCCATACAAGGGACTAGTGAGAATCGAGCGTGCGAAACAACGCGTAATCTACTTTCATGAACGACAATTGTTGAATTAAAAACAACTCGAATACTTTTTTAGAAGAACGGCAATGGCGAGTCTTTTTTATATATGACATCAAGTCAGCTACAACCACACATTGAGCTTAAACAAATGGGGAAACAAGTGATCAGAATTTTCTGACAAGTGCTGGCCGGAAACTACTATTAGACATCCGATTGTCAGTTGATATTTCAAAACAATGCGATCGAAATACATGGTAGACACCCAAAAAAGATAGCTCTGCTCTGTCTCGGAGCTGCTTATTTCCTTACAAGGAAAGCCTCCAACTAAACGATACAAGGAAACATGACCATGAAATTGATCAAATGGAAATTCCGAAAGACTTCTTGAACTTTTCAACCTCCAAATATACTGTGGAATAAGGGAGGAATTCTTGGAAATATTCTTTGCTTAGATCGTTTATTGCGACAGCGAGTTTGGGGATCTCCAAGGTCTCTTCATGTGTAAGGGTTCGGACAAACCTTGCCGGGTTTCCAGCCCAAAGTTCACCCGTTGGAATTCTCCTCCCTGGAGGAACCACGGATCCAGCTTCAAGGATAGCGTGGGTCTCCACCAAGGAACCTTCCATTAGGATCGAGTGTTGCCCAATAATGCATTCTGGCTCAATTGTGCAGGACCGCAACAGACTGTATGCGCCAATAGTCACAAACCTCTCAATGGATGTCTCTGCTGGAAGTCCTGAGATAGTGAAAGTGATTGCGTATTATAAACTCAGAAAATCCCAGCAGATCAAATAGCAATAGATTCCTTGCATATTTAAACATTTCCTAACAGAACCGTGATATGCACGTCAAGACAAAAAATCAACAACTAATAACAATGACATACAAAACAGTCATAATCACCTTCTAGGATGCACAAACAACCGATGTATTTTTAAAACGAACTGATAATATTAACATATGCTCTTTATACAGAGCCAATGAAGAAGATAGACCAGATCATTATATTCATCACAAGTTGATGCAATTAAGGTTGGTCTTTGTGTAGGACATGGAACAATGTAGAGATCTGTGGAAACTCGGCCTAAAAAGAAAAGAAATACGATGCTCTAGGGTTATATGCTAAATGTTAGGACTTATCAAAATTCCAAACTCTAGAATGAAGTGAATTTACACCCCAAGTATAAGTCTTCAAAGTTCAAAAAGTTTCTAGCAAGAGATGTTGCATGGACATAAATTCAGAAATGGCCAGATTCCCATAAACACTCACTTATTATTAAATACAAATGGCAACTAATCGACATTACAACTTTCATACTTATCACATGAAATAAAAAATTCTGCACAAATGCTACTGATCTTATCCATCAGTAATTATTGGAACCCGCTGTTCCACACAAAGAAGAGAATTTCTATATTGTATAATGCTTGACAGCCATGCCTAGCATATTTGTCTAGCCACGAATTCAGGAAATGGAGAATGAACTAAGGATATTCTAATAGGCCCCATATTTGCACAGAAACTCCAAATGGCAGCGGCAATTGCACACTACCTCTAGAAGAAAAACTACCTCCTGCCCACCTTTGTTTTAAAAAATCCCTCCTATTTATTTATGCCCATACTACTCAGATAATAGCCATCACACTATTTGCACAAAACGGTCCCTTTCACCAACAAAAGCACAATGGTTCTCTCAAAGACCAACTAAATGCACGAGGAGGAAACAACTTTGGTTCCCCTAACAATCTGTGCCATACATTCAAAACAATAGCGATCAAGAATAAGATGGTCAATACTCTAGGGAACCTTTTCGGACATAATGCACAAATGGGGTGACATAAAAAATTAGGTCCTCGACCTTCAATAATATCCCAAGGTCAACCATGAGCAATAATCCAAGTACAAATTTGCAGCGCAAGATACCCCTTCCAAATCATGGCAGAAGGATTAAAACTAGGAAATGATACCTCATCAATAACTACTCAACAATGCTTGCATGAAACTAGGCTCAAGGATTCAAAATGACAATTTTCCAAAAGCTTTTATCCCATCTAAAATATTGCGAGGAGAAATTTATATTCATGTTAGTAAAGAAGAACACACCTAATTCCAAATCATTGAACTTCTACAGATAAGAAATAATTTGCACAAAGGAGTCTTCAATCCATTTATCCTTCAAATCTAATTCTTTCCAGATCCCCACGACTTGAAGATTGGGAAAGGAGGAAATAATGAGTAACAACCTGGTGAAATTTCTTCAAAAGGACATCAACTCGAGCTTCTAACCGCTATATTACAACCCCACTATTGACATGCAATGACAATATGCCAACAGGAATTTCCTCCAATTTTTTTTCTTTCAAAAAGAAGTCACCACTACCACTTCACTAAAGGAGTAAAATCTTTATTTTCAAATTGCCTACCCTACCTCCCATGAACCATCTTACATTAACGAGATACAATTTCCCACCCAACCAGACGATGCCGTTCTTCCTTCTCCAAAGCTCTCCAACAAAAAATGTCCCATTAGTTTCTGTTTCTCCATCCTTTAAGTCACCTAACTCAAAATCCAAAAAAATAGAGATAAAACTAAAGTAAAATTGATTGAAATAGTGTGAATCTATTTTAAGTATGTATATCTCTTTCTATCTACCTATCTCTTCTCCACCACCGCACCCGAAAAATTAACAGCCTGTGAGTAACATTACACCTAGTGAAAGACCCAAATGCACTACAAAATTCCACTACTTACTTACAAATTTCAATTTTTTTCCTTCAAATTCTCAGCTAATTAACCTCAACAGCATAACAAATACACAGCAATTATACTCAGTATAGCAATCCAAAACTACAATTTTGCCATTAACTCACTTTTAATCGAACAATTAACAGAAGCCCAAACAAAAATAACAGAAATAACCAAAAATTAAGAAATCAAATGAAATAGAAAATCGAAAAGCTAGACAATTGAAGAACCTGCCTGTGGGGGAAGACCAAGCGGCGTGGAGGACACATCGCTCCTGAACATTGGAGCAGAATCCGACGGTGATCTTATTGAGATCGCCGCGGAGGACCGACCCTGGCCAAACGGATGCTCCGTCACATACCGTGACCTGACCCGCCAAGACCACGTTGGGTGCCACGTATGCGTCGACGGCGATCTTCGGGAGCCACTGGCCGAGTGGAATTATCCTTCTCTGACCTCTGTAGTCCCATTTGACCCGATCCACTGAGGGTGTTATGGCCGCGGCCTTTGCTGCTTCGGCGGCGAAGGTGCGGTGGAAGGCAGATGGCTGGGCTGAGCTGGAGAAGGAGGTTAGGGCTCTTCTGGAGACGCGAGCTATGGCTGCCATTGGAGAGAAGCAGAGAGAGAGAGAGAGGTGGTTTGGGAGTGGGAGCTGGAAATGGAGGAGAGAGTGAGGTGGGGGACTCAGGAGTGGGTTGGTTTGGATGTGGGCCGGAGATTGTGATGTGTGTATTATGAGCTGAAGCCCGGAAATGCCCAAAGCCCAATTATCATGGTCCAATCAATGTAAGCCCCAACCAACTAATTAGAATCCTCTTCGATCCAATGGCGAGAAATTTTGCGTCACATAGTTTTACCAGTTCACATATTAAAATATGAGTAAACGACAAAGGTTAATATGTTATGGATATACAGCAGAATGTTAATAAACAGATATATGTATTATAATATGAGTGAATTGATAATATCACGTGGCGGTGTGACAGTCACACTGAAAAACTTCTCATCAATCAAGTTTAAACTCTAGTAATAAAAGTGAATACATTACTTCTATAATCAAAAAGTGTTCATTTGTCTCTAGGAGGGCAATCCGGATTTGAATCTTTCAACATTTGGACGAAAACTTCATTAAATTAAGAGTTAGTTGATAAGAAAAAGTGATTGTGTTGAATACACATTCTTCTGTTCTGCAGAATTTTGTTTGCAACTTTACCTAGTTAATTCGTGCTTCTCCCATGTTATGGCATGATCGAGCCAGAAGCCAGTAGGTAGAGAATCATTACTTCTTCAACAGTACTTTGTGCAGAAGTAATAAGAACTTTTTTCTGTTTTTCTTTGTGGTGGTTTTAGTTTAATTAGTTGATCTAATTTGTATGAGTTTTTTCTGTAGTTCTTGTTCCTTTGAAATACAAATTTATCATCGTATGGCGAGAAACGTAACTTAGGCATAATATCGATCCCAACATCATATAATGTACGTTATTAATTTCCACAAACTCCATATAGTTCATACACAAGAAATTAGAAACTCAAGCTAGCTAGGTGCAAATATAATTTAAATTATATATACACAACAGCAAAAGCCATGATCGCAATTCCCCACAACAGCAAAAGCTGAAGCTACTAATTTATAAGCAGCTTTAATTTTTAAATTAATGAGGCAGTGGCTGGTGCTGCTGCGAGATCATCTCCAAGAACCCTGAATTTCAAATTAGTTCACTGTCACACAAGAATATAATTATTTTAACAAATATATATAGCTTGGAAATATATATACCTTGGAAATGCACTAATGCATGCATTTGCTCCCAAAGTAGTTGTCGAGGTGCCATCAGCAAAATGATAAAGCTCATGCAACTTAACCTCAATTCACAAGACAAAGTTGCCCATGTTAATCAAACGAAAATGACCATTTAATTACCTATGCATTTCTATGCTTCATTGCAATTTGCAATTAATTAATACAGGAAATTAGGGCAATATTTACTCACTCTTTTTTGCAGACGCGTGTTTTCTTCTTGCAATGCTTTATGCTGCAGCGTTTTATACAACTTAATTATATATGAACTACTATTTCCGCACGTCCAAAGTAACAATTCATTTGAATTAACTGAAACAACTTAAGCAGGAAATTGCGAGGGTTGTTACCTTTCTTTTCAGCAAGTTGATGTTCTCCGAAATGATCCGTCCCTGTTAATTAGATAATTTAGATTAATCACGTATCAGTTAAACCTATATCTAGATCTAGGTGTTCGCTTTTGTACTAGTACTACAAACTAAACCTAAAATATATATAGTACTAGCTGTGACTAACTAGTTATGTAGTGACTAATTAGTTATGTATTATATATATATATTATTATATGAGTATATATACCATTTTAGAGCGGATGCGTTCAACCCCAGTTTTTAACTGTCTTTCCAGCTGCTTTAACTCTGGTATGGCAAGCGTTGATAGCTCTTCTCCAGCCAAGTTCCTACATATATGTTCATAATACCATCTTAATTAGTTTATAATATGTTGAAATAAAACAACCATACATACATATAATATATATATATATATATATAGAGACGTCACACAACTAAAATGTCAGTTTCTGCAAAACCTACTTCAGCCTCATTTCCAAGTTCCCTATTGATCTTCTTAACTCATCATTTTCATTCCTCCAATACTGTCAAATAAATACAGCAGATCAAACTAATTAGTTTAATATGGTTGCAGAGACGATAGATGTGATAGAACAATGACAGAAAATTCAACCCCTGAAATAAAAGTTGTATTTTCACACTCTTTAATTACTAGCTAATTAGATCTCTAGGGACCAATTAGGGATGAACCTTCCATTTTTTGTTTAACTTGGAGAAAATATCAGAGTCACCTTGTTTTAAAAAAGAATTAGGATCGACAGATGAGGACCTATATTTGATTTATCAAAAGAAGAAGAAAAAAAAAATTTCAAGGATACGGACTAGAACATTTCTTTATATATTATATATTGTTTTTTGTTTATTTACTATCACTCCATAGTTCACACTCTTGTTAGTGTCGCTCATGTTATAAATTTATAATACATAAATGTATTTATTTCTAATAGTTAATACTTTAAATCATGAAATATCAACTTTGTCGTTCAATTATTTCATAACAGGTAAATTAGTAACACTATGTTTAAGTATATAACTGTTAGACCAAAAACATTTCCACCAAAAGGGAGCAATATATAAATATATATACCTCAATGGTTCTGGCCCTTCTGAAGCTTGAGTTGTTTGATTCGGGCAGTGCTACTTCACTTCTATACATAGCAATGGTCTTATTTATGCTGCATATCACACTTAGTTAACCATATATAACCATTAACCAATTACTTGTTAAAGCTAGTTTAATTACTTGTTAATTAAACGTACTCGTGGCTTGCAAATTGGTAGGCCTTGCCAGAGGGAGAGAAGACGATGAGGGCAACTTCAGCATCACAGAGAATGGACAGCTCAAAAGCCTTCTTCAGAAGTCCATTTCTGCGTTTGGAGAAGGTCACCTGTCTGCTTGTTGGGTTCTCTATTCTCTTCAGCTCCACTTTCCCCCTCCCCATTTTTGTTAAAACCTTCAAATTAACACACAAACAAAACTACTCAAACTACCAGTTTATATATATATAAGAATATTGATGTTAATCTGTAATTAATTAGGAGATTGATTCGTGATTAGCGCCGATGAAGGTGCTGATTAATAATTTTTTGACTTTTGACTTTTGACACGACGTCACTACCAAATTACCCTTTTGCAATCATCCTTCTCTTTCATTATTATTGTTACTGATATATGAAAAAAACCCTAATTTGTTACTGTGACGAACCCTATTCATTTTACTATTTCAGCTACTGGAAGCGTCGGCGTCTTTCTCAAATCTCTTTAACAGTGTTTGGCTCGAGGGATTAAAACTACAGGACTGTAAAACTCAAATATGGTGTTCCAAAGGAGATCGGCAACTTAGATTGATCAAGTATATTACTACGGTAGTGTCCCGATCCAATAACACAATGTCACGTATTAATCTTACCGCACATTACATTGTGTTATTAGATCAGAAAGTCACAGTTACGGTGTACTTGTTTGCCTCAGATCCTTGAGTTATATTTTAGTTCCTTAGCGACCTCCCCATGCTTCCTAAACCTTCACACAATTTGACGAGCATCTATGGAAAATTATAACGTTTTAGAGTTACTACATATAAGCATCAATTCTCTTATAAGGGTGGAACGATAATGAACATTAAAACTTGTATATCCAATTTTTATTAATAAGGACTGAGAAATACGAATTTTAGGTATCTTCTAATTTTAAACCAGTATATTCGTAGTCAATTAATAAATAATAAGACTCTGAATCTTGGATGAGACCAGTGTAAACCATACTTTCAATATACATTACCTGACCACACGATTGTGTCACTTATTTCGATTACTTAGTAATCAAAGAGTATAATAATAATTTATCCACTAAGAAAATTAAATTGCATGCTGTGGCTATATCAATCAGCAGTTGACACGTTAAACGTAGTACTTAAAGAGTAAAAGGAGATGGGACATACATGGGCTGTAAAATCCAAAGTTTGTGAAACCCATCAACACCTTTTGAATAAAAAAGGCGAATAAAATGAGACGTAAAAAACTTTAGTTGGGGTATACATAAAAAATGTGGTGACAAAGCGTCAAACTGTGGCTTATCTTAGGGAGATTTATGGAGACATGTTTAGTCAAGACTGGAGCCGTGCCTCGATGGTGGTCCACCTCACTATGATGGTGATGGACTTAAACCTAGGACATTACAACCTTAAAACTGTTTTTCGATAAAGCATTAAGAACTCCAAATTTTGGGTACAAATTATTTTCAAAGGATGTATGAGTGGAAAAAAAAAAATTTGAGTTTAAGAATGGGTATTTGGGATTGGTTTGGAAAAAATAGGAATTTAGGCTTAAGAGTAGGTATTTGAGATTGGTTTAGAACCCGAATAGATAAGGTTGGGAGTGAAATATGAGCCTTATGAAGTAAGCAGCAACATGTGAAGAAGAGGGTAAAAGTAGGCCAATGAGTCAGTTTGATTGACAACAAAGGATTGTGTGAGGGTGGGCTCAGCATAAGCTAAGTTTCTACAGCAGAAATTAAGTATACGATGAGATTAAGCGGCTAACGTGTCTTCTGGGTTATGATCTAGTGAGGCGCACCTATTTGTATACTCCTCCAACGGTAACAACTTATGCGGCCCAGATTTTCTGATCGTTGCAATCCAACGGCCAGTTTGGATTTTTTTAAATGGTAACTTTTTAAATCCAATGGCCCATATCTATTTAATCAATCTTAACGGTAATAAAAGAGATCCAACAGCTCAAATTTAAATCTAACGATCAAAATTATATTATTAAAAAATTCAAATCAAATCCAGCACCAAAACTCTATAAATACCCACCTATTTGTTTACTAATTCATAAAAAATTTGTTTTCTCATATTTCACTACCAAAATTTGTTCAATCATTCCATTCTCCTTTCAAGTTTGGCTCAAATGGCAGACAAAGAGAGTTCTAGAAATTCCAATTGGCTTCCTAGCGAAAACGTCGCCTTATGGCTAGCTTGGGTGTCAATCTCCGAAGATGGTTCTGTTGGTTGCTTTCAAACAATGTATATGTTGCGGGGGCGTATTTACAAAAGGTTTCTTGCCAACAATTTAGGCATTGTAGGGGAGAAACCTCGACTACTTGGAGGATGTAAGTCTCGCTTCAAGCATATCAACCAACAATGTCAACTATGTAGTTCATCTTTAAGTGTCACATATCGTAATCCACTAAGTGGTGCCAATGTAGAAGATATGGTAAGTTCACATCTTTAAATGTTACAGTTTTAATTGTATTAACAGTTTTTCATCTAATTAATTTTCCTTTACTATATGCGGAGGAGTGGAAAGCACACCGAATATTTGTAGTCGGAAATATTGCATGCACCCCCACAATATTCAAGTTGCAACATGCTTGGGAGATTTCTAAAAATTCACATAGTTCCACAGATGGTGTGAATTTGGGGGAAGAGGGCGAGATGGTTGTAACACCACTCCCACGTCCAGATGGACGCGATAAATAGAAGGAAGCAAAGAAAAAGAGAAAAAAATTATGAGTCTTCTTCTATTCAATAGTCTGGTGAATATTTGTGTCAATTAGTTCAATAAAGAGCATATATGAGAGAGGATAAAAGCGCAAGGATGCAATTGCTTAAAGAAAAAAAAGAGGAGAAAATTATGGAGAAGGATCCACTTCAATATACTCCAAGAAAGAGAAGGTATTGGCAAGCCAAACAAGATGCAATTTTTGCACAAAACCCGGACCCGGATTCGAATTTGGACACCGAATCCTATCATCCCAGTCCATAGATCTAGGAAAGTGATTGGTGTCTTTGATAGTCATTTTGTTAGTAATTTTATTCGTATAACATTAATTTTATGTCTAGCTTCTAATGCTTTGTTTTACTCGTGTGCTTTAAGTATTTTTGTGTAATCCTTTTGTTATTCATGTAATGTTAGTAATTTTATATTATATCAATTTTATTTGTGTTCACTATCACATTATTTTTGAAGCACGCCTTACATTAATAAAAGCACAACATTACATTAATAAAAACACACTATACATTAATCCCCAAAAAAAAAAAAAAATCAAACAAACAAGTAAATAAAAACGAGAAGTTGAGTTGACACATCTGAAGAAAATTTTCTAAGAGGTGTGAAACTCATATATATAACTGGGTCCAAACAAACGAGTCCAATAAAAACACACCATGACTTAATTTCAAAAAAAAACAAAACAAACAAACAAACCATTACATTAATAAAAGCACTTCGGTGTTACTCATTCATCATCCGCTTCATCATCTGATTCAACATCTCCTCTGTGATTCCAAAGATGTTTAATCAAATTATTCCGAAGAGCGTGGTGAGCATCTGCGTTTCGAATTTAACCCAAAAAAGAAAAGGGGGAATCTTCTAGTCTTCAAAATTTAATCCAATATTAGTTAAATACACAGTTTGAGTGTTTGAGATATATCAAGTTTTGTCTCAAAAAATATAGATATCTCTTCTCTTATAATTGTATGAAGTTTAATATACTTTAACACTTGAAACACACACAAAAACAGAAGGGGTTTTAGGTTAGATATCCTTCCCATTTTTCTGAAAAAACACAAAACCCCACTTATATATACGAGTTTCACACCTCTTGGAAAATTTTCTTCAGACGTGTCAACTCAACTTCAAGGTCAATTATCGAATCAAAAGACATTCATTAGAATTCTGACCTAAAACTAATTAGCAATGAATTGATACATCCACTTTTAATATATTTTTAAATGTAAAAGAACACTATCAACAAGGCCCTTCACGTGTATAACGTAGCACGTGGGAGTACTAATGATCATTATAATTGTCCTCAATATGTTTACAAGGATTGGCACTCTTAAACGTAGTTAGACTCCAACTCGCAACTCAACTCATAGACTTCAACTGAAATCCAAACCATAAAATTCTGATTCGACCGTATCTCTTTTATCAACCACATTGTTGCTCATCTAGTCATAACATGTGATTTAAGAGAAAAATGCCGACATGTCTCCCACTTTTTCCTTTCCATGTCTCTTCCCTCCGCTAACCAGCAATCAAATCAAACGTGGTTTAACATCTTTTCCTGTTGCCCTACAAGTTTAAGCATTTTTATTGATTGGGCTAAGCTCAAGTTAAAACACGTTTAAAGTGTTGGGTTGGGCCTGCGTTCAAATAGATATCGACACATTTTAATCAAATAGATATCGATACGTTTCAAGCATTTTTGCTCTTCATTTTCTATATTTTCCAAAAACGTTTTTTTTAATATACATTTAGAGGTAAATGTATATTTTCAAGAATTTTTTTAGCCGAATTCTTCTTTTGATACAAACAATACTGAAGAGGGAGATTTCAAGCACTACACCTCGTATGCAAGATAAACGCTCTTAATCACTTCACTTCCGAGCCTCTTGCAATTTTACATCATTCTAACTTGGAAGGGCCCAAGGAATTGCAAAAGGACCAACGGAGTCTGGAACGATTGAATAGCTAGTGACCCAAATTCTTGTACCTCAACAATTTCCAGCCCGCACACGCTTTATTCTTGTCTCTTTTTTTTTCGTATTTTGTGCGTCAAGACAACATTTACAAACCCAAATGTTGTATTAACCCTGGTCTGTCACGCAATTGTCAATTTACCTTCCAGTCCATGATAGTTCAAAGATAAAACGGTAATTTGCCCTTGACATAACATTACCCCCGGAACTGTATCAAAATATCCCACATGTGATAGGTTAGGTTGGAGGTAAAACGTCAATTTACACTGCACTTGACTTATGTAAAACTCTAATTACTATCATCACATGGTAAGTACCATTTAATGGTTCGTACTGTTAAATTGTTGAATGATTTAAGATTCATTTGGAGCCCACTGTAAATTAATCTTGACCATTCCCATAAGATGATGTAAATGCAACTTATATGTAGAAATAGATAGTGAAGATTTTCTCATGAACCCTAATAAAACAAAACTCTACGGACTATGCTCCATTGGATCTAAGGCGTCATCGCTCCATTGAATACTTGTCACGTGTTAAAAAAATTACCCCAACTAGCCACTATATGCTTTCTAGGTGGCGGCGCCAACGGTCATATGAGAGCGTCTCTCCGGATCCAGAGTGCATCATGGAAAAATATGTAAACGAGTCCACAGCTATCAATTTCTCAAGATTCAGTCCAATGACGACTATTGAACTCTTCTCATATATGTGGAATAGCAATCTACTAGAAATTAGGAGCATTGATCAACATAGCAAAATGCATCAAGTGTCCAACCGAATCCCAACAATGCTTCTAACTTCTACTTTCATCGCCATTCGAACTCGAAACCTCTTTCAAAACATTTCTTTCGGTAAACCCTCTCGAAACACCACTAGACTAAGAACCACTTGGTTCATGATTGAATATAAAGAAACAAGACAAATACCAAATAAACAATAGATTATATTAGACAAACTAATTAAACAATACAAGATTAAAATGTGAATCGAGTGCGCGCACACTAATAATCTAATCACTCAACTCATATATAAATAAATACATAAATAAAAATAAATCTGCTTAACCAGCATATATGTGAACTCCAATGGCAATAAGGAAGATGGTGAGGAGGCCAAAGAAGATGATGGCGTGTACCACAATGGAAGCGCCGCTGGTCTGCATGTTCCCAAACTCCACCAACCTCCCCCGTCCGGGTATCTGAAACAAAAGCCCGGGTGTTAATAGCACAAACAGCACCACCGCTATCACCACCGGACCCCAGTCTGCCATTTTTGCCCCTGCTCTTCTCTGCAAAACCAGAACAACTAGAAGGAGAAGGAGGAGAAAGTCAAAGATGGGTCTGGAAGATCTGAGAGTGTGAGTGAGTGGGTGGGTTTTGGAAGTTTTTGAAGATATTTGAGGTTGGGAACATAAATGCCTTGGTACCATACTACCATGTGTTTTTCACGTGACAATGGACGAGTGCATCTGTGCCAATTCTATGACGTGTCAGGATCTTGACTGTTGGATTTCGACAGCTGTGATCTTCTTGGGGAGGATGAGGATGAAAAAAGTTAGCGACATTTTTAGTGGGACTAATCATTTGTATGTTTAAATTTTACAAGTAAACTCCCCGCTACTTATTTAATTTCACCCTACTAATTAAATATTTTTTTATTTTTAATTAGATGAAAAGACAAATTAGAACATATTACTTAAAATTAAAAAAAATATTTGTATCTACATTCACACAAATTTTAATATTTTATTATAACAAAAAATTTATATCATTTCATCTTCTTTCTTTCCCAAGTTCATATTTTTTTCACACACTTCAACAAAGTACAAGTACTGAGAGTCAAATAGTCATTTCAAAATCGTCAAATAAAATACGAAACTTTACTTTTTTTCAATTTTATATTTACAGTATGTTTTTTTGTAGTGAGTTTGGCATTTGGTTAGAGAGCAGTTTTTGTCTTATTTCTTAGTTGGGGTGTGGTGTATTAGTGTTTAAGGGTAATTTAAAAACAAATGGGGTGTACTTAGATTAAATTTAAATTCTAATTTTTTAGTAGAGTGTAGATAGAAAGTAGGATAAACTTAGGCCCAGTTTGGGGTTGATGTTTTTTAAAGATAAACTGCTTATAAAAGCAGCTTTTAAAAGCAATCTCCATGCTGCTTTTAAAAGTTGATGTTTTAATGCCATAACTTTTAAAATAAGTAGTATATTTCATTTTTACCAAACACTTTTTATATTGGTAATTTGGTACACAGTTTTGGACGAAAGAAATTACAGAGAATGGAGTAGGCATGTCAACAATTTAAGAGATACGAATGCCCAATTTATGAGGTTTAGATCATGGAAAGTGTTTTTTATCAAAAAATTGTAAAATTTAAGCATGAGAGAAATCAACGTGTACATGAATCACAAGCAAAAAACATGAGAATAATATTTTGGTTAACTACCCAACCTTTAAGTTAATTTTGGAATTAATTTATGTTGGAAATTTTTTGTAACATGTGGGTTATGGTTATGATGAAAGATGAAAGATCACTTCAAAGCGCGTATCAATACAATATCTTTTCGACTCTATTCACCCCACATCTAGTGTGCAAAGTAGATATGCCAATATAGTGATGCTCACCTAAGGTCCTCATTTTGAGGACCTATGAGGACCTCTTTCTTATAAACCCGTAACAAAATTCTAATCAATAATGTCAACGAGGGTTGGTTGAATTGATAAGAATCGTTCTCTTCGTTAGACAAAAGCCTAGGTTCAAGTCCCACTGCCGGCAATCCTTCTTGGTGAGCGATCTGTAAAAACTAAAAAAGAGACTAAGACCCCTATGTAAGTCTTCAAATAAACTTGTGATATGTTCAGACCCTGAGATGGTAACCTCCCCTCCCTTAAACTTTTGCAAACTAACAACAACAAAAAAAAAAATTCTAATCAATAATAAAAGGAAAATAAAAGAGGGAAGAAGGTTTCAAACTGCAAAACCCATCAGTGCAAAACCCCAACAATCCCAATTCCATAAAACTCAATAACTTTACAAACTCAATTCAATCCAATTACACAAATTCAACAAATTTCAAATCCACGCAATCCCAATCCCACAAATTAAATGAAATCCAAAACCCATCACATCAAGAAAAGATTTGGATTACTGAGTTTTGAAAATTGCTTCACTCTTTTTCATCACAAAACCACTTAAGTATTGTGGATACAATAAAGTCCGGTCTTACATCCCAAATAAAGAGATAGACAAAAACACTCAAAATATAACTTGAAACTAATACTGCAGATTTTAATTTCTAGAGGTTTTTGTATAAGAAAATAATATAAGTGAAGGAATGGAATATGAAGATGAGAAGAATCATTATTCTGGTTAGTTTTAAATCTGCCGCAGCCTACCTCTTTTTATAGAGGTTGATGGATCTCTTCAAATGCTGTATCACCATTCAGAAATATCACTTGGTTTAAAAGGAGAATTTTTTTAAAGTATTCGGTTTTTAATCGGGTACTCTATATATCATAATACAAATAAAGGAATACAAAAAAAATATATTATTTTATCTACTTATATTATGACATGTCGAATACCCTTTAAAAATTGAGTACTTAAAAAAATCTATCGTTTCAAACACAACTCTTGATCAAGAGTTGTATATTCTGGAAATCATGATTGGACATTTCACATTGCTGACATTAAACACAACTCTTGATCAAGAGTTGTATATTCTGGAAATCGGAGTAGGCTACAATGCTCATAAGCATTGAATGCTTACACCAATCTCACCATTAAAATGAGGAAGGAGGGGGGAAAGGAGGGTGAGATTGGTGTGAGCATTCAATGCTTGCGAGCACTGTAGCCAGTCCCCTGGAAATCATGATTGGACATTTCACATTGCTCACATTGAACAGTTTCCAACGGTTCCAATTATAACCAACCATTACCTTACACAATATTGTTCCACTGCTTCAACAATTTTCCTTTATATTACGAAATGGACAATATTTGAATTAGTGGCGTAGCCAAAATTTCTAGTAAGGAGTGTCAAGCTAATTTTAATATGTAGAATCTTACGCATTTATAATAATTATTATGAATATTACAAATTTGATATTTACGATCTAATTGTGTTATCACTCTTAAATCATATGATAATAATATTAATGCTAAGTATAACCATTTTTTTTATAAGTATAACTGAAATTTTATCAAGGAAATAGATTGAAAAGATAAACAAAGAATAAGAGTATAAAATGCTGATTTAAATTTACTGAAAAAATAAACAAATTCAAGACACACACACATGTGAATAAATAAAAAAACTTGAGGTGGAATGAAGTGGCATGCACCTTTAAGCCCAAGTGTCCTAAGTCTATTGTCCCTTAGGCACATATGATACTAGATTATATTTAATGAAATAAATATTACTGAATGAGAATGGTCAACTATAAATACAAATATGAAAAAACTTGGATATAACATATACGAAAACAGGGTTTCAAGATGGTGAGAATGGTCAAGTGACCCTTGTGGGCCTTATTTGGCTCTGCCGGTGCTGACTAGTCAGTACTCATTTTACACATAGATAGTCAGTACTTATTTTACTCACTATGTGGACCAATCATTTAAAACATCTGTAATCCCAACACACGCAATATTTGTAACCAAACAGAAATTCTCCTTTAAAACCCATAACCAAACACAGATCTTCTTCATCCACTCCATCTTCTGCTTTCCACAACCACAGCAAGTCCGACCATGGCTAACTCGTCCACTCCGTCATCGTCAGCAAGATCTAAGCCATAAGCTTCAGCAATCGCAGGACGAGGCTCTCCGAAACGACGTCGTCCATCGCGGGAGGATGTCCTCAGCAATTGCCGTCGTTGCGACGGAGGACGACAAGTCACAGTTGCTGTAGAAGATAGGGATTGGGGGTGGGTGGCTGGAGAAGAGAAGGATTGGTGGTGGGGTTGGCTCGTTGAGGTCGCCAGAGAAGAGAATCCATGCTACCCATGACACGGAAGATTTGCAGACTTCTAGAGGAGGAAGACGAAGCTTGTTTGGTCACGGGTTTAATAAGAGAAAGGAATGTTTGGTTACTTGGTTATAAAACTTAAGCATTTAACACGTCTTATTTTTATTGAGCCACATAGTTTAGGGACTGGCTACAGTGCTCGCAAGCATTGGATGCTCACACCGATCTCACCCTCATTTTCCCCCCTCTCTCCTCCCTCCTCCCTTCTTTTAACAATGAGATCGGTGTGAGCATCCAATGCTTGCGAGCACCATAACCTACTCTCATAATTTGATGAGTAAAATGTTTATTCCTCGACTACTTAGTCTAACAATTTAACTTTGTTTTCTTCCCCATTTTGCTACCTATAAAACTTTGACGGTTTATGAAATTTGAAACAAATGATCTGAATTACTCAAATGTCAAAGTACATTTTCTTAATTTCGCAACACTCCTCTATTTCCCCCTTCTCTTAAACTAAAGTATTCTAAGTGGTCAACAACGATGAGGTTATATGAAATGCAAAATCCATTTTCATTGACTATACAGTACTACGTCATATCTTTCTAATAAAACGTTTGTCAAGTAATTGAAACAAAGACTAAACAGTTCAACTCCAATCAAGTCATGAACAAGAAATTGCAAATCAAGGGAAAAAGTAAAATTTTGAATATACACAAATACTGACGAGGAAAGATGAAAGCAAAACTTAACACGAAATGTCGCTCTTTTTACAACTTGTTGGTTTTGCGGTAAAACTTAAAGTCAGCAGATCTTGAATTCGACTCTAGCACCCAGTTGGATCAGCCGGTGTGGATTTGGACTCCCACTGCCAAAATGAGGATGGTGAAGATGCCAAAGAAAATAAGAGTGTGGACCATAATTGCTTTGCCATTTGTGGTGAAGCTTCCAAACTCTACATGCTTGGAATTTCCTGGTATCTGAAACAAGAGGCCAGGAGAGAGCAATATGAACAACAACAACCCCATGAAAATTGGTGCCCAATCTATCATTTTTCTTCTCTGCTTGTTGTAATAATTGATAGCATAAAATTGAACACTCTCAATCCACAAGGCACTTAGGCACATGAATTTTATACAACACTATCAAAGAACAAAAAAGTGGATTCCTATGAACTATTTTAAGCTCAAATAGTGCAAACTTTAACCCTTTAACTATCTTTTCTTTTTTGTCAATTTATTTTATTTTATAATTTTAGAGATTTTCATTCGTAAATATTAACTGTTATTAACACTCTAAAAATGTCACTTTACATATAAAAATACAAACAAAAAATTTCTATAAAAACCAGTGCAAGGTGACATTTTTTGAGTGCCGATATCATCACCCACGTAAATTTAGCTGCTTCGTTTTGTAATGTTTGATTTGGTTTCAAGTTAATGACAGGTTGCAGGATATTACAGCATATCCAAATAACTCCAAAGCCTCCAAAGGTAACTTGGGCGGCAACTTTTGCTTTTATACATTTCAGTTTTTGCATGATAAATTCAACACCACTACTTCTTGTAGAGAAGTTATAGATTCTTGAATATATAAGGGCAAAATTCGCACGCAATGGGCCTTTTCTTTTCTCTAAAGAAATGCATCATTGATGCTTTGCACGAACCTTACTATTAGAATTTTGAACTTGATTATCGAGATAAGCTATAATGCTTACAAATATTTCATGTTTACACGAATTTAACAATTAATTATTAAATGAATCTGACTATTACTGATTAGATTTGTGTAACTTGTTTTCAATCAACACAAAATTGCCTTCATAATCCAGCCGCAAAGGGTCGACACACAACTTCAAAGAATTAGGATGAGATACATCAACATCTAGAAAATAATGTCTTCGCCTAATTAACCGCGATCACAAATAGCCAATACAAATCTTTTGCGTAAAATCAATAGATTTAGTTGAACTAAACATCGCAAACAAAAAATACAAACTTAAACTTACAAACTCTGTGAGCAGGCGCGAAGCGATGTATAGGCATGACATGGGGAGAGATTGCAAGCTCGCACATCACAATTAGATTAATTAGATTGAGTTGTTGCAACTTAATATGCAAGAAATCCCAACTTGTAGTACCCAAAGATTACCAGTTTGCATAGATTGTAATATATCCGATAAGATTATTAAGTATATAACATGGCATTAGTAAAAATGCAGGATCGAGGTCATAGTTGTTCGACACGATTAATCATAATCAAGCATATATAACAAGTACTTAGGGGCGTGTTTACTTACATTTTTAGATATGAGAACGATGTTTAGTTGTTCAAGTATAAACAATCTCCTTGATAATAATATTTGATTAAAATTGAGCATGACATCGTTAATTTTTCCTCCTTATGTGCAAATAAACACATAATACGTCAATATTGAGATGATACAAGTGTCTTCTGAATAATACAAGTGTTTTTTTTTTGTTATTATCAATGATATTACTACTCTAAGCTCCACAACTTACACTAAGAAAAGAGCGGAGAGACTGAACTCGAAACGCAATGGATTAAAAATGAACACTCTACTCAGTAGAGCAATCCTGTAACATTCCGTAAAAAGTTTGTTATAAAATAATTCTCGGGGGATATTTTGGACACGTGCGTGATTATTTTGGACACGTGATCGTGTGATCTTATTGTTTTGGTGGGTGCACAATACCCCCAAAACCCAAAATATCTCAATTTTTCTCTTCTTCCCCGTCACTTTCTCCCTTATCTCTTCATTTTCTTTTTTCTTCTTTTTTCTCATTTCTCTCTCGGTCTCACCGTATGTGCACAGTGCACGTCGACGAAAACCCGTCGAACCGAGGCAAACTAAAATCACCACCTTCTCGTCTCGACTCCCTCGACTCAACGGTGCAAACCGTTCGTCCAAACTCCCAACTGTTTGACAGGAAAAGCTCACGGAAGAACCGGAACTTCCCGACGGTTTTCTCGCCATTCTAGACCGAGGTGAGGTTTCTAACTACCACCATTGGGTTCCTCTCGTTGAGTAGATGAATTTTCATATGTGGTTTGCTTGATTTGGTTGAATTTTGACGTAGATCGACAAAGCTACAGTACCCGTGGCCTTTCGAGGCAATTACAAGCCATTTCCCGAGCTTGTACAGCCAAACCAAAGGTACACCGTCATTCTACTCCTCTCTAGCTTCATTTTGGTATAAAGAACGTGAAATTTGGCCAAGAAATGAAGAAGTTAGGAATTTTAGAAAATTTTTCAATTTTCCGGCAAGTTGGTCGGCGGCCAGAAAAAGTTGCAGTAGCGACCGGCGCTGACATCAGCAATCGGTCCAGACCGGCCAGGTGACGTCAACAATCGGTCCAAACCGGCCAGGTGACGTCAGCAATCAGTCCAGACTGGTTGATGACGTCAGCAACCAGTCCAGACAGGCTGATGACGTCAGCAGACCGAAGAATATTCCAAGGAATATTCCTTTTAACGGCGTTAGGAATATTTCGTTAGATCTAACGAAGATGCTGGAATATTCCGTTAAATCTAACAGCGTCAATTGACGTCGTTAGTTTGACCGGCGCATTGACCAGCGCGCGAGCCGTGACTGGGCCGCGCATGAGGGCGCGTGTGACACTATTTTTCAATTCTGTCAACGCGAGGCGACTCGTGACGACGCGTACTACCTAGGGGCAGTACGTGTGGTATTTTACAGAGTGTTTCGGACCTCCGTGTTGAGCAAACAAGGGATACGTTTAATTAATTAGTTTAATTAAAACTTTTATGAGTTTAATCATTACTATAGTGATATCTCATATAGGTGAGACTTATCTAGAGTACTACTGGGGCAACCTAGGACAGGGGGCTACGACCCGGCTACTTACAGATGAGTGAATGAGTCTTTGTTTTGATAAATGTATTATTACGTATGGTTTTTCAATGCTTTCGTTAATTTGTTAGCATGACTCATATCATATACGATTGTTGGAGGTAGAACATTCGTATCATATTACCATACATGTTTTTATACTGTTGCTCATCAGTAGATGTATAACACCCCGGGTATTAGTACTTAGTCTTGTGGGCAGGACTAGCCTTGACGTTTGGAGATGTCACTACCAGTACCGCTACGCAACTTTGGATCCATTGTAGGTACTAGCCTGTTCTAGGTTGCACTAGGCAACTCAAACTTGTGTGACGCACTTTGTGCACAGTGATTAGTGTTAGACTCGCGTCATTGTAGCACTCAACGTATTACTTATATACCCAGCCTGTTCCTCGTAGCTTATCTACTTGGGCTTGTGTGTTTACATATGGGTGAGCAGTCAGTCATTGATTTTCGGGGAGTACCTGTGTTTTGAGTAGTCAGTCATTGATTTTCGGGGAGTACCCGTGTTTTGAGCATTCAGTCATTGATGAACGGGGAGTACCCGTATTACTATTATAGTATTTTGAGGATCATACCGGGGAGTATGACGCATTTTCAAAAACTATACATGTTTTCTAGCGAGGGGATAGTATGCTCTTGAAAACAAAGGTTTTATCAAACTTTGCTTTTTGATCCACTCACCTTTTTATGTTTTGCGCCCCTCCAGGACTTAGTGGCATATTCGTTTCCCAGTGAGGCGTGGGCTTGCTTCGGCTGTGGTTGGTGGTTCTGACACTTCCTCCGGATTATGTAGGATTCGTTCCTACTTTTAGTTAATTTCTACTTATCCATCCTCACGAGGATGTGAATGTTTTTACTCTATGCACTATTTACTTTGCTCTGACTGTTATGCACCTGTAATAATGAGTTTTACCCTTCACTGCACTTCTACTTCCGCTTCCAACTCTAAATCTATTCACTTTTCCACTTATAAATGCATAATTGGCTTTCGTCACTTAACACGTGTCGGCTAGCACTTTCCGACACCTTATGTGTCAAGATCGGGATGTGTCAAATCCACTGTAATAAAGGTGTTTTTCGAGAAACGTGATCTGTGTGTTTAGATTGTAAGAGATTTGACAGATAACAAAATAACTAATTTTTGAAAAACAAAAAAAGAGTTGCGCTACGAAAATCTGGAATTTATAGTATTAACTTAAAATTAATACTATTTATGGGTTGACATAAGATTTCCTCTGCTATTACAAGTATGACCAACATTATCATTAAAGGGCAAGAGTTGACCATTTTTTCATATGATTCGTAATGGGACAGCATAGAAATACACATTTTATCACACTTTGAACAACCTCTCATGACCGGAAAGCCCTCCCATTACAGCTGCGACAACGGATAAGGCATTCAGTTCCTCAATTTCCAAGGCCAAATCAGTAAATTACAGCAAACGAATTTTGGAGGGCCTGAAAAAAAGCGCCAGTAAAATTGGAGGTAATTGAAAATTTCTGTTAGAAAAATCGTCGACGTGCGCGGTTTCGATTGGCCGGCCATCTCGTCTTTTTAGGTTTATTGAAACTTTCTCTCTCCCTCTCTCCCTCTCACTCTCGCCGGTCGGTGTATTTTCCCGGAAAATTCCGCGATTTTCTGACCAGATTCCCCGACCGCGAGCGTTTCATTTTCCCGGGAAAATTCTCGAAGCACCGCCTCCAGTCCCGTCCAATTCCAATCAAGTTGCTCGTAACTTCAATTTCCTGGGCCGCGGACCTGGGATAAGATGTGATTCAATCGGATTGTGAATTTTCGTTGAGGTTTTCGGATTCTGATTCTGAAGCAGTCTTGAATTTCGGATTGGAGAGAAGGAGAAGGAGGTTTTTTCTGGGTCCGGTGAGCTTCTGTTTCTGTTTGGTTGCCGAGAAAATGGAAGAAAATTGAATAAAAACTCGTTGAATCCGATATTTTTCTCTTTTTTTTGTTTGAAATATTTGGAAATGTAGAAAACGAGCCTGAGAATCAAAGATTGAGGAACTTTCTATTTTGGGAATGAAAAAATTTTGGAAATTAAATTCGTGAATTGCTTTGAATTTTGAACAATAATTTTTGGATAATTAATTTTGGTGCAGGGATTTGAAGAGGGAGAATATAAAGGTGTTTGATTGAAGGCGACGATGGCTAGTCAAGGCGGTTCTTCGAGAAGAAGTCTGTCATTGACGAACGCATCGTTGCAGGATAAGAAGAAACCCTCTGATGCTAGTAACGGCGGAGGCCCTGATTCTGCCCGAAAATCTTTTACCGCTGCTCGTTCCATGTGAGTATCCGATATATATGTATATATGTATACATGTATGTGTATGTATATGTATATGTATGTATATATTCAATGAAATGAAATGTTTTTTTTATGAAAGAATTGAGCTTTTGCATGAATGTGAGCTAGGTGAAAAACCCATGATTGTGTAAATATAAAACAGTAAAATTTATGATGGTTGATTTCGATGTTCTGATTAGAAGTTGGGTATTGGTAGATATTGAGATTGAATCAGTTTTTGCTTTAGAGGACAGCTAATTAATAGGCATGTTCACTTTGAAATTTTGCACATTGGAATGAAAGTGACAATAGTTTCTTATCTGTTTGCATTTGGGGGCAGGGGGCTAACTGGAGAGCGCACTGTAAAACGGTTGCGGCTCTCAAAGGCTCTGACAGTACCTGAAAATACCAGTGTTCAAGAAGCTTGTCGTCGGATGGCTGCTCGTAGAGTCGATGCTTTGTTGTTAACGGACTCTAATGCATTGCTCTGTGGAATACTTACGGACAAGGTATGACTTCAAATTCAGTGTCGCATTTTCAAGGATTCTATTAGCTGTAATGTTTTCTTATGCATCTATTCCTTTATTTGGTTGAAGGATATAGCGACAAGGGTTATTTCTCGTGAGCTTAATCTTGAGGAAACCCTTGTTTCTAAAGTTATGACAAGGAACCCGATATTTGTTCTTTCAGACACTCTTGCTGTTGAGGCCCTTCAGAAAATGGTGCAAGGTTAGTAGTAAATGAGAGGCAATTTTACTTCTTGGCATATGATCTTCTTGTGGCTTGCTCTTTATACATGATGATTTCTGCATTTACAGGGAAATTCAGACATTTGCCTGTTGTGGAGAACGGAGAGGTCATTGCTTTACTTGATATAGCAAAGTGTTTATATGATGCCATTGCTCGAATGGAAAGAGCAGCTGAAAAGGGAAAGGCTATTGCGGCTGCTGTGGAAGGTGTTGAAAAACATTGGGGCACGTCTAGTTCTGGTTGGTAGAGTGTTTAGTGTGTTTTTTTTTTCAGAACTTTATGTCATATTCTTTAGCTACTTTTGCAGTTTTGGAGGAATGTCTTCGTTTTGTTTTTTGGTAGACTTGCGTGATGACTAGTAGTCAGTTTTCTGAAAAAAAACAATATTCACTTTGTGTTATTTTTTCTTTTTTGGAGATGCAGGTTCCAATACATTCGTTGAGACACTTCGAGACCGGTTGTTTAGGCCATCCTTGTCTACAATTATTCCGGAGAATACAAAGTAGGTAATATTTTTATGTCTGTTGATTGATAAGGCCACACGCTGATAAAATGTACAAGTTTTCATTTCACAGAGGTTTGTCTTTCAGGGTTTTAACAGTTTCGCCAGCAGATACGGTTTTGATGACAACAAAGAAGATGCAGGAAATGCGTGTAAGCTCGGCAGTTGTGACGGTTGATAACAAGCCACGAGGAATTCTTACGTGAGTTTATTGTCTTAAGTTTGTAAAGTAAAAAAATTGCAGTTTACCTTTTTTCACAGTAATTCTATCCTTTTTTTGGTCGCTGTGATAATCTTATTTATTGTTTCATAGATAAGTTGGATTCTAATCTGTGCTTTTGGTCCTTGTCAGCTCAAAAGATATCTTGATGCGGGTAATATCACAAAATCTTCCTCCGAAGACCACTCTTGTAGAGAAGGTACACATCTCTATCAGTTTGGAAATTTTGTCTTAGGGCCATCTTGATGAAAACTGCAAATGTATCCCTCTGTCCTTGTCTTATCTGGCCAGAAGTTGTAACATCTGCTGATTCCAAGAAGCGCTTCATTTTATGTTTGTATAACTGAAGGAATACAAATAATCCAACCATCTCAGCGTTCTTTTCATTTGATTAATAGGTCATGACTCCAAATCCAGAATGTGCTACAGTAGATACACCAATTGTTGATGCATTGCATACCATGCATGATGGAAAGTTTTTGCACCTTCCTGTTGTAGACAGAGGTACGATACTGATTGCAAGAGTAATGTTGTTTTGCTTTGTCAAGTAACAGAAGAATTTTAGTTTATGATAATTATTGATGACTGGGATGCAGATGGAGCTGTTGTTGCTGTTGTTGATGTAATTCATATCACTCATGCTGCTGTGGCCACTGTAAGTCTAGTCCTTACGTACTGTTAATTATTACAATCTATGTCAGTATTTCTATATATTTCTAGGATGCTGACTCATGCTTTCAGCACTACTTACGAATCAGTCTGTAGTTCTTACCTATTGTACATTTTTGCTGTTCCCGATTGTCTTGTTTACTAGTGGCGTGCTTTCACAATTTGAAATGTCCTGGCGGGGAAAACCTACATAAGCTTCACTTTGTTTGGTTGTTTAGGGTATCTGACATTCAGAATAAACACATCATCTTGACATTTCTGTTTTGTTTTCTTTGTTAAATACTCTTTTTAATGTTTCTCCCCCTTTGGCAATAAAAGATTTCTTACATAATATTCGTTGTTAACCAGGTTGGAAATACTGCTGGAGTGAGTAATGAGGCCGCAACCACTATGATGCAAAAGTTTTGGGATTCTGCCATGGCCTTGAGTCCCAATGATGATGATGACGAGTCTCGGAGGTTTTATATCTATATATGCATATGTTATGGATATTAAACATGAAAGCTTTTAACTTTTTTTTCCGTTTATATGTACTTATGCATTATAATTGTCATCTCAGTGAAAATTCGTTGAAACTGGCTTCGGAGAGCGCAGAGACAGGGAGATCGCTTCCCTTTCCACCATCCAATTTTCCAAATACGTTTGCTTTCAAACTTCAAGATAAGAGGGGTCGAATGCATAGATTCACTTGCAGTATGCTCTTTATTCTAATTACTCATCAAATTAGTGTGTGCGTGTGTGTGTGGCTAAATTAAGCTCTTAACCGAGTTTTCTTTCCTCTTCAGATATTCAGAGTTTGACAGAACTTATAACCTCCATCATTCAGAGAATGGGAGATGACATTGACCGCAACAACCTTCCTCAAATTTTGGTATTTCTTAGATTACCATCGGAAACATTTTCTAATCTGTTTTTCAGTCTGGCGCTAGAGTTCCCTCATCCTAATCTTATTATTTTAATTGGTGTCGCATTCTGTAGTATGAAGATGAAGACCGTGATAAAGTTATATTGGCATCAGATAGTGATCTTATAGCAGCTGTGGATCATGCAAAGCAAGTTGGTTGGAAGGTATGATTCATCTGTCTACAGCCACTCGATGCTTATTGCTTATTGCTTATAGAAAAGATAAAATATATGTGAAGTTTCCAACGGAATCAGATCTCTACGTTCTGTTATGATGCTGACATAAATATGACCAACTCTGCAGGGTTTGAGACTGCATTTGGATTATTCGGGAACACGCACTCGCCGCCGAAGGGGTTCAGCTGCAGGAAATGTGGATTACGCATATGCAGATTCTGCATGGGCATCAGCATACAATGCTGCTGCAGCTGGGGCTGCACTTGCTGTCGGCTTAGGCGTTTTAGCGTACTTGAAGAGATCCGGTAACTGAGTGATTCAATTCTTTCTGTTTTGAAGCCTAGAGAGATTTTCCTAGGGCAGCAGAAACTCTCTTCCTGGGACCTCTTTGGAATTGGCTGGGAGGGCAAACATTTGTGCTTCATACGTGCTTTTTATAGAAACTATACGACATATACAAGTGAAATTCACTTCTTCCTTTGCTGATTATTGATCGATAACATGCGTGACGTTTTTTTTGTCCCCGACGCCGCGACGCGTACTTGCGCAGCTTCATGAACTTGTGTAAAGAAAGAACTAAACACTGCCGCATGAAATGTACAAGTTGTTGGATTTGGGGAATTTGGATTCTTGATTTTCTCGTCGAACAGTTCAAAGTGCTATGTTGTTAGAAGTGTCGTTTTAGGACTTTTTTTGGGTCTATATGATTGACATGTTGATATATGATACGAGAGTTGTTATTGACACTAAGAGCCGGCATGCACTCCTTTATAAATAGGGAAAATAAGAGAAACGAGTGCATGATGATTATTTTTGCATGCCGATAACAGTTTCTTGTGACATTTGAGAAGACATTATTTAACTTCACTTGTGAAGATTTTCCAATGCAAATTAAAACTCAACGTAGTCTTCTACGTAAACTAGTAATCGTAAGATGCCGTTTTCCTCGTAACTTGTTCAATTTGTGGTACAACGAAAAATCAATAGGTTCTGCGTTCTGCGTTCGACCAACATTTGATTGGATCAGCGTATCATAACCACAAACATGCAAGCTCCAGTAGAAAAACCATGTCAAAGTGGAAATCAACAGAAAATGTGGTGACCCCTAAACCAAAAGGAAATTATGGACCAAAATATCGGGACTGGCTACAGTGCTCGTAAGCATTGGATGCTCACACCAATCTCACCCTCCTTCCCCCCCTCTCTCCTTCCTCCTTCCTCCTTTTAATGGTGAGATCGGTGTGAACATTCAATGCTTGCGAGTATTGTAGCCTACTCCCAAAATGTCGTATACTCAACAAACTTGGAATTATACCAAGTGTGGTTTCTTCTTCTTTATGTCGTTTTCTTCCATCGCGGTGGACGACAACCACAAGGTCCACTTCGGTTGATGTCTGTCTGGGCCGTCTGGGGAGGAGGTGGAGCTGCGAACTCTGTCGGTTTGTGGGCCCACCGGGCCCAAGACCTTCTATCCCATTTTTGTAAACATTTTTCTTTTTGTGGTAGAAAAATTTGACTTCATCTTCATGTTCCTGTCAATTTGTTCGGTTCATTACATTATGCTTAGGCCTGTTTGATATTGTTTTTTTTTTCACTAAAAACTGCATTACTTTAAAGTTAAGCATATAAAAAGTGTTTGATAAAAATAAAATATAATGTTTATTTTAAAATTATGGCATTTAAACAATAACTTTTAAAAGCACAATAATCCAAACTAGCCCTTAGTCTTTAAGCCGAACAAATACATTATTCTATTATTCAATAATTCACCATAATCTTCTTTCTCCTTTCATATGGACGGCATCATGATCACCTTTTTTTTTTTAATACAATAATATATTACTATGATTAATGTAACCTTTTCTTTTACTTATTTTTTTGTGGTAAAGAAAATTTCACTTTATGTTTTCTTCTTCTTCGTACATCATGAATAATATAATACCTTAGTTTTTGGTATGAGAGATATTGGGGAAGGTTGAATTTAAGGTTTCAGGTGTAAAAGTTGGAGTAGGCTACAGTGCTCGCAAGCATTGAATGCTCACACCAATCTCACCATTAAAAAGAGGGAGTAGGGAGAAGAGAGGGGGGGAAGGAGGGTGAGATAGGTGTGAGCATTCAATGCTTGCGAGCACTGTAGCCAGTCCCGTAAAAGTTAATGCTTTTAACTATTTCAGCTACAAATTTATTGTAAGTTTTTTTTTTTGCGAAATCATAGAATTTTTACATACTTGTACAATGGGTCAATAACTCGGTCAAAAATAAGGCACCATGAGCCACAAGTGGAGACCAAGTGCATCTAGACCTACTGATCATATGTTTATATATATATAAGCGATATTATATTTTAAATTCATATAAATTGTGATGTGAGGGATTTGAACTCAATTTCGTAAATGGAGCACATTCATTTTAACTAGTATAACTGATGATATGCCTTTTAAGTCTAATTATATTGATTTGATAAAAAAAAAGTCTAATTATATTGATAAAATTGTGTTTTATTTTATAAATAATTTATCATAATTTTAATTATTGTTTTTAGTTCCACATGAACCACAACTTGATTACCTTAAATCATGGTCATCAAAATGATTGAATCCCGTGAATATGGCAAATTTTAAAAAGGATAAACATGTCGCATAGAGTCGCACATTCACATTAAAATGTCATACATTTTATATGCTATTTGATTTGCCCCCACCCAACGACCAAAGTGAAAAAAAAAAAAAAAGAGAAAAAGAATAAAAAAAAGCCCCCATTGTCTTTTGATACCAAATCTCACATCACATGTGGCATGCTCTCACATGCATAGCATTAATTTTAAGCAATTTAGCATCCACCAACTTTTGTCCAGTTGGAATAATGGTATCTGACTCCCCCACAGAACTGTGCCCCAATTTCCTAATACTGCTCACAGAATTTGAAAAGCACAATATAGTTTTACTTAGGATAATACTTGGGTACTCACTAGTGAGTACCCTATATACTCACTTTCTGATTTGGCCCAATCAAAAGATGACATGTATTCCTTATTTTTAAAAGCCCAAGAAAAATTAAATAGCATATGTTTTATTTTTTAAAACAATAAAATATGTGTTAAAATATCATTGGGCCAAATTATTAAAGTGAGTATATAGGATACTCAGTACCCAAGTATTATCCTTTTACTTATATATGGAATGTGTATTTTTGATGATATTTTTTATATCAAATAGTTAGAAATTCGAGTTCAGTTATACAATGATTAACTATGATAAATTAGTCTTGAACTCACCACTTACGAGAATTAAAAGTAAAACTATCTACTTATAAGTGGAGAAAAATATCAATCAATTGTAATACTATGTGGCCCGAATGTGTACTAAAATTAATTTGATATTTTATGGCACTTAGATTATCTCCAGCCAAGGGTTATAAGCCACTCACGTTTAGCCCGAATATGTGCAATGCCTGTTCAAGATGAAAAAATTTAGCCATGCATGGCTTGAGATGCAAAAATTTAACCCTAGTATTATTTAAATTTTAAAATTTAATTTTTGAAAGATTAAAATATAATCAAGAACTACGTTTAGTCCTGCATGACTGAAATTAACTTAACATATAAAATTATTCTGATTCTTGATTTTTATTGTATTTATTAACATGTAGTGTACTATACAAAATCAAAAAGTGTGCGAGCTTCAGATTACAATTCGTAAAAATTCATGAAACTAGGAATTAGATGGAGTTCACCTTATCTAGTCAAACAGTAAATAAATCATTTACTCCCCAAACGGATGAAGAAATGAATAGTGTGTTGAATTCTAAGCAATAATTTACAACAATTCAATGACAGTTTAATTCACACGGGTTCATTGGGTTGCTGTCGACGGTTATATGAACTCCATGACATAGCACACATGTCTTCCTCAAGGAAATAACGTCAGTCCTTTAATGCCAGCACACCATGAATTCTGTCTTTCCTTTGAGACAGAGTAATTTGTATGAAACGATATCACCGTGACATCTTAATTAATAATAATATAACTGTTGTGGATAATATTAACATGTGATAAGTGTGATTGTGTAAATCCTAGGTAGATATGGATTGAGATATTCTGAATATCCTAAAGACTACATTTTTATTACAATTGTACTTGTTTCACTATAAATAAAGGTACCAATATGGGAAATCACACACCATAATTTCTCTTTATTCTCTTTGTGCCGCCGGCCATTCCTCTCTCTATTCTTAACCCTTCAATAAAATAGGCTACAACATATTATCATCACGCTCCTGACGTTGCGCTACGGAATCTGAAGGGCGTTCCTCTGCAAACAAATTGTTCAACCATCATCATCAGCAATCCAAGTACTTCTAAAACACGGTCTCGATTGTCAATATTTTTTCAGCCTTGATTGCATGAACCTTCACCATGATACATGAACCCAATTTTCTGCATTTAACGAATTATTGATATTATGCAAATATTGTGTTCGCATTTAATTTAATATATATGCCATATATTAAGTGAATTGATGATTGTGTGAACAAAGAAAAATTTATGGTTTTTTTTTTCCTTTTTTTGAAATTTTTTTTTCGTTTTTGAAAAAAAAAATGAAAAAACCCTAGAGCCGAGCCGGAATTGCCCTGAAGTTGAGCCACGGCTCCAGATGAGCTGACCCACCCAGGACCAAACGACGCCGTTTTTTCGCGTCTTCTTCCTTGGACCGAGCCCCGTCGCCTAGATCGGCCTGCAACCCAATCCACGGCAACCATCACCAGATTCTGGGATTCCCAGAATCCTCCGACGACTTGCAGTCGTCTCTGATGATTCTCCGACCAAAAACTTTTGTCGTCCCCAACGACTTTCATCGAGATTCCAGTCGAATCTCGTCGATTTTTCAAACTTCATCAGATTTTGGGATCTCGACGTCGACAACTTGGGTTCCCCGTCGCACCTCTGGTTTCTTGATTGAAACCGAGGCTTGCCCTGCCTCTGGTCCTCCTCCTTTTTCTTGCGACCTCGCCTGAGACCTGCACCAGGACACCCAAGGATTGGGCTTCCCTGTTTTGCCCCGGCTCGCTCAAAACACGGCCCGCTATTGCGCCAACCCGTTCCTTTCTCCTTTCCAGCCCCTGTTGGGTTTGGGCCTCCAGCCCACTACTACTTCAGCCGCTGTTGGGCTTGGGTCTGCAGCCCACACTCCTTACCTCGCCTGCAGCCTAGCTATTTATTGATTGGGTCTGCAGCTTCAACCCCGGCCCACCTAAATGATTTGGGCCGTGATTTTCACACCCCGTAGGCCCTATAGACCTACATTCATCTACATGTTCACGATATATATATGTTAATTTTTATTTTGTTTGTTCTATATATTGCGTTTGCTTGTAGGTACCCATGAACTTGAAGTTCAAAAATTCGAACCCGAAGTTTCGAATAAGTGCCATGAAACCCACAATTTCCTTAAAAATTAAACACCCATGAAACCCGTAGTTTTCATGAAAATTTAAACCAAAACATGTCTAATAGAACCTGAATGTTCTACTCCAAGTCTATGAACCGTTTTTTATAGTACTGACCACAATCTTGTTCCCTTCATTACAGCAACATGTCGAATTTGAACAAACTCGACTTTACCGCTTTGGAGGTCTCTGAAAGGAACTACCTCAAATGGGTACAAGATGTGAAGCTCCACCTCACTGTAAAGAGCCTTAGGGCTACCATTGAAGCAGAGACGGATAACCCGGTTGGTGAAGCTGACAAAGCAACCGCCATGATCTTCATTTGAAGACATATGCACGACGCACTGCAAACCAAGTACCTTGCTGAAAAGGATCCAAAAGCTTTATGGCTCGCTCTGGAAGAGCGCTTTGTCCATCAAAGAGATATTTTCTTGCTTGAAGCAAGACACGACTCCAAGACTTTAAGTCTATGAATGAGTACACTCTGAAGTTTGTCGAATCCGATTACTTCTCAAGTTCTGCAAAGAAGACTTGACTGAACAGGATCTCTTAGAGAAGACCTATTCAACTTTCCATGCTACCAATATTGTCCTGTAGCAACAATATGGGGCACAGAAATTCACCGAATTCTTGGATTTGATCTCTGTCTTACTACTTGTTGAAAAGCAAAACCAGTTGTTGATGAAAAATCATCAAGCTAGACCTACTGGCTCGACCGCTGTGCCTGAAGCACACTCTAGCGCGAATCGAGGCCAAAATTGACGCTAGAAGCGTGGAGGAAAAGGCAAGGGTTCTAACCGTAAGCCACAACCCCAAGGTCGATAGAGCGTAGGCCCATCTAAGGGAGGAAATAACACCCCGAAGCACACTAATTTAGCTCCCAAAGCCTCAAACTTGAAGACTAAGAGCAGAGCGGTGAGCCTGTGTTACCTTTGTGGGTCTCAAGACCATTGGTCCCGCACTTGTCGAGCTTCAACTAATGTTGTTGCTGAGTATCATTCCAATCGTAAAGCCATAGAGACTAATCTTGCTCACGTGGAAAATCCCAAAGATACTACACTGGAGATTTATGATTTTCAAGAAGCATCTACTCTGATGGAAAATTAGATTTTTAAACATGGGCCTATATGTTGGCCGAAAATCGCCACTAGTGGCCAAAAACCACTAAGTGGCCGAACCCCCTATCTTTTGGTTTAAGTTTTGAACAATTTTTCCTTTTTGTTTGGATGATTTGTTTGGTATTTGTTTTAAGTTTTGGATATTATTCTATGGCAATTATTTCTCGAATGATTAATTGAATGAATGATCTTTTTATTCCCTTATACAAGTGACCAATTCAATTAATTTATTTTTAGGTATGTCTTGTGGGGAAGTTAGTTGTCTGGCAAATAGTGCAACTATGCACATCATTTTGCGTGAACGCATCTATTTTACTAACTTCATACCTAAAATATCACCTCTGACCACCCTTTCAGGCTCATCTAACCTGATTGAGGGGTATGGCACTGCCCACCTAATGTTGTCCAATGGTACTAAATTAGCCATTAAAGAGGCACTATACTCACCCCGTTCCGGAAGAACGTTGTTGAGCTTTAAAGATATTCGAGATAATAATTACCATGCTGAAACTTTTGAAGAAAATGGAGTTGAATTCCTTTGCATCACTTCCTATGAACATGGCCAAAAACGTATTCATGAGAAGATGGAGCGCCTTCCAAATGGCTTGTATATTACAACCATTCGCTCCGCTGAGGTCCACCATGTGGCCGGCCCTAGTAGTGGGCTTGCAATGAAAAATTTGCTTTGGCATGACCGTTTGGACGAATTATGATGCGTCGTATCCTCAGTACTTCACACGGGCATCCCCTTGCTCGCAGTAAGGACTTCGTTCTTCGCACTTTTTCATGCCAAGCGTGCTCCCTGGGTAAGCTAATCACTCACCCATCCACGCACAAGATCCAAACGGATCCTCCCAAATTTCTTCAGAGGATTCAGAGGGACATTTGTGAACCTATTCAACCATCTTGTGGACCATTCAAATACTTTATGGTATTGGTTGATGCTTCCACACGTTGGTCACACGTGTGCCTTCTGTCCACTCGTAAAGCTGCATTCTCCAAACTTCTAGCTCAAATTATTAAGCTAAGGGCTCACCACCCTGATTATCCAATTAAGTCGATTCGACTGGATAATGCTGGAGAATTTACATCGAAAACTTTCGATGACTATTGCATGTATGTTGGGATTGATGTTGAACATCATGTACCCCATGTTCACACCCAAAACGGCCTAGCAAAAAAGTTCATTAAGCACCTTCAAGTAATCGCTCGGACTTTGGTGATGCGAACCAAACTTCCGATATCTGCTTGGGGTCATGCAATACTTCACATAGCAATGTTGGTCCTCCTGAGACCCTTCTTGACCCAACCTTATTTTGCACTACAGTTGGTAACTGGATACGAGCCCGACATCTCACATTTGCGCATTTTTGGTTGTGCGGTCTATGTGCCAATTGCGCCGCCCTTACGTACCAAAATGGGTCCTCAGCAAAGATTGAGAATCTATGTCGGTTATGATTCTCCTTCAATCATTAGTTACTTAGAACCTTTGACAGGCGATCTCTTTACCGCTCGCTTTGCGGATTGTCAGTTTAATGAGACAGTCTTCCCGACGTTAGGGGGAGATAAGAACATAGTTGTTCCTGAAGAACGCCACGAATTGTTGTGGTCTAATCCCACTATGTCTCATTTAGACCCTCGCACTGCTCAGTCTGAAATTGAGGTGCAACGTATTTTAGATCTACAGAGCGTTGCTCAAAGCATGCCGGATGCTTTTACTGATCTAGCGAAAGTGACGAGATCACATATACCAGCAGCAAATGTGCCTATAAAGATAGATGTACCAAACATATGACGAACCATCGCCCTTGAAGGACGAAACGCCCCCTAAGGACGTGTAGCCGCACCTATTGTGCTACCCGGTACCTTGGCGGCTAGCCAATCATCTGCTCCTACCCTGAAGCGTGGCAGACCTGTTAGTTCAAAGGATTCACAACCCCTGAAGAGGAAACCCACGACACCAACTAGTGAGCCTAGTTTGAATCCTACCTTTGCCAACTCATCATTTCCAACGCATGAGGTTATTCTAGATTACGGTAGTGTCATTGAAGAGACCAATTCGCCTCCTGAGAATCGTGAGATTTTGGTCCATTATGCTAGCTTGGATGTACTTTGGAATAGGAATGAGATGATAGTCGACGATGCATTTGCATATGTAGTAGCTACTGATATCATGCTGAGCAATGATATTGAACCATGTTTCGTTGATGAATGTCAACGTAGAACCGATTGGTCAAACTAGAAACAAGCAATCCAGGTCGAACTTGATTCACTTGTGAAACGTAAAGTGTTTGGGCCTGTAGTTCCTACACCTCCACATGTGAAGCCCGTTGGCTACAAATGGGTTTTTGTAAGGAAGCGTAATGAGAAGAATAAAATAGTGCGATACAAAGCACACCTTGTGGCGTAAGGTTTCTCTCAACGCCCTTAGATTGATTACGAGGAGACTTATTCCCCCATAATGGACATTATAACGTTCCGCTACCTTATCAGTTTGGTAGTTTCCGAAAAACTGAATATGCAGCTTATGGACAAGGTAATTGCGTATCTCTATGGGGATCTTGATACGAAAATATACATGAAAGTTCCTGAAGGACTTACATTGACTGGATCAAATAGTTCTAGACCACGGAATACCCTCTCAATAGATTGAGGCGTTCACTCTATGTATTAAAGCAATCCGGACGGATGTGGTATAACTGTCTGAGTGAATATTTGACTAGTCAGGGATATGTGAATAATGAACTATGCCCGTGCGTGTTTATTAAGAAGTCACATTCCGAATTTGCGATAGTTGCAGTTTATGTCGATGATATGAATCTCATTGGGATTCCCGAAGAGCTTGAGAAAACTGCTTCGCACCTGAAGTTGGAATTTGAGATGAAAGATCTTAGGAAAACTCGATATTGTCTCGGCCTGGAGCTTGAGCATTGTTCAGATGGTATTTTGGTCCACCAATCGAACTACACCCAGAAGGTGTTACGTCTTTTTAATGAGGATAAAGCAAAACATTTGAGTACTCCTATGGTCGTCCGAACGCTAGATGCAAAACGAGACCTTTTCTGTTCTAAAAATGATGAGGAAGAGATTTTGGAGCCTGAAGTTCCATATCTGAGTGCAATTGGCGCTTTATTGTACTTAGCTCAGTGCACTAGATCGGACATCTCCTTCTCTGTTAATCTTCTTGCAAGATATAGCAATGTGCCCACACGCAGACATTGGAACGGTGTTAAAGACATCTTTCGTTACGTTAAGGGTACTTCAGATTTGGGTTTATTCTATACCTATGTATCTCAGAATAGATCACACCTCATTGGTCTTCGGAATGATGCTTGCCTTGTTGGTTATGCTGACGCGGGTTCCTTATCTGACCCGCACAAGGCACGTTCTCAAACGGGTTATGTCTTTACCGTTGGAGACACGTAATATCTTGGAGGTCAACCAAACAGACCTTAGTTGCCACCTCTTCGAACCATGCTGAGATTCTCTCCCTCCACGAAGCTACTCGTGAGTGTTTTTGGCTGAGAGCCGTTGTTGAGCATATTCGAAGCAACTGCGAACTTTCTTCCATCGTTGATGTCCCAACAACAATCTTTGAAGATAATGCCGCCTGTGTTGACCAGATCAAGAAAGGATATATCAAAGCAGACAACACCAAGCATATTGTGCCGAAATTCTTCTTTTCACATCAGCAGCAAGAGCATCAGAAGATTGAAGTCAAGCAAATCCGTTCCCAATACAACCTTGCTGACCTCTTCACCAAGTCACTGCTAAAGTCTACCTTTCAGAAGCTTGTTCAAGGAATTGGTACGCGTAAATTGTCTGATTTGCAACATTATTAGTTTCTCATTCGGAATTTTGTCAAACTCAGGGGGAGTATCTTGAAGTATACTCGCTTGACCTTAATGTACTCTTTTTCCCTACGATCAGGATCATTTTTTCCCATTGGGTTTTTGTTGCCCGACTAGGCTTTAACGAGGCACCCATTCTGGACTGGTTATACCCTTGTGTGCATTCTACTGACATCCAACAGATGTTTAGTATTGACATTGCATTAACTCACTTTTCTCCTTAGACTATGGGTTTTTGTCCCGCCTTGGGTTTTATCGTAGCTAAGTTTTGTGAGAATTTTTACTTTTTTTATATGCAAGTTCCGTACTTGAGACTAACGTGTTCTCTATCGTGCCTACAAGACGACTTCATCAACTATATCTACATCATCTTGAAGATCTGATGCGATATCTACTTGAGTATTTGCACACTCAAGGAGGAGTGTTGTGGATAATATTAACATGTGATAAATGTGATTGTGTAAATCCTAGGTAGATATGGATTGAGATATTCTGAATATCCTAAATATTGCATTCTTATTACAATTGTATTTGTTTCACTATAAATAAAGGCATCAATATGAGAGAAATCACACACCATAATTTCCCTCATTCTTATTTCTCTTTATTCTCTCTGTGTCGCCGGCCATCCCACTCCATATTTTTAACCCTTCAATAAAATAGACCACAACAATAACATGTGAAAAAAAATTTTATTTATAATATAATATTATTAAATCGAGACAACTCAATAACGGTGAACCATTTTTAAAATTAACTCTCCCAAGTAAACAAAGAAAAAAAAAAAAAACATCACTGGAAATGTTCGAACATTTCAGTCAAACATTTGACATTCTCTCCCCATGCAAAACTGAATTTGCGAAATAGATGGGACCACGAACAATCTTAATTAACATGTTTATCACAAACTACAGAAACAAAAATTACCAAAATAAATTTTAAAAAAAATAGAAACAAAAAGTAATTAGTTTTGCAAAACTCAACTGATTATGCATCTTTAACTTTTCCTTTTTCAAAAGAAACAAAGGACCACCAAAACGAAAAGAACTTACCTACACTCCGCTAAGCTATCGTGGCAACTGAAACGAATAATGTGACATCGTGAGTTTTTACAATTTCTCGTAACATTGTATTATTGGTTTGAAATAGAGAAAAAAACTCTCATATTGCACCAGTACAAAACCAGAAGCTTCTCCTATGCTGTTTTATACTCTGTACTTCCTGGATCTCTCTATCTCACTCTGTTTTTTTATAAATAAATAAATAAATAAAATCTAAGCACAGATGCAGTAATTATTTAATTTCTTTATTTATTCAGATTCTCCTCCACGCACACTCATTGCTTCCTTCTTCTTCATCACCCAGAAGAAAGCAACCTATTTAGCTGAAGAACTCTCTCTCTCTCTCCTCCCTCTCTCTCTCTCTCTAAGCAATGGGAGCTTCCAAGACCAAAACTTTCCCACATTTTCCTTCATTTTCCTTCATTTTCTCACTCTTTCTCACTCTCTCATCGACTTTCCAGCCAACTCATTTCTGCTCTGCCCAGCAGCAGCAACCCATCAAAACCGTCGTCGTTTTGGTCATGGAAAACCGCTCCTTCGACCACATGCTGGGTTGGATGAAAAAATCCATCAACCCAGCAATCAACGGCGTCACAGGCAAAGAATGCAACCCGGTTTCCACCAAACCCGCCGACCCGAAAAAATCCATCTGTTTCTCCGACGACGCCGAGTTCGTGGATCCGGATCCGGGTCACTCATTCGAAGCGGTCGAGCAGCAGGTATTCGGGTCGGGTCCCCTTCCGTCAATGACCGGGTTCGTCGAACAAGCATTGTCAATGTCCCCAAACCTCTCCGAAACCGTCATGAAAGGCTTCAGACCGGAATCCGTTCCGGTCTACGCGGCTTTGATCAGCGAATTCGCGGTGTTCGACCGGTGGTTCTCTTCAATTCCCGGTCCGACCCAACCGAACCGGCTGTTCGTCTACTCCGCAACTTCCCACGGCTCGACCAGCCACGTCAAGAAACAATTAGCTTCCGGGTACCCACAAAAAACAATCTTCGATTCGGTCCATGAAAACGGGTTGGATTTCGGTGTCTACTTCCAGAACATCCCGACAACAATGTTCTACCGAAACATGAGGAAGCTGAAGTACATTTTCAAGTTCCACCAGTACGATTTGAAGTTCAAGAAAGATGCTCGGAAGGGGAAGCTCCCGAACTTAACGGTGATCGAACCGCGTTACTTCGACCTGAAGGGGATGCCGGCGAACGACGACCACCCGTCCCATGATGTCGCCAACGGTCAGAGGTTGGTTAAGGATGTTTATGAGACGTTGAGGGCGAGTCCTCAGTGGAATGAGACGCTTTTGGTGATTACGTACGACGAGCATGGCGGGTTTTTCGATCATGTCAAGACTCCGTATGTTAATGTTCCGAACCCGGATGGGAACAGCGGTCCGGCTCCTTATTTTTTTAAGTTTGATCGGCTCGGAGTTCGCGTGCCGACGATTATGGTGTCGCCGTGGATTAAGAAGGGGACTGGTAAGATTGAATTTCGCAATGTTTTCGAATGTGTGTGCAATGAATGTTGGATGTGTTTAACTTTTTTTGGTAGCAATTTTATGTGGATATATGTTGGTTGTGATATTGGTTCATTAGCTTGTTCAGCTTGGTCATCTAGTATAATTTGGTTTGATTCTGTCGTGTCTCGTTTGAGAGTGCTTTTGTAGGAAGCACTTATGCTTATAAGCGCTTTGCCAAAAGGGCTTTCATTTGGAACATGTTGAAAATTATTTTAAAATTTCAAGTGTTACTTGAAAAATCATTTTTTGAAGAAGCATTTGGCAAGTAGTGCTTATCCAGAAAGAGTCTTTATGACCCAGAAAAACACTTGTAACATATTATGTCAATAGCAGTCGGAAACGTTTTTAGCCATTCCAAAAAGTAATCCCAAATAAGCACTTAAATGCTTCCAAGTACAGAAATTAAATTGGATTAGTTGGTTTTTTTCTCTCAATGAAAATTTTCTTGTGCGCATTGTTTTTGTGGATTAAGTAGAAGTAGAATTTTGGTTGGTGGGCAGTTACTGTATTGAGTTGAACCCATATTTGCTAAGTTGGCATTGATTACAGGGTGCTCCTGCGTCTGTTTGTTGTAATTTGCAACTGGTTTGGTTGGTGCCGAAATGTCATCGTTGCGCATCTTAAATCATTAAGGGTTTTGCACTGATGTTTGTTTGGTTTTGCAGTGATGAGTGGTCCTCAAGGACCGACACCGAACTCCGAGTTCGAGCACTCTTCGATCCCTGCCACCATAAAGAAGATATTCAACCTCAACTCCAACTTCTTGACTCACAGAGACGCATGGGCGGGGACGTTCGAGCAAGTTGTTGGGCAATTATCTTCTCCCAGAACTGACTGCCCAGGTATCTATCTAGTTTATGCTCCCAATTATAATGATGTTGTGCAGAGGTTTTAGAAAGTAGCAGAACTAGAAGCGCTTTTAGTTGTCAGAAAGTGCTTTGGACCCTTCCAGGAGCAATCAACCCCAAACAGTCACGAAAGTACATTTGTCATTGTGTGTAATTTGAGGTTGACATTGTAAGAAAACTTATTAATGTGCATACTGTTCTGCCGAATTCTTGCAGTGACGTTGCCGGACGTAGTGCCTCTGAGGAAAACGGAGGCCAAGGAAGACAGTAATTTATCCGAGTTTCAGGGCGAGGTAGTGCAGTTAGCGGCCGTGCTCAACGGCGACCACTTCTTGAGCAGCTACCCGGATGAAATGAGCAAGAAGATGAGCGTGAGGGAAGCTCATGGGTATGTGAAAGGTGCTGTGTCAAGGTTCATTAGGGCAAGCAAAGAGGCTATAAAATTGGGAGCAGATGCGTCAGCAATTGTAGATATGAGATCTTCCCTCACAACTAGGTCCTCAAATATAAAAAATTAAATTGGATCTCTCTATACATATAAAAAAAGTTTAGGATTTTCTTTTTATTTATGATTGTGTTTGTAATAGTATTAGTAGAAATGCAATAACAGTAAAGGAAGTAGCATTTGATAGTGTTATTTTGGTTTTACTATCCAAGTCCATTGGCATGTTTACGCAAATAGAATGCGAATTGAAATTATTGTGACGCCCGAATTTAACCGGGTTCAGCAATACATATATGAAAATTCAGGAATTAGAGACTTCCTTGGTTCCGCTTCCCGATTTATGACTTCCCTTATTCCAAACGAGTAAACATGTCATCCAACATAGCACTTCATCCATTGGGTTGCAACTGAAAAAGGGACTCTGAACTCAACTTAACTTCTTTGAGTTCTGAGAAAATATTGGTTTTGGTTCGAACAAATGAAAAAGTGTTAAAATTTGCACCTCAATTTTCTGAGATTTGAAGAGAAACCGTGATCTTTTGTATTGGCTGGGAAAAAAATGTTTGACTTTTATTTCTTACTGCGTTTTCTTGGCTTCCAAACAGATACTTAGCAACAAAATAAAAATGAAAAAATAAAAACAAGAAACCGTCGACAGCAGGGTTCGAACCTGCGCGGGCGAAGCCCAACAGATTTCAAGTCTGTCTCCTTAACCACTCGGACATATCGACTTCTTGTTAATGTTGTTGATTTGTTTTTATTTAAAGGAAAAACAAGACGCTAAAGAATTGAATCCATGACGTCTCTTAAAAAGAAAAAAGTGTGTAAACTCTATGATGGAAATTATGAAATTGAGTTACATCAGGGGATTTAATCTTACTCGAATTCAAGTATGATCATTTAGTCTTTATTTTGTTACAGAATGCAGTTATGCGTTTAAGTCTCATGTTGGATAATATATTCAAATTCAACCATGTATACATTTTCAACTTTGTTGATGCACAAATTTGGATTAGAGATAAGATCGTAAAACTACACAAAAACACAGCAAATATATTGTGGTTCACTCATAGTTGGACAACATTCACCGTTAGTATTTCCCTATTGACAATTTAGATGAAGGCATGAAAGGGTGAGAGAGTAAATGTGAATCATCAATAGAGGGATTGAGATGAATCTCTAAAATGACAGTGAGGGAGCCATTTTATAGGATAATAACTTGATATACTCTTTTTCACATTTATGTGGGCCAAGTCAGGCCCAAAGTGAGGCCCCAAAACCCAAAAACCCTAAGGCCTAAAGTGAGGCCCCAAAACCCATGGTCCAAACTATAGTAACAACAAACTTGATACTAAAATTTGAATTCCGAACTCAATTACCAACACGAGTTTAAACTTTTTTCATCAAACGATATCTAATGTACAAGAAATTATAATAGTATTTAATTATCATATAGTGTAGCGTATTATGTTGTCAAATCATCAATTTAAACCACTGGTTCAATACCGCTTGTATCTTACTAAAATTAGAGGTAATATAATCCGTAACAAGATCTTAGTTTGTTAACGTGAGTCATTAGAAAATCACAAACAAACGACACATTTTGGACATGTGGTTGTCATTTGCACGATATAAAACGGCATTGTTTTGAAGACCATAACACTATGTTTAATCAGATGGAACCAGAGAGAGCGCATGGCAGTAAAAGGCTGAGGATAAGCCATGACCAACATGAGCTTGAATTTGATGGGTCATCATCTTCTTCCTCCAACTTCCAATCACTCAACCCCCACAACCTTTCACTGCCTTCAAACCCCAAAATCCAGCTTCCAAAATTCGACCCGAAAGCCGATAATCCTCCCCAGTCTCCTCTCTCTGGCTCTCACTGTAACACTAAGCTCACCTTTGCCTGTTTTGGCAATCCCTTCTCTTAATTCGCAGTCCAATTTAGTCCCTCCCACCACTCCATTCTCTCAGGCCAAGAATTTGCAGACTGGCCTGGAATTTGGGTACACTTTATTTTCTTCAAGTTCAATTCATTGTTTCTTCGATTGGGCTTTTGCTATTTTTGCTAGATACATACAAATAAGGGTTACTGTCTCAGTAGACGTTTAATCAAGTTGGTTAGAGCAGTGTACTCCCCTATGCACTCAAGTTCAAATTCCGCTCCTGTAGTTAGTTAGATTACATTAGCATATAATTAGTGTTTTTCAAGGAGTTTTAGATAAATTAATAACTCGGGTTTGTTCTAAATCCATTTTTCTTTGTTGGGTTCTGTCCCTTTTTGGTAATTGGGACATATGTTGTGTGAAATAAAATGTGTTTGGGGGAAAAGAAAATAGAAATTTGTGGTTTTTTTGCTCTGCCTTCTACAATGTGCTTTGCTGTTTTTGCTAAATGTGACCTGTGAATTTGCAGGAAAATTAGACCTTGCCCGTCGATAAATCCGGGTTGCATATCGACGAATCCAAGATCATCGTCTTTTGCATTTCCATTGGAGATTCCTGCAAATTCATCAGACAATGCAATTCAGGTTCATCAAAAAATTAACGCATACACATACAAATTTGGATTAAACTTGTAGTTGTACGTTTTATAGTGGTCCGAGACTTGCTTGGTTCTAAGTTTTTATGCATTCCCTTGCTTGCATCTAAGTTTAGTTTTCGGGTCGCGATTTTGGCACTCCTCGTTTCGCCATATCCACTTCAAACTGAAAATTTAATTAAAAAATGAGCCTAGTTTTAGTATCCTTTTTTTGACCTAATTTTTTGGTATATAATTATGCAGAGGTTGAAAGAAGCAATCTTGGAAACTCAAAAGAATGCAAAAATTCAGATCTTGGAAGATACCCCTGATGGTAAGTATTAATTAAAAACATTGTTTAATTAAGTTTAAACCAAATTTAATGGGAAAATTACTGATATTTCCCAGGGCAATATTTACAAGCTGAGTTCGATGGAGGTTTTGGCAGAGATGTGGTGGAGTTTCTGGTGAAAGGAGACTTGGCGTCTTACAGGTGCATGGCCACAAAAGTAACATATTTGTACCCTTTCACAACTGCTCTAGGAAATTCACAGGGACAAGAAGAGAGGATGAAGAAAATAACTGACCGGTTGGGTTGGTATGCTCCAAGTTTTGAAGCCATGGACTAATTAATAATTAATTTGGATCTGTTAATAATTAATTTGTTCGTGCTTATTTTTTTCGTTAAACAATATAATTTGTATGAGACATATTTCAGTAGAAGATGCCCAAAAATGTGGATCCCGAAAGACTATTACATGCCGGTTATAAAATTATGGTACAATTACTGTGACACACTTGGTGGATTTTGAGTTTACATAAATCAACGTCTCTTAGTCATTACATAAATCAACGTCTCTTAGTCATACTTGTGCTTGCTTAAGATGAATCAACGTCTATAAAGTTAAGGTATGTTTAGCGGTGGACTTCCAAATTGCAAGGCAAGATGAAGAAGAAATTAATTGATCACAAAAAGTTAAATATGATGAATTAGAATATCTACCACATGAGCATTACAAATACAACGGTATATAAGAGGAATTTGTAAATGATTCATTTTAAGTAGTCGTTTGCAAATCTCTCTCACGTGTCTATGGTGGTTATCTCTTATTTTCATTTTTTTTTTCTTTTAAAAAAGAGAGTTAAACTAGAACCGTCCACCTTTTTGGGAGCCAGCCTCACAGAGCCACCATCTTATTATCATTTAATCAATAAATCTGAGGTTTTCTCAATTTCTCCTAAGTTAAATTGCTAGTAAATTCTAAATTGAAGTATTTCATTCAATACTATTAATTCTAAATTAAAGTATTTTCACGTGTTGTATTACGAGGCAAATGAGAAAGTAAATCCAATTCAATAATCTTGCCACCTCAACATTTCACCCCTCCAATGAATAAGGCAAGGCAATAAGGTAAATTTGTCGTATTGAAAATCTGTCTCAAACATTTAGCTTGTTCCTTAAAATGTCTCGATCTCTTATATATATATATATAATGCTTGATGTGTGACACGGGTCACTTTAAATAGAAGCTACCCTTCTCCGTATTTATAATCCCAACAAACAATCCTGCATGCGTATTCAAGTTGAATTACACTACTCTTCTTTCGTTTTCAATAAGTTGGCTATATATGTCATGTCACGTGTTGATTAAACTAATAATTCCATGTTTAGTGGTGTATTAACCAGACCAAAGAAAAAATAGTATTAAATTTATAATCCATTTGAAAATTGAGCAACACATGACACGTACATGCCATGTTGCCCAGTTGTTCATGCTACATGTGTTAGTTTAATTTTAGATACGAAAATTGATCGATTTTTAAATTTAGGGATCAAAATTATGAGTTAGATCAATTTCAAAGATCGTTTGCAATAAAAAATCATTCTCTTTTTCTTTCAGTTTCTCTTCAAATACCCTAGTTTTGGTTTTTAATGGTTTACATAATTTTATTTTAGTGAAACTATTATGCTTCCAAAAACATAAAAGGCACATGTGAAAACAATGTGTTAAAAAGGGTCGCATATATTGTAGCTTTACGCCTTAGGCCACCAAAGACTCAAAAACAACCCCAACTGATGCTTTAAATTATCAAAAGATAACGTTCAATTGTTTGATAGTTTTTTAAGAGTTTGCTAGAGACTAGAGTATTAATTGTGTCAATGGGTATTCATTTTCTAGTTGGTATAAAAAATATGATAGTGGTAGTGGTGGTAGTGACGAAAATGACCGTAGGTAGGGATGGTATTTGGAGATGTGGCGGCGGTGATGATAGTGAAGGTAGCGGTGGTGGGCTGGTCGATAGGTATCCTTTGGATATACATTGTCTACTCCCGCCCGATCGATGACCTTGTGTTAGGTTTGGAATTTTTGTCTCTCTGGTCCCATGCACGGCTCTAAATTGGTTCCATTTCGGACGGAAAAGTAAAAATATGTAATGGTAATTTAATTGATACAATAATTCCCCACTTGACTTATGGATTTTTGGGACATCAAACGTTATTGTTGCAAAGTGCTAAATCACAGAAAAGGCCAATGATGAAGCAGCCAAAATCAATGGGGCCGATAAGCAGCCACTTGACAAGGGCGTTACATTTTAGAGATATTTGTCGATTTGTCTCTCGAACTTGTATAGAACTGTCAATTTTTCTTTTGAACTTTAGTTTCAACCGATTTCCTCATGAACTTTTATAATTAACTAATTCCCCCACTGATGTTAGATTTTGAAATTTTTATCTATTTTAGTCACATGAACAACACATAACAAATGTTTGAGGGCAATAAGGTAATTGTATCCCTAATGCGAACATCATATTGTTTGTATTGGCTTTGCACCCAATTTATCAAAACAAAATTACTTTTTTACCCTCATATAGTTGTTATGTGTTGTCCACGTGACCAAGATGGATAAAAAATTTCAAAATCTAACGGCAATGGGGAAATGAGCTATTTATAAAAGTTCAGGAGAGATAATCGGCTAAAATTAAAATTCATGAAAAAAATTGACAACTCTATACAAATTCAGGGGGCAAATCGACAAATAGGTCTACATTTTATACACATGTGATAATCGAGGTCGATGAGTTAGGTGGATTAAATCCAACAAAAAAAAGTTAGGTGGATTGATCTGAAATATCTAATCAATATTACGGTCACTAGTTCAAATTAAATTTTAATATGTTATGTACATGTGTTTGGAGAAGCTCATATAATAACGAGTGTGTAATTCACGTTCTCATTTACATAATTAAGGATACTAGATTAGATATTAAATTATCAGTACTCTAGAAGTGAGACTGAATGTATGCGTTTGAACTTGATACTACTAATTTTTGTGGCTTCTAAAACCAAACAAAGGTGACCCAAATAATGCAATTCTGTATCGAAAATTTGACAAAATATATTACTACTCATAAATAAATGGTCCTACTATTAATATCATTGAGACATTTTGTGATTAAACACAACACTTGTTAGATTGTACATATAGTTAAATTGAGATAATATTGGTGTGACTAGTAGTAAACCACGCTCCCAAGGGAACAGCAGCCAAGACTAATCGTCCCATTTCCTTCAAAGCAACTTCGTCACTTTCGTGTACCCATCGGACGGCAGCCCTTTCGGGGGTTCACCTGGCTTTATTGCATGAAAAAAAGAGGAAGCATAGACAAGAGCGCTCTCACCACCCTATGATAGGGAATGCTCTGCCGAGTGCCATTTCTTGCGATTTGAGCTTCTTTTCCTTTTTTTTGTCTCAAAATTACATACATAAAGGTGTCCGAAAGGATCTTATTTTCTTCCAAGCCATCTCTACGCAGTCTGCAACTTTGATATTTCCGAACAAATCGAAGAACCTAATGGATCGAACTCCGGGTGACTGGATCCGACTGTCAACCAAAAGAAGTCCCTCAACTCACTTTTGAATAAATAATTGGAGATGCGCTCGGAACCATTCGAGTTTGTTTTTGTTTCATCCCTTAAAAGATCTTTCGAGTTCAAATCCTGCTATTTTGTTTAAAAATTAAAAAGGAGCAAAAAAATATAAGACAGACAGAAAATATATTCCTACCACGTTAGAGGGAAATATTTTTATGCAGTTGAGTCGGGTCCACAATTACTGCGGTTTTAGTAAATTATGACAGATAAACAATCACACCTGTAATGAAATTTCCAAAAAATTTAAAAAATTATAACGTGAGGGTCAGAGACTCAGAAGTAATTAAGCACTTCTATTAATTTTGTTTTAACTCAAAAAATAATCATCCTCAGATTTTATTTGAGATGCTAATCCCATCACGTCACGTTGATATCCACTGTCTCATAGAAAATGGAAAGACCAGGAACCTAAATTAAGAAATTGAAAGTCTTCAGAACATTTTTATCCAGATTAATACTCTATCCCTAGTGAAACAAATCTTACAATTTTTTTATGACAACTGAAATCGATCAACTGGTGTCACTCTTTAACTAAAACGCGAAGTTAGTATTCGGTGCGTAGATGACAGGTAATTTCTCATTATGACCGTCCCACTAATAAATAGTTATCAAGTGATGTCATTAATCTACTCATATTATAAACCATGTATTAATGCTACATTGTCGGTTCATGAAATACCAACTATGTTCACAAACTCATATTATGATACATGGGTATTTTTTATTAGATCCATGACATATAAATTGGGTCATTCACTCATATTATAACATGTTAGATTGGTAACATCATGTGACGGTATGACTGTCACTCAAAATATTTCGTAGATGGCACGTTGGCATGTTTTTTTATTGAATAATGGTTTGCAATTCTACTACTAATAACATCAAGCTTTTTTGTATAAAAACTCACACTTACTAGCATACACAAACAGTTAAACTGAAGACAATATCGGTTATGATTACAAAAGAGACACTACACCTTGACCTTGTACAAGTGCGTAGTTATAGTGACCTTTGGTCGGACCAGGAAGATTGGTTTACCGCTATGCGATCTACAAAAAATCACACAGCTGCAGTCAAATAATCTATTTATTATATTTATATAGCAAGTTCAAGCCACACAACCAAAAACCAGTCATTCAACGCTCATCATTTTTCACGTTCATCAGAGATCTCAAATATCCCACATAGAATTGTTATGCAGCAGCAGACTTGGCTTCTCTTATCATCAAGTGATCACCAGCCGTCGATTTCATTGGAATTACGAGATGGTCCAACTCCATGGGAAGTTCAAGGCCTTCGCCAACAGCAGATGGCTGGTGTTTGTGTGTGCAATGTGGATCCAATCCTTTGCAGGAATAGGATACCTGTTTGGGAGCATATCCCCTGTGATCAAGTCCACCATGGGCTACAGCCAGAGACAGGTGGCGATTCTTGGAGTGGCCAAGGACTGGGGGGACGCTGTGGGATTTGTGGCTGGAAGCCTGTCTGAAATCTTGCCCACCTGGGGCATTTTGGTCATTGGAGCAGTCCTCAACTTTGTTGGATATGGCGTGCTCTGGCTAATAGTCTCTCAGAGATTGCCTGCTTTGCCTCTCTGGGTGGTGAGTTAATCTGTTCAACTTCAATCCAAAGTCTCACTCTCTTCATCAAAGTCTTCTTTTGGGATCTGGTACACAGATTTTATCATAGCTCCTCTCCATATTTTTTATAGGATTCCAGTTTTTATTTTTATGGTGGGTTTTAGATGTTCGGAATTGCTTCTGAAAGGGCTAAAAGTGCTTTTCTAGGAAGCACTGGGATTACTTCAAACGTGTTTCTAGTAATAGAACTTCTGACAAAAGCATTGGTTAGCATAAGTGATTCCTACAAAAACAGTCTTGAACTAGCCTGATATGGGATTTAGAAAGATATACATCGAAAAAATTTGTACTGGTAAATCAAATGACTGTAAAAGAGAAAGTAAGGAACGAGCCTGATATCGAAATGGGTGGGCTTGGTGTGTTTTGTTGTCTTGTAGACGTCTTTGTTGTGCTGTTGAAATTCATCCATTAAAATTTGCCATTTTTTATCACGAAAAAAAATAAAACAAAACTGAGCCTTGTGCATTCAATTGTAAAAAGAGTTGTTGTAGTCTTCTTAGTGTTGTTTTTTCTTTGCATAAACTGTCATACAGATGGTATTCGTGTCGAATCCGAATAGGGATTTCCAAACAGTTTAGAAATTCTTGTGCATTTTTGTTGTGAGCAGAATTGGTAACCTGGTTTTATTTTTCATTTTTCCTTCTGTGCAGCTCTGCATTTGTATATTTGTGGGAACAAACGGAGAGACGTTCTTCAACACTGCAGCATTGATATCATGTGTGCAGAACTTCCCCAAAAGCCGGGGTCCTATAGTCGGGATCCTAAAAGGCTACGCGGGTTTGAGTGGCGCGATAATCACTCAAATTTACGCTATGATCAACTCCCCGAATGAATCATCATTGCTTTTTATGATTGCAGTCGGTCCATCGATGGTTGTCATTGCTCTGATGTTCATTGTTAGGCCTGTGGGAGGCCACAAGCAAGTGAGGCCATCTGACAATTCAAGCTTCCTATTTACCTACAGCATTTGCCTTGTTCTGGCAGCTTATATGTTGGGAGTTTTGCTGCTTGAGGATTTGGTCAACATAAGTCAAACTTTGATCACATTGTTTGCAGTTATCTTGATCATTCTCATTCTGCTTCCAATCGCAATCCCCATCCTATTGGTTTTCTTCACCGAGCCAACACCTTCGCCGCAGGAGAGCCTTCTCCTCGAATCGCAGAGTCAAGAGGCTGGAAAATCTGAGGAGGACAAGAATGAGGTCCTTTTTAGTGAGATGGAGAGTGAGGTGGAGGATGAGAAGTCCCTGGGAGCTGATGCGCTTCCAGTGTTGGAAAGACAGAAAAGAATGGCTCAGCTGCAGGTTAAGCTGTTACAGGCAGCTGCAGACGGAGCAGTGAGGGTTAAGGGGCGAAAAGGCCCTCGTAGAGGAGAGAATTTCACCTTGATGCAGGCCTTGGTAAAGGCAGATTTTTGGCTCATAGTATTTTCCCTATTTCTGGCTGCTGGATCCGGCTTAACAATTATTGACAATTTAGGTCAGATAACTCAGTCACTTGGTTACAATGACTCGAGTATTTATGTTTCCATGATCAGCATTTGGAACTTTCTTGGACGCGTTGGGGGCGGTTACTTCTCTGAGATTATAGTAAGGTGACATAATTTAGAGCCATAAATTCAGTAATTTTTTCTTAAAGCACATTTCGCACGATGATTTACTAGTCCTAATATGCATGTTTGTTGTTTTACCAGAGATTACGCTTACCCTAGACCCGTGGCAATGGCGGTAGTTCAGGTCATCATGGCATTCGGGCTTTTCTACTATGCCATCGGATTGCCAGCGCAGATTTATGTGACAACTGTGCTGGTAGGACTTGGTTATGGTGCTCATTGGGCAATTTTGCCAGCTGCAGCCTCAGAGCTATTCGGGTTGAAGAGTTTCGGGGCCTTGTACAATTTTCTTACAATGGCAAATCCTGCTGGTTCTCTTATATTCTCAGAGGTGATTGCTAGTGGAATATACGACCACTACGCGAAGGAACAAGCCACGCTCAGGCACCAAGTTTCAGGTTCAATGCTCATAAAACCCCTCCGCGATGAGGACTCACTCTCTTGTGTTGGTACTATATGCTATTCCATCACTTGTGGAATACTCTCAGGACTCTGCATTGTTGCAGCTTTCTTAAGTTTAATCGTTGTTTATCGGACTAGGAGGGTTTATACACAGCTCTATGGATCGAGCGGTTGAGCTGCGAAAGCAAAAGGGCAACTGGATTCCTGCGGCGATCAGCACATTTCGTCTGAAAGGCCTTTCTTCCTTGTGAATCCAAGCCCTCTGTGGGGATTTTACTCCGAACATGAAACAAAATTCTTTTCTTCTTTCGTATACAACGGAAGAACAATTCGAAAGAATAGGAGCTAGCAGAAGCCATATTAGAGCTATATATTAATGCAGTTGAGTCCACAGGAACGGCAGTTTCAGTAAATTAGTGACAGATAAATAATCACTCTCAGATTTGTTTGGGATGCTAATTTCCAATAATTAACTAAATATCACGTTCATGTCTTATGATTCTTAACTATCAAGTAATTAACTTACTTAATCCACTGCCTCAAAGAACATGGAAAAAAAAATTTGCAATTAGATCTTCAAAACATTTTTATCGTGAGTAATACTCTATCCCTAGTGAAGCAAATCAGCTATTTTTTTTTATAGATGGCAAATTAATAACACCACTTGAAGGTGTGACGGTCTCGACCAAAATTTCTTATAGACGACACTTTAGCATGTTTCTTATGGAACAATGTAAAGTCTCAAATCAAAAACCAAACATAAATAAAATACAACATATATTAAGTGGTTTCCAATTCCATTACAATTTATATAAAGCCCTTTTTTAAAACACCTCACGCTTGCTAGCATGAACGGATAGTTAAGCTGAAGACAATATCGATATTATTAACATTGTTGATCCTCATGTTTTCAACATTGTGCCATTTTATGAAGAAAAAAAAACACCCCACACCCGCTAGCTAGCATGTACATATAATTAAGCTGAAGACAATATTGCGATAGTATAGTATGTTTGATCCTCATGTTTTGAGTGACCGTTGGTCAGACTAACATTATTTTACCTCCATGCGATCCAAACATATATCAAACAGCTATTGTCAAATTCATATTATATTCAAATCAAATCCACAAAACCGAAAAACCAATCATTCAAAACTCCTCACTTTCCACATTCATCAGAGATCTCAATTCCCCATAAAACCTGTTATGCAGTAGCAGGCTAATTAGCTTCCCTGATCATCTGAAATTACAAGATGGTCCAGCTCCATGGGAAGTTCAAAGCCTTCAGCAACAGCAGATGGCTGGTGTTTGTGTGTGCAATGTGGATCCAGTCCTCTGCAGGAATTGGGTACTTGTTTGGGAGCATATCACCTGTGATCAAGTCCACCATGAGATACAGCCGGAGACAGGTGGCAATCCTAGGAGTGGCCAAGGACTTGGGGGACTCTGTAGGGTTTGTGGCAGGAAGCCTGTCTGAAATATTTCCCACCTGGGGCCTTTTGGTAATTGGAGCAGCCTTCAACTTTGTTGGGTCTGGCTTGCTTTGGCTTATAGTCTCTCAGACTTTGCCTGCTTTCCCTCTTTGGGTGGTGAGTTTATTGCTTTCTGTAAACGTCTTTGATGTACTGTTAGATATATCTATTGAAATCTGTTATTTTGTTTACAAACGAAAAAAATATTCGAGTCATGTGCATTCAGTTGGGAAGAGTTGTTCTTTCTTAATGTTTTATTCTTTCTTGGCATGAACTGTCATACAGTTTCTATTGACTCAGATTTACGCAATGATCAACTCCCCGAATGAATCATCATTGATATTTATGATTGCAGTCGGTCCATCGATGGTTGTCATTGCTCTGATGTTCATTGTTAGGCCTGTGGGAGGTCACAGGCAAGTGAGGCCATCTCACAATTCAAGCTTCCTATTTACTTACACCGTTTGCCTTGTTCTGGCAGCTTATATGCTGGGAGTTTTGCTGCTTGAGGATTTGGTCAACATAAGTCAAACTTTGATCACACTGTTTGCAGTTATCTTAATCATTCCCATTCCGCTTCCAATTGTGATCCCCGTCATACTGGTTTTCTTTTCCGAGCCAACGCATTCGGTGCAGGAGAGCCTTCTCCTCGAATCGCGAGTCAAGAGGCTGGAAAATCTGAGCAGGACAAGACTCAGGTCATTTTTAGTGCGGTGGAGAGTGAGATGGAGGATGAGAAGTCCCTGGGAGCGGATTCGCTTCCAGCGTCTGAAAGACAGAAAAGAATTGCTCAGCTGCAGGCTAAGCTGCTCCACGCAGCTGCGGTCGGAGCAGAAAGAGTTAAGAGGCGAAAAGGCCCTCATAGAGGAGAGAGTTTTTGGCTCATATTTGTTTCCCTATTGCTGGCTGCTGGGTCTGGTTTGACAATTATTGACAATTTAGGTCAAATAACCGAGTCACTTGGGTACGATGATTCGAGTATTTATGTTTCCACGATCAGCATTTGGAACTTTCTTGGACGCGTTGGGGGCGATTACTTCTCTGAGATCATAGTAAGGTGACATAATTTAGAACCATAAATTTCAGTAATTTTTTCCTTTAACAGAATTCGCACGATGATTTACTGGTCCTAATGTGCGTGTTTGTTGTTTTGCCAGAGATTACGCTTACCCTAGACCCGTGGCCATGGCGGTAGTTCAGGTCATCATGGCACTCGGGCTTTTCTACTATGCCGTGGATTGCCAGGGCAGATTTATGTGACAACTGTGCTGGTAGGACTTGGTTATGGTGCTCACTGGTCAATTTTGCCAGCTGCAGCCTGAGAGCTATTCGGGTTAAAGAGTTTCGGGGCCTTGTACAATTTTCTTACAATGGCAAATCCTGCTGGTTCTCTTATATTCTCAGAAGTGATTGCCAGTGGAATATATGATCACTACGCAAAGGAACAAGCCGCGCTCTGACATCAAATTTCGGGTTCAATGCTCGTAAAACCCCTCCGGGATGATGACTCAATCGCTTGTGTTGGCACTGTATGCTATTCCATCACTTGTGGAATACTCTCAGGACTCAGCATTGTTGCAGCTTTCTCAAGTTTAATCGTTGTTTATCAGACCAGGAGGGTTTTTACGCAGCTCTATGGATCGAGCAGTTGAGCTGCGAAAGCAAAAGGGCAACTGGATTTTCTGCTACGATCAGCACATTGAGTCTGAAATGCCTTTCATCCTTATGAATCCAAGTTCTGATCTGAACATGAAATGGAATTCTTTTCTTTTTCGTGTTACAACGGAAGAACAATTCGAAAGATCTGCAGAATATTTCATCCGATTGATTACGGTAGGCGAGTGCAGTAGATTTTTTTTTCATGATTTGAGCTTAGACATTACAGTTCAATGAGAAATGAATAATGTTTCAACATCTTCTTGATATGTTATGGAAATCTTTTGTTACAACAACATTAATAGCTTCAAAAGGCTGAGATTTCTTGAGGCTCAAGGAAAGATACCTTGAAAGTGAAGCATCAAGCGGCCCAAAATCTAGACGGAGGCAAAAAAGCCCACTACGTTTGATGGGCTTTGTCTTTCACTCTTTTTGTTATAGTTTCAACTCTCTCGTACTGTCGAGATTATTAGCTCATATTAGCTCAAAATTATTGTAATTAATTTACATACATAGTACATACAAAAACAAGAAACATATCTAATTCTTTGGGAATGCCTAATTCGGTTAGTCTAATAAGGTAATTAGTTAACTCTCTTACATAATTTGGAAAGTTTTGTTGGGTCCACATCAGCATGAAATGGATTTTCTTGGTCAAAATAAAATCTACATAAATCCTTCATGTTATGGAAAGAAACTTAAATACATACATGCATATCTACCGAGAGAATCTGAGGTGGTATGCATTCGAGTATGTTTGTCACAGATGAAAAAAAAGAAATACAAGGAATTTAATATCCATTAAATATTTTTCAAAAAGTATCCATGTTTGGAGGATTGGATAATGAATTTCAAATCCATGAGTAATAAAACAAAATCTACCCATGACTTGAACAATAAAAGTAAAATTGGAGGATAAGATAATGTATTTTAACTTTTCATTGTATTTACTTACAAACTAAGTGATGTGATAATTAGGTTTTAATTCCACTCAAATGCATCGATATAAAGAATGATACTCGTGTGACATTCATTTAACGCTAACGTTGTTATATGTGGTACTGTGAAATTAGTTACGGCGAATCTTTGAGCGCTTCTTTCAAATAGATACGCTCATATAACTTGTACAACAATTTAAAAATGTGACCGAAAGGGACAGTACGTAATAATAACATCAAAGAAAATAAAATAAACTCAGACAAAACATATGGTAAAACAAGAATTAAATGTTGGTTTCCTTGTATTCCTAATTAAAATTTCCACATTAGGCAAAAATAAATATGGCAATATAGGAAAGTGACAACCATGCAAACCAAAATCAAAGTTAGGCTAAAATGCAGCAATAGTCCCTATATTTTTTTGAGATTTCACTTTTGTCATTGCTGAATCTTTGTTTCACTTTCTACAAGGACAAAAGTGAAATCTCATATAAACTAGGACCATTGCTGCAAATTGGCACAAAATTTAACCATGATCAAGGTTTTCAATTGCCAAGTGGCATGATTTACAAAAATTGAAATTGCAGCGATGATCTCTATAGTTTATCCGAGATTTCACTTTCGCCAATGTAGATTTCTTTGTTCACTTTGTAAAAATGAAATCTCGGGAACTACAAGGACCGTCGTTGCAATTTCACCAAAAATTTAACCATGGCTAGGATTTTAACCATAGGCCAACAAATGGTTAGGTGGCATCATTTTACAAAAGCCGATGCTACCTATATATATGTGTGTCTGGATATATAAAAAATTGTACATGCAAAATCTCCTCAGCTATTGAAAGAATTTCACCAAAAAAAAAAAATTGGGATTGTTTAAACTTTGATCAGGGCAAACAGAGGGCGAGCATAAGAATTTTGTGGAGAATTCATCAATGGCGTCTCTGCGATAAAAAAATTGAAATGGGTAAATTTCATTTCTCTTATATATATCTGTTTCTATATGGTTTCACCGTGGCATGTATGGAAAATTATTTTTCTTTTGCCGTTTCTTGTCATAAATTCTCAGTAATGCTAGTAAATTTCTAGGGTTTTAGCCAAAGCTACTGAAATTGGGCAGGTTGAATGTGTAATTTGAACTCTTATTGGCAGCTATTTGGATTGTTTGCATGTCTGTTTGTCTGTGTGGGTTTTGCATATTTCATCATATATCCTCAAATTTTAGTAAATTTGGGAACTGGATATTTGGTTTTTGTTGTTAATTTTTCAAATTTGGAGCTTGGTTTTTCTGTTTGGTTTGGATTTTTTATTCATTTGAAGTGTTTGATACCTGAGATTTTACTTCTAAGAGAAATTCTCATTTGGTTTTGTGATGAATTGTGGGAAACGAAAGCTTCGAATTCAGATATATACATACACCTGTGATCTATCATTAGGTTTACCAGTGTTTCGTGGGAGCGAAATAGACCGTTGGGATTTCATTTTACTGCCTCTTTTTGATTGGGATCATGGTTTTTCTGATTAGTGGCTGAATGTGAAATGTGTGTGGCATTGCAATCATATGATCATCAATGTGCTTTTGTTAATTCAACCTGTGTTTATTTGGAACTTCAGTGCTTTAACTTGTTGAGTTTTGTGGATACGTGATTTCCCGCGTATTTTGTTTGATTGTTGAATTGAGTATTCTAGATTAGGAGGTGTCAAAGATTCGGTAACTGATATATATTAGCGAGATTCGGTAACTGAATGTGGAATGTGTGTGGCATTGCAGTCATATGATCAATTCAACCTGTGTTTATTTGGTAGTTCAGTGCTTTAACTTTGTTGAATTTCGTGGATACGTGATTTCCCTTTGTATTTTGTTTGATCGTTGAATTGAGTTTTCTATATTAGGAGGTGTTAAAGATTGTTAACTGATATATCTTAGGAAGATTCGGTAACTGAATGTGGAATGTGTGGCATTGCAGTCATAATATCCTTACTGTACTTTTGTTAATTCAACCTGTGTTTATTTGGAAGTTCAGTGCTTTAACTTGTTGAATTTTGTGGATACGTGATTTCCGCGTATTTTGTTTGATCGTTGAATTGAGTATTCTAGATTAGGAGGAGTGTCAAAAGATTGTTAACTGATATATATTAGGAAGATTCGGTAACTGAATGTGGAATGTGTGTGTAGCATTGCAGTCAAATGATCAATTCAACCTGTGTTTATTTGGTAGTTCAGTGCTTTAACTTGTTGAATTTCGTGGATACACATGATTTTCCAGCGTATTTTTGTTTGATCAATGAATTGAGTATTATATTAGGAGGTGTTAAAGATTCGGTAACTGATATATCTTAGGAAGATTCGGTAACTGAATGTGGAATGTGTGTGTATTGCAGTCACATAATCCCTTACTGTACTTTGTTAATTCAACCTGTGTTTATTTGGAGAGTTCAGTTCTTTAGCTAGCCCAGATTTATGGATATGTGATTTCCCGCGTATTTTGTTTGATCGTTGAATTGAGTATTCTAGATTAGGAGGTGTCAAAGATTGTTAACTGATATATATTAGGAAGATTCGGTAACTGAATGTGGAATGTGTGTGGCATTGCAGTCATATAATCCTTACTGTACTTTTGTTAATTCAACTGTGTTTATTTGGAAGTTCAGTGCTTTAACTTGTTGAATTTTGTGGCTACGTGATTTCCTGCGTAATTTTTTTTATCATTGAATTTAGTATTCTAGATTAGGAGGTGTTAAAGATTCAGTAACTGATATATCTGAGAAGCATTCATTAGCTCTCTTTTTTCTATGTTTGTAGTCATTGTGTTTGATTAATCACGGCCGTATTACTCGGGATAATCTTTGCATCTTTATTTAATATCTGAGATAAATTCGTTTCCTTATTGTGGTTTTTCTGTTTTCCAATCTCAGCTGCGACAATGAGAAGTAACTTCTTAATGATGCGCGAAAATATCGGGTGTTAGATAAGAACAATATCCGAGTTGATTCTTATTTCGCAACGTGGCAGTCTCAATAAAAAAAAGTACCAAAGGAAATAACGTGGGCAAATACAGAGAGTCACCAACATCGTGAAAATGGAATGTAATAAAGACGAGGCCCTCAAGGCGAAAGAGGTTGCAGAGTTGAAGGTTACAGAGCGTGACTTCTCTGGGGCTCTAAGATTTGCTTTAAAGGCCCGGACCTTGTATCCCGAGCTTGATGGTCTTCTTCAACTTTTGACAACTCTTTATGTTCACACCTCTGCTCAGAAGGGAACAAATGGGGAGATCGATTACTACAAGGTCCTCCATGTGGATCCATTGGCTGACAAGGACACAATCCGAAAGCAATACAAGAGACTGGCTCTCTCTCTTCACCCAGATAAAAATAAATCTGTAGGTGCAGACGGTGCTTTCCAAATTGTTAGTGAAGCCTGGGCTTTGTTGTCTGATAAGGACCAGAGGTTTCTTTATGACCAGAGGCGGAGCTTAAGCTACATGCTTGAAAGAGTTCCAGATTGCAAATCATCCGCAGCAATGAGTCAGAATGGTTTTCATACCTTCTCCAACTATAATCAGTCAAACGGAAGGGATCAGTGGAGTGCTACTTATACCGATCCTGTTACTGCAATGAGTTGGAATGGTTTCCATACCTTCCACTATAATCATTCAAACGGAAGGGATCAGAGGAGTGCTACTCATACTGAGCCTTTCAGAGCAACAAGTCAGAATGGTTTCTATACCGCCTCCAACTATAATCATTCAAACAGAAGGGATCAGAGGAGTGCTACTCGTACCTGAGCCTATTAGAGCAACAAGTCAGAATGGTTTCAATACCTCACTCAACTATAATCATTCAAACGGAAGGGATCGAAGTGCTACTCCTGCCGAGCCTACTACACCAATTTGTCAGGAGAATGGTTTCCATACCTCCTCTAACTATAATCATTCAAACAGAAGGGATCAGAGGAGTGCTACTCGTACTGAGCCTATTAGAGGCAACAAGTCAGAATGGTTCAATACCTCCTCCAACTATAATCATTCAAACAGAGGATCAGAGTGCTACTCCTGCCCAGGCCTACTACTCAATTTGTCAGAATGGTTTCCCTTACCTCCTCCTAACTACAATCATTCAAACAGAAGGGATCAGAGGAGTGCTACTCCCTACCGAGCCTACTACATAATTTGTCAGAATGGTTTCCATACCTCCTCTAACTACAATCATTCAAACAGAAGGAATCAGAGGAGTGCTACTCGTACCAAGCCTATTAGACGTCCTTCTCCACCGAAACATACATTTTGGACAGTGTGCAGTAGTTGCAAGATGCAATTTGAGTATCTTAGGACTTATCTGAACCAATACCTGCTGTGTCACAACTGCCGTCAGCGCTTTTTAGCTTCTGAGACACCAGCCCCAAAAATACCCAATGGTACATCCACTTCATGGATTTCCTACTTTCAGCGAAAGGGTTCTAGGCAGCACAAGAGGACCAAGAATACATGTGCTCCAGGAAGTTCACAGACTGCTACCATAAATGTGGGATTAGCAGGAAATTCTGGAGTTGACACATCAACAAAAAATTTTGTGGCAGGCAAACCGGCAAGTTTTGAAAGTGGGCAATTACCAGGTTCCTGTGCTGGTCAAACTGCAAGTGACGTTTGCCCAGGATTTGGGGAATCGAAGAGAGGGCATGAAGAGGCGTTTCTAAATAAGGAGGCGCATAAGGGGAATCTTGATGCTTTTAAGAAAACAGATGCTGCCTTAGCGTCTGGGTCTCGTGGCGCTGGTTCCAGTTCACCCAACAAAGAGAGGCCTAAAAAGAAAAGGCATCTGAGTGGGCAAGAGATGGGAACTCAAATGGGAATGGAAAATGAAGGAGTTGCTATGAAAAGTGTATTCGGACCACAAGAAGAAAGTGTGTTGATGGGAATGGTTAAGAAAGAAATTTTCCATAAGCTTAAAGTGTGGAAGGAGGCTGCTGCGTCGAAGACTTCATTTACACCAAAAACGGCAAATAATAACCAGGTGAAAGAGAAGCAAAAGGAAGAAGCTGGTCTGCGTGGTGTAAAAACTAGTGGTACAGGATGTAGGCCATTTGTAAATCCCAAGAAGTCTTCCCTTGCCAATTCTCATGTTGACGCTGATGTCGAGGAAGGTAATACAGTGGCAATGACTGTTCCAGACCCTGATTTTCATGATTTCGACAATGATCGTACAGAAAAGTCATTTGGTAGCAACCAGGTTTGGGCTGTCTACGATGAAGATGATGGCATGCCCCGTTATTATGCTATGGTTCACAGTGTGATATCTTTGAAACCATTCAAACTTAGCATGAGTTGGCTAAACTCAAAAAGCAACAACGAAATTGCTCCACTGGATTGGATTGCTTGTGGTTTTTCTAAGACTAGCGGGGAACTTCGGAAAGGGAAGCATGTAATCTACGACCATCTTCCTTCTTTTTCACACAAGCTGGTTAGGTGGACAAAAGGCAAAAGAGGAGCTGTCTGCATTTATCCATCAAAAGGAGAAGTGTGGGCATTATTTAGGAACTGGTCCTCCGTTTGGAACGAACATACCCCAGATGACGTTATTCACAAATATGATATGGTGCAAGTGCTTGAAGATTACAATGAGGAACAAGGCGTGCAAATTGTCCCGCTGGCTAAAGCAGCTGGTTTCAAAACAGTGTTCCGCCAACATTCGGACCAAAGTAAAATCATGACAATTCCAAGGGAAGAACTCTTTCGTTTCTCTCACCAGGTCCCTTCTATCACACTCACCGGTCATGAAGGTCACAATGCTCCGAAAGGATGCTTGGAGCTTGATCCTGCGGCCACTCCTTTGGAACTGCTCCAGGTGGAATCAGAAGAACATGAGGATGGCATGGAGGTGACAGGTGAAGGATGTAATGGTGAAGATCCGGTGGGATTGTCGAAAAGCACCAAGGAAGAGGCTCTGGTGGAGAATACCAAAGTAACTACAGAAACGGGCTTGATAGAAGAGGCTGAGAAAAAAGATTTGGCAGACATGATGAAGAAGGAGAAGGAACCCCAAGGGCCAAAGTTGCTAGTGTATAGTCGGAGGCGTTTCAGGAAAGACAAAAAGAAGGGTGCTGACTGCTAAGTGGTTGGTTGCAGCTTTAGTGGACTGGTCGTTAACAGAAGTAGAAGGCTTACAATCTCGTATCCACCCGTAGCACTGAAAGTTCATTCCCTTTTCCTGCATCTTCTTCTCCAATTAGGCCGGGCAGTCATCATGAGTCGCAGGAGTAAGGTATAGCGGTTTTGGTTCTCTTATCTTTACATTGATGGATCCACAGTTTTGTCCGAAGGCGTGCAAATGCCCTTGAGACTAGTTTCCGTTGCATTTTCAATTCGAACCACAGTTTAGGAGCTTTTATTTTCGAAGTTTTAATACCCGGGGGAGGACCTTTTTTTGTTGTTCTTGTTGCAGCTGGTCGAAAATGCAGACCTAGGAGCTGCTAGATCTTTTTATTTGTATACCGAAAAATGCCTGATAGGGTTTGTTTTCTGTGTTATATCAAACTTGGATAAACTCTTCAGCCAAAGAGGAAAGAGTAAACTGAATGAAATTTTCAAGTTTTTAGTTCCTTATTAGATTTGCTCTTCATTGCTATTCCAATGTATTTCACATTCACTTTTCACAGATTTTGAAACCGAATCGTCGTCTTTGTCTTGTAAATGTTTTACCCATTTCTTATTTTTTGAAGAAAAAAAATTTGCTAAGATTGGAGGGATAATGGTAAAAGTCCTTGTGTTTTACAAAGAGAATGGTAAGATTGCAGGATTAACGGTAAAAATCCTTGTGTTTTTCACTTCTTGCATTTTGCTTGTACTATCCATAGCTTTGAGTAAACAAATGGTACTAAAACTGACTGAGTTACAAAAATGTTCCCACGTGAAAGAAATAAAAAATAATCTTTGGTAGTTAAAAAGAAAAGGCAAATGTAAAATTAAGAAGAAACTTCAATAGGCAGCTCTCACACTAAATGAGATCAATATATACGACGAGTGACAGAGAATTTCAGTAGAATAGTTGTTACACTAGGTGAGACATTAAATATTTTGTTTATGTGAAAAGGGCGCTACAAATGACGTGATCTGAGTGCCCATGTTACAGAAATGAGCTGACCGTGTTAGAATAAAGCAGTGCATGAAAACTGGAGACGACATTCTAATTCCTGCTATATTATAGTACGCAGCATTGTTTGTTTTAAATTAATATTGGTGTATATAAAGTAGGGGACAGTAGGCATCAGTCAACTACAAACTGTTTGCTTTTGCTCATTGACTTATGAATCTATTTTTTAATAGCCGACAGGCCTAAGTGTGCACTTCTGTTTCGATATATCCAATTTGTTAAAAGAAGGGAATTAGTTTTTTAACAATAAAAAGACAGAAGGAATCACGTTTTTCAATTTAAAAAAAATGTTAGACATGTGAATATATCTAATTTGTGAAATTAGAATTGGAATTTACATACATACACTCATATCAGGAACTGGCTACAGTGCTCACAAGCATTGAATGCTCACACTGATCTCACCCTCCTTTCCCCCCTCTCTCCTCTCTCCTCCCTCATTTTAATGGTGAAATCGGTGTAAGCATTCAATGCTTGCAAGCATTGTAGCCTACTCCCTCATATCATCACTTTTGCCTAATGAAAGCAAGAGAGAGAGAGATTGATGCATATTTTGAACTATTAACAACAAAAGAAGTGATTTTTGCAGTCTTATTTTTTTTCCTTAGCACACTTCTCTTCATTTTTCAATTTTTGAAGTGACTAAATAAATAAAAAATCAACAAACATAAATACACATAAATGTGTAGAAATAGAAAACTGAGTGTCTGAAAACTATTTTCAAATAACAATTCTTCTATGTTGTATTTTCTCAAGATTCTGGTGTATAAGACTATTTTGAACAAGACATTTGTATAAAATATTTTTTCTTTTTCTCTAGTTAATACGAAACTCGAACGAATTGGCGCGAGTGTGTTCGCCTCTTACGATAATGGTATGGATCCTACAAAGTCTCAATGAAAATGAAACTTGTACGTGAACGGGCGTGATGAGTTAGATTCTCAAAATAGTATTATAAAATATTCATTCCAAATATGTATACCTTGTAACATGTAGGTTTTCGGAAAGTTATATAAAAAAAAAACTCCATCTAGGTTAACATGTTATAAAAATTAAGTATATGAATTAGTTAATAATTGATTACTAATCATTTTATGCATCTCTATTATACTTAAGAGAAGGCTCTTCGTCAATTACTTTTTTTTTGGTAAACAAATGGGGCTAAACGCTCAACAAAGAGAAATTAAAGCAAAAAATCACGAGGTCTAGAGATCCCAGCAGCGTTCGACAATAAGAGATGTCGACAAGAGGCAGAAGCTTGATCGAAATAAATTGGACCAAGAGAATACTTTTGATAATGTTTCAACTATCCTTTAGTTATATTTATATAAAATAAAATAATTTAATATAATAAAAGCAAAACAATGATAAAACATTCATTTTATTTTTTATCGAACGATATACTTACACTAAAAGTGAAAGATAAATTAATATTAAACTCATCATTTATGAGGTCGAATTTAAAATCTCTTACTTACAAATGAGGAGAAATACTAATAAATCGTAATGTTGGTGCAATGATAAACACTCACTTAAGTTATAAGAAAAACACCCTCCATATTTATATCTTCCTACTTCATTTCCTATCTTTTTCTCTACTTTTCTAGTAATAATTATCTCAATTACATAGTAATTTTGTTTGATAACTATGCTTAAAGAAATTTCTAGTATCGATAAAGTGAACTTTTTATTTCTTAAAAAATTGAACTAAAGGAATTAATAAAACCTTTTTATTTGATTTTAAATATTTAAGTTAATTTTCATGAAAAAAAAAAACCCTTAAGTGGTACATGCCTATTGGAAGACAAGAAAGCCCCCCAATGAAAGAGCATCTGCAAGGCTGTACTGTATTATACCCCATCCTCTCTCTCTCTCTCTCTCTCCTCATATCCATCTCCAACCCTTGAAATCCTCAAATCCCCACCACAAAAATCCCCCAAAATCAAATCTCAATCCCACCCCTTCTGATCAAATCGAACCCTTCATCTTCCCCCCCCTCACCCCCCAAAAAAAAAACCCACCATTTGGCTCCTCCCCATCACACCGATGGACCCCAACCCCAACACCACCACCGCCGCCGCCGCCCCCACCCAGCCGCAACCGCAAGCCCAATCCTCCCCCCACCCAGCAACCCAATCCTCAGTCCCCGCCCCCCCATTCCACCACCTCCTCCAGCAGCAGCAGCAGCAGCTCCAGATGTTCTGGACCTACCAGCGCCACGAGATTGAGAGCGTCAACGACTTCAAGAACCACCAGCTGCCGCTCGCTCGCATCAAGAAGATCATGAAGGCCGACGAGGACGTCCGCATGATCTCCGCCGAGGCCCCCGTCCTCTTCGCCAAGGCCTGCGAGCTCTTCATCCTCGAGCTTACCATCCGCTCCTGGCTCCACGCCGAGGAGAACAAGCGCCGCACCCTCCAGAAAAACGACATTGCGGCCGCCATTACCCGCACCGACATATTCGATTTCTTGGTGGATATTGTGCCCCGCGACGAGATCAAGGAGGAGGCGGTGGGGCTCGGAGCGATGGTCGGAGCGACGGCGAGTGGGGTGCCATACTACTATCCGCCGATGGGCCAGCCGGCTGGTGGCCCCGGGGGGATGATGATAGGGAGGCCTGCGGTTGACCCCACTGGGGTTTACGGCGTGCAGCCTCCTTCTCAAGCTTGGCAGTCGGTGTGGCAGACTGCGGCGGATGATGGGTCGTACGGGAGTGGAGGGAGCAGTGGGCAGGCCAACCTCGACGGTCAAAGGTAATGTGTATCGTATGTATCTATCGACATGTGGCTTCTTTTCGGATAATTTGATGATTCTTGATGTGGGAATTGTACTATTGAGTAATTGGGTTTGTGACAATTTCATGGATTCTATGATAAATTTAGCTTCTTTTCGGTTATGTTCTGTATTCGGTAGCGTGATTTAGGCGAAATGTGCAGCTTAATTTCTGATGTTTGAAATGGTTTCTTTGTGCGTGTCTTCTGCTTCAAATAGGAGTTACGGAATTTGTTTGAAGGAGCTAAATTTTATAGGTTTCGAGGCATAACTTTCTTTATTCCAAGAGAAGCATTTTGAGTGTTGTGTGATTCGGACTTTTGAGTTTGCAAAGTTTATATTATCTGTTCTCTTGCACCCGCGTGCTTACGATATTTCATTGCTCATTAAGAAAATGGAAATCTTGGATGAAATGGATTTTGGTTTAGGTGGGGGAAATTTTATTTATTAGAGTATCAAAGTTGACCCAACATGAAACATGAGACCGCCATTTGCATCCAACTCTTCCAAGTAGTGTTTCTGTGGGTATTGGTTGCTATGGTGTTATGTACTCAACTTCAATGGCTTGATGGTTTATGGATATGCTTATTTGGGGAAAAGAGGTTGAGGAGAATAAGTAAAAGTATTAGCAAGATAAAGATGTTCCCTTTACTTATGGTATAGTGATGATTCCGCGGGGTCTCCTTGAAGGAAAAGAAAAAAAAAAGACTGAAAGATCTTGCATGATATGTAGTTATTATCGGATGCCCTATAAGTGGTGATTGGTCAAATTCCTTATAAGTTTCACCTTCTATGTAATAGTGGGGAAGAGTGGTCTTGGACCCGTTGCAGTAGTCTATAATACTATCCTATGGTCTTCTTTGTAGAATTGCTTTTATGTTTTCTGTTTCTCGAATCAACTTAAATGATGGGTACTTGCCATCCCCTAAAAAACCGAAACTAAGCCGTTTTGGTCTCTATTGACGGATTTGTTTTATCTTCTGAATGGAGTGTCTTGTGGCAAATGATTAAAGTACAAGGTTTGCATTTTCTTTGTCATCACTTTGCTGAACTCAGTACGGACTGTAAAATACAAACCTTAGTGATCATGCATTAAAACGCTTGCATTTCAAGGTGATGGTTCAAAATGCTTGTTGAGTTAAATGTCGGTTTTAATTCCTTCTGGGATTTTGATCTAAAAAAATTCTTAGCTGTACCGTATAAACGCTGGATGCTGCAAACTACTCATTTTGTGAAGGGAGTTTAGTTCCTTAGGCGCATCAGTAAAGGTGGCCTTACTGATTGACTGTATAATTTGTGATCATTGAACTTTTAGCAGTATGCCTAAGTCGTAGCACAAAACTTTCCAACTCTAAGCGACTACTAATACCAGCTTTTTTCAATTTCCCTATGCAGTTAAAGAGACTAATTTGCTGATGATTTGCTGCGTAGCGGGCACGGAGGAACGATATTGAGCTTTGGCAGATGAGTTTTGAATTGCTGAATTAATTTTTTTTTTCCTTATGAGGATGACTTAGACCTATTGATTCAGAGCAGTTGGAAAATCGCTGCTGTGTTTAATATTGAATGTGCAGTCTTTTAATTTAGGCTATCTTATCTTGTTGCTAACTGGAATGATTGTGGGTCATTTCATATTAATCAAACCTCGTAGATTTTAGCATGTTTTGTGATCTCTCTCTCTCTCTCTCTCTCTCTCTCTCTCTCTCTGGCTGCATATGGTTCTGAAACGTCTTATCTTGATTGCCTAATGCTGACAAATCACAGTTTGAAATATATTTGCAAGTCACTTGTATATATGTCAATTTGTGATTTACACCCAGAAAAAGGACTTTGAAGTGTAAGGAGCCAATTGTCGGCCCTAAATCAAGGCCTTGCGTTATAGTACACATGGGACAATTTAATTTCTTGTTATTTCTACAAGGAATATTTTATTTGAACTCGCGTTTTGGCTTTTACACTCAACTTAAAATGTTATTGTGAATTGTCTTTTCTACCCAATTGTACAATTACCGTTAAGGATAATTTGTCAATACATTCTACATCTAACCTCGTTTATATGTTGCCACTGGAAAAGCCAATAACCTCTATAGATTAAGCAATAATGATAAATTCATCTCAATGAACGAGTGAGCCCGCGTGTTTATTAATATAGCATTACATAACAAAATTCTATGGTGCTTCGGGAGTATAGGATACTCTGAGTTTTTTAACTATAAATTTTAATTTATTTTAATAAAAAATCCTGGAATATCGAATACTTCAGAGTACCATAGAAATTCCCTTGCATCTAGTATACAGATTACATGTATCCATGGCAAGGATAACACCTAATGGACTTTATCAATGAGTAGTTGTGTTGGAAGGCACAAATTCGTAAGAAAAATGATAAACACACATTTTTTAGCCTCATACGCATTCATGTTTAATTTCAGCCATTTGATTTATTCAATTCGATTGTTAAAAATAAAGAGAGATGTACGAGAAGCTAGTGAGAGTCACTTCCCATTTGTAAAGCAATAAGGCGGAGAAACCATGTCATCATTATTAGTACCTGAGGTCTTTGACTATTCAATCTTAGTGCTAGAAACAAGAGAATGTGTGCATAAGAGGAAAAGAATTATACGAAAATCACTTCCCGACTCTTTTAAGACAAAAATTGATGCCAAGGACTCGAGCAAATCATTTGTCATGCCAAAAACTTTTGGAAGTGATATCGCGGCACACTTTTTTTTTCTCATTATACACACCCATATTTATTTCCATCTTTATATTTTTCTTTTGATTTCTTCAATCCGAATGTCAGAAATGAACATGAGTGTGCCAGGGAAGGAAAAAGAGTGCGTGAAATTCACTTCCTAAAACGTTTACATCAATGCCTACAAGCCATCAAAATCAGTAATCACCAGTCATATTATTAACTAACAAATGGTGGACAAAAAGTCCATACTATTAAAAGCTTGAAAGTTGCCCAGCAACTACTCACTAGTAGAAAATTAGAAATTGCTGTTGTTATTCTTTTTCAGAGGTAAACAAAAAGCAATTGGATCTCAAAACGCAGCGTTGCATTATGCAACAACCCATCACCTGAATAATAATAAAAAAGAAAAGAAACCCTTTAAACCGAAGCAAAAACCTTTCCTTGTTCCCCACTCAATCAGCCAGCCAGCCAGCCGCCACGTGGTCTATAAGCATAACAGCTTCAACCATCTAATGCCCCACCACCAGACATCTCCCTCTACAAGGAGGTTGTGATAGCGGCTGCGGAGGAGCTGAAAGCAAAGAGAAACACGAAAAACATGCCCCCGGAACTGGAAGTGCCTCATTTTCGCTCTTTCGTAACTCCTCTGGTTCGGTTCTCTTCTCCCGGCTCACCAGAAGCACAAGAGAACCAGCTTCATAGCCACAAGCAATCGAGAGGGTCTAAAGCTATGAACTTTTCCAGAACCAAACTCATCCCTTTCCTTGTTTTGATCCTTTCCATCGTTTCGGTGCTCAGACTTGTTAGAATTGCAGTAACTACATCTTCTCCTCCTCCTACTCTGGGAAAGACATGCTCTTTCCCTTCCACATGCACTAAGTTTCCGGCGGAAACAAACGCCTCTGCCAAAACCACCGGCCTCGGGAAAAAGGAATACCAACTGCTGTCGAATCTCATTTCACAGAAAGCTCCCTGCAACCTCCTCATATTCGGGCTTGAACCTCAGTACGTATCTCTGTCATCAATCAATGCAGGCGGCATCACCGTCTTTCTAGAGGATGATCAAAACAAGATGAGCGCACTGAAACCAAATTCCAACACCACCAGAGTCTACAAGGTGGACTACCAGACACCTGCAAAAGAGGCTTACAAGCTGCTCAAGCATGCAAGGGAAAACCCAGATTGCGCACCAGCCTCAAAACTGCTTCAACAATCAAAATGTCAACTTGCATTGAAAAACTTACCGCAAGAAGTTTACGAGCTTAAATGGGATGTGGTGGTGGTGGATGGACCGAGCGGGAACGCACCAGAGGAACCGGGTAGGATGTCAGCAATCTATTCTGCTAGTATGATGGCAAGAAATGCGAACATTACGCATGTGGTAGTGCATGACGTAGATCGAATGATTGAGAAGTGGTTTTCCTGGGAGTTTCTGTGTGATGAGAACTTAGTTTCTTCCAAAGGGAGATTATGGAACTTTAGGATCACAGGCCGATTAAATTCTACAAATTTTTGCCCTGCCAAAGCGATTACGATAGAGTAACACAATAGCTTAATTCATTATTTTGTCACCCTGAGGTGGAAGTACAAAGAACAAGCTCCTTTGATTATTGAGCTTTTCCAATAGAGCAGTGGTAAAATGTAGGAAAATCCGACACCAAGGCAGTTCTTCGTGAACCAGCTTGGCATCGAAGATAGAAAGACAGTTATTTCAAGCTGTGAGATTTCAGTCATAAACAGAGTAGGAGCTCTTTTTATTTTCTTTGTAAATAAGAATCACTATTTGTGTGCAAGTCTCTGTGTGTATGACGGGAATGCCAAAACGTACAGATGATAAAATCTGCAGTTCCAGTTCAGAGCCTGCGGGCTCTAATATCCAGTGCCTAACGATGTCAATTCTACTAGTGATGCTGTTTCAACATGAACTAATTAAAGATGAATCTACACAAGTAAACATTGATGTCACCAAACAAAATATCGGTCTCATTTGCAACATGCATAAGATCTGAGGCAAAAGTTTCATTGACTATATTTGATCGGGAAAAATTCAAGTTTGATACATTTGAGTGCCATAGTCGTTTGAACTTACAGCTCTATTTTGTACAGTAGCCTAATAATCAAATTCAGGCTGAATTTCACAAGTGTGCTGCCTGCCTGCCCTCATACTTCCAGCTCCATTTGACAAGATCTACACCCCCAAACTCACGGGAAAAAGTAGAGAACGTGCACATTGATTCTTATTCACTCGCATCAGTTCTCTGCATGAAGAAGGAAACAAAATAAGTGATTAAGGCGTTGGTAATTCTTGAAGAGTGTGTGTTGTGTTGTGTCTGCCTAAATTTCATGAACTTTACTAACAAAAACACTAAAATGAAAGCCTCCGGTCAGTTCTCTGCATGGTCTGGACTGTGATAAGTTCAGAAATCTATAATCCCAAAGAAATGAAATAAAAGCCACTAAACTAATCCCTTTGGAGATCAAATCGTAGAAACTTCTTTTTTGGTACTGGGCCAAACATCTCATCCTCATAATCATGAGGTGGAAAGTGGGTTTAAGTATGTGCATGAGTCAATATGCTCAGCCAAAATGGGGGATGGGGGGTACTTCTAAGAAAATCTACTAAAACGGAAAAAACTAGCTTTAAAAATCTTGAATTCCACAACAAACTTACATGCTAAGATGGAACATGGAACTCACCATTCGTTTGCTGACGTAAGGCTGTATCTTAATTGGCATATCTGACTGACTTTCAACCTTAGATAATTTTTGTTTCTCCAACTCAAATTCTTTTCTGGACTCTTTTCGGCTACCGGACTGCCAAACTCTACCAAAATTAGGGAGCCAATTGGTATCACAGTCACTCATGACAATGTCCCCTCTTTTCTCCATCTCCATCTCCCTCTTTCTCCTTTCTGCCCAAGCTGCTCCGACACGGTTTGGGTTCAATTTCTTCGACTTCCCCGACTTATTTGACGGGGAGACAAGGCTACCTGAAATTGGTTTCAGTGGAACACTAAACTGAATTTCTTCATCTGCTTGAAGCCAAGGAGGAGGTGCCCCAGTATGCACATTTCCACTAGCCTCTTTAGGACCCATGGATGATATTTGAGTGAGATTCTGAAAACCTGAAGAGAAATCTTAAATGACTATCCACAGCTATCACACATAGAACATAACTATATCAACCTCCTGTGATGAGCCATCCAGATTCCAGACAGATTTATATAAGTTTTGCTACAATTCCTAAGAACTGATGGCTCATTGCTCAAGTTATGCATACATTGTGCATCATGATGATCAGCCGAACAGAAGCAGAGAAAATACGAACATAAAAAAATCAAAAATCAAAGGTTGATACCTGGAGAACTGCTCTGCCCTTTTGTCATTCTTTCATGCTGAGACCCCTCTCTCATCTACACCAAAAGTATTACATGTTTTCCGATTTTATAGCCGTTCATTTAAATACAACCACAAGAGACAGATGCTTTTAGTGAAGAGTGTGGATGATCAAACTTACCCTTTCATTACTGAAGTAACCATCAGCTGAGAATTTTCTACCATTAGAAACCAAAGATTGTTGGGTACTCCTGCTAACTGAGTCACGAAGTAAGCACACAGCAGAGAGCATAAAACATGCATAAGCCTTTTAATTATACGGGAGGAACTTCTATTAAATACAAACCAAATGGATACTAAATAAGATTTCAACATCATATAAATAGAACACGCATACCTGTTAAACCGTTTGAATTTATGGAATTTGTACCAGAACATGTTCCCCCATGATAAGAAGAGGTAGCAACATCTTGCGGAAAGCAGCCAACATCTGTAACTTGAGGGAGTCCTGAATGGGATACCTGATACTCATTTGTATGATATAGTAAAGGCATAACACCATTTGAAAAACTTGGATTACTATTATTTTCAAAAGTATCTAAAATTCCATATTTCAGTTCAGTATGGATATCATTCGAAGGTCCAAACGTCGGTCCTCGAAAGCCTTCACCACATGGCGCAGCTTCAAGCTTCAATGAATTACACTTCTTCTCCCACTGCAGACACAAAATAATCACCGCTCGTTAATGACTTGCCTCTAAAATTGACTAGAGGTCGCTATTCTAGTATCTTTTCTTAACAAATCACATCAATGATGATTGAAACTGAAAGCATATATATACCTTAGCAAGTTCATCTTTCGAAATTCTAAATGTATCCACGCGGTCCATTCCTCCACCATATTTCCACAAGAAATGCTTCAAATTCTTCAGGTGTTCCACGCTCGCAAGGTGATTAATCGCATTACCACTGACAATTACAAAACCAAAAACAGAGCATAACCCCAATGTCATATATATCTCACAATGCACGATTCAATTCCTTTCCAATTATTCAAATTGCACAACAATTCTCCCAATTTTCTTCCACTTTCGTTTGATTTCTCGGCAAACAAACAGAAATTAAACAGCTAATTGAAAATTGAGGACAGAAATCTTACCAGGCGAAGGAGCTATCGTGCTCGTCGATGTCGGAGTCGCAGAAGACGCACCAGAGGCGGTTGCGGGAGGCGTGTTCGGGGCGGAGAAAGCTAGGGTTTTTTAGAAAGAAGCGGACGTCGGAGAGCTTGGCCTGGAAGCGAGAGAGGAAGGCGGAGAGGGACTTGGCGTGGTTGGGGATGTACTTGTGGCTCGGACCTTGGTCGTGATTGAGCTTGCAAACCACGCAGTACTCGAACTTGTATTTCTTCTCCTTCTTCTTCTTCTTCTCCTCCTTCTTCTCCTCCTTCTTCTTCTCCTGCATCTTTCGATTGGGATTTTGGGTTAGGGTTAGGGTTCGACTGTGATCGTCCCTTTCCTCCCTCTATTTTGTTCGGAATTTGGAGGCAAACGTTTAACAGTCGCTAACTGCCTCTGTAGTCGCGGTTGCTGTTAACGATTTCACACTATGTGATAACGCTGTTTCCCGTTCGTGTCCATAGTCGAATATCGCTACTGTAATTCCATATTTTGGAGAAATTTTTTCAAATATACGGTATTTAAGCTGGTATTTAAAATGGTCAAACTTTAATAGTATATGTCATTTAATAATGTTCAATGATTTAAAATTTATTTGAGTTCCATTAAAAATTAATCTGAAATCATTGAATGGTACGTAACACTCAAAACTTTTCCCAAAAAAATATATTATTTTTGTATGGTGATTCAATAAAATAAAATATGTTACGAAGATTCAATACTCATATTATTTAAAAGAAAAAAATGTTAGTCACGATTATTAATTGGTTTTACGAGATTCTGTGAAAATTGTCATAAAATTGTTTTGGTGGAACTTTTCGCGGTACCACAAGCTTTTTATAAGACACTTCGAGATGTTCTAGCAGACAAAATTTCGTTCTAGTCACTAGAAATTTCTTTAGATTTTTAATTTATGAGACTCCTCAATGTAAGATTTTTAATTTTTGACATCTCTACCTCTACTATTTATAAGAAATCACCACGGAGTGGCCCAGTGGTTGGAGCAAATTCAAGACCCGTATTTCACGCGGCTGGTCTTAAGTTCGATTCTTAGCATTGGTAAATCACACGATGATGGTCAGGGAGATGCTGAAATGCCTCTGTGAGTCTTTTCGGCCCCCAAAAGTGTGGACTGTCGTGGCTTAGCCACCAGCTTGTCCCTTTTAAAAAAAATATATCTACTATTTATAAAGCCAGCACCCAATTTGGTAAAACAAGGCTTGGATAATAAAATTGGACAAAAACGACCTCGAAACAAAAAAAATACAAAACTGAAAAGAAAAAAAAGGATTATAATTGCAAGGGTATTTTTGTATAAAAATAAATAATAAAAATGTCAGATACATATTTGTCGAGCGCACTGTGCAACCAGGAACCCACAGTTGCAAAAGGATTCTGAGTTTAATTACTTTGTGCATCTCTGCCTTTCAGTCCACATATTTAATTTTTTAATAATTCGTTAATATTCAAGAGGCAGGGTTTTCTTCTAGACGACTAAGAGCTAGAATATCATTGGCTATTCGTTAATATCATTTTTTAATCCGTAATCTTTAGGGCCTACGGGAATTTTGTTGGCAGCTCCACTCGACGAAGCTCAGCAACCGAATTGACGAAGCACAACAACCGAATTTGCTCGATTTTGCCGCAGATGGAGTTGTGCAGATGTCGACGGCCTTGATGTTGCAGTCGAAGCAGTCGAAGAGGAAGACGATGTGTTTGGAGAGTTGGGTTGGTGGAGGAGAGGAGGAAGAAGTGGGATTAACGTGTTTCAAATTTAGATGATTCACAAAATTTTGACTAAAGTGACTAGAAATGCTTATAAAACATAAATAAATGAAAATTTTGTAGTGAAAGTCTCTAAGTCATGCACAAATAAATGTAATAAAGAAAGGCCTTTCACGCACGCGGGAGCGCGTGTAGAAATATTAATTTTTATATTGTGTACGCAAAAGATCTTGCAACCACTCAAAAATTGCATGCATTTTTACAAAAATTGGTAGTCACAATTAGTAATCGCATCATCTTCTGCTAACTTCAACTAAAATTTCATTGCTTTCGAGTGCTTTTTATTACTGATGGAGAAACATGAATGCGTCTATGAATTGTGATTGTTAGTAGCCGTGGGGAGCTGCATACATTGATTGAATTGTAAGTTCAAAAAATTTACAAGATAAGTTTTCTTTTGCGGGAGAGAAACTCTTATACAACTGGAACATCAAAATGGTTGTATTCCAAGTTCTCTTTTGGAAGAGAGAAACTCTCAAACAACTGAAACATCAAAATGAAGATATTTTAAACCAATCACGCAATGTTTCGTGATATAGTAATAGTACAGTCCAGTGATGCAATGGGGTGTGAATCACATTTCCCCATGGTGTGACTGCAACAATTTGAGTCCCACCATGAATCCATGGTCATCTGAACTTTCCCATCTTCAAAAGTGAGATGCCCTGTTTTCTTCATTTGCTCCATGGAGGATGATGACTTGAGTTGACCGAACAACAAACAATCTTTTGGAATTCAATAATACCTAATGTCTATCTATATTTTGTTACATGTTAAAAGATATGTACAAAAGTCTCATTATTTTTGGAAATTTAACATTCCCAGATCAAATCTATGAAGAACTGAATGCATGTGACTATGAACTCCGCCCTGTCATGTCTCCTCTTATTAGTTGTAATAGTTGTAAAGCATAGGCATCACTACTCGTGACTCCCCTTGAGATCTCTTGTGCAGCGTTCGAACTCTTCTCGAGTGATTAAAATTTTACTAGTGGGAAGAGCGAGTTCAACTACTTTTCAAAATTTTAAAAGTTGATCCTATGCTAATGTTGTAGCTCGAGCATTGCTCAAACCCCCCCTCCCCCTCCTCTTGAAAGCCCCTCATGAGCAGTGCTCGGACTTCCCTCGAGTGATTGAAATATTGAAAGTGAAAAAAGTGGGCTAAAAGTCTTTAACATGTCGAAAATCTGGCTACTTTTCAACATTTCAAAAGTTGATCATATGCTAATATCTACAACGTTATTGTATGCTACATGAACAAATAATTGGTTCTGAAATTCATTTGGATTCACTTAATGCTAGCACAGCACAAAAACAGTCAGTTCTATGCTCCAATACTGCAATGCTCTGTAGAACTTGTACAAAAATATCAAACGTACGAATGTGTAGTCCATTTGGTTCAGATAACCGTGGATTTTGTGGTTCCCCTCTATCGCTCATCTACTAGATATTTGAAAAAGATTTCTTTGTCCGAACAAGAACGTCTCACTCGATGTGTCCAACACTTGAGTCATACTAGCAACAGTTGCCTACGAGCGGGTAGAAGGTGAATGACATTCGTTGATGCATGTTAAATTAACTAAACCTCTTCTAAAAGTTTACATTCATCAACAATCGTCGTTGATGCCATAGGCGAAGCTATGTAGGAGCAAAGGGGGGCGGTCGCCCCCCCCGCTCACCGGAAAATAAAGGCAGGAGCGACGCTTGAACCCCCCTGATTCGACCGGAAACTGGGAAGCAGCGATTGTCGAGTCGGCGATACAAGCCTTTGGCTGACTGTCTGGGCACTTCGGCGATGTGAGGAGGAATAAGACATAAGGGATGAGGATTAAAAGTAAAGAGAATCAGACGTGGCACTATTTATTACCATTAGATTTATTTGAAAGGCTTCGATTAAAAGCCTTCCATAATATTGCTAGGTAAAAAACATGCAGAGGATCCTACACAAAATCATTTTTATTCTCCACGTGACGTCATATCATTGATTAATAAATTGTTTAGCCCAACTTTATCCTCAAGATTTTGATCGTATGGACCTCATGAATCTTCCAATTCAACTTGACAATTACATTCATGATATGAAGATGCATAGTGAGTTTTCATCATTGAGAGAAATTAGTGATCTCGCAAAAGAGTTAGTGAAGACTGGGAGGTGTGAAAGGTATATACATGAAGATTGTGAAAACACCACTGCGTAACAAAATGGGAGATCAATGGTTGAGTGATAGCATGCTTGTTTACATTGAGAAAGATTTATTTGCTTGTATTGATAATGAGCCTATTATGCGACGTTTTCATGACATGAAACCTCGCCGGCAACAATTGTAATTTGTTTGTATTAATTAATTATGGAAGATATTACCATATAAAAAGATTTAGTTGTTACAATTTTTCTTTAACCTTGCATTCTTTTAAGTTCGCCTCTCCCCCCGATAAATCCTAGCTTCGCCACTGGTTGATGCTACAATAGTATAGCACCCATGACTCGTGGGATAAGATCATAAAAAGAGTAAGTAAAATGCAATCTGCACATAAATAAGTGATAAACTGTATAGGCCCAAGTATAGTCCACCACCTTAACCACCTAGTACTAGGTGTTGGGTTTTATTACAAAAGGTCTCGGTGATATTAGATGTGGAAACTCTTATTTATAAGTTGTATTGTATTTTGTCATATGACCGATGTAAAATCCTACTCTCCAAGAATAAGAGCATCAAATGAGCATCATAAGTGGACAATATGAAAAGACAAATGTTAAGGTTATGTCATAATGGCCTAGTTTGATGGTTCAACAAGCATGATGCCCTACATCTTTTATCCCTTTGCTCTTCCAACTTTCTGAAAGAATTGATGGCCCTGGTATTTGGTAGTATTTGGTATTTCTGCAGATAAGAAATCCAAGGACAAGGCATCACCCATAATGTGGGTGGTCATATGTCAGAGTATTGCCTGTTATATATATCATCAAAGTTTAACTATTACATGCATGATATATTAAATCAATTAGGCTCCACCAGTAATAGACACTTTTTATAATTTTTTTTTTATACAAGCGGTACTGAAAAAAGCGAAAAGTCGAATGTGAGGATTTGAAGACTTGCCCACACAAGAAAAGTTGACAAAGGCTTATAGAGAGTTGATTTACTCTCCCAATTGCCAATCAGTATTGAAGCGAAACCTCAATTTTCTTCATGATGTTATAACTTGTTCATTTACGTGTGAAGTCAATGTGTAAGGACGTTAAGAAACCTTGTAAAAGCTTATAATTGTTCTACTTCCTTTATTGCCACTTAATTTTAAGAAAGAACCTCAATTTTTGTCATTAAACATAAAATATTAAGTTCAATATTGAACATTTTTAACAGGATGAGCTACAATACCTTTATTTTGTTTTTGTGAACTTTTATGCTTTCAAGAGCCATGAACTTCCATCATTGGTTTCCAACTTTTGAGCAGAGAGCATCTCATGATAACAACTGTTGGGTTCCTATAGGACAAGTACATTCAATTCTTTAAATAGTATCTTTCTATTGAATATTGGTGAAGATTTTGATCCTCTTCACATGAGTAAATATAGAAACAAGCAAAGGAAAATCACTTAAAATAAAAGCAGCCATGATAATGAAACCACTATGCCACTGCTCATATCTGCATAGAGCAAAAGATTGTTTTAGGGAATCATCTTTTTCAAAGGACAAACAGTTAACAAGTGAAGGGTGGTGGGTATTTCTGTCATTGTAAATTTATGTTAGAATAGTTGGGGAGCTAAGCAGTAAACCCAAGTGGTTATTAAGAATTAAAAATAGCGTTGTATTATGCAGTTGGGTAAGACAGTGTTGTGCTCGTTCTTTTGCATTAGAGTTCGACATTTTTTTCTCCAAATTAGAATAGTTTAAAATATCGCTTATCAATAAATAATAGGCATAATAAGATTATGAAAATCAAATAAAGGATCCGTCTTTGAAATAATTAGCCAAATCTCTTATTACCCTTTATTTTCCTTTCTTCCCATGTCTCCTTGCACTTTTCAGAAGCACCTTATTTTTTATAGTTTGTGATTCTTTGTGCCCACTAAACTACGTCTAGCTCTTGCTCTTATTACCTCATCCAGAATCAAAGTCATTGCATTATTGTAGGCAACCATATATATCGTTAGCTGATTAATTGTATGAGTAATATGTGTTGAGAAATGAAGCTAGCTAGATCGAAAACATGTCTCATTATATGTAACAAGTCATTCACAAATCGATATGTCGACAAAAACTTTTCTTAAATAGTTGTAATGAGATGTTTTTGTATAGCGTCAGTCAAATTGTAATTTACAGTTACGGAGGAATGAATCATTACGTACAAGGAGTCGATCAATGTTCGGACACTAGTACTGTTGAGTTCTGTGGTTGAAGCTTTTTTAGTAGAGCCATGATCCTATCCCAAGAAATGCTTTTCTTTTTGTGTTGGATCGGAGACATGGGTAGTGGGTGTTTGGTCTCATGAACAAAAGTTAAGAAGTTGAATCCAAGTGGGATGTACAGCAATAATGTCTTGTTGCTGCTGAATTACTTGCCCCTTTTTGTTCTGATTCATTTGCCTTTCTATATCGACATCAAGTTCTGAAACTTGACCCTTTTTACGTCAGATTTGACTATTCCCTACAGCCCGATCGATCTTTCCCTGTCTTCACTTTCACTTCACTTGGGTTTCAAATTCTAATCTTTGCATACATGAAATAAAAATCTCGGAGTTAGGGTTTTGTTGCGACTACATTTTTCAATCAACGGAGATGGATTTGAATTTGAAAATCTCTTTCAATATTAGAAAGATATGTACTACCATTCTAAGATCGCAAGTCAGTGGTATTGCTTGCAACTTAAGCATATATTCACGACATGTGTCCACCTCTTTGCACTCAAATTCGAACTTCTCTTCTTATAAATTATGGTTTAAAATGTCGTTTTGTCGTATAAAGAAATCATAGTTAAGTTACCAATATATTTTAAATCAATTGGGTCATATTACTCCAATTTCTACCCCGAGTCCAACAAGCTAATTTGTTGTATATATTCAGAAACTGCGAAGTCCATGATTGCAAAGGCTCAGAAACTGATAAAAGATGATACTTTTTATTTGCTCTGAATTCCATGCAATCTTGGCCAATCTTATGTCATGATGATTCAGTCAGTCAAATGCAATTAGCTTAATTAGAATTTTAATTAAAATTCTTCTCATTGATTAAGAGAATGATTGATGAACTGAGTCAATTTGTTTGCAGTCTGCTCCAAGTCAACATGCCTGATATATATGGAAGCCTAAAAAGTATGTTCCTTGGCATTCATAGAAGCATAAATATTGGTTCCAGACATCCAAATTAATTCATATTTATATATGCTGTATTTTTTCTGAAATTATCTTGTAGCCTCCAGATAAACAACATTTTTCATTCGAGCTCCCCAATCAATGTCAATAAATTGATCAGTTAGAATTATGCAAAGTAGGAGGGAAGAATTTTTCTTCGTATCAAAAACAAAACTGCGCTTCAACCTTGACCCAATTTGGTTCGTGTAACTAGAGTTTTGTATTCTTTCCTCTCTGGTGTACACCATCTTCAGGGTTGCTCGAGGATGCGGAGTAGGAGGTGAGGACTTGTCCTCGTATCAAAAGAAAAATGTCCCAAACATATATAACACATGCCTAGGTTAATTCTACTCCAAAATTTAAAAATAAACATAACACATTCATCGCACAAATGAACATAGTTCAAATCTCATCATGTCACACTTTTATTATATCCATCAACTTGTAATTATTTTCATTTTCTTTTCTCCAAAGAAAAATTCCACAAAATCCAATACTCAAAAGTATGATCAGGAAAGAAATACACAAAAATCTTTTTCTCTCGATCTTTCGTCTCTAATGTGCGAGAACCAAACGGACCCTTAATTTACGGCCTAAACCTTTGCCGGCACGACTGGCAAGTGATCTCCATGCACGTAGAGTCCATCTGAAGCATTGCCTTCTCCTTCATTCTCTCAGCCTTCTCCACTTCCTCTCTCGCTCTCTCCCACATGTGCCGGGCACGCGTAAACTCCGACTGAGCCAACTCCATCTCTCTTCTCGTCAGCTCCCTCACTCGCTCCGCGTACGCCTTCTCCATTGCCGCCAGTCTGATTTGCTCCGCCGCCTGCCATTTCAAAGACTCCACGCAGCCGGCTGCTTTGGGCTTCAAGGCATCAAACTCGGAAGTGTTTGGATTTGCGAAGACACAATGATCCGAGGAAGAAGGTTTGGCTGGCCTTACACTGATTGATAATTGTAGGTCAAGCTGGGAATTATTAGGCCCTTCCTGCACTGCTGCCTTTGATCGATGATACCTTATCGAAGAATCCGACGGTCGAGATGTCATCAAGTGAGGAGAAGGGAGGAGCTGCAACTCCTTTTGATCATCTCCTTCCATTGGAAATAAAAAGAAGCAAATGAAAGGTTTTTGAGTACAGATATGACTGATGCAAAATAGCTTGTGTGATATGCCAAAAGTTGTGTGCCCTATATATATATACGCAACTCAAGCATGCCCAAATTACCATCATGCCCATGTTTAACGTTAATTTTTTGATTATTCAAAGGGATAATGGAACTGAGAAAGGTAATCTAGAATGTCAAAAAATACTAATCAAGAGAGTAGTTCAAGGAATTAATCAATCTATTGTCAAACAGTATGTTATATCATTTCATGTTATATTATTTCAAGATTAAGCATTCAAGGGAGAAGTTGAGAAAATTATTCAATCAAAGAATTAAACAAGGCATAATGAGTGCTGATGAAGATTATTGAGGATATTTGACATACAATTTGAGAAATGTTTTCTTGTCAAACTGTCTTACATGTTATATTATAAAACTGTTTATAAAATTTATAATCATTGGTATATAGTTCGATAAATGTTTTCTAGTCAAACAATCTGCATATCCAATAAATGCTTTTTGGTCAACAAATCTCACATGTCTGATCATTCTGTTTGACAAATCAATATCTGGTGAGAGAACGTTACTTTGCATGATTTAATGCAAAACCGACCATTTACGTTTCATTTTTAAGAAGAAGGGTATTTTGGTAAATTTTTACATTCCAAAGATTTGAACGACAAGAATTACAATGTTGCCGAGCCTTGTAGCGTGAGCTTGTAACTAGGCATGTCATTAAAATGATTGGTTGTATAGAAAATTAAGTCAAAGAGGTGAGAGCTCATACTGAGATCACATTAAGCACGCTCTGAATCCTCGGATTAGTAGGACACACCTATCTCCAACAGGTGCGTAGCAAACCACGATTGATGCTCAGATTAAAAAAAAAAAAATCCCAATGTCCGTTATAGAAGAGCCAAACCCTATGGAAAAATAACGGATCACGTAATTGGGGTATGATTTGCCTTTTTTTGTGTTCATGTGGACTTATATGGAGTGGTTTTGCCTTTCTAGCCTTTCTATCTTTTTTCTCGTTATTTAATCTCTTTGACTTTTTCTTTTTTTGGGGAGATGAGGACGAAAGGGCGTGTAATAATTACAGTCGCACGTGCGTTTTGGTTTTGGGATGGGCTTTTATTTCTTCATCTTTTAATTTGTTTTTTGGACGTGGATATATAAGCTTTATTGGTAGGCCTAAGGTTGTCGGCCCCCTTGTACAAAAAAGCGACCCACTTTCTATCTCAGCAGCTCACGCTTCGGGCAGATTGGCACGTGGGGATGGGCTCACCTCACCCCCGAAAGGGCTAAGTGTGAGGCTGAGGACCATGATTGGGTCTCTGGTCCTGCCACTTGAGCCGTTGGATCACCGGGTCCCGCCTAAGAGACCTTTCTTCATCTTACATCATGCGATTCAGTGATTGGGAGGTTCACCAAAATAATATTGGGCATGCAGTTGAACCATGAACGCACAACTTTTCTCTAGTTCTCCGGATTTGAGGTCTTTATTTATGGATTTAGTATTGATAAGGTGCTGATAATAATATTGATAACATGTCAATAACAAAATGTTAGATATATCATTAATACATTGAATAAAATTTGTCGTTTAGTAAAAGACAAACATTTTGCAAATAAAATTCTTGTAACTTGTTGACTGCTATGATTTTTGAGTTACTGTTTGCAGTATTATGACATGTTTACTCACTTGAAAGTTGAAACGATAGAAGTTGTGAATCAGAAAAGTGAAAGAAGAAATGTATGTTGTTGTAACTGTTTCATCATGAATAACATTGTATTTTTTTTCATAAAATAAAATAAAAAAAGGGAAAGAAGAAATGAGTATGTGATCAACTAGCCTCATAGTTGATTTGATTCCTGATTTTTCAAATATTGCATTATGAATTTAAATATGAAACTCCCACTTTTTTCTTATTTGATATGTACTAACACATGGAAGGCCAAAAATTGGAATAATTTCAATATTCATGTTTTAATAAGCATGGGGGTAAAAAATTATTATAATTGCAATATATGTTTCATGTAAGTAAACATGTGACGTGATGGAGGAAAAAAAAGAATGTGGCAAAACAACGGGAAAAAAAAGTAAAGCAACGTTGAGAGTGAGATTTAAATGTGAAGTTCATGTACTCGAGTTCTATGATTTTTTAAGTTCTTATTTTGCCTCTTATGACATATTTACTTACTTGAAAAAACAAAAATTGTGAGTTGAGAAAGAGTTGGATCGAGTGTGTGATCAACTAGCTCATATACTTGATTTGATTCCTATTTTTTTAATGTATCGGATTACGAATTTGAATATGAAACTCGCGCATTTTTTTATAGATGAGAAGCTAGAATTTAAAATAATTTCAATATTCATATTCTTATAAATTCTTATAGGTCAAGAATTATAATAAACATGCGACATGATGGAGTAAGAAAGGGAATGCTGCAAAACAAGGGGGAAAAATGGCAAAAAGGAATGTTGACAGTGGGATTTGAACCCACGCCCTTTCGGACCAGAACCTTAATCTGGCGCCTTAGACCAACTCGGCCATATCAACTTGGATGTTGTAATATGCGAAAGATAAGTATATGTATATGCCAAAACAAAAATATGCACCACTTACACGTCATTGGAGAACATGCATTTGAAGTATAGAAATGGAAGATCAAAAGTGTTTTTGATTTTGGTCGAATGGGGGATCAAAAGTTTTAAAAGTACAAAAGAAAACCTCTAACAAATGAATAAAAAAGTGACGGCATTGGCACAACATATTAAACAATACATCTACAAGGGTGTTCAAAGTTCATTGAAATTAATAAATTCAGTTTAATCAACCATTTTACTGCACACGAGGATTTGATATTGTCACGCTTCAATCTTTATTTTATTTAACGAAGTATCAAATTCAAATCTCATAAATAATAATTGTCGATTAAAATTGAAAATTAAAAAATAATTATATGTTTTCATAATTGAAGATTTCTCAATTAATAATGCCTACTGGTAACTGGTAAGAGGATAGATTTTGCTTACGCAAGTGAAATCGGATCATGGACATGACAAGTCCCACCGATAACATAGGTTGTTGGTATCCATTTGTCTCTAAGATGCTGCCATGAAAAATAGAGTGGAAAGCTTGCTTTAAAGGGGAAAGTTGTAGGTTTGGGGGTGGGCAAGGTGCATGTGAAAGTTTGGGAACTGGGGAAGCCTTTTTTAAGGGTATGTGCCCTTAATCTATACTTATCACCTTTTCTGCATCTGCCCAAATTAACCCACCTCCTCACTTGGGGTAGTGATGGAGGTCACTTTAGGACAATGATTTATTTATCATGGCCTCCAACTAAGACCTTCATCAATTTTTCTTCTTTTGGGTCCCCCAACCCACCCCAATCCCTACACCTCTATCATGTATATCAACCCTAAAAGTACTCCTAGGGAGATAATGGCTAGGAGGACAATCCTATGGTAAGTCAAGTGTGGGAGTGCCCCTTTACAATGTCGGTAAATTTGGAGGACCTACATCTTATGAGTAGTAAAACCAATGGCGGTAAGAGACTCATATAAGTGCTTCAAACTATTTTGTCCTCGAGTTGATTATCTATAAATTTATCATGTCGTCTTTTTTAGGTAAAGTTTATGTCAGTTTAATTTGCATGAATTGATAAAGTTTACATACACTGCAGAGACTACTGCATATAAGAGTATAAAACAAGCAAAGGGCTGAGTAATACAAAAGAATTTGTCTTCCATATTTAACAATCTTTGGGAAATGACCATTTGTAGAACCACTGTTATGTTGGTGGTTTTACAATATAATATTCTTGTAACATGCGATTTTAGGGGCCACGACATATGCAGGACGAGTGACCAAAACAAGATATGCGAAATTCTGAAAGATTAGAGAAGGGGTGAATTTCTTGAACAGAATTCAAGAATGTGGCAATGAAAATCCATCATTACTCGAAGTTGCAACAAAGTATAACGAAGAAAATTGGATTATCATTCTCCTCGTAGTAGTCTCCGAAGCCATGGCCTCCAATATGGACCATCTCCTAACTTGATAAAGTGGGCCTTGTAAAATTCACGTGAATTATCAAATTATGGTGCAAACAGAAGCCCCAAGTTTTATGAATTTGAGTAAAATTTATGGAACTTTTGCCCCTAGAGGGCCATTCCATTTGACAATTCACATGTCGTAAATTCATCCGATTTACGAAAAGATTGCCACTATAAGGCCTTTCCATGAGGTTGACAACATAAAAGCAATGAGGAAGCCTTGAAGTAGCCCCCGAATACTATATGAGTGATTTTTTGTACACGCAAATTTCGTCTGTGGACACTCATCAAACTTATCCAAAGAGAAATAAGGATATCTAGAGACAAAATTTAGGTGTACATAGAATCACTGATACTGTATTCACCAAAGCAATCCACGGTCCATCACTTGCAAGAATTTAGATTACTTGTACAAAGATTTTATATGGGCTTAGCCCACCTAAAGATAGACTATGGAATTGGGCTACATATCTCTAAACAAACCACGAAACTTCCTCAACCGCATTTTGCCGCGCGTTTCCGTTTCTTCCCCAATTCTCTATCTAATTTTCCCGCTATTTCTTCTACCACCATAACTCGAAGCTGGAAATTTTCTCGGGAAAGTGACAGTGACGCCGAAGTTTTGCCCTTTCCAACTCAATGAATTCCCGTGAGCTGGCTCTGGTCTCCACGGCCGCCGTTTTCGGTGCGCTGGCCTCTGCGCTCACTTGCCGATTCATCTTTTCAAACCCTAAGAGGCAGTCTCCCAAACTCGATTTGTCGAAAAACGGCGTCGTTTCCAGGAAATTCTCTTCTCAGAGCCCTTTTGACCCCTCAAAGCGCGAAGGGTTAGTGTCAAAAATTTCAATTTTTCATAAGAAGCCCTTTGATTTTGGTCAGGCTGTTCTGTTGCAGTAACAAATACATGAGTAATTAGTGGCAAAATTTTTACTCATATTATTATTTGGGTATTTAATTTTTAATTGTATTATTTTTGTTTTGATTGCAGATATTTGTCATGGGATGATTATTTCATGGCAATTGCATTTTTATCAGCTGAAAGATCCAAAGACCCTAACAGGCAGGTCATATTTCTCTGCTTTTTTTTTATATGCATGCTGATGAATTTTTTAATGAATGAAGTGAATTAATTTTTTTAAGAATTAGCAATGAGAGTGTTGCGAATTTCTTCGATTTGTGTTCGGTAAGAACTTGGTGAGTTAGACAATATATTGATTGGTGCTATATTTTGTATTTGTGGTGTATAGGTTGGAGCTTGCTTGGTGAGTGAAAATGGGGTAATTCTAGGTAAGGATGGGATTCGTTGACGTGAACTCTACATCCAAATTACATTGAATTGTAAATTATTTCGTATTGTATTGTTCGGTGATTGTATGGCTCTTATTGTCCATTGTCTATGATTTTTATGAGCATTGAATTTTCGCAAATGTAGTTTCCTTTGACTTCCAAACCAATTTCTCTCTTTTCAGGAATTGGGTATAATGGGTTCCCGAGAGGTTGTTCGGATGACAAGCTTCCTTGGGCAAAGGTTTGTGTACGCTATTTGATGAAATTGTAAAAAGCAAAAATAATGATTATATGATGCTATGGTCAGTACTCATTAGTAATTAGTAAAGCTGTCCTTTCTTGTTCAGAAATCGAGAACTGGGGATCCTTTGGAGACAAAGTATCCGTAAGTGTTTGTGCTTTGTAAAATAAATTTCTTGATTCGTGGTCTGTTGTTTACTCTGGACTTATTCTGAAGTTGGCATCTAATATCTGTCTTCTTTCTATTGCACTTGTCAAATTTATCTTTGCACCGCTATCACATCATATCCAACACTTGCGCTTTCATTGTATACTGATTTCAAATCTCTGGTTATTTCTCTTAGTGTTTCTGATTTTGTTTTGCAGTTATGTTTGTCATGCCGAAGTCAATGCTATCCTAAACACCAATCATGCTTCGGCTGCTGGACAGGTTACTTCTAGTTACACTTACCTTTTCCCATTAACTATGAATATATCATCTCCATCTGCTGACCTAGTATTATAATGTGGATTCGAACTAAAATGTTGTCCTTGACCAACTTGACAAAATGATCATCCCTGAGAGACTTTTACGTGGATATGTTTCGGTATAAACTTGTCAAATGTGCTTAAGTTTAAACGATGGTTGGCTATATTTCCTTCTTTTCCATTTTGTGGTTATTTTCTTTCGTTGCCCTCTGTGACTGAAAGTACTGTGTGAATGCTTATTCTCTATTTCTCTGCAGAGGCTTTACGTGACCATGTTCCCCTGCAATGAGTGTGCCAAGATAATCATTCAGGTTTTCCCCGTGCTTTCTTTGTGCTTGTATTTTACTGTATACGAATCTGAAATAACCATGCTTATGTCATTTCCACCTTCTGCCTTCCCCTCCCATCCTAGTCCCTCCCCAACCCGCTAAAACTCTAGTAATGAGCATGTAAAGAGATGGTAATCTATTTTGATTGCCTTTAAATTTCCAGAACTAGAACATAACTTAAACTGCACTTTGCACGTTCAATCTGGTACGTTGCCAGTGTAACCAGTTTCCTTTTCCTGCCAATTCCTTCTTATTTGCAGTCAGGAGTCGCCGAAGTTATATATTTTGTGGAAAAGAGGTTAAACAATCCAGATGTTGCCTACATTGCTTCTCACAAACTACTATCGTTGGCTGGTGTGAAAGTATGTCGCATTCATTTCTTGAACTGTTCGATCAAATTCATTTTGATTTTGCATAAGCTGTTTATAATTAGAACATTAGGCGTTTAATCTGTTGAGCTTCACGTTTCCTTGTTTTGATGAGCTCCCTAATAGTTCGCTAATTTGACCTTTATAATGCTAATGCGTCTACGAGAGTACTTGTGTGAACCTGCAAAGTGTTATCCGATTGAGTGAACCTGCAAATCCTTCTTACATAATACAGGAGCCGAAAACTTAACTGATATCTGTGTTTTTACGTCTCAATTGCAGGTCAGGAAACATCAACCCTACATGAACCAAATTTTAGTCAAGTTTGAGGAGCCCTAGATTTTGAATCTTATTTTATATGAACCCTGGCCCATCATTTGTATCGTCCGTTACCATAAACTGGTAAACAGATCTTCTTGCTCGCCGTAACACCTTTTCCCCTCTCCCTTATCTCCCGTCCGTTGTAAGTTCTGAACTCTGATCAATGTAATGACTTTTGTCACGAAAGAGAAGATACCGAATTATATGAATTCACGCGACGCGAAGAACATATTGTGATCTTCTTATGGAAGTGATTTTTCATCTTCGAATTTCAATATTCCTGCCCAAAAAGTTTGGAATATATGGAAAACCATATATCGAAAAATCATTCATGTCGTTTCAGTGTAAAAAGTACAAAATAAGTATACATATCATTAGTTGGTAAGTACTTACGATACGTGCATGCCGTACTTGAAAATTTATATTATACATACTATGAAATTGGTAAAACAGAACCTCCCTCCAATTTTTTATTTGTTGGTTGTACAAAAATTGGCCACGCAGGTTGTACTGATTGTAGTAGCCGTTCGCATACGTGTTTTATTAGACATGAAAATCTCGTGTCCTATCAAATTTGTTCTCATGAATTATTTTTGTTTTCTTCATATAAACTTTAATGCAGGTGTCCAATAAGAATTATTATGAATGCAATGGAGTCTCACTCAACGATTCCTGCTTTGCTTATGGTTTTTTGACACTGTTTGTTTTTACTATCTAAATAAAATATTGGGGAAACTATATAACCCTGACATAATTAATTAGCTTAATACAATTATAATTTAATTAGCTAAATATAATTAAAGGTTACATAATAATGTGTCGACAAAATGTAGAATTGTTCATGTTTGGTGTTACAACTCAACATCACATGATGAGCATGATGGAGCAATATCAGAGTAGCACACATGACACATGTTATCTACAACAATGTGGGGCGTAGAGAAAAACCCGCTACATGTAACATGAGATGAGTTTGATAAGTCTCTAGTTGTCAGTGTCTATGACTGACATAGTTACCGTCGTTATTTTGATGTATTACTTCTTCTTGATCTGTAGTTTATGATCATTTTATTTTTCCCTTGTTTTTGTTGATCACGAGTAATGTAAGTAAAAAATAAGGGGAATCCAAATCTTTGATGTGGATTCGAGAATCCAAATTATCCAATGCTCGTAATATTCTATACTACGTAGTATGAAAGTTGAGCTCATCTTTTCAAATTTGTTGACTGTATTGTGCATGGAAACTTTTGAGTATGGAACATTTTAGCCATTAAATTTTTCATCGCACATCAAGCAGTCGGTTCATTTTATCCATGCAAATTTGATTTTGTATGGATCAGAAAATCAAACCAAAACATCACTTGGTCTGTTTTGTAAATTGACGGGCTGAGCAGTGAGCACGTTTGACAACTGCAATTTGAGTTGAAGAAGAGTCACTGAAGACTTCTCTTTGGTTGGCGGACTACGAAATTGAAAAAACAAAAGCTTAATTTTGTCAATTAAACTAAAAATCACATTATGATTCCTGGGAAGAATATTTAATTTTGTTAAATCATTTTCAACTAAAGATGATAAATTATATACGTGGGAAATAAAGGGCCGTTTAATAATTATTTCGTTTTCAATTTTTATTTTTATTTTTTTTGAAAACTGAAAATTGAAAATAGTTTCAAAATTTGACCTACAGTTTTCACTTTTTAGTTTAAAAAAAAATGAAAACTGAAAGTAGTTACCAAACAAGTTTTCAGTTTTTTTTTAAAATTTTTTAAGTAAAAAGTAAAAACTGAAAATAAAATAGTTATCAAATGACTCTTTAAGAGAATTGTTGGTGACATGTTTTAATAAAACAATTATGGATGATAAAGAAATTATAGATTATATAGCAAACACGCCTTAGTGTTTTTTATTACATTACATGTTTACTTAATAGAAATGCAATAAGGAAGGAATGAAATAACTTACAAATAGGAAAAGTAAGGAAAATGAATCATATCAACTAATGAGCTAATCCGATTTATGATGTTTAGGCATTTGATTACGAATTTAAAGAGATTACAAGTTTTCCAATTCCTAACTTGTTAGTAAACTAAACACATGAGAAAGTTGAGATATGCTACAATGCTTACAAGTATTACATACTTACACGAATCTAACAATTAATTGTTAAAGGAATTTAACCATTAATAATTAGATTTGTGTAAGCATGTAATACTTGTAAGCATTCTAGCTGGATCCGAGAAAAGTTAGAAGTCAACTAATTCTCATTTATATGCTTTAATAAACGTAAGAAATTCAAAAATCAAAACGACGAAAATAGAAACACGGGAGCATGAAATAGTACACCATAAATAGAAAAACAGAGTCGCAAGTAAAAGATTTTACTTCTGATACCTATATACGCACGTATTGATTCCTTCCCGCGGCATTTTTAGGTTAACACTTTCTAAGATTAATTAACAAAAGCCTCCAAAATCTAATCAATCCTAATACTACGTTTAATTATTTAACAAAACACTAAATATAACATAAAATAGACTAACTCCATACTCATTGCATTTTGCATGCATGATTTTGTGGGGTTCGTAATATGTAAGTACGAATTTGCCCCCACACCCAATTAACTTAACATAGTCCAACATAAAATACTAATTGCCCTTTCTGTATATGATATACATCTGTAATTTTAACAAACCAAAAAACAAATATAAAAGAGAAACGCATCCAAATTAATTAAATTCCTTTCTTTTTTCTTTTCCATTAAATATCAATTCATTATCCAACCGCCACATTCTCACCTTCTCCACCCTCCACCAGTCCCCCCAACTCCTCCTCCGCTTCACCATCAACCGCCAGCCACCGTTCGATCGGCTTACACTTGACCTTGTGTCTCAGCTTCCAATCCAGCGCTTGGCACCCACGCGAGCAATAATTTACCGTCCCGCAAACCGAGCACCTCCTAAACTCGTGCGGCCTCGTCTCGGGCCGCCCGCACCCCACGTGCGAGCACAGCCTCATTCCCTGACCCGCCATCCACCGCCCCGACCCGAACCACTCCCTCATGAACCGGTTCGCCGGGTGGAGCTCCGGGGCCGGGACGTTGCACCCGAAGTCGCTCAGCAGCGGGCAGCTAACCAGACCCGTCAGGCAGGCGTAGAAGTGCTGGTAGTGGTGGGACTGCCACGCGGCGGAAGAGCGTAGAACTAACGCGAGCTCCCGCGCGTTGGCCTGGACCAGCAAGCGGCGTCCCTCGGTGACGTTTGGCTTGACTCCGTAACCGTCCTGGAGGCAATGGCCGAGCTCGCGGAGCGCGTCGACGTGGCCGAGGGAAGCGGCTCGCGCGCAGAGAGCCACGCCGGCTCGCAGGTCCTTCTCTTTCTTCGAGCAGCCGCTGCCGTTGAACTGAATCACGGCGAGCGAGTACAGCGCCGGTGCGTAGGATCTCATGGCGGCTTTCGCCATGAGCGAGGCCCCGCTCCCTCGGTTTTGTAAACAGTAAAATCGGATCTGTAGCAACAAAAAGGCGAAATAATTTTCCTAAATTTACAAAAAAAATTATAAAAATTCAGAGCAAATTAAATAAAATTAGTTAAAATTAAGTGACTGACCATTCCGAGAGTGTAGCAAGCTTCGGTGTTACCGGCGGTGACGCACTGTTTGAGAAACCGGTGAGCCGAATCGGACCAGTTCTTGGCTCGGATTGCAAGTGCTTTTGGACCGGCTTTCGATAACACCACAGAGTGAAGACCTAACCGGTTCAATCTCTTACACCTATATTTTATTTTCCAATAAATTAACAAAAAATAACAACAATTTTATCAACAGCCAGAGAAAGAAAGAAATCTGAGTTCGCAGAGTGCTTACGTGATGAGGACGTTGATGAGATCGGGCGGCGAGGAAGCGGAGGAGCTGAGCTTGCAGAGGATGAAGACGACGAGATCGTCGGGCAAGGCGTCGAAGAAATCCGACTTCGCGGCGGCGGTTGATCGTCGGGAGCTTTTGAGCTTTTTTCTTTGCAACGTCGCCGCCTCCATGTTCTTCTTCTTCTTCTTGTGCAGAATCTTCACATAATCCAAGCGCTCTCTCTCTCTCTCTCTCTCTGCGTATGGAAATGGTGGTTGTTTGGATGTTTGTGCGTTATCCGAGGGTGGAGATAAAAGACGAGAACGATGGCGTCGGGAGGGACTTATATACACTACAAGGGGAACGAGGGAGACCAAAAGACAAGCCAATGCGTGGGGCCCGCGAGATTGATTTGAAGAGCATTAGTTATTAATTGATTGAGAGGAAAATAACGAAATTAATTAATTAAATTTTAATCTTGATTAATTTTTTTATTTGATTTAATTTAAGTTTTAGTGGGAAATGAATAGGATTCTCTCCAGTTTTAGCGGTTTGGGGTGAGAGACGAAGGGACTGGTCAAAGGAGTCATCGTGGACCCCCGACTGAGCTTTAGGCCAGCAGGTGCAGGCCCAGTACGCCATATTGTTCTGCCGAATTCACCTTTGGAAATTGGAATCCTATTTTTTTTTTCAACGCAATATATATAAAAAAAAAAATCAGAAAAACATTCTCCTTCGAGTTATTAATAATTTCAAAGTTCTTTTTATTATAAGTTTTTTCTTTCAAAGTTCCTTTAATTATAAATTATTGGATAACCTATACTAAATTTAGATTCTGAACCAATAACGCATTAAGTTAAGGTGGAAAGCCACCACCTGCTAAGAGCATTTCCATTGGTCTTAAACTGATGTGATAATTGGAATTGAAAAGTTAGAGCATCTCCAACAGTTTTTCAAGATGTAACTCTTCAAATACAAGTTTATTGACTCACATAACAGTTTGAAAACTAAAATTTGGTGATTCAAAATTTTGCTTCAACACACTCCACAAATCTTAGTATTTTTTATTATGTTCCATCATGTGATCTTTTTTTAGTATTTCATTTTTGAGAAAAAATTGACAAGACACATTATTATAATAAAAAGAATGTTTGAAGAGTGAGATGGAGAGTCACTAAATGTAGAGAGTGCAGAGCATTTTTTAAATTTGAAGATTCATTTGACAATTTCGTTGGAGCGCAAAAAATCATACGTGACACTTCAAATTTAGTTTTGTGGATGATGTTATTTTGACCATATTTATAGATTGTATTCTTACGTGAGGTTGTAACTTGTAAGTAGATGTAGTACAAATAACATTATTTTTATAATAATATTTTATAATTAAAATTTAGTATGTGCAATAAAACAATGTTGAAGCTATTTTTTTCCTTCAAAATTTTAAAACTGTCGTGTATTGATTTGTTACATTTTTTCTAGTAAAATATTGGCTAATCAAAAACTATATTTGAAAATTTAGGCTTGCTTAAACTTTGGTTCTTTATGACAAGTCATTCGCAAAATTTTAAAACTGTCGTGTATTGATTTGTTACATTTTTTCTAGTAAAATATTGGCTAATCAAAAACTATATTTGAAAATTTTAGGCTTGCTTAAACTTTGGTTCTTTATGACAAGTCATTCGAATAGTCACTTTATTATAAGATAGATTTATATTTGGTTTGGTAGCTATAACATTTTTCTAGAATCATTATTTTCCTTCTTTTGGAATTGGGAAGTGGTTAGATTCAAACTTTTCGGATGGTCAAAACACACAACATAACAGTTCTAGATCAAGTAGCGAAAATAACAAGGATTTCATTGATAAATAGGAGCCAAATTACAATATTTTGGATTGAATAATGAATACAACGCCTCTCAAGAGGAGGGCTCCAGCCACACCATTACAACATTTCCACCCATTTGGTGGATTTCGGTCTAGGAGTGAATTTATGGCCGTTATTATTCATTTAAATAGTAAAATGCCTTGACTTTTTCTTATCACTCTCTACCCATTGTGAATAGTATTTGTCATGGCATTTACTATTTGCCAACTATTCAACGGATGAGATTAATTTAAAATCGGTTGCTATGATTATCCCACTATACACCCATTGTAAATAGTAAGTGCCATGGATCTGGACTTTGACTCATAATCGACATGATTGCTACCAAGGCTCCATCAGCCATGGCTTGCCAAAATAGGTGAAGATGTATTTTGGGTTGGATTTGAGATTTAGCCATGTCAATTTAGCATGGGTGAAAATACTTTAACAATAGACAATAAAAACTAGATTACATGGAATTAGTGATCAAATTAACAATTTGAAAATAAAACCCATTCACTAGAAGTCCATTTTAGTTTTATAGTTAAGAGAAATTCATTTTTGTTGGAATTTGGGTAGAGAAAATAATAATAATTTAAAATATGTTTATTTACTTGGTATATGAGGTTGGAAAGAAATGGGTATGAGAAGAAATGTAGATGAAAATTAACAAGGATGAGAATGAATGAGTATAGGATAAACAACTCTCTCATAATGATCGACAAAATGGTCACATGTTTGCTTGTTGTCCACAAGAAACGCTTCATTTGCGAAACGCTTCATTTGCGAAACTCTTAGCGTAGATTATCAAACTGGGGGCTCACCACGTTATAGTTGATTATTGGGTATGAGCCTGATATCTCGCACTTACGTGTATTTAGTTGTGTTGTTTATGTGCCAATTGTATTGCTTCAACGTACCAAAATGGGCCCAAAAAGAAGGATGAGAATCTATGTCAGTTATGCTTCTCCTTCGATTTTCTCTACTTAGAGCTCTTAATAGGCGATTTCTTTACCGCTTGATTTGCGGATTGTCGCTTTGATGAGACGGTCTTCCTACCGTTAGGGAGAGATAAGAACGTCAACGTTCCTGATGAACATCACGAATTAGCGTGGATGTTACCCACTTTGTCTCATCTTGATCCTCGAATTGCCTAGCTTGAAACTGAAGTGTAGAGAATTCGAGATCTTCACAGTGTTGTCCAAAGCATGGCAACCGCTTTCACGGATCTAGCAAAAATGACGAGATCACCTATACTCGCTGCAAATGTGACTGCAAGGATAGACGTGCCTAACGAATGTCAAGTTAACGTCGAAGAAGGACGTGTCGTTCTATTGGACGGTTGGTCGCTCTTGTTGGGCAATCTGGTAGCCAATCACACACACCCACCCTGAAGCGTGGGAGACCCATTGGTTCAAAGGATTCGTATCTTAGAAAGAAGACACAAACTAGTCAAACTAGTTCGGATCCTATCGCTGTCTCATCTGATCCATCACATGATCTTATTCTAAATTATGACAGTGTCTTTGATGATACACACCAACCTCTCGAGAAGCGAGAGATTTTGATCCATTATGCTAGCTTGGATGTGGTTTGGAATCAGAATGAGATTATCGTCGACGATGCATTTGCATTTGCAGTAGCTACTAAGATTCTGATTAGTGATGACATCGAACCTCGTTCCATTGATGAATGTCGACGTAGAACCTGTTGGCAAAAATGGAAGGAAGCAATTCAAGTTGAACTTGATTCCTTAGCTAAGCGTAAAGTGTTTGGACCTATTGTTCCAACTCTACCTGACGTGATGCCTGTTGGCTACAAGTAGGTGTTCGTAAGGAAGCGTAATGAGAAGAATGAAATAGTGGGTTACAAAGCACACCTTGTGACGTAAGACTTTTCTCATCGCCCTGGAATTGACTACGAAGAGACTTATTCCCCCGTAATGGACGTCATAACGTTCTACTACCTTATCAGTCTAGTAATTTCTGAAAGATTGAATATGCAGCTTACGGACGTGGTCACAACGTATGTTTATAGGGACCTAGATATGGATATCTACATGAAAGTTCCTGAAGAACTTGCATTGACTAGCTCAAAAAGTTCCCGACCACGGAACACACTTTATATTAGATTGAGACGTTCGGTTTACGGATTGAAGCAATCCGGACATATGTGGTATAATTGTCTTAGCGAGTATTTGTTTAGTCTTGGATATGTGAATACTAAGTTAAGCCCTTGTGTGTTCATTAAGAAGTCATATTCCAAATTTGCAATTATTATAGTCAATGTCTATGACATGAATCTCATTGGGACTCCAAAAGAGCTTGAGAAAATTGTTGTGCACCTAAAGTCGGAAGTCGAGATTAAAGATATTGGAAAAACTCGATATTGTCTTGGCCTAGAGATAGAGATTGTTCGGATGGTATAGGTCCACCAATCGAACTACACCCAAAAGATGTTGTGCCACTTTAATGAGAATAAAGCGAAGCTTTCGAGTACTCTCATGGTCGTTCAAACTCTAGATGCAAAACGAGATCAATTTTGTCCTAAAGATGAGGATGAAGAAGACTTGGAACATGAAGTTCCTTACCTGAGTGCAATTGACACTTTATTGTACTTGACTCAATGTACTATACCCAACATCTCATTCGTTGTCACTACCGAAATAATGATTATTAGGGTCGAACAATTAAGGGCAGATTAATGAAAGCGCCTCTAATAATATTTATTAGTGGTGAAATAGTTATTGGCTGCCAATAATTTAATTAAATGCAAATATAAACGCTCTAATACATGGTATTAAATAGGAGGGGAAATAAGTGCCCCTAATAATCAATATTTTAATTTTAGGGTTAAGTACAGATAACCACTTAACCTTTTGTGGTGATTGCAAATTAGTCTCAACCTTTTACAACATTCCAAATAACTACCTAATGTTTTGAAAATTAGACATATGTTAGGTCATAGACGTTTAGTGATGACTTTACCAATATTAAGTGATGACATTACTAATATTAAATGATAAGGTGGACAAATACTAAAAGTTGGTTTTGACTAATCGTCATCTTTGGAGCTCTAACTCCCCCAAATCGACCATTTTTAGCCAAGTTGATCAGTAAATTTGCTTGGCTAAAATGCATTGATTTGGAGATTCAAAGCTCTATAGATGACTTAAGAGTTAAAACACACCTTAATATTTGTCTATGTCATCATTTAACGCTAGTGAACCTAATAGATGTCCATTTTTCAAAACGTTAGGTAGTTATTTGTAATGTTTTAAAAGGTTAGGACCAATTTGGAATCACCCGTAAAAGATTGGGTAGTTATCTGGACTTAACCCTTAATTTTATATTTACATCCTCCCCTTTTACTTTAATTTAATTTAATTTATTATTTCTAATGTGGTATATATATATATATATATATGTTTTTTTTTTAAATAGGACCAGTTAGTGGCCAAGCCACGGTAATTCACCTTTCTGAGGGTTGAGAAGACTCACAGAAGCATTTCAGTCATCCCCTGGCCACTATCGTGTGGAATACGGACCTGGAATTTGCCCTAACCATTGGGCCACCCCGTAGCGGTTTATTTCCAATGTGATATTAATTAGCATAAAAAAGAATATATTGAAACCCTACGCTTTTCCTTTTGTTTGTGTAATCCTTTTGTTTTTTTTGTTTTTTGATCTAATTGCTTTCTTGTTGTTTTTGTTTTGCATAAAAGGCTAGAAAATCAGCGCACACAGTTGGAAAAGGATGCTTCGACACTAATGCTCTAAAACAGTTGTTTTTTGGTATGCATATCTCTAATTCTATGTTTATATTCTAATTAATTCATCATCCAAATCGATCCCAATTCTATTTCGTGAAATTTACAGTGAAACTTGAAAGATTCAGAAGAGTAATGAGATTTTAATCTGGCAAAATACTGTTGCAACGCTTGGTTCTTGAAATCACACAAGAATACTAGACGGACTACCTCATGTTTGAGAGTCATTTGGTTTTCCAGTGATATGTTAATACTAATTATATACTTTTGCTGGGTTTTTGTCATTTTGGTTATTGTGTTTTTCTAATAATTGTTGGAATTTTGTATGCTAGCAATGCTCGAGTTGGTTGGATGGATGAGATTAATAATTCTTTATTTCTGGAGATGGAGAAAGAAAAACCATGCTATATTTTAATGGTTGTTGTAGATAATTTATAACATGTGTTAAATGTGATTGTGTAAATCCTAGGTAGATATGGATTAGGATATTCCATTATGTATGGGATTAGTTTCCTAATGTACTTGTACTTCTATTACTATAAATAAAGGCACCTGGTATGTGGAATATATGAATTACATATTCCACATACACTACAGTTCCACCAAATTCTCTCTATTCTTCTCTTGCCGCACCCTTCACTAAAAACTGTCCACAACACGTTATCAGCACGCTCTTTCCGCTGTACTCAAGAGAATTATACCGGAGTTCTGGCCATCTTCAATCATGGGGAGTATTAATTTCAATAGTTTTTACTTTGATTTATTTATTTTTATTGAATTAATATATTGCTATTGATTCAATTTTCCCCTCTTATTTTGAACAAGATTCAACGCATTGACGATAGAAATCCGGAGTTGAAAGCAATCCTGCAAACAAATTGTTCAACCATCATCATCAGCAATCCAGGTTCTTCTAAAATACGGTCTCGATTGTCGATATTTTGTCAGACCTGATTGCATGAACCTTCACCATGATGCATAACCCAATTTTCTGCGTTTAAAGAATTATTGATCTTCTGCAAATATTGTGTTAGCATCGACATTTAATATATCTGAAATATATTAAGTGAATTGATGATCGTGTGAACGAAGGAAAAATTAAGGGTTTTTTCTTATTTTTTTTTCGCTTTTCTACAAAAAACATCAAATTTCGTTTTTCTGAAAAAAACTGGACATTCTTTACCGAAATTTTTTTTTTCGTTTTTTTGAAAAATAAAGAAAAAAAAAAACCCTAATCGGAGCCAAGCCGGCCTGAAGCCGCGCCGAGCCAAGCCGGCCAGAAGCCGAGCCGAGCCGAGGCCTGCAGCCAAGGCCTGCAGCCACACCAAATGGGCTCAGCCCATGTTTCTTTCCTCTGGCCAGCAGCCCAGCAGGGCCTCCAACTACCTCGGCCCGCGCCCAGATTGGCGTCCAGCAGGCCCAAGGCGCGCCACCCACCTCGGCCCAGCCCCAATCCTTTGCTGCCAGAAGCCCAGCGCCTCTGATTTTTTTTTTCAGGGCCTATATCTAAAGCAGCCCAGCTGCTCCTTTCTTTCACACAAGCCCCTGTTGGGCTTAATTGGACCCCAGCCCCTATTGGGCTTCTTTTCTGCTCCAATTTTTTTTATTTTTCTTGCTGCCAGCAGCCCAAGAAAATAAAAGTTGGACCTGCAGCTCCAACCACGACCCACCGAAAATTATTTGGGTCCTATTTGCAAACCCCGAAGGTCCCGTAGACCTATATTTAATTACCTATCCCCAATATATGTTAAAAATTTATTCTTTGTATTATTTTTGTTCTATATATTGCGTTTGATTGCAGGTATATATGAACTTGAAGTTCATAAATTCGAACCCGAAGTTTCGAATAAGTGCCATGAAACCTGAAGTTTTCTTAAAAACTAAATACCCATGAAACCCGTAGTTTTCATGAAAATTTAAACCAAACCATGTCTTAGAACCCGAATGTTCTAACTTTTATGATTATGGAGAATTTATTTCCCATAAGCACTAACCACAATTTTTGTTCCCTCCATCTAGTGGACTTTCGAATCGTAACAAATTCGACTTCACTAACATGGAAGTTTCTAGCATAAACTACTTTTTGTGGGCACAAGTTGTGAAGCTCCACTTGACTACTGAGAAGTTGAGAAACATTGAAGCCAACAATGACGTGGATAGAGCTAAATAAGCCTCCGTCATGATCTTCATCCGAAGACTTATGCCTGAAGCATTGTAAATGGAAGCACCTCAAATGACGAGGATTCCATGGCTCTTTGACTCACTCTACGGATCGTTCTAATCATACAAAGATGATCTTGCCCGAAGCAAGACACACCTTGCCCGAAGCAAGACACACTTTGTCAAAAGCAAGACATACCTTGCCCGAAGCAAGACATATCTTGCCCTGACACAAGGCATGATTGAACTCCATCCGTGAATAGGTACAAATTCTGAAGTTTATAGAATCCGATTGAATTTCGACTGGAGAATATTTTTCTCGTCCTTCCATACCTCTAAAATGCTTCTGAAGAAGCACCCTAGAGAGTGGAGGTTCACTAAATTGTCGGATCTGATACTACCACTTTGCTCACTGAAAAGCACAACAGTGAAAGCGGCACCCCAGTGATTCGGCTGGAAGGTACCGAACGGTGTGATCCAGCTTCGGCTGGAGCCTACCGAATGGTATAGACTCAGCTTCGGCAGAGTCTACCGAACGGTATAGACAGTTTCGGCTGAAGTCTACCGAACGGCATGCCCTACTTCGGTAGGGATGTACCGAAGGTCTTGCTCTGTTTCGACAGAGGTGTACCGAACTTAAGGCTCTGCTTCAGCAGAGGCCTACCGAATCTACTCTTCCTTCTTCGGCTGAAGAGTACTGAATAGTTGTAGAATCAGGGTCAACCAAGGGGGTGGCATCACGACCAAACATGTGATCCCTTGGCAACTAAGACCCAAAACTTCAAGAATAAGGGACAGTATTCCCGAACCTCAACCGTGCAAAATCTACCTTCATTTTGATGGAATAGATCATTGGCTATGCACTTATTTGTGCCCCTACCAATGTTGTTGAGGAGTACCATTCCTGTAATCAATCTGTGAGACTAATTTTGCTTCACCTAACACATATGGAAAAGCAAAATTTTGACATGGAAGGCCCTGTTGGCCGAAACCCCCTATCTTTTGGTTTAAGTTTTGAACAATTTTTCCTTTTTGTTTGGATGATTGTTTTGGTATTTGCTTTAAATTTTTTGGATATTATTATGGATATTGTCCTCGAATATGAGTTAATTGAATCATGTTTCTTATACATGTGACCGAATTCAATTAACATGTGATAAGGTATAAATGTGGGGAAGTTAGCTGTCTGGATGAACGTGCGACTATGCACACTAACTTCATACCTAAATCACCCCTCTAGCAACGAATTCAGGTTTACCTAACCTGATTAAGGGCAATGGCACTGCACCTCGTTGTATTAATGGTACTGAATTACTATTAAGGGGCCTTATATTCTCCGTTCCAGAAGAACGTTATTGAATCATAAGGATATTCGAGAGAACAATGATCATGAAAACCACTGTAGAAAATAGAGTAGAGTATCTTTGCATCACCTTCCAAAATATGAAGCCTGAAGCTATGTTTTGGGGCCAATAGGCTACCTCTCAACTGGGACATGCCACATATTGGCTGGCTTGAAGCCGAGTGATTTGAGCAGTTTACTTGCTTTGGCACGACCGTTTGGAACATTCAGGTCAAAACACGATGCAATATGTTACACAATGCATCACCTTACCTGAAGTAAGGATTTTGTGCCTACAAGCACACTTTGCCAAGCCTGCTCGTTGGGGAAATTGGATTTTTACATCATCCCTAGCAAAGTTACTACATAACCCTCTTTTCACAGTGGATTCAAGGGAATAATGTGGACTTATCCAACCAAAAATGCGGACCATGTAAATATGGTTTTTGGTTGATATATCGACACAATGGTCACATGTCTGTCCACATACACATTGCTGCTAAACTCCTGGCCAAATTCTTACTTAAGGGCTCACCACCCTAATTATCCCATAAAGTCTAGAAGACTGGATAATGCCGGAGAGTTTATATCGAACAGTATTCGATAAGTATTGCATGTTTTTTGGGTTTGAAATTGAACATTGAATTCCCCATGTTCAACCCCTAAAACAGCCTCGCAGAAGCGATCATAAAGCGCATTATCAATTGATCGCCCGGACCTTGGTGAACGCACCAAGCTTTCGGTTTCTGCCTAGGGCTATGCAATCTTGTATGCAGCTATGTTGGTCCGCCTGAGGCCCATTGCTACCCGATACTTTATAGCGTTACAATTGGTTACTGGGTACGAACCTGATGTTTCGTATTTACGCATTTTTGGGTATGCACATTCTGCCATATTGCGCCGCCGCAATGTACCAATATGGGTCCTCAAAGAAGGATGTGAATCTTTGTCGATTGTGATTCTCCTTCGAATTAGCTCTTTAGAGCCCTTGCACGCGATCTCTTTACCGCCATTTTGCGGATTGTCACTTCGATGAGACAGTCTTCCCGCCGTTAGGGGGAGATAAGAACGTCAACGTTCCTGAAGAACGGCACGAATTATCGTGGACGTCCCCACTATGTCTCATCTCGATCCCCATATTCTAGATTTCAGAGTATTGCTCCAGACGCTTTCTCTGATCTAGATTAAGTGACGAGATCACATATACCAGCTGCAAACATGCCTGCAAGGATAGATGTACCTAACAGACGTCGAGTCAACCTCCCCGAAGGGTGTGCCGCCCCTGAAGGACGGTTTGGCCGCCCCTGTTGGACGGCCTGGTACGCCAACGGCTAGCCAATCAATCTATTCTCTGCCTGAAGCGCGACAGATCATTCAGTTCGAAGGATTCACCTCCCTAAAAGTGGAAAAACATGGCACAAAACGAATCCCTTCCTCGTTCGCTATCTCAACCATTCCACCTCATGAAATTAATCCGGATTATCCCGAGACCTGTAGTCTTGGTCCATTATGCATGCATGGATGAGTTAATGGAATTGGAATGAGATTATCATCGATGATATTCACGTATATGGTAGCTACCCGAAATAGTGAAAAGCGACGATATCGAACTGCGTTCCGTTGATGAATGTCGACGTAGAACTGATTGGTCAAATTGGAAACTAGCAATCCAGGTCGAACTTGATTCACTTGCGAAACGTAAAGTGTTTGGGCCTGTAGTTCCTACACTTCCACATGTGAAGCCCGTTGGCTACAAGTGGGTTTTCGTAAGGAAGCGTAATGAGAAGAATGAAATAGTGCGATACGAAGCACGCCTTGTGGCCCAAAGTTTCTCTCAACGCCCTGTGATTGATTACGAGGAGACTTATTCCCCCGTAATGGACGTCATAACGTTCCGCTACCTTATCAGTTTGGTAGTTTTTCCGAAAAACTGAATATGCAGCTTATGTACGTGGTTGTAACGTATCTATAGGGATCTTGATACGGAAATATATGTGAAAGTTCTCAAAGAACTTATTGACTGATTCAAATAGTTCTAGACCACAGAACACCCTCTCTATTGAATTGAGGCATTTCACTTTACGGATTGGAACAATCCGAGCGGATGTGGTATACCCGTTTAAGTGAATATTTGATCAGTTAGGGATATATGAATAAATTATGCCCCTGCGTGTACAAAACCGAATTTGCTAGAGTTGCAGTCTATGTCGATGACATAAATCTCACTTAGACTCTAGAAGAGCTTGAGAAAACTGCCTCGCACCTGAAGTCGGAATTTGAGATGAAAGATCTTGGGAAAACTCGTTTATGTCTCGACCCGAAGTTTCGAGCAAAGTTCAGATGGTATTTTGGTCCACCAATCGAACTACACCCAGAAGGTGTTGCTTTTGAGTACACCCATGAACATTCATACGCTAGATGCAAATGAGATCCTTGAAAAGGTTGTGGAACTTGAAGTTCTATATCTAAGTTCAATTAGCGCTTTATTGTACTTAGCTCATTGCATTATGCATGACATCTCATTCGTTGTTGATCTTTTGGTAAGATACAACACTGCGCCTACACGCTACCACCGAATAGGTGTTAAAGACGTTTTTCCGTTACTACGGATTTGGGCTTATTCTATCCCTGCGCATCTCAGAATTAACCACAACCCCTTGGTTATCAGAATGATGCCTACCTTGTGGGATACGTTGACACAGACTATCCGTCTGTTCCACACAAGGCACGTTTCCAAACGGATTATGTCTTTACCGTTAGGAACACCGCAATATCTTGGAGGTCAACCAAATAGACCTTAGTTGCGACGTCTTCGAGCTCATCGCCATACACGAAGCCACACGTGTACATGGGAGCATATTCGAAGAACCTTGTAATTCTTCATCCTTTGTTGAGTTCCAACAACGATCTATGAAGACAACGCCGCATGTATCGACCAGACCATGATACATCCAAGAAGTCAACACCAAGCATATTGCGTCTACATCATATCAGCATGAGCATCAGAAGATTGAAGTCAAACATATCTGATCCGAAGACAACCTTGCCGACCTCTTCACGAAGTCATTGCCGAAGAAGCTTGTTCGAGGATTTGGTATGTGCAAATTTTCTCATTTGCTACGCTTGTAGTTCTCAGGGGGAGTTTCGTCGAACTCAGGGGGAGTATCCTGAAGTATACTCACTTGACCTTAATGTACTCTTTTTCCCTACGATCAGGATCATTTTTCCCATTGGGTTTTTGTTGCCTGACTAGGTTTTAACGAGGCACCCATTCTGGGCTGGTCATACCCTTGTGTGTTTTCTTACTACTTACGTCTTGAAGATGTTAAGTATCGACATTGCATTAACTCACTTTTCTCCTAGACTATGGGTTTTGTCCCGTCTTGGGTTTTACCATAGCCAGGTTTTGTGAGAGTTTTTATTCTTTTTATATGCAAGTTCCCTATATGAGACTCGAGTGTTCTCTACTGTGCCTACGAGACGACTTCATCAACTATCATCCTGAAGATCTGATGCGATATCTACTTGAGTATTTGCACACTCAAGGGGGAGTGTTGTAGATAATTTATAACATGTGTTAAATGTGATTGTGTAAATCCTAGGTAGATATGGATTAGGATATTCCATTATGTATGGGATTAGTTTCCTAATGTACTTGTACTTCTATTACTATAAATAAAGGCACCTGGTATGTGGAATATATGAATTACATATTCCACATACACTACAGTTCCACCAAATTCTCTCTATTCTTCTCTTGCCGCACCCTTCACTAAAAACTGTCCACAACAATGGTTTTATTTTCACAGTAATAAAATCGACTTTTAGGTTCTATTTTTATGGATTTAATTTTTTTTTATTGTATTAAAAATATTAGGGGTGGAAGTTTGCGCCTTTAGTGGATATCAATTAATTAATTTTCAACACAAAAGGCTAACGTGGCTTCAATAACAATAGGGGCGGTTTTAGGGATAATATGCCCGTAATAACTTTTAGTGGCGCCATTTATAGAGGCCAAACTATCATCCGCCCCACATACTTTTAGAGGCGATTTTAACTAGTTTTTAGCCCCTAATTAAAGTTTTAAGGGCGAATTTAATTGCCACTAATGCTTACTATCTTAGTAGTGTGTGAATCTTTTGGCAAGATATAGCAATGTGCCAACACGCATTGGACATGTGTTAAAGACAACATGCGTTATCTTAAGGGTACAATTTACATGGGCTTATTCTATCCCTACATATCGCCGAGTGGATCCAGATCCTCGAAATGATGTATGCCTTGTTGGTTATACTGACACTAGTTATTTATCTGACCCGCACAAGGCGTGTTCTCAAACGGGCTATGTCTTTAATGTTGGGCGATGTATTTAATGTTGGAGATACATCAATATCTTAGAGATTGACCAAACAAGAATTGGTTACTACGTCTTCAAATCATGCTAAGCTTATAGCCTTACATGAAGTGTCGCGTGAATGCTTTTGGTTGAGGGGTGTGATTAATCACATTAGAACCTTATGTGATTTTTCTTCTATCGTTGATGTTCCAACGACAATTCATGAAGACAACGCTGCATGTATCGACCAGTTAAAGAAATGATACATCAAATGCGACAATACCAAGCAGATTGCTCTGAAGTTTTTCTTCACTCGTCATTAACAAGAGCATCAGAAGATCGAAGTCAAGTAGATCCGATCCCAAGAAAATCTTGCCGACCTTTTCACGAAGTCACTACCAAAGTCTACCTTTCAAAAGCTTGTTCGTGGAATTGGTTTGCGTAAACTTTCAGATTTGCATCATTGGTAGTTCTCTTGGGGAGTTTTGTCACACTCAGGGGGAGTATCTTGAAGTATACTCTTATGACCTTAATGTACTATTTTTCTTACGATCATGATCATTTTTTTCCATTGGGTTTTTGCTAACCCGACGAGGTTTTTGATGAGGCACATACTCTTGGTTGGTTATACCTTTGTGTACGTTAATGAACATCTTGAAGATGTGAAACATTGTCATTCTGCATTAACTCACTTTTTCTCCTTATGTCTACTGGATTACCGTAGTAAGGTTTTTGTGAGATTTTCTTTTGATATGCGTGCCTACTATGTGACTCGTGTTAGCAACTACTTGTACATGCCAAAAACTGACGATAACAACTGCGATCTCTTAATCATGAAGACATGATGCGACTACTTATTAAGTTGTACACACTCAAGGAGGAGTGTTGTAATTATTTAGGAATGTGATTGTATAAACTTAAAGTAGAATTAAAATAGGATTTGGAGATCAAATCCTCATATGTTTGTATTACTTGCAAGACAAGAAACCCTATCATGATTAGTATAAATAAAGGTTTGTGGTCAGAAGGGAAAGACACAGTTCTCATACACTTGAGCCTCTCTTTGTCGTCCCTTTCTCACCCACTCTCAAAGTTAGTTTTACAACATATCAAGAACCTACCTATTTTTTATTTTTTTAGTTTTTAGTAAACATATGAAATAAAAATAATATTCGTTCCTTGTAAGCAAACATGCTTTAGTCTTTTTTATTACATTTAGAAAGAATCTAAACGTTAAGTTTTATCAGTAATGGTATTTTGAATAAATAGGTAGGGGAAATATGCATACAACTTTAAGAAGAAAAAACAAAGGTGGGAAAATATGCAAGAATATGCGATATTATTATATATACAATAAACAAAAAACGATATTACTTAAGAGTGATGTTTTTTGAACAAACAAAATTGACGACTTGTCATTATACTAACAAATACAAGTGGATTCTACATACAATATATAGTATGACTCATGTCTATTGGAGAATATATAATTAGCAAATGTGTGTGTTTCGTGTCTAAATTAGTTTTATTAATTGCATAATCTCCAGTTCCATACTAATTGGATAATTCATTAAATTTTCACTTAATAAAACATATACAAATTGTAGGAAAAATTTTGGATGGTACGTACCATTTAATAGTTCGACTATGTTGAATGGTTTCAGATTAATTTGCAGTGGGCCCCAAATAAATTTTAAATCATCAAACAGTACGTACCGTTCAATAATACATATCATTAAAGTTTGACCTCAAATTGTAAACGCATTCTTATGGAAGCAGCATGAAAAACATGTATAGACTATTAGTTTATTTTTAGGCCGTCTGCATGAGTGACGGAAAAGCCAAACTTTCCAAGTCTTACGAAGGGTCTAATTTTTTATCATGTTCTCGGACTTATCCCCATCAAAAAAATTGGGTATAAGAGTAAGGCCTTGCTTGATTCAATCCAAACAATCTTTTACCATACAATGTGTAAATGCCTATCTTTATTTCTCGTTGAATTAAACGTGGAAGTTGGCACATACGCAAACCACTGTACGTAAGTTTCAAATTTTCATGCAAGTATAATCTCATGTAAATATTAATTGATGGTAAGTGTGACATATGATAAAGTTTTTGAACTGGTCATAACAACACCATGTGATGTCATCAACTCATTTATGTTATAATATGTATTTAATTTGTTAATATTGTACTCTACAATACAAATTAATGATGCACTCATACTATAAGATGTGGTGGTGTTACGACATGCACACAAAAAATTCATCACGTCAAAACCCTAATCGAATGTCTCTGTCTGCCCCCATCTATTCATTACACATTTCATATCCTAGAACATGGTGGTGCAAGTTGAGAGTGCAAGTTGAGAGCTGTAGAAGTTTTACAACCTTTAATAAAAAATATATACATGTCTATCTTTTCTCTTATTGAATTAAATGTGGAAGTTGCAAATTGGCACATACATAAACCATTGTGTAAGTTTCAAATTTTCATGCAGGTATAATCTCATGTAAGTATTAGTTGTTGGGAATTATGATAATAGGCATTTTTTAGACTAGTTGTAATACCGTTATTATCAATCTAGGTGTACATGTTATAACATATAAATGTACTTTTATGAACATATATTATTTTCTAAAAAAATAAACTAATTGTGTCACTCGTACAAATAATACGTAGCGGTACTACCGTCTCATGCACCCCAAAAGTTTTCATCACAGTCAAAACCCTAGTACCCTAATATTATGTCTGTTTCTGCACCCTTCTATTCATTACACATTTCATACCCTAAGGCATGGTGGTGCAAGTTGTGAGAGCAAGTAGTGAGCTGTGAAAGTTTTGCAAACCAAGTTACTAACGTGGATGCATATACTTCACATTTGTGGGGACATGAACAAAAAATGAATAAAAAAAATTCCAAAGTCCGACAATTTGGATATGGAAATAAGGATTTGGATAAGGCTTGAAGATGTGGAGTTGGTGGAACACAAATCTTGTCCATGTCTAAAATAGTTTGGTAGAAAATGAGTGCTGCACTGCATTGCTTTGCTTTGCTGCCATTTTGCCACAAGCATGCATGCACCTTCCAGATTAACAATTTAACAATTGTATCTCTTTATTATTTATTTATTTGTTCACTTTTTGGTAATTCAAATTTATAATCATTGCTTAACTCAATCTTAATTAAATCCCCATGATGTAAAGCATTCGCAATGTGGGTGCTTTGGTCCAAGATAAAATTATACCACTAAGCTAATTTGGAAAGGAGGCTATTAGGCTAATTGCATGTACACACACTTGGCTTAATCTTTTGCCTATTAGGCTAAGGTGGCATCAATCAATTTAAGCTTTTTAAGGTTGGTGCGACGTCGTATGTATGTGGCTTTAATGGATTACTTATGGCTAATGCTAAAGATATCAAATAATTAGAACCAGTGAGTGGGGGATATATATGCATCACTACTGAAGCCTCGTGAAGAAGTAGACTCAGATCTTTTCAGTTTTGGGTCCAGCCATAATTTTGTTACGCTAACGCTAAGTGACAAATTTGTTAATCAAAGTGATTTGTACCATATTACCGACAAAACTGTTGTCCACATTTTTTAATTAGGTGTGTGATGGCTGATCTAGGTGACATGTTTCATGTGCAGTATGAACTCGATCGTATAGATTACGATTACGAACTAATGACTAGATATTGATTTAACCTTAATTAGAGAAGGATAGTCCGTTATTCCATTGCGACATCCTATACTATGTAAATTAATAGGAACTCGATCATATTGATTACGAACACGATCTAATGACTTAATATTGATTTAACCCTAATTATAGAAGGATAAGTTCATCATTCTACTGCGACATCACATGCAATGTAAATTTGTATCGTATAAAATCTTTACATGCATGGACCATTTCACATAAGTAAGATGCATCTACAATATTATACACGAAACTTGAATAATGCTATATGTACCATTTTACTGGAATTTTTTGCAGAGAGGAGATTTGGGCGAACCCTGGGTCTTAACTTTGTAAAATATGTGATTAGCAATGTGCATTTTTAGTACGCAAATGTTGTGATGCAACAATTAATAATTCTATTGATAGAAAGGTATAGAACTTAGTTCATGAAGAAGTCAGCCATGTTTAATCTCAGTTCATGAAGAAGTTATTGTTTAACAATAAAGGGTTCTTTAGATATAGGCCCTTGTAGCTCTTATTTTCCAAACTTAAACCCATCTATCTTTAAACATTCAAATAAAACCCAAAATTCAAACTTGTTGACATGTGAGAAAATAAGTAACCTATTATTACAAATTATTTACAACTTATGCCACAATACCCTAATTATGTTAATGAAGCAATTTAACATTTTAAAATTCAAATAGTAGGTGCACTATTTGTGGGAGTGAAAAACTGGATTCTTTCAAAAGTTGACTTCACAATTATAAATTTATGGTATGCAAATAATTTACCTATATTTTTTTATGTAAAATATAGTTAAATTAATTTTTAATCAAATAATATATCTCTATTTTTGTACTAATTAATTTACCTATATATAAATTTATTTATGATTAGCACGTTATTTATTTTTGTAGGTAAATTATTTTGCATTTATTATTATTTTATATGCAAATAATTGACCTATATTTTTATGTAAAATACAAGTAAATTAATTTTGAACCAAATAACATTTCTTTATTTTGTAGGTTGCATGAATTTTTACATATATTAGGCATTTTTTTATTATATATATGTGTGTGTAAAATAATTTACCTACATTTATATGTAAAATATAATTTTCGTGACATTAATTAAGCATGTATTATTACATATATTAGGAATATTTTATTGTTATTATATATAAGGCAATGAATTTGTAACATTAGTTTTTTTTTTCTTTTTTTCTTTTTGGAAAGTCATTAATTCTCCCTTACTACCCGTATAGAATTAATTGCGTACATCAAACATTCAAATATGGGTATTTTAGGCATCCAAAAAATTTTAAATGTGTAAAGTCAAACATAATTAATGAATTTGCTTATGTGGAGTCTAGTCAATGAGTTATATTCGAGTAAAAAACTTATGTCGGGTTTTACATAGAGAAAATTAAATTTCAGGGGCTAAAGTCACTGAAAATAGTGCACCTACTATTTGAATTTCAGGGGCTAAAGTCACTCCCACAAATAGTGCACCTACTATTTGAATTTTAAAATGTTAAATTGCTTCATTAACATAATTAGGGTATTGTGGCATAAGTTGTAAATAATTTGTAATAATAGGTTACTTATTTTCCCACATGTCAACAAATTTGAATTTTGGGTTTTATTTGAATGTTTAAAGATAGATGAGTTTAAGTTTGGAAAATAAGAGCTACAAGGGCCTATATCTAAAGAACCCATTAATTTTACTGAAAATAGAAAATTAATAGAAAATGGCGACATTAACTTGTTCATGATCCATGCGATGCAATTATATACGTGGTTGCGTTGCGTGCTGCATAAACATCCAAATAATTTTCATCTTCTCATGCAAGTTATCCCAATCGGATGACTACTTAATTAATATATAAGACCTCACTTGAGTCTCCAACCACAGTACTAATATATAAATCTCTACACAGGAACACACACTAATTATAAGTTATTAACAATTAATTAACGAACAACGGTACTACCGGAGCAACTATAACACGATTAAGTAATTTATGTTAATAGTTTTCATCGTCTTCAGCCGAGAAAAACATGATGACAACCACGATTCGAAGGAGACAGACATACCCTATAATTCATTTATTTTTTAATTAGGAGGGGTTAATTAGCCATAATAACAAGCAAAGTTGCATCATCGATCAGGGGTTATTATTTTTGGGATAACTTCTAGGGCATGGTCGGTCATTAATTAGTTCTTGTTTTATATTCACATGATTGTTTTCTCAAATCCCATGGATATGTATATCAGTAAGTAAATGATGCAAATTTGTGAGTAGTCATAGATTTCGCTTATTGACCTGGCAACTTAGGAGAGAATGACAATGACTGACTGATGTAAAGTTCTCCACATCTTAATTTAACTTTTTTGGGTGCTTATGACTTGTTGAGAATTTGAGAGAGAAAAAGATATGCCACCCCTTCGAAAGCGAGAGGGATATATATAAAAACGAGTTTATTGTCACTGTGACGTTCTTATTTAATAATATAATGTTATGTGTAAATTTTTTATTCACATATATAATATTATATTGTTGAATCAGAATGTTACGTAATAGTGAACCCATTTCACGTAATTTGTTATGTTCAAAGCAGCTTATAGGTTTGATTATAAGTTTGGTAAGAGAATGTACAAGTGATTATAACTCATTGAGGGGAATAATCACAACACCAAGTGCTTGTTCACATGCATGCTTATTGAGTGAGAAAACTTAAAAAGAAGCAAAAGGGAAAGAGACTCAGGGAGCAATTTAAACCCTAAATTATTTGTATAACAATGTTCATTGTTGAAGGATTCCCAAATCTATCCAAACAACTTTTAGAGTTAGGTGCAATATGACGCCACACATTAACACATTGAAAGCATGTCTACATAGTTTTAGAAACCCATTTATGTGCCACTTTTGTGCAGCAATAATTTCCCTACTAAGGAAGAATATATGTGACCCCATGCATGAGGAATTGAAACTTCACTACTTGATTGGCATTCATTGTTGTAATGATACATGCATGGTGCGTTGTTGCTTCTCTTGCCGCGGCATGCCGAGGCCAAAAGCTCGGCTGCTACCATCCGACCAAAATGTGCGCGATCGATCGATTGATATAGTGTTGGCTAAGGTTTTTAGGTCATAAAAATGTGGCTTATGATCAATTGCGAAGCTAGAACCCTATAAGTACACCTTCCTTTTAGTGCACGCTAAGGTCACATATATGAATAATACCATGATGTGCTACGCTATCGGTTTTATAATGAGCTTTACTGTTGCTATTGCAGCTATAAGGTTGCATACCTGAGAAGTGACAGCAGCTTGCTTGTCTATTTTTTGGTCTACACGATCATAACCTTGTAAATAGTACACACTACATACCATATATACATATATACGTAAGATTGAATCTACAAGTCTGGTGGGCCTTGATCTTGCTACATCTAGATTGATGAAGAAACTTTTGATCATGGGATTTACTATAGTAAAAATTGTATCTCAGCCGCGTTTGGTGTTATCCTAAACGGGCAGAGAGTGCAGCAAAATTATAATAGATTCAGAGTTCAGTCTCAATCATATCTCAAGTACGAACCGATACTATCGTACCCGGGATTGAATTAGGCCAAGTTCACGAAAGCTTTTACTTGATTCAGTTCACCAAAGAATATGTTCCTACTTCCCATCAATTTTCCTTTGGGATAAAAATGGTCCATTGTAGAAAGAGGACAAAATGTTCAAATGCTTTTGCACGAAATGATGGGACACTGCAATCTTCATGGATTGTAATTCAAAGCCATTCTAGCTAATTGAATCAATCTAAGTGACCCTTGTAGATTAGTTTTAGCCCCAAAAGAAATCTACTTGTAGACATGTAAATTTCGGTGAAATAAATGTTCATCAACAAATTAAATTTGACTCGGCAAGGCTTATGTGGCGCATACATCGTGGGTCCCATAAATGGTACACATGGCAGATGATTCATCGAAACTGGATGAGTTGTCGAAAATGACACGTGTCAATGTCTAGCCAACTGTAGAAATTACCGAATTAAGTTGATGGTGGAAATAAAATGAGAAACATCTCATAATTGACTTTGATTTAAATCAAATATAAATCAAGTTAATTAGTTAATTAATTTGGTTGAATCCTCAAGTCAATTGATTTTGGTCCTTCCATCCGTAAGATTAATTTGGTGAAATTACCAAGTTAATTGATTTGGTTCAAATTAATACCAAATCAAGTTCAAATTAAGCTAGAGTCAAGACAATTCATGGAGACAAATTCCATAAATCAAGGCTCGGCAAATGAATTGAGTCAATGCAAAGGATCATGGAGAAGCCTATAAATACAAGGCTCCAAAACAAAGAAAGGGGGTCAGATGACAGAACTCGGAAGACTCAGAAAACTCTCTGCATTTCTGTCATCATCGTGAAGAACCATCAAGCACCACCTACACGTGCCGGTCCTTCCATCACCCCAAACAGAAATCCTACTCGTCACAAGCCAAACTCTTGTGACATCCGTTGACCAAGATCAAGTCTCTACGACCCTTGGATCAACCATGCATACACATTTCGTTCGTCTACACTACTACGACTGGAGAGAAAGGAAGTAAGTCCAAGCCTTTGGAGAAAACCAGAAAGTTCTCTGGCCAAAGCAAACATCAAAATACCCAAATACTCGTGTTCTTCATCAAGCTCTTGGAGAATCAACAAGCACAACACACGTGCCGATTCATCCATCACCAAGGCTGAAGATCACTCACCACGTGACACTGCTCGTGGTCCTGTTTCATTCAAGATTAAGCCCCGACGGCCCTTGAAGAAATCACAAGCCCGATTCAAGATCAAGTGATCACCACCCTTAAATCGCATTCTACTTTGGAGATCGAATCAGAGGATCAAACCTTGTACTCAGAGATTGTAACCCTAATTCTTTCATTAATACAAATTTATTTTGTACGCGTGTTCTTGTTTCATTCGTTGCAGGAATTTTCGTGTTTACACTACTAAAATGCGAAAAGCAAAGCCTTCATCTCTAGATGCACAAGTAATCCAATGACTCCCCTAGCTAGATCATACAAACACAAACAAACAAATTAACAACCATATTTCTAGATAAGTAATTTAAACCCACCTAATTTCTGTTACCAATCATGTATGTTATATTTTTAGATAGGAAACGACATGTATAAGTACAACATCCGATACGATATTACATTATCATACTAAATAAGTGAACGTATGATGACTGTATCAAGTGCCTGTAGTTTGGATTCACAATTTAGTAGCATAATAGTCTAAATTGTCTACATTACTATCGTGTTAATCACTGTGCTTAAAATTAATAACATTACTGAAAACTGAAAAGTAAGTGTGTGAAGTTGTATAAGACAATTTAGACCCACTAAAAGCTCGTTTGAAAATTCTTTTAAAATGACTGAAAGAGTTTTTGGTAAAATTGATTTTGGATGCCAAAAGCACTTCAAGTGCTTATCCATGATCTACTTGCATTTTTACCAAAGATTGACTTCAAAAACACTTTCAACAAAAATGTTTTCGGTTATTTTAAAATTACTTCTAAACGAATTATAAAACTATATGGTTGACAGACTTTGGGAGGTGGCTTGGCGTATCAAACTATATAATTCCATCTGAAATTTCGCCCGCAGGAACAAAAGTTGGGATGCACAATTCCACACAATATGACAAGGAAGGAGAACTTGAAATGTTTTCTTCGCTTTGGGCTCCACCTTTACATTCATTCATTTATCTAATATCATTGATCACTTTTACCGATTATATTGCTAACCACTTTTTTAATAGAGGTGTGCTACTTGGAACTCACTTGTATTAGACAAGTAGTCAACAATATTATCGGTAAAAATGGTTCAAATAATGACACTCTTAATAGTATTTACAGTATTAGACAAGTAGTCAACAATATTATCATTAAAAATGGTTCAAATAACGACACTCTTAATAGTATTTACAGTCGTGAAGGATAAATAATGACTTTGGTTCATGTAGTTTGGACAAAGTTATACTTTTAGATACAACAATATTCTATATTAAAGGGTGCAGAATTTAGGCTAACATGTACAATAAAGCATCTATAATAATTAGATATCGAACTCACAATCAAGCTCCTAATGGAGATGCCATTAAGATTAATACTGACGGTTGTAGGAAGACGCAAAATGAGGTTATTGCAGCAGGTGGAGTCCTTCGAAATAATAGTGGAAACTGAATCGCCAGTTTTGCTATTAATCTAGGCGTTGGACAAGTGCTTGAACAGATTTATGACATATATATTATGGACTTAAGATGGCTTGAGAAATAGGTACCGAGACAATTATTCTTGAATCTGACTCTCACGTAGCTATGCATCTTATTAAGAATAAAATTGAAGAGTTCCACCCTTTGGCTACTATTATATTGGGTTGTCAAGAGTTTATCAATAGCAGATGGAACTGCATTATACTACATATCTACAGGAAGTGTAATATGGTGGTAGACCGCCTTGCTTATTTAAGAAGTGGCCTTGAGTTGGGCTTTACTGACTATCGTGACCCCCCTGATTGTATTAGGTTTATTTTGGAAGATGATATTTTAGGTGTTTCTAGGTCTCATGTCATCTTGTAATTTTGTGGGCTTTAGTCCCGTTTTTCATAAAATAAAAAAAAATAAATCGAACATGAGATCTCCCACTTCACATGACGACTAAAATCATACTTATAGTCTAAGTTGTCACAATTTAAGTCGTGTAGCTTACTAATTTGAACAAGGATAATAGTTTAATTTGGTCAAATCCACAAAAACGAAAGTGGAATTCTGTCCGAACTACAACGACCAAAATCATACTTTAGGCTGTCATCTATGGGCCCAATCTTCCAGCCCAAATTATAATTGGGCCTCAGCTCGGCCCAACAACGCAAAAAGTAGCAAAGCCGGTTGTTGGTCCACTCTCAGCTCTGGGGCAAAGTGGCAAACAACAGTGACAGCAATTCCTTCGCTGCCAAATTCCAATTCCGCAAAAAAAAAAAAAAAAAAAAAAAATCGATCCGCAACGGTAAAGTTCATCGCATGTAAACGCTTCTCGCAAGGCAGGTAGCGATTCTGTATAGAACCGAATTTAAGAGCGTTTTTTGAGAGAGAGAGGGAGGAGAGAGAGGCAATGGAAGTGGAACTGAAGGAGATGCTGAGCGACCTCGAATCGCTGAAGAGATCGCTGGCCGATCCTTCTCATCATGCTCCAATCGATAAGGTAAAATCTCGCAATTCCGATTCGTTTGAGATCCAGCTGAGAATTTGTGAGAGCTTTTGGTTTGGATTTCACTGGTTTCGATCGAACTACCTGCTTGATTTGGCTGAAAACGGATCAGTTTTTTGTTTTTATTAATTATTGTTTGTTCAAATGAAAATTCAGGTTCTGATCGTTAATCTGTAATAATTTTCAGTAATATATGCGTAATCCTTTGATTAGGATTGCTTGTTTATTGATTGCATGTTTTATTAGTTTAGTTTTTTGGTGGTTGTTTGTTTCCTGAGAAAATTAAGAGAAAGAAACTAGGATATTTAATTATATATATGTTTAGCTTCAAGTTTAATTTGTGAGAAATAAGTAAATCGTTGTTTTCTATCGGGAACTTGAGTTTGGATTGGCGGAATACTGAAAAGTTTACTAAAGTTTTGTAATTTTTTCTTGTAGAACTGACTTTCCTTTTTGCTTCATGAAAAATGTAATTTGTAGCTACAATTGCGCGTAGAACGCGTTACGAGTCTTGCAAATTCTGGACCTGTTCGGCGTTCAAAAGTGAAGGTAATTCTACGGTTTATCTACTGTCATTGTCAAAATGTGTGATATTAGGTGATGATTGTACTGTTTGCTCATGCATTACATATTATGCTGGCAGGATATGAGCGCCGAGGTGGTAGATAGCAATCCTTACAGTAGGCTTATGGCACTTCAGAGGATGGGTATTGTGGAAAACTATGAAAGAATACGGGACTTCTCAGTTGCCATTGTTGTCTGTATTTATCTCCTCTTTCAGTGTTCCTTTTGTTATTGTAGAACGAATTTTAATTTTGTTATTGCCAATGTCTGATACCCTCATTGGTTTTTTGAAGGGAGTAGGCGGTGTAGGAAGTGTAGCAGCTGAGATGCTTACAAGATGTGGTATTGGTCGCCTTTTGTTGTATGATTATGACAAAGTAGAGTTAGCTAACATGAATAGGTTATTCTTTCGACCAGAACAGGTATCCATACTTGTTATTGTCACTCGTCATTCTTTCTTTTTAAAAATTTGTCTTTACTTGTTTTGTCTCAATGGTGTCATTTTATGCTTCAAAAGTTTGGTGCTGCCACCTTTAGTTTGAACCAAATTCCTTATGCCTCGCCTTTTGCCTTTTGTGTTGTTACTTCAGTCCGATTTTTCTAAGTACCAAACATCATTATATTTTCCAAGTATTTCATGATTAAATAATTTATAAATTCAAATTTTAACGTGATAATTTTTCTGTTTCAGAGTGGCATGACAAAAACAGATGCTGCTGTACAGACTCTTACAGACATAAATCCTGATGTTGTACTCGAGGTAAGCATTTCTCAGGATTTTTCTTCCATCTAACTTCATAATGACTGTAAAAATGCATTCAATCTTGATTTTCCATCTATAGTTTCTACGTGTAGATGAATGTTGATGCTACTAGTACGGATACTTGTATATTTGATTGTTCAATCATGGTGCCCCTATTTTATAACTATGCTGATCAATTTCTTTGTGTTTAGAGCTATACACTGAACATCACAACAGTGCAAGGTTTTGATACCTTTTTGTCTAGTTTAAAAAATAAATCGTTTCGCCCAAATAAAGAAGGTAGTGGAGTGGACCTTGTGTTAAGCTGTGTTGACAATTATGAAGCAAGAATGGCTGTTAATCAGGTATGAGGTTATAATTATGTTTTCTTTGTTCCTTCCGCCTCCAAGAAAACTATAGTAATTTCTTTTTTTTCTTGACTGCTATACAGGCTTGCAATGAATTGAATCAGACATGGATGGAATCTGGTAAGTAAAATAGTTCCTACATTCGTATTACCTGCAAATGTTAATTGAAATACATGTATGCTTTAATTCAAAAATTCACATGAAGAACATAAACTTTGACAGGTGTGTCTGAGGATGCCGTTTCAGGCCATATTCAGTTGCTGATTCCTGGTGAAACTGCCTGTTTTGCATGTGCACCACCTTTGGTATGTTTTTTTTCTTTGAATATTGATGAAGTTGGAGGATTCTCAGTGAGGAATATAAAACAAGAAGAATTGAAGATTGATATTCTTTCTGTGTCTTATATATCTCCTCCTTAGGTTGTAGCATCTGGAGTGGATGAACGTACACTTAAACGTGAAGGAGTTTGTGCTGCATCCTTACCTACCACTATGGTAAGAAAATTTCTCTTCCAATCTCTTGGTGGCTCTGTCTTCTTGGGACTTTTGTTGTTCAAACTTGTTAGTGACTGATAGTTTGCTTGAAATTCATGTATTAGAGTAATGATAGCAACTAACTTTGATTGATCTTATAGGGAGTTGTTGCTGGGCTTCTAGTCCAAAATACATTAAAATACTTGCTGCACTTCGGAAACGTCTCCCCATACTTGGTAAGTCGTATGTTGTATTCCTTCTCATTCTGCTTTTATTTGGCAAAAGCCGCAAAACATCTCAAAGGATTTAGTAAAATCTTAGATCTATATGTTTAAGATTTAGCATCAAATGCCGCTTCATTGCTCCATGCTGATCAGCCTCAATTTAATTTGTTTGATCGCAGGGATATAATTCTCTTAAAGACTTCTTCCCAACTATGGAAATGAAGCCAAACCCTCAGTGTTCAAATTTTGCTTGTCTAGAACGGCAGGTAAAGAAACTAGGATCCGGCCCTGGTGCACTCAAACTGGATCTAATTTTAAAGATCCGGTTCATTTGTTTGCCATTGACGCTGAGGCAATTTCTATTGTGCAGAAAGAATACTTGCTTGTAAAGCCAGCTAGGGATGCTGCAATTAAAGCAAAGATGGAAGCTGAAGCATCATCAGTTATAGAATATCCACTTCATCTTGATAATGAATGGGAAATAAGGTACTTCTACCAACAATGGAATATTACTTCACATTAAATAGTTAATCGCTGGCCTTCATTAAAAATAAAAAATTGTGCACATTGTGGGATATTTTATCGTTTGATTTGTGTTGTTTTTGCAGTGTCGTTGATGATAGTGAGCCGGAAAGTACAGAGGCCAAAACATCAGGTAAATTATCTGTAAATGTTTGAAGTTCTTAGCAACTAGATGGATTTCACTCTAACATCTCGATTTTCCCACCATTTAACATTGAAATTGTGTGAGGATTTATAATTCCTTGTATATGATCTGTTTATGGGAAACCAATTTTTTGGATTTTTATCTATTTGTCACTTAGTTTCTCATTGTTATCCGTCATCTGGTCTCAGATGCTCTTCCAGAAGGTCTTGTGCGCGAGCTGCCCAGTGCAGACGAGTACCAAAAACCACCTGTTGAAGCCGCAGAGGCTACTATTGACGACCTAGAAGATCTTCGAAAGCAACTTGAGGCCCTAAATTCTTGAATTCATGGTAGATGCTCTATTTGATGTAGTCCATTATTGCTCAAACAATCGAAACCGATCCGTAGCTTTCGTGGTTTTTAAGGTTATAGTCACACCCTGGAGTGGGGCGTACATGAGGGTGGATAATACTAACTTTCCATACATCAAAGATGTGGAGTTTTCTGAATGTTACTTTATCTGGGATTTACAGTTTAAACTCTTGAAATATGTACTCTTTGAAACAATCGTTGTAGTTTTTTTTTTCTTTTCTTTTTACAAGTTTTTAAATCGTAACTTAGTACACATGACCAGATTTAACATAAAAATTGACGGACTTGATGGCGTGGATGAGATTGATGGGTTGATCAAAAAATATGTAGGACAGGACAACATTGTCGAATTTGAATGTTTATAACAAAAAATTATTATTGGTAAAAGTTATCGAATTTATACGACCTTGGGGACCACAAATCGTGCTGGGGGAAAGAGCTATGTACGAAGATGAACCCCTCTTTTTGTGTGTGTCGCATGACCAACGTGGTCCAAAGTTTTTTGGCTAAATTGATGAAAAATTAAATCTTAATTGCTGAACTGATTAAAATCAAATATCAACGGAAAAATCAATCATAGCGACGACATGCAAAAAACTGAATATTTCAGCAATTAAGGGCTAAAGTTAGATCATTTCAGCCAAAAAAAACAAAGATCATAACAATAATGGGATTAAACTGATTATTTCTTGCACCTTATGTGCATACAATGTTATATTTGTTTGATTCGATCTGTCGAAAAACAAAAGGCAACGGTCATTTTAATAAGGGTAAACTGCCGTTTGATTTCCTGAACTATCACCCTAGTTGAAATTGACCCCCTGAACTATTTTTTTGGTAAATTAACCCCTTAAACTTTCCTAAATTAGTAGATTTACCCCCTACCACTAGATTCCATCCAATTTGCTGTTAATTCGTTAGAATGTCAGCTAGATCTACCAATTAAAATACGACACGTGTTAGTATTTGACAGCAAAGTGGATGAAATTTCGTTGAATCTGACGGTGAGGGGTTCATTGGCTGATTTCAAATAGTTCAGGAGGTCAATTTACCAAAAAAATAGTTCAGGGGGTCAATTTCAACTGGAGTAATAGTTCAGGGGGTCAAACGGCAGTTTACCCTTTTAATAACTAATTGGATTTGTGAAGGAAAAAAAAAAGTATTAATGGTATAACCTTAAAAAATAAAATGGAATTTTTCACCTAATGTGCATACAATATCATTGTTATTTGTTCGATTTGATGGATATTGTGCATGGATGACAAAAAATATTGTGCACACAAAATTTTTATAATTTTATATAATATTAATTAACGGGTTTTGGGAAGAAAATACATATCAATATGTATCAAATGTGTATAAATATGGACCAATATTGGAAGTCTCACAGCACCCACAACCCAAACTACAATAATATTGTCCTCCTACTTATTGCAGCAAGTAATAATCTCTCTCTATACTTTTTTTTTATGTCCTATTTTTTTAAAATTGGCTAAAATAATGGAATTAATTACAAATCTTAGTTGTTTAAATGATCACTTTTTGGGATCTCGTTCGTGGATATGTATTCGATAATTGTTTGATAATGTCGTCAATATTTGATCAGTTGAACAATTAAAATTTATAAAATCCTATGGTGAATTATATAAAGTAAAAATATTTGATCTGCAGGTTTGCCTCTGCGTACCCGACTGTCAAAAGCAAGACCAAGTCGCCAATGCGTACCCGACTGTTTTTGCAAATGAAGAAATTTATTGCTTGAAATTAGGGCATGATCTACAAAAGTAGTATTCTATCCATGGAACTTTACAAAGTGTGGGATTTGAAGAGAAGAGATTGCAAAGTGGTCAGATTTGTCGAGTTACTTGCAAAGTGTGGGAATCGTTTTTCGTTTTTTTCGTTTTCCAGAAAGACAACTGAAGCATTGGAAAACCTTATAAAACTCATCAAATTCTGAGCATGTTGGAGCACATCCGTCGTGTAATGGTGGTGCGCTGCAACCTTCCTTGGACAGAGTTGTTATATAGTCCATCCGTCGTGTAAAGTAACAACTTTTAACACAACCCAACCCACCAAGAATTCACAAATTAGATTCAATGATGTTGTGCGTGATCACAGACATAAAAGTTTACTCCATCTTCACTTTGCAGACATAGATTAATGATTATATGTTACTGCTACTAGTACGGATCTTGTATATTTGATGCTTCAATCATGGGAAATTAGCTAAGATGATCAAAAATCGAATTCCAATTGCTAAATGATTAAAAACATATATCGATGACATAACGATTAAATATCTATGATATACCAATCATATTCATATTTTTAACCACATTGTAGCACTTATTTAGCAGTGTGATATTATGTAGTTTCATGTGCCATCTTTTCTTTCGATACAAGCAATATCAGAGAGGGGAATTGAATTTCGTAACTCGGATGTAAAGGAGGATTGAATACAAGATCTCACATGCATGGTTAAACGCTCAAACTCTCTTAACCACTTGAGTTACATGTCTATTAATTATCTACTTGTTCTTTTTTAGCTGCATTGGAACTGAATACCATATAACAAAAGGAACAAAACTAATATAACTGATATTCCTATCTCCTTAAAACAAAATACATAGGATCGATTGGTCGATCATTCAGCTCTTTGCATGGTTCCTACTACTTAACCAAATACATGCTCCTGGAAAGGGACAGAAACTAGTAAAAAACTTGGATCGATCGGTGTCAACTTTTCATCATCCACTGCAAAACCTGCAACCTTCGCCTACCTCCCATATATATCTATAGGCAGCAATGGTAAGAGCTGGTAAGCATGGTAACTGCATCGGCGGCCGGGGCACTAGGCTTGGAAGGAAAGGGCACTAGGCCAATGTCAATAGAGAGGATCAACGAGGACCTTGTGTGTAGAAGCGAAATCCTATAGAAAAGTGGTAATTTTGTAAATGATTCCAAAAGAGGGATATTTTTGCTAAAACCATTAGATTTGGGGTAAAGCCTCTAATTTTCCTAAAATAAACCTTCTTTCATGTGCAAATTGGAAAAATCTTGGGTGGTACGTATTATTAAATGATTCAGATTAATTTGCGGTGGAGCTCAAATCAATCTTAAACTATTCAGTAGCACGTACTTTTAAAATTTGACCTGTGAAAACTGAAAATAGTATAATTTATAACTTTTTATAAATATTTAAGCAAAAAACATATATAGAGAGTAGCGAGGGTTTATCAAAATTTCAGAATATTCGGCAGGAGTGCCTTTCTAATTAAGAAGAAATTACATAGTCTACGTGGCGTCTTCCATCGCGCGAAAAACCCTACATTGCAAGCTTCTCACGGCCTTTTCAGAAATCAAAACAACCAAAAACTCCATCGGCGCCGCCTCACACGGTGTCAGCTCAGCTCCCTCAACCTTCCCTCAACCCATCGATTTACTCCTCTGCAAAATACCCACAAAAATTAATAAACAACTCGCAAATGGCTGCCGGTGAAGAAATAGCAGAGAAAGAGAAAGCAGCTCCCGAAGCAAAACCAGAAGTAGAGGACGAAGAAGAAGAAGTGGAAGATGAGGAGGAGGAGGAGATTTGGACGTCGGACTCGGACGTCGGAGATGCATTGGATTATTTGGACTCCAAGGACGACGACAGAGGAGTAGAAGGCGGCTTCACCATCAATTCACGGCGGCCCAATGCCCACGGCGGCCTTCACTCCCGCCCTGCTTCCTCAACCCTTCAGCCTCTCGCTAATCGCAACCAGAAGTTCACTACCCACATCCGAGCTTCGCCTCTGGAGGTACAAATTTAGAACTGAATTTCAATTGGGTTTGTTGTTCTTGCTGTTGTAATTGTATGTAGGACTTAGAATTTGAAGTGGGTTTTGATTTTTAATTGTTGGGTTGTAATTATGTTTATTGTTTGTTGTTGATTTTCTTGCAAAGTTGACATTTTTTGTTTCGGGTTTTGCGGTGCAGGAGTGGGAAGGGAGGTTGAATGTTGGCATGTCCAACTCCGTGACAACTGCCATTCGGGGAAGTGTGCGGGACATGGCTATTGGCAGAACGAAAACTACTGAGAAAGCGGACCGTGCCACTGTTGAGCAGGTGAAAGACAACACTTTTCATTCATGGGTTTTCTTTAATCATTCCAATTATGTTTTTTAGCTTATTAGTTTCAGTGATTGTGTGTTTTCACCAGGCCATCGATCCTAGAACTCGGATGGTTTTATTCAAAATGTTGAATAGTGGTGTGTTTCATGATATCAATGGCTGCATTTCTACCGGGAAAGAAGTACGTATTGAGTTACTCATATTTTAACCCCTGAATGTAATTTATTGACTTGGTATTGATTTTGCTGCAGTGAATCGGTGATGATAACTACTGAATTGAGTTTTGGCCGATACTTGATTTGATCATGGAATTGTTCTTTCTTTTTGAACAGGCAAATGTGTATCACGCAACAAAATCTGATGGCCAGGAAATGGCGATCAAAGTGTTCAAAACATCTATTCTGGTTTTTAAGTAAGTTTTCTGTGACCCTTTGAGCTTGTTCCTTTGGTTAATTGACAGTTTAGCAATGTTAGATTGTTATTATGTCAAACACTATAAGCGCTACAAATATGAGAAATTTCTTTGGGGCATAGAATTATATAGTGCTCATTGCTTACCACATCTTCTAAACTTAAATCTTTCTTTGCTTATTCATGTAGCTGTATGATGTTTCTTTTGAATAAATTTTTAAATCCTTTTTTTTCTGAAGTTATTATCTTGTTATATTTGATAAGATTGACAAGTTGGCCATGCATTCATAGAACATGCAAAAAAATGTTTTTCAGTTTCAAGGACAACCAGTTAGCATGCTGGATTTTCCATACGTGTGTTTATAGCAATAGATTTATATATATCTTACTTGTTTGCCGGCCAAAAACTTCAGGGACAGGGATAGATACGTACAAGGGGACTACCGATTCAGACATGGATACTGCAAGCGCAATCCTAGGAAAATGGTGCAGACATGGGCTGAAAAAGAAATGAGGAATTTGAAGAGGTACGACAAACACAATTTTAAATATGAGTACAATTAATTCTTTGGTAAGTAGCAGCACTAATTTAACCTTGTTCAAATCTGCATATCAGTATTCTCTTCACCCTGTCTCTAATAAGTACGTATGTGGAAATTCAAAGGAAGTGTTTATCCATTTTGTACAATGGTTCTAGCTGAAGCTTATGAAAATTTTTGTTTCAGTCCTATTTAAAGCCTCTTGTTATAAAGCTTGTTTTGTCGTGCTAATGAATGTGAGATGGTCTGTGAAAATGCAGGCTAAAGGACAGCGGAATTAGGTGTCCATCTACAGTTATTTTAAGACTTCATGTTCTGGTCATGGAATTCATAGGTATTTCTAATTTTAATGGACATATATTCTGACGGAATTGGCATATCAATTTGATTTGATCTTGTAGAAAAATATTGCTTTGTTGGAGTAGCCTTGATTGATGTACTCTATTACAGGGAAGTCAGGTTGGGCAGCGCCTCGTCTGAAGGATGCTGCATTGTCGCTAGACAAGCTACGAGAAGGTTATATGGAGGTGTGCCAAAATTTTTGATATGAAAATATTTGTGTGATAATAATTTAAATACAAGAACCAATTGGCTAAGATAGTTCTATTGGGACATGTGCACAAGCCTTGAAGCGCTTAGATTTTTCTTATTTTGTTGCTAGTCTTGGTGAGGCTCCTTCTGAAAGTGCAGCTCACTTAAAGACAATCTTCTAGATTTGTTTTTGGATTGTATGCGAATGATTTTATAATTTGGACGGATTAGGTTAGAGGAACTGGACTAGTGTTCAATGGAAATAGCTTGGTGTTAAAATATGTTGAATTCCTGCTTGCTATTCTATAGATTACTATTGGAAAACTTTTAAATGAATTAATTTTATTTTAGCAAAAATGTTTTTATTTGTATTTGATATTTTCTTTGGGTACTGGAGTGATAGCGTTTTGATTTTTTGCCAGATGATTATTGCTATGCGAACAATGTATCAGAAGAGCAAACTGGTGCACGGAGACCTTAGTGAATACAACATACTTTACTTTGAGGTGAGTGGCAATAATCACTTTGAAGTTTGAGCTTATTGCACATGACAGTATGCTATGTTCTTACGTCCCCCCTTTCTCTTTGGCAGGGCCACTTGTACATTATTGATGTTTCTCAAGCAGTTGATCTGGACCATCCTCATGCCCTTGATTTCCTACGGGAAGATTGCGTCCATGTATCTGTAAGTTCTTCGTGCTGAAGTCACTTTCTAAACTTCTGCTTCCATAGCTTATGAAAAGTACAAGTAATGCACTCACTGCTATGGGCTTATCAAGCGTTTGGTGGCACACAGGATTTCTTTAAAAAACATGGTGTAGCTGTTATGACTATTCGAGAGCTGTTTGATTTTATAGTTGATCCAACTATTGCTGATGATGCGGTGGAGAGTTATCTTGATATGGTTTGATTCCTTCCATTTTGGTCTCAAATATTAAAGAATTTAGGTTCCTATAAACAACAAATAAATAGATAAACAACTTAAGTAAGATCTCTGTTTGACTGGCTGACTTCAGGTACAACAAAAGGTAACGGCTAGAGGAGATATATCTGCAGAGGAGGAAATTGCAGACTCTGTATTTGTACAGGTGATGACAATGTAACTGTGTTTATTGAATGGCTCTGACTTCGCGTATCTTTTGGGATATTGATTGGTTTTTCTTCTCTTCTTTCCAGTCATACATTCCAAAGACATTAGATGACGTGAAAAATGCTGAGCGGGATGTAATACGGTTAACTAGCGGAGAGGACACTGGAGACATGTACTATAAAACTATTACTGGACTGAAGGAGGCTCTTCCTCAAGGTCAACCAGCTCCATCTGAGAAAGAGCAGCAACATGATGTTTCTGCTGTAGCAGAGCCCTCTGAAAATCCTGAGACTGAATCTGACTCTGATACAGATGACGAGAACTCAAGTGACTCGGAAGGGCAGAGCTCCTCTTCTGAAACCAAGGCGCAGGATCCTCTCGAAAAGAAAGCTGCTAGAAAAGAGAACAAGAAAAAAGTGAAAGAAGAGAAGAGGGAAGCTCGGAAAACTAAAGTGCCGAAGGCTCTGAAGAAACGAAAGAAAAAGATGGCGAAAGCACACAAGACCAGGTAGTTCTGGTTGCGACAACTATATAGAGCAATGGATGCAGTTATTTAGAAAGCATTCTATAAAATTTTGTTAGAAATTAAATTAAGAAAATTGCTTAACTTCAACATGTACTATTTTTATTTTTTCCAAGAACTACATGTACTTTTTGATATATGAGAAATGTAATCTGTATTTTTTGAGTTTGCATGTTATAACAAAGAAAAGATTGGAATTTAGCCCAAGCGAGTTCCATAGAGTCTCACTGTCTTGTGACGCACCTCGGCGTCCCTTGTTAATGTGTAAGTTTCTTACTTTCTTTGCATACTAGTCAACGTGATGGGTGGTTTAAAATTAATACAAATTTTAAACTGGGTTTAAAAAGCTAAAACAAAAAACTTTGTGGTCGTTGACAACTCAGCTCAATTATTGGGGTCAAAATGGGAAAATCTTGAGTGGTACGTGTCATTAAATGGTACGGTTATTGAATGGTCCAGATTAATTTGCAGTGGACCCCAAATAAATCATAATCATTTAACAGTATGTACTATTCAATGATACGTATCACTGAAGTTTGACCCGTTAAAATGTAATTAATCCAAAATAAATGTCACACATTTCTGTTTCCAAACTAAACATTCCAAAACGACGTCGTTCTTGCCCCCTGCTGCAAAATTCGCAGCACTGTCAGCTTTCGCTCTTTTCTTCTCCTCCTTCGCGGGAAGCAAAAATGTCGAACACCGGAGACCAAACCCTAGCAGCGACACCACCCGCACCACCGCCAGCGGCGACCGAAGAAGAAGAAGCAGCGGCAGAACAGAGAGTCTCCGACAACGACAACGCCAGCGAGCAGTCCTCCCAGGAATGGGAGACCATGGCCCGAGCCTGGCTCTGCTCGTTCCCCGAGGCCAAAGCCGTCTCCATGGACGAGGTCGAAGCCTGGATCGACTCCAACTTCGATTTCATACCCCAAGGCATCAAGTCCATGCCCCGCGCCGACCTCTGCCACCGCCTCATTGCCATTCAGAATTGCATGCGATTGCCCAATCAGGTCCCACATTCTCTAATTTCGTTTTAAATTTTGTTAATTCTTCCAATAGAAATTGGGCTTTTGTTAAAGGTGTAATCTTTGTGCGATTAAGTTAATAGGGATTAGAAAAATGAGGTTTTTAGGCAAATTAGTGAAAGTTTTGGGTGCCTTCTGGCAGATTACTAGACAAATGAGGTTATGGGTAGAGTTAAAACGATCGGGCTTTTCGATTATAAACCCTTGATAAGATTACACTTGAGGGAAAAACACTTCGAACCCAATACTTCAAAAATAAAATAAAATAAAAGGTTTTATTGCTTTGCAATGGAGAAAGGTAACAACGGAATTTCGCAACTAAGAATCAATTAGTGACAAGTAGATAGTTTCTCCAATTAAGCTCTTGTGTTTTGTCAAACTTATAGTTGTCATTGGTGGTTTTTTCTAATTAACTAATCTAGGATTTTGGGAACTACATGGAAAAATCTTGGGCGGTACATACCATTCAATGGTACGGCCATTGAATGGTCCAGATTAATTTGCGGTGAGCTTCAAATGAATCTTAAACCATTCAACAGTACGTACCATTGAATGATACGTACCATCGAAGTTTGACCCGAAATACACCAAAGATGTTGAATCGATAATATTATTTAACTTGGCTTTGGTTTTCAGTTTTAGGCTAATGCTCTTTTTATATTATGCAGAAGTTTTGACATGGTTTCTGTAATGTTAAATGGCAGGAAGGAAAGGAAGAAAACCAGGGTGATATTCCACATGCTCGATTTAAACGCACTGATCAATGGAGACCGGTTTATATTTGGTTAGAATCGTTGGATAAAGATGACGTGGTTAAGTCCAAAGATATAGCCGACTGGCTAACTGAGAACCCGGATATCCAAGCAGAGTTGTGCTCTAGGCATTCTAAGTATCATTTAATGCACTATATTAAGAAGTGCCATATGAAGATCCTGAAGAGGCGGGAAAAGAAGAAGGTATTGGATACTTCTTGTTTTAGCTCAATTAGCCTAGAAAACTCCAAGCGTCCGTCTGAAGATGCAGATGCTTCTTCCTTATGGACCACATCAGTAAGAATTTTTGTCTCGCTAGTTTTTATTTCTTGTAACGGAGGATGCATCCACTAAATGTTCATAATCTAATCAATAGTTTCACTGGACTGCTATGTATTTCTGTATGCTGTTTAGATGGTTTACATGGTTATATTGCTTGTGTTGAACAGGGTATCGAGTATCCTGACACACCAGCCTCTCTAAAGGTTCACAAAGACGTGTCAATGAAACAACAAGTTCCGCTGCCATGTATGGACCATTTTCTTTATAATCTAGGGAATATTTGAAAGCCATTCTAAATGGAATTACCGGTGTGATTGTCTTTTCGACAGCCCATTCTCTACTTTGGTTGCATTACAGAGAATGGAGCCATCGCCTAAAATTGACAAACAAAAAATTTGAAGTCCTGGAAGTCGTGAGACTGAAAACTGTTTAAAAAACAAAATAAACTCAGTTTAAAGGCTATGAAGAGCCATATGGATTATAGTAAATGCTATGTAAGCTGTTGCATTTTTCCTTCTTAATTTTGTCATTTGACTCAATTCTTTTGGTTCGAGCTGCTTCCCAGCCCCACTCTCTGTATGCAATGCATTGATCAATGTACCTAAAGATAGTGACACATATGTGATGAAACGAAAGGAAGCAATTCAGAAATATGAGATGTAAGTCAACGATGCTGCATTTTATGCTCCAGAACATATTTCTGTTTGTTTACAAATTATGTTCATGTGGTTTCAGATTAGTGGAGCTGGAGAAGCTGCTTGCCCCCACATTTCTAAGGCGTGAAGTTGCAAACAAATGAAGGGATTGCGAAACACCAAAGTCAGAGTCGTGCCTGTGTCCTGCCTGCGCATCTATAGTTCTGTAATGTAGCTAGAGCTTTGCTGACTCGTTACTAGTTTTTCGCTTTTAACTCATCCGAATGATAGTTCTCCTTAGGAAAACCCAGATGCTACTTCTCCTAGATTATATATTTCCATTGTAATTGTACCGATGCTACTTCTCCTAGATTAATGAATCATTAACCTTGACTTGCACTGGATTTTAATTTCGTCAGCTGAATATGCTATGCTGCAAGAGCATGATACAGAGAATATGCTCTGATCAATCTATTTATTTATTTATTTTCTTTAAAAAAATCAACGTATTCAAATGTGTAGACTAAGTTATTGCTTAGGGACGGCCCTGTGTTAATGTGTTTGGTATGTGTTCACACTGAGTGCATGCTTACCGACTTGGAATCAGAAGTCATGAATCGGAATGATACCTGGTTGTTTGGGTATAAGATATGTGAAGAATCGGATTCATACCTTACATACTCCTTGTCCTACGGGTTTGGATATACGAGAACACCACATGTCAGGTCAATCGGCCATCCTTGCACTGCAAGATTCCAAGAATAGTTAATTAGCAATGAGGTTATATTTAATATTTAAAATTTTGATTGTTTATTACCTAAATGATTGAGAGTTTTAGCTAAGTCAAACAATGAGCCAACCATAATTAATTAGTATTGAACTCACCATCATCACGAGTTGAACTTAAAACCTTCCACGTACAAATAGAGAGAAATACCACTAAAACGTAGACAATATTTCACCAAAAGAAATTAATAATCTTGGAAGACCACCACAAATAAATACAATATCCCACTCACGTGATGCAGACTTAACAATAAATTCAACAAGAAAAGTCGGCATTTTTAGTCAACAATTACGATAATTTTGAATTATAAATCAGAAGAAGAGAGAGGTATAAGCAAAGGTTGAAGAAAGAGGTAGAGACAAATTTTGGTTGGCCTGCTACGATACAAGATGGCTGAAACATCAAAGCTTAAACATTTGGGGTCTCAGTAATTTGGACAGATGGAGGGCTTCAGCCTCTTGTCCCTCAAAGTTGTGTTGGTGTTGGTTTTGTTAGTGCAGTTCACAGCAGCTGATCACAGTCACAACAAGCACGCCGGCGACGGGGTGCAGCCGCTGTCCAGGATTCAAATCCACCGAGCAGTCTACGAGCTTCACGAAAATGCTTCCGTCAAAGCGTACCCTGTCCTTCTTGGCACCAAAGTATGTCAACCTGCATCTCTTCGCTATTAGCCCATATGTATATCTATCGAGTATCCTGCTACATGAGCAGTGGAGCGGAATCCCCTTGTCAAGTTTCTCCTATATATATATATGCGTGTGTGTGTATATATATATAATCTCCATGATGATTTTGGCTGAAAAATTCACTTTATGTGCAGGGGGAAGATTCTCAGTGGGTAACTATTGAAGTTGCAAGTACTAAGCCTGCTGAAGATGATTGGTTGGCAGTCTTTTCTCCTGCAGATTTCAAGTAATGTCCAACTTGGTAACTCTTAATCTCCGTTGTTTTCGACATAATCCTTTTCTTGCAAGCGTAGGTGTAGTCACATTGGCTAGAGCGGATGTACTCTCCCTATGCACATGAGTTCGAACCCCCCTCCATGTAGTTTAGATTAGATTAATATAGAATATCGTACTTTCAAACAAAAGAAATTAGTAGATTTAAGAATGCGATCTTTTGTGGCAGCTCATCGACCTGTCCATCTACTGACGATAGACAAGAGGCTCCAAATATATGCTCAGCTCCGATAAAGGTTTGTGTTATAGCAAATTTATAATCTCTCTTAATGTTCTCTAACCGTTGACGTGCCTACTGAAATATTGATGTTCTCATTTCAGTACAGATTTGCCAATGATTCCAATGCTGACTATACGAAAACAGGCAAAGCATCTTTGAAGTTTCAGTTGATCAATCAACGGGAGGATTTTTCATTCGCATTATTCTCAGGCGGGCTGTCTACCGTGAGTTCGTGTTCCTTCTCTTTCAGCTTTGCATCGTACAATATTAACTATCACTGTTTCAATATTTCAGCTAATTGATATTGCTTTTGGAAAGACTAATCGCACTTCAAGTGTGTCGCCATTTACGTGTTTTTCTTCATGCGAACAGTGACATTTCAAGTGTTGTCTAACTATATATCCATAAAATGCAGCCAAAACTGGTGGCAGTTTCTAATTCTATAAGTTTTGCCAATCCGAATGCACCCCTTTACCCGCGTCTTGCTCAAGGGAAGGACTGGAATGAAGTAAGTTTATATAATTTGATCCATCACTTTCCTTTATTATAAAAATCTGGACGAAAATTCAGTTCTAATAATGTTCTTTTGCTCGTTTACAGATGACAGTAACCTGGACAAGCGGCTACAAAATCAACGAAGTAGTACCTTTTGTCGAGTGGGGTCTCAAGGGCGAAGCTCAAACTCGATCTCCAGCAGGAACATTAACATTCCCTCGAGGAAGCTTGTGTGGTACGGATCATACAATCGACCTAATTCAAACAGCAAGGCCAATTGAAACAAGAAATTTATGTAACGGAGTTCTTCTTGTGATTCACAGGTCCACCAGCGCGAACAGTTGGTTGGCGCGATCCTGGTTTCATCCATACAAGTTTTCTGAAAGATTTATGGCCAAACTCATTGTACACTTACAAGCTCGGTCATAGGTTATCTAATGGTTCCTATATCTGGAGCAAGTCCTACCATTTCAAGTCATCACCATATCCGGGGCAGGACTCATTACAGCGCGTCATTATATTTGGCGACATGGGAAAGGTAAGATCAAGAAAATTAGAACTATCTGGCTTGGTGAAGAATCTTCGTATTATAGAGCTGGGTCGCGAAAATTTACCTTTTGTTTCATAAAGTTCAGGCTGAGCGTGACGGTTCAAATGAATACGCTGATTATCAGCCTGGCTCACTCAATACAACAGACACACTGATCAAGGACTTAGATAACATTGACATAGTTTTTCACATCGGAGATATTGTCTATGCCAATGGATACATCTCACAGTGGGATCAGTTCACGTCGCAGGTGGAGCCGATTGCATCAAATGTGCCATATATGATTGCAAGGTTTGTTGCTCGATTTATCCTTGTTGCAGTGCACGTATGTATAAGTTCACACTTCCCTCTGAAACTTACATGAAGTGTTCCGACAGTGGCAATCACGAACGTGATGCACCAGGGACAGGATCCTTCTATGACGGCAATGATTCAGGCGGCGAATGTGGTGTCCTGGCCGAGACTATGTTTTATGTTCCTGCTGAGAACAGAGCGAAGTTCTGGTAAATAACGAGAATGCTTGTGTCACAAGCTACTTAACCAATTATTTTTGCAAAAAGAAAAGTATACCAATCATCCGATAAATTGGGTGGTTAAGCATAATCTGGAAAGACTCCGGCCTCTGTTGAAGAATGTAAAGTCCCACATCGGATATCTTATACAACTTGTGGAAATCATATTGTAACTGTTCTTTTACAGGTATTCGACAGATTATGGGATGTTCCACTTTTGCATAGCTGACAGTGAGCACGATTGGAGGGAAGGCTCTGAGCAGTACAAATTCATAGAGAAATGCCTTGCGTCCGCGGACAGGCAGAAACAGCCTTGGCTGATATTCGCTGCTCATCGTGTTCTTGGTTATTCGTCCACACAGTGGCAAGATGGCGCATTTGGCGAGCCTTTGGGAAGGGAAAGCTTGCAAAAGCTTTGGCAAAAGTACAAGGTGGACATTGCATTTTACGGCCACATCCATAACTACGAAAGAACATGCCCCATTTACCAGGTAATGCACGCAAGAGATTGTATTAACTAGAAATTGCACACATGTTGTATTCTGATCCTTCATCGTTGACGTTCGTGTGCCTGCAGAATCAGTGCGTGAATACAGAAAAGTCCCATTACTCGGGAACTGTGAATGGAACTATACATGTTGTTGTTGGTGGAGGAGGCAGCCACTTATCGGCTTTTGGCCCGGTGCAGACGAGTTGGAGCCTTTTCAGAGATTCCGACTTTGGCTTCGTAAAACTTACGGCATTCAACCACTCGTCGCTCCTGTTTGAGTACAAGAAGAGCAACGATGGGAAGGTGTATGATTCCTTCACCATCTCAAGGGATTATAGGGATGTGTTGGCTTGTGTTCATGATGGCTGTGAACCAACTACTTTAGCTACATGATGAACACTTGTTTTCTGATCAATCAATGATGTATTCTTGACAAGAAATTGCCCATCGATCAATCAACATTGTATTATCGAAGCATTATTGTATTTTAAAAGGGCTTTCAAGCGCTTTCAAATAATTAAAACGGCATTTAAGACGTAAGTTTTGGTAGAAAATGTTAAAACGTGTTCAGTAGAAAAAGCTAAAAGTGTGATTTATGAAAATAATTCTTAGCACATTTAGAGAAGGCCCTTCTCTAAGGACTTTCGGATCTAAAAGTGTTAATGTAATATTGACAATTTCTAGCAAAACGCCTGAGTCTGTAATATCGTTGACTAGTGCATGTCTTTCAGTCGTAACTATTTAAGTCTAAATTTGTCTCTAGCGCTCTCGATCACAAGAATATCAAATATTTCAGAGACATTCATTCGGGTAAGCTCACCATGCATGTGCACTCATATAGATTAGGTCTCTTTTTAATTAATATTAGTTTTTGGTTTGATTTGATTATAGACTTATTTTTAAATAAACCAAAATGTTTTTTTGCGTGGGCTGTTGTGTTTATTGGGTTTATTTTTGCTTTTGGCTAACATGATAAGTCACTAATGCATTATATCTTATTTGCTTTTAATAGTTATCACTTGCACTTATCTTGTTACTTGTTTTATAAGCTTTATCTTATCACATTGAAAAAGCCTATGTTTTTATCTTAGTTGTTTTGCATGCTTATCCTGATATATTTTTTTTTGTTTTTTTGTGAAAAACAAAACTCTAGCATCAGATAGAGTTTGAGTTTTTTGGGTTTGTTTTGTACGGCAATCATAGAGTGCTTTTTGGGGTGTGTGGCTTTTCTTGGCTGTTTTGGTTTTCTGAGAGAAAAAGATATGCATGTGTGAGGTTTTGAAAAATAATGACAATCATCTAATTTTGATTTTTCTCATGTATTGCATGCTTTAACAAAGGTCTTTTTGTTTTGGGTTGCCATAATTATTTTGGAATAAAAATCAGTTTTCATTCATGGTTTTAAAAGATTAATCTTTATTGCTGATTTTTCATTGTGCATCAACTAGAAATCAATTATGAAAATGTGCCTTGTGATTTTCGTAATTGGTTGATTTTCAAAAATCATTTCATTTCATACATTCTGCATGATCGCGTTAGTATCTTGCAAAGTTCGAGGCGAAGGTGATTGACGTCCGCGTTAGTGTCGTGCCACTTCCATTCGAAGACTGAAGAGAGATCGAGTAGCAAAGGCACGGAGACAAAACTGCCTTCTAGTTGTGAGTCTAGCAAGATGAGTTTTGTAAGTCCTTTTTGTACTCTTTTCTCTTAGTGTTTCCTGGCTTGGAAGCCCGAGGATTTTCCCAATGGTGGGTTTTGCCTCGTTAAATCCTATATCATGTGCGTACTATTTTTATTGTGCTTAATATTGTTGTGTAGGATTTAGTTTTGCTAAACTGTTTAATTTAGTTGAGTTTTATTTTAATTAGATTTTAAGTTGGAACCTATTCACCCCCCTCTAGGTTAGATTTTAAGACGTAAGTTTTGGTAGAAAATGTTAAAACGTGTTCAGTAGAAAAAGCTAAAAGTGTGATTTATGAAAATAATTCTTAGCACATTTAGAGAAGGCCCTTCTCTAAGGACTTTCGGATCTAAAAGTCATCACATTGCGAAGTTAAATCGCTTAATGGGTATAACGACTAAAAGGTTTCCATCCGAAATTTAGCTATAACATTACAAACTTTAAAATCATTTGCTATGTCAAATATTTCTGCATTTCTTGTTGACTCTTTACTATGTTCGTAATGGATGTGAGTTGATGAAGTAAATCCTTTGCTATGTCCACAAATGAGGGCAAGAGATTCTTCTAACGCCGCAACTCAGATCACCACTAAACTTAAAGAAGTTGTTCGTGCAGGAATCATTGATGGAAAAAACATAGATGTTTCATTCGATAACTTCCCGTACTATTTGACGTATTCACTATATGCTTTGTTTATCATCAAGATTTTACAAATATCAGTCAACTGCAGATCAGTAAAATTTGTTGTTCTCGTTCGTAATCAAGATATGATACGTGGTTCCATATATATTATTGGAAATTTTATATAAAAAATGCAAGAGTCATATGGAGTTTGTATTTTCCTCCCATTTCAGTGAGAATACAAAGAATGTGCTTCATTTTTACACTTGAAACATAAAGAACAAACAAAGCATACTTCAGACCTTACTACTGTAAACCCTCGAGTTTTGCTCTCCAGTCCTGCAGGTGTGGATGCATCCTTAATTTTGTAAATAATATGTTTACGATACATTGGTTTCTGTTCTCGAAAATCTATGATGTTTGTTTTTGAATGCATGTGTAGGGTCTGAGATATATCAGGAGATGTTGGTAAAGGCGCTTGCACAAAATTTCGGGGCTAAGTTGCTCATATATATTTGATAGCCGCTCATTTTCGGAAGAGTTTAAGAGGATGGACTTGGCTAAGAGCAGTGATCCATCAGCTTCCAGAACAGATGCACCAAGCCCTTCAAATGCACTATCACATGGCCTGGAATCCCAAAAAAAGAGGAACATCTACATCATCATCTCTAACTTGGGGGCGTCTAAAAATTGCGTATTTAAAACAGGTTTTCCACTTTGCAGATGTCTTTCTGCAGCTCTCTCCCAATCTAGAAGTCTCCGACTCTCTGCTCTTTTCATCTATTTTTTTTGTTTAGATTTTATATACATAATTTTGGTATGATTTCCTTATAAGTGCACCGTGCAGGTGACAAAGTGAGATTTATTGATTCATCTTCTGGTGCCCTTTATTTTAGAGCAACTTCTTCACGGTACAATTCTTATAAACATTTCGTTAGTGTTTCGTTTCATCTCTCCTTATTTTTTAAGGAATGCTTCATTTCGTAGATTCTGATTGCGTTGTGATAGTCTCGAGCTGAACCTGATATGTCTATCTAGAAATTTACTATGGCACTACTGGTGTAATGTGTGATTTTAACATTGTCGCTACTAGAAAATCATAATTTTGATTGAGACTACTGCATATAATCTACCAATTGCCTAATACTACATTGCACTAAATGTTGTTACTTGCATACATGAATTCTGTGTTACTTACAGGGGACTGACGAGTGGAACCTGTGGAGAGGTTGTGTTGGTTTTTCAGGAGAATCCTTTGTCAAAAGTTGGTGTAAGGTTTGATGAACCAATACCTGGTGGTGTTGATCTTGGCGGTCTATGTAAAGGAAATGGATTCTTCTGCAACGGTATGATTTGGCACAGTTATTAACCGTTAGACAAACTTGTTCCTTGCAGTCTTCAGTGTTCTCTAACTTGTTATGTACATTTCGAAACCTCTCTCACCTCTCCTCTTTTTAGCCTCTGATCTTTGCTTGGAAAACAGGAGAGTGGAAAATTCGGACAAGTTACTTATCAACACATTGTTTGAGGTACATTCATGCTTTTGCTTTGACTTTTTTTTAGTTATATTAGCTTCTTACGCGTTTATACATTTTTTTTAAGGTTGATCTTAGTGAGAGAAGAAGTTCTCCGTTCATTTTGTTCATGGAAGATGCGGAGAAGTCCCTTGTAGGAAATTCAGATTTATTTTCCGCATTCAGAGCCAAACTTCGAAAGCGTCCTGATAATGTGGTAGTAATTGGTTCTCATACCCATATCAACAATCACACAGAGAAGGTAATGTTTGTTTTATTGGTTTCTGCATATGTAATCGATGCAATTTTTTCCTGCATCTTATTCCCTTTCTTACAGTCACATCCTGGTGGTCGGCTTTTCATGAAGTGTGGCAGCAATCAAACTTCTCTTCTTGACTTAGCTTTCCCGGTAATGTTTGTATTTCTCTCACCCACTTTGTTATCTGCATACCTGCTTTGCTTAATTGAGGTTATCCTTGCCTTACAATTACGGGAAGTGTGGATTGTTTTTACTGATTTTAGGGTAGTTTCGAAAGACTACATGAGAGAGTGAAGCAAGTTGTCAACGCGATGAAACGTCTGATTGAACTCTTCCCAAATAAAGTACCAATCCATATGCCGCAGGTTTATACAGCGGATTCCTGATGGATAATTTTTGCCCATTTTTATTTTTCCTTTTTCCTTTCGTGGGGATTTTCTTAATTAGTTATGAAGGTTATAACCATTGCAGGATGAGGCACTTCTGGTCTCATTCAAGCAACAACTGGATCAAGATGCGGAAACACTCAAAATAAAGGGAAACCTGAATCGCTTGCGCTATGAGTTTTTTTTTTTTGTCATGGAAGCACTCAAAATCAAGTGTATTGCTAAAAGATGCTGACTTATACCGATAATAATCAAGGTGCATTATGTCGTTTCTAGGTTTTGGGTCGGTGTGGGATGGAATGTGAAGGACTTGAGACACTTTGCATCAAGGATCAAACACTTCCAGACGAAAGTATGCTCTATTTCTAATATGTCAAGATGTCGTTAGTTTCATAAGGTTTTGACAAGTTTCCACTAACTTTTGTAACTTATTTATCGTCTAATGTTTTGCAGGCTTGGAGAGGGTTGTGGGATGGTCTTTAAGCCATCATTTTATGCAGAATCCTAAAGCCAATCCAGAAGCAAGAGTTGTTTTGTCCGGTGAGAGGTAATTGTCAGCTCATCTCTCTTCATCTTCGTGAGTAAAATGTCTGGTGAATAATCGGTTGTTGGATCATAGTACGCAGTTGTAAAGCCATGTTGCAATTCTTGCAGCATCCGGTATGGACTTGGAATTTTAAAAGCTATGCAGAATGAAACTAACAGCTCAAATTCATCTTTTAAGGTGATTAGTTATGCTACATTCTGCTCGATTTTGTGTTTTCCCACATGTTTTATCGACATCATTTTATGTTTCGAGTTTAATTGTTGCAAGGTTTCAAATAAACATTTCTTCTTAGTGATTCTTTTGGCTGAATTTAGGATGTTGTAGCCGAAAACGAATATGAGAAAAGGCTTTTAGCTGATGTTATTCCACCTAGTGACATCGGAGTAACGTTTGATGCCATTGGAGCCCTAGAAAATGTGAAGGATACATTGAAGGAATTGATAATGATTCCTCTACAAAGGCAGGAGCTTTTCTGCAAGGGACGACTAACCAAGGTTTAACACTTTAATCGTATATTGATCGAAAATATGCTTCTTTATTTGATGTTTAACTAGAGTACATATCATCGACAAACTTGTTTGTTTTTCAGCCTTGCAAGGGCGTCCTGTTCTTTGGACCACCTGGAACTGGCAAGACAATGCTTGCGAAGGCTGTGGCTACTGAAGCCGGTACAAACTTCATCTACATATCCATGTTGTCAAGTGTCACATCAAAGGTTAGCAGTTTAGATAATTTTATTGACTATGGTCTAGTTTTATTTGTTTTATCTTCTAATTTGCTTCAGTTTTTCGGTGAGGGTGAGAAGTATGTGAAGGCCGTTTTCTCTCTAGCTAGTAAAATGGCCCCGAGTGTTGTATTTGTTGACGAAGTAAGGTTTTTGTACCCCTTAATTGTGTTTAGTTATTCTTTTTCGACGTAATGTTCTGGTTATTGATGCTTCTAAATAGATTGACAGCAAGTTAGGCAGGAGGGAAAACCCCAGGGAGCACGAGGTAACGCGAAAGATGAAGAACGAATTCATGGCAAGCTGGGATGGATTACGAACAAAAGATACAGAACGAGTTCTTGTAATTGCCACGACAAATAGACCATTTGACCTTGATGAGGCTGTCTCGAAGGCTTCCCCACAGGTAAAACATCATGTCCAAATAAGGCCTACAGTTTCATGTATTGTCACACTTCCTTGTTTAGATTAGCTTCTTGCCTTTCAACAGATTGATGGTAAACTTGCCGGATGCTCCCAATAGAGCAAAGATATTGAAAGTCATACCGGCCTGTTCGCGCAGCCTTTTGCGGAGGTGCAGGCTCGGAATATACCGAGTCGGCCCCGGTCGCTGGTCCCGAACCTTTCTATTTGGCACCTGATCCAACAGGCTCAGCTCCTATCCCTTCGGAGGGATGTTCGCGAGGCCTTGTGTTGTCTTTGGTGTTTGTCAGGCGTGCCACTATTGGCTCTGCCAATAGAAAGATGTGTTGTTTATTAGATACTTGCGCCACAAGTAATATGACTTCCGTTCATCGGATTGGCGCCTTATATATATATATATATATATGAACTGTTAGGTTCGTTATTTGCCTTGCTTATTAAGGACTTTTATTCTCTCTTGATGTTATACCAGAGATAGTTTGAGATGGGACTTAGGTATAACTTGTTATAGCCAAGAACCTCCCACGCTCAAACGTATATAAAAGTAAAGACAGATAAGTAAAAGCTGTATGTAAATACTGTAAGTAAAAGCTGTATGTAAATACTTAAAGTAAAAGCTGAATATAAAGACTTGTAATTAAAGGGCTGAATGTAAAAGACATTAATTAAAGGTAATATCCATTTTATTACATTTCATGTTCGTCAAAGCCTGGATAACAGCCTGTCGGGATGGTTTTAGTTCCATCGGGATGGTCTATTAAGCTTATCGGGAAGGGTTTAGGATATTGGTTCCTAAGGAAAACAAATCAAAGACCCTCTGGTCCAAGATTCAAATCAATACTATCGCCAAGTAGGTTGGATAGCAGAGCAAAACACTACTCCTCGTGGGGAGTTTTGGATGTATGATCCTGGTGACTGGCCTTTGAACTTCTCAAAGTCGCGAGCTACACAAGTAGTGCGAATGAGAGTTTCAGATAAAGATGAAGATCTTTTATCTGTGAAAGAGCTTGAGGGGTTTCCTCAGAGGTTTCTTCCTGTTGGTTTGAACGTGTGAGTTCTGTTTTGATTTGGTTTGAGTGTCTCTATTTCTGTATCTTCTCCTTGTATATATAGGCCGGTGAGGGATCCACGTCATCTCTGCCACTGTCCTCTGTTGGGAAGAAGAAGAACATCACTTGGTCTGATCAGCCTACTCCCACTGAGAAAGGGTTTTTTATTCGTAGTCTGTTTCCCTCCAATTTGCCCAGTGATTTGCATTAAATGCTGTTCAGACTCCTTTCTGTTTTGCTTTACTAGTTTGGGCTGGGCCTTTGGGTTAGGCCCAATCCAATACTCAGTTATAAGTCATGGCTCAAAAGATATATGGACAGCTGGATGCCCCACGTGGCTGCTGTCAACTCAATTGGTCATCGTCATCTAGATTCAGCCATCCTCTGAATGCCTTTTCCATGCCGCCAATATCTTTGCATTGAATGTTCTTTATCAAGGTAGGCATAGGTACTCGAGCACTTTAGCAGATATTTCCTTCCTTCTTTCTTCAGTTTCTCCAGATTTGGACTGGGCCTTTCCCTTTAGGCTCAGCCCACTAATTGGTAATCCCAACTAAGTCTTTCAAATCCAAAGGGTATTTTTCAGTGTAAACACGGCCAAAGAGGACTTATCTTCTGATGTTGATCTTGATGCAATCGTGAGCATGAGAAGCCGATATTCTGGAAGTGACCTTAAGGTGACATATAAATGTGTGATATCGTTTTTCTCGTTTTCTTGCTTCTTGTTGGAAGCTGCTATTGGCACTCCAAACACGTCATTCTGTACTACTCCCTGTTTAAAATTATAAAGGGAGGTCAGAATCCGAATTCTTTTCTGGAGTACTAGTAACAATTCCCGTTTTTCCTCGATGACGGATCTAGTGTATATTTGAAAAATTATTACTACAATGCAGGATCTGTGTGTAACTGCTGCACACCATCCGATTAAAGAGCTTTTGGAGAAGGAAAAAAAAGGTCGGTCTTCCGTGTTTTTTCATCAGATTTTTTCGTGTAACTTTAATCTTATATGTTTCACTGATGGCATGCAGGAGCTAGCTGCAGCCCTAGCAGAAGGTAGACCAGCTCCAGCCTTGAGTGGGAGCGCTGATATCCGGCCTTTAAACATGGATGACTTCAAATATGGTCATCAACTGGTAAAGAAAATGCAGACCAAATATATCATTAGTACCATTTGCGTTGTTTCTTATTTGAATTTGTGATCTGGAAATAGGTATGTGCTAGTGCTAGCGTTTCGTCGGAATCCATGAACATGGCGGAGCTTTTACAGTGGAATGAACAATACGGCGAAGGGGGTTCAAGAAGAAAGAAAACCCTTAGCTACTTCATGTGAAAGCTTCCTTGATTTGGAGGACTTATTTGCATTCTTTGGAAGCTATCCTGACATCTTGGACTAATAGCACGATTTCACGTGTTTTAATTTTATGTTCTCACATCACGTTTCATGATTGGTTTGAAACACTGATACGTTGACATTCATGTTTCATGCAAGTCCTTCTCGTAGAATTAGCGAGCTGGGAAAGTGCTGCATCAATTATTTGACAAGAGAAGATTAGCTAAATAATATATAATTATAACTTAATTTGAGCATATCATGCCAGCCATTGTGAATGTTTGATCTTCCTTTCATTACTCATGCGAAAAAAGAATGAAAGAAATAAGCAAAGTTTGAAAATAAATAAAAAAATGTGGGCCGGGTGGTCATCATGATCTAAATGTGATCTTTTATGAGATTTTGAATTCGTGATCTGTTGAATAAATTAAGTACCCACTAAACTAAGGAGTAGGCAACAGTGCTCGCAAGCATTGAATGCTCACACCGATCTCACCATTAAAAGGAGGGAGGAGGGAGGAGAGAGGGGGGAATGAGGGTGAGATCGGTGTGAGCATCCAATGCTTACGAGTACTGTAGCCAGTCCCCTAAACTAAATAATTATGTGTCAAATATGGTTTGGTGGGACTTTCTTGGATGCTCCGGAAGAATCAATATTTCAGATATTTCAACAATTAGATTTTTATTTAAAATTATAAAAATCAAAATCTAACGGTTAATACATCTAGTACTCTAGAGCACTTGATACTATACACTAAAAAGAATGAAAGAATTTGGATTTAAAACACAGTTATATTTAACATATTAACAACCTAGAAGTGAGACACGTTATTCACATTTTTGAAAGGGTAAACTGCCGTTTGACCCCCTGAACTATTACTCCAGTTGAAATTGACCCCCTGAACTATTTTTTTGGTAAATTGACCCCCTGAACTATTTGAAATCAGCCAATTAACCCCTCACCGTCCGATTCAACGAAATTTTATCCACTTTGCTGTCAAATACTAACACGTGTCGTATTTTAATTGGTAGATCTAGCTGACATTCTAACGAATTAACAGCAAATTGGATGAAATCTAACGGTATGAGGTAAATCTACTAATTTAGGAAAATTTAAGGAGTTAATTTACCAAAAAAATAGTTCAAGAGGTCAAACGGCAGTTTACCCTTTTTGAAATGATTGACACAAACTTTTAATTTCGTGGGCCTAACCCTCTTTAACCATATTTGCACTTTAGTCTAAGAGATATTTTTCAGTGTACAGAAAACACGGCTGGATACATCAAATGTCATAAAACAAGTGATTTGAAGATTTTCCTACCACTTGTATTATTACAAATGATATACTAAGCTGTGATCAATTTCTGAGCATCATCTCACAAAATATGCTGTGATCAATTTACATATTGACCTCGTTTTCGTTTTTTGCAAAAACAATTAATTTCTTGTGTCTTATTTGCAGTAAAGATATCCAGATCTATTCCCTCTTCTGTGCCATGAGACGCTCCTGTCTGGAATACATAAACATTATAAACACGTTTTTGCCTTTTTGGTATATTGAAAGGATCAATGCTATTTATTTTTTATTTTTATTTTATTTTAGTCATTACATAATTTACATTACAAAGCTTCAAATATACTTTACAACAAAAAATAAAGAGTAAAATAAAATGTGAGTCACGCGACTTATTTTTTATGGTCGAAATGAATCATGTGACATTGACATTAATTATGTGTATTTCCCAATCGCTATAAGATATGTGTGGATTGGACAAAAAAAATATTAGGGCATATTTACTTACAAAAATTAGAAATTTATATCATTTTAATTCTTAAATTTAATACGTTTATTAAAATATAGAAAAATATTTTAGTTCTTAACTTTGTCCTGTGTTCATTTAACTACTTAATTTTTTTCGAGCGTTTACTTACACATAAGGAATCAGAAAAATATAAGTTTGTAATCAAATACCTAAAAATCAGGAATTAGATCGACAAAGGAGGACTAGTTGATCTGATTCCCTTTTCTTACTTCTCCTACTTTTAAGCTATCTGATTCCTTTATTTTTCTCATTTTTATTAAGTAAACATGCCTTTAGATATTTGGGATTGCAACATCTAGAAATCTCCACAAATATGAATTGGGACCAAGCTCTCACTTCTAGCGCGTTGGTATAGGCCCACTTTTTAATTTATAGGCTAATGTAGTCCCATACTCTTTATTTCTTCGTGTTCTTTTTTCGAACATGATTTAGGCTAGTTGATAAAAGTAATGTATCCGCTTCTAATATATGAATTTGAAACTCTCTTTTGTTGTATGTAATTTAGAATTGTTATGTGAATGGAAATTTTTTTTGACAAAATAAAAGGATTATAAGTCAAGTGATTAAAAGTATTCATTTTTGCATTTGAAGTCTTATGTCGAACTTCAGCCTCCCCCAATATGATTTGTATAGAAATGAAAACCTTTACAAAAGTATCAAACTAAAGCAATGAACTTGTAGTTCATGTAATTAAGAGCGTACGCCTCGCACCCAAAGTTCAATATTATGTTTGATTATCCTCCTCAATATTTGCTTGTATAACAGATAGAAGAAGGAAAAAAAAACATCATAGCCAAAACCGAAAACAACATCAAACATAATTGTAGCAAGAAAAAAGTTTGTCACTAATCAAACAGAATTGAAGAAAGTTGAGGTTCCACCATAAAACCACTTGGCAATATTTGGAGTAGCCCAACTTACTTATAAGTTCATGCAAAGTCCCACCTCCCATCAATGTGAGATTCATTTCAAAACGCCCCCTCATGTGTGGCGAATTTTCAAGCCTAGCACGTGGACAACACAAATCAGGTGACGTGGAGCACGTGTGGCCGTTGGGCTTCACACATGGGATACCCGCTCTAATAATATGAAGAAAGTTGAGGTTTCACCATAAAACCAATTGGCAATATGAGGAGTAACCCAAATTACTTATAAGCTCATGCAAGGAAAGAAGTAAAAGCATACATCATTAATACTAAATGGTACACAAAGAAAGGTTATCACTAATCAAAGATAGAAAAAGAGTTCACTAATTACATCATTGTTTTGTTGGTCATACTTGCTGTAAAGATATTCTCCCCACGAGGCTATGTGGATATTTTAAGATTTGAAATGTTATATGGTGTAATCGTGAGCTTCTTTTGCTATATGGTTTACAAAGAATAATAAAAAGGATAATGCTTCTTTCAATTATGGACTGTCCCTACAATAGAAAACAAATTTTTTTTAAATGTATTATAAGTGGTGCACTACTTTAATGAGTAGGGTATTTTTTTTCCAACCCCTACTTCTGTGTTCAAACCCTTCTTTCCTTTTAATCTAGTTTAAAATAGTCGTATCACTTATAAAACGTGCCACTATTAAGGGTACAATGTCATTGTTTTTACTTAAAATGAGTTAGAATGGATATTAAACTATAAAAAGTGATTTTTACATATTATTTTTAGCCTTTTACACAATTCTGTTTAATCCTGACTGTTGATTCCGTTTGATTTATTCAATCTGATGGTTATAAATAAATAGAGGTGTGTGAAAAACTAAAAAATGTGTGTAAAAATCGTTTTCCTAAAACTATTTCGCTTTCTAACTTACCTTATGTTTGTTGGCATAAGATATTGTAAAAAATGTGTGTGAAAATCGTTTTCTTAAAACTATTTGGTTTTCTAACTTATCTTATGTTTGCTGACATAAGATATTGTTATAATTTGGATTCCTTGTTATCGTTGCATTTACTAACATACAAAATTGTTTATTTTTTAAAAGGTAATTTTCACCTTATTACCTTAAGTATCGTAAAATTTGCATTTTACTACATTAACTTTTTTTCGTCTCACTTTCATACCTAAAGTTTAATTTTCTTGACACTTTTATACATCCGTCAAGTTTTATGTTAACTGATAACATGACATGACTTTGACCCACTAAAAATATAAAATTATTAAAAAACTAAAAAAAAAAAATCAATAAAGACGAAAATAAACTCTCATTCTCCAAATACCAACTCCGCAAGCCATCAAATCCAAATCAAACACAACAAATCCAAAGAGACTGAAAAATTCGAAGTTAAAAATGAGTTTGGTGCAAAGGGCTTAAAGTGTAAGGGGTGGGTGGATATGCAGTGGAGTCGAAGAATGAGGGAGAAGAGAAAAGAGAGATGTTTTTCTTCTTATTTATTTATTTATTTGTTATTAATTAATTAATTTTTAATGTTTATTACCCAAGTGACAGAAATTTGGTGGGTCATAGATCTGCCACGTCATCAGCTAACGGAGCACTTAATGGATATACTAACATAACTATGAAAGTGTTAGAAAAATCAAACTTTAGGTATGAAAGTGAGACAAAAAAAAAAACTAAGGGTAGTAAAGTGCAAATTTCAAGATGCTTGATGGTAGTAAAGTGAGAATTGCCTTTTAAAAAATGTGGCTCTCATATATGTAATTCGTAAACTAGTACTTGAAAAACTACGAATTAAATTGATTAAGTAAGCATATTTAGTTGACCATTTTTTTTTTGGATAAAAAACAAGGAATACAACCCAAAAACTAACTTAAAATGGAAACAAAATGAGACCGAAGGAGCCTCATCAAAGCAAGAGCCTCATCAAACAAGAGTACAGATCCAATCCAAGCAAGAGCCTCATCAATCACATAAACCCCAATATTCATACTCAAACTCCAATTTGCCAAATGATCCGCCACATAATTCTTTCCTCTGTAAATGTGAGTCAATTCATACCTTCTCAAATGTCTCAACATTAATATGTAACTCTGTATAATTGTGTCCAATTGCCATTATGATATCTATGAACTCCACCAGCCCCAATTCGCCTAGAATTCGTCTGCCTAGATCCATCTACATTAAGTTTATACCAATCAATATCAGGAGGATCCCAAGCAAACAAAAATTTTCTCTTAACATTTTTAACGGAAGAATTCAAAGAAGCCTTCATTCATATACTTCTCTCACAATGATTACTTTTGGATTCGTAGGCATGACAAAATTAACATAAAAAATCTATTTATTTCTCTATTTCCAAATATATTAGCCAGTAAACAGGAAAATAGTACTCCAAAAACTGTAATTGATTCCCTTTTTCTCATTATGCAGTTTCATGACCATCCACGAATCAAGTGAAAAACATATCATCCGTGTCGGTCGGTAGTATAATATATTGTAGATTTGCAATAACGTACACGCAGCACGGCGACATATTTTTAGGCAAATAGGTTTTTTTGTCCTTGTCTTCCCCGCCTTTCGTATAAAAGAACCAAAAATTCTTGGGTGCTCCGGAGTACGGGGTACTCTGGATTTTTTAACCGTTAGATCTTGATTTTTATATTTTAAAACAAAAATCTAACCGTTAAAAAACCCGGAGTACCCCGTACCCCGGGGTATGCAAGAAAGACTCATAAAAGAACTTTACCAAAGCATCCAAATTAATAATTATGAAAGGAACACTTTTTACTCTAAGGACTCGTTTTAAAAGTGTTTGTAAATAACTGAAAGTATTTTTAGAAAAAATATTTTAAAATTAATCTTTAACAAAAATGTAAACTAATCAAGTGAAAACATTTAAAAGCACTTGAAGTTAATTTTGTAAGAAGCAAAGTTTGAAATCGCATCGCGTGGAAGTTATCGTTACGTTATCTAGCGTTATGTAACGGTAATGCGTAAGTTATTTGAAACTTATAATGCGTAAAATAATAATAAACAAAAATATGTATCCTACACCAATACACATAATTCAACCAGAATTTCAGTTTTTTATGCATAATAATAACCAATATGTGTACATATAGAGCCATATTTAATTTAATGTAGTGACAATTTCTGATAGATTTGGATCCTAGCCTTTCCTAGCAATCTCATGGCTCAGACTTTGCCACGTCTTTCATCAACTCTTTTTATTTTATTTTATTTTTTGTTTTTTATGAGTCACCCCTTTCCTGCTTTCCAGACTCCCACGATTTGTTTCCCACTGTCCATGGCCAGCCACGACGACGGTCTTTGGTTGCCGGAGATCAAGTTTTCAAGGGCCTCGAGCTCCTTTTGTTGGTTGTACGAAATATTGTCGGAGGTATTGCTTTCCAGGACGCGAGCTCGTCGACGAGTCTAATGACAGCGCCAGTTAGATCTACGATCAATATCGCCGGAATCTTGGACAACTGTTTCTGGCGACGCCGTCTGCGTCGTTTTGGGCGTCGCAATAACCATATACGGCGTACGATTTCAACCGTAGCGTTCAAATAGCGTAAATTGCGTACGCGTTTTGGGACTCCCAGCAAAATTCCAACGCCTCATCGCAGATTTCCCTTCGCCTCGTTAGATTGCGCTCCTTATTGCGCAATGTAGCGCGTTATTTAATACTTTGGTAAGAAGCACTTCAAGTGTTTTTAGAACTCGAAAACATTTTTTCTAAAAACGTTTTCAATCATTTAAAAAGCACTTCCCAAACGAGTCTGAAAAAAATGATTGAGAAACTTTTTATTAAAAAATGGAAAGAAGCCACTTAGTATTACGACTAATAGTATTTCTCTTCATTTGTAAGTGAGAGGTCTCATGTTTGATTTTCGCCAAAGACGAATTCGAACCAAATTATTAACACAAACTTTTAATTTCGTGGTTCTAAGCTTCTTTGACCATGTTTACACTCTAGTCTAGGGCATCATCTCACAAAATATGCTGTGTTCAAATTTACACATTGATCATGTTTTCTTTTTTTTGCATAAACAGTTAATTTCTTGTGTCCTATTTGCAGTAAAGATAAGGTATCCATGAGACGCTTCTGTCTGGAATATTTAGATTTCAAACATTATATACATGTGTCCCTTTTTGGTATTTTGAAAGGATCAATGCTATTTATTTTGGTATATTGAGAAACATTTTTACCAGAGGTCCAAAGCATCCAAATTAATATTATAAAAGTAACATTTTTACTGTTCTTTTTTTTTGGGGTCAAAAAGTAACAGTTTTTACTTTTTACTCAAATAAAGAAAAAATTGATTGAGAAACTTTTTGTTAAAAAGGACCAGGTAGAAAACGTTCATTGAAGCCGGCCAAAGAAAAAGACAATAAGAATAGGGTATAGTAAAAAAAATAAATAAATAAATAGCAGAAAATAGAAAACTAAGCAAATGTGACCAGTACAGCAAAGACTGAAAAAATAGTGCTTTAGGCCTGCTTTGAAATTGTATATAAATAAAGGCATAGGAGTGCTAAAGCATACACAGAGATGGAGAGCTTCTTCGGCTTCTTGTCTCTGAAAGCCGCAATCTTATTGATTTTCTTAGTGAATTTCTCAGTAGGTCATAAACATTATAGGGATAAGGAGGGAGGTGATGGAGTGCAACCACTTTCCAAGATTTTAATCCACAAAACCGTCAATGCGATTCACGAAAAGGCTTCCATCCATGCTAACCCTGTAGTTCTTGGCACCGCGGTAATGTCATCAACTACTTCTTGAGTATCGTTAATTTGTATCACACTTGTTCGTGACGTTGATGAATAGTTTTGTTTGAAATATATAATGATGTTTTTGGTTCGTTTTATGTTTGCAGGGGAAGGAGTATGAATGGGTAACTGTGAATGTTGTTAGTCCTAATCCTTCTGCAAATGACTGGTTGGGAGTCTTTTCTCCAGCAAAATTCAAGTAATGTGCAATATTGCCACTCTCATAATTATTAATCAAGTTCATTTCAGCCCTTAGATTTTTCATTGGGTTGAGATTATACTTGGGTTTGTACGGAGCATTGTTGTGTGTTTGAAATGTTTGTAGTTTTGGGTTAGCTTACACTTTTGGTTTGTGCTCTTCTTAATGATCTTCCACTTTCTAATCTTTTGGCTCTTTAATTCTAGGACACAAGAGAGCTTCCCTCTTCTTACTTGTTGATGCATATATGCAGCAAATTATTCAATTTTTCTTTTATGGTACGTATCACTGAGTAGTCTGAAAAATCAACAATTAGATCTTACATAAAATATGTACTATACTGCTGAGTGAGACATAATATTATAGCCAGACCACAAATTATTATTGAAAAAAAGTTACTCGCACATGTCAAACTGTGATCGGCAACCAATAATATGCTATGCACTAACTGTGTGTTGCTGGTGTGTTTCCAACTTTCATTACAACATAAGCATTTGAAAATCCAATTGGTGGCAACGGGTTGTTGTTAGGCTTAACCATTTATATTCATGTCGTGTCGTGTTAACTCAATTGATTAACTCTCAAACTACATTAATATAATAATAATAAATATTTTTTTTTATTAATTTACTAATATAATATTATAGAAGTTAATTGTGTTAGTTGTGTACACATAGCGTCCTAAACTCGTGCAAATTCCAAGTTATATATTGAGTCGTGCTTATATTTTATTAATATGATATAACTTTCCAAGATTTTCACATAGTAAAACTTGCGGCAAACTAATATTTGTTGCTTACTCTACAAATTACGCACATATTTCTTCATTGTTCTTTGATATTTTACTGCATAATATTTTTTTCTTCCGCTGCATATTTTTAAATAAAGCTTGTAGATTAATTAATTAAACAAGTCAAATTATATTATGGCAGCGCATCAACTTGTCCATTCACAGAAGATTACTATGAGCCATATCTATGCACAGCTCCTATCAAGGTAAATATGTTGTTACTGGCCTTGTTGCACTTCAAATGCTCTAGCCATATATTATCCCAGTAAACTCAAATCTTGTTACTTTTCATTTCTTGCAGTACAAGTATGCCAACCACTCCAATGCTAATTATAACAAGACAGGCAAAAACACATTGTATTTCCGATTGATCAATCAACGGGCGGATTTCGCATTTGCATTGTTCTCCGGCGGGTTGTCAAGCGTGAGTCCATCCTTGTCTCTTCTCTTTCAGCTAGCCTAGTTGCTTCAAATAATGTTTTATATCATTATTTCAAAATTTCAAATATTTGAACTACTAATAGTTGCACGTCAAGTGTAGTTAATTGATTCTGAGTATATGCTATTTTTGGTGTAATGCAGCCAAAATTAGTGGCAATTTCTAATGCTGTAGTTTTCGCAAATCCGAAGGCGCCTCTTTATCCTCGTCTTGCTCTAGGGAAGCACTGGGATGAAGTACGTTTATGTTCCGGTCATACTAATAAACTGTTCCATTTTTTTTTGAAGCTATGTATGATGTACCTATGAAACTGAGTTCCTAAAAATGTTGTTTTATTCTTCTGTAGATGACAGTAACCTGGACAAGCGGCTACGACATCAGTGAAGCTGTACCGTTTGTTGAGTGGGGTTTCGTGGGAGAAGCTCAAACTCGATCCCCAGCAGGAACATTGACCTTCCATCGAGGAAGCATGTGTGGTACGAATCATATGATCAATCTAATTTCAACAAGAAGACTAATTTAATATATAAGGATTTGTGGAAAGAGAGACGTATTGAAAAAGAAAAAACAGTTGTTGTGATCAATGAAGTTCTTCTTGTAATAATTTGTAGATGAACCGGCACGAACAGTTGGTTGGCGCGATCCTGGTTTCTTCCATACAAGTTTTCTGAAAGATTTGTGGCCTAATTCAAAGTATGCAGCTCGAAAATCATCACATTTCAAGAGAAATTTTTGTTTTGTACTTAAGGCTCTAATATTGATTGATTGTTTATACAGGTACACTTACAAGCTTGGTCATAGGTTAAACACTGGTTCCTATATCTGGAGCAAGACCTACAATTTTACGTCATCCCCATATCCAGGACAGGACTCGTTACAGAAAGTTATCATATTCGGTGACATGGGAAAGGTAAATTCAAGAAAACGAAAACTAGCAAGTTTGGTGGAGATGTTGAAGGGACAATGGAAATTTTGCAACTAAACTTAACATGTCACATTAAATTTTTGCAAATGTAGCTGCATAGATGTTTATCTTTGTTAGTACGAAACGAAGTTCATATTTCCTCACACGAATTTCAGGGTGAGCGTGACGGTTCAAATGAATACGCTGATTACCAGCCCGGCGCACTCCTTACCACAGATGCACTGATCAAAGACCTGGATAACATTGACATAGTTTTCCACATTGGAGATATGCCCTATTCCAATGGATATCTCTCACAGTGGGACCAGTTCACATCTCAAGTGGAGCCTATTGCATCAGTTGTGCCCTATATGGTTGCAAGGTTTGAATTGTTTGTTCTATCCTTGCTAATGTGTTTGTATGTATAAGTTTTACATTTCTAAAACATACATGATGATTTGCTCTAACAGTGGCAATCACGAACGCGATACACCAAACACTGGAAGCTTCTATGATACGAATGATTCAGGCGGTGAATGTGGTGTGCCGGCTGAGACCATGTATTTTGTTCCTGCTGAGAACAGAGCTAAGTTCTGGTAAATAACATCAAATGATTATAGGACTTACTATTGTGACTTGTTACGCAAGAAAGATTTTCGAAGTAAGAAATGTTCTTTTGCTTGTACCCGAATCTTTACAGGTATCAAACAGACTATGGAATGTTCCACTTCTGCATAGCAGACACTGAGCATGATTGGAGGGAAGGTTCTGAGCAGTACAAATTCATTGAGAAGTGCCTTGCAGCAGCTGACAGGAATAAACAGCCTTGGCTGATATTCGCCGCTCATCGTGTTCTCGGTTATTCCTCAAACTCTTGGTATGGCCAGGAGGGTTCATTTTCAGAGCCTATGGGAAGAGATGACATGCAAAAGCTCTGGCAAAAGTACAAGGTGGACATTGCTTTCTATGGCCATGTCCATAACTATGAAAGAATATGCCCCATTTATCAGGTAAGCAAAAGACTAGCAATTTTACTGAGAATTTCCTGCAACCTATATTTCTTTTAACAACAATATTTCGGAGAATAGAGGATTAGACAATCAGAACTACACACTAGGGCCAAAACGCTAAGAAAGTAACCTACCTTCCCCTTGATAGAACCCCGTCCCTCCAAACACCCACATCACCAAAATTTATTAACCAAAGTTTCTTAAGTCCTGTAAATTATTTTTCTTTTCAAAACAATAGCGAGGACAATAGAGGATTAGACACCTAAAACTACACACCATGGCCCATTCAAAAAATCAGCCTACCCTCCCCTCACTCAAAGTGAATAGAGGAAACCAGCCCCAAATAGAACGCCTCGTCCCTCCAAACACCCTCATCACCAAAAATTTATAGGCCAAAGTTTAGCAAGTGCCACCGTCCACCATATTAGAATATGTGAATGAATAACACAATGTGGTAAAGTGACGGTCATATTGAAAGATTTAATTGTTTGCCAAGTTCTGCAAACTAATCTTGATTCTTCATCATTTGATGCCGGTGTTTTGCAGAATCAATGCGTAAACTCGGAAACATCCCACTATTCAGGGACGGTGAACGGAACAATCCATGTAGTTGTTGGAGGAGGAGGCAGCCACTTATCAGATTTCAGCACACTGAAGACAGTTTGGAGTGTTTACCAAGATCTCGACTTTGGGTACACGAAACTCACAGCATTTAACCACTCATCACTTCTGTTTGAGTACATGAAGAGCAGTGATGGCAAGGTCTATGATTCCTTCACCATCTCAAGAGATTACAGAGATGTTTTGGCCTGTGTTCATGATGGCTGTGAACCAACCACTTTGGCTGCATGATCAAAGTTTCATCTAATTAATTACACTATTTTCTTTTCTGATCAAGTTTTTTTAAGCTTGGAAAAGAAATTAGCCATTTAATTAGTGAAGCTAATAAGTCGTAAATGCAGGAAGCAATGGCCAATGAGCTTTCTGGTTATTTTTTTATCAATGAATAATTTCTATTTTCTTCAAGTTTAAGAAGTTTCGTATATTGCATGTGGTCGATTGTCCTGATAGTTAGGGCATTCTCAATTCTATATTCAATCATAAGACTTCTCAATTCATAACTTCCCTCGTTTCAAGTAAACAAAAAGAAAACACATAATGTGTATCCTCATTTCTTTCCTGGTAGTATATAGTCCATGCAGCAAGCATGTCGACATTTTAGGCAATAGTTTTCTTTTCTTTTTCCAAGCAAAGCATGAAATTTAATTAATTATTATGAAAGTAACACTTTTTTTTAATATAAATGAAAGTAACACTGTTGTACTTAAAAAATAAAAAATGATTGAGAAACTTTAGTAGAAAAAATTGGAAAAAAAAAATACCAACTTAAAAAACGTTGATACAGTTCTTCAATGAAACCGGCCAAACAAAAAAACAATGAGAATCAAATAATAATAATAATTAATTAATAGTAGAAAATTAAAACTGCTTTGAAATTGTATATAAATCCTGGCTAAGACATATTAGTGTTAAGCCTATTTGAGTTTGACCACTTTTAACAGAGATGGGGAGCTTCTTCAGCTTCGTGTCTCTGCAAGTTGCATTTCTATTGATTTTCTTAGTGAATTTCACAGTAGGTCATAACCACCAGAGGGAGGTGATGGAGTGCAACCACTTTCCAAGATCTTGATCCACAAAACCTGTTAAAGAGGATATCCCGGATTGATTAAGTCAAACATTGTAAATTGTTAATTAGTGATTTACTTCCTTATTTAGCTCCAATCAGCCTTGATTATAGGCAATAGAGTAGGATCGTGATGCATACTGTGTGTATAAGAATGTAACCTTGTTTCTGTGTATAATCATGAAAGCAATTACAACATACCTAGTTTCTTAAGATGGTATCAGCTATCTTCATCACTCGGATCAACCTGGTGCAGTACTTGTGCCGCAGCCACTTGTGGAGGACAACTATGGTACATGGGTCCAATCCATGACCATGGCCCTGATGGTCAAAAACAAATTAGGACTTGTTGATGGAATGATCAAGAAACCAAGCGATGACCAAATTGAAGAACTACAACAATGGAACCGATGCAACAACTTGGTGAAAACATGGCTGCTTGGCTCCATGTCCAAGGAGATCTCGGGAAGTGTCATACACTGCAAAGATGCACGGCAGATGTGGCACGACCTCCAAGAGAGATTTTCTCATGTGAACATTGTTCAAATATTTCATATAGAGAACGAAATTCATGATTGTGTGCAAAACAGTATGACGGTAAGCTCTTATTTTACTAAACTTAAGAGTCTTTGGGATGAACGTGATGCCTTGGTTTCGATCCTTGCATGCCGTTGTGAGACAAAGAGAGAGATGACGTCGTATGTCGAAACTTAGAAAACGATGAAGTTTCTCATGGGCTTAAATGATTTGTATGCTACAGTTCGCAGCAGTACTTTGTTGTTAGAACCACTACCCACTGTCAACAAAGCCTATGCACTTGTTCTTCGACATGAAAAACAAGCAGAAGTCTCGAATGGGAAGAACACTGTCCAACCAGAAGCAGTTGTGTTTGCTGTGAAGGGTGTTGGCCACGAAACTGAATTAGACGATGGAGGGCAGCGCTGTGGAAAGTGCAACAAGACAAATCATCTTACAAAGAACTGTCGTGCTCACCTTAAATGCACTTTTTGTGGCTGGAAAGGCCACACTTTTGACTATTGTCGCAAAAGAAAAGCAGCCGCTGAAACCGAGTCAAGCCGTTCCTTCTTTTCCAAAGGGAATCAGGTTACATCTCATGACAAAGGGAAGGTGATGCCTAGCTTTCCTTTCTCTCCGAAAGATTGCAAGCAAATTCTCAACATGTTGAACAAAAACAAGTCTTTGAAGTCTTCCTTTGTCAACCAAGTCGGTAATTCCTCACATGTTAAAGAACTTTCAGGTAAAGCTTTCACTTTTACATATAACGGCAAGCAAAATGTCTGGATCCTAGACAATGGTGCTACAGACCACATTGTTTGTAGTCCTGATCTTCTCACCCATTCAAGAAAAGTTGAAAACCATACAGTTGAATTACCAAATGGCTCCCTTGCCCAGGTCACCCACATTGGACAAATTATTTTCTCACCCAACTTTATCCTTGACAATGTCTCATTTTATATCACCATATTTCTAAGCCATTTTAGTATCATACAGGACCTACACTCGGGGAAGATGATTGGGACGGGCATTGAACGGAATGGGCTATACTACCTTGATCCACCTAAGAAAGGAACATGCAATCACGTCTAAGTCACTTCTCCAAACCTTTGGCATCAACGTCTCGGACATCCATCTTCAACAGCTTCTTCGTTATTTCCCTTTTTCCATAATAAGACTTGTGTTTCCAATAATTGTTTGATTTGTCCCTTAGCCAAACAAACCAGATTACCTTTCTCATTAAGCTCCATTTCTAGTCACTCATGTTTTGAGTTAATACATATTGATATTTGGAGTGGTTACCAAGTTGCGTCACTTTCAGGTGCCAAATACTTTCTTCCTATTGTAGATGACCACAGTAGAAGCACATGGGTTTATTTGATGAAGCATAAGTCCGATACACGAACACTATTAGTCCAATTCATTCACATGGTAGAAACTCAATTCAATGCTAAAGTCAAAATCGTGCGAAGTGATAATGGTCCTGAATTTAAACTTGAAAATTTTTACGCTCTCAAAGGAATCATCCATCAATCTAGTTGTGTTAACACACCTCAGCAAAACGGTGTTGCCGAACGCAAACATCGACACTTACTCAATATGGCTAGAGCATTACTTTTCCAAGCTTCTCTTCCTAAATGTTTCTCGGGGGATGCCATTCTTGCTTCAACGTATCTCATTAATAGGACACCAACCCCTCTTCTACAAGGGAAAACACCATATGAAAAATTGTTTCACAAGGAACCCAACTATTCTCACTTGCGAGTTTTTGGTTGTTTGTGCTTTGCCTCCACTCATGAGCAACGACCTTCTAAATTTGATCCCCGTGCAAGTCGTTGTGTCTTCCTCGGCTACCCTTATGGTCAAAAAGGTTATCGCCTCTTTGATCTCACCTTAAAGAAGATCTTTGTATCACGGGATGTTGTGTTTTTTGAGGATCAATTCCTTTACCAAAATCATGATCTTTCCGCTGTGCCACCACCCTCTTCACACCATCCCATTTCCCCTTTCCCATTTACCACTAATCCTTCTCCTGCCTTTCCTTCTTCAGACCTTTCCCCCGACGACCTTCCTCCTGATTCTCCTTGTCCTTTTACCCTCACACTACCGGAGCCCACTTCCTCTCCTTCCCCACCCATTACTCCTTCCCTTGCCCTCTCTCCTTCTCCTGCCCTACTTCATCCTCCACCTTCACCTTCCCAAACACCTTCTGCTACTCGTGCCTCTCCTTTTCTCCGTCAAGGCACGCGACCCATCAAACCATCAACCTTTTTGCAGGACTTTCATGTTGAGGCAGCCTTTCCTTCACGTGCGGCTCTCACATCCTCCACAAGCATGGTCACATCCTCAGGTACTTCTCATTCTCTCTCTCATCATTTATCCTATGGTCGTTTGTCCTCTCACCATAAAACCTTCACCACTACCTTCACTCTCCTCAAAGAACCTACTAGTTTTCAACAGGCTATTCAGGGCCCCAGGTGGCGTGAGGCCATGCAGCATGAAATTGCTGCCCTTCAAGCCAACCACACTTGGACTCTCATGCCCTTGCCACTCCACAAACGTCCCATTGGCTGCAAATGGGTCTATAAGGTCAAGATTAAACCTGATGGCAGCCTCGAACGGTACAAGGCACGACTCGGTGCAAAAGGATACAGTCAAATCGAGGGTGTTGATTATCGGGAAACCTTTGCCCCGGTTGCCAAACTAATCACTGTTTGTGTCCTCCTCAGTATTGCTTCGATACAAGGTTGGCACTTGCACAAACTTGACGTGAACAATGCGTTCTTGCATGGTGATTTATATGAAGATGTCTATATGTCCTTGCCTTCTGGATTCGGACGAAAAGGGGAGACTTGTGTATGCAAATTGAACAAATCCATTTATGGCTTAAAGCAAGCCTCGAGACAATGGTTCATCAAACTCTCCACTGCTCTCAAGGATGCTGGATTTCATCAATCATGGTCTAACTACTCCTTATTCGTCCGAAACCGTCAAGGTAGTTTCATAGCCTTATTGGTTTATGTTGATGATGTGATACTCGCAGAGAATAATTTGCAAGAGATAGAAGACACCAAGCAATTCCTTTCCTTACGTTTCAAACTAAAGGACTTGGGACAGCTTAAATACTTCTTGGGGATAGAGGTTGCAAGATCAAAGAAAGGCATCACTCTATGTCAACGCAAATATGCGTTGGAAATATTAGAAGACACTGGGTTCCTTGGTGCTAAACCCTCACGGGTTCATTTGGAACAAAATTTATCTCTCACACAAGCAGATGGGAAATTACTAAGTGATTCGTCTTCATATAGGCGACTCGTGGGCAGATTAATTTATTTGACCATCACAAGGCTTGATCTAACTTATGTAGTTCATGTATTGAGTCAGTTCATGGATAAACCACGACAACCACATCTTGATGCATCACACAAAGTTCTAAGGTACATCAAACAAGCTCCTAGACAAGGAATATTTCTTCTTTCCATGGGGTCATTACAACTACAAGCATTTTGTGACGCTGATTAGGCTAGATGTAGGGACACCAGAAGATCGATAACTGGTTATTGCATCTTACTTGGTCAAGCGCCAATCTCTTGGAAGACAAAGAAACAAAGTGTTGTGTCTCGTTCCAGTGCAAAGGCAGAATACCGTTCTATGGCGACTACATGTTGTGAAGTCACATGGTTAAAGAACATTTTCACAGATTTGCGAGTAAAACATACACAACCTGTTACGCTATTCTGTGACAACCAAGCTGCTTTGCACATCTCTTCAAACCCGGTATTCCATGAACGAACAAAGCACATAAAGATAGACTGCCATGTAGTGCGTGAAAAGATTCAAGGAGGGATGATACGAACAGCCTATGTACGAACAACAAATTAGCCAGCTGACATGTTTACCAAGGCACTGGATTCAGTTCAGTTTGAAGTCCTACTTACCAAGTTGGGTGTTATAAATATACACTCCAACTTGAGGGGGAGTGTTAAAGAGGATATCCCGGATTGATTAAGTCAAACATTGTAAATTGTTAATTAGTGATTTACCTCCTTATTTAGCTCCAATCAGCCTTGATTATAGGCAATAGAGTAGGATCGTGATGCATACTGTGTGTATAAGAATGTAACCTTGTTTCTGTGTATAATCATGAAAGCAATTACAACATACCTAGTTTCTTAAGAAAATCGTTAAATCGATTGACCAACGTGCTTCCGTCCGTGCATACCTTGTTATTTTAGGCATCACGGTAACATCAACTACACTTTAAGTATCGTTATTTGTATCACATTTGTTGGTAACATTGTTGAATGTTGTACAAATAGTTTCATTCAAAACATAATGGTGTTTTTGGTTCATTTTATGGGTAGGGAAGGGAATATGAATTGGTGTACTGTGAATGTTGTTAGTCCTAATCCTTCTGCTAATGACTGGTTGGGAGTCTTTTCTCCAGCAAAATTCAAGTAATGTGCAACTTTGCAACTCTCAATATATGTTATTGACGTTTTTTTTTCTTTTTCTTTTTTGTACATAGTAGATGGTGTTTTACTGTAATGGTGGAAAGCAATCGTGCATATGCATTCTGGTGCGGGTTCGATCCCCACCGATTTTCCTCCCTCTTAACAACTAACTATCCAACCTACTAACGTTATTACTCTATTAAAAAAAAATAGTGATTTTAGTATAATAAGTCAATTTTCAAAGGTTTAATTTCAGCCCTTACACTTTTATAGGGTTGAGATTAAGATGTCGTTTTTGTTTAATAGCCCAATATGATAATTCATATAGGGTTTGCTGGGTTTGTAGGTATGGCCTTATGGGCCTTTGATGTGTGTTTGAAATTTTTTTTTTTTTTTTTTTGGCAACATTTTTAGTTAGTGCAATATTCCTTGGAGGCTCAAGACTATCATGAAAGACATCAAATGGTTGGCTTCATCTTTTGACTCTATCAGTTGGAAACATGTTTACTGCGAAGCTAATTTTTTAGCTGATGCAATTACATTTTTAGGACATAACATTAAGGCTTCGTTTGGTACGCCGTATAGCGCACCGGATAGTACTAATAATCTGGTCTCGGGTGTTTGGTGTGCTTCGTACTAAAATAGTCGCCCGACTATTTAAACCGGGCCCACCATTTAATACTCCTCACACCGGACTAATTATACGCCCAAAAACCTCCGTATAATTCGTATAATTAGTTGGGTCCTTTCCTCTCACTCTCTTGGTCTAACTTGAAGGAAAATATTTGAATTACAAGTTCATTTGAGCAACACTTAAACATGCTATTAAAAAATTAAAAGATCTTAGCTAGCATATTAGTACTCAAAAACAAAACTTTGCTATGACTTTTGAAGCCTAAATTTCTAAAAAAATTTTCGCTTCTACCAAATTTGATTGAACTCAACTACTTGGGACTGGCTACAGTGCTCGCAAGCATTGAATGCTTACACCGATCTCACCCTCCTTCCCCCCCCCTCTCTCCTCTCTCCTCCCTCCTTTTAATGGTGAGATCGGTGCAAGCATTCAATGCTTGCGAGCATTGTAGCCTACTCCCAACTACTTGCCCAAAAGACTCAATAATTGACGAGGAAAATGCCAAAAGGGTCACTATAATGTAAATGTTACATGTTCAAATGGTTTGGTATACAAATTTTGTTGCAGCGTGGATTTTCTTCTTCCACATATTTTGGAGCCCCTTAGATGAAAACACTTGTTTGAATCTCATGTTGGTACAAATAGGAGGAATTGGCAATTTTTCAATCCGAATTATATAGTATTATCAATCACTTATATTGTAACACGTGTATCTATTTATTAATGTTATAACATAAATTTTTAAGAAATATCAATAGAGTGTTGCTATACTCACCCCAGTGTCTTATTTTCTCACTCACCTTATATCACCTCCCACCATAAAAAGTGAAAACAATATAATCCTCTCTTCCCATCCAATGTTATTCCTAAAATATCCCTAATTGTGTTAGTTTTTTAAATTTAAAACAAAAAATTGAAGATGGAGAAAAAAACACAAATTCAACAGCCGTAGCGTTAGAACTCATTAGCCGACAACAACCAAACTTATCACTGCATCCGCCGACAACAACTCTTGTTCTCCTCGCCGCCAACCAAAATTTTTCTCCCTTTCTCGTCTTCTGTCTTCCTCTCTTCCCGTACCAGATCTAAATATATAGATCGCAAATATCAAGAACTATGACATTTCAAACTTTTGAAAATTCTTGTCAAGAATTGAAGCTCCTCACCATCTCCGTTGCAAATCTTCTCCAGTTATAATCAGTTATAAGTCATAGAGATAGAGCTGATTTAGAAGGAAAGGAAAAGAGAGAAGGAGGTTGAAAGAGAGAGAAATGGATAAGGAAGAGAATTAGTGGGTTCTACCGTTCTTGACTCTTCGTTTCATTTTTTTCCATTTTTCTCATTTTTCTCCTATTTGAAAGTGCATGTGTAATCCCTTAAAGATGATTTTGATAACCAAAAAAATACTTTCTCATAATATTTAATAAAAAAGAAGAAGTTAAAAATGCTTCTAAATTATAAAATCACTTTTAAACAACGGAAAAATTTTGGGTAGTAAGTATCATTCAATGATACGGTCATTAATTAGTCCAGATTAATTTATAGTGGGCCTCAAATGAATCATAAATTATTCAACAGTACCTGCCACGTACCATTGAAGTTTAACCTTTAAACAAAACTAATAAAAATATTTCTCCCGAAAACGCTTATGACATAACTGCTTTTTAAAGAAATGTTTATGATCTAACATGCTCTAAAGCATCCAAATTTTTGGGAATCAACTTCGAGTTCACCGCGGTGTCCCGATTCGCGAATCCGTTTTATATAAGTGCTCAAAATTTTGGGACTGGCTACAGTGCTCACAAGCATTGAATGCTCACACTGATCTCACCCTCATTTCCCCCCTCTCTCCTCTCTCCTCCCTCATTTTAATGGTGAGATCGGTGTAAGCATTCAATGCTTGCAAGCATTGTAGCCTACTCCCAAAATTTTGATTTAAAAATGGTAAAACTCAGTTTCCACGTGCAGCAAAAAGAATCAATCAGAATCCAAAATCTTAAGCAATTTGGATACACATGAACTAATATACCGACTAACAGACATATTCTTCCCTTCCCTTCCCTTCCCCTCCTCTCCCCTGCTCTTCTCCGGGAGAGGCCGAGAGAGTCTCACTTGGTTTCTTACAATCCGAGCTAATTTCTCTTTTTAGGTTCCCCTCTCTCTCTCTCTCTCTAGAATACTCCCCCAATTCAGATTCCAATTCCAAATTTGTCTCCCAATTGCAAAAAGACCGGGAAAAAAAAAAGAATAAAAAGAGTGAAACTTTGGGATATTCCAGAATTGCAAATGGAATCAAAGTGTGTTTGTTATCCGATCGATTCATACATTTAAGGGTTTTTCTTGAATTTTATTTCCTCGCTTTCAAAAACCCAACTCAGAAATGGAGCAAAGTTTTCAACTTTTTGCGATTCTGGTGATTCTGGGTTTGACCAACTTGGGCGGAGCTGCCGCTCACGGCGGTGGTTTTGGGGAACAGCCGCTTTCCAAGATTGCCATTGAGAAAGCCACCCTCAACCTCTTATGCACCGCCTCCGTCAAAGCTTCCCCTTTTGTTCTCGGCTTGCAGGTAACAATTTATATTTACTGTTGCGATTCAATGGCTATCAAATTCATCTGTTAAGTTATTAGCTGCTGCTGCAATGATTTTATAGGTTATTTTGTAAAATGGTGAATTGGGTTTCTTTGTGTGGTTGAAATTCATTATCTTTTTGTATACAAAACAAATAGAAGTCAATGAGAAATAAAGAAAAACAGATTGGCATTGTGAAAAAGTATGGAGTAAAAGTGGATAGTTGAAATTACTTCTATCATCAATTACTTTTGAATTTGATTACTGCGGTCAGTTATATTATAATATCCAATTTCTTACCTTTAATATGTATAATAACAGTTGGGGGCTGTGTAGGCTTGGGCGGTGTGCCCGCCTCCTTGCACCCAAGTTCAAATCTCCTTCCACTTGGATTAGAATAGTTAAGAATATCGCCGTGTCAAAATAGTTGGGGGCTACTGTAAAGTGGTTAATTTGGTAGGCCATTGGTTGAATAATCAGTCTTTCCTCTTTGGATGTATTTTGTGTTTAACTGTTGGCTGAGTGTGTGGTGACTTTTCAAGTACTTGAGTTTTTGCATGGAATTCAAATTTTGAGTTCATATGATCCGTCCTTTTTATCCATGGAGTTAAAGTGTTGTTGATAATATGTATTTTGATTCATATGATTGCAGGGTGAGGATACTGAATGGGTAGCTGTTCATATTGAGAACCATACTCCTACTGGAGATGATTGGATTGGAGTCTTTTCTCCTGCAAAATTCAAGTAATGTATCCGACAACGATTACATAACCTATTTTACCATGAACTGTCTAACTGTTGATTCAACTAAATATGCATTATCCCGTGATCGAATCTTCTGTGCAAAAATGTGTATGAAGATATTTTGTTATTATTGGAGATTGAAGTAATAAAGTTTTAATATGACAGCGCATCGATGTGCCCGCCAGTGAATGCACCAAAAGAACAGACACCCTATATATGCACTGCCCCTATAAAGGTTTGTACTTGTAGTTTGCAACTCTGTAATAGTAAATAGCGGATGAAACAATTTCGTTTGAACTTGTCTAACCATTGTGATATACGATGTCTATGTTTCAGTACAAGTATGCAACAGACTCCAATCCAAATTATACAAAGACAGGCAAAGCTTCTTTGAGGTTTCAGCTTATAAATCAACGGGCAGATTTCTCGTTTGCATTATTTTCAGGCGGGTTGTCGAATGTATGAGCATGATTCTTTCTTGTGTTCCCATGCTTCCTCATATTCTATTTTGTTCGTTAAAGAATCTGTGTCTTTCTTTATGTGACTGATCCAATACTTGAATGTTGCAGCCAAAACTGGTGGCGGTTTCAAACTTCATAACATTTGCCAATCCCAAAGCACCTGTGTATCCACGCCTTGCTCAAGGGAAATCTTGGAATGAAGTGAGTTTGTCCTAATTTACGGTTCCCTGTGTGCTTATCTTAAACTTCTTTTTAATCTGGACCTTTGGTTATTTGATGGTAATTTTTTTTATAAGCAACCGAGAATTTGAAACGTTATATTATGGTTCATGTGTCTTTTGGCTTGCTGCAAACTCATATTAATATTAAGGTATTTATGGTTTTTTTTTCCTTTTTTTTTTTTTTCAGATGACAGTAACTTGGACAAGTGGCTACGACATAAATGAAGCTGTTCCATTTGTTGAATGGGGTATAGAGGGGCAAACTCGAATCCGATCCGCAGCTGGAACATTGACATTTGATCGGAGCATGATGTGTGGTATAATTCATTTTATGTATTCACCACCACGTCACGTTTGCATGATTTACTGAGACATCTATTTTAATCATAAAATGATTAAACTGTGATGGTACATTAAGGTGTGGTTAGGCCATGTTGCATACTGAAGTGTGTTATCTTCTTAGGTGCACCTGCAAAGACAGTCGGGTGGCGTGATCCTGGTTTCATACATACAAGTTTCCTGAAGGATTTGTGGCCAAATATCGAGTATGCATATAAGGATTTCTTCCTTGTTTGTTGTCTTTTCCTCTAAGAGTGCTGTTAAGTATGGATGATATCTTCTTACTGTTGTGATGATCTTTTTTCAGGCACTACTACAGGATGGGCCATCGTTTATTCGATGGTACTATTATTTGGAGCAAGAAGTACACATTCAGATCATCTCCATATCCTGGACAGGACTCCTTACAGCGTGTCATAATGTTCGGTGACATGGGGAAGGTACTTTCAATTGTAATTTTTATTTGCAAATAAAACTAATTGGTAGGTTCCAAAAGATGATAGAAACACCTGATGTCTTTTACATTTTAGTGGAAGATCTAAGGATACAAATTTCGTGCTAGGGGTTTTAGGCTTAAGCCCCAGCCTTTTGCTACAGTGTCGTGTGCTTGTAGGATACAAAAGGAGTTTGATTAGATTGAGTTTTCGATGTGTGATTGTGATACATGTTTCCTCCTGCATCTTTCAGGGGGAGCGCGATGGTTCAAATGAGTACAGTAATTACCAGCCCGGTGCACTGAACACTACCGATCAAATCATCAGGGATTTGAAAAACATTGACATCGTTTTTCATATTGGAGATCTATCGTATGCAAACGGGTACATCTCGCAGTGGGACCAGTTCACGGCACAGGTGGAGCCCATTGCATCAACTGTGCCATATATGGTTGGCAGGTTTGTGGAAATGTTCTTTACATGCTTCCATCAGTTAGATAAATTCGATTTTAAAAATTGCTTTATGGTCTCAGTTGGTGGATCTCTAATTTCATTCCTGCAGTGGTAATCATGAACGTGATTGGCCTAACTCGGGGTCCTTTTATGACAAAGTGGATTCGGGTGGAGAATGTGGCGTGTTGGCTGAGACCATGTTTTATGTTCCAGCTGAGAACCGAGCAAAGTTTTGGTAAATTGCATGAGTGCATTTCTTGTACTTTGAAGTATTTATACTGATTTGAAGTATAGGATGTGTGCATCAGTGTTTTGTGTGCCGCGCACATTCTAATGAGAATTCTATGAATGAACAGGTACAAAACCGACTATGGCATGTTTCGCTTCTGTATAGCTGACACCGAGCATGACTGGAGAGAGGGATCAGAGCAGTACAAGTTCATCGAGAATTGCCTTGCAACTGTTGATAGACAAAAACAGCCTTGGTTGATCTTTGCTGCTCATCGCGTGCTCGGCTATTCCTCTGACTATTGGTATGGTCAGGAGGGCTCATTTGAAGAGCCTATGGGAAGGGAAAGCTTGCAGAGACTTTGGCAGAAGTACAAAGTGGACATCGCATTCTACGGCCATGTCCATAACTATGAAAGATCATGCCCCGTCTACCAGGTATCAATTTCTTCAGCTTGAAAATCTTTCAGTTTCAGTTTCAGTAAATAGTTGTCAATGACTTCCATTTCATTTCTTTTAACCTTTTCGTTTTTCTTATCGCTCGGGTGTGGTGCTGCAGAGCCAATGCGTAACTTCAGAAAAATCCCATTATTCCGGCGCTGTGAAAGGAACAATCCACGTTGTCGTTGGAGGGGCAGGAAGCCACTTATCTGATTTCAGCCAAGTGAGGCCTAACTGGAGTATTTTCAGAGATTACGATTTCGGATTTGTCAAAATGACAGCGTTCAATCACACATCTCTCCTGTTCGAGTACAAGAAAAGCAGCGACGGCAAAGTCTACGATTCCTTCACCATATCAAGGGACTACACAGACGTTTTGGCTTGCGTACATGACAGTTGCGAAGCAACGACTGCTGCGTCATAGAAAAATTAAAACCCTATCTTCGAATTCTTTTCGGTTTCATGAGGGAGATACAATGTAACATATTATCTTATTTGCTCAACTATTTATTGACAGTTAATTACGTTACATGAGGAATGTAATTACCAATTGGGGTATTAATATTATCAAGATCAATTTGGATTAAGAACATTCACCATGCTTCGTCCTGATTGCAGTCTACCTTCTCATTTCTTTCCTTACTTTTTACGGTCATTCTCGATCTTTAATCGAAAAAGAGAGAAAAAAAACAACGCTTTGAAACGAAGAAGCAATTCAGTGTTACTGCCAAAACCAGAACGAAAGAGACTAATATACATTGATCGTCCCGCAAAAATCTAGAGAGTATGCTCAGCAGAAAGCTGCTTGCAGTGTTACGAGTACACAAAAATTACAGTATGCATAAGATGCAAGTTTTTAATAAGATGCAAGTTTTTAGGAGCTTTTCAGAGCATATAAACACTACGATGGTCCCAATGAGGATATTGTATTTGCTGTTCGCTCTGTATTCTGTTAATTTCGGAATTATCAACTAATCATCAACTAACCATATCAACTTCAGGTACATCCGGTCTGTTTCCTTCGTCATCTGGTGAGTTGACTGATGCTACCAAATCATCAATTTTCAGGGGAGAGTGCCGAACCATATTCTGAAACATAACCTGCAAGGTTATATTCCAAAGAAATATCAGTATAAGCAAAGATTTAAAACAATTTTGTACCAGGCTAATTTTTAACATCGAGAAAGAGTGAATTCCACAAGCAATCGTGGAATTTAAATTTTTCTACAAACCTTGGAGTAAGTATCTGCAAAAGCACGGGCACGATTGGACTTGCCAAGGTAATGTAGGTCAGCCTTCTCGAGCTTCCCATCTACCACGCTTAATCCTCGATCACCAATAGCAAAACGCAGAAGACATCCTGAATGCAACCCTGACTGAAAATGAAATGAAGTTAGAACACAAAGGGAAGAGACATGAATACAACGAGGAAAGAGAGGACAAATGTTACATGACCCGGCTACCACTTTACAGGGTTGAAAAGAACTCAATGGCACCAGCCAGTTAGTTAGTATGGTCTGCTCCAGAATCGTTTTACCAGTGACCTGAGATAGAACCACACTTCCTCAGGACAATAAGGGCAGGGGCCGATTTGGTACTATTGTGGCTTTTGAGCATCGGAGGAGAGAAAAGTGTAACTATTGGGGGGGGTGGTCAGGGGCGAGAAAAGAAGACAGGAAAAACTACAATGAAAAGCTAAAAGAAATTTTTATTTTGAGTGGCAGAACAGAGAAGCAGAACCGATCCCTTAAAAGCCCTACCATACTTTGACCGACTCAACTTGCATTCACTAGGTGCAGATATCCATGTTCCTATAACGAAAATTAACTGTAAAACATACCTGCTGTATGAAGTCCGAGTCTAAGCAACCAAATACAACTGGTGGATCATCGGATGTAGTCACATTTCCATCACCTTGCAGCTCCAAAACTACCTGATCACATGGAATCAGAAAATGAGAGAGAGTAAGAGAGATAGTCCAACCAACAAATAGAGCACAAAAGGATTCACAGAACATCCACAAACTGGTCAATAAAATACATAACGAAATGATACCTGTTGATGGCTTGGAACCTGACCTTTGTTATCTGTGTCAATAACATACTGACTACAACTCTCATCCTTCCAAACTAATGCTAACGGTGTATTTCCTGGTTGATAATGAGCATGCCTAGAAAAGAAAAAAAACAGTTTTACATAAATCAAATGTTAAAGATGGTTCCAATAGCATAAAAATCGAGAAATTAGAAACTAGAGGACATTTCACAGCTCCATAATAACAAACTTAAAGTAGCATCAGGAAATGGGCTTACTTGTTATAAAACAATAGACCGTCCTTTACATAAGGTACCGCTCCAGCATACGCCGAGTATAGCCCACTCTGATCACAGTTATGTACAGGAACCAAGCTGAACCTATACCTATGATAGTGTGACGGAGGCTCACAAGCCCCAGTCTCCCCGAGCTTAGAACTCAGCCAAAAAAATCTAAACTCCGCCGTGCAATCATACAAAGAGTAGCCTCTCCAGCACACCATGTCAAGCACATAGTAAGTCTGGTCCATCTGCATTCAATGTACATTCAGCTTGGAATTTTAACAAACACTTGGAGCGCAACTGAAACAAGTAAATGATCAAACTTAATCCACAATTGAATTACTTACCTCGTGAAATATACAGTCCAGTATAGAATACGACTGAGCGGAACCCGACCCATCTCGGCTCCTGGAACCATTGGGTAGAGCGGAGGGGAACCGGTGCAGAACGGCGCCGTTTCGCTGCCTGCTGATTGTGGTTCCGTCGGACGAAACAACGAAGCATCGCTTCCCAGATGGCCTCGCAAACACATACCTACACTTCCACAAAAACCCAAAAATTAGAACAAATAATTGAAATTAAATTCGCAAAAAAATTGAAATTTTGATAATTGCAAAGCGAACCAGTCGTGGGGCAAGCGGTTTGGGACGTCGATCATCCACTCGGGGAGCATGAGCTGCCTGGCGAACCACTTGCGAGCCTCCGAGCCTCTGAGCTTCGAAGCATTGCGAAGGTCGAATTCGACGTCGGAGTCGGACTCTTTGGACGAGGATTCGGGTTCGATTTCGGAGGGCTGTTCGTGTTCGGGAGGGAGGGAGAGTAGGGTGGAGGCTAAGCGGCGCGCGTGGAGCTGGGCGTCGCGCCGGGCTTGCTCTTGGCGCTGCAATGCGAGCTCTCGGCGCCTCTGCTGGTCTGAGATCGCCGGTCTCTTGTACGCGCGGCGGAGATCGTGCGGCGCCATATTTTGGTTGTCGTCTGAAATTGAATTTTGGGAACTGGCGTTCTTCAGAAATTTAAAAAACGGTAACGGCAAGAGCCAAGATGGGCCTTTTTAAAATACAAATAATAAAGCAGCTAATTGATGAAGTACCCCTGGTTTGGAGTCAATTTCAAAAAAGAATCCAAACTTTCAATTTAAGTCCATCAAACGAACTCCTGATTTTATAGAGGAGAATGCTTTTGTTGAATTATGACTCCTTATATATTAATGTGTGTAAAATACTACAATATATTTAGGGTTATATAAATTCTTATTTAGATAAAAATCATAAACTAATTACAATTAAAATTTTATATTCTTATAATTCTACAGCTTTAATCAATTGAGTTTTGATAGTTTAATAGTTAACAATTCAAACTATTCAACTTCTGTTATTTTGGGACTTTCGTTAAATTTTTTAGAAGTCAACCATAATAATATTTTTTTCCGCTCAATGTTTGTCTAACACCAAACTCACGTCTTGAAGCAATCAAACTTTGCATCTTGAGCCCAACAGATATAAAAATTGGCCTCGTACCTACCATGTAGACAATTAACAAGATGCTTAAACAATGAAAGCTTTGAAATGTTAGTGGTCTAATATGTTAAGTAGTAATGTGAAGAAAAAAAAAAGGTGAGCTCCTTATGAAATTGTTTTAAAATATTAAGAGAGAACCTTAATACTAATATCTTACTAGTGCAACTTTCACACCAAATAAACTAAAATATAAAGAGTTTCGTGCTTTTGTGAGATTGATATAATTTATAAACATCAACATAAAAAATTTCTCAACTTTAGGGGTGTATTTGTGATGAACTCTAAAACTGCAGGTCCATAACTGCAATACTATAAGCTTCTAACTTAGAACGATAAACGTCACGCCGTTTTAATGCTCGTCTTCCACAGGAAAGAACTAGAAAGCTAAAACCCTGAACAGTTACAGGTTTCTGCTAGGGCGCGAAAACCCGCCAATTTCTGGAGTCGAGGAGCTAGGGCATCGATTTCCGAGCTCGACGAGCCATGGAGCACACGCTGTGGAGCCATTTACCGCTACTGGTCCGGTCCAATTCGAAGGAGTCGGTCGAGTACATTCTTCAGGCCCTTTGGAGGACCCGAAAAACGGGTCTCGACCCTGCCGACCGAGACATAATCCGAGACATGCTCCAGCTCCAGAACGAATCGGACATCGACCCGGTACAGTACTCTCACTCTTTCCTACTTTCAATTTCGAATTTTTATGAATTTTGTGCTCTTTATTTGGAATTTGTTGCTGAATTTCATTTGGGTAATTTGTGAAATTTTGTTTTATTTTTTGTTGAGCAGCTTTTGGTGTGCCTGCGAATGTTGATTCGGCAATGCGTTTATGATAACGTCAAGAGGGATGAGATTCAGAAGCTGTTTCCCAGTGAGGTATTGCCTGAGTTGCAGAGGCTGTTGACGCTTTTGCTGCAGAAGTTTCAGCCAGAATGGCGGCGGGATGCACTCAAGGATCAGGTTAGAGATTCGGGTTGTTCGACATTTGTGTGCAAACGCGTAGATTTACCAGGTTGGAGGACACTAGGCTAATGACATTTTATGTGTGTGATTTGTGAACTCAATGACATAAATAGGGTGCCCTGCCACGGTTAAAGACAATGACATGGGACATGGCGAATCTGGACGCTGAATTCGCAGGCCCTGTGGCTGTGATCAACTTGAAGGTACTGGAAAACCAACATTACTTCTTGTGAATGTGATGTTAGCATTTGTGAAAATGTCATAAGACAAAGAAGTCTCGAAGTGCTCAAACATGTCATGTTTATTTGCTTATTGGTTGCTCTTTCAACAGCTCCTAAATGATTCACAGTCTCGCGCAAAAGAATCAGAAGTGAAGTTCGAATTAGCTAATGATACTCTAGAAACAATGCTGAATTCCATGTATTGCATAAGAGACCAGTTCTCTAACGTGGTAAGGGTCGTGCTTTCAAGATTTTCTTTTTTCATTCGGTCATATGTGTTAGAGAAAGCAAATATTTTTCTGTTTGGTTTCTGGGAATCTAATCATGCCTTCTCATCTCCTTCTCAGGGTGAGGCATCAAATGACCAGTTATATCAAGATGTGAATATATAGAAGATAATCCATATGCCTTAGATAGAATGGTATGGCTGGTTCTACTATCTCTTGTGAATTTTGTGACTAAACCCTTGCCAGATTAATTAAAAGATGTGAACTTCTTTAAGTTTTTGTGTTGGGAGTCCAATCTAGCATCTGTGACTTACTTCACCATGCCCCAAAACTTCGGCAAAATCTTAGGTGCAACTGAGTGTATATCCCCGTGTACCTATCTCTCTCCTCATGTGATGTGTTATGTGAGGAGAGAGATAGGCACGATAGGGTATACACTCGTTGCACCTAATTTTCTCTTCCAAACTTCAGAAAGGGACTGGTAACCAGTTAGAGTTTTGAAAGCATTTAGAACCCAAGAGTTCCGCTCCAAGATCAAGTGTCCTTTTCTTCACTATGTTAGATTTCAGGGAAAATACTGGTAGAAGGCATAGAGAGTGCTGGTAGTGAACCACAAAAGCATGTCAGATTTGGCTCTACAAGTGAGCTTCTAGCTAGTAGACTTATGGAGTTACTGACTGCCGTTTTTGTTGTCTTATAAACCCATAAAGATGAAAAAAATTTAGTAGCAGAATACCTTGTACCAACTCATAGAGCTCTGTGATTTGTATATTGCTAGCTTAGCTTCGCACTCTGATTATTGTAATGTATCTTGAGATAAGATGGAACTTTATGGATCCTGTTTTCCTTGCTTATCATGCTGGTTAGGAAACTCCAGTGCATCTCAAATGACTGCAGTAACTTGCAAATATTTTGTTTTCTCCAGCTTGGATGAATATTGTTGTGTGAAGGTGCTGAGGATGATTTTCCCCCAAAAAAAAACTCGGTGCCATTGTACAATTGAAACCTTTACTGGGAGAGAAACTTACATGTCTCAGGTGATGGGACAAATGTTCCTACAACGCTCATCACGTGACCGTCCCATCACTTGTTGAGTGCGGTACAAATGTTGGATCACTCGGATGTAGGTTATTTTTCTCCCTTTATTGGTTATAAGATACTCATCACTGTTTGTCACAAATAATGTTGATATGACCCATAGATGGGTATCCCTTTTTCTTTTCCTAGTTGTTTCCAAGTGTTTGTTACATCTTACAAGTTACAAAAAGTAGTTCAAAGGACTGTTGTCGTTCTATTTGTGCCATCTAAAAAGGTTGTCGAAATTGACTTGTTTTGTAGTTTGGTTTGAACTTTCTATGGCATGCCATTTTTATGAGAAATTTCTGTTTTTGGTCTCGTCTGATGATGATGCAAATCACTTTTGTTTGGAGCTTAATTTCGGGAGGAAACTAAGCCCTTTCTTTGCCCATATAAGAAAACCTTTACGCCAGTTTCTAAGCATTCTCCTTCTTTTTTTGGGGAGGAGAGGTCCGAACTTAAGACCTCAGATGTAGGGTAATTAGTTCCAGTGGGGTCTTGTCCGGGTTTATTGGTATATGTGTGTTGTGTTCATGTCAATCCAAGCGTTAATCAACCGCAAAGTGGTATCAAAATAATACAATAACTCATACATTTTATCAGAAAATTGAGAAAAGTTGTCATTTTATTAGTGCGATAATAGTTGAACAATCTTAATCATGTAAACTTCGAGTCCTGTATTGGCATGGGATGGGTTTTTAGTCGTTAATGTGTTTGAAATTGTCACATCTTTTTAAGGGGTCCAACTTCCATACTACGAGCATTGGATGGTTTGGATTCACGGGATTCACAGGATCCATATCATCCAAAATAATCCACGTCATCCAATGTTCGTAGTATTCCATACTACGTAGTATGGAAGAATTTTTGCTTTTTAAGATTGAAATGTAGCGGAAACATCATTTTTTTTTTCTTTTTTAGAATGACAATAAACAGAAATTTTGTAGTTTTTTTTTGTTACATCGAAAGGAATCGAACCTGAACTTATCACAATCTTATCAATAGGTTTATTGGTAAATTAATCCCAAAATAGCCTCTAATTTGTCATGTCTGAAACTGCAGGTTGATGGTTTTAGAATTTTAGTCATGAGTCATGTTCCGTGTTGAAACTGGAATCATGGCTGCACCAATCCCAAAGTTAGAAAATATGTGACTATAAAAATTATAACAAAACATTTGTTTTAAATAATTAATTAATGGGATTATAAAAATATCTCATAAAGATTAGGACAATTAAGCCACATAGTCAGTCCTACATCCAAAATTGAGGCCTAGAATTTTAGGTGCAGATTTTTGGGAAATAGTCTATGGTCTCTTGTTTTCGTTGATTTTATATTGTGGGTGTGCAAATCTCATTTGACAGACGTGTGCGCGTAGTTTCATTGGTTAAAGCGAATATATTCTCTTTTATGTAGTCGATTCTAAATTTTGCATCCTCGCAGTTTAGATCAATTTTGATATTTGATTAAGAAAGTAAATAGTTTCGATTATAACATATTATGGTTAAATTTGCTAATCCCAACTAGTCAAGAAAGAGGTGCACCCTAAGGTAGACGCAAGTATTGTCCGTAAAATAATATAACAAATTCTTTTTTTGAGAAATAAAAGTCTAAGTTTTGTGTGCATGTGCTCGACTCATCAGTCATCACACCTAACCTAAGTAAGGTTCTTAATCTCTAACAAATGTTGATGGAAATTGAATCATTTGCAAACAAAGCATGGATTTGGATTTAAGATTTGCGAAATTAGAAATCTAACGTGTTAGGTGAGCTGGTTTTTTTTTTTTGTTTATTTGTTTCATTTTTTAATAATCCACAAAATAAATTATAAAGTAAAATAAAAGGATATTTGGGGGTTCTAGTAGCTTATTGGTCAACTAAATGGGAGTTTGCAGTTGACAATCACAAAAAGTCACAGTCGTGACATATTGCAAAGTGCAAACCACCGACGAGTAAATGTTTGCGTCATTCAGGATAAAAAAAAAAAAAAAGAAGAACAAGAGTTTTCTTCTCATTTATTTTCGTCAACTTATAATTTATGTAATATTTTTTTCTACCACCAAAATATTTTTTTCACAAAAATAATGAAATTACGAAAAAGCTACTCTGTCATATCTCGTGCTTCTGTAATCTTATACAAACTAATCTGGATTAGATGGGATGATTAAACTTTATGAGATACGATGATTCAATTTGAAGTTTGATGGTACCAAACTAACGTTTGATTTCTCCTTTTTCTTGTATGGTTTGTATAAGAAAATGTTTAAAATAATAAAGTGATCATTAGATCGGTTTGGCGGTCGCGAAATACATATTGTTAGACAAATTATAATTTTTATGTTTACAGATTTTGGCCGATTTAATCCATAAAAAATCATTATTAATTATCCCAATGAGCATTTATAAATAGCTAATTCTCTCATGAGCAAGAGCAATTTTTATTGTACGAGTACGCAGTTACAGTGGTGTTCTGTACCAATGATACAAAACCATATAAATAATCTAACACACATTTTTATATTATTGGCATGAACCCGTACTATATAAGTTATTTTTCTCGTCAACATCATTTAAAAAAAAAATTTCATTCATTATTCCGATCGTACTTGTTATGTGGGTAGCCTCAGTAAAACTCACCCTGGTGAATCAGTACTAGTTTCTACCCAAATCGTTTAGATCGACCTAAATTACTTCATCATTCACATAAAAGTATACGTGTGAACAGGTTTATATTGTTATCATTTTTTGGGTGTGAATGCGTTATTATTTGTTGAACAAACATTTTCATGTCACGTTATTTAAGGTCGGATAGTAGGCCCCACCTAATTTGACCCAATCAAAACGGTAGAATTGGAAACTTAAACCCCAGGTTAACACTAGTGCACCAGCACCGCACCAGAACTCCCCACTCAAACACTCCCCGAAGTTCAAAGCACGATAAGGAGTTTCCGTAAACTCACTCCTCTCTCTCTCTCTCTCTCTCAAATTCTTTTCTTCTCTCTTTTGTCGAAAACCAGCACAACCCACAAAGCAGCCGGCCAAAAGCCAAACGGACAGTTTCATCATTTCAGTCGCAGTCCGAGACAAACCCCGCTACGAAACAACCCCCGAAGTCCCCAACTCCGCCGTCCACCGAATGGTCTCCTCCGCCCCTAATCCCAGTTTCCCCAAATCCAAATCCTAACTCCATCCGTCCTTTCTTATCCCCACACCCGAACACCAGTTAACCCTAGCAGCCAAACATCTCCCAAATGACCACCACCACCACCAGCATAGGCGGTGGCGGAGAGGACCGGGTCCTCGCCACGGCCCAACAGATCGTCAAGAGCCTCAACACCCCCAAGGAGGTCCGCGAGGACATGCTCCTGATCTTCTCGAGCTTCGACAATAGATTATCTAACATCACCGATTTGATCAACGGCGAGGATTCCAAGGCCGACGAGGACCGGTTCGGGGAAGCCGAGAAGGTGATTTTCCGGTGGGAGTCCAATTCCGAAGCTCACAGAAACTCTGTCCCGTGGGAGGAGTCGCCGGTCGAGGCCAGCGAGTATTTGGCCGCCGTCGATGAGATCCTCACCCTCATGGAGGGGCTTTCGGTCCGGTCCGATAACGAATTAGTGGACCGGGCTGAGAACGCGCTCCAAATCGCGATGGCTCGGCTGGAGGACGAGTTCCGCCACATTCTGATCAGGAACACGGTTCCTCTCGACTCCGATCGACTCTACGGCTCGATCCGGCGAGTGTCGCTGTCGTTCGCGTCAAACGACGGCGAAATCGACGATGAATTTGAGAGTTTCGGCGAGGAGGACCGCTACGCCGGACGGTTCCACGAGCGCGGCGGCAGCCTTGGCGATACAGACGTCGATTTGATACATCCCGATGCCGTCACCGAGCTGAAGGAGATCGCGGAGCGTATGATTCGGTCCGGTTACGAAAAGGAGTGTGCGCAGGTGTATAATAGCGTCAGGCGCGACGCTTTGGACGAGTGTTTGGTGATTCTCGGTGTCGAGAAGCTGAGCATTGAGGAGGTGCAGAAGATTGAGTGGAAGATTTTGGATGAGAAGATGAAGAAGTGGATACAAGCTGTGAAAATTGGCGTTAGGGTTTTGATAAACGGCGAAAGGAGGCTCTGTGATCAGATTTTTGAAGGGATTGATGAGACTAGGGAGTGTTGCTTCAATGAGACTGCCAAAGGGTGTGTTATGCAGCTGTTGAATTTCGGAGAGGCGGTGGCGATTGGTAGAAGGTCGTCCGAGAAGCTGTTTCGGATACTTGACATGTATGATGCCATGGCGAATGTGTTGCCGGACTTGCAGCAAATGATGACTGATGAGTATGTGGTTGGTGAGGCCAGGGGAGTGTTGGATGGGCTCGGTGATGCGGCGAGAGGGACGTTTGCGGAGTTTGAAAATGCGGTTCAGAGTGAGGCCAGTAAGAAACCAATGCTAAGTGGCGAGATTCACCCGCTTACTCGGTATGTCATGAACTATGTTAGATTGTTGGTTGATTATAGTGATACTCTCAATTCGCTTTTGGATACCGGTGAGGAAGAGTTGCAAAGGTTGCAAGGATCACCAAATGATGATTTGGGTATAGACAGCATGTCTCCGATAGGCCGTAGGTTGTTGTTGTTGATTTCGAATTTGGAGTCCAATCTCGAGGAGAAGTCTAGGGTTTATGATGATGGAGCAATGCAGTGTGTGTTTTTGATGAATAACATTCAGTACATAGTGCAGAAAGTGAAGGATTCTGAGATTAGAAAGCTCTTGGGGGACCAATGGGTTCGCAAGCGCCGTGGCCAGGTACGCCAGTATGCTACTGGGTATCTAAGAGCTGCTTGGAGCAAGGTCCTGTCTTGTTTGAAAGATGAAGGGATTGGCGGGAGCACAAGTAATGCTTCGAAGATGGCTTTGAAGGAGAGGTTTAAGAACTTCAATGCAAACTTTGAAGAAATCTATCGGACCCAGACAGCTTGGAAGGTCCCCGATGCTCAACTTCGGGAGGAGCTTCGGATATCTATATCGGAGAAGGTGATCCCAGCTTACAGATCGTTTATGGGGAGGTTTGGGAGTCAGCTGGAGAGTGGAAGGCATGCCGGGAAGTATATAAAGTACACACCGGATGATTTGGAGAGTTACGTGTTGGATTTGTTTGAAGGGACACCATGTGTGCTGCACCATCTGAGAAGAAAAAGTACATAGGAGGTAAGCTCTTTGCTTTTATCAAGGACTAGTTGGAAGTTGGAATCGAAGTTCTAATGTCGAAAATGAAAAAAAAAATGTAGCTTGATGATGATGATGATACCTATTTAAATATTTTGCTGGTGTTAATGTTATAAACACAGGTTTTTGTGAAAGCTATTTTCCAACCCATCTATCATCTACTGTAATAACTTTTGTACAGGTTCTATAGACTAGCTTTTCGTATGCTGTGGATTTTTTTTTCGTGGTTCATGTGTTTGATTTCCATGAATCGCCAGTGAGTCTTGTATGTTATCTGCGTGCGGAAGAACGAAAACCATCTGTGTAGAATATTGAATTCGATATACATAAAGATTCAGAAACATATATTTATTTTTCCCTCTTAGGGTGAGTGAGAAAGTTGAGCTATTAATTAAAAGAATGGTGATGTAAATTTCATGTCTATCGGATGTTACATCATGAATGTCTACCTGGTTTAATACAATTCTTCTCTTCTTTTAATGAGTTTTCGGAATTCTGTAATGGCGATGTTATGAATTAGTCGTCACTTGATTCATTCGTACATTTCCGATCTTGAACTTTTCGGCTATAAATAGGGAAGATAAGCTGATGATGCTTCAGGGATGAAATCATTTGTGAGCAGCATTAAGTGGTTTAGGTTTCCAGAAAGTAAAGTTGAAGGTTGTTCAGATGATGAACTTGTAGACGGGGCGGAGTTGCGATGACTCGGCTCAAAGACGAGTTCCGCCGCATTCTGACTCGAAACACGGTCCCTCTCGACTCGGTTTGGTGTACTACCTGTGGCAATTTCTGCTATTAGTTTAGGGGCAACTTGGTTTCATTTAAGTTCCCGAAGTTGGAAACCTTGCTGGATTTGGAATGCCCTCATTGGCTTCTGCAAGGCATTGTTGCATCAGATGTGAAAGGGAAGGGAGTTGAAAATTAAATTAAATAATTAGAAATTGTTTTCTTGTAGTCATCGCTCTCCTTCTTCCATCTCTTTTTTTAATTAATTTAACTAATCTATTATATTTTTTTAATTAATCAATGATTAACCTACAAATGCTTATTGATTTTTTTAAAAAATGAAGATATAATTAGAAAATGATGCCAAAAATAAAGATGAAAAAGACAAAGGTGGGACATAACATAATGTTCATAGTGATCCACTCAAATTTCAATGGTTTTCAAAGGTCCTCCACTTGTCATAATACAAATAGAGAAAGTAATAAATCTTTTGGTGTTTCTCTACTTGTATTATTATGATATGTGAAGTATCCGGTTAAAAACCGGGCACTTTGAAAAAAAAAATTTCGTGGATGAGAGAGAGAGTGTATTCAATTCCTGACTAATTGGAGTGGTTAGAACCCCACAAATCACAATTGCTATGCTGCAAGTGCAAACCATAAACGTGCCTTGTCTGCAACTGCAAGTTGGCTGTTATAGGTTTATAGTATATACGTATATACATATATAGCCTTTATATATGTATATATCATCACTTAAAAGCCTTGGTGTTTATTTGTGTTTATGTGGCCATATAGATTAAGTTAATGGGGGCCTCAATAGCTTTGGTTTTGCCTTTAATAATTAGCCACCTGGAGTGTTAGGATCGGTCGAATACGAATAAAAAAGGTTAAGATCAGCTGATTGATTTTAGCATTTCTCAACAGCTAATGTCAATAAAACCGTCCAACTTGGTCCTCGAACAAAAACAGTCAGGATTAGTATGTGAACGCGTAGACAACTGATCCTAACATTTTTCAGCAACAAATGTCAAGAAAATCAACCAATTGGTTCCTCTAAAGTTATTAATTTGGAAATCCAAAGCCCTCAATAGGGAGTGTACGAGTGAAAATCTAACTCAAAGTTACGTGATGAGAGAGATAGAAAGATGATAATATACCCGACTTACACAGTAAAAAGCTCTCACGTGTAAGATGCACCACAGAGAGAAGTGTTCACTTCTTGCTTGAAATGAGGAAACTTGTCTAAAAAGCTTAATCTCTAGGTAATACAAGAGAAGTTGGTTTCTTGCTTGGGAAGAGAGGAGTTGTGGATGCCAAAGACTCAACCCCCAAAACCTTAAACAAACCTTACCAACATCCCAATGAAGATATTCCCATTACCAATAAAGGCTAAAACTTTACTAATTTCCGGCTTATAACTCAAGTCGTCAAGAGATTGACCCCTTATACTTGAGATCTTAAGTTCGATTTCCTGATTCCCAAGATTAACCCCGTATACCCGAGATCTTGAGTTTGATTTCCCAATTCCCGAATATCGCTCATATATGCCAAAATTCAAAGAGCGGAGAAGTAGATGGAAAGAGGTGGTTTTGATTATTAGATTATTACTGCAAAAAAGCTCCCATGGAGCTCATGGATACAACAAATTTACAGAAAGTCAAAACTCTGTCAAACTGAAGAACACTAATTACAAAGGACTCGCCTACGACGAAAACACGTCCAACAAAACCACCATAGGACTAGAACAGAGATCATTACATACAAAGGGGGAAAGAAAACGAAAAAGGATCGCTCGTTTCAGTTGGGAAAAAGATCGGAATCTCGATACCTCGATTAAACCCTGCTGTTTTGGGGCAGGGGTAGAACACCGTCAAAAAAGTCACCGAAGTAGCCACGGGGCTCGTGAACTAGCCTTGAGATGATGTCCCTGAGCGTAATGACTCCTTCCAGATTCCCATCATCATCGACGACATACACCCTGTGGATCTTCTTGGAGTCCAGCATCAGAATTAAATCCTTAATTGTGTCCTCCCTTTTGCACGTAACCATGGTACTCAACATCGGGTAGACTTCATGATGCTTCTCTAGATGGCTTTCAACCGCTGTCAGGAAGTTCTTCGCCGTGATGGATCTGTTAAGACATCTCAAATGAGTGATCCAGATTTACATTGCAACTAAAATTCTTATGAATAATTTTGAACACTTTTTGCTACGAACCTGTAATCATGGTAAATTTCTGGTGCAGTAAGCAAGAACTGAACATCTCTTAGGCTTATATTACCTACTGCCTTGCTACCGCCGTTTTCAATCACAGGTACCCCTCCAACCCTCTCTTTCCTCATCAGCTTAAACGCTTGCAGCACTGGTTCATCCTCGTACACCTGCAAAAGAATATTAAGCATTCGAGTTAAGCGTTACGGATAACTATGCATGAGCAAAACCCCCAAATTCATCAAGAGATTATTTCAGACGATAATTGAGAAGAGTTTTCACCTTGACAATGCGATTAGCAGTCATCATTGGAAGACCAAGTTTGGATAGTTTCTTGGTTCCCCAGCTCTCGAACCACTGAAGTCCAGCGCATTCCGCTAACATGTGAATCACAGCAGACTGTGTGATGATATTATCAATCTTTCCATCACCCAAATCGACTACAGGAACGCTCTTCATTTTGTACTTTGAAAGTAGCAAGAGCATGGTCAAAAACGAGTTGGAGCTCTGCAAGGCAAGAAACGGAGCCCAACGGAATGACCCTGAGATATCTCGAACCTGTATGCTCAAAAATCAAAAGTTAATACATATATCATGGGAATGAAGCGATGTTTGTGTTGTTGAAGATGTCAGTAGTATTAGTATAACCTGTGTGTTTTTGTAAAACTCGGACGAAGTCAAAGCCTCGAAAAAACTTCCTGAAGTTGCTGCGGCAAACTCAGAGCCGAAATCAAGTCCTGCAAGATCAAGACCTTTCAGTCCATTAGCTGCTGCTGCAATAGCAGTTGCACTAGATGGACTAGTCGGGGTCCTCGGGGACGGTGGTTCTGACTGTCAAGATTAGCATAATTATCATGTTTTCTATTCCTCCACATTGATATGATATAGTAAACAAAGCAAATCCCGAGTCTAAAAACTAAAAAGGAAAATACTTCGGCTCCTTCACATTTAAGGAGCCGTTCCTCCTTCCAGACAAATCACAGTTTGACATGTGCGCATAACTTTTCTTTTTATGATTTTAACGAGACACATTTTCTTATGATCATAATCTGATTTGCAGGCAAGGAGGAACACTAAGACAATGCATATATAAACAACGTAGTAAATGTTTTCAATGCTTAAGGTCGGTTAGCTTGCTAACCTGATGCAGAATCCACACGACAATTCCGGCAAACTCAACAATGCCGATGTATCTGTCGATCCAGCTAGCGTCCTCAGGCGCATCGACATCCACCACCGGTGCACTAAGAATTTTGTGTTGGGCCAGGATTTTAACAGCTTCAGCTAAACTGGTGTCTGACTTTATCTCAATCACTGAATCACAACAAATTTTCCAAAACATTAATCCAATAAACAACAATAAAGATTAAAGACACACGTCAATGATTAATTAAAAGAAAATTTTCCAATCCCAAATTCAATCTTCCACTTTTTTCAAAACCTCCTCAATTTATCAAATTCCAACAAAACTAATCCCTCCTAGTTATTTCTTAATTTTTGTTTAATTCTTCTAATAACATTCATCATCAAATTCGTATTGAACACTAGTTGGCTCCATTCCTCCTTCTCTGCAAATCACAGTCTAATATACAAAAGCATCTCATTAAAATCTCAAAAGAAAATTTCTGCACACATGTCAAACAGCGATTTTGGTGATTTGTTTGCAACGAGAAACGACATGTAACGAGCCAAGTATTATCCTTTATAATCAACTAATCACTTGATCATCACAACATATACATATACTACAAGTTCTAACATGATCCCATGTTATTACATCTGTATATATGCATATATATAATTATATATATGTTACATGTATGTCTGTATGGATGGATCTAAAAATGGTACCTTGATTCTCAGGAGCAGGAGGGAAAGCAGAAACAGGGACACTCTCAAAGCAAGCATTGAGCTTTTCAGTTGGACTCAGCTGTGGCTCCTGAACGTCCCACAAATCCTCCACCTGCATCCCCAGCTTCGCCTCTGGACTCCTCGGACTCCCTCCCTCCCCCGTCGTCGTCACCGCCGGCACACCCATCTTTCCTCTCAACACACCCAAATCACAATTCTCTCTCTCTCTCCAAAAACTCTCTCTCTCTCTCTATAGAAACTCTGTTACTCAGAATCAGACAGACATAGGATCACCCACTCGGACATTATTTAACTACAAAGACCCAAAAATAAACACTAACACACGTCACTCTTCTTATCGTGCATGAACAATCTAGCCCGTTGGATTTTCATACTCTCCGTAAAAGTTACTCATATGGACACGTGTACGGCAATGATGACGAGGGTGCATTGTTCGTGATGGATTTGCGGTTCAATTATTACGTGCAGCATTTGGCAATGTATATCCGATTTGCTGATATTATTTTTAGTCTTTCTTGCATATCTCCGGATATGTAGTACTCCGGATTTTTTAATCGTTGAATTTTTATTTTAAAATATAAAATATAAAATATAAAATCTAACGGTTACAAAATTCGGAGTATCCCGGAGCACCCAAAATTTTTTGTTATTTTTAAGGAAAAGTTCTTATCCGGTTTTCAATGCTGGCCATACTGGTGGGCGACTCTAACGTGCGCCGGAGCGGGCTTTGCGCACCCTGAGTTCGAGGATGTACCGGTGACGTGGCAGTGAGACGGACACGTGGTTGCTGTTTACTAGATTGTAGGCTTGTAGCTTTGCTCAATGTTACATGCGGTTCGGTCGTTGACCGTTGACGGTTACTAGTGATTCAGTGGGCGAGCGACGTTTCTAAAAGAGGAAACTAAACCGCGGGCGGGCAATTCGTATGGTCCGGGTCGGGCTATACATTATACAAGGCCCAATGATGACTTGTAAGATGGTGGGCTTCTAAAAGACTAAAGCGCTATGGCCACTTGGTTATTGGGATTGGACAATTTGGAGTTTGAGTCCCAACCCATCTATGTCTCATCTCTTTGAATCGAGATCAACTTTCATGGCACAAGACCACTGACATTGTGTCCTCTAATGTCATGGAAGTCGTTTTCCTCTAAATAATATCAATTGGACACAATATGTTAAGGCTTATGTCTTATTTCATAATTCTCATGTTGACATCGATATTTAAAGGAATATCAATCACATGTCAGTACGTTTTGTCAACGATATCTACAATAAAATGCTCAAATAGGAAAATAGTATCCGGTAATCATTTCCGTTATTTATTTCTATTTTCCTAGTTGGAAATTTAAATTCCCCCCAATTTCCTCCCCAAAAAACCGAGAACTACCGCCAAATTATAACAACAGTGGGCCCCAGACGGTCCCACTCCCCGTATATATAGCGAAATTGAAGAGTTCTGGTCATCAAACTAGACTCCCACAGACTCACAAAACCCCATTTGATTTGACTCTCTCCTGTCTCGCTCTTTTTACCTTTGTGTGAGTGAATACTATTTACCGAAGGGGTTCTTCACGCGCCACAATGGAGGCCTCGTCTTCCCAGCCGCCGTCCGATTCGAATCAAACGGCTTCCGGCCCTTCCATGCTCCTCCAGAACCTCCCCTCCCGCGGCCTCTTCTCCTCCACCGTCCTCTCCTCCAATCCGGTGATCAATTCCTCTTCTTTCCTTTAATTTGAATTTTCCTTTTGGATTGCCGATGTATTATCATTTAACATGGTTCCAATTAATCTGTGACTAAAACAAGTATTTGGGTTTTAGGGTTTTACAGTTATGAAGTAAATTCAGAGTAAAGACTTCGACTTTTAATTTTTGTCTGGTTCTTTAAGGTTGATTTGGGATCAGACTGAATTGTATAATTTGCATTTGTATGTAGTCGCTTGCGAATAATCTTGGTGTAATCCTGTATCTTAGGAAGTAAAAAGTATTGGGTTTTGTTTTGATTGAGTTTATGACTATTGGGTTTTTAATTCTCTGTGGGAAAGTAGATTTGAATACACCATATTGATTTTACATGTGGACGATTTTCTATATATTTTGACAGATGTTCGGTTTTGCGTGTTATATAGCTTGTATGCATTCTGCAAGTACTGAATTTCAAATCGTACGTTTGAGAACTTGGAGCATTTATCTATTACCATGTGAATGCTCATTTTTTTCCCAATTGCATTAAAATCTGTTGCTTTCTGCATAGAATGGAGAGCATCATAGGTGGGCTACGTTAGCGGCCTAGAATGCTTCATCGGATAACAACAGTGTACCAAGTTATTTGAATCAATACTTTATTGATCAAATGCTGGAAAGAGTATAAAGTCTAAAAATTTGAAAGTTATAGGAGGTTATCCTATTTTTTTTTTTTTTTGTATCTAGGTTTGTTTTCTAATATGAGAAGTCAGTTAGATCAATCTTGTGTTTTACGAAATCAATTTTCTGTGATGCATTTCTTTGTGTGTTTCACTCATTTGGCCATTCACAAGGAAAGTGCTTTTAGAAATCAATGTGTTGATTTAACAACTATTTGGACCAATTATCTTGTCTGCTTCCTATCTGGTTCTTCCACCGCCTACTCCTTTCTGGAATTTGCTTACGTGATGGAGAATTTTTGCAGGGCGGGGTGCGAGTTTATGTATGTACCCATGACACCTCACCCCCAGGTTTACACGTGCTTTTAAGTTTTTGAAATTCATTTATTTTGCTCAACACTAATGTATTATTTTACAGAATTTGTTATTTTTCGTATCATATTCAGTTTATTCCACTTCTGACTTTACAGCTTGATCTTGTTTATCCAGAGAGTCAACTGATACAGACAAACCAACAGAACATATTGATTAGATCACTTACACTTAAGAAACAGAAGGGAGATTCCAGTTCAAAAGATGTGAAGGGTGCAGGTGCAGCTGAAGGTTCTAAAAAGAGGTACGACAGGAATTTTATTGATAAGGTCCACCTGTGTGTTTGTGTTCGAATGAACTAATTACTTTGAGGGTTTAGTTTATAGTTTTTTTCTATCAAATGACTATGTCTTTTACCATTCATTATCTTCTTATGGGCATTCCTTGGTGTGGCGTTTTTGGGTGCTCATATCTGTATGTATCATTGTATTCAGTCTCTATTTGAGCTGGAAAAAAGATTGTGTGCAGTCCCACTTACCTGTTATCGTTTATTATTTAGGCCTGCTGAAAGAGTTTTGGACAGCAAGGCTTCAGCTAAGAAAGCCACTAGTCAAACTAGTTCTCGACAAGGTAAGTTCCTATAGTTTTGATATTGCATTAGCTATCAGTCAGACATAAGTCATCATCAAGTGTTTTGACTTAAAGAATTGTGTTGGATGAATAGGGTCCTCAGTTTTTGAATAATTAGAATGTTTCGACCGTGATCTTTTATTAGGGGTTTGGTGAGGTGATCCCTTGATATCTATCTTTAACGCTTTAATTTTAATTTTTCAATTCATAAATTTGTATTGTTGTAAAGTCCCCTCCTTGAATTTGTATCGTGAAAGGATACCTGGTTTTTTCTCATATTGGAAATTGATTCTCTATTGCATGATATTATGGTCTCATTGTGGTTTGAGATGGATCGATATGCAGTTGACTCCAAAGGTCCTGCCATCTTACTACTTCTGTGTACAGTTTGAAATCTTAATATTAATTAAATTTCTCTTGTTTGGGTCGACATCTCTGATTTTAGTCATCACATTCTAGAGATGGATTTTCTTTGTAACTTCCATGTACAGTGGGTGGAGCCGTTCAGTCTTCCCTGGAGGACCCAATGCTTCTTAAATTCGATCAACTTTTTTATAATCTGTTGGACATATTCCCTATTCTTCTGAATTTCCTATGAAATCAATAGTATTTTAATTAGTTATAGCTTGCAATTGCTTTAACATGCAGAAGGGTCAAGCAGTCAAGCATCGTCTAGTAGGGACTTCCAAGGGTTAACTGTAGAGAGGCTCCGGGCCCTTCTGAAGGCTAAGCGTCTTTCTGTACAGGGAAAAAAGGTAAGTATGAAGACAATCTAATCCCAAATCTCAAATATTTATTTAGAGGACCTAATTACATATTGACTGAAATGGGTTGTTTATGGCGTTGTGTACTGTTGGCACTTCATATCCGATAAAGCTTTATTATGATTTTTGTTGTTATTGGCGGAAAGAAAACCTTCATCTGCTTTTATTCATCCATGAAATAATGCGTGCAGAATGAATTGATTGAACGGCTGAAAAGTGCAAGTGGTTAAGCGCTGTTCAGATGGCGGGGCAACAATTCTGTTCTCTGTATGTGTACTCTTCTAGGGGAAGGAAAGTAGTGTCATCCATTTCGATGCAAGTTAGGAATTATGTAAGATGGAATTATCGATAATTTGAATGGCAACGACGAGTTCTAGAGACCGTGAACTGCATTTTGTATCATCTTGTTCGATGAATTATATTTTGCTCTTTTAGTATTGCATTTTTCTGTTTCGCTCTTATAGCATTTTGTAACTTTATTAATGGAGTTTATACCGACAAATCTGACTATAATGCTCAAGCTACTGCAAATGAGGAACTTGGATTAGAAAAAGAGTATTCCCAAAATTTTGAGAAAGGAGTGTGCTGAGTAGTTTAGTGGGTGCAAATAGAAGCACCCGAAGAAAAAGGAGAGTGAAGGAAAATGCACCCAGAGGGCCAGAGCCCATAACCCAAGCTAATTGACGAGCCTGGAATAGGCTCCTGAAGAGAGGTCCAAAAGAAACTGTCTCCCTTTCTTTCTTATGAATGGAGGATGTGCTACTCGAATTTAGGACTTCTTTCAACATTAAGAAGAGAAGTACGTTGGGAGTTCTTCTACAGTACACATGTATATGGGATGCACCAATGTTTGAATGACTAAATTGAAATTGTCAAAATCAAGCCGTCCAATGCACCGATGCATTGCAGAATTGTCGGTTAGTTGATACAATTACAAACACTTAAATGACATCAGCTTTTAAATTTTGTAGACTAAACTTATAAATACTACTGTGGATTGAACTGGTGGATGGTCTTTTGACTCTTTTCTTCATCCCATTGTATATCAGGTTCGTGCCCTTTCTGGTACCCCTAGCCTAACTTAAAGTAGAAATATGGTTTATAATAAATTACTTATGAGTAAGAGAGACTATACTTAATATTTGCTTGTCAAAAGGACTTGAATCTTTGAGCTTCAAAGTTCTATTACTCCTAACTTGTGGTCACTTAGCATATACCAAAATGACAGGTTCAACTATAATTCTTCTCTAAGACCAACAAAAAATGGAAACCCTAGGAAGAGAAACTAAAAATAACCGAGTTTCACTTTGGACAGTATGACTGACAGACTAGGGCAGGAAATATCAAGTAAGGCTGACTAATAGTCTCGTGCTTTTATAAGAAGTGTCAGACAAATGACTTCAGTCTACGTAAGTTGTTAATACAAGTAATTAAAAACTCACATGCATAATTTTTTTTTTTTTGACAAACAATAGTGTTAGTGGGTTAAATTGTTAAATGTTAAGAGAGAGGAGGATCGGTGAGGATCAAACCCGCACCAGGGCGCAAAGACATTATTACTTTCCGCCACTGTGGTAAAGCACCATCTGCACCCACATGCATAATTGACACCGGCGTTTCATAGCCTGGTCAGTGCACGTTTCGGATTCTATTTTGTACTTTCATTTCCCATTAGAGTATCTAACTTGTGAGAAGCTTCAAGTTATAAAAACTTGTTTGGACGTTTACAACAAGGCCTACTTTGTGGAGTTCAGATATGCTGTGCCCACTTTATCTCTGCCCAGCCTGTGACAATCTTATTCATTTGACACCTGTTCTTGTAGTTAACATCTAACATAACAGTGTTAACTTTTATAAAAATTGAAAAAAAGAGAAAAAAAAAAAAAAAACTCCACCACTCACCCCAACCCCGTCAGCCACACCACTGCGACGACGATGACCCACGGTCCTCTTTGGCTCTGAAAAAGGCTCATTGAGCATCTCCCAAACACAAATCGATTTGCATTCAGTCTTAAATTTCAATCTCCAATTTCCAACACAAATCGAAAATGATGTTGCAATCGCAAATCTACGTCCTCATCGTCTTCCTCGCCATCCACAAATTCTATGCTGACCCCGGCCCGGGGCTGGCTTTTTGGGGAGCCCGTTCCCAATATTCCCCAAAAGCTCATCTCCAATCTCCACTACTTCGTCCTCTGCACCCAGATCCTCGCTCAGCCCCAATCCACCAACTCCCCCAAAAGCTAATGGCGATTCCTTGATGTTGTTGCAGCCTTCGAAATCCGATTCAAGAAACCCCAAACCCACCCAATCAACTTCAAATCCAAATATGGTGCGGGAGATAGAAAAGGAGGGATGGAAAGGAGAGAGAGATAGAGAAGGAAAGAGCGCCAAAGAGGACATGGGTCGCCGCCGGCAGAGTGGTGTGGTTGACGAGCTTTGGGTATTTTTTTTCTTCACTAATCAGTTTTTTTTTCTCTTCAATTTTAATAAAAGATAACGTTGTTATATTAGGTGTTAACTACAAAGACATGTGTCAAATGGAGAAGATTGTCACAGGCTGAGCAGAGGTAAAGTGGGCACAGCAGATCTGGACTCTACTTTGTGGAGGAGCTGCCTACTTTTTTGAGGGCCTGTTCTTATAGTGCGAACTGCACGGCGCCGTATTGATGTTGAGGGAAAATGATTGGATGGGTGTAACACTTAAATGATTGGTCTTTCTTGCAAGGAAAAGCATCACACTCTGATCGGATTGGAGAGATGACAGAAGGTGTCAATGTCTCTATAGGGAGAAAAGGAACATCTTCTAAGCCAGTTTCCCACCAAACAAAATTGAGAGCCTTTGGTTCACATGTTATGCATATTTCCCATTATTTTTGTGCCATGAGATAGGGAATCATTTTCGTACGTGTAAGGGGATTCACGTGCAAAAGTTTGAAAGCAATCGAACTGAAATTAACATCACGATTAGATTTGATTTAGTTTAGGTTATAATTTGAAAAAAAAGGGCCAATTCATTAATACCATTTTCAGTCTTCACGTACCTTAGTTCTTTACGGCTCAGTTCGACCACTTTCATCAGTTTGCCGGTTCAGATACCCACTCTTACTTTTAATCAAGATTTATGGCATGTGTACCAGAAAAATTTTTAATAGTCCGGATTTTTTGACGGTCGTGATGCGAAGATGGAAGTGTGAGTAGGTAAGTGACAAATCCGGAGCGTAAAAAAGCCGGACCATTAGACGGTTCGGACCACCAAAGCCAAACCCATGTTTACTTAGTGTTGACATTATTTTTAGAATACTATTTGCATTCCTTCCTTTGGGGAATGAGCTTATTTCCTCACTTGCAAATAACATATTTACTGTAAAAATATCATAATTGGAACCATTCTATGTCTTAATCTTCATTTGAAATTCATCTTTACAAAAAATCATTTGAAACTCATTCTTTATCCTACTTATTGTTGACTTGCTCAAACTTGACTTCCGTGATTCAAAATATGCAAACATAACAACTCATTTGAAAGCCTATACATTTATAAATAATCAAGACCAACATTCTTCCTAATCTATATTTGAAAACTTATTTAGTTGTTGTAACAAAAGAAAACACTTTTTGGTTGTCGGTTGATTATCTTTTTCTTGCGCCGACTTCAAATGATAGCTTAAAAAGCGTTTTAAAAGCAACAAAAACATTTGACGCAAGTTCCCAAAATACTTTACTAATTAACATTGACAAGAGCAAAAATACAACATTTGCAGTACATATTTTTCCATGGAAGATCTTTGTTTGATGTTGTCATATTATTATTATTCCCTAATAATAATGTCTTTGTTGTAGATAATTTATAACATGTGTTAAATGTGATTGTGTAAATCCTAAGTAGATATGGATTGGGATATTCTATTCTGTTAAAGATTAGAATCCTATTGTAATTGTACTTCTTTCACTATAAATAAAGGCACTTGGCATGAGGAATAATGTACTACAATACAACATAATTCCTCAAGCCTTTCTCTCTTTCTCTCTATTCTTCTCTTGCCGCACCTTTCACTAAAAACTGTCCACAACACGTTATCAGCACGCTCTTTCCGCTGTGCTCAAGAGAATTATACCGGAGTTTTGGCTATCTTCAATCATGGGGAGTATTAATTTCAATAGTTTTTACTTTGATTTATTTTTTTATTGAATTAATATACTTGCTATTGATTCAATTTTTTCCCCTGTTATTTTGAACGAGATTCAACGTATTGAGGATGGAAATTCGGAGTTAAAGCCAATCCTGCAAACAAATTGTTCAACCATCATCATCAGCAATCCAGGTTCTTCTAAAACACGGTCTCGATTGTCGATATTTTGTCAGACCTGATTGCATGAACCTTCACCATGATGCATAACCTAATTTTCTGCGTTTAACAAATTATTGATCTTCTGCAAATATTGTGTTAACATCGACATTTAATATATTTATCATATATTAAGTGAATTGATGATCGTGTGAACAAAGGAAAAATCAAGGGTTTTTTTTTTTTCGCTTTTCTGCAAAAAACACAAAATTTCGTTTTTTTCTGAAAAAAAAAACTAGAAATTCTTTACTGAAATTTTTTTTTTATTTTTTTGAAAAATAAAGAAAAAAAAAAAAAAACCTACCGGAGCCGAGCCGACCCTGCGCCCAGCTCCAGCCGAGCCATGCGCCAGCCCGTTGGGCCTTCCCCCTCGGCCTGCTTCCTCTCGGCCCGCTCCACCTCCAGCTCAGTTGGGCTTGGGCTTTTAGCCCGCTGCTTTTTTCCCCCAGCAGGCTGCTGGGCCCAGGCCTGCAACCCTGTTCCTTCACGCCTCCAGCCCACTGCTGGACTTAGGGCTTCTAGCCCGTTTTTACCACCCCAGCTTCTGCTGGGTTTTTGGGTTTTCAGCCTATTTTTTGCTGGCCAGCAGCCCAGCTCCTGTTGGTTGGGCCTGCAGCTCCAACCACGACCCACCAAAAATTATTTGGGTCATATTTTCACACCCCGAAGGTCCCGTAGACCTATATTTCACTACCCATTCACAATACATGTTAAAATTTTATTTTTTTTGTTCTATATATATTGCGCTTGCTTGCAGGTATATATGAACTTGAAGTTCATGAATTCGAACCCGAAGATTCGAATAAGTGCCATGAAACCTGAAGTTTCCTTAAAAACTAAATACCCATGAAACTCGTAGTTTTCATGACAATTTAAACCAAACCATGTCTTAGAACCCGAATGTTCTAACCATTATGATTATGGAGAATTTATTTCCCATAAGCACCACCCACAATCTTGTTCCCTCCATCCAGTGGATTTCCGAACCGTAACAAGTTCAATTTCACTAACATGGAAGTTTCTAGCAGAAACTACTTTATGTGGGCACAAGTTGTGAAGCTCCACTTGACTACTGAGAAGTTGAGAAACATTGAAGCCAACAATGACGTGGATAGAGCTAAATAAGCCTCCGTCATGATCTTCATCCGAAGACTTATGCCTAAAGCATTGTAAATGGAAGTACCTCAATGACGAGGATTCCAAGGCTCTTTGACTCACTCTACGGATCGTTCTAATCATGCAAAGATGATCTTGCCCGAAGCAAGACACACTTTGTTGAAAGCAAGACATACCTTGCCCGAAGCAAGACATATCTTGCCTGATACAATGCATGATTGAACTCCATCCGTGAATAGGTACAAATTCTGAAGTTTATAGAATCCGATTGAATTTTGACTGGAGAAGATTTTCTCGTCCTTCCATACCTTTAAAATGCTCCTGAAGAAGCACCCTAGAGAGTGGAGGTTCACTAAATTCTCAGATCTGATTACTACCACTTTGCTCACTGAAAAGCACAACAATGAAAGCGGCACCTCAGTGATTCGGCTGGAAGGTACCGAACGGTGTGATCCAGCTTCGGCTGGAGCTTACCGAATGGTATAGACCCTGCTTCGGCAGAGTCTACCGAACGGTATTGACAGTTTTTGGCTGATGTCTATTGAACGTCATGCTTTACTTCGGCAGGGATGTACCGAAGGTCTTGCTCTGTTTCGGCAGAGGTGTACTGAACTTAAGGCTCTGCTTCAGCAGAGGCCTACCGAATCTACTCTTCCTTCTTCAGCTGGAAAGTACTGAATAGTGGTAGAATCAAGGTCAACCAAGGGGGTGGCATCACGACCAAACACGTGATCCCTTGGAAACTAAGACCCAAAACTTCAAGAATAAGGGACAATATTCCCGAACCTCAACCGTGCAAAATCTACCTCCATTTTGATGGAATAGATCATTGGTTATGCACTTATTTGTGCCCCTACCAATGTTGTTGAGGAGTACCATTCCTGTAATCAATTTGTGAGACTAATTTTGCTTCACCTAACACATATGGAAAAGCAAAATTTTGACATGGAAGGCCCTGTTGGCCGAAACCCCCTATCTTTTGGTTTAAGTTTTGAACAATTTTTCCTTTTTGTTTGGATGATTGTTTTGGTATTTGCTTTAAATTTGTTGGATATTATTATGGATATTGTCCTCGAATATGAGTTAATTGAATCATGTTTCTTATACATGTGACCGAATTCAATTAACATGTGATAAGGTATAAATGTGGGGAAGTTAGTTGTCTGGATGAACGTGCGACTATGCACACTAACTTCATACCTAAATCACCCATCTAGCAACGAATTCAGGTCTACCTAACCTGATTAAGGGCAATGGCACTGCACCTCGTTGTATTAATGGTACTGAATTACTATTAAGGGGCCTTATATTCTCCGTTCCGGAAGAATGTCATTGAGTTATAAGGATATTCGAGCGAACAATGATCATAAAAACCACTGTAGAAAATAGAGTGACGTATCTTTGCATCACCTTCCAAAATATGAAGCCTGAAGCTATGTTTTGAGGCCAATGGGCTACCTCCCAACTGAGACATGCCATATATAGGCTGGCTTGAAGCCGGGTGATTCGAGCAGTTTACTTGCTTTGGCACGACCGTTTGGAACATTCAGGTCAAAACACGATGCAATATGTTACACAATGCATCACCTTACCTGAAGTAAGGATTTTGTGCCTACAAGCACACTTTGCCAAGCCTGCTCGTTGGGGAAATTGGATTTTTACATCATCCCTAGCAAAGCTACTACATAACCCTCTTTTCACAATGGATTCAAGGGAATAATGTGGACTTATCCAACCAAAAATGCGGACCATGTAAATATGGTTTTTGGTTAATATATCGACACAATGGTCACATGTTTGCCCACATACACATTGCGGCTAAACTCCTGGCCAATTTCTTACTTAAGGGCTCACCACTCTAATTATCCCATAAAGTCTAGAAGACTGGATAATGCCGGAGAGTTTATATTGAACAGTATTCGATAAGTATTGCATGTTTTTTGGGCTTGAAATTGAACATTGAATTCCCCATGTTCAACCCCCAAACAACCTCGCAGAAGCGATCATAAAGCGCATTATCAACTGATCTCCCGGATCTTGGTGAACGCACCAAGTTTTTGGTTTCTGCCTAGGGCTATGCAATCTTGTATGTAGCCATGTTGGTCCGCCTGAGGCCCATTGCTACCCGATACTTTATAGCGTTACAATTGGTTCCTGGGTACGAACCTGATGTTTCGTATTTACGCATTTTTGGGTATGCACCTTCTGCCATATTGCGCCGCCGCAATGTACCAATATGGGTCCTCAAAGAAGGATGTGAATCTTTGTCGATTGTGATTCTCCTTCGAATTAGCTCTTTAGAGCCCTTGCACACAATCTCTTTACCGCCATTTTGCGGATTGTCACTTTGATGAGACAGTCTTCCCGCCGTTAGGGGGAGATAAGAACGTCAACATTCCTGAAGAACGGCGCGAATTATCGTGGACGTCCTCACTATGTCTCATCTTGATCCCCATATTCTAGATTCCAGAGTATTGCTCCAGACGTTTTCTCTGATCTAGATTAAGTGACGAGATCACATATACCAGCTGCAAACATGCCTGCAAGGATAGACGTACCTAACGGACGTCGAGTCAACATCCCCGAATGGTGTGCCGCCCCTGAAGGACGGTTTGGCCTCCCCTGTTGGACGGCCAAGTACGCCGACAGCTAGCCAATCAATCTGTTCTCGACCTGAAGCGCGACAGATCATTCAGTTCGAAGGATTCACCTCCCTAGAAGTGGAGAAATATGGCACAAAATGAATCCTTTCCTCGTTCTCTATCTCAACCATTCCACCTCATGAAATTAATCCGGATTATCCCGAGACCTGTAGTCTTGGTCCATTATGCATGCATGGATGAGTTAATGGAATTGGAATGAGATTATCATCGATGATATTCACGTATATGGTAGCTACCCGAAATAGTGAAAAGCGACGATATCGAACTATGTTCCGTTGATGAATGTCGACGTAGAACTGATTGGTCAAACTGGAAACTAGCAATCCAGGTCGAACTTGATTCACTTGCGAAACGTAAAGTATTTGGGCCTGTAGTTTCTACACTTCCACATGTGAAGCCCGTTGGCTACAAGTGGGTTTTCGTAAAGAATCGAAATGAGAAGAATGAAATATTGCAATACGAAGCACGCCTTGTGGCGCAAGGTTTCTCTCAACGCCCTGGGATTGATTACGAGGAGACTTATTCCCCCGTAATAGACGTCATAACGTTCTGCTACCTTATCAGTTTGGTAGTTTTTCTGAAAAACTGAATATGCAGCTTATGTACGTGGTTGTAACGTATCTATAGGGATCTTGATACAGAAATATACATGGAAGTTCCCGAAGGACTTATAGACTGATCCAAATAGTTCTAGACCACAGAACACCCTCTCTATTGAATTGAGGCTTTCACTTTACGGATTGGAACAATCCGTGCAGATGTGGTATACCCGTTTAAGTGAATATTTAATCAGTTAGGGATATGTGAATAAACTATGCCCCTGCGTGTACTAAACCGAATTTGCAAGAGTTGCAGTCTATGTCGATGACATAAATCTCACTTAGACTCTGGAAGAGCTTGAGAAAACTGCCTCGCACTTGAAGTCGGAATTTGAGATGAAAGATCTTGGGAAAACTCGTTTATGTCTGGACCCGAAGTTTCGAGCAAAGTTCAGATGGTATTCTGGTCCACCAATCGAACTACACCCAGAAGGTTTTGCTTTTAAGTACACCCATGACCATTCATACGCTAAATGCAAATGAGATCCTTGAAAAGGTTGTGGAACTTGAAGTTCTATATCTAAGTTCAATTAGCGCTTTATTGTACTTAGCTCATTGCATTATGCATGACATCTCATTCGTTGTTGATCTTTTGGTAAGATACAACACTGCGCCTACACGCTACCACCGAATAGGTGTTAAAGACGTTTTTCCGTTACTACGGATTTGGGCTTATTCTATCTCTACACATCTCGGAATTAACCACAACCCCTTGGTTATCGGAATGATGCTTACCTTGTGGGATACGCTGACACAGACTATCCGTCTATTCCGCACAAGGCACGTTTCCAAACGGATTATGTCTTTACCGTTAGGAACACCGCAATATCTTGGAGGTCAACCAAATAGACCTTAGTTCCGATGTCTTCGAGCTCATCGCCATACACGAAGCCACATGTGTACATGGGAGCATATTCGAAGCACCTATAATTCTTCATCCTTCGTTGAGTTCCAACAACGATCTATGAAGACAACGCCGCATGTATCGACCAGACCATAACCTGATACATCCAAGAAGTCAACACCAAGCATATTGCATCTACATCATATCAGCATGAGTATCAGAAGATTGAAGTCAAGCATATCTGATCCGAAGACAACCTTGCCGACCTCTTCACGAAGTCATTGCCGAAGAAGCTTGTTCGAGGATTTGGTATGTGCAAATTTTCTCATTTGCTACGCTTGTAGTTCTCAGGGGGAGTTTTGTCGAACTCAGGGGGAGTATCTTGAAGTATACTTGCTTGACCTTAATGTACTTTTTTTCCCTACGATCAGGATCATTTTTCCCATTGGGTTTTTGTTGCCTGACTAGGTTTTAACGAGGCACACATTCTGGGCTGGTCATACTCTTGTGTGTTTTCTTACTACTTACGTCTTGAAGATGTTAAGTATCGACATTGCATTAACTCACTTTTCTCCTTAGACTATGGGTTTTGTCCCGTCTTGGGTTTTACCATAGCCAGGTTTTGTGAGAGTTTTTATTTTTTTTATATGCAAGTTCCCTATATGAGACTCGAGTGTTCTCTATCGTGCCTACGAGACGACTTCATCAACTATCATCCGATGCGATATCTACTTGAGTATTTGCACACTCAAGGGGGAGTGTTGTAGATAATTTATAACATGTGTTAAATGTGATTGTGTAAATCCTAGGTAGATATGGATTGAGATATTCTATTCTGTTAAAGATTAGAATCCTATTGTAATTGTACTTCTTTCACTATAAATAAAGGCATGAAGAATAATGTACTACAATACAACATAATTCCTCAAGCCTTTCTCTCTTTCTCTCTATTCTTCTCTTGCCGCATCCTTCACTAAAAACTGTCCACAACAGTCTTTGATTTTGAGGAGAATTTTTATGGTCCGGAACATAATTTCCTCCAGTTCAAGACACATAATACACCACATACTCCTCCCACCCTCTCTAATTTTGAGGCCCACACATACCCTATTATATAAGATCCCACTCTTATCTCTCATACTCATCCCACTCTGATTTCCCTACACATGAACCTCTAGATTCTGAGACCCAATAGGGATAAGGTAGGTTTAAAAATGGATGGCTTCTAATACTTCTCCAACTGCAAGTTCCACTTGGGGAAACAAAAACGTGATTAATTAATACTTTTCACGTGGGTTTTTTGTTTAATATTTCGGCACAGAATAAAGCCATGTTTAGTTTCATTTTTGAATTGATATTTTATACATCGAAGTCAAAAGAAAAAAAAAACTGCGCCCTCCATTTAGGGTTTGATGGAAAATTCCAATCTGACATCTGTGTTTGAAAGGTAGAGACTCAATGTTTTTTTAATATTATTCGTATAATAATATTGTAGTAAATAAAATACCAAAGCTGCTAACCCTACATATTCAGGTCAAAACACCAGAGCTGCTAGTTAGCCATACATAGTAATATAATCATCTGTGTTTGAAAAGGTGATTAATTACTATATATCTCTCACTGCCAATGCGGCAGAACAGCTTTTATTCTATTTTTCAACTTTCAAAAAAAAAAAAAAAAAGGCGGCAGAACAGCTGCGATATATCAATGTGATTCTTGTGTTTTTGGGATTGTGACTATCAGTCCTCTTCTTTTGCTAGACGTCGGGTAGACGGCAGCCATGGCTGGCACGCTTGAGTTGGTTCCGAGGGAGAGAGAGAAAGAAGTTTGTAGAAAGCAGCATTTGGAGTTCACGGGCAGGAGAGAGACGAAGAGGGAAGAGGGAAGAGGGAGAAATAAAAAAAAAAATTTGGTTTTATGTTGCCACGTGTTGGCACCTTCTGCTGTTATTCATAACTTGTTACTATATAATGCTAAAGCTTACAGCAGTGTACTGTCCAGAAAAGAGCAATCACGCATGATTAATTAGTAACTATTCCTGTATTAGGTTTCATTATCCGCACATAATAAAGTCATGCACCGAACTTAGGACAAGCATTAGAGCAAGGCGCAGCTACAATTATTAGAGCAAGTGTGCTATCTTTATGCCACTCAAGTTTGAATTATATTTCGGTCAGTTAGATTAACTTAAAGTAAAATATTGCTTGTATAAAAGAATCTAGATAATAATGCTTAGGTTTTGACTAATTAGAACCTTCTCATCGTTATAATTTTATACGGCCCCATGATATTATTAAGTATAGTTTGACCGAGCTTACTAAAGAAGCAATCAAACAAGCAGTTTTTCAATGTATTACGAGTTGAACACAGTCATATGATATTATTGTTCTATTCAAATTATAACACGTGAATAGTCATATCAAACCCTATTATCTCTTCTTATTATACTAAGTGGAATACTGCATCAGGTGATTTGCGTACTCAATAACCATAAATTTTCTCCACTCAAACACCTATTCTCTTCTTTCCTTTATTAACTCCAACAACCAAGCATCCACCGATCTAACTAATTACAATGACACCAGAAACAATATTCTTGGTGCTATAAGAAGATCTTGACTTGTGAGAACAAATATTATCCCTGAGTTAGCACTCGTAGGACTCGTTTGAAAAATGTTCTTAATTTAAATGATTGAAAGCAATTTTAGGAAAAAATATTTTTTTAGTGCTTTCTGCAAGAAGCACATAATTGGTGCTTATTACAAAAAGCACTAGTACTTTTGGTACCCAAAAATATTTTCTCTGAACGCGCTTTTAGTCATCTAAATGAACTTTCCAAACGTGCCATTAATTAACAAGCAAGAAAACCATTTAATACATATGCATCAAGAATCTCGAGTCTCTACATTTAGCTTTCGCGCATTTACCCGTATTTCGTTTAATTTCCACCATTATAATAATCCAACGCTTTATGGTATGACACATCACTTACAAGTTTAACTTTAATTATTAGAAAATTTTAAAATAAAATAAAATTTCAAACAGAAGTTAATTAATTCAATTTTCTGTTAGAGTTTACAACTCTTGGTTAGTTTTCCAGTTTTTGCGTCTTCATCAATAGCTCTGCTATTTTTCTTTACTTAAGAGTATAAAATCAATTAACCAAGTTAGTCAGCTCTAAACATTGGAAAGCAGCCAATATTTCAAGAACATAATAATTTTGTACCAATCTTATAAACAAAATTAGAATGCCCCTCCTTATCATCATCATCAGCAACATATGTTTGCCACAAAAGCATCACATCGAATCGAAATTCAATCGGCTTTGGCAGCTGACCCACATAATAGGAGACTACTAGGATTAATTAGAGAAGAAGATTATTAAAGTGGAACTGATGCATAAAATGCTTTTGGGAAGAAATTGAAGTGGGGCGAGTCGTTGACATCGAATCCAATCTCCCCATCAAGCCAAAATGGAATAGGGTGTGCATCAATCTACTTGAAGTCTTGAACAAACGGCAATAGGGTTAACTTATGTTTGCAATTTCCTTTTCTTTCTAAAATTTTTAAAACTTAATTGTAGTTAAAATTAAACTTATTTATAGGTGATGCGTCATGAGCTAAATCATTGGATTATTATTATTGTGTAGATTTAGCGAAATGCGGGTAAATACGTGAAGGCTAAGTGTAGAGACTCGGGATCCATACATCAAACACACACACACCAATACATGCATATAAGGCCCTGTTTGGCACACAGTATAAGGGACCAGATAGGATAAATAATCTGGTTCCAAATGTTTGGTGCACACCGTAGAAAAATAGTCACCCAACTAATTAAACCGGGCCCACCATTTAGTATGCCTCACGCCCGACTAATTATACTCCAAAAAAACCTCCTTATAATTAGTTGGTTTCCTCCATCTCTCGTTCCTACCTCTCTCTCCGTTCTTCAGTCTTCTCTTATTCCCGTCCAACTTCGAACAACCTCGCCCTGTCCAACCGCGACCCACCTCGCCGTGCCCACCTCGCGACCCACCTTTTGAGCAAGAATTTGCAGACATGGGTGTTTGGGATGCAGAATTTTCTGAAATTTTCTAGAAATTGGGGATTTTCTGGATTTTGGGATGTGGGTGTTTGGAATTCCATGGTTTTGATCAAGAATTTGCAGACATGGGAAGCTAGGTAAGGTTGGGGTGGGTTGGGATTTTGTTCAGATGTGGCGGTGATGGAGGAAAATGGACCTCTTGACTTAGCCCACCTCGCGACCCACCTTTTGAACAAGAATTTGCAGACAGGGGTGTTTGGGATGCAGAATTTTCTAGAAATTAGGGATTTTCTGGATTTTGGGATGTGGGTGTTTGGAATTCCATGGTTTTGAGCAAGAATTTGCATACATGGGAGGCTAGGTAAGGTCCGGGTGGGTTGGGATTTTGTTCAAATGTGACGGTGATGGAGGAAAATGGAGAGAGAGAGAGGGGGGGGAAGCAGGGAGAAGGAGACAGATATAGAGAGGTTTTTTTCACTTTATTCAACACCATATAAATAGTCGATATTTAGTCCGATACTGTACCAAACGCGTGGCAGATAATCCTATCCGACTGAAATAGTCAGTCCAGTCCGAGCTGCCAAACGAGGCATAAGAGATATGAAACCTGTAGACTCATTTCCTCTTATGCACATATTTTCTTTTTATAGCCTTCTAACTGAAGAAATTAAATGAGAATTAAAAATATAGTAATAAAAAAAAAGCGTGTAGACAAAGAAAAAAAATGTACATAAATCACTTTTCCTGTGTAAATTAACAACTTCTAACTTATATTCCCTAATAGATTTCATATATTCTTTATTTTTAAATGAAAATGTCATATATATGCCAACAATGGTTGGTTGAGTTGGTAATGATCGTTCTCTTCTCTAGGAGAACAACTTATATGGAACGGGTTCACCGCCACGTAAGTTTTTCTCCTTCGCTAGACCACGGCCTAAATTTGAGTCCCGATGTCGGCAATCCCTCTTGGTGGGCGATCTATAAAAACCAAAATAAGGGTTAAGACCCTCTGTAAATCCTCAAAGAGGCTTGTGCCTTATGGTATGTCCTGACCCTGAGATGGGGTAGCCTCCCCTCCCCTTAAACTTATTTGTACCGAAAAAAAAAAAAGGTTGCATATTGCACTCCAAATTTGTTACCGTGCAACAATAATTGTGTATCTAATATAATATAACAATTATTTTAGAGTACAATGGCAAATGAGAGTCGACTTATTAATTTTCCTGCACATTTTATGCAAGTAGAGTAGGGACGGATTCACTATCTCTAGATGATGTAGACCCTAGCTACATTTGAGTGGAGACCTCACAAATTTACAAACAATTTTTATGTAATACCCACTACGCATATTATATATATACATACACAATACCCCCTCTTGACTCTCATCTTTCATCCTTAAAAACTCTCCATTTGCAAACCAAAGTTTTCTCTTCAAAGGCAGCCATGTTTATTACTCTCCTCTTACTTTGGTCTCTAATTTTGTTCCTCCTCTATTTCTTCTTCACCACCATCCAAAAATATCAAACAAAACTACCCAAACAACCATTGAATTCCACCTATGGCCCTCCTTCCTACCCCATAATTGGTTGCTTTATCTCTTTCTACAAGAACCAAGACAACCTCCTAGACTGGTACACCAATCTCCTCTCATGCTCGCCGTCACAGTCCATAGTCGTGGACAGAATAGGCGCACGACGCACTGTTGTGACGGCAAACCCCTCCAACGTGGAGCACATTCTCAAGACAAACTTTGCAAACTTCCCCAAGGGGAAACCCCTAACTGAGTTCCTCGGGGACCTTCTGGGCTGCGGCATATTCAACGTGGACGGCGACTTGTGGTCCACGCAGCGCAAGCTCGCGAGCCACGAGTTCTCCACAAAGTCTCTCAGAGAGTTTGTGGTGAAGACTCTCGAGGAAGAAGTGGAGCACCGACTTATTCCTCTGCTGGAAGATGCTGCAGAGAGCCAAAGGGTTTTGGATATGCAGGAAATACTGAGGAGGTTTGCTTTTGACACTGTGTGCAAGGTTTCTTTGGGCTCCGACCCGTTTTGCTTGGACTTGACCCGATCCGTGCCTCCCCTTGTGACAGCTTTTGATTGTGCTACTGAGATCAGTGCCAGGAGGGCTACGGCTCCTTTGCATTTGATGTGGAAGATGAAGCGTGCTTTGAGCATTGGGTCCGAAAAGAAGCTCAAGGAAGCTGTTAAGCTCGTTCATGGCTCTGTACATGGTATGAATTAGTTTCGATTCCATCTCGATATTAATTTCTTTTACACGAAAAAAAGTGTCGATACTCTGTTGATATTTGGTTTACATTTGGCAATGTCGAGGATGAAATTTTGATAATTCGTTGATGTTCTGTTTATGTTTGGTAATATCAATTAAGTATTGAATAGGCATATGCAAATTAGACCGGCAAATTAAACTGGCTAGTTAGGACAATGTGCTGTAAACTTTAGATTGGTAGCATCAGTAAATCACTTACCTCTTCCATATTTACCTCATTTTAGTTAGTGAGTATAGATGCTAGATGCAACATCTTTCACATATTTTCATTTAGTATTTGTTGTCATATAAAATAAGGATATTTTGTTTAATATTTTTGTATTTTCACACCCCTAGACATTTACTTTGTCATCGGCATTTAATACTATGATTTGATTGCAGAAATAATCCAAAACAAAAAGAAGATTCTTAAAAGAGATGAAGGGGAGAGAAGTGAGAGCCACGACATGTTGTCACGATTGTTATTAGCAGGTCATGGTGAAGAAGTGGTGAGAGACATGGTGATAAGCTTTATACTGGCCGGACGTGACACCACCTCAGCAGCCATGACTTGGCTCTTCTGGTTGCTCAGCAAGCATCCTGACATAACCCACAAGATTGTGAACGAAGTCGAAAACGTCGTCGTACAAAACAATGCTACGGAAAAGTTAGGGTTTGATGATTTGCAAAAAATGAGGTTTTTGAGGGCTAGTTTGTGCGAGTCTATGAGGCTCTACCCACCAGTCCCATGGGATTCCAAGCATGCTGAGGTGGACACTGTTTTGCCAGATGGGACTTGGGTTGGGAAGGGAGATAGGGTTACCTATTTTCCTTATGGGATGGGGAGGATGGAGGAGTTGTGGGGAAAAGATCGGTTCGAGTTTAACCCGGACCAGTGGTTTGATATTGAACCGGATTGTGATGGTGATAGGGTTTTGAAATCTGTGAGTCCGTACAAGTTTCCGGTTTTTCAGGCCGGGCCAAGGGTTTGCCTTGGGAAGGAGATGGCTTTTATTCAGATGAAGTATGTGATGGCTTCGGTGTTAAGGCGGTTTGAGATCAGACCGGTTTGTGGGGAGAACCAGCCGGCTTTTGTTCCTCTCTTGACGGCTCACATGGCTGGTGGGTTGAAGGTCTTGGTGCGGAAAAGAGTTAGCTAGATTAGTACAAAACCTTCTAGGTAAACTCTATGCTTGAAACGGCATTGCACTCATTAAGAATGTGCACGTTTTTTTACTTTTTGTGTAGCTATGTTAAATTTGTTAAAATGGAAAAATGTCTTTAGAAATATATGATAGTTATAATTTAGGGTGAAAGTTGTTGGAAATTTGATATTAAATTAATATTAATTTCTTTAATTGAATGGAAATTAATAAAGAGTGTGTTGGGTTAATTACCTAGTCCAATAAAGAGTCCATTGAGTTGTTTACAACCAGCCCAATATAATTTATCTAATATAATGTATTTAAATATTTATTAGAAAATTGTTTTAGGGTTTGATACGTAAAGAACATGTTACACCCCGTACCGGGAAATAATACTATTTTATTCCTGGAGGTGCAAAATGACGATTTTGCCCTTGGTTGACCTTTCGGTTGACTTTTGCGTCGTAACTCGCACGACGCTTCCACTTGCATTTTCTTGACGTGCTCGTCGATACGAACTCGTAGACGCGAGCGAGACATCATTCGGAATTCGAGTGAGCGTTTTACGGACGTTGATCTAGTTGTGTTTGGGTGACTTGGGCCTTGAGCCCAGCAAATTGTGTTAGGCCCAGCCCAATTGGTCCCTAACCTTCTTCCTCTCCCCGTGTCCTGTCTCTCTGTCACTCTGCCCTTTTCTGCAATTAACCTCTCAAGCCACCCATCCCTCTCTCTTTCACCGAGAACAACCATGGTGGCTTGCCACCTCTTCCCAGCAAATCCAATCACCCAAACCTAGGTCCTTGTTGTCTCCAGCTAACCTTGTTAGCTAGAAGCCCAGAAAACCTAAAACTCAGCCCATATTTCCCAGAAAAACTCCGGTGGGTGTACCCAATTTTCCCGATGGGTTTTCTCGGTGAATTTGACCTTGACAACCCCTAATCTAGTCACCATTAGACTCCCCAAGGTCCCAGAGTCCTTAATCTGGGCATGCATGCATGAATCGATCGAGGATTTACAGTTCTGGAAATCGGCAATTTGGAGTCGAGAATGTATCTTCAAATTCCTGTCACCTCAGGCCTATTTTGGGTCCCCAAACTGGTAAAATCGAATCCCTCTCACTCTCAGCTTCATTTTGCCTTTTGAATCATGTAATTTGGCTGAGAAATGAAGGTTCTAGGCCGAGTTGAAGATTTCCGGCCAAGAAACCCAGATTCCGGCGACGGCGACGGCGGCGGCGCCGGCGACCGGAAAATTGTTGAAGACGACCGGCGCTGACGTCAGCAAACCGGTCAGACCGGTCCTGCTGATGTCAGCAAATCGGTTCAACCCGGTCGGACCAGAATATTCTGTCCGTTAGTTTTAACGCCGTTAACGGAATATTCTAACGCCGTTAGAATATTCCGTTAACTCTAACGGCGCGTGACCGGCGCGTGTCACCGGCGACTGGCCGGCGCGTGACCGGCGCGTGGCCGCGCGTGGTGGACTTCCACCGGCGCGTGGAGGCGCATGTGACCTCACAGCCGCGCGTGGCGGCGCGTGAGGCCAAACGGCAGCGTGTGGCGGCGCATGCGACGGCACACGGCGGCCCACGGCGGCGGTTTTGGGGTTTCCGACCCCGAAACTCTGTTTTCGGGTATCCGAACGCCGTTTTCGGGTATCCGAACGCTGTTTTCTTCGTAATTTCGTGTACTTTACTAATTTGTGGGTTTTAAAAATAGGTTTTGGCGACCCGTGGCGTTCGAGGGCATACGTTTGGACTTCCCGACTTCGGTATTTGTGAGTGGGCCCCTTCCTTACTTAAATCAACTGTTTTACATGTTTTAAGTATTAAATTGGGTTTTACCTATGCTTTTAAATTGATTATTATGCTTTGTTGCAAACCTTATTTTACGCCCACATTATTATTATGATTTTTAGTTTGGTTTTTGACCCGTATTTTCGGTAGGCCTCGTACTACATGATATTTACTCGGCTTACATGTTAGACTCGGTATTTCGTTAGACCATGGAAATTAGTGGGCTTTGGCCTACATTTCCATTTGGGAATTACACCATTAAATTGGTGATTTCCGTATTATTTTTGTACGCGTATTGTTTGTATCGAACCAGCCCTATTTTTAGGGGGTTTTAGGGAATTAATTATCATTGTGCTTATTTGTGATTATGGGTTTTATACTTATCTGACGGCCTTGGGCCGTATTCGGGTGAACCTTGGAAATGGTAATTTTCTACCATACTTGGGGTTCACCTAATTTGCCATTAAGTTGGTATTTCTATACCTTGGTACCCAAGTGGCGTATTCTTGGTATTTCACGTATTGTAGTTATACGTTTGGCATTTCGGGTACGGCACCCGAGTACACTTTATATATATTGGTTGTTAAAGTTTATCCCAAATAGGGAAATTACCTCACGCTGTTTTATTTAAAAATACTCCGTGGCATGTTTTTGCACACTCAACCTAGGAGGCTTACACGGTGTTTATTGTACTGTCCGGGCTAGGACCAGCCTTCACGTGATTGTTCACATGCACCGATACGCTCGCTATGGATCCATAGTAGGTGCCAGCCTGTTCTAGGTCGCATGGGCGACTCGAACTCGTGTGATGCGCTTATGCGCCAGCTTCACGTGATCGTAGTACATGAGCGTACCACTATTTATACACCCAGCCTGTTCATGACAGAATATATCTGTATGAACTCGTGTGTCTGCCCTGCCTAAACGAGCGTCTATCTTATAGCTGGTTTGTGACTTATCTCTGATTTTCACTGATGCCACGGATACTATTATTTGATTTACGGGTTTTCCATATAACTTTATTTTACGAACTTTTTGATAAAGTATTTTATGCCGAACGGTGGCTTTCTGCCCGTTTTGGACGGTAAGTATATTTTCGTACTTACCTTGTTTTTCTACCTACTATATTAGTACGTTTTCAGTAACGGTTTTTCAACCAAGTACTTGTTTTACGGCGAGGGGTTAGTATTTTCTAAAGGAAAGGTTTTTACAAAACTACCTGGCCCACTCACCCTTCTGTTTTGCGCCCCTCCAGGTTTAGAGGCTGGAGCTGTCGACGTCGAGACCCGGTGGTATGAAGATGTTAGAATTTCCCTTTAATTGTAAATTTTCAGATCTCTGTATTCGTACGGTAACTGTTATTTATTTAATAATTCTTTACTCTGTGCAAATTTTGTATATCCTACTCATTAATTCACTCAAACATCTCTTATTTCATTCAAATTGGCTTTCGTCACCCTACGTGGTGTCGGCCAACACATCCGACTTTTGGGTGTCCACGTGTACATCCGGGTCGGGATGTGTCAGAACAACTGTTCTTATTGAAGAAGGATGTTGTCTCCTTTCAAATGGCGTGGAAAGCTATCAGTTGTTTTCCTTCATCCAAAGGATGCATTGGTTGACTCTTCAAGTTGGGACACACTTTTTTGGAAGAGGCTCATCTGCATTTATATATATAGGAATACACCTGTAGATTTTTGAATGAAAAAGTTTCATTCACTGCATTTTACATACTAAAGTTTTTTAGGCATAAATTATAGAATAATTCGTTCGAGAGAGTTCCTGCATATTCGGGTTCAAAGGAGCCTTGTGAATTGCAGTGCTTCCTTCACAAGGAGGGAGTCGTTGTATCCTGGGGGACGGACGCCACAACAAACCATAAGCACCAGTGTGGGGCGGAAATCGTCTTAAGGTCAAAGCGTCAAACGCTTGCTTCGACTCAATTTGAGGTTCTTCTAATTCCATCTTTATTTGTGTGCATGATTATATTTATTATTCAGTTTTTCGTTTTATTTTCTATAGCAATTTAACACCCTATCTCCAACAAAAGTTGCATAACCAGATATTCTTACGGGATTAACCTGAGTTTAACCCACTTATATATTTAGTTCGAACTAATAATTCAAGTTCAACTCGTTCGATTAAAATAAAGCAGCCCTTGCTTTATTTAATGAGTATTTTAGATTCCCCTACAAATTTTCAATACACTTTAGATCAAACATTAGTTGTTTTTAAAGATTTTATTAAGATGTTTAAATAATAGCCATGTCAGCATTTTTAAATTTATTTAAATTACATGTTATTAATGTATTTTTTAAAATTAAAATGTTAATTATTAAATACCTAATATATCTTTTTGGCAAGATATTTCTTTTTATGTGACCTTTTTTGTATGAAGTAGTTTCTGGTTCTTCTCCCACATTTGAATTTTGTGATCTTCCATTTTTGAATTTTGAATGGACTTATCCATTTCAATTAGTGGTTGTTTTCACAATTTTATTTTGTTATTGTGTGAGATAATGATCGATTATTCTCCTACTTCACTTTTTGTTTTCGGTGGCTTGAGCCTGGTACGTTTTATTTTTGCATGGTACGTCTGATTTGGTACATATTAGTGATATTGGTACATTACTTCTGATTTTGGTACATTTTATTTTGTATGGTACGTTTGATTTGGTACATATTCGTAATATTGGTACATTACTTCAAATTTTGGTACGTTTATATTGTTGTCAGCCCTATTTTCTCTTAATGTATTAACATAAAAATTTAAATTGGTACATTTGATAACTTTGATTTTGTGGGATTTAAAATATTTTAAAGCGTTTTGGAAAAAAAAATTTTGAAATTGTAGATAATCATTGCTAAATTGTAGGAATTATTGCGAAAGTATCTAACCACGTTTCTTTTATAATTATCTCTAAAGGGGAATCAAAAGGCTAGATTATAGGAAGTTTGTTTCAATATGCTATGCATTTTTTTTTGGCTTGATATGTTAGGAAATATGGGGTGGTGGCAGGTCATATAATTTAGGTACATTAATATGGGTTCATTAAAATACACATGGCACCAAAATTGTAGGAAAATGTTTAATCAAATTGTTAAAACTAAGGGATGTTTAGTCTAAGTAGCTTAAAACGAGGGGGCTGTATCAAAACGCCTCTAACATTTGCTTATTTTATTTACCATACTGATCTACGTACATTTGTATGTGACTTCATCACTTTGGCCAACCCGATCAATTTGAGCGATGTACTTGGGTGGAGTTTATATGAATCCAATTAATCGAGTTGAACTTGAATGTTGAGTTTGAATTAATCTAATTGATAAGGCAGTTAAACTTGAACTACCAAGTGTAACTCGATTGGCACTTTAAAATACCTTGTACTCTTTACTGAAAAAATAAATTAAAAAATTAAAGAGGTATGAGTGTATGATGACTAACCATCACAGAGTGGCTCAGTAGGTGTGGTGAATTTTAGGCCGGTATTCCACATGACTGGTCCTGTGTTCGATTCTTGGCACATGCAAATCACACGATGGTGGCCAGGGGAGGCTAAAATGCCTCTGTGAGTCTTCCCGGCCCCCGAAAGGATGGACTGCCGTGGCTTGGCCACCAACTAACTCCTTTTTTTCTTTAAAAAAAAAAAAGTGTGTATGATGATTATTTTCGATGCTAATAACATGTGACCATGATGCAAAAGATAAAAATGAAAAATTAAAGCATACACCTACGATGTGGCATACACATGTGAAGTGTGACTCCAAAAACTAGGGTTCCATGTTAGTATAGTCTAGCAGACTAGCTAGACTAGACTGCATCTAAAGTTGGTAAGTTTTTTCCCAAAAGCAGGAGAGCGATCGGGACATGAAATATTCAAATGGTTTGCTTACGTGCATGTGAATGAGATATTTATAGCTACTATACAAGAAGGAAGAAGCTTTACTTGTTATAGACGAATACAAAGTTGAACCAGGTTTCACTTTTTACCTCAAAAATTGGTAAAAGTTGACGTGCAAACTACAAAACCCTAGGTTTTGCTGAAGTTCCAAAATCCATATTTACTCTATTTTAGCATACAGATAACTCAGAGTCTATGTGGAATCTTACGCAGAGTTACAACATTATTGCTTGCTAGACATATATATATATATATATATATATATATTAACATAATTCATCACCAGCCTGGACAACGTTATTATTCCAATGAACAAGTAGTGGCGCCGCGTACAATACATCCGCATCCATATTTCTAAATTCTTTTTAAATCTATTGTTTTTGAGGTTGAGTGATTAACAGTCATTGATTGAATTAAAATTCGCGTGCTATGTGTACGCATATGTAAATGATTGATACGAATTCTGGTAGATTCTTTCCGTTTTTGTTGGAGTGGGGGTGAATAATTAGTAGTAGGTTCCATTCCTGTACAGAAACAGTAGCTTCCACACAACCTTCGTTTGAAATGTGCATGACATGTTTGTGATGACTCATGGCTCAAACTTACCTGTAAGACCTAAAGGAATGCAACGTCAAACTTTTCTTTCCTACTAAAATAATGTTAAACACGAGCTGGGATGATCATCTATGGTAGAAAGGGCACCGAGTTTTAGCTTTCACTCAATAAAATATCAATCATGTTTGGGTCAGTTTTTTACAACAAAATACGCTTTTGACTGCAGTTGACTGAAAAACATAAACTTGCTTCGAGATCATATATAAAAGTGTTTCTTGAAAGAAAGAAGAAGAAAGGCACATGCCAAATGCTTCTCCGCCTTCTCCTCACAGCCCTTCCAAGTAAGCACTTGAATTTTTCTTCCCACAGGGGATCGTATCGCATCATGAATTCAATAAAATTACGAAAAAAATTCTACCAAGAAACCACTCAACACAGGCTTCCTGTCTACAATGTCCAATATCCTCTCCCAACATAAAAGGAAAGGATTGGATTCAAGAAACGAAACAAAGATGATATGAAAACAACAGGATCTAGATATCTTAGAAATACAGGACTGCCAGTTATTGAAACTTTGGCAATTCCTTATTTCAAGTGCTTCCGGGAGCATCACTTCCGGCTGACTTTCGGTTCAGATAACGAATAACAGCATCCTCAACCCTGAAAAAAAGGAACACCAAATTGGAAATTAATTGGGATGGAAAAATCCCAATTTTATACATAATCCCCTGAGCAACTAGCATTGTTCATTCATAGAAGAACATGAAAATGACGTAAATACCACAATATTTGAGATTCCGTGGAATTCACACATTTACGTGACAAAGGATGAAGTCCTACTATATTGATTTGCTTAATGTACGGAAGTTAACATCATAAAGCACCAAAATTTGGTAAGTTTTATACTGCAAGGAAAAGTGACAGAGAACCAACAGAATACCAAAGTCTGGATATTTCTCAAGAATATTTAGGCATTTAAAATCTTTAACTGGACCAAGAAACTGAAAGTTCATCAAGTTGATACGGATAACTTCTACTTCAAACTAGAAATTACTAGTATTCTACGGTCACCGAGCAAGAATCTTATCACCAATACAAAAGCGAGGTGATCCTCGGGGTTCTGTATAAATAAAGGTTATCGAGGACATCGATGCCTGTTTTATCCTTAATCTCTAATCAAACTGTATTTCATTGGCAAGCTCTAAACAGTGACATGAAATTATTTTGAGCAGTATTATCATACTAAGCATACAAAGATACACAAAAAAATAGAAGGGAAAGCATAAAATGCCGAGAAGAAGCTTACCAGGGTTGATTATAGAAATCAGAGCGGCGCTCCTTTTCCGCATTACGACTAGCATCTCCAGCAACAAGCTTTAGATCCTTGCTCTGGGAAGCAATCAAAGTATTAATAAACTCTGCAGGAGATTGACTGAACCCAAGAAAGAAAGCCCGCCGCCGCCGATGTTCATGGATTTTTTTTATAGACGCACAAATCAATTCATCACAAGCATCAATATCTTTGCTCCTCTCAGTGCTTCCTAAGAATGCAGACATCTCCTTCTCTAATATCATGGGCACATCAACCAGTATATCATAGCAAGTAGTTCCAGCTGGACAATTTCCTGAAAGTTTTATCTTATGCTCTATATGTATAGGCTGTGGTGGAGTTAAATGCTGTGATATCTTTTGTGAAACCATCGAAAACTTCATCTTCTCTTCCCCAAAAATCTTCTGAAGAGGTGGATCGCACACAAAGAACGTAGGGTCATTTGGGTTCTGCAACTTCCTGGCCTTGACATAGTGCCAAATTGCAGCTATAATTCTGGGTCGGGTCTCTACCTCAATTCCCAGAACATCATGGAGAGCCGGTGAAAGTTTGAATTTCTCAGGTACATAATTCATCTCTAGTCTTACTATTGCAGTAAACTCCTTATCTCCTTTTCTTTTCACCTCAAAGCCGTCATGAAGAGCAGGTGAACGGGAACTTTCCCATAAAATCACGTGGTTATCTGGATAGAGGGTTTGGTCCAAGTATATGGTAACTTTCTTGAACAGGGATGAAAATTTTGCCCTTGATTTCGGTGTCAATCCAGCCACCACAGGATCCCTCCCGTCTTCCAGTAACCTCCCAATTATCTTAAGTGACCATGAAGGGGGTTCCGCATTTGTCTTCTCAGGACTTGTTTGTGTCTGATTCGCAAAGGTGTTGAATACATATACTCTAAGTGTTTTCTGAACACGAGGAGGACATTTAAGGGACTCCTGGATGTCCACCTTCTTCCTTGCCAAAGCAGCATCAACACGAGCCTCAAATTCAAGCAACTGAGTATAAAGACCAGACTCTGGCAGAAGTGCAGCCACTTTGTCAGGTATTTGTTTATCAGGTAGCTTTCGCTTCTTTCTCCGAGCAGCTGGGGTGAGCTCCATGGTTTTAAATGGCGAACCCGTGTTGGCACTAGATGAACCTGGAGGCCGAGAAGGTGGCCTCTGGTTTGCCCGCTTAGCAGTTCCTGTGCTAGGCGTTGCCACAGAGGGTGATGAAACACTAGCATTAGTAGTATTCGTATTGTGCAACTGGGCAAGAGACTGAGCTTGCGCTTGCAACTGAACAAATTGGGCATGGGCAGCTTGAGTTTGGGCTTGTGCATGAGCATTCACATACTGCGCCTGTGCAAGTGCCTGCGCTTGCGGTTCAGACAACTGAAAGTGCCCTGGATAATGAGCTCCCCCTTGTGTCGGAGGTTGCGATTGAGTGAGAAGATGAGGCTGGTGATTCATGGCCATAGGTTGCGGTACCGCCCCAGAATTCCCAAAGTGGGGTGGCACCCCCACGTTCTTGGCTTGATTATTATTATTCATCACCTCAGTTATCAAAAACCACAACCTCTAACACACCAAACTATTCCATCAAAAACCCCAAAACCCTAATCGAAACCTCCGAAATCCTCAACTTCCAAACCCCAAAACGAAATTAAACCCGGGTCTCGGCTCTACCGAGCTTTCTCCTTCAACTAAAGAAAAAGACACGATCTTTTCACTAATGAAGGCTAACAATTGAGCTGAAACTGTAAGGATTCAAACTTCCTAGCAAGAACTTTCTGTAGAACATAAAACCCTAATTTCAGAAGCAGAACCCAGAATTCATATATCAAAAGCAGCAAAATTCAACCCAAATTCAACCATTACAGAAGCAGCTAGTGAGTTCAAAGCTTATGCAGGCTGTGTTAATACAAACTAATCCTAATTTATCAGAATTAAGAAGCTAATTACGGAAAATTAAATCATAATTAGGAATTTGACATCATACGGACGATAATTATATCATCAAATAATTGGCCATACGACATGTACTTACTTGTTGCTCGCTTCTGTAGCTTCTGGGGCTTCTCCTTCGCTCTATCTCTCTGCTTCCAGATCGGCAATGGAGCGGAACCGATTCTCTCTCTATCGCTCTCTTTTCTTTGCGGTTTTGTTCAGTTCTTGAAGTTACAGAATTGCCCTTTTTTAAACGATTGCCTCAAAATCGTTCATACGTGTCGGGCGATCGACGGGTGGTATATGTTTAGTTAGATTAGCACGTGCTTAAATTCCTAAGAAGAATTTTGGGGAGGGCACCTTATTTTAACGATTTCCCAATGTACTTTCCCTTTGGTCTATTTTGCGTTGACTACATACAACACGACTTTATTTCAATAATACGTATTACCGTGTGGTTTGAAAAATTAGCGGAATTTAAATTTTGTATATAAGAATTTAATAAATTTTGTATATAAGAATTTAATAAATTTTATAATGGTTAGATTTTAATTAAATTATGTCCCACTCAGTTCCATATTATAATGTGTAATCTAATATTTACAATATGAATCGAAGAACGTTAATCAACTGGGGGGAGTGGCAAGTCAAACTTCTTTTTTACTGGTAGGTCAAGCTACGTCCTGGTTGATCCCTTGCCTATTCCTTTTTTCTTTTCCCCAATGCACGACTTCTCTAATTTCAAGTAAGTGGACTCGTTTGGTAAGTGCTTTTAAATGGCTAAAAACACTTTTAGAAAAAATATTTTTGGAACCAATCCTTAGTAAAAATACAAGTTAATCCTGAAAAAGCACTTTAAGTGCTTTTGGAACTCAAAAATATTTTTTCAAAAGCACTTTCAGTTAATTAAAAACACTTACCAAACGAGACCGACAAATCATAATATTTTAAAACATGTAAATTTGCCTATTATCCTCGAATTTGTCAAGAGAGTAAGTTTCGTTCATTCAAATAGAAAAAAACTAACATAAAAAATACATAACGAAATTGAAAGTTGAGAGAAAAAAAAAAATCGAAATATCATAATCGAGGACCCAAAAAATAATCAATTTAAAGGCCCAAGTGTTGGTGGAGACTTCGGCCCAAAACAAAAAGTCCGAGCCCAGAAGCAGTAAGTAAACCCTAGACTCTCTTTCCCTCACTACCTATCTCAAAAACCCTGGCGCTCCGTTTATCTCCGCGCGCTGGGAAGGGAAGAGCTTAGCAGACGCCGGAGGAGCAGCCATGGTATGTCGTTTCGCTTTATTTCCGAGTTATTGCATTTTGATCCTATTTTTCTTCCTTCCAAAAGCAACGAAATTGAAGCAAATTTTTGTTTGTTCGGATATAAAAATCTGACTTCCGAAATTCTCGATTTGTTAGATTTCTGGAATTTTGATGGGATTTTATGGTGAATTTTTCAGGTAAAGTATTCGAGAGAGCCAGACAACCAGACCAAGTGTAAGCCATTGTAATTATTTTGTAGTATTTCTCACTTGGTAGCATAAAATTCGAAGTTCCCATTTTATTTACTTTTAATTTTTCTGGAAATTCTGGTAAATTTGTATTGTTTTGCAAATCATAATTTAGCCTGCAAGGCGAGGGGCAACGGTCTGCGAGTTCATTTCAAGGTAAACTTAATTTACATGTTGGGTTGATTAGGGCAGAATTAGTAGAATCTAATGCATGAATTTTGAGTGTTAATTATTTGAATGTTGCAATGTGGGCTTTTATAATGTCGGTTTGTAGGCTTTCGTAAATTTTCTCAGTTGCGGAATGTGGAATGTGGAATTTTGAGTGTTAATTATTTGAATGATGCAATGTCGGCTTTTATAATGTCGGTTCGTAGGTTTTCGTAAATGCTCTCAGTTGTGGAATGTGGAATTTTGAGTTTTAGTTACTTGTACCTTTCTTGAATCTTAATGTCGATTTGTATATTTTCGTAAATGTTCTCAGTTGTTAGCCTACTGGTGCTGTTTGATCTCGTTTTGCTATATCTTTCATCATAATTTTGTTATCTACTGTAAATTTAAACTGTTAGAAGTATATTTCTTGTGCCTTTTCGGTTTTATGTATCTGTATGGCGCTTATGTATTTAGTTGCTAAATTACTCCCTTATGTTGCTCCAATGTTTTATTTTTCTTTTACCTAGAACACAAGGGAGGCTGCCCACGCAATTCGCAAGATGCATTTGGTCAAGGCTAAAAGGTATTTGGAGGATGTTTTGGCCCACAAGCAAGCCATTCCATTCCGTCGCTTTTGTCGTGGAGTAGGGCGAACTGCTCAGGCTAAAAACCGCCATTCCAATGGACAAGGAAGGTGGCCTGTGAAATCTGCAAAGTTTATTCTGGACTTGCTTAAGAATGCTGAGAGCAATGCTGAGGTATTATGCTTTACTTCTATTCGGTTTTCAGTCACTCCAGCTTCACATCTGTACGCTGACTGCATATATGTTTTCTGTTGACATATTCTCTAGGTGAAAGGTTTAGATGTGGATTCACTTTACGTATCTCACATACAGGTGAACCAAGCCCCGAAGCAAAGGCGCCGCACATACCGTGCTCACGGAAGAATTAATCGTGAGTGTTTCAGACATCCTTAGTACCATACAGTTTCTTTTATGTTTCGACCAAATAGTAGCAACTTTTAAATTCCTTTGGCAGCTTACATGTCGTCTCCATGCCATATTGAGTTGATTTTGTCGGAAAAGGAGGAGCCTGTGAAGAAAGAGGTATTTCAATAGTTTTTGGTTATATATTTACTCCGCATACTTACTGAGAAAACGTTCTTGGTTGTTTATTCTTAGGATTTTTGTGCGTGTAGATGTATTTCTTAAGCTTCTGTCATTAATCTTATAGCGTTCTTTGTCGGTTATGCAGCCTGAGACTCAGCTGGCTAGCAGGAAAGAGAAGGGTAAAGCTCTACGCAGCGGTGCTTCTTCTTAAACAGCGATGGACTAGTTGAAGATGTTGTGAGCTGGATTACTTTCTTTGGTCCTTACTAGCAAGAGAACATCTTTACCTAATTTTGTTTCCCCATATTGTGAAACCTCGTGTTTGTTCAATCGCGGTACTTTTGTTGTTTCTTGGAGCTTATGTGGAATGTGAAACATTTTTGGACTCCTTCGAGCTGTCTGCCATCGGTGCCCCGACCACATTGTTGGTAGAAACTTCACAAAATTACAACCTTGACTTATGAATGAAATATGATGAATGATTTTGATCGTGGCATTTGCTTTGTGTAGAGAAGTTGGTGCATTTTGCTATTCTTGTTCCCAATGTTCCCAAATCCTATACATTGCATTTGAAGCGGCTCATATCTAGTCGTTAAATTTTTTTGGATTCTTTGGATATATTCACCTATTAAATTCATCGATGTATGTTGTATTGATGTACCTTTAGAATTTTCACTGCTTCAACCAGCTCATAGTCTAGTAGGTTTCTCGACAATGATCAATTAGCTGTTAGTCTAGCGATATTTGTTTTCCAAAATATTGGAAGAGGTACATGTTTGAATTTCCCTATTATCCCTTGATAAAAAGAAAATAATGGTTATTTGCCCACATATAAACTTGGGTCAGTTGAGATCTTTAAAAATACAACTTTTTGGCAATTAATTATTTACCCTTTTCTGTCCTGTTCACGAAAAATAAATTGAAAAAGTTTCAACTTCAATATGACCAAATTGTCCCAGTATTATCAACTTGTTTAATAAATGCTTTTAAATGACTAAAAATGTTTTTAAATAAAATATTTTTTGAACCAATCCTTAGTAAAAATATAAGTCAATCTTGAAAGTACTTGATGTGCTTTCTGCAAGAAGCACATAGTTGGTGCTTTTTGCAGAAAGCACATCAAGTACTTTTGAAATCAAAAATGTTTTATCTAAAAACGCTTTTAGTCATTTAAAAGCGTTTTCCAAACGAACAATGTGGAGCATCCTAATTTGAAGTCAATTAACGAAAAAAAATTACAGTCAAAACATAAATATACAAAAAACAATCTCTTTATTTGATGAAACTACGAGTTGGTAATGTGTAACTATCATAATACTAATCTTTGGGTAACTGATTAAAAGGTTGTAACACATAATTAATGACAAATATATTTCTATCAATGGAACTATAGAATATTACCATAAAAAATAGAAGAATATTTACAAATTTCACACGAAAGTAACACAAAAACGGTAACTCAGGACAAACAAACTATGCATTAATATCCTTATCAAAAATATGTTATCAATCTCAATCCAAATCGCATTATCCCATCAAAATTTTGTCCAATTTTATTCATGTGCACAAGTGAAAGGGTGATGATATCGTTTCAAATACAATTTAAGGATTAAACATGCTTAAATGCCTTCAATTGAGATTTTCAACCATTAACATAACAAATCCATGGCATACACGTATCATTAGGAGTTCGATTTGGATTAAGATTGATAGCATGCTTAACCATTAAGCATGTACATAATAAGATTTTTTTCACCACAAGATTGACATAGATATCCGACCCCCAAGACAAAGATGACTAGTCCAAATTTGGTGTTTTATTTTTTGCTCGTTTTTTTTAATTGTCTCGGACAAATTTAAAATTAATGTGCTCGTTCGTTTAAATACAACTCAGCTAACTACCATTATGAAATTCAAATTGCGTTGCTATTAAGAAAATACATGAAATGTCTAAAAATAATTTGTCTACCATACTAGTTCATTTTCCATTATTATATAAATTACACGTATCTTGTGCATTTTCAAAGAGTTTTGTTGAATATAATCACTACGTTGTAAATCTCAACAACCGACAAATACAACTTTATCGAGCGTGCGTGAAAAACACGTTGCAACTCTCAATTAATATACTCAAATATTAGCCGAGTGCGTGAGAAGCACGTAACATTATCCACTTAAAAATCGTAAAAAATCCAACCTTATTAAGAAATGCAATCAACCCAAAATCTCACTTTCCATTGGAATCAAATTTGTCAAAAACTCATAGATTGAAAACCAACACTTGGGTCCATGGACAAAAAGGAATTCAAAGCATGAGTGCTCTCCTACATAAAACCTTCTCACTCCACACAAGTATAAATAGGAGTACAACAAGACAAACAAACCCCACTAGATTCAAGAAACCAAACCCCCTTGAGTCTTCCCCCAGCGCATCTTAGCAGTAACCATACATGACCCGCTAACCTGCGCCGCAAACTCCCTGTCAGTCGTTGCTAACCTGCCCCGCTTCGCCTACGCCGTCGTCTCCCCCTATAAAATCCAACTTGGGGACATCAATCTTCCATGCACCAATCCAACACAAGGAGAAGAAAACATATAATATTATTTTATCATTTTTTTAAAAAACAGAAAACTATAAAGGTAAAAATACAAAAAACAAAAGACCCATAATAACATAATAAAAATCTTTCTCTTTCTCTCTCTTTCTTTCTTTCCTTTTTTTCTCTCTGTGTTTGTTTCTCTCTCCTCATAGCATTTCTAGCAGAGAAAAAGGAAAACGAAGAGAGAGAGCGCCATGGTTTCAACGAGGCGAAGTGGATCTCTCTCCGGAAACAACAGCAAACGATCGTCGTCTTCAGAGGACAAGCCACCGTCGCCGAAACGACAGAAGGTTCTTCGTCGTTGAAAAAAATCGGATTTTTTTCTTTATTTTTGTTCATTTCTTTGGTTTTTTTGGGGAGGGTCAAAGATTGGGTTTTTGGGGGGTGGTGGTGAATTGTGGGATTTAGGGTTTTGATTGGGTTCGATTTCGCAGGCGGATAATGGCAGTGCTTCGGAGAAAGCGACTCCCGCGGTGGAGAATTCGAAGGAGCTGTGTACACATCCGCCGCCGGCGGCTGCCGATCCCGGAGAATGTGGTTCCGGCGATGCTCCGGTCGCCGGAGACGGCGTGACTTCTGGAAAGACCGAAATTGCTGCGCCAGCTGTGGCGGTGACGGCGCCGATCGCCGAAGGTAGGTTCTTGGCGCGCCGACTTTTCATTTCTATGTTTGTAATTTGTGAATTTTGGGTTTTGAGCTACTGTTTTGCTTGAATTTGGGTTGTGGGGTTCGGGTTTCCGTTGAAATTTGAAGTCTTGGAAATGTTGGTTTGGTGGTTTATGAAGGGTCTTCGCCGGTGGTGGAAAAGCAGCCGAGGAGTGCACTGTCTTCCTGGAGTTTCTATCAGAAGCAGAGCCCGAGTTTCGATACGCCTTGGTGCAAGCTTTTGTCACAGTCTGCACTGGTAATTCTTGCTTATATTTATATTACAAAGTTGAATAATTTGAGCTTGTTGTGTGATTTTCGACTGAACTACTCTTTGGTGTTTTGCTTCGGCTTTTTTCTGTGGCGCATATTAATCCCCTTTTGTTTTCAACTGCAGAATGTAAATATTTCTATTAGCGCAATGACTTTCACAATTGGTGCAAACAGACAGTGCAATTTTGCTCTGAAGGATCAGACCATTAGTGGGGTTCTGTGCAAGATCAAGCGCACACAGGTATTCTTTGAGATCCCTGCTTATAATGTTTTGTTTGTATTTTGGTGTGTCTGGAGGCACGCAGAAACTTTCATACCTGTTACTAAGTTGTGATCAGACTATTTTTGTGGAACTGATATATGGAGTGACCTACTTGGGTGTCATCAGTTTTTGTTTTTTGGATTCATTTGAATATGTACATGACCTCTCTTTGTTTCTGATCAGCGCGAGGGCGGTGCTGTAGCAGTTCTAGAAAGTACGGGAAGCAAGGGATCAGTGCAAGTAAATGGGACAAATGTCAAGAAAGGCAACAGTTGCGTGCTTAACCCGGGTGATGAAGTTGTCTTTGGTTCGATGGGCAACCATGCTTATGTATCCTTCTCTTTCCTGGGTTGTTTACTTATCTGTTCCCTTTTTTTATATTCTAAACTTAACTTCTGGGTAGCACTTGTGTCACTTTCGCTCACTTTTATAACTGCCTAAGCCTGTATATGTTTGTGTCTAGATGGATATCTTCCTTAACTTTTATCACCATAGATTTTTCAGCTACTGCTGACTGAGGCTGCAGTTAAGGGTGCAGAGGTTCAAGGAAGTATTGGAAAATTTTTGCATCTTGAAAGGAGGGCAGGAGATCCTTCAGCTGTGGCTGGGGCTTCCATACTGGCTTCTCTTAGCATGAGGGCAGAACAATCGCGATGGAAGTCTGCAGCTCAGACCACCAGTAAAGTTCACCCCGGTGCTGAGGTACCAGCTCAGTCTATCGTTCAAGACGGTACAGAAGTCGAGCTTGATGGCCTAGAAAGCAGCTCAACTCCAAACAGAGCGACTGACAAAGCTGAAGATATTGGAGCAATAGACAAGAATCTTACTCCAGACTGCAACCCCGATTCTAGCATAGAGGCAGGCAATGTAAAACTCTCTGGGATGAATGATTTGCTAAGGCCTTTATTGAGGATGTTAGCTCGATCACCTACTTATAAACTAAAATTGAGCAAAGGTATCTGTAAACAGGTATTGGAAGAAAGAAACGAGTGGACAAGGGATTCGCAATCAGCATCAACGTCAGGCATGTCCCTTCGGTGTGTTGCATTTAAAGAAGGCCTTCATGCAGGAATTCTTGATGGCAAAAGCATAGATGTCTCCTTTGATAACTTCCCATACTATTTGAGGTATTAATTTTTTCTTCTGATAATAAGACATGTTTGTTTATTAATTAGAATGGCCGTGTAATATGTGCTTTGTTGACATTTATTAGTTTGATGTATACAATATATGCTTTGTTGACCATAGTGTTGTTGCAAGTATTCTGGCCCAACCAATGAATCGTTTCTTTTGTTCTTCTGTTCTTCTGAAAAAACAATCATAATTTTGTACTCTGTTAGATCTTCATCCTTATTTCTCTTTGCATCTATAATCATGACCTTTCTCTTTACTCTTTGTTCCTAACTATTTCTTTTATCATCTAATGACATATAACCCTCAAACCTCTCTTATACTTGGAGAGATTTGTAGGGATGTGAATCAGCTAATTGGATCATATTGAATAAAAACAATGTGGTTCTCTTTTTTTTGTCAAATTTTTTTGGTTGACACTGCAAAGTGTGAACCCATTTCTTTGGTTCACTCTTTAGTCATGCTTTTATTTGTGACATATTTGTTTCAATGTGTATGATTCTCGTTAGTGGTTGTGGTGATTATGAAAATGATACTTCTAAGTGATGTAGTTATTATTCTGACATGTCTTTTCTTTTGCTATTGATTAATACACTGTGATTGTTAAATTCAAAGATGTACTTGTCATTGAGTTCATGTTGTTCTCTTATTTCAGTGAGAATACGAAGAAAGTATTGATTGCAGCCTCATTTATACACTTGAAACATAAAGAGCATGTGAAGTATACCTCAGAGCTTACAGCTGTGAACCCTCGCATTTTGCTCTCTGGTCCTTCAGGTTTGGATATAACAAATTAAATTTACAATAAGGCATTTATGTTACATAGGTTTTGTTCCCGGAATTGAGTATGTTTGTTTCTGAATGCCTTTTCTAGGGTCTGAGATATATCAGGAGATGTTGGCAAAGGCTCTTGCGCAGTATTTTGGGGCTAAGTTGCTCATATTTGATAGCCACTCTTTTTTGGGTGTAAGATAAACAAAACCTCCTTGACATTCCCTCAACTTCTTCTTTGTAGTATACTTCCTCCTCCTTGTGATATGGAGACTAATTTAATCATTTTGTTTTTGGTCCATGGCTTATAAATTGTAATACTTTTGCTTTTGTCTTATCAATATTCTAATTTTGACTTCTGTTTTTTTAATATACTTTCCATAGCTAATTAGTGGGAATTATCAATAACAAATGTTCAATAGGGTTTATCATCAAAGGAAGCTGAGCTGCTCAAGGATGGATTGAATGCAGAAAAACTCTGCAGCTTGACCAAACAAAGTCCCGCACTCTCAGACTTGGCTAAGAACACTGATCTGTCAGCTTCTGAAACAGAGGCACCGGAATCTTCAAATGCACCTTTGAATGACCTAGAATCCCAACCAAAGATGGAGAATGACACCCTCCCCTCTTCCTCGGGGACATTGAAGAATTACTTGTTTAAAATAGGTTTGCCACTTTGCAGGACTTTCGGCCGCTCCTTTTCAATTTAAAAGTTTGTCTTTTTTTAATTTTGTTTTAAAATTTATTTAAATTTATTTGTATATAATTTGGCATGATTTCTTAAAAACTACAATGTGCAGGTGACAGAGTAAGATTTATTGCTTCATCTTCTGGTGCCTTGTATACTATATCATCTTCTTCACGGTATAATTCTTATGGACAGTTCACTAGGGTTATGTTTTATCTCCTTTATTTTAATGGAGTGCCTCATTTACTGATACTATTTGTCTTCTGATGATATGTGTTAATTAGAATTGAACTTGATTCCTGTATCTATAAATTTCCTACTGTACTGATGTAATGTTTGAGTTTGAGCTGTATATCACACAATTTTGATTAATTGATCTGATCCAGGCAATTTTGAAACCGTTTGGTCTGTATCCTGTTGTTTCTTTACTGTAGGAGGTGCATAAAATTTGTAGCGTATAATGAATTTTGGGTTTTGTTCCTTGGGATATTGGTGTTCTCTTAATAGTGGAATGTAAATTTATAATGTATACTGATATCATTGTTTCTTCTCAATGTAATTATGTAAGCTTCTAACATAACTTTACATGAGTTCATCAGTTACAACTGGGTATAATATTGTATCATGTTATCAGAGTGTAAACTTTGGTTGTCCCTATAATAAAGGCGGTCCACCTATGATATTGTACTCATGCTGGTACATATGCTATGCCACTCGTTATGCAGGGGCCCGGTGAGCGGAATGCGCGGAGAGGTTGTCCTGCTTTTTGAGGACAATCCTTTGTCAAAAGTCGGTGTAAAGTTTGATAAACCAATACCTGATGGTGTTGATCTTGGGGGTCAATGTAAAGGCAATGGATACTTCTGCAGTGGTATGTTTTTGCAGTCTTTAGACAGTTTTTTGTCTTCTTTAAGTCTACATACACATATATATGTGCAAAACCTTGCTTATCCTCTCTTCTTGTAGTCTCTGATCTTCGATTGGAAACCACGGGCGCAGAAGATTTGGACAAGTTACTTATCAACACATTGTTTGAGGTGGCATATCTTCCATAGACTGATTTTTCTTTTGGTTTAACTGTATCATCTCCTTACGAGTTTTTATCTTCCCTGAAAGGCTGTACTAAGTGAGAGCAGAAGTTCCCCTTTCATTTTGTTCATGAAAGATGCTGAGAAGTCCCTGGTAGGAAATTCTGATTCATTTTCCACATTCAGAGCCAGACTTGATAATCTTCCAAATAATGTGGTTGTAATTGGTTCTCATACTCAAACTGACAGTCGCAAGGAGAAGGTAATATTTATGTTGGTTTCTGCATGTATTGTGCGTGCAATTTGTTCTTTAATCCTACATCACAATAACACGATGTGAGGATGTAATATAATCTTATAGCATACTTGAAACGAAAAAATGGAACATTGCAAAGGAATTTGAAATGTATAAGTATAAGCCTACATGTCAATGCCATATCTTCATGTTTATGTATTTCTGTGAAAGATACGTGATCTATTGATCATGGAGAAGAAATGAGTATTTAGATGCTGGATTTCTGTACAAGTCTAAATACTCTTTAGAACTGCTGTCGAAATTCTTTTACGATGTATAAAACCATCTTTCCCTCTGTTTTAGACAATGCTATCCACAACATGTTTTGCTACCATTTCTTAGCCACTCTAGATACTGTCTCGCCTGCTGATGCCCAATGTTTTGAGCCAGTATTATATTTTAAGTAACACAACTGATAACCATGTAAGATTAACTCAATGGCATTAGGTGTAACCATGGTCTATGGAGTAGGTGGTAAAAACTGGTAGTAGTTAAATTGTTAGAAAGCAGGGGAAGCCTGTATAAAGAACGCACTGTTTGAAGTCAAGTATGATGTGCTTAAATTTGAGTGCTTATTTTGCTTCTTCTTTGAACTTCACCCATTCTTGCAGTCTCACCCTGGCGGTTTGCTTTTCACGAAGTTTGGCAGCAATCAAACTGCTCTTCTTGACTTGGCTTTCCCGGTAATGTTCATATACCTCTAACATGTGCATATGCTTATGTCTTTCATTTTTTTCCATTTTCTTTTAATCCTTTTGCATAGCAGCTTAGTTGAATTATCTCTGCCTTAAATTTTTGGTATTTCTGAATGGTGGCCTTTTTCTGTTCTGAGTGTGGATTATTTGTGATTACAGGATAGTTTTGGAAGACTACATGAGAGAGGGAAAGAAGTTCCCAAGGCGACAAAACTTCTGACTAAACTCTTTCCCAATAAAGTTACCATTCATATGCCGCAGGTTTGTATATTGCTTCCTGTTACCTATAGGTTTCTTTTTTCCTCTTTGTGGTGCTTTCCTTATTATGCTATGAACTTTGCAGGATGAAGCACTTCTTGTCTCGTGGAAGCAACAATTGGATCGAGATGTTGAAACCCTAAAAATGAAGGGAAACTTGAATCACTTGCGCACTGTGAGTTTTTTTTCTGGCTGCACTCAAAGTTTTTTCTTATCATTAATACGGAGATTGCCTTGGAGTTTGGACACTCTGTAGTTAGGTCCATTTTTGTGCTAGTTTGGGAATTCAGTTGCTTTATCTTTTTCTAGCTTGAAGAAATTGTATGATGATATTGAAATCGTTGTTTTGGAGTTAAAATGTGAATTCTCGGGCAGTTTTCTGTCTATGCCCTTTTCTGGACACATGTACCAGGAGTTTGGGCTGGCAACCTCATATATCTTGTGCCAACCTTACTGGTATCTGGAACGCTTCATCCCAAAACAGTATAGTTCAAGACAGAAAGTTTTAAGCAGTCAAATCTATTGTAAGGGTGGCTTTTGTAAATCTCATTAGTCCTTCCAAACTGAATTGTTTTGGTTACTGGTCAAGTGTGGCTGAAACATGCTTACATATGAGTCCAAATGCAATTACCTGAGATCTGACAACTATACTGTTAGTGCTGATGTGCTAATACTTATTTAGATGCCTGACTCCCCAGTGGATGGATCTTGTGGACATACCAAACAAATTTGTTGTTTAATTCTGTTGTGGTAGTTTAACGTTGTACTTTGGTTGTATATCCTTTGACCTTTAATGTTATTTACTAACTATAATGGTTAGTGGTTCAGCGCTTCTTTGCTAAATGTGTTCAAATGCCATGAAGAGCTTGTATAAAGTTGACATGAATTAAACAATTGACATTATATCCCCAAAGGAAAAGTGAAAACTCTGACGATTGAACTCAGAAAAACAATTTCATTGATCCAAACTTACATGCTATCTTAAGTTATTTTCTATTTTGTTCATTGAAGTGTATGATTACAGCTGGTGAGTTTCAATATGATAATCAAGGTGCATTTTTTTTTATCTAGGTTCTGGGTCGATGTGGACTAGAATGTGAAGGACTTGAGACACTATGCATCAAGGATCAAACACTTACAAACGAAAGTATGCTCTTTTTATGATACATCAAGATGTCATCAGTTGCATATGGTTCTGTATTTTTTCTGGTATCTTTTGTGACTTATGTATTATCTCATTTGTTGCAGGTTCAGACAAGGTAGTTGGATGGGCTTTAAACCATCATTTAATGCTGAATCCTGAAGCTGATCCAGAAACAAAAGTTGTTCTGTCTGCGGAGAGGTAATTGACAGCTTATTTATTGCCATCTTCGTGAATAATTGTTAGCTGAAATATCAGTTATTGTATGGATATTACACAGTTGTAATGCCATGTTGCAATTCTGGCAGCATCCAGTACGGACTTGAAATTTTACAGGCTCTCCAGAATGAAACGAAGAGTTTGAAGAAGTCACTTAAGGTAGCTCGCTTGACTTTTGTTTTTCCAACAACTTGTATGACCATTATCTATTTTTTGAGTGGAGTTATCCCATGATCTCAAATTGCTCTTCCTTTTCCCTGTAAGGTAGAATTCTATGTTAATCTTCTTAGTCATTTTTTTTGGTTGAAATCAGGATGTTGCAACAGAAAATGAATTTGAGAAAAGGCTGTTAGCTGATGTTATTCCACCTAGTGACATTGGAGTTACATTTGATGATATTGGAGCCCTTGAGAATGTGAAGGATACATTGAAGGAGTTGGTGATGCTTCCTTTACAAAGGCCAGAGCTTTTCTGCAAGGGGCAATTAACCAAGGTTTAACGTTTTGTCTGCATTGAGAGAAAATATGCTTCTTTTATTTGATTGCTCTGAAAATTGTATGGCTTGTGTATGCATGTGAGTTTTAATGTTGATTATATAGTTCTGGCTATCTGTCATCTCCACTTTAGTGTGCATGAAGCGCCGGTTATCATCTATGAACTTGTTTATTTTTCAGTACTACGTTGGCACTTGATCAAATTTAAGTATTCTAATCCTATGGTGGTGAGTGTATTTGATCAGGATTTTATGTCCTCTCTATGCAGCCTTGCAAGGGTATCCTTTTATTTGGTCCCCCTGGAACAGGCAAGACAATGCTTGCAAAGGCTGTGGCTACGGAAGCTGGTGCAAACTTTATCAACATATCCATGTCGAGCATCACATCAAAGGTTGGCAATTTAGATAGTTTGACTATGGTCTAATTTTGGAAGTTGATTTCATTTCACAATTTAAGTAATGTCTTCTTCGGTGCAGTGGTTTGGTGAGGGTGAGAAATACGTGAAAGCTGTTTTCTCGCTGGCCAGTAAAATTGCGCCTAGTGTTGTATTCGTAGACGAAGTAAGGTTCTTTTAGTTCTCAAGGAATTTACTTATTTTGGGTTGTTTTCTTTTAATTGAATTCTCATATTATTTGAGCTTGTAATAGGTGGACAGTATGTTGGGCCGACGGGAAAATCCAGGGGAGCATGAGGCAATGCGTAAGATGAAGAATGAATTCATGGTAAATTGGGATGGTTTACGAACAAAAGAAGCAGAGCGAGTTCTTGTACTGGCAGCCACAAATAGGCCTTTTGACCTTGATGAGGCTGTCATTCGAAGACTGCCGCGCAGGTAAATATCATGTCCAAATCGAAACAATGGCACCTTATATATGAATACATATTCTCCCACTGCTTGTGTTTACACACCCATCAACTGACACATTTCTTGCCTTCTTTTTTATTAAATGATGTCAAGTTGTTTATAATTAGCCTTGTTCTGCAGGTTGATGGTAAATTTGCCAGATGCTCCGAATAGAGCAAAAATATTGAAAGTCATACTGGCAAAAGAGGACTTGTCTCTCACTATTGATTTTGATGCGATTGCAAGCATGACAGATGGGTATTCCGGAAGTGACCTCAAGGTAATTAATTTAATATTGTTTATTTTGGTAGTTGATGGTTTCATTAATATCTATATCAATAATTGTTATTATGTTGCAGAATCTTTGTGTAACTGCCGCACATCGTCCAATTAAAGAGATTTTGGAGAAGGAAAAAAAGGTTTGTATTTTGTTTCTTTGGCATTAGAGCAAACTTGGCATTAGATCTTGTCTTAGTTGTTGATGATGTGTGTCCAAGTTTTCTATATTTTTTTGTGCAATGTTGGGCCGTCACTTTAAGCGACTGCTAATGGGTAGTCTCCCTTTGGATCAATTTACGTGTCCTAGACATTTTTTATTCTTACATGTCTTCTGGTGAAAGCTATGACTCCATAAACCACCTCTATTCCAATGGCTGTGGCTCTATCAGAATAACAAACTTGGTTTGAATCACATCAGTGATAGAATGATTTATTTGATATAGGAGAGATAAAAAAAGTACAAGGATATAAAAATGACATTATCCTGGTAGTGGGGTAAAAAAGGCAAAGAATGAGTTATTGAATTTAAATTTATCTTGAGAGTTTAGAAAGACACGTGGTTTGCTCCAAAGGAGACTGTCCATCAGCAGTCGTTCCATTTACAATGCTCTATTTTTTTGCGGGGTCAAGTAGCCAGTTGATTCTAGAGAAGGTATGATCTAATACGTTCTACTGATGACAGGAGCATGCTGTAGCTGTAGCGGAAGGTAAACCTGCTCCAGCTTTGAGTGGCAGTGCTGATATACGGCCTCTGAACATGGACGACTTCAAAGATGCTCACGAACGGGTAAGATGCAGCCTTTTTTCTATTCTGTATCTCTCCCCCCACATTATTGTGCTTTTGGTTTCTAAACTTGTTTTGTGGAAATAGGTATGTGCTAGTGTTTCATCGGAGTCTGTGAACATGAATGAGCTTTTACAATGGAACGAACTATATGGCGAAGGGGGTTCAAGAAGAAAGAAGGCCCTTAGCTACTTCATGTGAAGGCTTCTGCTGTACATTAAGGGGTTTTTTTCCTTATCAATTTTTTATTTTCATTTACAATTTTCCCTCCCATAAGTTTCTGCAGTTCTCCTAGAGCCCGACGTAATTTTTGCCTCCATCTTAGTTAGGGCTTTGTGGAGAATCATTTTGTCTGTAAAATGAAATTCAGTTTATTAAGCTGCTTTTCTTGTCCCTTTAGTTGGATGGTGGCGGGTACAAGGGAAGCGAAAGCCCTTCTAAAGAGAAGCGGCTTTGGCTTCACCACTTGTGTTTTGTTGTTTTGTTCCCGTTCCTCTTTCTGTCCGCGCGAAGAACGTGTCTGTTAAATCCCGTTGTTGTGGTGATCGTAGAGAAATCAAAGCCAAAGACGGAATGGCCATATGTGCATATAGTCATTTTTTATTGTGCTTGTCGGAATTGAACAATAAGCAGTTAGTAACCATTGACATTTTCTGTATCATGTATTATATAGATGCTGCCTCGGCAGTTTTTTTCTGGTCTCACGTTAGCTATAATACTTTACTGCATTTTTTTCCTTCAAATTTCTCATAATTTTAATGTTGAATGTTGTTGGATTGATGTTGGTTTCTGAAGTGATGCACTGGTGTTCGATTAGTTTAATTTTTCGTTTAATTAGCATAAGCTTGTTAGCTTTCTCGCTAATTGAACCTCAGTTTGCTGGCTGTTTTAACTTGAACTGCGCCACTAGCATTCAAAATTACCAGCAGGAAAAGTTACGTCTCAGTAATTTTGTTCACTGGTATGATAATTTGCTTGCAGTAAATTTGTTACCATGACCCTTTTGCCTCTGAGTTACTTGTCATAAAAATAATAGGTACTCCTACGGACACCAAATGCTCTCGGTAGACAACACTTGTTTCTTCCTTTGCAAGTAATCATTCCTACTTGCCTGCATTAGTAGTTTAACACACGATTTGAACTCTGCTTGGCTCCGCATAATTAAGGGTCTCTCTCTCGTAATCGCAGATTGCAAATTGACACATATACTGAAGTGACTTTTAAAAATAACAGGAAAAAGTATATTCACATGAGTGAAATTGTGTTTTGTCTATAGTGGCTGGAATTGGGTCAGTGACCGAACCGTGGTAAGGAAATCGACCGACGACCGGTGGAATGGTCGAAACCGGATCTGATACTGCAAGCAACAAGTACTATCACTAAGAGAATGTTCTTTTTGTGTTTATGATGAGCTATTTATGCATATGAAGGAGAAATTACTCGAAGAGAAGTAGAGAAATTAAGGTTTTCCGTTGAAGGGTTTTACTAAACCATTTGAGATCGTGGTAGGAATGATACTCGTTTCACATGACAGATTCAATGGACATGCATGAGGTTTTTTTTCTTCGGTACAAAAAAATTTAGGGAGGAGAGGAGGCTATCTCATCTTAGGGCCATGACATACCACAAGTCTTTTTGAGAACTTACAGAGAAGGTCTTAGCTCATTTTTTGGTTTTTACAGATCACCCACCAAGATGGATTGCCAGCAACGAAACTCGATCCTAGGCCTTGGTCTAGTGAAGAGAATGATTTTTACCAACACAACCAACCCTCGTTGGCGCCATGCATGGAATTTTAGAAATAGTGTAGTGTAGATAAAAATTTGACTCATTTTGAGCTGTTACATCCCACCCAGAGTCTAATTCCTCCAAAATCAAGAGTTGAGTTCGTAATATTACGTGGACTCCAATTATGAGTAAATACAAGAGTCATCCATAATCATAATAATATTTTTTAGGGTTAAGTACAAATAACTACCTAACCTTTAGAGGTGATTCCAAATTGGTCCCAACCTTCTAAAGCATTCCAAATAACTATTTAACGTTTTGAAAAATAGACACTTGCTAGGTCATCGACATTAAGTGATGACATCACTACTGTTAATTGACAATGTCATTAATGTTAAGTGATGGTATGGACAAATATTGAAGCTAATTTTCACTAACACGTCATTTTAGAATTCTGAATCCTCATATTGACCCTTTTTAGCCAAGTTAAACGCTAATTCTGTTTAGTTAAAAATGATCGGTTTGGGAATTTATAACTTTACAAATGACGTGAGAGTGAAATCTCGCTTCAATAATTGTCGTGGTCATCACTTAATACTGGTGACCTAATGGATGTCCAATTTTTAAAATGTTAGGTAGTTATTTGAAATGTTTTAAAAGATTAAGACCAATTTAGAATTATCCTAAAAGTTGAGTAATTATATGGACTTAATCCTATTTTTTATTTTGATTCTGACTAAAAATAAGTAAACATGTCACTAATTAGACGAGCATGGTCCCTCATCTGGTGATTAGTCTTTAGGGCTAGTTTGGGATTGCTGTTTTTTTTTTCAAAACTACTTCTGCTGTGCTGTGAGAATAAACAAATGTGAAAAAAAGCAGGTAAGTGCTTGATAAATTTTAGTTTTAAAATTGTTTTTACAAAAAAAAAAAAAACAATGTCAGAGTGTTTGGTAAACTTTTATCTAAAACTGTTGTGACTGTGTAAAATGACTAAAAAAGGCATGTTAATGGATGTATTATTAATTTAATTATTTGGCAAAAATAATTTATTACATATACTTTTTTTTTCTTATAATCTTTGTCTTTACCTATCCCAAATTCTAAATAATTATTATGACAAAATTTTTTTAAAATATTGAACTAATATAACATAAAATAATGTAGTTAAAATACAGTCAACTATGTAATACATACTTCAAACATATCAAATATCTACAAATTGTTCAATATAAAAATAGTCTATTTAGATGCATTCATCAAACTTGTGGCTATGCTATTTCTTAATGCTTCCATCTTTTGTGATCCTGGATCATGGTGATTTTGGTCTTCTTCTTCATCATCATCACTATCGCTCACTTCACTAAAGTCTTCGGGGTCATCAAAATGGCTATCACGTTCAGAATGCCTTCTTATGTAGTTATGAAGAGCCATTGTAGCAATGACAATCTTAACTTGCTTATTGAACGAATAATTAGGCATATCCCTTAAAATTACCCATATTTTCTTCCAAACTCCAAATGTACGCTCAATGACACTCCTAAGAGAAGAATGTCTATGGTTGAATACCTCTTTATACCTCGTTGGTTGGCCACTCTTACGAAAATTCGAGAGATGATATCTTTCGCCTTTATACTTTATATAGGTGCAATCCAACCCACCTGCTTACTTAATTATATAAAATTGATTTCCTTTTTGATCAAACATCTAGTATTTGAATTTGCACCTGGCATGTTTTGGTTGGCCTAATATAAAGACCAGCAACATATTGTGGTTCTTACACCACTGAATCACTTCACAAATGAGTATTCATTACAGTTTACAGATTCTTTCCATCTGATGGTTCTCCAAGCTCTAGCCTTAAGCTGCCACAACCAGTCGTCACTCTCACTCCCTGATTCTTCTCTGAAATCTTTCTATCTTTCACTCCAAGTCTCAACTCGCCAAATCGCCCAACCCAACCTGCTAATTAATGGGTGGGGTGGGTCGGTCAACCTATTTTCCCTTCTGTTGCCCACCCCTAATAGACATTAATTGACACTAGTTGAGCCTACGAAGAATTTGTTCCTATTTTCTCTAACCAATCAATAAAACTTAAACCCAATATGCTATTGAACCGACGAAGTTAAAGAACCCCAAATCTTCCAATTCTAGCTTCCAATTATCCAGTTCAATATTTCAATCTCCCAACAAAAAAATGTCCAAATAAGCAGAAATAGAGGTTGAGAGAGAAGGAAATTTACCCTTTTGTTGATGAAGAGTGCTCGAACGAGATGAGAGGGATAGATTGAGCTCGAGGGGAGAGTTCTCGAACGGTAAGAGAGAGCTGGACAGGAGCGCCGAGAGAGATACGATAGTTGTGAACCGCACCTTAGGGTTTTCAGAGAAAAATACAAGGGTAGTATTGTTAATATGAAAGTTTCATTAATTGGTACTGTTCACTCGCCTCCTACGAAAACAAGTGCTTTTTTTAGAAGCATGGGTGAAGCTACTTCCCCTTTTTGCTGTTTTGGACTCATGATTTTGAAAAAAAACACTTTTTTTATCTATCAAACACAATTAATACTTCAACTTTCTTAAAAAACTGCTTTTAAAAACCATTGGGTAATTCCAAACTAGCCCTTAGTTGGGCGTATGCCACCAATTTTATCGGAACACAGTAAAACCCGCTAACGATTTCGACCCAATAAAAAAAGTTACTCTCTCATTAAGATTTACAGTCCATATAAATAAAAGATTAACCCCAGTAAATAATAAGTAACCCAGTTCCGCAGTGACCAGCCGTTAAAAAACCCGCCCCGTTAAACCAGTCGTCTTCATTTTCTAACATCCCTCTGAAGAAAAAACATAACCACCTCTTCGATTCCGATTTTCCCACGCACTTTCTCGGCATCCAAACACATTGTCAAGAAATCAAAAGAAGAAAAACAAGTGAGAGAAAAAGAGAAATCTAGGTCCAATGGCGGATCCAATCGCAGCGCCGCACAGATCCGCCGCGGACCTGTTCTCGGACCCCCTCGACTCCCACCCTCTCTGGTTCAAGCCCGCGCTCTTCCTCTCGCCGGAGTTCGACTCCGAGTCGTACATCTCCGACCTCCGCACCTTCGTCCCCTTCGACACGCTCCGATCCGAGCTCCAGTCCTACCTGGCCTCCCTCAACCACGAGCTCATCGACCTCATCAACCGCGACTACGCCGACTTCGTCAACCTCAGCACCAAGCTCGTCGACGTCGACTCCGCCGTCGTCCGCATGCGGGCCCCGCTCGTCGAGCTCAGGGAGAAGATCGAGCAGTTCAGAGGCTCCGTGCAGAACTCGCTCTTGGCATTGACGAACGGATTGAAGCAGAGATCGGAGGCGGCCGAGGCTAGAGAGGTCTTGGAGCTCCTGCTTGATACGTTTCATGTCGTCTCTAAGGTAATGCGTCTCTGAATTTGGCTTTGGCATTTGGGAATTTAGAGAATGTGGCAGTGATTCAGTCGAAGGATTAAGTATGAATTTCATTGCTTTATTGATTTGTTATTAATGGAGTTCGAATGGAATTTCCAATTCTACATACCAAAAGAGAGCAATTTTTAATCTTGTTTTCGAATTTGATGGCCCCCGGATTCTGAATTTAATTTGGGTTTTGTATAATAGAAGCCTTCATATTATTTGATGTTGTTTTCGATCTGAAATCGCATTCTGTGGCACTGTCTGGATTTCCAATTTGAGAGCTTTTAAGAAGAAGAGAAGATTAAATAGAGTGGAATGCCAGTCGCGATTAACTGCAATGTTGTGTTGATCTTTGTTCCCATTCTTGTACTTTGAATGCAGGTTGAAAAACTAATAAAAGAGCTGCCTAGTGTGCCGGCTGATTGGTCGAACGGAGATGTAAATTTGGCAGAGAAGAATTCTATTAGCAATGGAACTTCCTTACAACATGCTGAGAATGGAACAAATCTCAGAGACACTCAAAGCATGCTCTTGGAGAGAATTGCCAGTGAGATGAACCGGCTGAAGTTCTATATTGCTCATGCACAGGTTGCTTTTTCGCTCTCTCGCAATAATTTTTTTTGTTACATCCTACTTTGATACCTGTAGTTGTGGCTTTAGTTTGAATTCTAGCAGAATTCAGTTCAAAATTGTCGAGTGTATTTTCAACTGTGCTTTTTTAGTCATGAGTCACATATGTGTTACTGGTTATTGTGGCTTTCAAGAAGTGCTGAGAGGTTCAAATTTGATGGTTTTATTTTTCTTTTCGAACAAAGCTATTTATTTTCTTATGTTTGTGTAGGCGACATGAAAAAAATGTGGGTCTATATATGCAAGCTAATTTTGTTCAGATGCAGATGACCTAAAATTCTGAGAATTTTTGCCCTGGATCTTATATTTCTTCCTTTTGATACACACTAATTTTGGTTGGTCCTTCGAAGGAGTTCTTGCTTATTATATATCATGAGATTAAACTAAATATTTACGTAGTGCCTATGGTAAAGAATCACTGAACTTTGAATTATTTTTTTATGGACTTGGACATTTTGTGCTCATCTACTTTCTCCATTATGCCAGTACAGAACCTGCCTTTCATTGAAAACATGGAGAAGAGGATTCAGGGTGCCAGCCTACTATTAGATGCTAGCTTGGGACATTGTTTTGTAGATGGACTGGAACATCGAGATGCTAATGCAATTTACAATTGCTTACGTGCATATGCTGCAATTGATAACACTAGGAGTGCAGAAGAACTTTTTCGCACGACTATAGTAGCTCCATTGATACAAAAAATTATTCCACATGGAACATCAGGGGCCGCTACAAGACCCTCTGGAGATGACCTTGAGAATGATTATAAGCAAATCAAGACATGTATTGAGAAAGACTGCAAATTTTTGTTGGAAATTTCTTTCGAAGGTATTGAGAAAGTCCAAACTCCATTGATTCTTCTTTGCAGTATCATACTTCCATTACAATTATCTGAACTCATCTGTATAGGAATACAACATCATTGCTTCAATCTTGTAACTTTATTTAATGACCATGGTTCTGTGATGCACCCTAGTCTACGGATTAAGCATGTGTATTCATGTAGACTGGAATCAATTGTTACTCCTTTACGTCATCATTTTACAAGATGCACCATGCTTTGTTCTCTTTTTTTGTTGCATTATCATTTCATTTATCTTTAACTCATTTATCTGGATTCTCGTTGCTTCAATTTCATTGTTTCATTTGTATACAATGCTTCTGAGATGCACCTTGGTTTTATAAATAAAGCAGATGGCTCATTCATCATCAATCCATGGTAACATAAAAAGGCCATGCTATAGGTTATAATAGATGACATGGACATGATTCATGAATGTTATATCTCTATATTTCAAGTCACTCAACTTGTTTTATGGGTTTCTTTTTCCAGAGAATTCTGGTTTGCACGTGTTTGACTTCTTGGCAAATTCAATCCTCAAAGAGGTTCTCTCCGCGATCCAAAAGGGGAAACCCGGTGCTTTTTCTCCTGGAAGACCAACAGAATTTTTGAAAAATTACAAGTCAAGCCTTAAGTTCTTGGCTCATCTAGAAGGTAGAAATTAGTATTTCCCCATTATATCATTTAAGTTCTAAAATTGGCATAGCTTATCCACAGTTTAATTGATGCTGAGTGATAGTCTGTGCAGAAGTGCATATTTCGTTCATCATAGTTATAACATTGTATTGTCATGCAAGGCTACTGTCCATCCAGATCAGCTGTTTCCAAATTTCGAGCGGAAGCTGTTTATATTGACTTCATGAAGCAATGGAACCTTGGGGTTTATTTCTCTTTGAGGTACTCAGCAGAACTCTTGGTAGTTGCTGTTTTTATCGAATGTGAATTGAGGTTTTAAGTTGTGGACTGCTCTTTTAATTTATTACTAGAATTACCTCAGGTTTCAGGAAATTGCGGGGGCACTAGATTCTGTACTTGTGGAGACTAGTCTTCTCCCTGTGCATAATGTACCTCCTGGTCAAGGAAATTCTCCAGATTTAACATTAAAACAAAGTGTCACTTTGTTAGAGTGCTTGGAATCCTGTTGGAGAGAAGATGTTGTTGTTCTTTCTTGTGCTGATAGGTTTCTTCGCTTATCATTGCAGCTTCTTTCAAGGTCAGTTTGAGGAGATTGGATGCTGTGTTTTAGTCTAGACCACTATTTTATTACTGACGACATGTTTGTGACTGTATCATAGATACACAAGTTGGCTGTCATCTGGACTAGCTGCTCGTAAGATGGGTCACACCGGCTCCAAATCTGGTTGTGAATGGGCTACTTCAGCTGTTCCTGACGATTTTATATTTGTATGCTTCATGTCTTTATTTTACTAATATAATATTGATGAATTGCTCCCTGGGTTTTAGCGTCTAATGCACTAAATCCATGCATAGCTAAGAGGTAAAATAAGATTATAATTCTTGCACTTGTATAAACTTGTGAAAAAGACTTCACATATCCTCTAATGTAATTGGATCGCGCTACATCTCACCAATATACATCAGTTGATTAATAAAAGAAAATGGAATCTTAAACCACGGACTGATACATGTTGTTGGCTTTGCAGATTATTCATGACATAGATCGGCTGTGCAAGGTGGTTTGTGGTGACTTCCTCGAGCATGTACTTAAGCCTCTTTCTTCTTGTCCTGCCGATGTTCTTGATCTAGCAAAACAGAGCCTTTTACAAGCAGGAAAATCATTGAATGATTTAGTGCCTCAAGTTATCAACACAATTGTAGAGGCACTAGTTGAAAAATCTGCTGCGGTAAGTTTTGATTGATTCAGAAAATATTTTGGGCTAATCGTGTAATGCAATAAAATGGACCCCCTTGGGTTTGCACATACCTTTAAAAATGTGAAGCTGCGTGATGGTTTTTAATATCATGTGAGAGATGTATCCTAGTGCTCTATTTTGGGTCTTTAATGGACTTCCTTAATTTATCATTTCCTGTCTTGTGAAGTCTATATCCGTTTTGATGTTATCTTCCTTAAAAAATGTAGGAATTGGCTCAGCTAAAGGGAATAACTGCAACGTACAGGATGACTAATAAACCTCTACCTGTCAGACATTCACCCTATGTGGCAGGAGTCTTGCGTCCCCTGAGGGTATGCAGCCTTCTTTCTTTATGGCTAAAATTCTCATCCTGTTCCTAGACAAGTGAATGTTTTTAACTTTTTCCTTCCCTGCTGTTTTCAGTTGATAGATTTAGTTGTAGCAATAATCTAGGGTTCGGTATTCTAGGGTCCCGTCTTGCAAAACTGGGTCTTTCAGATGAGGTGGAGTACAGTGTCAGTAAGGGTGTGCATTGAGGCGTCAGATTTATCTAATGTTGAATTCTAAGGACATAAGATCGATTAGCTGTGGAAAACAGTTTTACCTTGTGCTAAATGGACTTGGTAAAACTGAAACATAACTGTTTTTGACGTTGTTTTAGATGGACTTTTAATTGGTAAAGTATGCAGCATCTTTTGATCTTCTGAATGTGCACTCTGAATTTTATTCCAAATTATATACTGAACAAGCAACAACTCCCAGGCTTTTTTGGAAGGAGAACGAGCTACAAAGTATCTTACAAGGGATGCTATCAACGAAGTGCTGCTTAATGCTGCAACTGAGATTACCGGTCGTTATTATGAGCAAGCTGCCAACGTCGTCAGTGTGGTTAGTGTCCAGATGCTGAAATGGCCCTTGAAATATATAACCTTCTGCAATTCATATTTGTTGAATTCTAAACTCCTAACTATCACGATCAGGCTAGGAAAACGGAGACTTCACTCCAGAGAATAAGGCAAGGTGCACAAAGACGAGGTGGAGCAAGTTCAGATGTTTCGGATCACAATGTGTCGGACACTGACAAGATATGCATGCAGATTTTCCTTGACATTCAGGTAAGGAGTGGCCTACATTATCCATATATGTTGTTGTCAGGCTATATATTATGATGTCAAAACAATTTTAATACAATATGATTAATGCCGACGTATATGATTGTCAGGAGTATGGCCGTAACCTCGCTGCCCTCGGTGTTGATGTTTCCAACATTGAGGCATACCGTTCCTTGTGGCAATGTGTTGCTCCTCCGGACAGGAAAAGTGTGATTGATTTCTGAAGTTGGGCATTTAGCCTTGACCCGATTTGTAGATTTGAGCATTTGGCCTTGACCCGATTTGTAGATGTACTTTCTTACTTTCCAAATCCAAAGAATTTTGTTGTAAGTTGATTAGTTGTGAAGTGTTATATGCTTATTGCAAGAGGTTTATATTTTAAGGTGCTCTTTGCACATGATATGATTAAATTCTTTTTCTCACATTTTCTCATCAACAAAATATTACGAGTTTTTTATTTATGACAAAAGGTACAAAATAAATATACGGAAATATTTCAAGTTCGACGAGGATTTTCAGGTAGCGTGAATTTAGGTTAAGGGATGAACAAAAATTAGTTTATGCTAAAATTCGTTCGGAAAGCATTACAAATATAGATAGGAGGACTTGAAAATTACTCGATGCAATGCATTTGATGGCTTTAACAAGAATCTGATTCTGACTTCACTCAATTCTAACTTCTCAATTCAATTCAATTCCTCTCATTTCGATTACTAATGAGTAAACGAGCCATTAGAGTGTTTTAGGAATAGCCTTGTAGTGCTTGAGTTGTTCATTGGTGGTGTCCATGTAGTGCAATTTTAAAAATGGAGTTCAAAGTTCCTTGGTGGTTTCAAAGTTCATCTCCAAGACTCCAACCTGAGTTAAAGAATGGGAGCTATTATTTGCACCCGAAGAAAATCATCTTCACTCTTTCCTAATAAAAATAATAAAGAAAAAAGACATACAGATCGACTATTTCGGAGCGCTAATAATAGTTCCTTCAAATATTAAATCAGATTCTTTAAAAAAATCCACTCATGCTTCTCCACATGCGCAAAGTTGAAGCTCATGTACCAAATTCATGAAGTTATCAAATTGAAGCCTCCATTCATGAAAGACTATTACTAATTTTTGGTATTCACAACAAAAAAGAAATTGTCACATTATCTGGTAACCAAAAATTAGCGTAAGAAGTTGGTGCCCTCTAGTATATATGAAATCGTTATTCACAAAAATAATTTCTATGAGATATTATTTAGGAGTTTATTTTGCAAGTGTATTCAAACCAAACCACTGCTAATATTTGATCACTTCTGAAAAATCAATAAGACATAACTGGTACTACTAGCTAGTAGTGTATTACAAGATGAATGGCACAGCTCGATGAAAATCTCAACCTAATTAAACCCCTAAAAACAAAAAGAATGAAGAGAAATCCGCAGAAACCATCATTTTTCAATGAATCAAATCCCAATTGTTTTCAGTATGTCGGCAATATTTAATCGTTTTGTCGTCAATATTTCAGCATTTGAAATTTGGAAAAAATCATTTTCGCCGATTTCTGAAGAAAGAATCAATAAATATATACTCTATGTACACGAGCACTGCAACTGCATACTGTCACTGCATCATGATTCTGAACTCTTCAAAACAAATCACACCATCCCCATTCAAATCAAACCGTTGGATCATCACCTTGCACTCATCAATGGACTTGGACTCACCCAACTTGCTCAGCAATCTCTTCAAGCTGCTGGGTGTAATAAACCCACACCTCTCCACATCGTACACCTCAAAAGCCTCCCTTAAACCCTTCACTTTCTCCTCCTCTTCCCCTCCTTCCATTAACCCCACAAGATCCTCCAAACCCAGCAACCCGTCTCCGTCCGAGTCCAGCATTTCCACCGCCACCTCCGCCTCATTCTGCAGCAGCTCCCCTCCCATCAACCCTAGCCGGCGCCTTAGCTCCGAAGGCGAAATCTTCCCGTCACCATCTTCGTCAAAGTATCTGAAAACACGTTCGTATCCTTTGTCACTTCCCATTTACAAGCGATATCAGAAGAGAAGAGGACCTCTCGGATGCAGGATAAATGCTTTTAACTACTTGAGTCGTAGCCGCTTGCAACAACGCGTGAACGACTAATAATACTTGAAGTTAGCAAAAACCCAAATGAATTTGATTGCAATGGAACAATATTACTGCAGCCATGCAGGCTTATATATAAACATTTTGGACCGACTTATGCCATGTTCGATGATCATGGGTAGAAGTTGCTGCGAGTTTTCTGGACATTTCATGAAATATGAAGATTCAAAAAGGGATGAAAATAAATAAAAATAAAAAGAGCTGGGAAAAGCGTGGTTTTTCACAGAGTCGTGGCCCATGGGGTAAGGTCAAGAAGAAAAAATAGTTAAGAGGGAAGAAACGCAGAAGCAGATTTTGGCAAAGGAAGAAGAGGGAATAAGTTCAACGATCTAGAAAGAGAGAATAGTAGTTTCATGTTCATGTTTTTTTATGGTCAACATCTTCCTACTTCTGACTTTTTGAGAAAGTGATTATTAATTTCAGTCAGTCATGTCTATCAACACTGCGTGTACACGCGTATATTACGCGAAATTATAGTGTGCATATTTAATACATTACGTGGCATGCCGATATGATGATGAGATGTGCTCGTACTAACAATCTAAGGCTCAGTTTGAGATTGTTGTGCTTTAAAAAAAAACTGTTTATTAAAGTAGTTTTTAAAAGCAACTTCTATGCTGCTTTTAAAAGTGGTTGTTTTAATGCCATAACTTTTAAAATAAGCAGTATATTTTATTTTTATCAAACACTTTTTATCTGCTTATCTTTAAAGTGAAGCAGTTTTTAGTAAAAAAAAACAATATCAAACGGGGCCTTAGTTTAGGAGAAAAACTAGCAGCTCAATCACGTGGTTGGTCCGACTCTAATAATGAGAGCACATTTAGTGGGAAAATACAAAAATTATATTTATATTTTTAAGAGATGTAAATGAGAGTTTTACTCCAATAGAAAGTATGTAAATTTGAGATTTCATTTAATTTTTTCTCTTTGATTGGCTACACTCACCATCAAAAGATGTAAATTTAGGTTTTTATTCATATTTTTCGCCCAAAATAAATATTTCACATCTCTCCAATGGAGAGTTTTCCAGCTAACCAAAAGTATAAAATACATAACATTTTGCATCTCCCATTAGAGATGTTGTAAGTGGAAATTCTGCATATGGTAAGATGCTTCCCTGACACGCTCGTAAAGAGTGGACTGACTCCGGATACTAAGGGCATTTTAACTGTTAGATTTTTATTTAAAAATACAAAAATTACAATTTGACAGTTAAAACACTGGAAGTACCTTTTGAAGAGTGGGACCGTGCATTGGAGATTAATTTTGTTGGGATCGGATGGTACCTGAATAAGGCGGCCCGTTGTGAGAGTACATGGGGCCGGGTGCGGTACTTTTGGGAGATCGCAAACTCAAATTTTCTTTTTCTCGTTGATAAAAAAAATAAAACAAAATACAGATTGTACACGTGTTATACTATTGCTTTTTTGGTTTTCTGAACTTAATTATAAAATTCAAAATTTTATGAACGTGGGCGTTCCACGCGTTGTGATACAAAATTCAGTTGTCATCCATCCAGATTGATCCACCTTGTGTATTTATAAAGAAAGAATACTAGTGTAGTCAATCCTTCATGTGAAACTACAATTATTTTGCATCAATTCTTTGATGACTTGCAATCATGAGCAATTATCTTTCTTATTAAAGTTTTTAATTTAATTGGTGATGATAATAAACATGAACATCGACTCGATCTTTGAATTTAGTTCTGATAATTTTTTGATATAAGCGATATTTTATATTAAATTCATTTAAATTACGAATAAAGAAATTTAAATTTAAGTGCACAAGAGGGAATACATTACTTTAACCAACCGGGTTAAGTTCAAATTTGCAATTTAATCATGATAGTTTATGTAAAAAATTTCCACCCTGCCCCTTTTAGCTTATCTATCTGACTGACTGATATACACAGAGGTAACTTATAGGGGTTACAAATGCTACAATAACCGACTTTAATTTGTAATTTTCAAAACCCTTTCGTCTGACAATCATCCACTCCACACCTTGAGTCTTGGTGAATTATCATCCGGCTGTTCCTCGAGCATTACCGGATTTAACATTGTTTCTCGGGGATTTTTCCACAAGTTCATGCAAGTTTTTTCGCCTCTGGCGATCATTTTGTTGCCAATTCCTCGGAATCCGACAAGGCTCCATCCATTTCCTCAAAGTACGGCCAACTCTTTCGACTTCTTTTTCCGCTCTTGCTTTCCTGTTGATGAAGACATTGTTTGATTAGCGTAATGATGAACCGAAATAAGAAGCACAACCGGATGATGGAAAACCGGTATTAGGGTGGAGGTGGACAAGGACAAACCTCGTATTTCTGAACCAGGGATGCCCAGAGAGATTTGCATTGTCCTGGGCTTCGATCGATTCCATCAGCCAACAAGTTTCTAGAGATCTCTTCCCACAGGGCCATTCGCCCCTTCACAACTTGAAATCTGCTACGCAGTTTCCCCCGCATTGCAATAAGCTTCTGAACTTCCTCAGGCTTCCATTTATTGCGTTTCGCAGGCTTTGAAGGATTTGGTATTTCAGGACCATCTTTCTGTGGATGTTCCTGTTCCGCAACCAAACCATTTTCATCTTCGACTGATTTGTCACCGGTTGATAACCTAACCACTGCGTTCCAAAAATCCTCCGAATCCTCTGAATCAGAAGAAAGCTTCTCTGACTTGGAACTTGAAGTGGCAGAATCTTCCTCAGGCAGGAGTCCTTCGACTTCAATGCCATCATCTTCAAGTACGGATTCTGATGAGATGAAAGAATAAAACACACCCAACGTCAATGCCAGAAATCATGCTGAATGGGAAACTGAGATCAAGTTCTTCCATGAATCATGATAATATCGATAGTTACTGCTAAGAAACACCATTTTACAGCGCAGTGTTATGTATAATTACTGAATGCATGCATATACATGTTCGCACATGTGCATATAGATGCCAAACATGTTTCTATAAGGTGTCTATTAAGACATTTGCTCATGTGCATGTGGAGAGAGAGAGAGAGAGTAAATGACCTTCCATATCTTGTTGCGAGATGCTCAGCAATGTGTTGTCCTTGCCTTCATCTGCTTGTGTTGTAGTTGACTGACTCAGAAAATGTATTTTGGCCTTGCCATCATCTGCTTCTGTCCTAGTTGACGGACTCTTATTTTGATGTCGATCATATACTTTCCTCAACTGTGACACCTCTGAACCAACATAAGATTTTCCTGATAGTCTTGCACTGACCTCATCAGCATGAACTACTGCTGGGTTCTCCATGGCAATGGCAATGACATCTGGCCTTTTACCGCTGTACTTTCTTACCAATTTCCTCAATACCTCCGACACTGTTCTTTCCATGTGAGGCAGAGGACAATTTATGGGGCAGCTTGACAGTGCAGCATGGGCAGCTTTATAGAGTGCATCAATAAGCTTTCCTTTGTCAAGCCATAAACATCGAGTAGTAATTTTTATCTTCCCCTTTATGCTATTTTCAGTAGAACCATTTACGTTTTGAGGGCGTAAAATTTCCATGCTTAAGACCAGAAAAACAAAAATGAACATCAGGATGCTATCATATGGAAATTGCCATATTAGGAATATGCATGTGTCACTGAAGAATCTATGAGACCTACCTGACCACTATTATGCCATCTAAGGCGATTCTTAGTCTCTCATCAATACAAAGTTCACTTGATGTGCCAAATGCTTTATCGCCATCGCTAAACTTCAACTGTAATATAGGACTAGATTTATTAGAAACTGCTCGATTAACTTATCATAATACACGGATAAAACTTCTTAAGGAACACCAACCTGCAAATTCTCTTTTCCAAGCAATGTGAAACCATTGGAAAGTACTCTTCTGTTTCTTAAATGAGAAACCCCAAGCATTTCCCCGTTTTTTATAACCTGTACCATGAATCTTTTCAGATTATGACCACAGAAGATAACTTTAACTACTATCATGCATACTACATATCATTGGACCATATCATCCACCAAGGAAATATCAACAGGATAAGTTCCATGAGTATAACAAGATAAACAGGGTGACTCACAGTGGTGTGATGAATGCCAGTTGATCTCCCAAGCAATTCGTGCTCTTTGAGAAACAAGAGTTCTCCGTGTATGGGCAGAAAATGTTGCGGCTTCACAATTTGAAGCACTTCTTCCTTTAAAAGAAAATAAGATTTCCCAGTTAAAATATATAAGATGGAACCCAAATAAAAATTGCACATGAAAAGGCATATCAGGTTGCAAATAAATTAGATGAATAACATATAAAATTTTACAAATTAATCTTCTATAAGAGTCAATCTATTGAAAAGTGACATCAAAGCGGCATTCCCCATGCATAATCATCACAAACGAAACACTGAACAATCACTAGATCCGCACACATGGGATAAACGCAGTTCACCAGCTGCTTTTTTAGCTAGAAAATAATCATTATAACTTAGTCCTTGAAAAAAGAAACTAAGAAAGACAACCATGTCTGCATCCTTCCAAAAGCAAGGAAACCCGCACAGATTCCGCAGAAATGACACTACTGTTTCTTTTTGCCAAAATAAGAAGGTGAAGTAGTGTCACTAACATCAAGTTTATCATCACCCTTGAAAACTTAGAACAAAAACCTGTCATGCGAGAAAATAAAACCTTTTGAAAAATTAACATGTTGAGATACAAAAGACTTACCAATTCTCCACGATACCCATGACCAGAAGTGTGCAGTCCCTCATTCTTACCCATCACTATAGTTGACCCAAGATCTGATATGCGGTTTAACATTTTCATTACCCGAGATTCATTACCGGGAATTACCTATAAGGTAAACAAGGTCAAAATAGCCAAACAGATCAATCTCAGCACGCAGCAACAATATCTATCAAAGTAGATCTCATAATTCTGAAAAATAGAAGAAATAATTGAAAAGATTTCCAAAAGATTTAGCTGATGTTCTATGTGCAACTTCCAGTTTTGGTATTTCGACTTTGACTATGGACCCATGTTGAAATCAAACTTTGGAAGGATTTCTTCTTTCTTTTTTCAATGAAAAGCTAGATTTGTTAACTATGAGTATAGGAAACTTAATAGGGTATAGAAATTATACGTCAAAAAACAAAACAAGATGAGGTCACATAAATTCTTATTCGTCTAAATAAATTCGGTTATCCTGAAACTCATAGATGTAACTTATATGAAAAATCAATCGGAAAAGGAGGCTTATTAAACCAAGTTTTCTTACCTTAGCTGAATACAAAATTATGTCCTCTTTGGTCAGTTTGACAGAATGACTACTTCCAAATGATGCAAGATTTAGAGCAGCACGTGGTTCTGCCTGACACAATAGCATACATCATTTGCCAGAAAAAAAGGTCCAGATGAAGGTTTTACTTTATGGAACCGGGCAGCCATAGGAGGCCATCTAGATAAACTTACTTGAGAGCCAGTTGTGACAATCAGCAAATCCTTTGGAGCATAGGAATCAATATCTTCCACTTTCACCTAATTTGATGTAATAAACAAAAATAAAAACTTTGGTGAACAGATGCCACTACTAATTTAGAGATCTAAATGAAACTGTACATAACTCCAATTCCAGCATGATTCCATCAGGCACCCATTTCCAAATTCCTAAATGTAACATCCAGTATGTTTTCTACTCTCTCTCTCCCCAAAAAGAATGAATCCTTTAATTATCCAGACTAGAAGTTTCAAACTAGAAACATTATACTTCTGCATAATCCACACAAACTGAAGGTCAAAGTAGAAAGAAGGAACTTGATGGCTTACAACGTAATCGAGTAATAGAGGATATGGGCCCAAATAGAGTTTACTCGCAAGGAACTAGAAAAGAACTTCCACATACTAACTCATTTAGCTGAAATAAGGTTAAATGCAAAGATGACACAAGTCAAATTTTCTAATCACAGTCTATTTATGGCTGAAACAGAGTTCCTCAACCAATAGAAGTTGAAGCTAGCTCTTAACTCTGTAATTGTATTTTCATGTCATACGAAGCAACACAAGATGTCATATGATAAGGACATGCACACATACACACAGACTAGAGGAAGAAGGAAAATACGGGATCTACGTCTACCCGTGTGCAAAAGAGAATTAAACAAGATGCATTATTACCAGAGATGATGGATCAATTGGTGCCTTCCCATCCTTCCAAGCTGCATCAAGATATGTCCTTAATGACAAACCGACAAATACCTAACAGATCACAATATAACACTTAGACACATATTGTGTTTCATACTATACTAATGTGAAAGGTATCTTAAAGAAAAGAAGCACACTGAATTATGTTGGATAAAGTCAGAAGAACCTACCAACTTTCTGCCGGTGAAATCAGCAGCAGCTTTCACACTTCCAAGTCGGTGTATGTTTGAAGCAAACTGAGTAGTAATTACCCTCCCTTTAGCAGCTGAAATATGCCTCAACAGCGCATCTGCCACAGAAGATTCACTTGTCGTCCTTCCAGGTGAGAGTACGTTTGTAGAGTCACTCATCATCTGAAAATAATGTCACTAATTGATACCCTCATCTTTTCCTTCATGAAAAACAGTTTTGACCAAAAATGGGAATTTCATCTACTTACATCCCTAGTTTACAAGATGATTCTTAATTCTTTAATATACGAACTACGTGCGCAATTCATGAATTAACTCCAGTTTAAGACGCTATTTTAGACTCAGAATATATAAAATATGCCATTATTGGTTAGTAACAATATGAATCTCATATTCTAAATTATAACAGCACAAACAAGTAAACCCTATTTTGTCCCAAAGAAAAATCCCAGTTTCACTACCAAGTGGATCCCAAAAGATAAGAAATTAGAAAATATATAATTACTAGACTCAGAGGCATACCAATGTTACTCCTTCTTTTGAAAGTTCTTCCAAAGCTTCACGGTCAAAACCTCTACCATCCAATGGTGATTCGTCAATCTGTTTAACATATTTCTTTATTAAGTTTGAGGTTTTAATCAAAGAAGAGAAGATGCTATACAGGTAAGAAAATGTTACCTTCCAGTCCCCAGTATGAAGAATTGTCCCATCAGAACAGCGAAGAACTAATCCACAACAGTCAGGAATAGAATGTGTTACTCGAACAGGCTCAATCTCAAATGGCCCAGCCGTAAATTTCCTCTTTGTTCTAAATGTCCTAAGTCTAGATGAAACAAAGATCCCATGTTCCTTCAGACGTTTTCTAATAAGCTGTTGAAAAGAACAATATCAACTTTGTGAACATTATGCTAACACCAAAATTTGAAAAACCCAGGAATTCAAGAGGACAGACATCCTTCATCACAAAAAGATTCATATACATCGACAATTTGAGATACAGTAAACTTCAAAAACAGATGGTTAAGAGCTGCAAAGAAACTATTTTAACATTCCATGGGTGGTCAACATCAGCAACAACATTGTTGAAATTTACAAATCGTGAGAGAAACTTTTGGCTGCCGAATTAAAGTTACGCAAAAATTACCTCCATGGTAAAGGATGATGCAAATATTGGTGTATTAGGATCCAAAGCTGGGATCACCTGTGTAGAGAAAAAAATATGTATTAATTAAAATCCATGAAAACCAAATAATAAACTTCCAGCAGAATGTTTAATTCAAAAACTTTGATGCAATTTCCATATTATTCAACCCTTTTTAACTAGAACAACATTTACAGTTTAAGTTCATCTTCACCTAGAAAAGCACCTAGAAGTAAAAGAAACAGCAAAAATAAGTACTTCATGGAATCAGTCTTTTTAAGATGTTTATTTCTACAAAAATAAAAATGCAGTAGATTTATTAATAACGAGTATGATATTGAGCCAGAATGGCATTGCCAAAGTATCAGAAAGAAACTTTACCCAAGGCAACGCACCAATGTGGTCTTCGTGCCCATGTGTAATAACAATTGCTTCAATTTTGTGGCTCCATTTTTTGATAAATGTGGTATCAGGTATAATCTTTTGGACTCCAAGCTCATCAAAGCTGAAAATACATGTAACATATGATCAAGGGTCAATGCATAAGTAGAAGAAAAGAGAAGGCAATTAAGGATCACTTTCAGCAGACACTCATAGAAGCAAATACGAATACGAATTCCATTTTTCATACACAACATTTCTTAGTTTTGAATGTATGGAGCAGATTTATCCTTCCATTTACAATGGTATTACAAAATTTGTCGATTCTACTTAAATAAACGGCATTCATAACACTAAAAATGTGGAAAGAAGAAACCTCCTAAGAAAAGAAACTCAATACTGGCAAAAGTACATCTAATAATCACCAAGATACAATCTTTCAGGAGCAAAAACAATAGGAAACTAGTCTACTTCACATACTCTGGAAACATGATACCAGCATCAATCAGAATGTAGCGATCATAATTCCCGACCAGCATGCAATTCATCCCAATTTCTCCAAGGCCACCAATTGGTAAAACACGGATTGGCGGGCCCTCTCTTCCTTCATAAAATTGTTCCATCTTTCGTTGAACAGAGTCTTCCATACTTTTCCGAGGCCCTTCCATTCTTCCCGATCTTCTTACATTCGATCCACGTGCTCCTAAATGAATTAAACCAATAAAACAACCATCACTATCATCTCAAAAAATTTGACTGTAAGATGGTAAGATGGAGCCACTAGAATATGCAACCTGTAAGTATTAACATAACTTCTCGTTCGATTGCTTGTCGAAACAATCTATATAAAACATATTCATAAGCTTTATGCACATTATGCCCAAGTATGGTCACTAAAAAACCAATTTTTTAAAACAAAAATATAATCTTTTTCTCGAAAATAGAATGCCTGAGACAGTGAAAACAACCTAAAGAGCAAAACTAAACCCTGTTTCGAATTCCAATTAGCTCAAATAACCTGCTTCAATTCTAATAAACTAAACAGAAAAATGAAAACTTTGCCACCCAATTAAACTAAAACATCATTAATGTCAAATTTATGTTCACTAAATTTCCTAATACTTCCCATTTTTCATATTCTTCAACTTTCCCAGCACACACACAAAATAAATATATAAAACCAAGTTTTTAATTTAAATACCTGCAGCAGTAGAAGAGCCAACGGAGCACGAAACGCAGCGGGTCGCGGCTTTCGGCCTCCACAGGAGGCTGTAGGGGCACGGAGAGAGAGCTCCGAGAGCCGCCATTTGAGCCGAAACGCTTGGTTTAAACGGAGCTGGGTGGAGAGAATGGTAGACGGATAAACCCCCCAAAACCCCTAATTGCATGAGTGTGGAGATGGACGTTTCGGAGGGCCGAAACAGCGAAAGAACCCCGGAAATCTCGGTGCGTGTTGGGGTTTGCTGAGAAGCGGGAAAGGAGGGGAGGGAGGGTGCAGAGTGGGGAGTGAGGTTTTTAGAGGATTTTTGTAAGCTTCAGAAATATCTTTCTTATCATTTTTGGGAGAATGAAGGTGATAAAGCACTCGCACGTGTGAGTGGGTTTTGCTTAAACCATTTTCCCACCCTGGGCCTACACTTGTATATATAGAATCATACTCGTATATACTTGATTTAGTGCCTTTTTTTTTTTCTCTTATTATTGGGTCCAACTTCAGTGGTACGTACCATTAAATGGTACGTACTGTTAAATTGTTAAGATTCATTTAAGGCCCACTGCAAATTAATCTGAATCATCCAATAATCGTACCATTCAATAATACGTACCACTCAAGATTTTTCCCTTACTATTACCAATTTTCTTTTATAAACACGGGAAATCAAATAAATATATAAATACAAGCGATAATGGAAAAATGCAAGTTCTCTTATAAACACGGGATCACGAATAAGAGTATGTAATTAATCACCAAATATAGAGTTAATGTGTTGCCGCAAAGTCACCCGGTCTGACATGCGAACCTTAGAATTTGTGATGAGAAAGGAGGATTTGAAACACGGCCTTAGATGTGGCAAAACTCATAACCAACTAAATTACAAACTCTTTGCTATAAAAAATATTCATCTTATACTTCTCTCTTACAACATCACCTTTATAAAAACAATAAGAGATGACTTAATCAAAACTATTTTCGATGTTTGAGTAGTAAAAACAATAAGATACAACATCACCGCAAGTTTTTCACACATATGTTAGATGTTTGAGTAGTAATACCATTCCAAACTTTGTCCCACATTGGTCACCACCAAAAAGTTCCTACCCTTTATAAGACTTTGTACCTCTTACAAAGTGATTGGAGTAATGGAACCATGGAGAGGAAAAATTGGGCTCAACCTTGGGTTTGGGCTTTTGGGGTGTGAAAATTAATTAATAATTAATATTAATTCATTGTCAAAAGATGGGCCTTTGGGCCTTGGGGCTCGGACTCTAATAATTAAATCCATTAATTAATTATTATTTTTTTATTTCGGATTTAAATTTTGTTCTTCCAACATACTCATCTTTTCAGATGAAGTCTGGGTTGAAGAAGAAGCACCAGAGAGCAAAGCACCTTTTTGAACAGATACCTCCCAACAGTCACATCCCATTCTCATACATGTTGCGAACAAGTATATATACTCTATATATTCATCAATTTGCATGGCATTTATGTATCCAGAAATTCGCATTCAAATCTCCTAAAAACCAAAACCATCCAACTGAGAGAACCACATTCTATATTCGCCAGAAGTCAATTTTCCGGTGCTGGAATTTTGACTTAGATCGCTGAATCCTGGTGAAGCAGATGTCCAACGAACTACAAACACAGAGTAGGGACGAAATTCTGTTTCAAGGACATTGCGGTACGCAAGCCTCGATCTTCTTTTTTCTTAAATTTATTTCGTATTGTTTATATACTGTAATTGTTCGTTGTATTTAATTATTAGCATAAATAAAATTGTCATTGATTGTTGTTCTATTTCCAACAGTTGGATTTCAATGTGTCAATTTTTGGGGTGAGTGTTTGAAAATTCTAAGCAACAATTTATCCCCAAGTTCTCTTGCTTGCAGCAATGCCATTGCGACATGCAATTTTTGTTTGCTATAGGCATACATAGAGAGTTAAAGACAAATGTCAACACACTCGATATTTGTTTTTAATATTTTCTCAAAATTAAGGCCATCTTCAACCAAGGGCTATAAGCAACTTTTAGCCTGAATTTGTATAAAATCAGTCTCCAGCCAAGGGCCAAAATGAATCTGTTAAAAAGGGCTAAATTTAGCCAAGGGAAGGGTAATAGATTTTCCACAAAGCAGACTTCTAGTTGTGTACGCTATTCATATTCGCAATGGAGTGGTAAATTCACATTCCATCAAAATCGTCTGTATCAATTATGAAGGTACAAGAAGATAAAAGTTACACTCATCCAAATATGGTACAATAATCATTGCAGAAACAACTACATGAATCCCGGAGCTTGGTATCTTCCTGCTCCGGGAACTAACTCATCGAGGTCCCTGTTTGCACAAGGAGTTGTCAAATCTGGGCAGCGTGTCCCGGGAACCATGGCAGTCCAGGTTGAAGACACTGCTTTGTTTCTGGAATTGGGACAATAGGTCCCAGAAATATGCGCCATAGATCTAATATTATGGTGACCAGCATTGCAGCGCCCAGAGCATCAATAGCCGCTCTAGGCAAGTCCCATGGATCGCCAGGCTTCTCATCGATCCTGTGAACATGAACAAAGACATATTATGAGCATTCTACACGATCCCATATGATTCTGATCAATAAGTTAAAACCAAAAAGTGGCGCAGTTCTTACCTAAGAAACATGGGAAAGCTAACGATGAAGTAGATGGCATAAAACAAGGACCCAACTGTATACATTGATGCCCGGTCCACAAATTGATAGTAAGGGAACTGCATATGGTCAAAGCAAAACATCATTGTAACAGCATCTATTCACGTGGATATTAAGGAAATTAAACTACATGCATTTCAAAGAACGGAATGCATAAACTATTTATGAGCTCCACTATACTGCAAGGGTGTCACCAACCAACAGAAATAGTAGATAAGGCATGCGGGTCAAATGGAATGCCAAGGATAAGGAAGACTAGAGGAACATGAAGCGACATATGTATGAACTTATCTAGAACCTAATGTATTGATTGGCCTCCTTTAGAAATTAATAGAAATTTAGAAGTAGTTGGGTATATCATAAACGTGTGATAACATACATTTGAAATAGCTACAGTCTCCAGGTATGCTATGAAATAAGAAAAAGCCAAAATCCATGCAGCCTCAGCAACCCATTGAATTTGTTGTGGCCATTCAGCAGTAAAATGGCGTAGTCTGCGAAGTGTTATGTTTGATGTGACATGATAGAACAGGAAGCAAACATGAGTGAGAAGGAAGGTAGTGTGTGGTACCTGCACAGAAATAAGAAGTGATTAGCAAGGATAAGTAGTCTATTACAGAATGTTTCTAGTTTTCTAGCTTACATTGTTCATTTTCCATGACGGGAAAGTATATGAAGCTCCCAAAACTGTGAAGAAATAGTGGGTCCAAAAGTAATTTCCAACGTAGCTAAAAATTATTATCCACACACTGGCCTGTTACAAAAATTAAATAATGGTTCAGGCTAAGCATAAAGTTACAAATATAGATGAGAATGTAATATTTAATAAAGTGCTAGTTGATTGACCACCGCAGTAAGAAGTGAAGAGAAAAGAACCCTCATATGACAAGAACAAGACTCGCTAAAACTACATTTTGCCAAGATGCTTGATATCATACAAGCATATTAGGTGCAATACAGAATACCAACGAGAAAAATATCGCAGCATTTAGAATAAATGATAAGAGACCATAAAAAGTCTAGAATTTCTTTGATAAAAACCCAAATTCCTAATAAGCAAGAAGCTGATAACCGAAAGTATAAGTTTCATTGTCCAATAACCTCGTCCTAATTATGACATGTAAAGAATTTTACCCTAGGAAAACACTTGCCTTGACCCAATAACGATCCTTCCAAGCCAAGCTGCTATCTGCCTGCAAAGATACTCGCAAAAAATTAAACAAAAAAAAAGGAGGTTAAAACATAAAGAAATTCTGGCTAATACAATCCAAGCTTCCAACTGCTTAATCATACAACAATTCTATCAGTGAATATTTACTTTCTCGTGCTTTCATCTTCCAGTAGAAATTGGATTCCAGTACTACTAGTTTCGACTTTCAAGATAGTAATGAAGTTTGTACCACAAGGAATATAATAAAAGGGCTAGTTTAGTGGGATTGTTAATTTAACCATCATTCGATATTTGGAAAACAAAAACTTACAAGTGTTATTCTGAATACTCCACTACAAATTTAGCTGAAAAATATTTTTAAAAAATGAATTTTAAGCTGAACTTAGTAAAGATTCAAGCAATTTACCTTCCCGACGAAGAGCATTGGCAACAAAAACGCAGGGACTGCTGAAACCAATCCAATTAGCAAATACTCCAACTCCGTAAAGTTCTGCCACATACACAGATCAAAATCCAATAAAAGAAAATTAACCAATTTCACCCAAAAAAAATCAACACTTTTTCACTGCTACGGACTACAAATACATTTCATCAAATAAAGTTTCCATCTTTTCTACTATTTTCATTCATTTTCTTCGTTATTTTCTCAGTAACCAAACAGATGACAACGAAATCGAACCTCGTAGAGCTTGAAGGGCACGACGATTCCCAAGCAGAGAGTGAGCCAGAAAGGAGTGTAGAGAAGGAAGAAAAGCTCCCCCCATCTCTTGCTTGGATTCGGAGCCAACCATAAACTCGAACTGCAGCAATCCGATTCTTCTTTACCTGCACGCATTGCCAAACATGGGTTTATCAAAAACCCGGACTAGGATTCGGATACCGAAATTCAAAACCCTAATTAAACGAAGTATTTGAATTAGAGGAGCAGTGAATTTTACCGCCCATTTTGGTATTTGGATTGTTAATACCGGTGGTTTTTATTCGGATCGGGGCGGAGCGTGGAGGCGGTGGGCGTTGCTTTGAGTGTTAATGCTCACTGTCTGAGCTCTGTCGTGATTGTGCCTCGCGATTGCTGCTGTTCTGTACTTGTTGTCACTGGTCGAACTGAGCTGAGGATTAGGTGGCGGGTTTTTACGAAAAGGGGTCTGTTGAGTTAGGTATTTACTCAATGGGCTTTATTTTAAGAACAAAGGCAACATTATAGGGCTTCTAATTTGAGGAAATTACGGGAGTGCCATTGGGCTTCTTTACCACGACCGTCCCGGAAGGAAGGAAGGAAACCACAATAAAAAGACAAAAATCAAGGGGGTGTATTCAATTTGAATTTTGAAGAATTTTAATTCTTTTAATAAATTTAAGGGTATTTAATTAAAATTTTAAGTGATTTTCTAAAGTCTAGGTGTATTTGATTAGGATTTTAAAAGAGAGTATTAAAATTCTTAAAAATTCTAGTGTATTCAATTACGATTTTAAAAAAGTTTATAACATTTCAGAAATATTCAATTAAGAATTGATTTTAAAGGATTTTAAAAAGTTAAGGAATTTAAGGAAATTTGAGAGATTTCATTGTGTATTTTAAGCATTCGCAAACCTCACTTCTCCCCCTGAGATTTTCCAGGGAATTGAATCAAAATTTTGTATGAAATCTCTACAAATCAATTAATGTATTCAATTGGAATTTTGAGGGATTTTAATGGATTTTGGTGAAGTTTAATTGATTTGTAGATATTTCGGGGGGCGTATTCAATTGGGATTTTGAGGGATTTTAATTCTTTTAATAAATCTAGGGGTATTCAATCAAGATTTTAAGTGATTCTCTGAAAATCTAGGTGTATTCGATCATGATTTTAAGAGAGAGTATTAAAATTCTTAGAAATCCAAGTGTATTCAATTAGGATTTTAAAGGAGTTTATAACATTTTAGGTGTATTCAATTAAGAATTGATTTTAAAGGATTTTAAAAAGTTAAGAAATTCGGGAGAATTGGAGAGATTTCATTGTGTATTTTAAGCATTCACAAATTTCACCTTCGAGATTTTGAGGGAATTGAATAAAAATTTTACATAAAATCTCTATAAATCAACTAAACTCCACCAAAATCCATAAATTTATATATCCATTAAAATTTATCAAAATTCCAGTTGAATACACCCCCTTCATGTAAAATTTTTATTCAATTCCGATTTTTTTTTGGTGCATTTCTCTGCATTTTACTATTGTATGAAATCATTGTGTGGAATGATCTATCTGGATTCAATAACTTGTGAAAATAATTAATTGGGTTTTCTTCAATCTTGAGTGGGTCTGTGTTAAATTTTTTTCATGTTTCCAGAAGTGAGAATGTTTCATAGTTTTTGTTTTGGATAATTTTGATTGATATGGCTATATTTCCACAATCTGTGATCGTGATTCGTGATCGGAGAAAATTTCATCTGTTGATTAGAAAGATTGGTTGCTGTTTTGAATCAGGAGAATTCATATATATATATGTGTGTGTGTGTATGTATATATGCCTGAAACTTAATCTCAAACAATCTCTTGTAATTTTCAATCAGGATTAACAACCATGAATGAAGGGCAACGCTCAGGAGGAGTGAGTGTTGGTTGTGGATGGGGCAAATGGTGTTGGTGGAGAAAAACTCGAACTTTTGAAGACGATGTTGAATGGTTTGGTTATTGAGATTCGGAACTCCGGAAAAGAAGGAGGTGGTGTACTGAATGAAGGAGTTGGCGCCGATTATGTGCAGAAAGAGAAGGTCGTTCCGGGTAGTTTTGGTTCACAGGATGTTGGGATAAGGTCAGTTGTCTGTGTCGCCGTGTCGTGTCGTGTCGTGTCGTCCCGTGTCCATGTTCCGTGTCGTGTCGTGTCGTGTCTTGTCCCATGTCCCGTGTCCATGTCCCGTGTCCGTGTCCCGTGTCCGTGTCTGTGCAACATAGATTATCATTTACTTAAGTAACTTCCTTGAATTGCCTGCATCATAGAGATATTGTTGGGAATGACTGATGGTTGCATTATCCTGACAATTCTGTTGTATGCATATCGTTGCAATGCATATACTACGTTAAAGAGATAGGTGGGAGAAACTCTTAATTTCGGTGGCCTGCTCATTTGCTATTATTATTGTTGCAATACATATACTACGTTAATGTGATTAACAAACTCTGAATTCTGATGTTTGTCGTAATAGCATACTGCTTTTGGAGAACTTGAATTTTGATCTGATTTAACAACTAGTTGGATTGCTTACAATGGATGTATCTTTTCGTTGTTTTCTTTTCGGGCGTTCATATGTCATCCGTTTTACAAATTTATTTATTTTCCTTCATTTTCTTGTTGGATGCAACATGCCCAGAAAAAAACAGTGGTGCAAATGTTAAGAATTAACATTCTTAAGCTTAATTGTCCAACACTCTATGGAAAAATCTTGGGTGGTACGTACCATTTGATGGTACGGCCATTGAATGGTCCAGATTAATTTGCAGTGGGCCCTAAATGAATCTTAAACCATTCAACAATACGTACTATCATTGAAGTTTGACCCGATATTCTATTCAGAAACTAATTCTTCCACTTCACAATTATCAGTTCAAGGTTACGGACAGAACTGCTGTTGTTACAGAAAATGCAGAAACCGTGGCTGTGGCATTCAAGAAGCCATCAACGCTGAAACCGGTAAGCAGATTTCATACAGTTCAGTCTTTGCCTGCAGGATATCCACGTTAATTATTTGTTTGGACCATTAAGTTGATTCGCAGTGATTGTTTGTTGCACGAGAAAATTTCCACTTTTCGTAATTTCACCCGTATATATACAGTTTACAAACAAATCTTTGAGGATTCTCTTGTGTTTCTGTTTATATTGCAGTTAAATACCCTAGTGTCATCTTTGTTTTCGAATTAATTACTAATTAACTTTTGGTTATGTTTAAGGTGTGTATGTCTTTAATTAAGTTGTCTATCATCATTGATGATGCACTAGGAACTAGTATGTATGGTTAGCTGAAAAGTGTATAAAACGAAGGATTAACCTGCCTTGAAATGCCCCCTTGCCTTTGACATGGGGGGCTCGACTGCAGTCTGCAGATTTTCTTACCAAATTCTGGCATTTGTAGTACATCTTACCTAAAGCCCAAATACATACGAACGACAATCATAATTTCCACAGTAAAGGATTCAGAATTTTCACATTCACTAGTTCAATCACACGTATTGGGTGGCAGCCAATCATAATCGTATTTGAATATTCAATCATTGGGTACAACGTTTTCATTTTCTTGATGGATTCGGAAAGTGCTGCCAAACCAAAAAGCATAAAAACAGAAGCTTTTGACAGATTATCCGAAAGTGCTGCCAAACCACAGAAAAATAGCTTCAAAAGTTGAGATGATTATTAACTAATGGTCTAATAATACATACCCAAAGGCATCAATCTCTGCTACTCAGATGATACAAATTGCGAGATTTAAGCCCCACACTCGCCTTTGCAGTTCAAAGTGGGTGAAGCATTACCTGTACTCCATGTTTTGGACGAACTGTCACATACATAATGGGAAAGTGAACATAACCCGGGGATATATGAAGGAGTAGCGTTGTAGAATCATTGACAGAACAATCTTTGCTTCATTGGTTGCAAAGTTTGAACCCACACAACTTCGAGGTCCTATTCCAAACGGCACAATGCACTTATGTTATTGTTAGCTGCTTTAGCAACCCCTTCCGCAAATCTCTCGGGTTTGAAAAAGTTGCGCGTCCTGTCCCCAGATTTGAGGATCATGGTGAAGTGATAGATTTGAGACAAATAATGCAACATTAGCAGGAACAATGACATTTCCCAGCCTAACTTCCCCTTCCAACTTTCCTTACCAAAGCAAATAACAGGGGGATATAACCGTAGAGACTCATTGAAGATCATACTCATCTGCATGAACACGAAAAATAGACACCCCGAATCAAGATTGTTTCCAATCTTAATTGAACCTTAATTTTGCCATCTTAGGCAAGCAAATGATTAATTAGTGGCTGACATTCTTACCGTTTTCAGTTTGGCAATGCCGGATTTGGAGTTTGTTTGCCGAATAATTCTATGACCTCGTTTCTTGCTTTCTCTGCCAATCTTCTTATGGTGTGCCAGGAAGAAACACAGTCCAAGCAAGCAAAGTATTTGTGGTTTCTTGTCCAGGCAAAGTAAAAAAGTCTTTGCACTCGTCAACCAAATTGTCCACTGAAATCCTCTGGTCGTCATTGGCATCATGATGAGCCTTCAAAAGTAATCCAAGAAAAAATCACTCCTAAAGCCGTCTTCTTTCTCCATTCATTGCCGTCTTTCTCTTTCTAGAATATCTATGATGGAGGCACGCACACCTTCTCAAGTTTGTCTGCTTCGATCTCATCGCTAGTTTTGAAAAGTTTACTGCAACATTAAGAGAAAATTAAGGTTCACAGAAGTAATCCTCCAAAAATCTTTGTGGGCGATCCATGCATGTGGTTTGCCAGTTTAAGATTTAAGGAAATGAAGTTACCTGATGCCGGGGATCCTGGATCGTGAGAGCATTTTTGAATACTAGAAAGGCTAACTTCATCAACATCTCAAAAATGTTCTGGTCCTTCTAAATAGCTGCTGCCAAACGCTGTTCTCGAAAATCACTTTCGGAAGTGAACAACCTGAACTCTTCAAATACCTCAATCTCTTTCCTTCATAACTTTTCCACCTCTCAAGCATCGTCTCAGCACTAGCTACCATTTCTGGAAACATGGTCTAGAAAATAGTACTGTCATGCTATTAGCAAATTTAGCGGTATTTACTACAGTAACTAGTAGGAACTTACCTTAAGCTTTCTCCATGGAAGGCATGGGCAGCAAGCCTTCGCAATTTTCCCATTTTTCAGCTTCGGTTGTTGTCACAAGGCCATCTCCTAATAGGTACTTCACAAAGGTAGTGGCCTCTTTTCGGATAAGCTTCTTCTTTGTTACTCAATATCTCTTTGCATAACTCAGGTTCCGTAACGACCACTGCGCAAGCGAACTATGCCACTGAAGATAAATCTTCCCTAGGATTTCATGAAAAAAATGACCAAAGTTTATGTTGGAACAAGGTTTAAAAACAAACAGTTAACAGAACTGAGCTTCTACGTACCATACATCTGTGACCAAGAGTGTACGTGAGGTTGAACTATGAAACTATGTCGTGCGATAAATTCTTGGGCCTGCGCATGACTTCCGTTTTCATGTCGGAGATTTCTTTGGTGGTTCCATGGAAAAGTCGGTAAGGAGGGCCTTTGATCCCCTGCGCTTTCATCATCTTCTGTATGCGAGTCGGAATCCACCATAGTTTGTGTAGGATCTTGATGAGAACAAAGACAAGAAATACACACAGAAAGCTTGGAAAGAATGATCATTATGCTCTCCCAAACAACTCATTTTTTGTTAAGTGATCGAATTTTCAACCGTCCGGCCGGAGTCTAAAGTTTCCTGATCTTTTATTCTCAAGAAAAATTATTGTTTGCTTACTATTCCAACTACTTCAGTGGGGTCAAATTTAGACTACGGCCATAGGATATTACATCATAAAGCTGCAAATAAATTTCAAACAGACGCATCGCTGAATTATTTAAGACTTATTCGGCACTGGCACTCGCAAATTAATACCACCATTCAATAAGATGACTGAAATAATTTTCTGATAAAGGCTTACATTAATATTTGTAGAAATTGTAGATTTTTCATCACTAGAGGGAGAGGACAGTAGAGGAGGACATGGATACGGGATCCATCAACAAACACCAAAGATTTTGGCCTAACAAGAAATGTTTGACTTGGCTTTCCCATGTAAGATAGTTGGTTTCGTAAATTTTGACAGAGACAAGACGAGATATTGGGAATAAGAAAATTTTTTCAATGCTTTCCTGAAAGATTTAAGATTTTGATTTTTTAATCCGCTGGGATTCGATTTTTATATTTTAAAACAAAAAAATTCAACGATTAAAATCCTGGAGACTCTCAGACTGCAGATGCAAGAAAGACTCCCTTGGTGAATAGAGATAGGGAAAAGGTCGAAGAGGACACTATCTCGAAAGCCATAACAGAAAAAAAAAAAAAAAAAAACTTCGTGCTTTAGATATCATGTAGAAATCAGATATTCGATAATCATTTGAGATATTACAACTATATTTATACACAAATTATAAGATACTTTCTTAATGATTACAATAAAACTAAAACCCATTATATCCTAATAAAGACTAATAACAACATAACAACTAAAACACTAATATATCATTAATAAGACTCTTAACTATGGTAACTCGTAACCCCTAACAATATTAATGCCCCGCGGGTATTAAATATTTCAGATTTGCAACCAGATAATTTATCTTTTTTGTAGCAGTTAAATTTAATGTTTAAATCTAGCCACTTATTTTTCACAGTAGCGAATACTCCATTGCAGAAGTTAAAAATTGAACTTCCTTTACAAAACTTCCAAACTTAACAGACATATGAGCAATCTTTCATCCGTAGCTGGCACAACAAACTATATCACCCTTCTATATGATTATACATCTTGATGGATAAGGTTGTGATTATGACTGCTTGTGAATTTTAGAGGGCGTTGCTGACAAGGCATAGCTTTATTGGCCAGACTGAATGTGCTCTCATCTATGTATTTAAGTTTAAATTTTCTTTTTCACAAATTTTTTTAATACAACAATATATTTACACTAAGCAGACCAAAAATAAATCGGCCACGAACTCACACCTCCCGATATTCAATCCCAAGACTTCTCACTTAAAAGAAGAAGTTAACGCCACTAAACCATAATACTAATTAAGCAAATTTTAAGGTATAATAATAATAGAAGATATTGGCTAATTTTCTCTCTAACTTTAATTTCATTAACCAAAAGTTAATTTAAATATTGACGAAAATTCAAAAGCTCAACAACAAGGGAGAAATTGACTAATTATAAGAGTTTATGAGAAAAATTGACTAAAATTAAAATTAATGAAAAACTGCCAAACTTTTACAAGTTTAGAGAAAAATCGATAAATACCTCTATGGGTTTTTATCCCAAACATTTAAGGTTTTAATAAAGGCAAATGTTGGGAATTATGACCACATTTAGTGGAGCACATGAACCCCTATCTAATTGAGTTTATTTTGAATTGTATGTAGGTGAAAGAACAATATTAAACATTATTTGGTTTTTAAACATTACCACATATTATCTATAAAATATGAGACCTGATAATGTTAGAGAATTTCACTTATTTATTAATTGCAAACATTTATCATTAACATCATATCGGAATCGTTTCATTCTCTTTATCATCATCTAAAAATTATATATACAAAAAAAAAAATTCAATTCTTAGAGATATTTTGTGCCATTCATACGCATAAAATAAAATAATTGCCTATCATGATGACGCATTTGTTACCAAAAATCGCTGGATGAGCTTAACACGACTTTGACGACTAAACGATCTCCAAATTGAACAACTTTTGCATATTTGATCTTCAACGATATAAAGAGAATTCAACAAACATTATACACGCTTCTGGGACGCAGAATGCTCGCTTTCGATCGTAGCGCTAGAGCATAAATAAGCCCTACCCATGACACAAGCATTATCCTATGAGACCCAGCGTGAAAGATTATAAATCAAAGTATCAATACATGGTGTTTGTGTTATTAATTTTACGGTAATAAAAATCCTACCTCCGCCACTCCATAATAAGAAAAGTACATCAATATAATCTTCTAGAATATACGGTGAAAAGAATTTCCCGGTATTCCTTTCTTCTGTTTTTGGGTTCCTTCAGTATTTTGGCTGGCTAGAAACCTAACATCTAAAACAAACTACTCCTCTAAATTCAAACGGTTGAAGCCACTTTAAGTTTAGCCTTCAAACTATCCTCTGTCCAAACCAAAACTTGCTTCTGGTTAGATTTTTGAGCAGTCTATTGCTTGCCAATATAAAAGGCTATGGACATCTCAAATATCATCATCTTCTTCGTTGACAAAGATGGCTCGTGCTCTCATTGCTATTTTGTCCATCGCATTGCTAGCCTGTTCGTCTGTGGACGGTCGACGCCGAGGCCTAAGTAAACATTCATCCCTAACCCTTTTCATTTTCTTCATCGTCATAAGCTCTTCATTTTCGCAGATTTTCAATTTATGGTCATTTTAAGTGGTTCATAGTGAAATGATAATGTTGCAGAACTACCACATTTAAAAGGAATTGACTTCGGTCCGTGGTGGATCATGTTCTTGGAGTTGCAGCAAATGTGACAGTGGTGACCAATTAACTTTCAGTTGAAGTTACAATCCTAAACTCGTTGAAGAACTGAATATTAAACGATCAGAGATTCTTCCATCCGATTTTCTGTTTGGAGCTATGCTCTGCTGCTGCTGCACAGGTACATGTTAAAAATGATTTATACATAAATAGCCTCAAAATTTCTTTGTTAAAATATTAGGTCGGCTTATACTTCATGCAATGTATGTTGAACGCAGACCGAAGGGTTTGCCAAAGAAGGAGGGAGAGGACTAAGTGGTTGGGATCATCGCATGGAAAACTCCCAGGTTTATATAACCTTAATAAATTATCTTATCTTCATATATTTCCATTTTGAATGATGATCAGCTAACAAATTTCAATTACAGAAAACTTCTGAAACAGTACAAAATTTTTAAGCGGCAATCGACGGATATATAAACGAAAGTACAAGGTGAGTAGCACAAGGGTCAAAACATCCTTAAAAATCCAGTTAGTTCTTACAAATTAAGCTGATATACTCTTCTAATCTGAATTTTTAGAGATATTGCTTATCAAGGACGCCGGACTCAATTTTTATAGATTCTCCATCTCCTGGAGTAGGATTTTACCAAGTAAAAATTATTTCTTTCTTTTTTTCTGTTCTCTTTTTATTTGTTTTTGATCATTTATAAGAAACTGATGGGGTGCTGATGGATCTCACGCAGAGGGAAGCTTTACGAAGGAATTAACCAAGAGGGTATTGATCACTACAATAGCTTGATCGATGAACTAATAAAAATGGTGAGATATAGCAGTTTACGTACTTAAATATTTCAATTAAGTATGTGTTTGGTTTTAATGTATTTTCATGTTCTAATGCAGGCAGGCATCACACCTTCGCGGACGATTTATCACTTTGACATGCCACAAGCCCAAAGAGAGAAGGTATGGAGGCTTACTGAATCGCTTCATTCGTGTAAGCCTTTTCGAAAACCATTTGCAAGCATATTTCATTTTGTAAACATGGAATTGAAAAATATGAACTTCATAAGATAATTCAAGAATATGGGATATCACTCGCATCATGTATAATAATATGGTCTATCTTCCAGGTAGGAATAATTTAAAAGACGCCAGCTTGAACTTTTATCTGTAAAATTTTGGAGACAGAGTTAAACATTGGTTCACAATTAACGAGCCAAACGTTCTTGCACAATATGGTTATGAACTTGATTTCTCTACACCAGGGAGGTGTTCACTTCCAGCAACCCTTTGTGTTAATAGGGTCTCCCTTTGAAATGTTTTTGAGACCGTCGGTCCATGCAAGTTTGGTGGTAACTCGTCAACAGAACCTTACCTTGCAGCCCATAACATTATCCTTGCTCATGCCACTGTGGTTAAGCTCTACAGAGAAAATATCAAGGTGAGACTTCAAAGACTCGAGGAAATTCATATAAATCAACTGTTTCAATTTTTTAATCTCTAAGTATTACTAATGTTTAGTTTGAATGTCATCTTCTAGGCAATAAATAAAAGGGTGAAGTTGGAATCGTCCTCACTACACAATATTTTTTTGGCCTTTATACACAATCAGAGGAAGATAAAGCCGCAGCAGGACGACTTTTTGACTTCACTCTAGGATGGTAAGTAGAAGCATTCAATATCATGGTCATTGATGATCATGAGAACTTGCATGTTTTAATCATTTTATGATGAGCTTTTTCATTAGTGATGCTACTTTTTGTGCATTAGGTTTATGGGACCATTAGTATTCGGAGATTATCCACAAAGTATGAGAGAGAGGTGAAGGAGAGGTTTACTTTTTCTGCAGAAGAGAAAGTTCTGCTCACTGAGTTTAGGTTGGTTGGAAATCAATTATTATACATCAACGTATGCCAAACATAAGTTCCTCCTCCAGGAGGGGTTGCGTTATTCCTTCATACATGGGCCGAAACAATAGGTAAGATATCTTGCCTCTGTAGAGCCATATGACAAAAGACAACCAAACATCAAGCATAGTTTTAATATTCCGTCTTGTTGATCGTGTTTTGATCGTTGCAGCTATCAAAGATGGAGAAATTCCTATGGTAAGAAAATTCTTAACACTATGTTCTGCTATTTTGTAACATATGAAACATTGGTGTTGTAGGCTTTGTTTGTGGTTAAATTTTTCAGTGGTGCAGACCAATAGTCATTGGCTGGAAGGGCTGCAGAAGCTGCTGGAGTACGTAAAGGAAAATATCAAAATCCAAAAGTCTACATTTCAAAAATGGTTCGATTTCTTATGCTTCAGTTAATCTTTAAGATGACTGATTTATTACAGCATCAAAAACAAAAAGATGACTTATTATATCTTCTACACCTTTCTTTTATAGGAGTTTCTGATAAAAAGGATAATGGATTTCCACTTGAAGATCCATATCGAATTTCCTATGTTACTCGTCACTTCGTATCACTCAATAAGGCAATTAAGTAAGTGGCGATATATATTTTTATTTGACACTGAAACAAATATGATGTCTCATTTCTTAACAAAAACTATTGCAGGAATGGAGCAAATGTCAAAGGGTACTTTTGTTGGGCTCTCATTCGAGACTTTGAATGGGGTATGGGGTTGAATCGATTTGGGATTTACTTTGTTGATTTCAATAATAACTACACGCTACCCCAAGCTCTCTGTTAAGTGGTTCCGAGGCTTCCTTCAAGGCTGAGATCCTGCTAGCTAGTGCTTGAGTAATCGGTTGTTCAAACTTAATTAGTAATAATTTCTATGTCTGGTTTGGGTGTCTAGACGGTCTCTTTTTTCTGTTTTCTTCTTGTAATTCATGTTTCTCTTAGAAGAAATAAGACTTGATTGTGCTTCAAGGAAACTATACATTTACCAATAATTTAATCAGTACTGCAAAGGGTACACAAGCTTTCATTTTACCGAGAAATACAAAGGTTCTTTTGCCCATACAAAATCTGCTGCTACATGCTGATCAACTTCGTATACTTGACAGTAACTTGTCACGTAAATTTTCGCTTGAGCACGCAGTCGAATCTTAGTGCTAGGGTCATCCTACAAAACATTAATCTCCAGTACTAGACATTAAAACTTGTGTAAAGCAGGACTAATTATCACAAGCCCCACCAACCTAATCATCACTTCAATCACATACATACGATTAGCATGAAAACTAACAGGTGAAGGTTTACTTCAGCTAATCTGGTACGGCGATAATGAAAACATTGTGAAAGAAAATGTGCAACTCATTACTATTTGTGCTTCCCATCTTATTATCTATTCTCTAATTACTAGCCTAAATTTCATTAAAGTGCACAGTTGTTGGATTAGCTGTGGCTTTTCGCTATTCTATTTTATTGTTCATATCCTGGCGTGCCATGGCTGCATTCGGTATTATGTTTATCTATGGATCAAGTTATTGGTTTGTTTTTGGTTCCAGAGCTCCAAGGTGGCTGGTGAGGTCAAGTTAAAGCAAACAAAAACCAGAAGTCAGTAAATTTTCAATCAGTAATGCTCAAATTGGTAAAACATAAATACCTGAAGCAGCTCTGCAGCTGTCTCAGAGCCAGGAACAAATGCGTGCATATTCTGCGAAGCAGCTGATATCATGATAATAATAATTGAGTTTAGAAATATTCTCTTGGCATGTAAACACGTAAATAAGATCATTTTTTTATGGTGTCGTGACATGATTATACACAAATGTTTTAGCAGAACTCAACTCACTGTATGCAGACTCTAATAATGCAGGATTATACAGACATTTTTCAGCGACACTCGGGAAAGAATGCTAGACTTGTTTCAGAAGAGATATGCTCATTCACTTGTTGTAAGCTTAGAGGGAATATAAACAAAAGTCATAAACTTTGTTTCACATTCGCCTATTTGTTATCTGTCAGCTGACCATTCTACGAAATATTTGAATTTGCTTAGGGTTGGAGTTGGGCTGATAAGTTACTGCAGCAGTTTTCTGGGGCTAATTCGGTAGCTTATTATGGAAGCTCTATATTTACCTTTCCCCTTGATAATGATTTATGAAACCAGAACAGAAAGTATAAATGATCGATGTTTTTCATTCTCTGCTGTTATATATATATATATATGTACTAACATATTTTTCTCGAAATTTGTGATCGGAAAGAAGACCAAAATTATATATAACAAATTAAATCATAGCTCAAATTTGTTTTTATTCGTCCCGATTGGGCTGATTAAAATGAAGTAATAAAAGTAAAATTGAAATTAAGATCACAATTTTGTTCTAGACTTCTAGTAAATATAAAAGAAAAATTAGTACTGCAAAAGCTGGTTTAGCTACTTTTGTTTATAAGCCAAAAATCTTGTCCTCTAGATTTGAGGTCACGGTAACATTTTATATTATATATTCGTCTCCAATTCTTAAAGATATTTTGGAGCCCTTAAAAAAATAAAAATGATTATATAGATGTGTGAAGTGTTAACTAAAACTACTTATGTGAAGGTTTTGATTGAGTTTCCTTAACTATGCTGGTTCACTTACACAGATGAAGTTTGTGAATTCTTTTCTAATTGATTCTAAATGGCTTAGACTCGTGGTGGATTAGTTGGATCTTATGAAAAGATGTTCTAATTTTAACATGTTCTATGGATCGCAACTGTAAACCGAAAAATTTTGTTTTTAAATTTCTGCTTTATTTAAGTTTCTAGTTCATTAGCTTTTATTTTTTGTTTTCTAGATTTGTTTTACTTTGAGGACAAGCAAAAAGCTAAGTTTGGGGGTATTTTTGGGGTTCAACTTCAAGGAGATGTCATTGAATGGTACGCATCGCTAAATGGTTAAGATTCATTTGGGGCCCACTCTAAAATTAATCTAAAACCATTCAATACCGCACTTAATCAATCTACACGCACCACTCAAGATTTTCCGGTATTTGATGAGAAGATTTTATATTATATATTTGTCCTTATTCTTAGTATATTTTGCTAATATTTTGGAAGAATTTTGATACTTTGAATTGTATTTTCATATAGGACTTTCAACTTCCTCTCGGAGCAAAACATAATCAAATGGACGAATTTTGGAGCAATTCCGCTTGGTGGATGTCCGTGAGTCACGAGGCGTGATCGTATCAAAATATCAGATTTTTCCGCTGCTAGTTATTTTCCGGCAATAAAATAAATAAGAGCGCATGCGCGCTGGAAAGTCACGCTTTTGGGTTTAAATTGCGTTGAAGGTTTCGTTTCACTCTAAGGATTCGTGGCCTTCCTCGGAGTTGTTTTAACTTTCTTATCTTTAAAACAAGCTATCTTGGCCGGATTTGGAGTGAGATTTGAGGCTAAAACGTGGCTGGACGCTTTCTCGCGGTAGATTCTTCTAGTTTAATTAGGAATCTATTTTCTAAGTTATTTTATTATTATTTAGTTTCCTAGTTGGAACGAAGACTATTATTTCTTCAGTGGCTACAGGCAATGACATAGCAAAGATATATTGCTTTTGCCGTTCACAATTGTTGGGGGCTTATTCTTATTCAACTTTGGAGACAAAGAATTTTGCTAAGGTTCTTGGAGACTCTCTATCTTAAGGTGTTTTCATTCCTTTTCTTAATAATATTTTCTATGATTTCAATTATGAATATGCATAACTAATTTCCATTGGCTATGGCGAAACCTTAAGCCTTAGCATGAATATGTAATTTTTATTTAATTGCTTATGATTGATTGCATGCACGCTGAATTATTGATCAATGCTTTTAAACTATCTAATTGTCTTGATGACTGGTGACATATCCCGATCCCGACACGCTGTGTGGCCTGGGAGTTACTGGCTTAATATCGTGTTAGTGACAAAAGCCAATTAGAAAATTTAAGAATGAAATAAAGAATAAAGGAAATTGAATTGAATAAAGACAGCATCAAAGTATGGGATACAAATTTAATACGCATCAGAGAAAATCCCTTTGGCATCAAGCCATACCATCAAGGCCACACGCCGCAGTCGGGCACTCCACTAACTCGAGGGGCGAAACATAAAACGGTGAGGGTCAGTGAGTGTAAGTTTGATAAAACCGTTGTTTTCAAAAGTCTAGTAACCCTCGCTTGAAAAACAAGTATAGTTTGAGAAAATACGCCATACCCGTAGGCATGAACCTCAAAACACTACCATGAAAACATTCGTCATACCCGAGCAATAATTCACCTGACCGCTCACCCATATGTAAACACACATGCCCAAGTTGGCTAACCCACAAGGAACAAGCTAGGTATAAGAGTAACACGCTGAGTACTACAATGACGCGAGTCTAACGCTGTTACCGGTGCACAAAGTGCGTCACACAAGTTCGAGGTTGCCTAAAGGCAACCTAGAACAAAGAAAATTGCAATTGCAAAGTATAAATGATGTTTTTCATTCTCACGTTATATATATATATGTACTAATATATTTTTTGTCTAAAATGTGTGATCGAAAGAAGACCAAAATTATATATAACAAATTAAATCATAGCTCAAATTTGTCTTAGTTCTATTCATCAGTTGATAAAAATGAAGAATAAAAAAGTAAAATTGAAATTAAGATCACAATTTTGTTCTAGACTTCTAGTGCTATAAAAGAAAAATTAGTACCGCAAAAGTCGGCTTAGCTACTTTTGCTTATAAGCCAAAAATCTTGTCCTCGAGATTCGAGGTTCGAAGGCTCATGGAAATGACGAAAGGCTCTCGTGGGCCTAATGAGTCCTACGTGGACATTCATTTCTATTTTCATAATTTCGCATTTCTCGCTCTTTTTTTGAACTCAGATGATATTAACTCGTAGGCGCGAACGGATAATCTTCGGACTTGTAATCTAAAAGTTACGAATAAAAAAGGCCTGTAATTTTTCCAAATTATGTATTTTCCAAACAAGGATTGTTTTCCCGCGGGTTTCAATTGAAACCATGTGCTCTCAGACTCCTCTCAGAATCTTTAGATCTTGGGTTGCATGCTTGTCCGCATGCACAGACTCTTGTTCTTAAGTTTCCACCCGTAGATCTCTTCACCAACCTCACCAATGTAATCTTGCACTGGTTGCATGCTTGTTCCAGATGCATGAGACTTCCAGGTTCTTAAATTTCCTACCTCGTGTAGGATTCCTTCACTCAACCTCACTCAAGTTAACTGCCAAACACTTATAATTGCCTCCCTCTCTACACTACCCCTACATCGTGCTTAGCACACAGATATCGTATGCAATTGCATTTCCCACACACACAATACGTAACTCTCAAGCCACCCCGGCACTCCAGTTCAATCCTTCATCACCATTGAACTCGGGCCTAGCCATACTCATCACTCCTTACCAAACTCAAATCATCGTGGAGCCGCAAACCAACCTGCAAATACGTAAAACCAAACTCAGAAATTCTCCGAGAGTTTTCCTATGGGCTTCTCACCAAATACCTGCCAAGCCTCGAACTAGCCCCAAACCTACACCAAACGACTTCTCCCTGGGAACCCCGGATCACAACTCAGGCTTGCATGTGAAGGAAACCCCAGATCTACGAGTTTCAATTTTGCATTTAAACTTTCGAGGCCAATTCCGCCATCTCCCACACCTTTCGAGGTTCTAGTAGGTACTTTAACTCCTCTCACTCCTAGCTTCAACTTGACACCTTTTTGGGTAAAAATGGTCGTAGTTTTGGAAGAACTCCTGTGAAAATTCAAGATTCGACGACATTTTCCGCATTTCTGCGTCACGGTAGCTACATAATCTATACGGAGTTGCGCTTGTCACCGGTTAAAGGACGCCATCGAACCCGCTCGACCGCCGAAGAAACCGCCCGCGGAAGTCAAGAAACCCGTCAACCGGTCGAACCGGGTGGAATATTCCAGGCGTATATTACGCTTTCAAGTTAACGCTGCTTACGTAATATTTCTAACGGCACCAATATTTCAACGCTGCTAGAGAATATTTCACACGCTAAATGTAATATTCCGTTAAGCAATTCGCGAGTGACCCAGAGTGGTGCCATGTGAGCGCGCATGCGGCGCATGAGCTCACGTGAGCGCCGTGCGGGCCCGTGATTCGCTGCTGCTATAACATATGAACCACTTTTTCAGATGATTTTAAGTCCCGAACGAGCAAACAAAGTGGAGATTCTTTTTGTAGCTCCTTTTCCTTACTTTTTAAATTGGAATAAAGACTTGTTTAATGATTAGTTTAGTAACTTCCCATATAGGTGAGTACCTATCCCGAGGAGCTAAATATTATATTAGTATGTTTTAAATGGTGTTTTCTCTCGACTTCTTATAAGATGCCATGATTGTTAAACTTCAGGAAACGGTTTGATTAAATTACTTATGACGATTAGTCATTTATGTTGGTTTTACTTATTAAACTATCGGGCATGGCGACAAGCCAGGAACTTATTACTTATCATGCATACCGCACTGTCGCATCGGGAACCTGTGTCACTCAAATTTCCTCTTCACGTATGTTCACACGCACCGACACGCTACTTTGGATCCATCGTAGGTGCCAACTGCTCTAAGCTGCTCTTTGCATGATTAACTTGTCAGGATGCGCTTAGCACAACTTCATGTGTATGTAGTACTAGAGCAGTAATTTATAAAACACTCACCGTCATGTAGCTACTCGCATGACTTGTGTGCTATATTGGCAATAAGTAATGATATTGTTTATACTCAAGTGTTATCGATTCTATACCCGTATCTCGCAAGTACAAATTCCATTTACTTGGTTTTATTACTATTGTTAGTAAACTTATATTTTGTAAATTACTAAGGTTTTACAACAGAGGTTATTACCCAAACTTTTGAAAATGTTTTATGAAACTCTACTGGCCCACTCACCCTTGTTTTTCGCTCTTCCCCTTCCAGACCTAGAGATGGGTCGTTGGTGCGAGATTTGGTGTGGCAATTATTTATATTAGTCTTCTATCTCCCATTTCAAGTATGAAATTGTTCTTTGTCAGAGTTCATATCCATCCTACTGATGGGAATATCCTTTTAATTTACTCGCACCTAGCCTCGATATTATGTGTAATAATGGGTTACACCCTACACTACGCACTTCCGCCTGCTTTCTCTATTAATTATCTTAAAAATTCTTTTTACTTCCCTATTTAATTCTCTATTATTTCATCATGGCTTCGCTACTCATTCGGAGTGATGGTCATGACGCCCTCGATATCCGTGTCCACCGGGATCTGCCTAAAAGGTCATATAATAGACTAATTTATAACCATGAAATTAAGCATGTCCTTTGGTGACTTTAATCACCACTTTATATATATATATATTATGGTTCAGTTGGAATTAATATTTACTAGAAGTCGAGAACCCTAAATACTCAAACTCCCATTACAGTGGTGGCCCATCAAAAAGCTCCCTAACTTCAACAAAACCTGTGTTTAATTTCTAGAAAAGGTTACCATTTTCTAAGTTTGTTAATTGTTTCTTGTTGTTGACCAAAAATAAATAAAGAAAAACTAGTGTTTAATTATTGTTAAATTAGCTGGTTTCTTGTTCATGGCTGTACATGGAAGAGGTCCTATATATTCTTGTGAAAGATGGGTTAAGTTTAATTAATCTGATAATAAAGATTGATTAAAGATTAAGATTAGAGTTTGTTTGGAAGTCATGGAGTTCTTACCACCATGGTTAAGGATTTTACAAGGGATGTGTGCCATTGCTTTTATTCTTGCCTCTTTGTCACAAGGTCAGGCCTTGTAATATAAAATTTAACTTCAACATCTTAAATCTTAAAATTTCTCTGATAATTATTTTTTGCTTTGTTTGTCTACCATATTGCATCAATAACTAAAATAAAATTTACAATTGTGGAACAGTTCTTCATACAATATGTTGAAGCAATAAATTTTCCAATCGAGAAAACATGTCTTTGGTTTTTTTCGTTATTTTCAAGCTGCATGCATTAGGCAACTCAAACATGAAAAAGGACTAAATTTAAGTGCGTATGTTGACGCAGCTGATGCGAATACTGAGAGCGAGTTTCAGCCATTGCAAAATGCATCAAAACCCTAATGAACTAAAAGTGAAGAGGTCCGACTTCCTAGTGATTTCTTGTTCGTGTCTGTACTGTTGCTGCACAAATGGAAGGATCTGCAAAAGAAGCAGGAAGAGGACCAAGTGTTTGGGACTACTACGCTGAGAAATTCCTAGGTTTATATACATATATTTATAATAGCTGCTAAGACATATATTATAAATTTATTATGCATGCATTTCTTTTCTTAGTTTTATATGCTCATTCTGTTTTGTTTACATTCAGGAATGCATTGCAGACCATACTTAACATGTTTACAGCCATCGATTCATACAAGCAATACAAGGCATATCGAGCTAGGGGCGATAATTAAGTTTCTCTATCTCTGCATAAATATTTAACCAAATACATGTAATTGTAGAAAGAAGTGAAGGCTCTCAAGGACCTCGAGTTGATTCTCACAGATTTTCCATCTCTTGACCAGGATTCTTCCTAGTAACCAATTTTACCTAGTGTTTATTTATGTATTTTTTATCTATTAATAAGTGGTTCTGCTTATCTGTGAATTAAATGAGGGTTTTATGTTTAATTTCTGCTATACTCTTGCTCTGTGTGTTTGAACTTGTCATCGTGTAGAGGGAACCTTGAGTGGTGGAGCAAACCAAGAGGGTATCGATCACTACAACAACTTCATTGACGAACTAATAAAGAATGAAGAATCTGTTCAAGCAAATCCTTTATATTGCGACATTAATTAATCTTGTTATATATTATACATAAGTTTGTTGAATCTGTATATCCAGAAGATCCTGCAGGTTTTTAAACCGGCGAACATCTCAGTTGAACTTTGCTTGTGTTGTACTTATTTGTCCCACATCCACCAACGCAAAATAGAAACAGTGCTTTATTTTCCACATTTTTCTTTTCCATTCTTTGTTTACAAATCGACAAATCCACTCTACGGAAATTTGGCAAATCCACTCCACATAAAAATACTATTTTCAAACACCCATGCGGTCATATTCACAAAAAGTTCGTGATAGATGGATGCGATGAATTTATAGTATAATATTAATAAATAACACACGGAGTTGAATTTTTAACATCACATGGCAGGGTTAACTGTCACATCGAAGAGGTTGTAATATTTCACCATATGTTTTAATGCAGACATCACACCATTTGTGACATTATTGCATTTCGATCCACCATGCTTTGACAGACAAGTATGGCGGCATCCTCAATCGCTCCTTCGTAAGCACCTTCTAAATTACATCCATTTCATTTCTCATAGTTTAGGATAATATACCATTTAGTCATTGATATGAATTCTAATATTTTCCTTGTCATGTTTTTCAGGAAAGATTTTTAAGGATTACAGTAAACTTTGTTTTAAACTTTTGGCGATATGAAAATTGGATTGCCAATCAACGAGCCGTTTATCATGTATAAAAATGGGGTACGACAAAGGCGTTGGTCCACCGGCAGGTGTTCTGTTCAAACTGTATTTCCATGCACAAATGGTGGTAATTCAGCCACAGAACCTTACATTGTGGCACACCACCTTCTCCTCGCCCATATGCTTCCGCCGCTAAGCTTTACCGAAAGAAATTTCAGGTGAAATGCTCGTAATTGAATTTGTCGATTTGAATGAAGCCTCATCTTTTGTGCATATCTCAAATTAATGAGATTAATTTTTTTCTTCCAGTTACATGTTTTTTAGGGAAAACAAGGCGGACAAATTGGAATTAGTCTTGTAGGACAATACGTCAAGCCTTTTTCGAATTCGGCAGAAGACAAAGCTGCAGCAAAAGAATATTAGACTTTGAACTTGATGGTTAGTATATATTAATATATATATATATATATATGTATATATATCCACTTTGGTGCTAAATTACTGCTTGATTGGTATAAGAAGTCTTATAGTTGTAATTGTAGATTATCTCATTCCGTATTAACATGAATCCCCGAAATTTTTCCAAAAATAAATATGGTGTTCTTATTTATATAGGTTCATCCTTAGTATATGGATCTTATCCAAAGAGTATGAAACATTTGGTCAAGGACAGGCTACTACATTTCACTAAGAAAGAGGGAGAAGATGATCAAGGATCCTTCGATTTTGTCGGTATCAACTATTACACCACAAGATATGGTAAAAAACAACCCAGCAAATCCAGAAAGACCAATCTCTCCTATAAAGTAAACGATCCTTTAGCTTTGAAGTGATTACAAGTAAATTTCATAATATCTCACCATTACTTTATGTGTATATGCGTGTTTTTGTGTCAATGAAAATTAAATCGATGAGAATTTTTAGCCTTACACGGTTTTCTTATGTTGTGATTGTTGTAGATGAAAATGGAACCCAAATTGGTCCTCGTGTACACAGAACTTTTGACTTGTGAATTTGTGATATTTATAAATTGAGCATTGACCCATGCGCAAGGATGACATGCATATGTAATTTTGTACTGTGTAGTTTCCATGTTTCCTGTATATATAGTCTAAATAGTAAAACTAAATTCTTTAACCGTACGTGTAGGCTGGAGGAAGTCGGTTCGTCTACAGTTACCCACAAGGCCTGCATACACTTCTAAAGTTTATGAAGAAGAAGTGACTTGCACCCTAAAATCTACATTTCCTGAAAAATGGAATAACTGGAGGCAAAGGACGATAAACTAATACTTAGTGACGCGCTTAAGGATCCACATAGAATTCAATCCATTCTTGGCCATTTGTACTGGACCAATAAGGCAATCAAGTGTCACTGCAATCTATGTTTACAAGTTTGAGGGTTCATGGAGTATCCATTTACTCCATGTTGTTTTTGTTTTTAGGAGTGGTGTGAATGTCAAAGATATTTCCACTACACTTTATCTGATAATTTTGAATGGGGAGAAGGCTATATCCCAAGATTCGGCTTACTATGTCGACATAAAGACAATCTCAAGCGCTTTCCTAAAGAGTCTGCTAAGTGGCTCCTGTTCCTAAAGGGCGAGCTTGGCCTAGCCCAAGTTTTGATATGAACTCCAGATACACTGTCACATTCATTTACTTCCCTTGCACACAATTGCCTATATGTGTTGATGGGAGAAAACTGTAAAGAAAGAGGGTAGAATAGGTACTGTATATGCCTTGAATGTTCAGTTTCATAGGCTTGGTGTTTCTGTGGGAATGCCATGTACTTTAATGCTGTATGATAGACTACTGGCATAGGTTTGTAATATACTTGTTATATAGCAAGCAAAATAATCTTATTGGTAACTCTTGGTTGTCCTCTTATCAATTGAAGAATAATTTTTTATCTATCTTTCCTGGTATAAATAGTGAAACATAGTGACATACTCACAAAATAACATTACGTACTACTTTTTTTATGACAAATTACAAAACGGAAAAGACGGAGAAAAGTGCAAAACACCCAAAAGCCCATTTGATAGAAATTTGTAAGCAATGTCCATCCGCTAGAACCTTTGTTGATTTTTGGGATCCCAGACCCACTTCTTTTCATGGATGTTGAATTCCTAGATATGTTGCATCATATGAGGGTCAAAAACTTAAAACTTTTTCTCTCATTTTCTCTTCTAAAAATGAAAATAAAAAACTTGTATAAAACTCCTCAGCACATACATGCATGACAGGCATGTGGTTGGTAAACCAAAACCTTTCTGAATTTGCTTCCTACACATCCACAGAAAATATGAGTTTTGTCCAGTTTCTTGCAGATTTTACAAGTAGCATTGGGACTATATCATAGAGATATTGTTGGGAATGACTGATGGTTGCATGATATTGGGACTATATCATACAGAAAATATGCTATTATTATTGTTGCAATACATATACTACGTCAATGTGATTAACAAACTCTGAATTCTGATGTTTGTCGTAATAGCATACTGCTTTTGGAGAACTTGAATTTTGATCTGATTTAACAACTAGTTGGATTGCTTACAATGGATGTATCTTTTCGTTGTTTTCTTTTCGGGCGTTCATATGTCATCCGTTTTACAAATTTATTTATTTTCCTTCATTTTCTTGTTGGATGCAACATGCCCAGAAAAAACAGTGGTGCAAATGTTAAGAATTAACATTCTTAAGCTTAATTGTCCAATATTCTATGGAAAAATCTTGGGTGGTACGTACCATTTGATGATGGTACGGCCATTGAATGGTCCAGATTAATTTGCAGTGGGCCCTAAATGAATCTTGAACCATTCAACAGTACGTACTATCATTGAAGTTTGACCCGATATTCTATTCAGAAACTAATTCTTCCACTTCACAATTATCAGTTCAAGGTTACGGACAGAACTGCTGTTGTTACAGAAAATGCAGAAACCGTGGCTGTGGCATTCAAGAAGCCATCAACGCTGAAACCGGTAAGCAGATTTCATACAGTTCAGTCTTTGCCTGCAGGATATCCACGTTAATTATTTGTCTGGACCATTAAGTTGATTCGCAGTGATTGTTTGTTGCACGAGAAAATTTCCACTTTTCGTAATTTCACCCGTATATACAGTTTACAAACAAATCTTTGAGGATTCTCTTGTGTTTCTGTTTATATTGCAGTTAAATACCCACACAGAATGCAGCAGACAGCCTAGCAAGCTCTGTAGCAAAAACTAGTAGACCAGTTTCTTGGGTTTGGAAGCTCGTAATGATCTGCAACTTCCTTTTTCAAACAAAAAACTGACCAAATTTTTGTATCGGTGAGGATTTATGATGAGTTGCAGATTTTGTTAATTCTTCTTGTGGATGTGGTGGATTGAACCCATAAATGTAGAACGGTGCCTTACCTAGTTTGGTTATAATTCTTAGACATCTAATATATGGCGTGGACTAAAAACCAGAAGTGCAAAAACATTGAATTTGTCTTACAATTTTACATTGTTTCTTGTTTGAGATGCGTAGATTTGTTCTTCACTTTCGCCTAAGATTTGCTTATTCTTTATTAACAAGTCGCAATAATCTCCCAGAAAAAAGTTCGTCATGTCGACTAAGAAAATGTATCAGCAAAATGGATGTAAACATATAGTTTGTAAGTTGTAACACTAACAATGCGCGTCAACAGTTTCAAGAACCCGGTTTTGAGCAAAACACCAACGAAACTGAGCACGATCTTAATAAATTTCCAATATACTCTTGCATGACACTCAAGCTTGAATGACAAGAAGGTGCATTTGAAGTAGTAACATTTCTCAAATGAAACATAATTTTTTTGAAAAATCTGAGTAAATTACTCGTCTATAAAAACTACAGACGCAGCGCAAGCTGCCAGGCAGTAAGATGAAAAGAGAGTGGTATTTAGCCGCGAAATCCAAAAAAAAAATGGTAAATGTCCATTCTGCATCAACTCGAACGATATTCTCACAGGCCTCTGCAAAATATGAACTCAGAAATTAATACACACAGAAGAGGTAAAAAAAGAAAATATTTCAGAAGCAAAAACAAGAAAGGCATCATAAGAGAGAGTATTCACATAGATAGGAAGTCTGGGGCAAACTTAGGAAGAAACAAGTGTGTAAAATTTAAAACAATATGTAAACCGTTCTCGTCTACATTACAAAAAACTTAGAAATCTAGTGAAAACTATAAGCTGCTCTCCAAGAAAAATTATAGAATTTATAACTCAGCAGAAAGGGGAATGTGTTTGGAGTTCACTTTCATTTGGAGAAGAGAAAGTACAGTTTGGAAAATTCTTGTTCCTATAAATCGACACTCTTGAGAAAGTTTGGGAGGAAAATGACAGGACTCGTGTTTATTTTTCTTACTAACCAAACAGGAAGTTGGAGAATTTAATAAATTGTTCAAAGTTTCAAAGTTAAAGCCAAACAAATGGTTGAGTAATGTTTCAAAGTTTTCTACTCCGAAGAGTTGTTTTCCAAGGGCAAACTACAAGAATCTAAGGACTCGAGCAAAAGCTGCATTTCTCAGGCATAACCTCAAACAGTTGGACTGCAATACAAGCTACAAGCTGGGAAAAGGCTTAAATACAATAAAAATCTTCCATTATTCATCACTTGGCACAAAACCCAAATGCACCAGACACATTCTTAATCATCTACTTGTAAGATAAACCCTAACCCCTAATCTCTAATCCAGCTATTGCAGTTCACTTAACCCAAACAGTACTAGTCAATAATTTACATTGGAAATGGACAAATTAAGCAATAATAACATATGGATTTTGGCAAGTGGTGAATTGTTCTGTTGGATAGAGTCTTCCTCCTCTTCAACCCGGTGGGTCCCGGGTTCAAACCCTCCCCACTCTACTTAGCGTAGATTAGAATAGTGATATCGCTTTTAATCAAAAACAACAAATGGGCTTTGTGTATAATCCATAATTTTGCAATTTGTTGTTTGTGATTGTGAAATGGGTACCTGACTTTCTTGAGGAGGACGGCCTTGAGCTTGCGAGCGAGGTCTTGAGATCGGAGTTTCTGCTCGAGATTCTTGCGGGCCAAGATACGCTTCTCGGAGTTCTTGAGGTGGTGGGTTTGCTCCCGCTTTATCATCCGCTCGATCCCACTCGACGTCATCTTCCTCTGCATAACCGTCAGCGCCCACTCCAGGTTCCCGTTCATCACCTTCACCCGAATCCCTCTCGACTGCTCGTGTCGATGACCCACTGTCAGTGCCGCTGACTCCACCCCCACCCCCTGATTCGCCCGTTTCAACACGTTCCACGCGCACTTTGCCGCCACCGAGTTCATTGCTCCGGCTTCGTTGTGTTTCTTTCTGTTTCCTCCTACTAGATTGCAGGGATTGCTGGGGCTGGCTGTTTATTTTGAGTGAGCAAATGTTTACTGAGGTTTTCCTTTATTTAATTATTTATTTTTCCTCTATTTTCTGTTTCCTTTATTTGTTATTTTATTTTTCTCTATTTTCTGTTTCGACCTGCTTGGTTCCGTTCCTACTTGTGAGTAATGGAGACAATCGTAGGGCCTGTTTGGTATTTACTCATGTAGCAGTGATCTTGAAGAAAATGATCTACCTAGATCTGATGATTTTTCAATTCAATTCATCTCATTATATATTATTAGTTTCTTCTAATATCTCATTTTATGTAATTACAAAAGTTGTTAAATGATGTATCATTAAAATTTTTTTTCTTTGCAAAGTTTCTCGTATCTTTAGATAGTTTATTTTTATTTTCATCATACATGTGTACTAGCTAATGGTCATTTTGTTGCTACTTTGCATGCAAAAGGTGTGCTAATGATCATCGCATTCTTACTTGCATATACATCCCTCATATAAATGTAATGATATGGAGTTCCTTACGAGAAAATAAAACTATTTTGTGTGAAAAAATCTTATTGTAAATAGATATATTATAAATATCATTCATTATCCAGTACATGTTCAGACTAATTAGATTCAGAGTGAATTTTAGTTTAAAATTTGAACCAAACTGAATAATTTCTCATAAAAACACAACATGCAATATAACTAGGTCATCAAATTTGGTACCAAATTATATGATATAGTTCTCTTTTTTTAATGCAATAATATTGCCCTTGCCGGATATGAGTAGGAAGTTTTAGATTCTACTTTCGGGTCTCATCAAATTTGGTACCGAATTATATGATAGTAGTTTTATTTTTCAAATACAACGATATTGCCAGGTGTAAGTAGAAGTTCTAAATTCTATTCTTGTGTACAGTGAGTTTGATATTAAATTATTAGTGCTTACCCATGTGAGACTTAACCTAAATTTTTCACCCCTTGCTGTAAAATATTTCGTTACATTGAAAAACAAAAACTTAAAAATAAGAAAACAAATACAATGCTTTGAAATTTTGCATGTAGATACTAGATAGACTTGATTTAAAATTATTATTCAAAAGACTATTCATTCTATGCAACTTTCCTATATATAAACGAGTTTTACGAGGCAAATATAGTAAAGTTGAAGCTTGATTTATGTTCTTAGATGAGTTAATCTCGGATTGGCTTGTTCCTATTACGAACCGAAAATTGGATGAGTCAAATGGATACGAACTTCGAATTGTAACGAACCAATTTACAACCTTATTAGTGAGTTTTGGGGGCCCATTGGACCAGAAGCTTCTCAAAATCAACCATTTACATTTTTGCCATAGACAAAGATTAGAGTCTGAGGGGCTAACCGCTAATGTAAGATTTTCTCAAGGACCTCATATCTAATGCATTCTCTGACCGAAAAATTTATCTGCGTGCTCATTGGTTAGAACTTTAAAAGAGTCCTGATTACTTGGAGTTGAGTAGGCTAAATAAAGACATACAACATCGACACATTCTGCCAAAATGTGACTCTAAGATATGCTAACCTGGATCCATTCTTTTTTTATCTAATTTAATTTTTCTAAGTTTGAATCTCTTTTTCCAATTGATATAGATTACTCATAGTTATGTACATTAGTTTATGAATTAATTGGATGATATAACGTTAACTTACACTTTTCATAAGGTAAATTTTGTGGTCAATTATTCGGTTAAATTTAGACAAAATTGTAACGGAAAAAGAAAACATATTTGGTCAAAAGTACCAAATTTCAAACATGGTAACCAATTTATGTTTATAGGTTGTTAGAGCATCTCCAAGAGACTATAAAATCAATAAAAAGCTAGTTTGAAAAGTCAAATTCATAAAAATCATCTCCAAGAGACTATATAATAGCAAAGTGAATAGTTGCTCTTTAAGTTTATAGAATCACTGTTCAAATGCTAAATGTAAAAATAAAATAAAAATTCAAGGGTAGACCCGTGAGCCAAGGAGAAAAGGAATAGAGAGAAGGTGGTTCTAGAAAATGAGTGGGTTGAGTTTTTTTTTTTGAAATAATTGATAATAAAATATTCATATTTTGTTAAAATAAAGTGTCGTTAGAGATGAAAAGTTAAAGAGACTAGCTAAAATAGTTGTTCGACACTGCCAACTAAACTAGTAAAAATTTAACAAAATTGTTAGAAATGCTCTTAGTCAATGCGGCACTCCACCACTTCGCCTAGCAGCACGTCGGCCACAACAAAAAAGTTACGAGCTTTTAATAGTTTCCGTAGATGTTGTATAATGTTTTTTTTTTCCAAACCTAAACCTTTTCATTACGTTAAAAAAATCATTTTCTTTCGTTGAGGGTCCACTTGCGTAATGCGTTGACGTGTCTCCCCTTCATTGGGCATAGCCAACAAATCATATATTTGCATGTCGACCACTTGGATAACATAGACCCGCTTCACGAGAAAATTCATAAGATGCCGCTATAGTGATCTATTTAAACCCAATCACGCATGGCCACGTCGAAAATTAAAACACGTGATAGTAGTTAATTGGTTTGAGATACGTCACCGTGATATTTACATAAATAAACTTTCAGTGCACATAAAATATTGTCACGTAATATTATTATTCCAATCAAATTATAACATATGTACTTATTTATTTTATTATAATATACCTTAAAATCGATAAATATCAATCATTTTGTCAACTCGTATAGTCATATTATAACACCGAAAATTATAATGTGTCGTATTACTGTGTTTCCCGTACACACAAAAGTTTATCCATTCGGACACCAAAGTGCTACAACCCAGCAAGACAATCAAAAGGTTCAAAAATCTCCAACTACCATTGTCTTTTCCACGTTTTTACGTGCCATGCGTCACTCGTTCCATGCACGCCCACAGACTAAAGCCCTTTTACATGCAATGTGCCTCACATACTTACAACTGTGTCTATAAAACTCTACATCTCTCTTTGCAATTTCATAACTCACAGGGGAGAGAGAGAGAGAGAGAGAGAGAGAGATGGGAAGTGGCGGCGGTGAGGCGGTGGTTGTGTGCAGTGACAAGAGTATGGGAGCAGGGATAACTATATGGGACATAGACACAGGGGATCGTCTCCTTCACATACCAACCTGCGCTTCTCCTGCTCGTGCTCTTGTGTGCTTGAGAAACCAGTTTCTTGTAGCTGCTCAGATTCACAAACCTGGCTCCGTTGGCGGCGGGGCCATCTCTACGTGGCCATTGAACAAGGTAATTCTCAGACTCAAAGCCTTTGGACTCAATTTCAACCATGAGAGTTTGTTTGATTTGAATGATCTTGTACTAGAATAGGTAATGTGAAATGATTTCCGCACACCCATTTCTCCCCCATATACCCTTGTGATTGGATTGAATAAATTATAAGAGAATCAAAGACATGAATAAACAGAGGTGTGCAAAATGAGAAAATAAGTGCGAAAATCATTTTTATCGGAATTTTGATTGTGTTCCCCTGTAAATTGGTATGTGAATTTGATTCCCAGCATACATGGATTTGATCATATGAATACAAGATTTAAATTGGGGAAATCGAGGTTTTTTTAATATCTCAAATGGGTGAATTTGAGTTCCTTGTATATTTGTTTTTTCGAAACTGTTATTGGCACTCCAAAAGAGTAATCCGGCACTTCAAAAGAGTCTTTCCAACACTCCAAAAGGGATATTTTTCACTCCTTCCTCATAAAACATAATGGGAATATTGACATGGATGATGGATTTGTGCAGGACATTTTTGGAGTGTTAATACAGTTGCCTAGTTTAACCATGGGGTTTTGGGAATTGTAATTGATCTCTGTTCATATGTGTAAATGTTGGCCTAATGACGATTATTAGAGACTCAAGAAAATGTTTGAAAGAGATTAATTAATTTAGAATGGATTATATGGTCTATTTAACTATTTAACTAGAGGGGCTGATCAAAAGAATTCCAAGGTTTTGTACAAACATCGGTAGCTTAATACGTGGATGAACCTCAATAATGATGATTGTCACCAATAACCTTCAGTTAAGATGATTTACCCCTATAATCTCACCTTGGGGGAGATCATTACATATTCTTTGTGTGTCAAATTTCAAGATTGATATGATCTTAGGAAGAAAGTATACTCTTACACAAGGAAATTCGGTTATCCTTTGCAATTTGCCTGTGCTGATTGATGTACAGGTTTAAACCGTTGTATTCGATAGTCTTTGCCTCTATGTTTCTCTGATGTTTGTGATTCCTTTGTACATCCTAAAAATTGAGAGAGGAAATATTACCATGAAAGGGACCAATTTTTTGTGTTTATTTTATTTTTGATATAAGAAATGTAAGCGATAACATTAGTTTCTCATGCAAACCATATTTGGTTTGTTGTATGCAACATTTTCGCAGCCTCAGAAGCCTATTCGGAGCTACCCGCTGGAGGCCATTGGGCCACTTTCTTGCACAAAGGATGGTCTATATCTTGCAGGTGGCGCTCTTTCTGGAAATGCTTACCTTTGGGAGGTTTGTAATAACTGCCACCAATTCCTCTGCTTTTTCTTTTTTTCAAAATCTAGTGTCATGGTAAAGAGGAAAGTCGATAATGTTGGGTCCTGAATCCTGATTGCAATGAGGTGATTTGTAGGTTACTAACGGAAAATTGCTTAAAACTTGGCGTGGACATGATAAATCTTTGAGCTGTATGTTGTTTTCCGATGATGGTTCTCTTCTTGTTTCTGGTTCAGATGATGGGATGATATGTGTGTGGAACTTGATTAGGTAAATGACTAAACTTTGGATTTTCCCTCGTCGCTTTTAGATGCTAGAAAATTTTTCGGATAATAAGAATTTAAACGGATGCTATTTTTTAATCATTTGGATGGCAGTTTGCTGGACGTGGAAAATGTTGAAAGCTCTCTGTTGGAAAATCTTGAAAGCTCTCTGTCGTCGTTACATTATTCAATGGAGCATAAATCCTCTATAACCGGCCTGTTAACTACGTCAGGCATCTCAAGTCCAGTGTTAATATCAAGTTCACTCGATGGCTCATGCAAGGTCACGAAACTCATTTTAGTTCATGCTCCCGAAAATTGTATCTTTTGATTGATTATCTTCTTACTGAAAGCAAATTATTCTTTTGATTGATATCTCTGTTGTTAGGTTTGGGATCTAGTCTTGGGAAACCTCATGCATACTCAAGATTATCCACTAGGGATAACTGCAGTTGCTCTTCACCCAACGAAGCAGTTAATTTTCTCCGGAAGTATAAACGGAAGCATTTTTGTGAACAAACTCGAAATTGGACTGGTAGAGGATTATTTGGTTGGTGCTGAAGATCAATCACCTGTGCTAAAAGGACACAAGTAATGTATGATCTTTCAAGTTAATTTCTTTAGATCGTCGGAGATAAACGTCTCCTTTTCTCAACAAAATCTTTTCTTTTATATTTCATTTTTGTTTCAGAGTCTTGTTAAAGTAGTTCTAAGTTGCAACTAGATTCTTTCTTTTTTCTTGTTTCAAATCTAAGAAAAAAGAAATTACATGCTACTAGATTTCACAAAAGAAGAGATTCATTTTTGTACTGTTTCCATATATTAGTCTGCTTACATACCTACAATCCCTGCAGTGGATCTGTTACCGCATTAACCTTCAGCAAATCGGGTCTGATATCCGCATCTGAGGATTGCACCATCTGCATTTGGGATAACACCAGTTGCGAAATCATCCGAAGATTCAACCATCAAAAAGGTAACCGTCACTTACAGTCTTCTTTTTTGTTTTTTGGCTTTCAGTCCTCTTTCTTGAGAGGTTGAGTCCGCTAACTTTTATTTTTCGTGGTATATTAATAAATCACCGTAGAGAGACATGCATAAATGTCATTGTCCGCGTGTCTGCACGCCGGTTGCATAATCCTATCATATGCATTCACATTGTTTTAAATACAAATTATATGATGCAGAGTTTTATATGATCAAGATTGTTGCTCTCTTCTATTTTACCAGGGCCTGTAACTAATCTGGCAGTGATTCCACGGTCCTCGTTGCTTCCTGTGTCATACCATCGTAAAATTTCTAATGCATTTGGTGTTTCTGTGCTCGACAAGTATCCACAGCCTGCCAACTCATCCAATGAGAAGATCATTCTTTTTTCATCACGCCACTCCCTCGAAGGAAACCAAGCCTCCATCAATTTCCAAACCACTGATTCCGCAGCCCAACAAATATACAACATGGAGGTCTCACTTTCTCTCGCATACATTTGCACGTAAACGAGTGAGCTAGTAATGTTATGTGCTACATACATTTTAATTCTTTGTTTTTCAATCTGGGCAGAAAGAGTCAACTGCAGCAATGGAGATGAAATTGGAAACATGTCTAGAGGGCCGAATGAGGGCGACAAAAATGGCGAAGCATGTGATGGAGATGAATAGGCATTTGCAATCGCGTTTGCTAGACGTGATGGAGAGCGGATTGTTGAGTTCCAGGTCTAGCGAAACTGATTCATCTTCGACGACAAAGAGCAAGACTGTCATGCTTGAAAACCCCCCATTGTAGCAGGGGGAGGAGCAACCATAATTCTCAACTCATCTTTGCCCCTGTGTTTACTTATTTTGTCAATTAGTATAGCGGTTAAGTGACTAAAATCGAAAACTGGTCCCATTGTGGAGGAATCAGTCTCCATTGGGTCTGAGATGATGGGAAGGCTTATTTGTTCTGGTTCACATTTCTCTACTATTTCCTGCTTCTGTGGCATCAGCTGCTCCATCTGTGACTCCGTAGACTTTATCTGTCGTGCAGAAGTAGAACGCTGCTTGTTCAGCTCTATCATTTCCTTCTCACACCCATCTGACTTGGATTTCCATTGCTCTACTTCTTCCTTCAACCGATCGATCTCACCAGAAGCCCTTTTTTAATAGAATCTCGGAGTTTGGTTAGTTCTCGATTCCATGTCCGGCCCGGTTCTTGCTCGTACTCTTAACTGGTATTTCAACTTTGACAGCTGGCTACTCAAACTACGCCTCTCTTCAGCCATACATTGGGCAAAAATTATTCGGTGTCCCGGAGTATGCCCTACTCTGAATTTTTTAACCGTTGGAAGCCTTGAGTTGATTTTCGTCGTACTCGCGGATGTTTGCCACTCCAACAGATGTACTAAAACCTTTGTACTTTCTGTCAACAATTTCATTTATCGCCTTCTCAAGCTTATCGGTTTCCTTGCTCCGCTTATCTACGACTTGCTTTAACTTCAGAAGTTCAGGACTGATGCGATCCATCTCTTCTTTTATATTCGGAAAATTAATAAATGTACTCATTATTTGAAAAAAAAACAATGATCCGGTCATTGAATAGTTTCAGATTAATTTGCAGTGGGTCCCAAATAAATTTTAAACCATTCAACATTACGTATCATTGAAGTTTGATTCCATTATTTGCTTTCTTAAATAAAAAATACTCACATTTTGAAATTCAATAAAAGACACTAATTTTAACATGTGGTTTTACTATATTACCTTTGTAGAGATAAAATTTATGAAACCAATAACATCTGCAATATTTGCACCATATAAACAACGTATTAATAATATTTATGCTATATCAATACCATATAGAGATCGTATCTATAATATCTGCACCATATCAATATAATATCTGCACCATATCAATACCATATAGAGATCGTATCTATAATGTCTGAGGAAGGAAGCCTTTGTTCTTTCAAATACTTGATGCATTCCTTCTCCGCAGATAATTTCGTTTCGGGTTTAATGAGTCGCACAAGAAATTGCCATGCCTAGTTTTAAGTGGCTATATTTCTAAATAGAGATAATTGTTACACATATTTTTGTCTCTCAATTCTTCTTTGATTCAGTCAATTTGATGATCAGAGTTAAATGGTCATGAATAGAAAAATACTGTATAGAAATGATTTTTTTAGTAGTATTCATTTTCACTTGTAAGTGAGAGGTGTTAGATTCGGTTCTTGCCGAATTATAGCTGGTCCATTATGTGGATTAACCTAAATCCCCCACCGCAATTTTTCTTGAATTTGGCTACAATATTTGTATGTATTTAATACAAATACTATAATAATTGTATTAAATACATATATTCACATTATTATATATGATAGTTAGATGATAATTGTATTCAATACATTGTAGAGAATCCCATTTTTCTTAATATCCAAATATATTTTCACTAGAGAAGAAAATGATAAGTCAATATACTCACGTGTACGAAAAAAAATATTAAAAAATAGGTTATTTTCTGCTGCAATCACAGTATGCCGGCGGGGTCCACTTTGGATGGCTATTTTGGTCAGAACCAAAAAAACATCGTATTGGTTAATCTTTTCCTGTTTTTAATTATTTTTGGTATAAACCTCCACAATAAACCCTAATCCGAGAGACGCTCAGACACACAGACAGCGACTCAAACTACACACCCACCGTCACCCACCGTCACCCACCGTCTGTTCGCTCGTCACTTCTCACTCCTCACTCCTCACCATCCGCCGTTGTCTCCGCCTCTAACCTCCGTTCACGTAAGACTCCCTTCTTCTTCTTCCTCAGCAAATTCTACTCTTCTTCTTTTAATTCTCCAATTGTACTCTTCTTCTCCGTTTAATTTCACTTCTGATCTCAGCCGCCGCCGCCACCATGGCCCAATTGAAGTCCATGTCCGCTTGCTCCGCCGCCAACCTCACTTTTCACGCGCCCAAGAGAGGTACATTTCACTTTTGGTAGTGAGGCTGATTAAATTCGAGAATAAAATTTAGATTTTTATGGATTTAGAACAATTTGAGATATGATCATTACCCAGATACGTAAATGCTTAAATTTTGATGGAAAAATAGTTGGATTACAATTTGGTGTTATATTCTGATATCAATGTGTATCATTTTTTTGTTTTGTTATATGAGCAGAATCATATCCATGTCATGGCAGAGTTTGTTGTCCGGGGAAATTATCTTCGTTTCAAGAGGTGCTATACTTATACCCGTAATACCTTGCGTACATCAATTTTCGTTCATTTGCCTTTTTCGTGTTTGTAATGTGATGTTTTCGTTTTAATTTGTTTCTGCAGTTGGGGGCAAGAAAGAGTGAGCTGCAGGGGAATGCATTTGCGGTTACCAGTGGCAATGGAAGTGTAAGAGCTCATAACAAGCAAGGTGCGGTTGCCTAATCAGAGGTTCTTTCACATGCACACTAGATAGTTAGAGAGATAAAGGAGCTCAATTGAGATGCCGATATATGATATTTAATTTTCTAAGTTCGTTCATTCATTCGCTCTGTAATATTTAGGTGTTAGATGCCAATCTGATATTTACCTTTGTATGAATGCAGTTGTTAGAGCAGTGCTGCCCACTTACAGTGAGACAGAAGTATCCGGATCCACGAAGGAAAGAGGATTGCGTGGCAAATTGAACAAGGTTGTTCTAGCTTACAGTGGTGGCTTAGACACATCAGTCATTGTCCCATGGTTAAGGTATGCCCCATGTTTTTTTTCCCCAAAAAGGCCTTCATTATTTCTTCAGAAGAACAAGTACTTATGTTTCATGGGAGTATGAAACTCGTCATGATTGGATTTTATCTTCGATAACAATTCAAATTCTGAAAGTTCTAGACTTTTGTCGAGGAACAATAACTTTCATGCATTAGAGGCATAATTTGCACGCAATTTCAATAGGTTTTGAGACACTTGGATTGTTGTATTGTCATACTCTGTGACGGAATCGTTGAGATAATTGCTTTGGACCGCAACTGATAAGGACCAAACATAACTACGTCTGATTAAATATTACTGGAATTCCATTGTGGATAGTTCTCTTCTGTGTGCTGCATGCGTCCTCATTTATGTATTCCAGGCATCATTTCCCTATACTCAATGTTAATGCATATTGATGCATTCTACACAGTTGACATACTAGCTTTTAATTCTGATTGTTAACTTTGTCGTTATTGTTTTTGTTTGATACATTTTTACTTGCAGGGAGAACTATGGTTGTGATGTTGTTTGCTTCACGGCCGATGTTGGTCAAGTAAGTTAGAAGTAGCAACATCTACTTCAAAGTCAAAATTTGCTTGTTTTATGTTATGTACTTTACGGTAGTCATTATTGGTTCTGACTTGCATGCTTGCTTCTTTATTCGAAATTATTAGGGTATAAAAGAATTGGATGGTCTGGAAAAGAAGGCCAAGGCCAGTGGGGCTTCTCAGTTAGTAGTGAAGGATCTTAAGGAGGAGTTTGTAAAAGACTACATATACCCTTGCTTGCGGGCTGGTGCAATCTATGAGAGGAAATACTTGCTGGGGACTTCAATGGCCCGTCCTGTTATTGCTAAGGTGATCTCTCAGTTCGATTTTTGGAAGTCTGTGTTAGTTATGAATTCATTACCTTTGTAGATTGATATATGCACAGTCAAGACAAATGTAAAGAATAAAATGCCACCTTTTGGATTTCTTGAGATATGCATATGCTCTTCCGAGGTCTATTCTCTCTGGTTGGTTTCTGGTAGATCTGAGTATAGCTCCTTAGTTGCTCAATTTGGGATTTTTTACCACATCATTTGTTGTGTCAATGTCATGATACATCTCTTACTCTTCTCGTTAAACCAAATAATTTAACTATTACTCCATACAATGACATTTCTTAAAACAGGCCATGGTTGATGTTGCGAAAGAAGTTGGAGCTGATGCTGTAGCTCATGGATGCACCGGGAAAGGAAATGATCAGGCATGCCTTCCAATTCAAAGCATTTAATATTATGACAGCTCGCGTATTCGTTCTGATACAATCTATCTTGTCTGTTTAGGTTCGCTTTGAGCTGACATTTTTCGCCCTTAATCCCAAACTAAATGTTGTGGCTCCTTGGAGGGAGTGGGATATTACAGGCAGAGAAGATGCTATTGAATATGCTAAGAAGCATAATGTGCCTGTCCCAGTTACAAAGAAATCCATATACAGCAGGGACGGCAATTTATGGCACCTTAGTCATGAGGTATAGAGTTTAGAACTTTCTTTTTTGTCTGGTTAACTTCTAACTTTTCATATGAAAGCTTGTTGATTGTGTTCTAAAATTCCCTCTCTTCTTATGTTCTCGGAATTGATGAAAGGGTGATATTTTGGAAGACCCGGAGAATGAGCCTAAGAAGGATATGTTCATGTTAACAGTCGATCCGGAAGATGCACCAAATGAACCTGAGTAAGTTTCCACCAGAAGTTGTGTGTTTTAGCTCTTTGTATTCTGAGTACACCTCTTACCTGTGCTCTCATTTCCTATAGGTATGTAGAAATCGGAATCGTTTCAGGAATTCCGGTTTCAGTCAATGGGAAGGAGCTTTCACCGGCTTCTCTACTTGATCATCTAAACCAGATTGGTGGAAAACACGGAATTGGCCGTGTCGACATGGTTGAAAACCGTCTAGTTGGCATGAAGAGCCGTGGAGTCTATGAAACTCCCGGAGGCACCATCCTCTTTGCTGCTGCACGCGAGCTGGAGTCTTTAACGCTGGATCGGGAAACAATGCAGGTTAAAGATTCATTAGCTCTCAAGTACGCGGAGCTGGTGTACGCAGGCAGGTGGTTCGACCCACTTCGCGAGTCTTTGGATTCGTTCATGGAGGAAATCTCGAAAACAACCACCGGTTCAGTGACTCTGAAGCTGTACAAGGGTTCGGTTACAGTGACCAGCCGGAAGAGCCCGTACAGCCTGTACAGGCAGGACATCTCGTCATTCGAGAGCGGGGATATATATGATCAAGCCGATGCTGCTGGGTTCATTAGGCTGTATGGCCTTCCCATTAGGGTTCGAGCAATGCTCGACGCTTGAAGGGGGAGTCTCCAATGGCTCTGTTAGTTTTGTGTGTAATGTTATGTTACCCAGTTGTTTTAAAGAAGAATTTAGTTGTGTTTTAACTTCTAATTTCTTTTTTTAATAAACAGTGGAGTAATTAGATAAAGGCTTTCACATGTGAGCAATTTTTGTTCTTTAGCTTTAATATGCGCTCTACGGCTCGTTGCAACTGATTTTTTAAAAAGTACTTCTGCTTGGAAGCACTTCTAGTAAAAGCTTTTCTATTAGAAGTATATAGAAATTTGTAATAAAAATATAAGTGTTTTTGTAACAAATGAAATTAATCAAGTAATTATTCCAGTTAATTTCTCATTGTTCATAATATTAAAATAGAAACTAAAGTTTGGGCAACCTACTTTTTAGCATATTCTTACAATATCCTTTGAAAAATTAAAAATAAAAATAAAAAGAAAAAATTACTAGTAAAATAGTAACAGTCGGGCGTGTGGCCAACGAAGTTAATAGCTTTCAGCCTCTAGATGTGGTCCCACATACGTGGCAGCCGGATGAACTCCCGCTCTAAACTCTCGCTCACTTTCCCGGTTTCCCCAGTCTCAGTTCTTCACCGTCTCTCATACCATCTCCCTCCCTCCCTCAGTCCCTCTGCCATGATCGTACTACGTCGTTCAAATTCCACCGCCGCCACAACCACCGCGCCACCACTATACCGGCTTCTGAAGCAAAGTCTGAGCCGATTCTCTTCCGCCGCCGCGGCCCAGCCTCATTTCGATCATGACTACTACTATGGCCACCGAGACGACCACGCGTCGCGCCTCGATCAACTCGCCTCGGCTCCGATGGCCGGCACGGAGGGCTCGGTTCCTGTAAGAGGAGTGCAGTGGGCGTTCATAGGCAATCCAATCGCTAAGAAGCACGTGTACGCCGAGAGACTCTCGAAGCTTCTAGAAGTTCCTCACATTTCCATGGCCGGCCTCGTCCGCCAAGACCTCAGCCCTCGTTCTTCGCTTTACAAGCAGGTCTCCTTTCTTCGCATTATCTCAATTTTTGCATATATTCCAAATAAAATTTTATTTTATTAAAATTTTTTTTTTAGAAAAATTGAATTCTTTGGATTTATTATTGGGTTTAGGGTTTGAACTTGAAGTACATGTAATCTGCTTTTTTTATTTGAATTGTGAAATGTGTGAATTAGATTGCGAATGCTGTGAATCGAGGGGAGCTTGTTCCGGAAGAAATCATATTCGGGCTGTTATCGAAGAGGTTGGAAGATGGGTATTGCAGAGGAGAAAGTGGATTTATACTGGATGGAATTCCTCGTTCTCGGATTCAAGCCGTAAGAATTTCGTTACCGAAATGACATTGTATGGAAATATTAATTTCTTAGGATGAGAATTGTGAGCATCAAATCTAAAGGCCTTTTATGGTGTTAATTGTGCATAATGTTTGGACTTGTGATCTTTGTTGTCAGGAAATTCTTTCCGAACTTGTTGAGATTGATCTAGTTGTGAATTTCAAATGCACAGAGCATTGCTTGGCGAAACACGAAAGAGGTAGTATCTAATTTGGTTGCCTTGAATGTCATGGTTTGATTGAACAACCGCTACCTTGGTACAAATTTTGAAATCCTCACTGCTTATGCAGAGGGTGCCTGGAGGGAGAAACTCCGAAGCTTTGCTGAGCAGGTAGTCCTCAAGTCTCAGCTCTCCTTGGCTACTTGACTAGTCGTAAATATTTTCTGTCTTTGTTTCGTTTTATCTGTTCTTATTTGGTTCTTTCCTCTCCTTGTTGGGTTCGTGCATAATTTTTTCCAATCCAATAGAGAATTAGGACTGCGAAGGATCAGCAATTTCCAATACTGAGAAATTATTGATAGTATCATGTCCGCTAGGCTCTAGCTATGTAGGAATCCCTCAGAAGTCAAAACACACAATTTTTGAAGATATGTTATTTATTTACTAGTTGTTTTGGTGAGCTACTGGAAGGTACATTGTGTGTTGCAGGGTTCTTTGCTGTTCAGTCCCCCCTGCCCATAATTCTATACTTCCCCATAGTCATCTATTTGTTGTCAGGAGAAAGCAGGTTCTGAGTTTTCCTTCTTTCGTTGATGACTTGCTATACCTCTTATTTTTTTACGCATTCTTTCCAAGTTCTTGTTTCATTCATTTTAGAATGGAGAACAATAAACATCGTAAGAATAAGTGGTCTTTAAAGTGACATAAAACGACGAGGTTCACCTAATAAACAGTTTACCAGCTTTGATGTTATTCCGGGGATAATATGTTATTGTGGGATAGTGGTAGATTAGATGACTTTTTGTTAACATTTCCTCTTTTCTCTGCTCAGAGTAAGCCACTGGAAGATTACTACAAGAAACAAGAAAAGCTTCTCGACTTTCAAGTCAGTACCGCAGCCGGGGAGACTTGGAAAGGGCTGTTGGCTACGTTACATCTACATTCCTCCGTGTAGTAGAATCTCAGCTATGAATTTTGACTCTATTGTATATAAGAACCGTGCAAATTGCCGAGTCGGGCGGAACCTTTTGTACCAGCATAGTTTTGTTTGTATAGCAAGAAAGCCAATCAACTTCTGTTACTGTCTTCTTATTAGGTGAAGAATCAGTGTTAAAAAATACGTATGAGTTGAATGGTTTTTTGGTTTTGCTCCCAAAGAAGGCAGGACTCGGGAGTTTCTTGTTCTATTTTCGTTCCTCTTCCCATTCCATAAAAGCGTAAACAATTGCAAAACAAATACTAGTGTAAATGGGCCGAGGCCCATTTGATAGAAAACTGGCAAGATCTTTTTTTTATTGAGAACCTAGGCCCACTTTTCTATCTGATTTTCAAAAAAATAGTGTTTAATTCTTGTTCAATTAGTTGGTTTGTTGTCCATGGCTATACAATAAGACCATCTCCAATAGTGGAGGTTAAAGTCTAAATTTTTAGCCCAGAAAATTTAGAACTTAACCCAGAAACAGTTTTTCTCCTCCAATGGTTTTGGGTTAAAAATTTAGCCCGAGATTACTAAAAAATAACATAGCCTAATTTTTTCTTTTCGGTAACTATTTTAAAAATAAAATTTATGTAGATTATCCTAATTTATTTTTGTGAACATTTTAACCTAAAAAAAAATTAATTCCGATAAATAATAAAAATCACTAAATTATGTAACAATTAGGTGTGCTAGTGTGTTGGTCTTTCTTTGTAATAAAATGCATTCTTTGAAGATTAATAAACTACATGAAGATCAACAAACGATAATTAAAACAGTAAATACAAAATTACATGAAGATTAATAAACGATAATTAAAACACTACATGAAAATTAATAAACGATAATTAAAACACTACATGGAGATCAATAAATAAAAATTAAAACAACTACTAATACTAATAAAATTCATCATCATTTGCTTGACTTGGTCCTTGGCTTGGTGGACTTGGGATGTAAACATTAGATGGATCATCATCCTCAAAGATATTCTTTGCGGTATGCCTTCTAACAATTTCCGCTTGTGCATCACGGAAGAACTTTTTCCTAATTGGAGTGTATTTGTTGGGGTCCTCCCTCATAACATAAAAATCAAACCTTTGTTGCGCTAAACGGTCTCTTGCATCTTCTTTTTCCGCTTGCCTCTCAAAAAGTTTGCGCATTCGGACCATTTCTTCTGTGGTCTCCCCTCGGCCTTCAACCAATTTTTCAACACCGGAACAAAGCGCCTCACCAACCGAATTTGTAGGGGTCTTCCCTTTTCTCTTTGCTTCCTTTTGCTTATCTCGTCCCGGCGGCCTTGAAATAGAAGGAGAAGAAGATGGAGTCACCGAATTGTCAAGATCATCACCAAGATTTACGCTTGAGGCTTCATGAGTAAATGTTTTTGCCCATTGTTGGTCCGTATCGGAACGCCACTTTGGAGAATCCTTGAGGATTTCCCAAGCATGATGCAACTTAAAAGTTTGGTTTTTGGGCGTAGTTCTTGTCTTGTAAATCACCATTGCTTTATCACCCTACACAATAAATAAATAAAGAAAAATTAGTTGCAAAATAAGATAATACACATGAAAAAAAAAACACTACTAAACGAGTCACTCACCACTTCTTCCATACTTCTTCCACTAGCCATGCCAACTACGGCTCTATCCAAGCTTCCCTTCCACAAAGTGCACGCTTTTTTGATCATCTTCCACCGCTCGTAAATGCCGTTTGCCTCCCTTCGGTTTGCATTGGAGTTGGAATGGAACTTGTCAAGGATTTTACCCCACAAGACCATTTTTTTTTGGTTTGTGCCAACGGCACCATCTTCGCTAATTGACACCCAGGCCAAACACAAAGCAACATCTTCATCATTTGACCAATTAGGTCCTCTAACATGAGGAGTTGCCATCTAACAATTTGAAAATAGGAAGAAATTATTTTGGAAGTGGGTAGGAAAAAAATTTTGAAGAATTGTATGAGGAAAGTGAATTTTGTGTGGATGATTGAACAAATACATAGGTATTTATAGACTTTTTTTGGTGAATTTTGATTTAAATTTTTAAAAAAAAATATTTTAGCCGTTGGATTTAATTTTGGGCCGTTAGATCTTTTTTTTTACTGTTAGATTTGATCACATTCGATCTCAGCCGTTAGATTTAATGAATTTATATATATATATTTATTTTTTTTAAAAGATTGCATCTGGACCGTTGGATATCCAATGGCCCAGCAATCTAGGCTGTTTATTAAAGGAGCCGTTACTTTGCAAGTGGCAAAGCATGGCCGACAAGCTGCAGACGCCTGGGCCCACGGCTTGCAGACCCGCGTGGGTTCTCTGCTCGAAGGAGGAAGGCGCGTCAAATCAGACTGGGGTGGAAGAAATCAGGCGCCTTCACGCGCAAATGGGGTGGAAATTTTATCCCTGGGTGGGAATTCTGGTCTAAATTTGACCTAATTTTAGAATTTATCCCTAACCCAAAATTTAGCCTAGCTATTGGAAGAGGTTTGGGAGAGTTTAAGTTCTAAATTTTAGACTTTATCTCCACCATTGGAGATGGTCTAAGAGGTCCTATTTATTCTTGTGTAAGATATATGGGTTAAGTTTAATTAATCTGATAATAAATATTGATTAAAGATTAAGATTAGGGTTTTTGTTTGGAGGTCATGGAGTTCTTACCATCATGGTTAACTATTTTACAAGGGATGTTTGCCATTGCTTTAATTACGGTCACTTGTCACAAGGTTTGTAAATTGTAACTACAAAAATTGGTTGAATTACAAATTTTCTGATCGCGAAAACATGTACCAGTTGGTTTTAAGTGAGTTAATTACGCATTTAAGTGCAAGAAAAAAAAGGGACTAAATTTAAGTGGATATGTTGATCAATTGTTGCAGTTTCTGCTAAAAATGCATCAAACCCTGAAGAACTCGATGTCAAGAGGTCCGACTTTCCTAGTGATTTCGTGTTCGGAGTCACTAATGCTGCTGCACACATGCTCATTTTGTTTTTGTTTACATTCAGAACGGATTGCAGACCACACGAACATGTTTACATCCATCGATTCATACAAGCGATACAAGGTGCATATCGAGCTAGCTAGCGATAATTAAGTTTCTCTCGTCTTTGGCATAAATATATATAACCAAATATTTGTAATTGTAGGAAGAAGTGAGGGCTCTCAAGGACCTTGGAGTTGATTCTCACAAATTTTCCATCTCTTGGACCCGAATTCTTCCTAGTAAGTAGTTTTAACCTAGTTTTGTTGTTCAGCTAATAAGTGGTTTCCTGGAAGCTGCATTTATGAATTAAATTTGAGGGTTTTATGTTTTATCTCCGGTAAACTTTATGCTCTTTGTTCGAAATTTACAATGTGTAGACGGAACCTTGAGTGGTGGCGTAAACCAACAGGGTATGGATCACTACAAAAACTTCATCGACGAACAAATAAAAAATGGTAATAAATCTGTTCAAGCAAATCCTTTGTATTACGACATTAATCTTGTTACATATTTATACATAAGTTTGTTGAATCTGTAACTCTCTCGATAGCTTCAATAGTTCACTGAAAGCCTTTGGTGTAATGAACCGCAAGCCCGCCCTTAAGAAAGAAAGACATAATAAGGCGGGAGTCCGCCTTTAGTCCGTTCCCTCACTCTTTGAAAAGTACCGTTCGGCTCCTGTCAAGGGGAGCCTCACTCTCGCGAACCACGAGATTAGACAGTTGTGATTGCGCTTTCACCCATAGTCGAATCAATAATCAATATAAGTTTACTGACCTGGCTCTTCAATCGACGATCTACTGCTCCCTCTTAGTTGCAGATGCCCATGCTTTGATTCGAAAGCCCTAGCCTGTGATGAATCCCCAGTAAGATCGGAGTATTGAATTTATCCTCCCTATCCAGAATCCCGTAGGTTTCTTTAATCTCATGAGAATCTCAGTTGAACTTTGTTTATATTTGTACTACTTTGTTCCATATCGACCACCGCAAAATAGATGCAGCGCTTTATGTACCCAGTTACTTGTGTGCTGTTTGTCGAGCTAAGTCGCGCTAGCTTGTAACCCGAGTGGGGGCACCAAGGTGGTGGGACATCGGTTCAACTCATTTGGTAAGGCTTGCTGTTGCAATTTGCTGGCTCGCGCCCGTTCCAAGTTGTGAGTTGGACAGTGGAAGGATTACGGGCTGGTGCACCGTAACCCTAAGTTGTCTCATGACCAGTTGAACCGCCCCCTTTTTTTTTCCACATTTTTGTTCATTAACGAAGAAAAACTTGTTTTTTACAACAAAGAGTTTCTCAAATTTCAACATTTATATTTTATAGTACAATACTAATAATGAAGTTGCGTGTTATTACATTGTGGAACTCTAACATCACATGAATTGAACCATATGTCTTAATGCAGGCATCACACCATATGTGACCATATTGCACTTTGATCCACCACAAGCTTTGACAGAAAAGTATGGCGGCATCTTCAATCGTTCCTTCGTGTAAGCCAGCATCTTCCAAATTATACCTGATCAGTCGATATTATATTATATTTTATGATATTCCAAGTTAGTTTTTATGTTTGTTTTTGGGAGAATTTTGTACTTCTGCACATGTTTTTATTATAGGATGGATCGAATCGGCTTTGCGCATTAAATGGACAAATTGTGGAGTTTTGGAGCTAAGAAGATTATGTCAAAGTTTCAAGCCTAAATTCTATGCCGTTTGATTGTGAAGAATAATTGAAGATGGATTGCGTAATTCGGACAGATTCACGTTTTTGGCTTATTTGGCATATAAGTGATCCAAGATGACGTTTTTGGGCCGAGGTTTCTTCTACAAAGTTGTAGAGGACGTTTTTAGCTTTCCTGCGACATATTATGGGCCTAATTCGGAGCTGATTTGGTCGATCAAAAGAAGGATTTTCTGCAGCAGTCCAAGTCCTTGTTGGAAAAGGATTATGTAATTTAATTTATTTTTATCTCTGTTTCCTGATTTTTGGGGAAGCCCATTTTAAGTAGGATTTGGTTTTTCTAGTATTATATATAGCCGAGTCTCTAGGGTTTAGAGGGGAGAACGAATTTGGAGATTAAATTTGTGGAGAACTCGGCTCAACTTTTCTACAATGGTGTTCTCTAAACTTTTATCAATTTATTTTATGACTTCAATTATAATTATGCGTAACTAATTCTCTTTCTAGGGTGAGGCCTTGAGCCTTTAACATGAATATATAGTTTCTTTTCAATTGCTTATGATATTATGCATGCTACTTTGAATTGTCAATCACCGGTTTAAACTATTTATTTATCTTAATGCTTGATCACCATTAGGATGTGTAGACAAGTAAATGGATGCAATTTATGTTGGAATATCACCCTTAAATTGGCTAGGGCTTATTGTGATTGATAATTGTAAGTTCACTTAAGGTGAATATCACGCTCTTAAGGGTTGCATGGTTTTTCAAAAGGTTTTCATAAAACTTAATGAGTCTTGCATGTTCATATTTGATCTGAATATCACAGACGGGTTGCATGTTAGATATACGTCACTAGTAGAATATGCAATAGGAAAACCTAACCTTCAAAGTGCATGTGTAATTCATAAGTAATTGGTAGAACTATATATAATTGTTATTGGTGATGGCTGAACTCTAGTGTTTCTTATATTTGTTTTCTGATAATTCTTAACGAGCTTTATTTTTAATTATTTAAACTTGTGCGAATTTTCATTTATTTTTATTTTAAGTTCATGATCACAAATTTCTATCTTTTTGTATTAAATAATTAATTAAGAATCCGTTCTAAATACAAGTTATTTATATCAGTCTCTGTGGAAACGACTTTGCTTGAGTTGCTATACTACGATAACCTTGTACTCTTGCAAGTATTTTTAAGTGATTTTTGCCTAAAATTTGAGTGTGGTAAAATTGCTATCAATACCCATTTCGTTTTCTCATAGCTTTGGGATAATATGCCATTCACTATAAAACTAATACTCATATTTTTCTTGTCTCCTATTTTCAGGAAAGATTTCACGGATTACACTGAACTTTGTTTTAATCTTTATGGAGATAGAGTGAAAAATTGGATTACAATCAATGAGCCGTTTATCATGGCGAAAACGGGGTACGACAAAGGAGTTGGTCTGCCGGGCAGATGTTCTGTTCAAACTGTATTTCCATGCACGAATGGCTGTAATTCGGCCACTGAACCTTAAATTGTGATGCACCACCTTCTCCTCGCTCATGCTTCGGTTGTTAAACTTTACAGAGAGAAATTTCAGGTGAAATACCGACACTGAATTTGTTTGAATTGAGTGGAGCCTTGTTTTCTGCATGTTCATATTAACGAGATTAATTTTTCTCTTGATTAATATTGTTTTTTTTTTAGAAAAAACAAGGCGGACAAATTGGAATTAGTCTTGTAGGGCAAGATATATATTGAGCCTTTTTCGAATTCGACAGAAGACAAAGATACATAAAAAAGAATATTAGACTTTGAACTTCGATGGTTAGTACATATATATATATATCAACATTAACATGAATCCCTCGAAAGTTTTCGAAAATATTAATTTCCTAAAAATTGGTGTTTAATTTCTTGTTTAGGTTCATGGAGCCATTAGTATATGGAGAGTATCCAAAGAGTATGAGAGATTTGGTCAAGAACAGGTTACCACATTTCACTAATTAAGGAAGAGAAGAAGATGATCAAGGGATCCTTCGATTTCGTCGGCATTAACTATTACATCATAAGATATGGTAAAAATGACCCAACAAATCCACGAAAACCAATCTCTTATAGCAATCCTTTAGCTTCAGTGTTGATTACAAGTAAACTTCGTAATACCTCAGCATTACTTCTTGTGTGTGCGTGCGCGTGTGTTTTTGTGTCAATGAAAGATAAATTGATGTGAATTTTTAAGCTTTACAAGGTTTTTTTCTGTTTGTGATTATTGCAAATGCAAATAGAACTCAAATTGGTCCTCAGGTACACAAAACTTCTGACTTGTGAATTTTGTGATATTTATAAATTGAGCATAACCCATGTGCAAGGATGACACGCATATATAATTAATAATTCTATACTATATAATTTCCATCTTTCTATATATAGTAAAACTAAATTCTTTTAACCATGTAGGCTGGAGGAAGTCTGTTCGTCTACATTTACCCACAAGGTCTACAGAAACTTCTATAGTTTATTAAGGGGAACTACCAACACCCTAAAATTTACATTTCTGAAAATGGAATAACCGAGGCAAAGGACGACAAACTAAGACTTAGTGACGCGCTTTTGACAAAAAAAAAAAAAAAAAATTAAGGATCCACATAGAATTCAACACACTCTTCGTTATTTGTACATGTTTGCGGATGCATGGAGTAACCATTTACTTATGTTGTTTTTGTTTCGCAGGAGTGGTGTGAATGTCAAAGGATATTTCCACTACAATTTATCTGATAATTTTAAATGGGGAGAAGGCTATATCCCAAGACTTGGGCTTTACTATGTCGACTACAAAGACAATCTCAAGCGCATTCCTAAAAAGTCTTCTAAGTGGCTCCCTAAATTCCTAAAGGGCGAGGCTTGACGTACTCAAGTTTCGAAATAAACTCCAGATGGTTGATCAAGCTCATCTACTTTCTTCCTTGCACACAATTGCCTAATGCCTATATGTGTTGAGTGGGAGAAAACTGTAAAGAAAGAGTGGTAGAATAGGTACTGTATATGGCTTGAATGTTCAGTTTCATAGGCTTGGTGTTTCTGTGGGAATGCCATGTACTTTTAATGCTGTATGATAGACACTGGCATAGGTTTGTAATATACTTGTTATATAGTAAGCAAAATAATCTTATTGCAACTTTTGGTTGTCCTCTTATCAATTGAAGAATAATTTTTTATCCCTCTTTCTTGCTATAAATAATGAAACTGGTAATGACACTACAAAATAGTTATCACGCACTACTTTCTGACGACAAAACAAAACATAAAAAAAAGACGTAGAAAAGTACCCAAAGCCCATTTGATAGACATTTGTAAGCAATGTCCATCTGCTAGCAACCTTTGCTGATTTTTGGGCATCCCAGACCCACTACTTTTCATGGATGTTGAATTCCTAGATATGATGTATCATATGAGGTTCAAAACTTAAAACTTTTTTTCTCATTTTCTCTTCTTAAAATGAAAATAAAAAAAAAACTTGTATAAACTCTCAGCACATGCATGGCATGTGTCTTTCCCTTAGTACTGATTTATGAAACCAGAACAGAAAGTATAAATGATGTTTTTCATTCTCTGCTTATATATATATATATTAATATATTTTTGTCGAAAACCAAAATTATATATAACAAATTAAATCATAGCGCAAATTTGTTTTTATTCGTCTGATTGGGTTGATTAAAAATGAAAAATAAAAAGTAAAATTGAAAATTAAGATCACAATTTTGTTCTAGACTTCTAGTAAATATAAAAAGTAAAATTAGTACTGCAAAAACTGGTTTAGCTACTTTTGCTTAGAAGCCTAAAATCTTATCCTCGAGATTCGAGAACATCAACATAACATATAACAGATTAATTTATAACCATGAAATTAAGCATGTCCTTTGGTGACTCTTAATCACCACTCTATATATTATGGTTCAGTTGGAATTAATATTTACTAGAAGTCGAGACCCTAAATACCAAACTCCTAATACAGTGGTGGTCCATCAAAAGCTCTAGCTTCAACAAAACCTGTGTTTAATTTCTAGAAAAGGTTACCATTTTCTAAGTTTGTTAATTGTTTCTTGTTGTTGACCAAATAAATAAAGAAAAACTAGTGTTTAATTCTTGTTAAATTAGCTGGTTTCTTGTTCATGGCTATACATGGAAGAGGTCCTATATATTTCTTGTGAAAGATGGGTTAAGTTTAATTAATCTGATAATAAAGATTGATTACAGATTAAGATTAGAGTTTTGTTTGAAAGTCATGGAGTTCTTACCACCATGGTTAAGGATTTTACAAGGGATGTGTGCCATTGCTTTATTCTTGCCTCTTTGTCACAAGGTTTGTAATTTCTAATATAAAATTAGCTTCAACATATCTTAAAATTTCTCTTGATAATTATTTTTTTGCTTTGGTTTGCTCACCATACTGCATCAACAACTAAAACAAAAATTACAATTGTGGAACAGTTCTTCATATAAAAATACGTTGAAGCACAAATTTTCCAATCGAGAAAACATGTCTTTGGTTTTTTTTTTTTCGTTATTTTCTAGCTGCATGCATTAGGCAACTCAAACATGAAAAAGGACTAAATTTAAGTGCATATGTTGATGCAGCGGATGCGAATACTGAGGAAGCGAGTTTCAGCCATTGCAAAATGCATCAAACCCTAATGAACTAAAAGTGAAGAGGTCCGACTTCCCCTAGTGATTTCGTGTTCGGTGTCTGTACTGCTGCTGCACTGAATGGAAGGATCTGCAAAAAAGCAAGAGAAGAGAGACCAAGTATTTAGGACTACCACGTTGAAATTCCCAGGTTTATATACATATATTTATATCAGCTGCTAAGAAATATTATAAATTTATTATGCATGCATTTCTTTTCTTAGTTTTATGCTCATTCTGTTTTGTTTACATTCAGAACGGATTGCAGACCACACGAACATGTTTACAGCAATCGATTCATACAAACGTACAAGGTGCATATCGACTAGCGATAATTAAGTTTCTCTCATCTCTGGCAAAAATATTGAAACCAAATACATGTAATTGTAGAAAGAAGTGAAGGCTCTCAAGGACCTCAGGTTGATTCTCACAGATTTTCCATCTCTTGGACCAGGATTCTTCCTAGTAACCAATTTCACCTAGTGTTTTATTTATTTTTTATTCCGTAATAAGTGGTTCCGCTTATCTGAATTAAAATTGAGGTTTTTATGTTTAATTTCTGCAAAACTCTTGCTCTGTGTTTGAACTTGTCAATGTGTGGGGAACCTTGAGTGGGTGGAGTAAACCAAGAGGGTATCGATCACTACAACAACTTCATTGTGAACTAATAAAGAATGGGTAGAGAATCTGTTCAAGCAAATCCTTTATATTTGGAAGCATTAGTTAATCTTGTTCCCTATATAATATACATAAGTTTGCTTTGAATCTGTATATGTCTAGAAAGATCCCGTAGGTTTCTGTAATCATGAACATCTCAGTTGAACTTTGCTTGTGTTGTACTAATTTGCCCCACATCGACCACCGCAAAATAGAAACAGTGCTTTATTTTCCACATTTTCTTTTCCATTCTTTGTTTACAAATTTGACAAACCCACTCTACAAAGGGTGGCAAATCCTCCCACATAAAATACAATTTTCAAACACCCATGCAATCATATTCACAAAAAATTCGTATAGATGGATGATGAATTTATAGTATAATATTAATAAATAACATCGTGAGTTGAATTCTAACATCCTTATGGCGGGGTTAAGCTGTCACACCGAAGAGGTTGTAATATTTCACCATATGTTTTAATGCAGACATCACACCATTTGTGACATTATTGCACTTCCGTCCACCACAAGCTTTGACAGACAAGTATGGCGGCATCCTCAATCGCTCCTTAGTGTAAGCACCTTCTAAATTACATCATTTCATTTCTCATGGTTTTAGGATAATATACCATTTAGTCATTGACAATGAATTCTAATATTTTCCTTGTCATGCTTTTCAGGAGAGATTTCAAGGATTATAGTGAACTTTTGTTTAAACTTTTTGGAGATAAGGTGAAAAATTGGATTACAATCAACGAGCCGTTTATCATGGCAAAAATGGGGTACGACAAGGCGTTGGTCCACCGGAGCAGATGTTCTGTTCAAACTGTATTTCCATGCACAAATGGTGGTAATTCAGCCACCAGAACCTTACATTGTGGCACACCACCTTCTCCTCGCCCATGCTTCCGCCGCTAAGCTTTGCCGAAGAAATTTCAGGTGAAATGCTCACACTGAATTTGTCGATTTGAATGAAGGCTTGTCTTTGCATATCTCAAATTAATGAGATTAATTTTTCTTGGTTAATATTGTTTTCTAGGGAAAGAAGGCGGACAAATTGGAATTAGTCTTGTAGGACAATACGTCAAGCCTTTTCGAATTCGGCAGAAGACAAAGCTGCAGCAAAAAGAATATTAGACTTTGAACTTGGATGGTTAGTATATATTAATATATGTATGTATATATATCCACTTTGGTCCTAAATTTACTTTCTTGATTGGTATAAGTCTTATAATTGTAATTGTAGATTATCTCATTCCCTATTAACATGAATCCCTCGAAATTTTCTAAAAATAAATATGGTGTTCTTATTTATAGGTTCGTGGAACCTTTAGTATATGGATCTTATCCAAGAAGTATGAAACGTTTGGTCAGGACAGGCTACATTTCACTAAGAAAGAGAAGATGATCAAGGGATCGTTCGATTTTTGTCGGCATCAACTATTACCACAAGATATGGTAAAAACAACCCAGCAAATCCAGAAAGACCAATCTCCTATAGCAAACGATCCTTTAGCTTTGGCGTTGATTACAAGTAAATTTCATAATATCTACCATTACTTCTTTTGTTATACATGCGTGTTTTGTGTCAATGAAAATTAAATCGATGAGAATTTTTAGCCTTACGGTTTTCTTATGTTGTAATTGTTGTAGATGAAAATGGAACCCAAATTGGTCTTCAAATTTTTACAGAACTTTTGACTTGTGAATTTGTGATATTTATAAATTGAGCATTGACCCATGCGCAAGGATGACACGCATATGTAATTTTTGTACCGTGTAGTTTCCATGTTTCTATGTCTAGTCTAAATAGTAAAACTAAATTCTTTTAACCGTACGTGTAGGCTGGAGGAAGTCAGTTTCGTCTACAGTTACCCACAAGGCCTGCATACACTTCTAAAGTTTGCTGAAGAGAAGTACCTGCACCCTAAAATCTACATTTTCTGAAAATGGAATAACTGAGGCAAGGACGATAAACTAATACTTAGTGACGCTTAAGGATCCACATAGAATTCAATCCATTCTTGGCCATTGTACTGGACCAATAAGGCAATAAAGTAGAATCACTGCAATCTATGTTTACAAGTTTGAGGATGCATGGGTATCCATTTACTCATGTTGTTTGTTTTGCAGGAGTGGTGTAAATGTCAAGGATATTTCCACTACACTTTATCTGATATTTTGAAGATTAAATTTATATCCCAGGATTCAGAGCACTATGTATTCTGGGACAATGCAAGGCTGGCACATTCCTAAAAGTCACAAGTAACCCTCATAAGTTTAAGGCGAGCGGCGTACCAAATTTTGATACAAACCAGTGTCGATGATAAACCATACCTTACTTTTACATAATTGCTATATGTGTTAGTGAGAAAACTGTAAGAAAAGAAGTGCCAGAAGCGAGCTCACTATATGTATGATCAATGTTCAGTTTCATAGGCTTGGTGTTTCTGTGGGAATGCCATGTACTTTTAATGCTGTATGATAGACTACTGGCATAGGTTTGTAATATACTTGTTATACAGCAAGCAAAATAATCTTATTGCAACTTTTTGGTTGTCCTCTTATCAATTGAAGAATAATTTTTATCTATCTTTCCTGGTATAAATAATAAAACTGCTAGTGACACTACAAAATAATTATCAAGCACTACTTTTTTATGACAAAACAAAACGGAAAAAAGACGAAGAATAGTGCAAAACACCCAAAAGCCCATTTGATAGAAATTTGTAAGCAATGTCCATCCGCTAGGAACCTTTGTTGATTTTGGAATCCCAGACCCACTTCTTTTCATGGATGGTTAATTCCTAGATATGATGTATCATATAGGGTTCAAAAACTTAAAACTTTTTCTCTCATTTTTCTCTCTTCTAAAAATGAAAAGAAAAAAAACTTGTATAAACTCTCAGCACATACATGGCAGCAGGCATGTGTCTTTCCCTTGATAATGATTTATGAAACCAGAACAGAAAGTAAAAATGATGCTTTTCATTCTCTTTTATTATATATAAATATATATATGTACTAATATATTTTTTTGTCAAAATTTGTGATCGAAGAAAGACCAAAATTATATATAACAAATTAAATCATAACAAAATTATATATTTTTTGCTGTTTGCTCACCATATTGCATCAACAACTAAAACAAAATTTACAATTGTGGAACTATTCTTCCATACAAAAATATGTTGAAGCACAAATTTTCCAATCGAGAAAACATGTCTTTGGTTTTTTTTTTCGTTATTTTTCAAAAATTTACATGCATTAGGCAACTCAAACATGAAAAAAGGACTAAATTTAAGTGCGTATTGTTTACCTTGAAAAATATCCTTTGGATTTAAAGGGCTCGGTGGGATTACAAATTAGTGGGTTGAGCCTAAAGTGAAAGCCCGGCGAGAATCCGAAGAAACTAAAGAAGGAAGGAAATATACGCCGCCATGCGAGTGCTCCAGAGTACCTATGCCTGCAGCGATGGGAGCATTCAATGCAAAGATATTGGCGGCATGGGAAAAGAACATTGAAGGATGTTTCGAATCAGATAGCGATGACCAATTGAGTGGCAATGACCATGTAGGGCATCGGTATCCATATATCTTTAAGCCATGACTTATTGCGAGTATTGGATTGGGCACAATCAGGCTGGTAAACTAGTAAAACAAAGCAGAAGAGTCGAACGGCATTTGAATGGAAAGGGAAGCAGGCTACGAGAATAAAGAACCCTTTCTCGGTGGGAAGTAGGGTGATCGGACCCGAAGGATATTACTCCTTCGTTAAAGTCTTTAGGAGGAGGCGGCGCGGCAATGAAAAAGCGTGGACCTCTTGCTTGGAAGCCTATATAAACAAGGGAAGATCGAGGAAATATGGACACTCAAACCAAACAAAAAAGCAGAACTCACACGTTCAAACCAATAGGAAGAAACCTCTGAGAGCCCCTCAAGCTCTTTCTGAGATAAAAGATCTTTATCTTTATACGAAACTCGTTCGCACTACTTGTGTAGCTCGCGACTCTGAGAAGTTCAAAGGCCGGTCACGAGGATCATACATCCAAAACTCCTACGAGTAGTGTTTTGCTCTGCTATCCAACCTACTTGGCGATAGTATTGATTTGAATCTTGGACCCGAGAGGGTCTTTGATTTGTTTTCACCAGAATCGTATCTAAACCACTTCCCGATAAGCAATAGACCATCCGTGGAACTAAACCCATCAGACAAACATTATCCGAGCTTTGTGAACATGAAATGTAATAAAATGGATATTACCTTTAATTAATGTCTTTTACATTCGAGTCTGGTCAGCTGCCTTTAATTACAGAATCTTTATATTAAGTATTTACATACGGTTTTTACTTACGGTATTTACATACAGCTTTTACTTATCATCTTTACTTTTTATATACGTTTGAGCGTGGGAGGTTCTTGGCTATAACAAGTTATCACAAATCCATCTCAAACTATCTCTGTATAACATCAAGAGAGAATAAAAGTCTGATACTTGACGAGCAAATAACGAGCGCAACGAGGTTAAATATATATATATATATAAGAGGCGCAGATCCGGCCAGACGGTCATGTACTTGTGGCGCAAGTATCTAATAAACAACACATCTTTCTATTGGCGAGCAGTAATTAGCCTTTGACAAACACCAAAGACAACAGGCCTGCGAACAGCCCCTCCAGAAGGGATAGGAGGGGCGAGCACATTGGATCGAGTGCCAAATAGAAAGGTTCGGGACCCGACCATGGAACCGACTCGATATATTCGAGCTGCACCTACGCAAAAGTACACGCGAACATATTTTGGCACGCCCAGATGGGATACAGCTTTCTTGACATTTTATGCCCAAGCATAAAGAAAGGACGAGAAAGAAGCTTATTCTAAACACGAACCGGATGACGGAAAAACCACGTCTATCAGAAACAGAGACTTGGATCAATTTCACGAGACCAGAAGCCTCGGCGACGCCAGTAGCATGGAGGAACTCCGATCCTGCATGATCGAATGATAGACCATGGAAAGAATTGCTTTGGATACTTGAAACGAGATGCCAATCATGTACTAATAAGACAATGTCCCGAGCAAGATTGACCGAGGTTTTTCGGTCCTTTCTAATGCTTGTTGGATTGAAAGGATCGTCACGAAGCCGGTATTGAACATGGGTGGAATGGAGTCGTTCAAGCCATTCATACTTCCCGGCTTGATGCCTCTCGGGGCGGAGTTGGAAGAAAACAGGGATTCGTCACCCCAAACCCGATGTACAGGACCTTTCATACGAGGAAAGGTTGGAAGTACTTAACACTTCGCTAGTGGCCGGAAAGCTATTTCGAATCTGTGAAGCGGCCACGACCGTAGACCCAGAAAGGAAACGGGAAATATATTCCTAAGAAGACGGAGCACGAAAAGTTTCTGACGGTTTTCCACCTCGAAGGAAGACACACTTTTACTCAGGAAAGAGGATGGAAGAGCGCAACCACAAGCCATATGGCTGGAAGGGAAGGCTTTAATCCCAATGCGTGGAGAAATCCCGACATTGAGCATAGTTGATTCTGGAATTCAGGAGGTCTCCACTTACGGACAAGAAGATCCCGACACAGTATTGTGCACAGGGAAGGCAATAATGCGGGGTTAAGCTTGAGATAGCAGTTGAGGCGGCTAATTCTCGAGGCGTCGAGGCCCAGAAGTGGCCACCAATCAAGGCCGGTATATGAGCCGTATCCGGCCTATATCGACGAATAGAACCGCTGGAGTGAACTTGAGGTTCACAACTTCCACTGCCCACAATGGGAAGATTCATCGGCATCATCTTTGGAGCACATTGGAAGTACTCCAACCAATGCATGGCATTCGAAGACAATCCCAACTTCAAACTCCGTTTATTCGGAAATTCATTAGTCGGGATTGCGTCGCATTGGTATTCCCATTTTGGCGTGACTCTGTCCAGAAGTTGGGACCGGATGACGACCTTCCATGATCAATTTCACGGATGGAGCGAAGTCACAATTAATGACTACAGTGGAAGTTAAGCGATACGATCATGAAACCACGGGAAGACCGTCATGAGGTTTAAAACGGACCAGATGAAGTGTAAGTTCCACATAAGCAATGACCAGGCGCTGGTCATGGCTCGAAAGGGCGTTGAAGATCACCAGAAGTAAAAAGTTTGGAGATGTCAAGTTCAGCGACACAAATCGTGGTGGTGCCACTAAATATGAAATTTGTTGGCGAAGAATCGGCCTGACACTCCTCCAAAGTGCCTTTCTTCGAGGAAACCCTGCCTTAAATCACACGGATTTTGAATTCATCGATCAATTCAGATGGCTACGGTGATGTTTTCGGCGGAGATATCTGCAGTCGAGATGGTTACGCCAACCACCCAATGATCATCAAGGGTTGGTAAAACCGATTGAAATACCAAATGGTGCCTTAGAAGCGGGAGGCTATATTCCCAACAAGCCCCGTAAGTTCCAGGCTATACGTTTGACCTTACTAAAGCGTCGGGAGATCTTTGGCCAATTAGTAAGAAACGGAGTGCATCGAGCTGGATCCGGCAAAAAAGATACGGCTTACGAGGAACTAAAGGGAAGAAATATTGCAAGCCCATGGCTCTTGGAATCACGGCAGATGAGCTGCGTACCGTTCGGGATTGGATCAGAGATGATCAACAAGGAAGTTAGTATTGGAGAAGCCATTATTATGAAGGTGGATGCGAGCCGCTGCGAGAGGTTCCGATAAATATGGTAAACTTAAATTGGCCAAGAAGTGGCCAAAGGAAGAAACAGACCTCGGGAAGGGGAAGGGGGATTACGCAGCGCTAGTCGGGATGTGAGTGAATCTCGGCAGAAACGGACCTATCGCGTTTATCAAGGAGGTTATGCGTGCGGCAAGTGTAAAATGCGAGTCTGCGAACTCCAAGTTCACACTCTAGGGGCGATGATAGACCATGACACAACAAAACAAGAGGGTTGAGACTCAAAGGAAATGAAGAGTCCGGCTAGAAATTATGGTGCATATAGCCCTCGGAGCACCTCACAGAGCGGCTTATTTTGGCGGATTGGGGGCATCGAGAAGAGCTCGGCGGGAAGTTACAATCATCAGCGGATTACCACCGGTCTTGGAAACCGGACGATGGGTTCCAAGGCCAGTTAAAGAACGACTCACGCGTCCGAGAGAGAAGTCCTAGAGGTGAAAATCCTAAGGAGGCGGTGAAAACTCCCATCCAGGCTAAAGGTGGAAAGGCCCCAGTCGAGGTGGATGGAAGATGGTACGGAGCGGGAAAAGCGAGGTGGGGCCCGAAGAAGAGCCTGTCTAGAACAGCTAAGAGGAAGATACGGAGAGAGGTATGGAGCACATATGGGTCCAGACCGATACCTCGGAAGAACCTCCACCGGCGGGCCAATGCTAAACCGTGACAACGGTTTCGACGGCCAAGGCCAAGCCGACGGCGGATCGAAGGCGAGGCTAAAGTGGTGACTACCCGGAAGGCAAGGGTAGTGCGAGACTTATGTCCTGTTAAGGCGAAGTCTAACCGTGGAGCATGAGAAACCGGTGAATGGCGTCCATGTCGGCACGTCGGGGCCAGCTTAGATGGAAGTGAGATTTGGAGAGTCTTCACGATCGGAGCCATGGATGTGGGAATCCATTTAGGTCGGTAGATATGATTGACGAAGTCAACTGCGAACACGAGCAATTTGTTAGACTATGGCTCCCCGTCCGACGAGATACTTCAATCCAAGCTAATGAGGAAGCATTCCAAGGGCCATCGAAGAAGAAGAATCGGGCTTGATGGGTAGGGAGAACAGTGACAATGAGGCCGGACAAGCGGGTCGAAGGTGAGAAAGAACGTGAAACCAATGATGAGACTCCAGCTTGGTCATCAAATATGGTTTTGTCCTTTCTTGACCTTCCATCTTCGAGCCAGATCGGAAGGGACACTTGGGGAGATTATATGCAGTGATCCTTCTATATCATTAATCAGCACATTAATACGAAGGACAAGAAGAAGAGTTGAGTGTCGAGCCTCGATCTTCGGATGGAACTTTAAGCAAATCATGGCGGATTTATGACGACAAGATGATCTTTGCAAGGCCAAACCAACAAATGGAGGCTGCGCATATGAGGCCAAATCTACATAACGGCTCATATGGAAGGAGTTCCCTTCCCAGGGTGATGATAGATGGAGGGGCTTACGTCAGCGTCCTGCCGGTGAAAATCTTGAAAGGCTACCATCGACTGACGGTTTGATGCCTAGAAAGGTGTCCAACTTCTCACGAGGGCATTACCGAACCTATGGTGTTGCACCCTTGGAGGTTGACTTGGGATCAAAGAAGAATATGGTGGTCTTCTTTGTTGTGGAAAGTACTTCGGTGCAGTAGGCGCTTCTTTGGGAAGGAAATTTGGATACATGGAGTCTTTATGCATACCTTACTGCTACACCATGGTGCCATTTACCATGAAGAACCTTCGAAGGTTCGGAAGGGTTAAGGGTAGTACGGAGCCAACCCACGGCGCGGTCTTCAGCAAGCCGGCATTTGGAGAGCAAACTTCATAATCCGTGCATGAGGCATTAGATGCACGGGAGGGCGATAAGACGGCCTTTACACGGTGGCCGCTCCTGGTCGGGTGTATCAGCTGACCCGAAGAATGGGACCGACCATTCTTGATCCCACAGCCTCCGTCTTTGCCAGTAGGTACGATAGTAAAAATAGAGATGAGTGATGGCTATCCGATCAACAGTCGAAAATTTTGGGAGGTACGGAAAAGATAGGCGGGCCTTAAAAGACATCCGGAAGAGGATGGAGATCATGCTAGTGCCTCGATGTCGGGGAAGATTTCATTAAAACCTTAGACATATCGGCCATCGGGCGACACGAACTGACTGAGTACTTATGATTTGGATTGGCGATGACGAACCAAGCTTTGGCATATCGAGTTCGTTTAGTGAACCGGATCAACTTCATTACCGGAGATCGAATCCTTAGAAACCATTGAGTTAGGGTTGAAGATGACCCAAGGCCAATACGGGCTCGGTACCACAACGTCATGAGTGCTCCGGGTGAGGGCGATCAAGGCTAGCTAGCAATTGAAATCATTTTGCATGGCATTATGATGAGATGCCGGGGTTGGATCCGGCTTTGGTGGGCACGAATGCGATCAAAGAGGATACAAGCCGGTCGAAATAGCGGCAAGACGAATGTCTAAGGAAATAGAAGAAAAGTCCGGAAAATAAAGAAATTGTTAAAGGCAAAGTTTATTAGTGGCCGAAATATGTGGAATGGTATTTAATATTGTCACACTTGTAATAAAGGTTTTGACTAAAGCTGATAGAGTTTGTGTCGATTATAGAAATATTAACGATGCTACTCCTAAAGATTTTTATCCAATGCCTATGTCGAGATATGTCTATCGATACGTGACCAATCATATGATTCTATCCTTCATGGATGGAAATCTTTACAGTTATAATCCATCCCGAGAATAGGTGACAGATATTCTTAGCGCCTTTAGATGTCTGGCCATGTTGGAGCTTTGAGTATGTAGTCATGCCCTTCGGATTGAAAAATGCCGAGTACACATACCAAAGAGCCATGAATGCTATCTTCACGACCTCATCGGTCATAATTTAGAAGTCTATATCGATGATGTAGTAGTCGAAATCTAAACTAGATATAGAACACCCTACTTGATTTGAGACAAGTGCTAGAAAGGATGAGGGTCGCACAAGTTAAGGATGAACTAGAAGGAAATGTGCTTTTGGAGTAAGGGCGGGGGTAATTTCTTAGGATTTTTGGTTCATCAAAGAGGAATAGAGGTGGATAAGAAGAATAAAGCCAAAGCTGATCATAGATGCACCACTCACTTTGAGAAATAAAAAAGGCTTGAAATGTTCTTGGAAAAATTAATTTCTTGAGAAATTCATTACTGCAAATTTGGCTAGAAAGCTTAAGCCTCTATCTCATTGCTAAAGCTCAAAGAAACGGAAAGTTCGAGATGGGAAGTCGGTCACCGAAGGCTTTTGATGAGATCAAGCGATGCAATGGCTAAACCACTTGTTTGATGCCACATAGAAGAAGGAAACCTCTTGGGCAATATATCAGCTTTGGAGGAGTCATTGGCGAGTCTCATAGCCCAAGACAATGAAGAGGGCAAGGAAGCGGGCGGTTTTTACTACTTAAGCGAGTCGGCGATGTGGAAACCGGAATACACCCCGATTGAGAAGGCGTACTTCTTTGTATTTTACATAGGTCGAGAACTCAGACATTACATGTTGCCATACACAGTCCACATAATCGCCAATACGGATGTGGTCAAATACATGTTATCCAAGCCAATGATGGGTAGGTCGGATTGGAAAATGGATGTTAGCTCACAGCCGATTACCGCTTCCAATATGTGCCTCGAAGGCTATTAAAGGACAAAGCTGGCCACGAGACTTTTTGGCATCCCGTCCAAGCAATCCGATAGTATTGAAAAGAGCAACCTCCTAAGATATGTCGAGCTGGCCATTATCCAATCTGCTAATCCGAGAAAGGAAAAGGATGCTTCTTTGAGATTTAGAATATAGCAGTTTATGGCTTACACCTTGGAAGCTGTTCTTTGATGGATCACGCACAAGTAGAGCCTCGGGTGCGGGAATAGTATTGGTTAGTCTGGCGATCACTATCGTTATTCATTTCACCTAGACTTTGATGGCACGACTAACAAGTGAGTATGAAGCACTCATAATCGGATTGGAAATACTAATGGGCGGGGCACCAAGTGTGGATATATTTGGTGAGTTCGATTAGTCATCAACCAACTTCTTGGAGAATACAAGTGCAAAAATTTGGTGATGGCTAGTTATATGAAAATCTTGGAAATCGGATTCTTGATAAAAACACGGAAGATTGCATACAATGAGAACACATCCCTAGAGGAATTTAGGTACGCCAATGATATGGCTTAAATTGCCTGCGGAGTGCAAGTTCGGTTTGGCCAATCCGATGAATGGGTTGAGGTTGAGCAAGGTCACTTCATACGTATTCGATAGAGGGAATTTGAAATGGATGTTATGATTATCGAACTTGAGAAGTTGAGGTGGAGGGTTCCATTTTGTTGAAATATCTTAACAATCCATCGATGCAGACGGAAAAGGAAGCTTGACCCTGAAACTTCAAACTATTCAATATGGGACCAAGCTCTAGTAAGAAAAACACCAGATGGGTTTCTACTACGATGCTTGGGAAATAATGAGTCCATAAGAAAATAATGGGCGAAGTCCCATGAGGGGTATGTGGTGCTCATGTTTGGAGTCAAATACGTTGGCTAATCAGAAGGTATAGGCATTTTGGCCAAGAATGGAAAAAAGATTGCGAGATTATGCGAAGGATGCGAAGGTGCGAAGCATGGACCTCTTGTATGTCAGCCATCCCGATGAACCCGAGTAGTAAAAGGCCATGGCCGCGGGGGGCTGGAGCTATGGATTCATCGGACAGATTTATCCTCAACCGTCCAAGGGACATACTTTCATTATAGTAGCTACGGATTATTTCACCAAGTGGGTAGGCGGGTGGTGTCAAAGAGATCACTTAGCAGAGATCATTAGGGTCATAAAGAGCAAATCTTGCACGGATATGGAATACCGAAACTATTGTAGCGATAGAGTCCATCCTTTATATCTAAGGGAAACGATGGAATTTGCGAAGAGTTTAAATTAAGCTCATTACAATCAAATACTTACTATCCACAATCTAATGGCGGGCCGAAGCAAGCAACAAAGTCTTGGTAAACATCATCAAGAGAATGACTGATGATAATCAAGGAAATGGCATGAAAGTTAGGAGATACTTTGTGGGCCTATCCCGGACCTCAAAGGTCTGGTACAAGGACTACACCGTTTGCTCAACATGGCCAAGATGCGGTGCTCCGTGGAAATTAATGTAATGTCTCACGAGTTCAAAACCAATATGGTTTACACTCGGATGAATATTTACGAGGCTATGTGCCGGGAGGTGGAGAATCTAGATGAGAATCGGCTGGAGGCTTTGAACAAGATCTGTGAGCTGGCGGTCCCGTGGGTGGGCGTCTGATAAAAGATTCGAAAGGAAGGCTTGGCAGAGTTGGTATGGAAGGCCATCCTACCATTTGGAACCCAAGTTAAAGGGTTTGGAAAGTGGAGCCCGACTGGGAAGGACCCTTCTTGATTGACAGTAATGGAAGGGGGCAACAAGGCGAGATCGATTGGAAGGAGTTCGGCAACAGCATTACATAAATGGAAAGTTCTGAAGAAATATTTCCCGACCTACATGGGATGTTAGAGATATTTATTTGGAACCCATCCGACTAATGGGTTTGTGATAGTTTAGTTTGAACAATGTCAAGATAAGAAGATAAACTTATTTTGACTACCATGAGAATTGTTCTTCATATTTACAAACAAACTATAAAGGAGGAATGTAGCGAAAATATGAAAGAAGATGGTTAGTTGACAGGGAAAAGGTCATCCGTGCGGGATGAAACCTTGATCATGGGCGAGACCAAGTACTTGCAATAAGAACCTTTTGAGTTCTTGATGATAACTCGAGATAGCTTCCTCACAGTAATCGGCACTCATTTCACCCCAGATGTCGAAATGTTGAAAAGGCGACGGTTGGCTTGGAGGGGGTGTTCGGAAACCTTCAGCGAGTGAGCTTCCCACCAAGTGTCAAAGGCTTGGGTGCATTGAACGTTGAAGGTATCGGGTTTGACCCAAGCCTTCGGAATGATGAAACGAGGTTCTTCCTAGCTCCAACTATTGGGCATCGGATGGCTTCTTAACTCGGAAGGAGGTTGCCCAATTCCAAATTTGTCGAGCAGTGGTCACAGATGGTTTGGAGTAAACCAAGCTGGCGAAGGAAGTTGGGATGATGAGCCTCAACTCCGTGGGTGTGTCGGGATGCACGACCCAGCTCCCCGAAAGGTCTCGGGGTAAATACGGTAAAGTGGCGGGGCAAAAGGCGGGATCGGCTCACAATCGCCCCGAGGAAGTTACGTACGCAAACCAAGGATAGGTCACGGTGGCGGGGATACCGCCCACTCGCTTGGTGTCTCGTCCACCCTTTCGCCAAATAAAACATATAGACGGATGGAAGGTTCATCGCGCAAGCTTACCGGTTCGAGTGCGAGGACGGTGTCATTCCCCGAAGGGCGATGCGGAGCCACTAGTGGAAATACCCTTTGGAGCCATATCTGTGACATCGAGGTGGGCCCGTTGAAGTTCAAAAACAAAGGCTTAGGCGGATCATCTGCTTGTGCATCATATGGTATATATGAGCGAGACAAAGGGACCAGCTGACCATATCATTGGAAGGAATGGAGAGGCCAAAGAACCATTCGGAGCTTAGCAGCATTTGATCGTTTGGAATAGAAACACCTTTCAAATAGACAGGAAATGGACATGTTCCCGAGCCGGGGTCTTGTGCAAACCGTCGACATACCTTGGATAAGCTTGCCAAGGCGTGTGATCAGCGAAGTCGGATTCGGGTTCAACCTTGAAAAAGTTGTGACGGGTTGCTTCTTTAGCTTGGTGATGCGGATGTAAGCATCACTCGAGTCTCTGTGGTATCCACCACCCTTCCCGATGGGCGAAGGCCAAATAAGCGGAGCCATGTCCAAGACTGTGGGAGACATTGGGCCACACACAAAATCAAAGGTGTTGGTGGTGGTGTTCCAGCCACGCAAGCGTAGGAGAAAAAGCCAAATGCCGAGATGTAGGTGCTGGGAATCTTGGTCATGGATCGGAGTAGTAGATGCATTCTTCGCGTGATCCGGCGAGGTGCCAACTTGTCGACCCAATCGGACCATGTGAGGCCCATATTCCGTCGATCGGATTCGGCTCCGTGCACGTATGGGGATGGAAAACCCCTTTCCACCATTTTCGAGTGTTCTCAAGGAGCATAAATGGATGGGGGCACGTCAGGGGCTTCATGTCAGCCCGATCGATGGCTGGAGGAATGCGGGAGATAGCGCGAGGGGCCGATGGTGTAGCGTACGTGAAGTGGGTGAACGGGTGGGTATAAGTGTTTGGGCGGGCTGAAGGGCGCCGCCCATTTCTTTTAGATCGGCAAAGGCGTTCGCCGGTGACATACGGGGTTCCTTAGAAGGGCCATGGTTGAGTTCCCGAGTGGTAAATTTGGGAGAGGAGTGGATTTGAAGGAAGGAGTTCGGTTTGGTTCTTGGAGTTTGATATTTTTACGAGTTTGAAAGAGGGAAATAGATGCCTAGAAATGGAAAAGGGGTGCAATTTTATGCGAGCCTGATTAAGGCGGTTGTAGGTCCCCGTTACTTTTCTCGGAGATCGTGGGAAGAAGAAACGTTTAATATTTAATCAATCAATGTTAGTGCGCGAGAAATGACGCTTGACATAAATGCACGAAATCCAGAAAAATGCGAGCAGTTTAATTTGGCGGCGGAGCCTTAAAGCGGCTAGTGTAAGTTAAAGGGTAGATCTGGTATTTTCAACCCGATGGTGTGTTAGGGATGTTGGTCGAGGAAATCAGGTGAATTAGTAAAGCAGTTAGATTATTTTGGGAGATCTTGTTTGAACAAATAGGATAGAAAAATAAACTTGTTTTATTATAGGATAGAAATTGTTCTTACAACTTAGACAATAAACTAAGAAGGAGAAAAAGTTCCATTTAATGCAAGTATTTATCCCTAATTACAACATAGAGTAGAAGCTTTGGAAACTTTTTACATCATCGACTAGATATGAACTTAAGGTCTTGATTTCTTCATCATCTTCCTCCTTGATGAAGAAAGGCAAGAAATAGGATCCCTGAAAATATTGATCCTGTTACTCATATGAAAGGACACGGAATGATGGATGCCATCTCGCTCACGGCTACGGAGAGTGTAGGAGAGGATGGCGACGGGCCAGGGGATGTACATTTCCAGTCTTCAACTCGCCACCCTGCTGTACGCCCAGACAGAGGGAGTGAAGCGGAAGGGCGATGCTGGAGAATCCGTCACACTCGCCACCGTTCTGAGATCGAGGAAAGTGAATGAGGAAGGAGAAAGAAGCCCAGGAGAGATCGGTAGGGGATCGAGAGGAGTTTGGATCCCCAAGAAAGTGCCGCACAAACTCCGAGACTTATGGCAAGGGCGGGGCATGGTGGAATCCCATTAGTAAACCCAGTCATTGGTAACAAGGGTGTGATAGGATATGAAAACCATTCGAAAATTGGAACAAGCCTTGAGGGCTGTTCTGTTTGTAGGATTATACAGGCTGATGACATGGATGGAGGATTCCACTGTCACTAAGGATGAAGAAGGATGAGAAAAGAATTTGGATATTAGATGATACCAAAAATGGTATTTAGTATTGGTTACGTAACTTTCGAAGGTGCAAAGTATAAATAGGAGCATTACGAAGAGTGAAGATATGGGGGGATTACCAAGGGATTTTGGATTTGACCAAAAGCAGTTATGGCTCCTTTTATTTGATGGTCATTTCAAGATTTGGATAAGGATCCACCAGTTAATCCCAACGAGTTCTCGAGGAGTTAAACTGACTAAAGCGAGAATACAAACGGCTTCGGTAAGTTTAAGGGGCAACTATTTACAGCGAAAAATACCCTTTGGATTTAAAGGGCTCGGTGGGATTACAAATTAGTGGTGGGCCTAAAGTGAAGGCCCGGCCAAATCCCGAAGAAACTAAAGAAGGAAGGAAATATCGCCATATACGCCGAGTGCTCAGTACCTATGCCTACCTTGATAAAGAACATTCAATGCAAAGATATTGGCGGCATGGGAAAAGGCATTCGGAGGATGGCTGAATCAGTTGTGTGATGACCAATTGGGGTGACGACCATGTGGGGCATCAGTGACCCATATATCTTTTAAGCCATGACTTATTGCGCGTGTTGATTGGGCTAATCAAGGCCCGGCCCGAGCTAATTAAACAAACGAAAGAAGTACGAACGACATTTTAATGCAAATCAGCCCAGGCCAAATTGGAGAGCTTGATTCTGAATAAAGAACCCTTTCTCGGTGGGGTAGTGAAATCAGGACAGATGTTCTCCGCCGTTCGTCTTTGGAAGCAGAGGCAGCACAGCAATGGCATGGAACCTCTTGCCGGCCTAAACAAGGAAGATCGAAATATGGACACCAGGCAAGCAAAACGGAACTCACACGTTCAAACTGACAAGGAAGAAACCTCTGAAAACCCCTCAAGCTCTTTCCACGAGATAAAAGATCTTTATCTTTATACGAAACTCTCGTTAACCTGCTTGTGGCTCGCGACTCTGAGAAGTTCAAGGCCGATCACGGGATCATACATCCAAAACTCCCTACGAGTAGTGTTTTGCTCTCTTCTCCAACCTACTTGGCGATAGTATTGATTTGAATCTTGGACCGAGAGGGTCTTTGATTTGTTTTCCCTTAGGAATCGGTATCACTGCATCCACTTCCCGATAAAACGTAGACCATCTCGATGGAACTAAACCCATCTCGTGAAACATTTATCCGAGACTTTGACGAACATGAAATGTAATAAAATGGATATTACCTTTAATTAATGTCTTTTACATTCGATCTGATTACTTTGCCTTTAATTACAAGTCTTTATATTAGGTATTTACATGATTTTATACATTACATACAGTTTTACTTACGGTATTTACATACGGCTTTTACTTATCTGTCTTTACTTTGTGTACGTTTGAGCGTGGGAGGTTCTTGGCTATAACAAGTTATACCTAAATCCCATCTCAAACTATCTACGTATAACATCAAAGAAAGAATAAAAGTCCTTAACGAGCAAGGCAAATAACGAACCTAACGGTTCATATATATATATATATATATATATATATATATATATATATATAAAGGCGCCAATCCGACCAGACGGAAGTCATATTACTTGTGGCGCAAGTATCTAATAAACAACACATCTTTCTATTGGCGGAAGGCCAATAGTGGCACGCGACAAACACCAAAGACAACACAAGCTCGCGAACATCCCTCAGAAGGGATAGGGCGGCATGTTGGATCGGGTGCCAAATAGAAAGGTTCGGGACAGTGACCGGGCCGACTCAATATATTCAGTGCACCTCCGCAAAGTCTGCGAACACGTATGTTGATGCAGCGATGCCGAATGCGGAAGCGGTTCAGCCATTGCAAAATGCATTAAAGCCACTAATGAACTAAAAGTGAAGAGGTCCGACTTCCCTAGTGATTTCGTGTTCGGTGTCTGTACTGCTGCTGCACAAATGGAAGGATCTGCAAAAGAAGCAGGAAGAGGACCAAATTGTTTAGGACTACCACGTTGAGAAATTCCCAGGTTTATATACATATATTTATATCAGCTGCTAAGACATATTATAAATTTATTATGCATGCATTTCTTTTCTTAGTTTTATATACTCATTCTCTTTGTTTACATTCAGAACCCAGTTGAACCACAGAGCATGTTTACAGCCATCGATTCATACAAGCGATACAAGGTGCATGTCCCGAGCTGTGATAATTAAGTTTCATCTCTGGCATAAATATTAAACCAAATACATGTAATTGTAGAAAGAGTGAAGGCTCTCAAGGACCTCATGGAGTTGATTCTGCAGATTTTCCATCTCTTGGACGGATTCTTCCTAGTAACCAATTTCACCTAGTGTTGTTATTTATTTTTATTCCGCTAATAAGTGGTTCCTTGTATCTGTGAATTAAATTGAGGGTTTTATGTTTAATTTCTGCAAAACTCTTTGCTCTGTCAAGTTTGAACTTGTCAATGTGTAGAGGGAACCTTGGTGGTGGAGTAAACCAAGGGTATCGATCCTGCTACAACAACTTCATTGACGAACTAATAAAGAATGGTAAGAATCTGTTCAAGCAAATCCTTTATATTGCGACATTAGTTAATCTTGTTCCCTATATATTGCTCCCATGGTTGTTGGATCTGTATATGTCTAGAAAGATCCCGTAGGTTTCTGTAATCTCATGAACATCTCAGTTGAACTTTGCTTGTGTTGTACTTATTTGTCCCACATCGACCACCGCAAAATAGAAACAGTGCTTTATTTTCCACATTTTCTTTCCATTCTTTGTTTGCAAATTGACAAATCACTCTACAGAAATTTGGCAAATCCACTCCCTATAAAATACTATTTTCAAACACCCATGCGGTCATATTCACAAAAGTTCGTATAGATGATGAATTTATAGTATAATATTAATAAATAACACACGTGAGTTAAACTCTAACATCACATGGCGTGGCGGGGTTAACTGTCACACCGAAGAGGTTGTAATATTTCACCATATGTTTTAATGCAGACATCACACCATTTGTGACATTATTGCACTTCGATCCACCACAAGCTTTGACAGACAAGCTGGCGCATCTCAATCGCTCCTTCGTGTAAGCACTTCTAAATTACATCCATTTCATTTCTCATAGTTTAGGATAATATACCATTTAGTCATTGACAATGAATTCTAATATTTTCCTTGTCATGTTTTCAGGAGAGATTTCAAGGATTATAGTGAACTTTGTTTTAAACTTTTTTGGAATGGGTGAAAAATTGGATTACAATCAACGAGCCGTTTATCATGGCAAAAATGGGGGTACGACAAGGCGTTGGTCCACCGGGCAGGTGTTCTGTTCAAACTGTATTTCCATGCACAAATGGTGGTAATTCAGCCACAAGAACCTTACATTGTGGCACACCACCTTCTCCTCTCGCCCATGCTTCTGCCGCTAAGCTTTACCGAAATTTCAGGTGAAATGCTCGCACTGAATTTGTCATTTGAATGACCCTTATCTTTTGCATATCTCAAATTAATGAGATTAATTTTTTTTTCTTGGTTAATATTGTTTTAGGGAAAACAAGGCGGACAAGTGGAATTAGTCGTAGGACAATACGTCAAGCCTTTTTCGAATTCGGCAGAAGACAAAGCTGCAGCAGAAAGAATATTAGACTTTGAACTTGGATGGATTAGTATATATTAATATATGTATGTATATATATCCACTTTGGTCCTAAATTTACTTGCTTGATTGGTATAAGAAGTACTCTTATAGTTGTAATTGTAGATTATCTCATTCCATATCAACATGAATCCCTCGAAATTTTTCCTAAATAAATATGGTGTTCTTATTTATAGGTTCATGGAACCTTTAGTATATGGATCTTATCCAAAGAGTATGAAACGTTTGGTCAAGGACAGGCTACCACATTTCACTAAGAAGAGAGAAGATGATCAAGGGTCGTTCGATTTTCAGTAAACATCAACTATTACACCACAAGATATGAGTAAAAACAACCCAGCAAATCCAGAAAGACCAATCTCCTATAGCAACGATCCTTTAGCTTTGGCGTTGATTACAAGTAAATTTCATAATATCTCACCATTGCTTCTTTTATGTATACATGCGCGTGTTTTTGTGTGTGAAAATTAAATTGATGAGAATTTTTAGCCTTACACGGTTTCTTATGTTGTAATTGTTGTAGATGAAAATGGAACCCAAATTGGTCCTCGGGTACATAGAACTTTTGACTTGTGAATTTGTGATATTCATAAATTGAGCATTGACCCATGCGCAAAGATGACACGCATATGCCATTTGTACTGTGTAGTTTCCATGTTTCTATATATAGTCTAAACCGTAAAACTAAATTCTTTTAACCGTACGTGTAGGCTGGAGGAAGTCGGTTCGTCTACAAGTTACCCACCAAGGCCTGCATACCTTCTAAAGTTTATGAAGAAGTACCTGCACCCTAAATCTACATTTCTAGAAATGGAATAACTGAGGCAAAGGACGATAAACTAATACTTAGTGACGCTTAAGGATCCACATAGAATTCAATCCATTCTTGGCCATTTGTACTGGACCAATAAGGCAATAAGTAAGTCACTGCAATCTATGTTACAAGTTTGAGGATGCATGGAGTATCCATTTACTCATGTTGTTTTTTGTTTTTGCAGGAGTGGTGTAAATGTCAAAGGATATTTCCACTACACTTTATCTGATAATTTTGAATGGGGAGAAGGCTATATCCCAAGATTCGGGCTTTACTATGTCGACTACAAAGACAATCTCAAGCGCATTCCTAAAGAGTCTGCTAAGTGGCTTCCTAAGTTCTTAAAGGGCGAGGCTTGACGTACTCAAGTTTTTGATACAAACTCCAGATGGTTGATCAAGCTCATCTACTTTCTTGCACACAATTGCAGAAAAGTGTAAAGAAAGAGTGGGAAAATATGTGCTAAATATGCCTTGAGTGTTCAGTTTTATAGGCTTAGGAATGCCCTGTACTTTTAATACTGGCATAGGTTTGTAGGAGTAGGCTACGGTGCTCGCAAGCATTGGATGCTCACACCGATCTCACCGTTAAAAGAAGGGAGGAGGGAGGAGAGAGGGGGTGAAGGAGGGTGAGATCGGTGTGAGTATCCAATGTTTGCGAGCACTGTAGCCAGTCCCAGGTTTGTAATATACTTGTTATAATATTGCTGGCAGAACAATCTTACATCAACTTCTTTGATTGTCCTCTTATTAGTTAAAGAATCATTTTTCAAGAGAGTTTAAGGGTTTCTTACACTCAAATGAAACAAGTGGAGCAAGGAGGCAGGAGTTTCCTATTATTCTATTTTCCCTCTTTTCTGCTATAAATAATTGACTGCATGGGAAGGAAGATTAGTCTGTCACCAATGTGTAGTGGGATACTCACGCACTATTTTCCGATGACAAAACAAAATGAAAAAACAGAGAGGGAGGATGCAAACCACCCAAAGACCATTTTAATAATAATTTAAAAGCAATGTCCATCTATTACAAATTTGGTTTAAAATATTTGGTCTCTGTAGTATTACCTAGATATGATGTATCATATGAGGTTCAAAACTTACAATTTTTTTTCTTTTCTGAAACATTTTTTTCATGAAATTACCTAACTAACAATCACAATTATTTTTTTCAGACCAAAAAAACAAATCACAATTATTTTATTACGGTGTAAATGAATATTTTGTGCCATTCCAACTTCTCACAATGACAGATCGATATATATTTAAAGTGGGTTGTACAAATGGTATCATTTCCAATTTTAAATTCTTCATCTAGCTACTAAGAATCCATAGACCTTAACCATACATGATTAATTTTTTGAATGTACATTTTCATTCAATCTTTTTGTTATTGATTAAAATATTGGAGGAAACTAAAGAAACAAAAAATTCACACGGAAAATTATGACATATCAATACTAATGGATTTAATTACTCAAGCTATCAACTGAAGTGTTGTCACGCCCCAACTCAAGGATTAACGTAGATCTTGATTTAGAATGTGATTCACACCGTAATTATAAAGCTTAGCTAATATAATTAAAATGTGAAATGAAATAGAAAATAAGAACATGTATAATTCACTTGAAATAAATTCAACAGAACAACATAATCATTTATTATACATTACAGCCAAAATTACAACTTAGAAACTACTCAAAGTTCACACATGAGTAGCTCTTTATTCAAACAAGAAAGCAAAAACCACCAAGCTCATCTTTTTTATTTTCTAAGTACATAATCATATAATAGACAATAATTTAAGTAAACTTCTAGGTTTCCGGTTCCATACCTGCAAAATTTAGTTAGGGTGAGCTTAAAAAGCTCAGTAGAGACATATACCTTTACAATTAAATAAAAGGGTTTGCTTAACATGGCAAAAATAAAATCACAATTAAAATGGTGGGGAATGATGCAGTGCAAACACCTTAACAATATCCGTTAATCCATATAACTAAACATCCCAGGCCTTGTACGTCCCATTCCGTACTTTTACCACTTGATCCTGAGTGCTTAATTAATATAAACTAACCCCCATCCCAAAACTCTCCTTTTGTTAGTCATCTTGCCTAAACTCTTCGTCGTCAGTCCCGAATTACTCTAATAGAACTGTGCACTGTGGGCTCGCCTAAGACTTGGTACCTACTAAGAGTTTGGCTCAACTACACAAAAGCTACTACCTTAGATTCTCAAATTTCTTTCCAACGATTCCAACTTCACTCTCACAGCATGAACAATTATCAAGTTTCATTTATTTTTCCACACAACATAGATAATCAGAATACCAACTCTTAAACCAAATCACATTAGGAACAATCATACTCAAATAACAATCTGAAACACTAATAAGATTCAAATCACACACACACATATATATATATAGTAGAAGGTTTCCCAGAACCCCCTACCTTGTATTCGATTAGTTTTGTCCTCCAAACAACCTAATCCGAAATAGAAAATATAAACAAGTGATATAAGCACAAGTAATACACACTAGTAACCAAACTAAGTGTTTAATCACAAATTAATATTATAAAGCAAATACACTAATTTATAAATATTATAACTCAAATAATGTCATTCAAATAGTAGGAAACAAATTTAGAAAGAAAACTGGAAAAGAAATGGAATACTGTAAAAACAGTATTCTCTATCCCCACAAAAGCTTCATAAAATCAGCTCTAATGAACCAAGTTTAGGCTTATTTTTTAATACTCAAAACTGAACTAAATGGTGCAAACTTATGTGGGTTTTGAAGCTTGTGTTGTGTACTTTAAAAGCATATAAAATTTGTACAAAACAAAGCTCTAAATTGAAAGTTATTCCAGAAAGAAAATTGAGTCTCAAAACTGGAAACCCAGTTTTCTGCTCCTGTCGGGCAGCTCGCACGACTCAAGTTTGAGTGACGTTTTAATAAACCAAAACTCAACGGAATTGAGTGAAAATAGTTGGGTTACGATTCTGGACATATTTAGTTTCAATACACTAAAAATTAGCTCCAAAGGAAGTCATAAAGACCTGGAAATCAAGAGCCAAAGTAGGCTACTTGAAACTTGGTTTTTCTCTCTGCAACAAAATCAGTTTTTTGCAATTTAAAACCCAGACTCTTTTAAACCAACTTACAACTTCAAAACACTTGCATATAATTCATAAATCATGTTTATAACTTCTACATCAAATATGACTAAAAGAAACAACAAGAAATTGACCTTTTGAACCAAACCCAAGAACAATAAATTTGATCAACACACCCAATACAAAAATTATCCGACTCTAATTTTTTTCAAACTGAATAATTGAGTGATAGATAACCCTAAATAAACTCAGAACTACAAATATACATCAAAAAAATTTTAATTAAACTTAAAGAAATTAAATTCGAAAAATCAAAATAAACAGGGAACAAGGAATTTATGCTTCAAATCTCTTAATCTTTCCTTCAAAATCAGGTTCTCTAACTCTCAATTTCTCTGCCCCCTTCTCTCTATTTTTGATATCATTCCCTGCAACCTCTTCAACCCCTTTTATAGTTTCTCCCTTTCTACTCCATCCTATGGCTACCATGACGATAGTCTAGGTTTCTAGACCTTCCACCTCGTGCTTATATACCTTTGTGGCTCTTCTTGCTTCATCGTTTGTCAAACACACTCCTGGAAGCAATAGGCGGAGAACACTTCTACAATTTGCCTCAATCCCAACCTTTTCTTAAGCATCTCACTTTTCTCTCTCGATTTTGAGTCTAAAAATTTTCCTAGAGCTGCAGATCGCCACCTCCTACTTGGTTGCTTGCCTCTTTCAAAGAGAGAGAACAAGAACGAGAAACAGAACGAGCATCTGCTCTCAATTTTTTTTTAAATTTCCTAACTAAAATTTTAAAAAAAAATTCCTTAAATGTACCCACAACAAATAAAATAATAATAATAATAGTAAAATCTACTAAACTCAAAACTTAGCTAAATAATTCAAATTAAGCAAACAAAAATATTACATAAAAACAATAATAATAATAATAATATTTAACCCTTAATTAAATGAGGGATATTACAAGTGTTATAAACAACACATAAACCAAGAGATAGCTATGAGTAAATGGCACAGTTATGGCATAAAGATAAACCACAAGTACAATGACAACCATCGAGATGGCAATTATCTTTAGAAGGGTTATCACAATTTCTACACCCATACGTGACGTTGGAAGTCTAGCTCGTTTGGTGACGTGTATCCTACTTGGTGAAACTATTTAACCTCCACACGAATATCTCTTTTATTGTTTCAATCACAAAACTATAACTTTTGCCTACATCACGACACAACACAACAATTGGAATCTATGCGCCCAAGCAAGGTGGGTAGGAGCGGAGAGCCTCCTCTAACCTTCTTTTGACGGTCTCGAGGCTCTCTTCTCAGCCCTTACAAGCTGATTGTATCTAATTACTTGGAAGCAAACATAAACTTGATGAGTACTTTGATCCGAGGGTACGGAAATGTTGTGCGGAAGCAAACAACCAAGTGAGAGTGAACTAACAAAACAGACTGGCAAAGTAGAGATGAAAGAGTAAGGCACACAGAGATTTATACTGGTTCGGCAACTTGCCTACATCCAGTTTGGAGACTATGGAGATTTCACTTTAATCAATGAGAACTTACAAACAGTGTTTAACACTCAATTTCCCAATGACCCAATTAACCCAAGCTCACACACTCATAATAGAAAAGAAAGGAACAAATACAAAACAAGAACAGCCCCGTCGGATTGCTCTGGAACCAATCGGGATGCTTTTACAAATTATCGGGTTGCTCTGGCACTTCCTTCTTTTCTCTTCTGTGTTCTATCGGGTTGCTTCTCTCACTCTCCTCCTCTTTCCTGATTATTCCCCAACAGCTTTTATAAAGCCAACGGAATAAATATCTCTTGGAGATAGCAAAGGTTAAAACCTTGATAAACCAACAGACATAATAAATGTCTCCACTAATATTTGTCTTCCACTTTCTTCAGCTGCCAACCAACTTCCATAAATGCAGCAGAAAATGGTTTGAGCCAACAATCAACAGGAAACACAAATATGATGCAATGTTGAGGGAGTGCATAGTTTACCAAACTGTTGTAAGATATGTTTTAGAATCAAATCACACATGAAGAGATTCTTTGATTGCATACATCTTATCAAATTTGATATTGTTGTAGATGTCGCTACAATTACCAAGAACTAAGACTGTTTTTTTTGCAGAGTACAACACAAAGAGCTAGAAACCTCTGATCACATTACTAGATGACAAGCTGTCAATTTGTTAGGTGATACTTTGTTGGATCAATCGAACTCAGATGTGATGACTCGATATGTGAGCTCAAGAGACAACTTGAGAATCCTTATGAATCTTCTCACAGAGTCAAGCAAGAGCATTTCGACTAAATGTTGAGAATTCATTGGTAAATAGGTTGTTCAATCCGATGGTCTTCAATCCGACGGTCCATTGTTCAATCCAATGGTCCATTGGATCAATCCGATGAAAGCTCCAGGCAATCAGATGACTGTTGGTAAATAGGTTGTTCAATTCTTGTGCTTACCAAGGTGGTTATTAGCTTGCAGTTTTTCTCTTGTATCTAATCCTTCTTGTCAAGACTTTTGCTACATGTCAACTCCTTGTTTTATGGAGCTGCTGTTAGTTAGGTTCCCTAAGCTACTTTTTAGCATAAATCAAGGGTGATCAGGAGTGTTGATCACGCCTCCCTCTATATAACTTGTATACTTGGGATGTTTCCCTTCTATGAATCAATACACAAACATTGTCACTTTAATTTTCTACACGGTATCAAAGTAGGTAATCTAACCTGTCTCTGTGATACATTTGTTTGAGCTTCGGCATTCGATCAACCATGGCTCAAGAAAATCCTAATGGATCTGAGACCGAGAGCTCTCTAAGCTCTTCTCCTCAAACTCAACCAGAGATGGATGTAAATCCAAATCAAAGGTTGAGCTCTGTGTTCTTAAATGAGTTCAACTACTTACCATGGTCAAGAGCAGTCTTGCTTGCACTCGGAGGAAGATCAAAACTAGGGTTCATAAATGGGAGTATTGAAGCTCCTGATGTTTCTTCCCCCACTTATGAATCTTGGCTCAGCAAGGACCAAATGGTCATGTCCTGGCTCCTCAACTCCATGGAGCGGAAACTGGCTGAAATATTCAGCTACTCCGAGTCATCTTTCCAGCTATGGAAATCGGTACAAGAAATGTATGGAAACCAAAACAATGCAGCCCGCGTCTTCCAATTAAAAAGGAATATTGCAAGCATACATCAAGATGGGAAACCATTTGTTCAGCTTCTTGGATGTTTGAAGAGTATGTGGAACGAGCTGGAAGTATACCGTCCACACACTACTGAAGCAGCAGTTCTTCTCAGAAGAGCCGAAGAGGATAAGATCTTCCAATTCCTTTCAAGTTTAGGGTCTGAATATGAGGATCTTCGCAGTCATATCCTCATGAACCCTGAACTTTCCACATTCGCAAGTGTGTGTTCAACTATTCAAAGGGAAGAAGTAAGAAAAAAAGTGATGAATGTTGGTGCCACAACATCTGGCTCAGAAGCTAGGGCATACCTCTCTAGTGACAAGAAATACAAGGGAAAAAACCCTCATCTCAAATGTCAACATTGTAATGCCACTGGACATGTGAAGGATCGATGTTGGATCCTTCATCCTAAGCTTAAACCTGACTTCATGAAGAGTGACAAAGGGTTCCAGAAAAAATCAGAATTCTCTAGATACAAAGCTAACCAAGCTTCTTCCTCCTCAATTAGAGATTCCGAGGTACTTCTAAACTTCACTTCCAACCCCGCTTCACTCTTTAATGAGTTCGCTGCGTACTTACAACTGAAGAAGGAAGTAACTGAACGTGATGAAGCCTCTAAACTTGGAGATGCCAATCCAACTGCTTTACTGGGAAAATTTGCAGGCTTCCTAGCCGACACCAAGAACCTCACTCAGGACAAAATGCAAGGTATCATGACTGCTCTCAAATCTGCTCTAAATATAAATAAATTGCATGATGTGTGGGTGATCGATTCTGGTGTCACAGATCACATGACCAACCAACTTTCCAAACTTCATGATTTTAAAAAATTCTTCACACTTTCATATGTGTCCGTTGCGAATGGTGAAGGAGCTAAAGTGTTAGGTGTAGGGAAAATAAACTTAGTCTCTGACAAATTAGAGTCCAAGGCTTTGTATGTCCCTTCATTCCCTTTCCAACTACTCTCAGTTGGAAAAATCACTCACACCTTGAACTGCTCAGTTAACTTTTCCCCTCACAATGTCGTTTTTCAGGACTGTGTCACCAAGAAGAACATTGGTGAAGGTTTTTTCTTAGATGGCCTCTATTACCTGTCAAAAGACCCTTGTGTGCTCAAGGGGTTTCACGTCCAGTCTAACCTAGTTCAAGACCAATACTTGTGGCATCAAAGACTAGCTCACCCATCCGAGCCATTTTTGTCAAGATTGTTTCCAAACTTTTGTAAAGAAGTGATGCAATGTGATACCTGTCACTTCTCTAAATCCTCTAGGTTACCTTTTGGCTCATCTTCTAATAGGACTAGTCAAGTCTTCGAGCTTGTTCATACGGATGTATGGGGACCATTTTCTGAATCTTTTGATGGGTATAAGTACTTTGTAACTTTCATAGATGATTTCTCAAGAGTTACTTGGTTATACCTTTTAAAATCTAAAAGTGAAGTTATTGAAATGTTCCAAGATTTTCACAAACTTGTCAAAAATCATTTCTCTTCTCATATCCAAACCTTGAGGTCTGATAATGGATCGGAATATATGTCACACATCATGCAACAATATTTGAGCCTTCATGGAATCTTTCATCAAACCAGTTGCGTGGGAACTCCACAACAAAATGGCATAGTCGAGAGGAAAAACCATGATCTCCTTGAAAAAACAAGAGCTCTAATGTTGCATATGAACGTTCCAAAACGATTCTGGTCCCAAGGAGTTATGACTGCTGCATACCTTATAAATCAACTCCCAAGTAAGGTTTTGGATTTCAAATCTCTAATAGAGGTGCTCAAAGGAAGGGATGTAAATCTGTCTCATCTTAAAGTCTTTGGATGTACATGCTATGTACACATTCAAACACAACATAGGGACAAACTAGATCCAAGGGCTAACAAATGCATTTTCCTCGGGTATTCATCCACTCAGAAGGGTTACAAGTGCTATAGTCCTGAGCTAAAAAAGGTTGTAGTATCAAAGGATGTTCGATTTGATAAAACTAACCCTTTTTACTCCAAGTTATCTAATAATGAATTGCAGAGGGAGTCATTACTTGAGTATCATTTACCGAGAGCTAAAGATCTACCTGAGATACAACAAACATGGGCACCTTCTTCTGCCGATAGTGACACTTCCAGTAGTCACGACACAGAGCCTCAACCACACCTTGAAGAGCCTCACAACCTGGAGCCCGAAGTCTCACAAGTTCAGCTCAAACGTAATCCAGTACGTGATAGGCATCCTCCCACAAGGCTTCAAGACTATGTGACCTACTCAGCAAGACATCCAATCGATGAGTTCGTGACCTACCAGAATGTCACTCATTCTTATGCTGTTTATTTGAATACCATCACAAGCCATTATGAGCCTCAAAGTTTTTCAGAAGCCAACTGTCAAGAAGTGTGGAAGAAAGCCATGGATGAAGAGCTTCAAGCTCTTAACAACCACAAAACTTGGAGTATTGTCAAACTTCTGCAAGGCAAAAAGGCAGTTGGCAGTAAGTGGATATACAAAATAAAGTTCCACTCCGATGGATCCATTGAAAGCCACAAAGCTAGGTTGGTAGCTAGAGGATTCACCCAAACCTACGATGTGGACTACAAGGAAACTTTTGCACCCGTTGCAAAGATGAACACTGCAAGGGTTTTGTTGTCTGTTGTTGTCAACAAGGAATGGTCACGATACCAAATGGATGTGAAGAATGCATTTCTTCACGGTGATCTTGAAGAGGAAGTCTACATGAAATTACCACCGGGACATCCTCAGAGCTGTGAACCTGATGTGGTTTGTAAGTTGCACAAATCCATTTATGGATTAAAGCAATCACCTCGAGCGTGGTATGCCAAGCTTAGTTCAGTCCTTGAAAGAGTTGGATTCACAAGAAGTAATGCAGACTCATCCATGCTCGTTCGAACAAGTGTTGCTGGTAAACTTGTAGTGTTGATTTATGTCGATGACTTAATCATAACTGGAGACAACGCTGAGGAAATTGCAAACCTCAAGACCTCACTTCAACAGAAATTCTCCATCAAAGATCTCGGAGTGCTAAAATATTTCCTTGGAATAGAAATGGCCTCATCCAAAAAGGGGTTATTTCTCAACCAAAGGAAATATATTTTGGATCTTCTTCAGGAATCAAACATGAAGGATGCCAAGCCAGCTCAAACTCCTCTCGACTACAAGCTAAAACTTAGCTTGGATGGCAAGCCACTGCCCAATGTCGGTTACTATCAACGGTTAGTTGGTAAGTTAATATATTTAACCATCACAAGACCTAATATTACATTTGCAGTGAGTTTAGCTAGTCAATTCATGCATTCACCTACCATAGATAACTTCAATGTTGTCAAGAGAATCCTTCGATATCTCAAAGGATCAATTGGAAGAGGAATTCTCATGAGGAAGAACAATAACACTCAAGTGATGGGGTACTGTGATGCGGACTGGGCAAGAAATGAAATCGATCGAAAATCAACCACGGGCTACTGCACGTTTGTTGGAGGAAATCTTGTAACATGGAAGAGTAAGAAGCAGAGTGTCATCGCAAGATCAAGTGCCGAGGCCGAATATAGGTCTATGGCATCCACTGCATGTGAATTAATATGGCTCAAAGGCCTGTTGGGTGATTTAGGTCTTCATACAAAGCAATCCATGTCATTATTCTGTGACAATCAGGCTGCAATGCATATAACCTTGAATCTGGTTTTTCACGAAAGGACAAAACATATTGAGGTAGATTGCCACTATGTTCAAGATCAAGTGCAAAAACAAGTGATTCAACCTATCTATATAAGAAGTGCTGACCAACTAGCTGATATGTTCACCAAACCCTTGCCCACAAACCAATTTCATCGTCTTTTATCCAAGCTCGGTTCCATCAATCTTCTGGACCCAACTTGAGGGGGAGTGTTGAGAATTCATTGGTAAATAGGTTGTTCAATCCGATGGTCCATTGTTCAATCCGATGGTCCATTGGATCAATTTGATGAAAGCTCCAGGCAATCCAATGACTGTTGGTAAATAGGTTGTTCAATTCTTGTGCTTACCAAGGTGGTTATTAGCTTGTAGTTTTTCTCTTGTATCTAATCCTTCTTGTCAAGACTTTTGCTACATGTCAACTCCTTGTTTTATGGAGCTGCTGTTAGTTAGGTTCTCTAAGCTACTTTTTAGCATAAATCAAGGGTGATCAGGAGTGTTGATCACGCCTCCCTCTATATAACTTGTATACTTGGGATGCTTCCCTTCTATGAATCAATACACAAACATTATCACTTTAATTTTCTACACTAAAGCGTTTCATGTTTTCAAGCTAACTGCTGCTAATCAAAATAAACCTGCGTGGAAATTAAAATTGAGCTTTCTTATGTTTAATCTCTGCTAAACTCTTTCTCTTTGTTTGAAATTTTCGACGGGGAGAGGGAACCTTGAGCGATGAAGTAAAACCGAGAGGGCATCGATCGTATAGATTGCAAGTACGAATTAAGGACTAGATATTGACGAACTAATGAAGAACGGTAAGAACCATTCGTACACATTACATTTTCTGGTAAATATTATTGAAGGTTTTTATTTTTGATAGACTGTAAGTGTTAACTCCTATTTTATACAATCAAATCGTTATATCAACGATGTTAATCTTGCTGTATATAAATAGATAGGTTTGTTGAATTTGTATATCTAGAATCCTGTAAGTTTCTGTACTTTCAAATGAATTATAGCAGTCACAAAACGAGTGCTTTGCTTGCATAAGTGGCCAGTTGAACTGTGTTTTTCTCATATACTTCTTTGTCCCACATCGACCACCTTGCACTAAAACCAGCGCTTTATATACCCCGTTACTGGTGTGTTGAGTCGCCGAGCTAAGTTGCGCGAGCTTGTAACCCTAGTGGGGGCACCAAGGTGTTGGAACAACGGTTCAATTCATTTGGCAGGACTTTGCTGTTGCAACTTGCTGGCTCGCCCGTTCCAAGTTGTGAGTTGGGCCATGTGTTTCGGGCTTAAGCTTGGGCCACGTGGTTCTTAGAGTGGAGGGCAGCGCGTGAGGCTGGTTTCACAGAGCAGCGAAAACCTCCCGCTCTCAACGGTGGAAGGATAACGGGTTGGTGCACCGCTAGCCCAGATTGTCTCATGGGTTGAGACCAGTTGAACCACCACTTTTTTTTTTTTGAAAAATCTTGAGTGATATCATTCAATGGTACAGTCATTAAATAGTACCAGATTAATTTGCAGATTAATTACCACGTACCATTGAAGTTTGATCCAATTTTTTTGCCCTTAATTTTTTGTTGTTTATATGAGCTTAGTTGGTTTGTAATAAAAATAAAGCTGTTAGCCCAAACGTGGCGGTCAGACGTCATATATACCTCAATATGACGGTCAAACGTCTTTAAATTTTAGTACAGTGTTAATGAATAAAACACGTGATATAACATTGGTGTTCTACAACAATATTGGCAATCACACTAAATAATTTCACATATTCGCAGCACTATTTATGACAATTTTGCACTTTGAATTATGTATGATTATTATCATAATCTAGTGAAAAATTACCCAAAATTCAGGCACATTTCCCTTGTTTATTTAGCCTCAGAAGCAACATTCTGAAAATCAATGATTTGGAGAGGCTACTAAAATAGAACTCAATGAATGTGATGCTGCAGTGTCAAATCTTTTGGTCTCCATCTGCTGTTTCTTCCTGGACTTGAACTGCATACTGTAAGTTCCAAAGGATGTCCTCGAAAGATGGACGGCTCGATTCTGGACAAATGCACTTGTTCATTATCGAGATCACGATCGATAGAGACTCTTGCGAGCAAGTGGCTAGAACAGCCGGTTCAACTATCTGCTTCCGCCCGTTCTGGCTTTTCAGAGATGCCTGCAGCAAATTGTAGAATCATTTTCGATCAATAAAAGCACGCTTATACGGTCCAAAATCTTGAGAACAAAAGGACATGATGAATTTCGCGCATTTTTCGGGTGAAGTGAAGATATTAATGTGTGCATTAGGCCAGAAATTTGTGAACTACCATATTATTTTGCAGGATTGCTTCTCTTCTTGAAGACATGGAAGGTCCAACGAGAGCCTCGAGTAGTATATATCCGAAACTATAAGCGTCATCCTCTAAACTTGTCATTTGCCTGATCAAGACAATGGTTAAATGTCAACAACTAAAGAACTCTAATACAAGCCTGCAGAAAGTAGATGGTAAAAATATGGTGTAAATTCTACCATGATGTAAGGCCATCTTTTGCCTACAAACAAGACAAGAACACAATCAGAACCGCACGGGAAGAAAAAATTATCGCAGGGGTAAGCAACCATTCAGTCAATATGAGGAGACACACCGTGGATTTATCGGTTTCTTCTGCAAGAATAGACAGTCCATAATCACTCAATTTTGCCATACCGTGCTCATTGAGCAAGATATTGTTCGTCTTCAGGCGGTTACAGAAGAAACCAGGAATGATTCTGGTATGTAGGAAGTGCACGGCCTTGGCCACACTAACTAGAATCGCCAATCTTTCTGACCAATTGAGAACCTCTCCAGGACTATTCCCTACACATACATTATTGCTATGATAAGTTTGTGTTTTTATACCAAGAACATATATTGTGTATGGTTTTTGAAATTTACCAGAGAGATGAGAGCGAAATGTCCCATTTGGCACATATTCAGACACGAGATAGACCTTGTTTGGACTGAAATCATCTCGTCCACCTCCATCGAGGCAGTGCCCTAAAAGGCATACCAAATGCGGGTGACGAAGCTTGGAAAGCAGATCCAACCGGAGTTTAACATTTCGAATTGTGTACTTTTTCGACAAAGGCAGGCACCTTATGGCAACTTGAGTCCCATTGTATAGTTTTCCTTTGTAAAGCTGCATATCAAAGGAAAAACCAGTAAGAGCTTAAAATACATATGTTACGAAAATTAAAGTTTCAATTGTAATGTTCTGAATTGAAACTATACCTTCCCGTATGAACCTTCCCCCAAAAAGGTAGAGCGGTCGAAATTTTTCGTAGCTTCCATCAACTCTTCCAAAGAAAATATCCGGCACGCTGGGAGGCCTTGTATGCCTACCTTTGCAGCTTGTGAAATAAACCCTGAATAATCGGAAAAAAAACCAACTTGATCAGCTTAAATATTCATCCGATGAAACCAAAACAAAAAAAAATGTACATTCTTGTTTGTGATTGACCTACTTGCACTTGTTAGAAGCTCGGTGGAAAACCCAACTGCTGAATTTTCCTGCACTGATTTATGCAGCAAATGCTGCTCCGATATCCCCCGAGAGCAATATCTTCTGCAGAAAATGATAAACCCTAAAACTAGAAGCACACTGAGTACAACTAATCCAAGAATCACTCCCACCACGATCCCTACATTTTTTCCTCCGGACTCTTTCTTCTTCGGGATGATCACTTTCTTGCAGTATGATTGTTCATGCTGATGTTGCATACCAATGGACAAACAATTCCCACCAAACTTCACAACTCTCTCTTCTGATTCATTTCTTAAACATGAAGGCAAATCACCCGTCAAACTATTATTCGATATATCAATGAAATCGAGTTTGCTTCCACAGATTAGATTCCCTGGAAGTGAGCCACTCAACAGATTTGACCCCAAGTTCAAGTAACTGATATTAGGCAAAGAAAATAGTACAGCAGGAGGTGTGCCTATAAGTGCATTGTGTGACATATCAATGTGTTGAAGTGCACTTAACTTGCCATATTTCTGTGGAATCTTGCCGGAAAAAGAGTTTTCGCTGACGAAAAGCATGACCAACCCTTTCGGCATTGGAGGCAACATAGAACTCAATCTGTTCCCACTCAAATCTAGCACTTGTAAGCTGCTTAACCTACTAAGATCTTGCAATGTACCTTCCAACTTGTTGTTCCTCAAGCTTAGAGTTGTAATATTGGATAGCGAATCAAACCAATCAGGGATAGTATCGTTCAAGTAATTCTCATCGATTTTAAGCGTTTGAAGCATCGCCATTGCGGAAATCCTTGGTGGGATTGAACCGAAGAGGAAGTTCGAGCTCAAATCGAGATACTCAAGGGAAGGCAGCCTATGAATTTTGTCTGGAAGTTGACCCCAAATGCCCAAAGACACAAGGCTAAGAACTCTCAAACTGTTTAACCTTGAAAGGGTAGTGACAAAAGAATCCAAAGAAAAAGAGTCTGATAAAGTTTGGCTTTGGATTGAAAAGCCATTGAAGTAATCACTTTCTTTGGACCGCTTAATCTTATCACCCTTGATTCTGAGCTCAATTACAAGATTGTCCAAGCATGTAATGTTTACTTGATCAAATGAAGATATTGAGCAGAAATCTATGTTGTGATCGTTCCAAATTTCTAATTGCTTTGGGTGCTCTAAGTGCTTTCTGAGCTGCAGAAGCACTTGGGTTTGAGAAGATTGGAGCTGATGAGTGCCTAGAAGTAAGAAGCTCCATGCAAAACAGAATAGCAGAAATGATTTGAAACACCCCATTACAAAATCACTTTTCTCAGAAGTGCTTCATGAAGCAATTAAGTGGCTGAAATCTGCAAAATAAAAGAACCCAATAAAGCAGGAATTGAAAACTTTCCACCTATCTTTAAGAAAGATGGTAATTATTGGGGGATCATTAAAGATATAACACAGTTGTGAGTTATGACAGCATATCAGATTGGAAAATTGGAAATGTCTGAGATTTTATAAAAACCAAGATAAGATAAAATACCAAAGAGAAAATTCACAAGAGATAAAAGACAAAAAATGTCCAAAGTTGAGCATTTGAGAAAGTTTCAAATAAACATATGAAGCAGGCAGAACAGAGAAAAAATGAAGAAGCTTTGAAGTCCCAAGAAGATGATCACACTTGCTCCCTAAACTGTGTGTATTAGATTTTCTTGACATGTCGATATTCTAAACTACTCTAATTCCTTTACAGGAAGGAATTCAGACTTGAGTAGATAGGCACGCAAGCTGGCCAACGAACTTAAACATTCAAACTTGGATACAACGAGACAGTCTCAAACTTTAATTAGTTGACCTAACCCACGTCTGCAACCCAAATTTATTAATTTTAATTCAAGCAAACCAAGAAAAACCCACAAGGGAAAAACAATAAAAATTATAATAAAAATGGATGCAAGAAATGAAAAAGAGAGTTGTAGAAAGTTTGGAGAGAAAGTGGGGGTGGGGTACCTGCAATTGAATGCATTAAAGTTCTCCCACATGGTGTTCTTTCTGGAAAGGAAAACTGGTTTATCTCCAGCATTAATGGAGTAGGCTTTACTTAATATTCTGAAACAGTCTTTGCCCTCTCTGAGCAGCAACTGAGAGAAGTGGTAGACCTCACTGAGTCACTGACCAACTTTAAAACCAAAGAAAAATCTGTTGCCTTTTTTGTTCATACAATTTTCTAATGAAAAACTTGAGTTTTGTAACCAAAAAAAAAAGTTAAAAGTTTGTAGTTGGATGTGAATTTTGGGACTAGCTACAATGCTCGCAAGCATTGGATGCTCACACCGATCTCACTCTCCTTCTCCCCCTCTCTCCTCCCTCCTCCCTCCTTTTAATGGTGAAATCGGTGTGATCATTCAATGCTTGCGAGCACTGTAGCCTACTCCGTAAATTTTACCTTGTTTTCTGATCTTTCTTTCTTCTTGCCGGTGTTTGTGTTTCATCTGCTCTTTCAATATGTAGATTAATTGTGGAGGGAAGTATTACTTTTTTTAAGGAATTTTAGCAATGACTTATGAACGTGGTACCTTCTTCTGATTTGTCCTATCGACTTTCAATTTTGATTTCTGACCACTTAATTTTTTTAAATATGCTAATTTGTTCCTAACTGTCAAATTTGTAATTGAGAGTTATTTTTTGTCCATTCAAAAGAGGAATACTGCCAAAAAAGTGTGATAAATTTAAGGATTGAGAGAAAATTAACTTGTTTCATAGATTAACAGCTCAGAACCAAACTGAAAGTCACAAGAGCAAATTAGAAAAACTTTGTAAATTGAGGGAGCATTGCTAATTTTCTTCTTCATTTAATTGGATTATGAACACAAAATATGCAAAAGAAAAGGGTAGATTGGTAAAAGGAATCCATGTCCTTGGAACTTGAGATTGCAACTTACCATAACTTTACAGGCTGTGTGCCAAACCAAAATCAGCGGCAGACGAAGCCCATACAAATCTTCTGAAGCAGTTCAGCTAGTTAGAAGACATTTCTTTGTGTATACAATCATACTAGCACTGCTAAACTAATCACGTTATATTGGATTGGAATGGAAAACTCGCAACTCAAATCTCACTTGTATCAAATGTGGATTGAAAAACATTAACGTTTTCAAACCGATGAACAACCCTAAACAAATTTTTACAGCTTTAAACACTGCTATGTAATCTTAGAGATACAATGCCAAGAACTTCCCAGATTGACCAAGTCAATACAACATGAACCACTAAATCCCACTCCTCTAATGGTACTGTCATTGCCTTTGTTTGCATCTTTGCTTTCATGGAGTAGCACTTTCAAGCGAATATGTGGTGTGTATGCAAATAAGGTTAAAAAAACATGCAAAGGATTTGCTTTTGCTGGTTGCAGAGGGATTTAAAAGTCCTTATCCACTTCAACGGTACCAATTTTATGACCATCAAACATATTAAAGTTACTTGTCTATTTGAGCATAACTAAACTGGTTAGAATAATATGTTTTTCTTTCTACATTTTAGCTCGAATCCTCTTCTCCGTAGTTTAGATGATAATATAAGAGAACTTTTTGGTGTCAATCGCGTGGAAAAATTTATCAGTATATGAGTGCATTACATAATTTAAAGAAAGTGCAAGGAACATATTATTTATACTAATTTGATTTCTTAATTATTAAGATTGATGGTTTCATGGTTGAAGTAAAGTATGTGTATGATTCAAAAATGAAAACCCCACACATCAATCATGCAAGTAGTTAATGTGGGATGAGGGCTCCTCATGAAATAGAACAAGGTTGAGTGGGAAAAGAACCCCATCTATACGACATCCAATGACCCCATTTGGAAAGAAATCATTAGAGGGATCCCGCTTCACTATTCTAGTGGAATGGATAGTACTCTCGTATTACATGTATCATAATTCTGTATTGCCTGCATAGCATTTCTTATAGCGCTATATCGCAACACAATAATGTTGTGCTATCTTGTTTTGTGAACAGTGAAGCGAAATCCCTATTATGGACAGATTTTTTTCAAGTACCCGGTTTTCAAAGGGTATTCTATATGTCATAATACAAGTGGGAGAAGTAATTTATTTTTTCGTATCTCTCCACTTGTATTATGACATGTAAAATATTTGATTGAAAACCGGATACTTTAAAAAATTTCTCCGGATAAGGAGCTAGTTTTGTATGTATAGAACATATATCTGTTGTGTCCCACCCTCCATAATATGAAACCCTGATCACAGGTCACTTATTTGACTTGTTGGCCAACATTGGGTTTTACGCAGGTAATCACAGTGAAGCTGCACCCTGCATGGTCATATAGCAGTCATGACAAAAACAGACAGTAGTACTATATATCATATTCATATTTGCATTTCAAATGGGACCTACCAATTCTTGGTTTCACCTTTGGCATCATGAAATATCTTTATGAAATAAGCATTTTATCATCAAAATGAAAATAAAGAAATAACAGTTTATGACACGTTTACTTATCAGTAATCGAAATGACAAAAAAAGAGAACGAGTTTAATTCATGACTTTCTTTACATTTACTTGCACGTAAGAAATCAAAATCTGTAATGAAAACACTCTTGAATCCGTAATGTTGTGGAACGCACTGGCCTTGGTCTATTGGTTACACATAGCACGCGAGAACAATTACCTTTTGCATTCATTGTCTTTTAGGACACATTGGTTCATCATGCACAAATAGACCACTCCTTGCCCCCTAAAAGTCATGCAATGCTTATCCACCAAACTAAGGCCCAACCAAGGAGAGATTCTTGTGTCCGCTTGCTGTATAGGGCGACATACACGGATGGGTTGGGCCACGGGGAGTGGTTGGGACCAAAATACAGGGGAGGGCCGGTCTATGTGTTCGGGCGGACGGACAATGGGTCCAGAGGAGGAGCGGACCTAAGAAAAGAATTTCTCCCAACCAAGAGTCTTGTAAACAAACGTTGAACCAAAACAATTGAGAGATTTACATCTCTCTTTTCATATTCTTTCATATAATGCCAATGGCACAAATACAGACACTAAACAACCTCTAAACATCTGTGTGGATTAATTGGTGCACTAAAATCCCGCAACAAAGTAAAATGGAATGCAAAAAGAGTCAGAGCCAGACAAACAAATCAAAATGTATACAGATGAAGAGAAAAAGAGAGAGTAATCAGACAGTTTGGAGGCCATAACATTGCTCAAAATGTGTCGTTCCTAACTTAAATTGATCTCAAGGCCTCACAAACTTGCACATCCTTGAATGAATTGAAATTTGCAGTCTAATGTAATGTCTACCGGCAAGTTCACAGCATGCAATAAATTACTCTCCTGAAACATCTCCAATTCCCAGTAGCCATACACAAACACGCTCACATGGTTTACTGCTGTAGATGCTGATTTGTCTTAAGTTCTCAGCATAAATGGGTTCTTATTGTCATCCATGGTTGGCAATGCAACTGGATGGTATTTTGCTTTTGTTCCCTGTCGCTTCTCAACCAAAGAGTAAAGATCAGAAGCCACAGCCAACACGATAAAGTTAATAAACTCGGGATCCTTCAGGAATGGTTCAAACGTTCGCTTTCACTATTGTCACTTGCATACTAAAGGAACCGGAAACCCTTGAAATTCTATCTGGCCTTTGTTTGCCTTAACAATATCAGGAACCACTTGTTCATACTTGCTCAATACCTTCCGCATGAAAGCCTTCTCGGTCAGTCTGAGCACATGGGGGAAGTTAATATCTTCCTTTATCAACCCCCGTGACAACAAAAGTTGCAGAACCGAACACCTAGGAAGAATTCTCTTCTCCATGCTGAGCAGCAAAAGGTTTGGATTCTTCGCAACTGTTGACGGCTTCAAATTCAACTTATTCACGAAGAAATCCATCAATTGATGGATCTTCTTCACTGAAGTAATCATACACATGGGTTGCGATCTGAATGTGCAAAAATCTCATCTTTCGCCAAACCTAAACTTGTATAAGTTTCCAACTTCTGCTCCCATACTGCCTTACTCATCACTGCCATGCTACAAACCACTAGAACAAATAGCAGACTATTGGGATCAAACCTCAATTCTTTAACATAACCAACAATCTCACTAAGCACTGCATTCCTCAGAAGCAATGTTTTCGGCTGAATCGTGAAAATCTTCACAATCAGTGACTCTGGCACCCCATGGCTCCTCAGCAATGCTATGTTCGGCTCAAGTAACTTTTCCAAATTATACTCAAGCATCCGGTTGCATCCCTTTATAGCCTTCAGTACATTCTCATCACTGCCAAGAAACCGCCTAAGCGCTTTAACACTCGGTATGATGTGGTGTTCAAGGCTCCTAGTTAAAACATAAGGCTCGTTGGACAGAATCGCCGCGTTTTCAATCTCCGAGAGCCCCAAAGACTTGAAAAACTCAATCTTTGGCTTAAAAATCTTCTCTGCATCGTACATAACAATACAGGTAGCTTCATCAACAAGGATGCTATTTCCTTTTTCACTCAAACCATTACACCTAAAGAACTCAAACACCGTTTTCGCATCTCTTTCGAGCACACGAGGCTCTTTGTTAACCATTTTGGCCAGGCTAGTGCCTGAAACCCCCATTGACTTAAACAACTCCAAATTGGGTCCAATTCTACTGTCTAAATCAGCCAAAAGCAACCCCGGACGTTTGGTGATTAGCTTTTTGATATGGCTCCGAGTCAACCCGTGAGCTCTAAACAGACTCAGTACCGAGTCAGGGTTGTGGGTGGCGGTGGGTTCGATCTGGAGCTTCTTGAAAGCAGAAATGGCGGAATCTGAGGACAACCCACATGATTTTTTGAGGTAAGAGGCTGTAAAAAGTTGTGGGTCGGTGAAATTCGAGAGCTTTGAGGTGGGTTTTGGAGTGGAGGTTGAAAAGGAGCTGCCATGGCGGCTCAGTAAAAATGGTGAAGCTCTGTGCTTTAGTTTTGTGCAGAGTAAAAGAAGCATTGCATTGAGAAGTAAAAAGGTAAAAGATTGATTTACCTGGTCTTGTGAATTGAAAAAGTTTTTGATGTTCGAATTTGTTGAAGCATTGGTTGGTCTTCTTCTTTCTCCTTGCGCAGTGCCGTTGGATTGCCCTAATCGGGGATTACAGAGAGCTACACTCGGAGATTTTTACGGAACAGGACGAATGAGACGACATGCCGTTTATGAGCGGGAGCCATTGTTAACGACTCAACGACATCATGTGAGCGGGGCAGCCCTAGTGTTGTAATGGTTTTACTTTGGTGTGAAGAAAATTAGAGGAGATGCAAAATTAGTGAGGGAGATTGGTGTCTAGAAAAATGAAAATGATGATTTTGTAGTGAGTTGATCTTAAAAGTGAAAAATCAATTTAGCATAGGGTGGTTTGGTCCAATTTAGATCGATCTTACTTTTAAGTTATAGTCATACTAAACTGTAAGCGGTGCGGTGCGGTTTAGTTTGCTTGAGCTAAAATGAGAAAAGAGACTAAATCAAACCCAACCATTATTAAGCAGTTTGGTTTTGCTCGGTTTGGCGATTTAGGGAGAATCTCAATACTCTTCCGGTTTGTAATAGTTCATTACTTGATTATTTAAGACCAAAAACAAAAAAAAAAAGAGAAAGAGATGTACTTGTTTTGAAGAAAATGAGAGGAGCTTGATGTCTAAAATATGAAATAATGATTTTGTAGTGAGTTAATATTAAAGGTAGAAAAAAAATATATAAATTTAACCCCGGATAAACTAAAATTAATTAGTTTATATAATCTAGTATGTATTCGAGTTGATTTGCATCATTTAACAAATGAATTTAGCAAGTTATTTGAAGTTATGCGTGTATGATTGAAAATAATTTACCTAAATTGATCCATCCGAATCATGAAAGATTTGGCGTTGTTATCTAAAATTGTCACCCTTCAAACCTCGAACTTCTATTGACAAAAAAATACCTTGTACCATTATTAACCCGGAACATAGTTATCGTCAATCTCTCTAAAGAAACCCCAATTCCCAAAGAATCCTGAAATATGCGGCTATCCAAACATACCCAAATCATCCTCATTCCTCACCACCCTACACACACGTCCAAGCTCACTACTCGGGACCCACACCTCACGACCATTAGATTCACCAAGTGTTAAACCCAGTATACACATCCAACGGACCAAAACGACCTACCGCCACCTACATAAGCAAAGCCCACTTCTTCTTCACTGAAAAAACCCTAAACCCTAACCCCCCTCGAATTTCAGCTCTCCTTCCCCTCTCTCTCCACCGCCGATTCTGACAGTTCTAGAGAGAGAAAGTGAGGGTTCCACGGACAAAGCCGAAGCCCTAAACGCCGCCGTTTCCGATGGCGCTTTACCTGCTCTACGAATCAGCTTCGGGCTACTCTCTGTTCCTCGCTCATGGCATCGACCAAATCGGGCAGAACACCGAGGCGGTCCGGGGCTCCATTTCGGACATCAACCGGTTCGGAAAGGTGGTCCAGCTCGCAGCTTTCGACCCATTTGAGTCGGCCCTCGACGCCCTTAACCAATGCAACTCAGTCTCTGAAGGTAGAGAATCAAAGCTTGTTTCTTTTAGGGTTTTTGATTTGATTATGTTTGTATTGATTAGGGTTTTTGATTGACTTTGTTTCTGTTTGAATATTTAAGTTTAAACATTGTTCTGTTTGTGTCATTGTTTTTCTGTCTTTGATGGGACATTGAAGAAAAATAATTTATGCATGTATTGGGCTGGCATTCGATTATCTACTGTTTTCGCTATCGATTATTGAGAAATGACGAAAATTTTGACCCAATTAAACCAGCTTCCTGGGTTTACATGAAAACTTGCGAAAACTTGCAAAAATATAAGATATTGGAGCCTTGTTGAGCTGCCTAGTTGTGTTAAGGTCCCGAAGTTCAATTTGTTCCCTTCTCCTTTCTACTCCGGAAAACTTGCTAGTGTGTCTTGTAATGCATATGTGGAATTTCATGTGTGTTAATAGATTATATAATTTACTAATGTTGATAGTTGAAGTATAGTTTAGCCTCTCTTGGATTGCTTGGTGTGTTTAAATGAAGTTTATTCTTTTAATTTGGTTTGGTGAGGTTCCTTCAACACAAAGGGTTTTGCTTATTTGTTGTGGTTGCGTTTCAGGGGTTATGACTGATGACCTAAGAAAATTTTTGGAAAAAAATCTCCCAACAGTCAAGGAAGGTAAGAAGCCAAAGTTCAGTTTGGGAGTTTCCGAACCTAAGATCGGGTCACACATATTTGAAGAGACTAAAATTCCATGCCAAAGTAATGAGTTTGTCCTTGAGTTGATTCGTGGCGTGCGACTACATTTTACTACTTTTCTCAAGAGTCTAAAGGTTTAAATTCTACACATCCTATTTTGTTTTATAATAAATTCATACGTGTTCTTGTTTGCAATATTTTTGTGGGTTTAAGATGTAAAGACGTAGCCTTTAGAATTTGTAACTTTCCATTTTTTGATTTTCGTTCTTTCGTCACCCTAGCCTGGGGACTTAGAGAAAGCCCAGCTTGGTCTAGGGCACAGTTACAGCAGGGCCAAGGTCAAGTTCAATGTTAACCGAGTTGACAATATGGTGATTCAAGCAATCTTCCTTCTAGATACCCTTGATAAGGATATCAATTCCTTCTCCATGAGAGTCAGGTATGATACTGGCATTTGTGCACCCCCATATTCTCAGTTCAGTAATTTGAATTAGGATTTTGCCTTAGACCGTTTACAAATTTATGTCGGCAAAGCATGGGTTTGAAAAATTGAATTTGTGTATTCTTGTTTATTCCTTCTCTGCAGAGAATGGTACTCTTGGCATTTTCCTGAATTGGTGAAGATCGTCAATGACAATTATCTCTATGCCAAAGTGTCAAAATATATTAAAGACAAGTCAACACTGTCTGAAGACAATCTATCAGATTTAACTGACCTTGTTGGAGATGAAGATAAGGCAAAGGAGATTATAGAAGCGGCCAAAGCATCCATGGGTAGGATTTCATAATATTTGCCTTTCATTTACTTGTTTCTCTATCAATTCATTCATTGTTCTCATTGTTCTCATTGTTATGTTTGTTTTATTTTTTCACAGGGCAAGATTTGTCTCCACTTGACTTGATGAACGTTCAGCAATTTGCACAGAAGGTAATGGACCTAGCTGAGTACAGGAAAAGGCTTTATGACTATCTGGTTTCTAAAATGAACGACATTGCTCCCAATTTGGCCTCTTTAATTGGTGAAGTAGTTGGAGCGCGTTTGATTTCTCATGCTGGTAGTCTTACAAATTTGGCTAAATGCCCTTCTTCTACCCTTCAGATCCTAGGCGCAGAGAAGGCTCTCTTCAGGTGCTTTTACTCTCACTTTCCCTCAAGATGCTATGTGAAAGTTGGTTCTGTATGACAAGAAACAAGTAAAAATGTCCTCTGGATTCATTTTAAGCCCCTTGGTTGACTCTTTTGTTCTTCTCCCCAGGGCACTAAAAACCAGGGGAAACACACCCAAATATGGACTGATATTCCATTCATCTTTTATTGGTCGAGCATCTGCACGGAACAAGGGCCGAATGGCTCGTTATCTTGCAAACAAGTGCTCCATTGCTTCTCGCATTGATTGCTTTGCAGGTGACTTTGAGCCTTCCTCATACAGTATTGGCTGTCTAGCTTTTCATTTCTTATGCACCATGGTTTTTCCTGCATAAATAATTTTGTTGCAACCTTTGGTGATGCAGATAGTAGCACTACTGCTTTTGGGGAGAAACTTCGTGAACAAGTTGAGGAGCGACTTGACTTTTATGACAAGGGTGTTGCACCTCGCAAAAACATCGATGTCATGAAATCTGCAATTGAGAGTACTCAAAGCAAAGGTGTGTAACTGAGAGAATATGGTCTTAGATTTTTTTTATATGACATCAGTACAAGCATATGAATATAGTATTTCTGGTAACGAATCTGTCAATTATATTTATATGAGAACTGGGATCAACCTTTGATTTTGCTCCTTCTAGTCATGCTTTGATCAGACAAGCCATACCTTTGATTTGACTTGAAATATTGGTAGACTTGCCTTCTGCCAAGTAATTTTGATAGTGTACTTGTGTGTAACAGACACAGAAATGGAAACAAAAGAAGCTTCTGGGAAGAAAAGCAAGAAAAAGAAATCGAAAGCTGCAGATAATGGTGATGCTATGGCTGTGGATGAACAAGCTGCCACTACAAATGGAGATGCGACCGAGGGTAAGTCTGAAAAGAAGAAGAAGAAGGACAAGCGAAAATTGGATCAGGAGGATCAACCCATGGAGGATGCGAACAATGGATATGCCGAGGAGGATGGAACAGCCAAGAAGAAGAAGAAGAGCAAACAGGAAAATGGAGATGATCTACAGGCTGCCAGTGATGTCAAGAAGAAGAAGAAGAAGAAATCAAAAACTGAAGACAGCGACTAAATTACAACCAACGTTGTCATTGGTGCACCAGGGGCAGGTGGATATATCCCTGGTTGCTGCCATTATGTTGTTTTGATGTCTACAGTTTTCGTAGTAGGTTTTTGTGTCATCAATATAAACCATGTTTGAATACTCTCTATGTAGTAGTAACCTTTCTAGTTGCACTGTTATCCTAAGTTGAATTTAATATCAATGTCGGTTTTTTTGCGGATTCTATGGCCGTGAACGCAAAGATCTAGATGTGCAGTCAATAGAAATTGCAGTTCAATGTAGGTTTTCGACAATCATTTTGTTCTATAAAGCTGTTTGTGTTCATGGTTATATGCTTTGTGCTTATCATGTGATCGTTTTGTGCCCGAAGCAAAGCTTGAAAGCTCGATTCCTGGCTGCGGCTGGAAATCCGCCGGAAGGTCGCAGCTAGACGAGCCTTAGGAAAAGTAGACGAGCAACCGGTCGAATCGATTTCACGTGGTTTTGTTTGGTGGATGTGTGTGACTCTTGTGTTTCTCAACTGCTGTTGCTACTTCACTATTGCTTTTCCTTGTCATTGAATTTTCAGGGAACAATTTCTTTTAAAAAAGTAAAGTGTTAAATTCAAAATTCTCCCCTGTTTTTTAATTCTTTTTTGACCCTTTCCTTTTGCCCTTTTTTTTTTTTTTAATACCCCAAAGCATAGGCCAGATTCACACGATGTCAAAAATGCATTAATAAGGAAAATAAATAGGAATCACAATTTTTGACTTTTTCTCTATATTTTACTAAGCTAATTAAAAAAATCATAATTCGACAGCTTTTTGTCCTTTTGACTCTTATTTGTCCATTAAGAATTTCTTATATCATTATCTTTTTTTTTTTTTTTAAATATCTTATTTCGATCTATTATCATTTATTATGAGTGTAACTTGGGTTGGATCAACCCGAATTCACTCATGCCCAACCCGATTTCAAACCCAATTGGGCCAGTTAGAATGAAGAAAAAATCCGCCCAAACCCAACCCGACCTCAACTTGATCATTTATTGGGTTAGGTTGGGTTGATGCCTTGCCCGCCCATGTCAACCCAAACCCAACTCTATTTGGAGTCCGAATTTGTCTATGCATATATTATTCATCTCAGTTCATATTATATAAGTTATGTATAGGTTTTGGAATGACTATACTTGAAGTTTATTGTCCGCTTTCATATTGATAATGAATGATAGTGTTACTTTTACATTTCTTTTTGTTGAAGCTTTGATATACGTCTTGTAATTTAATTCCAACTTTGCATGGTTAAAACATTAGAAACTTCAAGTTGTTTGCTTTAACTTTTGTGTGTAAATAGAATTTTAACTAATATTAACGTTGTTTGGTTAAAAATTTGAAAAATCATGCAAAATAAGATATTATAAGATTGAACTCGATAAAGTTGGGTGAACCCAAACTCAACCCGAATAAACCCGAACCCGACTAAACCCATATGAACTCGAACCCAATCCAAATCCGAATTGTGAAGATTGGGTTAGGGTTGGGTTGACCATCCAACCTGCCCAATTCGCCCGAGTTGCACCCCTAGCATTTATCTGTATTTGTAATTGAGAGTCATTGAATTTATCGTGAATGATGACGTTGAAAGTATTATATTATGTTGTGTAATTAGTCCAATGCCCATTTGCCCCATTCAGAATTTCTTGTATTTCATTATCAAAATCATAAAGAAAAAAGAAAAAAAAAAGAAGAAAATTAATATTTCAAAGCAGATCCAAGGGACAGGGGTAAAAAGGTAATTCAACAGACCTGGGTAGGTAAAACGGCTGCTTGAGTTTGAAGCATTGGAGGGTCCGAAGTCCGAACAAAGTACAACCACCACCCACCGCACGCCTTAAACACACAAACACAACACCTCTCTCTTCGCCCGCTCTTACCGTAATTCTAGAGAGAGAAAACCCTGACCCTAAAACCACTCACAGAGAAACAGTCAGCCATGGCGGGCAGCTCCGCGGCAGCAGCGAACCTGGAAGATGTGCCCTCCGTCGATCTCATGACCGAGCTCCTCCGCCGCATGAAATGCTCCACCAAGCCTGACAAGCGCCTCATTCTCATTGGTGACTCCCTATTCTCCATTAAAGCTCTCATTTTTGTTCTTCTGGTTCTCAATTTCGGGTCAAGTTTTGATTTTTAAGAACAACCCAGATCCGAGAATTGCATGCGTTTGTAGATTCAAAGTTTGGTTCTTTCCTTGCTAATTTGATGTGTGAATTTCGATTTGGGTTCTCATTCCTGACTGATTGGTTAGTGAGAAAATGTAGGAAAATCCTATCAAAAGTTTAAAACGGATACAAAATAACTACGGAAGAAGATAAGGTTGCTGAAATTTGCTTGACTTAGTTTAATTATGTCTTTCAGCTACTTGCCCTTTTGCTCTCTGTACTTATAAACCGAATATCGATTGGGTTTTCGGGATGCTTGATAGTTTGATTCAGATTGTTTTGTTTGTTGTTTTTTCTTAAGATGCAAACGGATAGGGTGCTCAATTGTCTATTCATCTATCTTTCTTTCTCTCTTGCTATTGCATTCTCTATTATGCAGCAAAATGCTGAGACATTCGTTCCCAAAGGATGTCATGCTGGTGAATTCTGGCATGCCGGCATGCCACCTGTTAATACATTGCATACTCATGTAGGTATCCCTGTGTGTGTCAATATGTATGTTCTAAATTGAGATTTTATCCCCACCTTTGCCTCCTCGAGAAGGGAGATAGGGAAAAACTATGAGTTTTGGATATGTCTTTCCTTTGTTGCTTCTTTCGGTTATGATGCATGAAGGGCCAATTTGGTTGATGCTTAAAGAATGTTCTCACAGTTAGCAGTATTTCCATGGAAGGAATTCTTCTTTCTTTCCATTCTTGAATGTTTTCATGTGTGTAATCTTACAATTTGTATGGTGCAGGCCCACCCGGATCAGGGAAAGGTACCCAATCACCTATAATAAAGGATGACTATTGCTTGTGCCACTTGGCTACTGGTGATATGTTGAGAGCCGCTGTTGCTGCTAAGACTCCTCTTGGGGTTAAAGCTAAAGAGGCTATGGATAAGGTGACTCCTTTTTATATGTTGTTTTACCATAATTTTTTTCTTTTGACTGTGTTCTTAACTTATTATTTCACCCAATTAATTTCTGATATGGTGTAATTTCACCCTATTTCAGGGAGAGCTTGTATCCGATGACTTGGTTGTTGGCATCATAGATGAAGCAATGAAGAAGCCTTCATGTCAGAAAGGTTTCATTCTTGATGGATTTCCAAGGACTGTGGTCCAAGCAGAGAAGGTCTGCACTCTGTGGAATCTGAGTATATGTTGTAACCTATATATTTTCGAAAGTGTCTTGTGTTTGTGTGCCGTTGTGCTCTAAAGTAAGGTTATATTTCTTTGAATGCAGCTAGATGAGATGCTGAAAAAGCAGGGAGCTAAGATTGATAAGGTGCTCAACTTTGCAGTTGATGATGCAATCTTGGAAGAGAGGATTACTGGTCGCTGGATACACCCATCCAGTGGTAGATCCTACCACACGAAATTCGCGCCACCCAAGACTTCTGGCGTTGATGATGTAAGGGGGCAATATCTTTCCTTTTGGACTTAGAAAAACATTGTGCATCCAAAAATGTTAAAAGAAAACAGCATATTAATGTCGGATGTAACAAAAAAGGAATTTAAGTTTTAGTATCTAAGCCTATATTGTTTGTCAATCTGCTTGTATGCATACTCTGCTTGAGATTCAATCTTTGGCAAATTTGTGCTGAATAAGCAAATGCTTCTCTTGCTTCTTGTTTTGTTCAAGGTAACTGGAGAACCTCTGATTCAACGTAAGGATGATACTGCAGCAGTTCTCAAGTCAAGGCTGGAAGCATTTCACAAGCAAACTGAACCCGTATGGCTTCTTCCTTACATTTTCTTTGGAATATTTGGATGAGAAATTAATTAATGAAGTATCCTTGTTTCTGGAATTTTGAAAATATTATTAGCCAGTTTTCTCGTGCAAATGTGTTTTTGTTGTTTCCATATTAAGGTGCCTCATTTGGGGAGGCGATGATTATGTGTGTGTTTTCTTTTTGAAGTATCTGTTTTTACTTGTATGCTCTCTTGTAGAACTGTAGCGAGTTGCCTGTGATAATCTAAAAACCTGAGGCAGTATGTGCTTGAAACGTCTCATGGTTGTTCAGAGATATGTTAGCCATTGTTTCCGAGCTGATATCCTTCTACAAATTGTTATATTATTTGCTCCAGTCCCCATCTCTTTTTTGTTTTTGTTTTAGTGTTGGATAATTTTTCAACTTGCTTGTGTATTACACCAATTCATGTTTCATAGGTTTTCGTTTCGCTTCTCATTATTTTCTGTAATGGGGCTCATTATTTTGATGTGCAGGTTATTGGTTATTATTCCCAGAAAGGCATTGTTGCCAATCTTCAAGCGGAGAAACCTCCCACAGAGGTCACTTCCGAGGTTCATAAAGTGCTCTCTTCGTAGGACAGGGTCTCTTTGCCTTTAGCTTGGATAATTTATCCAAAAGTCCTAGTTTTTTTTGGCATTTGCTTTCTGATATACAATTGAATCTGCCGATTGTCCGCATGTTTTGTTGTTGAATTTCAAACTGATAGTACCGGCTGCTGTCAACTCTTGAGAGTTTAATGAGAGGAGTAAACTTGTGAAATAAGAATTATGAATTTTAGTGGCGGTTTGGTTTTGTTCATTACTTCATTGCAGTGCTACCTCAATTTTGTCGTAGTGCGATGTTTTTCTGTGTGTTGTTGCTTGTACTGCAAAGATTGCAGCTGAAATAGCGCGATGCTTTTCTCAATGTGCTGTTGCTTGATTAAACCGGACTAGATGGAATTTCTTAAGCTCTTGAAGCCTGAAAAGTTTTCATATGTTGCCCACATGAACCAGGGATTGCTTCTTTAAAGTCGAATTTTGATGAATTAGCGCTGGGTTGAAGTTGAACTCAAGTGTTGTTTGCCCACATGAACCAGGGATTGCTTCTTTGAAGTCAAATTTTGATGGATTAGTGCTGGGTTGAAGTTGAACTCAAGTGTTGTGTAGACCGATAAGTCATTGCTGGCATAGCGGGAGGAGAGGGTTTCTTACATTGGGTACGGGTATGCGACAGTGGCGGTAGTATCATTGCAATGTGAGAAAGTTAAAACACATAGCATTGTGTTATTGTTTAAATTTGCAATATGGCCTCTATTGCGTCCTTGGTCGATGGAAACTTAGAAAGATGTAATGCAGGAACACAAAAGTAATGAAATTGGGGCTCCTCCAAAATCCGAAACGCGAAGAACCCTGCCGATTTGTGTGACAATTGAAATCTTTAAACCTTGTTGTAGTCGAAAAAAAGAAACCTTAAAAATGGATGACTTGGAAGGGAAGAAAGGAAAACATTGGTTGTGTTTGACTAATTTATGACTTTGGCCTAATACCAATAAGTCCAGCATTGCATGATACATTGCTACACCATCTTTACCCACTAATGGCGCTTATTGCTAACTCAATTACTGCATTTTCCATCGGTGCTTAGAGCAAAGTCGTCACGAGAGCAACTGGCAGACTCCTTTCGCATGAACTTCCGAAAGCAACTAGCAAACTCCTCTCATATGAGCTTCCGAAGAAGATGAGAATGTAGGACCGTAGACCTACACGTCCACTTTAATCTTTGCATCCAGATGAGTGAACTCCTGGAAGAAGGCTTTGAAATGCTCGTACGAATGCTTCACATCATCAACAGCACACATTTCTCGTATGCTGTGCATCGACAGCTGCGGCGCACCTACATCAACTGTTCGTATTCCCACTCCACTTGCAAGAATGGGACCGATGGTCGAACCACATGCCATGTCATTACGAACCACAAAGTCCTGCATTTGAAGCAACTCTTTGATATTAGTCAAATTATTTTTATACATCATCTCTCTCGCCATAGATTGACATTAACAGAAAGTGGTTTCTTAATGTTCACAACTAGATACCAAAAGTAGGGACAGGCTGACCTGGACAGGAAGGCTATGATTCCTTGCTATCTCCCTGAATATTAATGCAGTGACAGCATTGGTTGCGTAGCGTTGATTTGCATTGTGTTTGATCACAAGTCCGCCATGCAATTTGGGCTGGTGATTCTCTTCATGTTTGTCCTGAAAAATGATCCCTCTGTTAATATGCAGCAAAATTAACAGCACTGGATAAATTATTACTTCATCGAACAAACATACCATATAATTGGGATGTAAGGCATGTGCCATGTCAGCAGATACAAGAAAGCTCCTCTGAATAGCTTTCTCGAGCAGCTTGGGGAAAAGGGAAAAAAAATCAGTGCAGTGTATAAAAACAGGCTTTCCAGATGAAAAAAAAAAAAGAGTTACTAATGTGTTTGTTAACTGAACGGCCAAAAAGTTGCAGCAAGTTACGATCCTTTTCTCTACCAAACCCAATAGGGTCAATACCGTACAACTCGACATCAAAGAGTCATTACCTTGGAATCAGCGGTGAAGGAGTGTGTAATTCGTGAAAGAGTATTTAACATGGCTGGAGACCCAGCGCCCTGGGCAGAATCAGATCCAACCTCCTCATGATCAAACAAAGCCACCATTCTAACACCCGACTCATCTTCAAGGTTGCTATCAGAAGATGTTGCGTCTATCAATGCCTGGAAGAAGTAGACAATAAAGCGAGAAATAAGAATCAGCTGGTCCATGTTGAAATCACATAAAACAATATACTTTGTCTCATACAAAAAGAAGATGAAATCTAAGAAAGTAATACTGGTAATATACTGCAGAGAGCACGGCAATGAACCTACAACTAAAATCTCGACAGTGGGAGAAAGCCTAAACAAAAAGTAACAAAAATTTCTTACCTTTAGAGAACAAAATGACATGCAAAGATTATCAAGCCTTCCTGAGAAAACAAATTCTTTTGCGGCACCAGCTACTATGCTTGGTTGAGTATCACATGCTTGCAATTCAAAATCAGATATATGTTCCGGTTCACATCCAAGCTGATCTGCAAGTAACTGGAAGAAAGAAAGAGAAAATTACTATAATCACCATAAGAGCATACCCAAAGTTGAAACCATCTAAACGCGTAATAGTTGTCTTATCATCCGCTAATTCGTTCATGTAATATGAAATCAACCAAAAAGTCAACTGATTTCCAAGGTCAAATTGAAAGCCTGGGTTCAAGAATTGTTAACCTGTAGTAGAAGTGAGTGATGTTTCGAGGCATTTGAGGTTGTTTTCTCATTAGATTTCTTTCCATCAGTCTGAGCATTGCTAGCAGCCTCACCATCTTCAGCAACCACTTTATTGAGCTCTGCCTACAAAAATTAGTTCATTGGGTAAAAAGAAAGCTACAATACATACAAAGGAAGGAAAATTGACTCTATGCTACGGTAAACTATACAAGAAAAATCATTAGTTACTCCACTTTCAAAAATTAAAAACCATCATCATTAGATCTAATCAATATGGGTATTATAGTGTATAAGATGTGCATAATTCCGAGATTACCTTGACTGCCGTAGCCAAGACAGGAAGAAGATGTGTTTGGGCATTCACCTTGAATGCATCTTTAACATCCCTGCCAAAAGACGATGAAAATATACATTTTCCAAAAGTGAGAAAGCAGAATCAATCAAGCCAAAGAAAAAGAATCATCAATGCATATTTCAGTATCAGTCATTAATCATAGCGTGAGAACCTGTCTAAGTGAATTGCCAGAGTAGGAATCCGCATAATGGGCTCCTCAATTCTAACCAGTTTATGCAAATACGAAACAGAGCCATCCTTTTCTTCTCTCACTATCACCCTTCCTGCAATCGTCAAGTCACGGTCGAACCATGTATGCCACAAGCCGCCACCATATGTTTGGACACCCACTTCCAAGTACCCGCCTTTAGCTACCTGCACAAGCCGCCCATATTCCAAAACCGTTCAAAATTTTCCACACCGTATCCATTTGTTAATTGTTATCATATCAGCTCCTTTTCGTAACAATCAAATCCAAATTCAAACAAATCGAGATAATACCTTGGAAACCGGCTTCAATTTGAGACAAGGACTATCAGTATGAGCACCAACTATATGAAATCCATTACCAGCAACATACCTATACACAAACATGACACATACATATTTTAGCTTTCTCCATCACTTCTCCCACGATTTTTTCAACATCAAACGAAGCTTAAATCAATAAAAACAGCAAGCAGGGTCGAGTTAAAAACACAAAACAATGGAAAAACTAATCGTACTTTTTACCGATTGCGAAAGCAACAAGGGTGGAGTAATTCCTGGTGAAGAAATACTTTTTACCAGCTTCCAATTTCCAATCATCCCTCTCCGAAACTTGCTCGTAGCCCGCGCTTCGCAGCCTCTTCTTCGCCTCGTCTGCACAGGAAATCAAACCAGATAACAAATCTCAGAAAATCGAAAAAAACAAAAACCCACATTTCAAATTCAACAAATTAACTAAAGCAACCAACTTTGGATTGAAATTTAACAGAAGATTAGAAAAAATAAGCAAAAATAAGATTTGGGTTTTTACCGACGGCGTGGAAGGCGGTGGGGGCGGCGTTTAAGAAGCTGATGAGATCAGAGACGACCGAGATTGCTTGTTCTTGCTTTGCCATCTCCGCCGTGCTGGGCTGAGCCGACTCAGTGACTAGCTCTCTGAGTGTCTCTCCTGGTGATGAAGTTTTTCCTTGTCCACTTTCAAGTGTTTTGTATGTTTCAAAGCTTTGAGCTTTTATGGACTTTGTTATTGGGTGGGTCTCTCCGACTTTGCGTAAGAATTTTTTTTGTTTGCCAAATTTTGCGTAAGAATTTGCTTGCTGAGTCCCGGCAACCTGAATCTGTTTTGGGCCATACGGGCCCCTACCCAAACTGACCCACCCAAAGTTGTGTTGGCGACAATTGATCATGCTCGTGATCACGCTCGTGTGAATAACTGTTAACCGTTGATAAGTTGTGAAACTTCATTCTATCAATGTCGACAAATATTGATGTGTGCGAATGACTGCCAGTAGCTTGTAATTTTAGAAGAGTTATGAGTATTTGAGTAATGATCATCGACCAACAATTATTTAAGTGTGTGAATGATTGTCAATTGCGCGTGTTGGGCGATTGTCAATAGGTTGTAATTAAAAGAACATAATTTGATTTTGTAACTTCTTTATGGCATAAGTTCTTTTGTAATATTTGGGGTCAAACTTTAATGTTACGTACCATTCAATAATACATACTGTTGAATGATTTAAGATTTATTTGAGGTCCACTGCAAATTAATCTGGACCATTCAATAGTCGAACCATGGAATGATACGTACCATCCAAAATTTATCTGTAATATTTGGATCAATTTAACTATGAAACTATGCCAAATTGCCAATGACATATCTTCAAGTTAGAAAGAAGAAAACTTTGGGTCTCAAGGATAATGGAAATGGGTGACATGTGATACATATGAAGAATCATATAAAGCAACATAAGTATTTCGTCTATAAATGGTGTAGAATGTTACTATTTAAAGTTAGCACACAACTCTTTACTCTAAAATCCTGCTAAAATAGTAAAGGGTTTGCAATTCAAATGATTGAAAGCGTTTGTTCTTATACTCGAGAACCTGTATTCAAATTTCCTACCACAATATTCCATTTAGTATACGTTGTCTTTCGAGTCACTCATTCTATTCCATAAAAACCATCTTGTCTTTTTCTTTCTCCTTTTCTTTTTTTTCTCACCTGCCAATCAAAGCATAAATTAAAATGCATTTAAATCATCTCTTCTTGTTACATCTCTCCAAAAGTCGAATACATAATTTGTAGTTAATTACACTCAGCCAAATCACAGTTTTGCTTTTTCTAACAGCCCAAATCTAAGCAAAACTTCTATTACAAGAAGCACTTTTGAGCTAACCATGCTTCTTATTTTCCCGGGAAAACCAAACGGAATAACAGTCGACCTCCCAGTGTGTTGCATTATTACCAAAAAGCCCTCTAACGGGTTCATTTTATCAAAGCTAATTTTCCAACAAACCAAGGACAAATCGGACATTACAGAGAAAACAAGAATCAAGAACTATAGCCTTACGCAACAAGCTTCTCTTTGCTTTCTTTCATTTCTTCTCTTACAATCTTTCAAACTCCTCACTCTTCCCTCCTCTCTCTCTCTCTCTAAAAACCCAAAATTTACAGAAAACAGAGCTTCTTCCAAAACCCCAATTACAGAGAAACGTCCACTCTGTAATTTCCATGGCGAAAGCAAGAAACTTGAAGACCTCCACATTCACCACAAACCCACCACCGCAGACGCCATTCTTCCACCTACTTCCAGTCACTTCGCTCACCGCCCTCCTCTTCTCCCCAAAAGCTCATCGCCTTCGAAACCCGAAGCTCTGCAGCAACAGCAACAGCAAACACCCATTAGCCCTCCCAATCTTCTACCTCTCCCTCCTATTTTCCATCACCTTCTTGGGAATTTCCTTTCTTACCCTCGTCCCTTCATACCCTCCTCTCCTCCCCTGTTCCCATTTCTCCTCTCCAACTCCTTCTCCTACTTCTCCGGTTTCTGCCACCAATGGAGAGGAAGATGATGATCGGCCGAGACTGTCTGCCAGCGCCATGGTGCCGCTGCCGGCTCACGGGGTTTTCGGGAATCTTTCAGAGGTGGAAAGGGAGTTCTGGCAGCAGCCGAACAGTGAAAATTACCGGCCCTGCTTGGATTTCAGCCTCGGGTATCGGAGACTCTCTCCCAGGATTTCGGAGGAGAAGAGGAGGTTCTTGGTGGTGGTGGCGTCAGGAGGGTTGAACCAGCAGAGGAATCAGATTGTTGATGCTGTCGTGATTGCAAGAATTCTTGAAGCTGCATTGGTTGTTCCAGTATTGCAGATCAATCTGATATGGGGAGACGAAAGGTTCGCATTTGTGTTTTTTTTTAATCATGTTTTGATGTTGTTCTTGGTCCTTATTTATCAATTTGATGAAGTAAAAACATGGATTTTTAGATTTTGGCAACGAAATAGGACATGGGTTTTGTTCCATTTTTCGTGTTTTGCAATAAAGTCGTTGTTTTTGCATCAAAGAAGCATAAAGTACACGGCTTTGGTATCATCTACTAGTATTTCAATAGGGTTTGATTCTATCGAATGCTTCGTACTGATTCGTTTGTTTTTATTGAATTTGCAGTGAGTTCTCGGACATTTTCGATGTGGCACATTTCAAAAGGACTTTACAAGCTGATGTACGAATTGTATCGTCTCTTCCATCCACGCATTTGATGTCAAGACAGACAATCGAAAACAAGATTCCACACGATGTTACTCCGCAGTGGATCCATAGCAGATTCTATAATCAGGTAAAGAAATCTTTCTCGTATTAAATTTAGTTTGCAATGTCGTTTTCCAGTTTTCGGGTTGAGAAATGAATTGAACTAAGAAAGAAAATAATTTTTCTGAAATTTTGTTATGGATGTTTATGCAGCTGAAGAGAGAAGGCCTTCTTGTGTTAAAAGGGTTGGATTCTAAGCTCTCCAAGAATCTTCCCCCTGATCTGCAGAAGCTTCGGTGTAAGGTACATCACGAAATTAATGACCGCCATCAAATTTTTTTAGCAGAATGCAATCTTTTATACATATTGTATGTTCATGTTATCATTGCTCCCACTTTGTGTTTGTATGTCAGGTAGCTTTTCATGCATTAAGATTTGCAGCACCAATTCGAGACCTTGGAAATCAACTGACAAAGAGAATGTGGATTGAGGGTCCTTACATTGCACTCCATCTCCGGCTAGAGAAGGATGTGTGGGTCAGAACCGGATGTCTCACTGGTTTAGGCTCTGAATATGATGACGTGATCACCAGGGTTCGGGAATCTCAACCCGAATACCTCACTGGACGGTTGAACATGAGCTACACCCAGCGGAAACTCGCTGGACTTTGCCCCCTAAATGCTTTAGAAATAGCAAGGTATATATAGGAGTAGAAATGCAGAGTTGTCATTTCATAGTTTATTGGACCATGGTTGAAGTTGGATGTTTAATGCAGGTTTTTGAAAGCTCTAGGCGCACCAAGAGGTGCACGGATATACAGCGCAGGAGGTGAGGCATTTGGGGGCAGCAGGGCTCTGCAGCCACTTGTGGAAGAGTTTCCGAATTTGGTGACAAAGGAGATGTTGGCACGAGACGGAGAACTTTCTCCATACATGAACAAGGCTTCAGCTCTGGCTGCCATTGACTACATTGTGTCACTGAGCAGTGATGTTTTTGTGCCATCACACGGTGGAAACATGGGCCGAGCAATGCAGGTAAGAACCAGAAAAAAAACATTTTGTCTTTCTGATAATTCTGTGTGAAATTAACCTTAAATCAGTACATTTGATCAAATGTTCCCCATATTTGCTTTGTATTTTTGACATGACAGGGTCACCGTGCCTACGTGGGACACAGAAAGTTTATAAAGCCGAACAAGCGAGCAATGCTGCCTCTTTTCGAAGACAACTCCATTGGTGATGCAGAGTTCGGAAGCATCATGAGAGAGTTGCATAGAAAGTCTCAGGGGCAGCCTGAGCCAAGGGGTTACAGGAGAAACCGAGATGTGATTGCATATCCTGTGCCCGAGTGCTTGTGTAAACACGGTACAGGCATTTTCTAGTGCCATTTGAGAAACATTTTGTGTACGTTCTTACTGCAATGAATTTTTCTGTTCATTATAGCACTAAGATTTGACTGCGCATTAGACAAGAATTTACACGATAATCTGTCTGAGTATGCAGCAAAGTTTCTACCTGCAGATTTTGGACGAAAAATGTGACTTTTGCACTTTGTAGTACTAAATAAACTACACATCAAATTGAACTGTCTGATTAAAATACATATATTAAACACAAATTATTCGTAATCGAAGCAGTTTTGGTCTGATTAAGATTATTTCCAGTTCCATGGAACCTAATTAACATGGCCTCCACCATTATTCTTACCATGAAAAATTGTAAAGAGAATTCTTTATAGCAGACATAACTCACATGAATTACAACAAGAAAACAGAGAGAAACCCCAAACGAGACACCGAAATGACTAAGTTTGAACAACCGATTACTCAAGCACTAGCTAGCCGGGTCTCAGTCTCGAAGGAAACCTTGGCACCACTTAACAGAGAGCTTGGGGCAGCGTTTGTAGTTATTGAAATCAACAGAGTAAAGTCCCAATCGATTCAACCCCATACCCCATTCAAAGTCGTCAAACAGAGCCAAACAAAAGTACCCTTTGACATTCGCTCCATTCCTGCAATAGTTTTTGTTACGAATGAGACGTTAATGTATCCCACTATTTTATACGACTCAAACTGATGAGACACATATAATACGTTCAACAATTGAACTCTCATATTGGACTCAAACTTTTCGGTTCATTAATTGTGGGGGTTTGATTCCAATTTATAGGAATCAAACTCAAATTTTTATTAAGAGTATTAATGTATTTGCTGTGATGTTTTCTTTGTAAGCAGTTTGCAGGATTGAATGTAAGCCTTTAGATCATATTCTAAATGGCATCTAGATGAGTTTGTAATGAGTCATAACTCATGACAAGTGTAAGCATCTCATAGGGTGACTTAAAAAAATGAATGGTTGTGATTGTGTTTGTCAAGTTGTGAGTGAGTGAAGTTGTTTTCACTCCTCAAACGGTCATTTATGTTTTTCCCGAGTTTCTTGCTCAACATAGCAGAGGAATACAATGATCTTTTGAAGCTCTCATGTCTCTCTAACTTCCTCTTCCTCTGTGCAACCTTATTCTCATTGAAAACTAACCCAGAAATCAAACACTAACATGGCCTCAGAGCCTAGTTTGATCTCGAGCTGGGCGTGAAACTGTGACGTTGTTGACAGTGAAGGAACTCGACAGAGAATCGGAGAATCGAGCTTTGCTGTGACTGAAGAAAGTTCTGAAAATTTCTGGGTTACTCGATAACAAGTCTAATATGGCTGGATCGAGTGGTGCTGATCTTCGAGCACCAATTTTCAATGGAGAAAACTACGATTTTTGGCAGATAAAGATGAAGACAATCTTCAAATCTCACGATCTGTGGGATATGGTTGAACAAGGGTATAACCCTCCGGCGAAGAAAGAAGAAGAGCTCATGGCAGCTGAACTCAAGCATCTGAAGGAGATCATGGTCAAGGATGCTAAGGCTCTATGGATCATTCAAGGAGCTGTAGCGGATGGAATTTTCCCACGGATTGCCATCCTGGAGACAGCAAAAGAGGCTTGAGATATACTGAAGCAAGAGTTTATTGGAGATAAACAGGTGAGATCTGTGAAACTTCAAAGTTTAAGGCATGATTTTGAATATACTCGAATGAGTGAACATGAAACATTCTCTGTGTATCTTGTGCGATTGTTTGATCTGATCACACAAATGAAAAGTTATGGTGAGAATATTGGAAATCAAAGACTTGTGCAGAAGTTATTGATTAGTCTTCCTAAATCCTAAGATAGTATTGTAGCTGTGATTGAAAATACTAGGGATCTGGAGACAGTTGATATGCAGAATGTAGTTGCAACTCTAAAGGGGTATGAACAAAGAATTGAAAGACATTCTGAAAACAACACTGAAAAAGCTTTTGACAGTTTAAGTGTAGCTCCAAGGAAGAACAATTATAATGCCAGTCAAAACTTCAAACCTACAAAGAATTGGAAGACAAAGGGTAAGAAGTGGGATAACAAACTTGCACCCCAGCAAGGAAAATTTATTGGATCCTCAAGTGGAGCCAAGAATCCTTGCAAATATTGTGATAAACTTCATTCTGAAGAGTGCTGGTTCAAAGGGAAACCAAGGTGACATAACTGTGATAAGCCAGGGCATTTTGCCAAGGAATGTAGGTCGAAGAAGGTTATTCAACAGGCCAATTATGCTGGTCAAGTGGAGAGCAATCCAACCATGTTCTATGTGTGTATGTCTGCTACTGTGAGAAAGGGTGAAGACATTTGGTATGTGGACAGTGGTTGCAGTAACCACATGACTGGGAGAGAAGACTTACTGATGAATGTAGATAGGAGTCTCACAAACAAAGTTGAGATGGGCACAGGGCAATTGGTTGATGTGGTTGGAAATGGTGATTTACTGGTTGAAACTAAACAAGGGAAAATATACATAAAGGAGATAATGCTAGTACCGGGTTTGAAAGAGAATTTGTTGAGTGTATGGCAGATGATGGAGCATGGGTACTATCTTGTATTTGGGGGAATTGAAGTCAGAATCTATGATGATATCACATGCTCTAACCTTGTTGTGAAGATTCCTATGAAGGGAAATCGAAGCTTTCCCTTGAAGTTGCAACCAGGAATCCAAATTGCTATGAGGACTAGTGTTGGGCAAGCTGCTGAGATTTGGCATAGAAGACTCAGGCATTTAAACATGAATGCTTTAAGTCAGTTACAAGAACATGATATGGTAACTGGTCTACCTGAGCTAAAAATGAATGCCACAGTATGTGAAGGATGTGCACTTGGCAAGCATTCCAGAGATGTTTTTCCTAAAGAAACTAAGTGGAGAGTTGGTTTACCATTGGAATTGGTACACACTGATATATGTGGACCAATGCAAACACCTACCAAAGCTAGAAACAAGTACTTTATCACCTTCACAGATGATTGTACTAGAATAAGATGAGTCTATTTCCTGAAGAGTAAATCTGAAGCATTTGGTGTGTTCAAAAAGTTCAAAGCAACTGTTGAATTACAAAGTGGATTCAAACTGAAAAAATTAAGAAGTGACAGGGGATGAGAGTACACTTCTCTGAAATTTTCTCAATTTTGTGAAAACCTTGGTCTAGAAAGGCAACTCAGAGTGGCCTATTCTCCTCAACAGAATGGTGTAGCAGAGAGGAGAAATAAGACCATTGTGGAGATGGCTAAATGCATGATGTTGGAGAAAGGCATTCCATTTGAGTTTTGGGCAGAAGCAATTAACACTGCAGTTTATATTCTCAATAGATGTCTTACCAAAGCACTAAATAAGAAGACTTCATTTGAAGCCTACAGTGGAAGGAAACCTGGAGTGAAACACTTAAGAGTGTTTGGATCATTATGCTATGCTCAAGTTCCATCACAGATGAGGCAGAAACTTGATGCAACAAGTGTTTAATGTATATTTCTCGAATATGGAACCTGTGAGAAGGGTTACAGGTTGTTCAATCCTAAATCTAACAAGATTGTTATCTCAAGAGATGTAATCTTTGATGAGAACTCTTGTTGGGACTGGAAATCTTGTACTAAGAAGAGTTTGCCCATTTCAATCTCAAATGAAGTATATGAAAATGAAGGGAATGGTGGTGAAGTTGCAGAGAATGATGAAGAATTAGAATGCATAGAATCACTACAGGAGCAACATGATCAAATCACTACTTCTTCTTCAAGTCAAGATGAGTTAGTGGATCACACTGATTCACAAGAGTATGATCACACTCCTCTCAGGTTCAAGAGTTTGAATGAGGTTTATGAAAGATGCAATTTTTGTGTAATGGAGCCTGAATATTTTGAAGAAGCATTAGGGGATGAGGCTTGGAGAAGAGATATGTCCATAGAGATTGAGATGATAGAAAAGAATAACACATGAGAGCTGGTTAATATGCCATTCAATAAACCAGTAATTGGTGTAAAATGGGTCTATAAAACAAAGCTTAATTTGGATGGCTTAGTGCAGAAGAACAAGGCTCGGCTAGTGGCAAAGGGTTATTCCCAAAAGCCTGGAGTTGATTTCAATGAGACTTTTGCACCTGTTGCTAGGCTTGACACCATTAGAACACTAATCGCACTGGCAGCTAAAAAAAAAGGAATGGAAACTTTTCCAGCTAGATGTCAAATCTGCATTCCTCAATGGTACACTACATGAGGAAGTATATGTGGATCAACCATAAAGGTTTGAAGTTAAAGGGCAAGAAGACAAGGTTTACAAGTAGAAAAAGGCCTTATATGGTTTGAAACAAGCTCCCAGAGCTTGGTATGATGAGATAGACACATATTTCAATCAATTTAGGTTTAAGAAAAGCCAAAGTGAAGCTACTTTGTACACTAAATTCAGTGATGCAGGTGTACTCATTGTATCTCTGTACATAGATGATATTATCTACACAGGGAGTTCTGATGAAATGATCCAAGAGTTCAAGAAGGATATGATGAATCAATATGAGATGTCAGATCTGGGATTGCCACATCATTTTCTTGGCTTAGGCATAATTCAAACTGATAAGAGCATATTTATTCATCAGAAGAAATATGCTAAGTCTTTACTGGAGAAATTTGGCCTAAAGGATTGTAAAGCTATGAAAACCCCACTTGCAATTACTAATAAGTTGTCTAAAGAATATGGAAGTGAGGATGCTGATGAGAACTTGTACAGGAAAATGGTTGGTAGTTTGTTATACCTGACAGCTACTAGACCCGATCTAATGTATGCATCATGTTTGCTTGCAAGGTTTATGCATAAACCCACCAGAAAACACATGGGGACAACTAAGATATGTACAGGGGACACTGGACTTTGAGATTGAGTATGTGAGGGGAAAAACTGCTGTGTTGATAGGCTACTGTGATAGTGATTGGGCAGGAAGCTTGGATGACATGAAGAGTACCTCGGGCTATGCATTTAGTTTTGGTTCAGGGATATTCTCATGGACCTCTGTTAAACAATGTAGTGTGGCACTCTCTACTGCAGAAGCGGAGTATGTAAGTGCTGCAGAAGCTACAACACAAGCAATGTGGTTGAGATTTGTACTATCTGACTTTGGGGAGGAACAAGTGGAAGCTACACCTTTGCTATGTGACAACACTTCTGCCATAGCCATGTCCAAGAATCCAGCGTTCCACCAGAAAACAAGACATATTAACCGAAGGTACCATTTCATAAGAGATGCTATTCAGGATGGGACAATTGAACTAATCTACTGCAACACAAAAGAACAATTGGCATATATTTTTACCAAGGTTATTCCCAAGAATCGATTTGAGTACTTGAGGACTACGCTTGGAGTGAAATCAACAAAACCTTTAGAAGGGAGTATTGGAGTATAAATGTATTTGCTGTGATGTTTTCTTTGTAAGCAGTTTGTAGGATTGAATGTAAGCCTTTAGATCATATTCTAAATGGCATCTAGATGAGTTTGTAATGAGTCATAGCTCATGACAAGTGTAAGCATCTCATAGGGTGACTTAAAAAAATGAATGGTTGTGATTGTGTTTGTCAAGTTGTGAGTGAGTGAAGTTTGTTTTCACTCCTCAAACGGTCATTTATGTTTTTCTCGAGTTTCTTGCTGAACATAGCAGAGGAATACAATGATCTTTTGAAGCTCTCATATATATTTATGAAACTCAGTCAGCCTAATCATTCCTATCCTATGTCTGAGAGTCACTCACTTAAACTATTGTGAAAGGCCATAGGATATGTTGCCTTAGATTATTTGTGGAAATTGGACATATGGACTATCGTAAAATGATCGAATGTGTTGCTAGTAATCAATATATGACAACATTTTTATCATGCCCCCATTGAGATAAAATTCTGGCTAAGCCACTGCCTCAGGTCTGAATTGGACATGCAAATGGCACCCAAATGAGCTCTAATTTAGCTCATAAATGTTAAAGTTTGCACTTGAAGGGTTGGTGTTTGGTTTGATAAGAAGGAAGGAAGAAAACTGAAAAAAGGGCAGCAAGAAGTGAAGACAGCTGTGTAAATTCAATGTTGGCACATTCAAGTTAAGAAGAATGAATATCAACACAATGACATTAAGGGGGAGTGTTGAAGTGCACTTACATTTTGTTAATGTCTTGTATTGATTATATTTTGTAACTAGAATTAATGAGATCCATGCACAATTTGATGATGCAAAGTCCTTTAAATTTGTCCTAGACTAACTATGTATGTGGAATGTGGATGAATGTCTAGGATTGTAGTTAGAGACTTACTCTAGTGTAAATCACCAAGATGGGTGTATTAGATCGAGTAAGGTGTGTGAAGAAATCTTCACAATGAATTGTTTTGTATTTTTTAATAATTAATGTACACAAGTATGCTTTACATATAGAAAAGAAAGACGCAACCCAGTTACCAGAGTGACTTCTAGTGACCGGATAAACCTATGCTTTAATCTAATCCTTAAATCAAGGAGATTACACTAATAACGATACACGGCACTAATCAATCATCTTCCTTTAATCAAGGGAAGATGACTGGTACAGGCTGCAGAACACACTTGCACACGGAAAGTCAACGCAGTAGAGAACAAGCAGTAACCCAGTGGTCAGAGGAACCAACCTGACGAGAGAAGGACCAACCCGATGAAAGTTATACACTCATTCCGATGACAGCACAGCAACTCGATGAAGTATGCAGACCATCCCGATGAACATGCAGATCATCCCGATGTACCATACAGCTGTTTTATTATGTATTTCAACACTCCCCCTCAAGCTGGATCTAGTAAGTTAGTAGATCCAAGCTTGCTTAAAAAACGATGAAGGTGAACAGATGACAATGGTTTGGTGAAAAGATCTGCGAGTTGATCACGACTTCTCGTAAACACGGTGCTGATAACTTGAGATTGAACTTGATTTCAAATGAAATGGCAATCCACTTCAATATGCTTAGTTCTCTCGTGGAACACAGGATTTGCAGCAATGTGAATAGCTGCCTGATTGTCGCACATAAGAGACATGGATGCTGAGCTAGAAAAGCCTAGGTCAGAAAGCAAACCTTTAAGCCATATTAATTCGCACGCTGTGACCGCCATTGCCCGGTATTCAGCCTCTGCACTTGAGCGAGCAACAACTTGTTGTTTTTTGCTATTCCAGGTGACGAGATTTCCACCAACAAATGTACAGTAGCCAATTGTGGATTTTCTATCCATTTCATTTCCTGCTCAATCTGCATCAGTATAACCGGAGATATCAGTAGATTGATTATTCTTCATAATAATTCCTCGACCAATGGAACCTTTGAGATAGCGCATGATTCTTTTAACAATATTCATATGATGCACAGTGGGTGCATGCATGAATTGACTGACCATACTGACTGCATAGGTGATATCTGGCTGAGTGATTGTGAGGTAAATGAGTCTTCCCACTAGTCTTTGATAGTGCTTTATATCTGGTATAGCCTCTCCATCAATGTTGAGCTTCAGTTTACAATCAACTGGTGTGGTGACAGGCTTGCAATCAAGCATTTTTTCTTCTTTGAGGAGATCCATCACATACTTTCGTTGATGGATAAACAGTCCTTTGGAGGATGTTGCCATCTCTATTCCCAGAAAGTACTTTAACTTCCCCAAATCCTTGATGGCAAAGGTTTGTTGTAGTGTTTGCTTCATATCTGCAATTTCTGCAGCACTATCTCCAATGATGATCAAATCATCAACATAAATAAGAACCCCAAGTTTTCTTTTCCCATTTGTGCGGACAAACAGGGAAGAATCAGCATTGCTGTGTGTGAAACTGATCTTGGTCAGCACAGAACTGAGTTTGGCATACCAAGCTCGAGGTGATTGGTTCAACCCATATATTGCCTTGTGCAGTTTACACACTAGGTTATCTTTTAGGGAACCATAACCTGGAGGAAGTTACATGTAGACTTCTTCTTGAAGTTTTCCATGAAGGAATGCATTTTTATCCATTTGATAGAGAGACCATCCATTATTTACCGTCACAGAGAGAAGAACCCTTACGGTGTTCATCTTGGCAACAAGAGCAAGGGTTTCTTTATAATCGACCTTAAAAGTCTGAGTGAAACCACGAGCCACAAGACAAGCCTTGTATCTTTCTACAGAGCCATCAGCCTTGAACTTGATTTTGTATATCCATCGACTTCCAACAGCCTTCTTTCCTTGAGGAAGTTGAACAAGGCTCCACGTGCAGTATCTTCCAAAGCCTTGAGCTCTTCTTCCATTGCTTGTTTCCATTGGGGAATGAGAGCTGCTTCCTGATAGGTCGTTGGTTCACAATGCTCATCTAGAGCACTTACAAAGGCAACATGGGAAGGAGACATTGCACTAAAATTACATGTGACTGGATACCGCGAAGCATAAGTCACATAATCTTGTAATTTTGCTGGAGGCTTTCTTGCACGGGGAGGGTTTCTTCTGATCACCTGAGCTTTTTGATTGGAATTGATCTCCTCATTTTCTATACTGTTGTCGGATTGTTCCGAGGTGATTGATTCATCTTGGGGTTCTCTCAACTCCTGTAGATTAGTTGTAGAATCATCTTGCACCACTGAATCTATAAAAGTTTGAGGTAGTGGTAACAAATTGAATACTTCCTCCCCCTGAGTCGTGGCATGCTAAAAATAAGGATTGTTTTCTTCAAATTGGACATCCTTAGACACAATGCATTTCTTGGTGACTGGATCAAAGCATTTATATCCCTTTTGAGTGGAGGAATACCCAATGAATATGCATTTAGTTGCACTGGCATCAAGCTTATCTCGATTTTTGGCTTGAATGTGTACGTAACAAACACAGCTAAACACTTTGAGATGTGTAAAGTCAATTTTCCTGCCTTTTAGCACTTCATAGGGAAATTTGAACCTTAACACTGAACTCGGCAGTCTGTTGATGAGGTATGTTGCCGTAAGGAGAGCAGATGACCATAACCTCTTGGGAATATTCATATGTATCATGAGGGATCGAGTTTTTTCCAAGAGATCCAGGTTCTTTCTTTCTGCAACACCATTCTGTTGAGTAGTACCTACACAGCTTGTTTGATGGATGATGCCATGTTCACTTAGATATTGAAACATATTGTTTGACATGAACTCAATGCCATTATCTGATCAGAAAATTTTGACATTTGATTGAAATTGGGTTTTAATGTAAATATGAAAATCCTTGAAAATATTGAAAACTTCACTTTTTGACTTCATCAGATAAACGAAACTAATTCTAGTAAAGTCATCAACAAATAAGACAAAGTATCTAAAACCTTCCATTGATTCAATAATAGGGCCCCACACATCACTGTGTATAGTTCAAATGGTTTACATGTCGAAGTTTGGAATTTGCCAAATGGCAACCTGGTGGATTTCGACAATTTACATGTTTCACAGTCAGTGAGTGGCTCACAAACATTTGGAAATTTTTTTGACATTACAAGCTCAGAAGGGTGAGCTAGTCTCCTATGCCATAACTGGTTTTCATCTATAGACTTTAACTTGGCTTGCAAGGCTTGAATTTTTGTGTTGTTTCTGCACAGATAATAAAGTCCATTTATGAAGACCTTTTCACCAATCGTCTTCTTGGTGAGCATATCCTGAAATATTACATTATTGGATGAAAAAATTGCACGACAATTTAAATTGTTGGTGATTTTCCCAACATAGAACAATTGGAAAGGAAAAGATGGTACATATAAGGCACTGGAAGGTGTTTTGGTTGAAAAAATGTTAATTTCTCCAGTGCCTAAAACAAGAACAGTTTTTCCATTCGCAACAGACACATGTGACGGTTTTGAAAAAGATTTAAAAACCTTTAAATTTTTTTATTTTGTTTGTCATATGATCAGTGGCACCAGAATCAATTATCCAACAATCTTTTTCAATACTAGTTAATAATGCAGTAGAAAAAGCTTGTAGAATACCTGGTGCCTCTTTACTCGGTATCCTCTGATTTCCAGAAAGGAATTCTGCAAATTTTCTCAACATAGCTGTATGTTGGTCTCCTTCACCATTAGCTGACCCAGAAGCACCTCCACGTCCCTTCTCCTGTAAGTAGTTCGCAAACTCGTTGATGAGAGTAAGCGGATTGGTCATGAACTCAACTGATCCATGGGATGTGGAGGAAGAAGGTTGAACCGCAGCAACTTGAGCCTTGAAGTGACTTTGTTGAGAGGACCGCGGTATGATTTTTCCTTCTTTGGTGAACTTGGGTTTAAGCTCTGGATGGAGTTCCCAACACTTATCTTCACTATGCCCAACAACATTGCAGTATTTGCACTTTAGGTGTGGGAATCTGCCCTTGTACACCTTTGCTTCAGTATGTTTGGCATGAAACACGTACGCACGAGACTCCGTCATCCTCGGGCTTTGTTCAATGCTCATTACCTTCCTTCGTGCTTCTTCTCTTTGAACTATAGCACAAACATTGTTGAAGGAAGGTAATTCTTGGCTTATCAGAATGTGGCTTCTCAAGTCCTTGTAGTCTGGGCTCAAACTTCCCAGCAACTGGTAGATTCTGTCTTCCTCTGCTCTTTTGAGTAGCACTGCAGGATTAGTGGTATGTGGAAGATACACATCCAGCTCATTCCACAGGGTTTTGAGCTTCCCGAGATGTTGAACAAAGGATTTACCTTCTTGCTGGAGGCTGGCAGTGTCTTTCTTTAGCTAGAACACTCGCGCATAATTGTTTTGGTTTCAGTACATTTCCTTCAAGCTTTTCCATAATTCTTGAGAGGAATTAGAATAGTTGAAAATCTCAGCTATATGCTTCTCCATGGTGTTAAGTAGGAGAGACATAACCAGTTGATCTTTGCATAGCCATCCACTGTACAAAGGCGAAGAGACGTCTGGAACTTCCATGCCTCCATTTACGAAACCGAGCTTTCCCTTACCTCCAAGGGCCAATGAAACAGCTCGAGACCATGGTAGATAATTAAACTCGTTCAAAAGAATTGAACACAGTCGTTGGTTGGTGTTTACCTCAAATTCTGAGGTATCTGAGTAGGTAACATTTGAGGGGGGAGCATTTGAGTTTTCCCCTCTCAAATTTACAGATCCTTCCTCAGCCATTTTTGAAGAAATAATTTTACAGCGGAAAAAAATAGAGTCAGGTTAAGATTGAACCTGCTCTGATACCATGAAGAAATCTTCACAATGAATTGTTTTGTATATCTTAATAAGTAATGTACACAAGTATGCTTTACATATAGAAAAGAAAGACGCAACCAGTTACCAGAGTGACTTCTAGTGACCGGATAAACCTACGCTTTAATCTAATCCTTAAATCAAGGAGATTACACTAATAACGATACACGGCACTAATAAATCATCTTCCTTTAATCAAGGGAAGATGACTGGTACAGACTGCAGAACACACTTGCACACGGAAAGTCAGCGCAGCAGAGAACAAGCAGTAGCCCAGTGGTCAGAGGAACCAACCCGACGAGAGAAGGACCAACCCGATGAGAGTTATACACTCATTCCGATGACAGCACAGCAACCCGATGAAGTATGCAGACTATCCCGATGAACATGCAGATCATCCCGATGTACCATGCAGCTGTTTTATTATGTATTTCAACAGTGTGCTTTAGAATTTCTCCCGTAGTTATTGCCGGAGTTGAACTTAGTTTGTGACATGAAGTTAAGTTTTGAGATTGTTTGTTGTCTGTACTGATTTTGTTGGGACATGTGATATATGCTGTGTTTCAGAAGCTCAATAGATTTCCACACAATTGTTTTCATTGGTTTGATATTGAGTTTGTAAGGACTCGGGTCGCCTCGGATGAGAGTTTCATGAACTGTGCTCTTGTTGCATCACTTTGCATTCTGTGATTTCCTTGCTTAATTACAATTGCATTATAATTTATTATTCCCCCTCTTAAATACGCTTTCTTTTGTTAACGCATGTTGCTAATGCTAATTTCTATTTCGTTACACTATGAAATTCAACTTTCGGAAGTTCTCCGGAGCAGTTTATGAGCCCTACAACTTTGTTTTGTGCATAGCAGATTTTGTTCATTGAAAGGAAGCACGTCATTGAGGCTGTTGGATTCATTTGCACCTTCAAGTTAACCGATTTCTCGCTGGTACTACTCTTACAAAAATATGTGGAGGATGTAATAACGAAATGTTACTGCACAATATTGCTTGAAAAAGAATCACTTTATGAAAGGGTACTACTCTCACTCTTCTCTTGACATCCAACAGCTGCTGCTTAAACAGTTACATTAGCGCATATTATTTCTATGAAAGGGTACTACTCTCACCTATGAAGCACGGATACTTCAGTTTGGTGGCGTATCTCGTATCCGATATTTCATCAGATACGATACTTGTCGGATACTTTTGAATATTCACCGGATACAAGTATTCGGTTTTTAGGATGTTGTTGCTCTTTCAAATGAGAAATTAAGAGGAGAAAATTAATAGGAAACAAAAATTTAGTTTAAAGTTGATGAATACAAAGAGTTTTGTCTCTAGTTAAAACAATAAATATAACTCTTACACTTGAATGAACTTGAATTTGAATATTTTCATGTTAAAAATGTTTTAAATTATATATTTTATTGCGTATCCATGACGTATCGTATCCTAATTTTTAGAAATGTTATCAGGTCGTATCGTATCGCCGTATCCATATCCGTATCCGTGCTTCATAGACTCTCACTCTTCTCACTGTACATATACATCTTTCGATGCTTATTTTTGCTCACAGATTAAGGTTGTAGACAAACAAATAGCTGAGCTGAGAGCAGTGATTCAATGCCTTAAAGATAACAACCTCGAGTCTGAGGTCCTATCTGAGGGCATTGCAACTGAGGTAGTAAAGCTGGAACAACTACAAGGAAAATTGGGGAAGTTCAGTGGATCTGTTGCCTCCAAGGTTGAACAATGAAAAGGGGAGGAATATAAAGGCCAGTGTATCTTTCAAGATTGAACTGGAACAATTGCGTAGAAGTAGACGTCTCAGAGGGCTGAATGAGTACGTGATGACAATCTTTTGATGGGTTACGAGATGTACCTAATTAATTTGAATCCTATACTGTTTTAGCCGGAGCTGGAAAATTCGGTTGAAATAGTCGTCTGGTTTTGAAGTAAAAATTAGTTTTAGTCGATGTACAGTATCTTGAATTTTAAGAAAGAAATTGTCAGATCCTATTAACATTTTTAGCTGGTAACTAAGTATTTGACATTTTCTGTTGGGAACGGAGAATTAAACACGTGACCTCAGGTGTAAGAATTGGCCAAAATAGAAGAGTTCAAATACTGAGTTACCAATGTTGCTAAATATCCGTTATTGTAGGCATGGGCAAAGCATAATCGCAATCTAATATTGCAAAATTGGCTAAAAAATGTTCATGAGGCTGGGAGTGAAAGGAGGGTTGGATTGCAGAGAGATAAATAGATCGACATAGTTTTACCCTACCACCTACTGAAAAGCAAGGGTATTTTTGACCAATATGATTTGATTTATGCTGATCGCAGACTCAGTCCAGATCCAACGGTTTAAATATAACAAGAAAATTGAAATATATAGATGGAGAGACACCCTGTGCCCTACCACCAATGGCACATCAAACAGTTTTGCAACCATAAACCCTAAACCCTGAATCCTAAATCTACCACCAACATCGCATCCAACAGTTTCGCAACCCTAAACCTTGTTGAGAGTTAATTTTGAAAATTAAAATATAATTAAAGTAGTTATATTGCTTATATTAAAAAAATATAATTAAGGTGTTTTAGATTTACTAGAAAAGCTACAGATTTAATGTTTGTTGGTAATTAGCATTAATGTATGTCTCTAGTATAAGTAGGGCTCTTGTACTGCAGATTAGAAGCAAGAAACAGAAGAAGAAAACTATCAGAAACCAGTTTTCCAGAAGTTGACCTTTATACTCTTCCCCACTATTCTTCCAGCCGTCGGTACCCAATAAACCTCACAAAAGGTGCGATTTTATTGCCCTGATTCTTCTTGTGTATTTGCCAACAATTAATTGTTGATCATTGAGCAGCTGCAAGAGTCTATAAAACTGTTTAAATTGCTGATTCCTACTTGTAGAAACCTTGATGTTTTCGGTTTGGTGATTTTTTGTACTTTATGTGTATATTATGTTGCAGTCATATCTTTTTACCCTTATCAATCCACCTTGTGATTAGCATATGTCAAATTCTTTTCTTTTGTTGTGCATGAATAATTTAGATGAGTCTTGCCGATTCGCCACAACACTCTTCTGGTTCTTCCTGCAAGTCCTCTCTAGATGAAGAATTTGATGATGACAGTGACGTCGACAGTGATAGGAGGTGCTGAAATCATTTTCTTTTTCGTTTGGGGTTAATGTAGCATGAGTTTCTATTAGATTCAAAGTTTCTGTAACTGGAACAAAGTTTCTTTGGTGTTTCACTTTTCGTAGATATAACTTATGACAGCTATGATTTGCAGTAGAAAGCGGTGTAAGGAGGAGGATCTTGGAAGCATAGAGGAAACTCAAGGGTCGAGCTCACAAGTACTTGTAGAAGAAATATCAAGTAATTAACTAATTTCGACTAAGTTGGGATAGTGTTTTGGTTCGTTTTATGAGCTATACCCTTCCAATTCCTTGAACTGCAAGAAAGTGTTTCTAATAATGGGTGAAATTTTGCGATCATAAGAAAGATTTGTTAGTAGCGAGACCTCATTTGTAGAATTATCATAGTGGTTCTGTTCTCTACTTTCTTGCTATGTATATCTGGCTTTCGGCCTGTTTCCGTGTCTCTCCCTTTAGATTGATGAAAGCAGTCATTCTGGTGTTTATGTTGATATATTCTTGTCAGAAGTTCTAATCTTTTTCAGTTAACTTATATGTAGTGCTATCAGGTTAATTGGCCGTATGTTTTGAAGAGTATGAATTTCTAGGACATATTATATTTTTTCACTATATTCTTCAGTTATGGGCTTAACTGAGGCCGAAAAAGTCTGTATTTGCCTTGAAATTACCGAACATATAAACTAAGGAGTTGATAATTTTTCTTGGAAAATAATTTCCACCCTTTTCTGCTCAAACAAACAGAAGTTTTCACAAGAACGTTGCAACTCATGTGCTGAAGCATCCTCAAAGGGTAGATGTGCACATCCCCTTTTTTCTTTTGAATGCGCACATATATTGTCTTCATTTTGTTACTATGTGCAGAATCATCCCGAAAGAAGGATATATGTGTTCATCCTGGTTCATTCAAACATATGTGTATAGTTTGTGGGCAGCTGGTGGATGACAAATCTGGTGTGGTATTTGGGTACATACACAAGGTAATTAAGATGTAATTCATGAATACAGATTTTTGAATGTCTTTGCTTAATTCCAGTCAGTTTTGACTTGTAATTCATGAATTACCAATCCCTGATGTAAAAGATAAACTGCCAGAAAAAAAAATTTAACTGTTTAGTGTATCCATTTTCTAGTTATGTATATATATATACATTTTGGGTTGACTACCCATTCTATTTCTATAACTGCTGAGTTTTATGTTTTGAAGAATCGTACGGCACAACTTAAGTAGCTAGTTTATGACGTATTTGAATACTTTCTTGCTTTTGTTGTCTTTTTTTCTTTGGTTGTATGTTTTTTGTGTGCATTTTTAGGGGTAAGCTACTTACGTCCCCTGACTACATGTATCTCTCTTTCTAATTAGTGAAATTCACTCTTACTGTCAAGTTTTATTTATAATGGAGTTGGTGTCTTTTTGACAAATTGTATAGCTTAGAGTTACTACTCACGTGGGGAAAAATTCCTGGATATATGGACCAATATTTCTATATTGTTTTACGTACGTTGATGTAAATTGGAATTAATATGGTGCTGGAAATTATTGCTTCTGCAGGGATTAAGGCTTCACAATGATGAAGTTGATCGGTTACGCAAAATAGACCTTAAGAGGATGTTGCGCCATAAGAAACTTTACTTGGTACTTGATTTAGATCACACGCTGCTAAATTCTACCAAACTGGATCGTATGACGGCAGAAGAAGAATATTTACAGAGCCAAACAGCTGATTCCCTTCAAGGTGTATAAGGTTGATTAGATTTATTTATTTTAATATCTTATCGTCTTTTCCGCTGAATTTTCTCATTTTGGTTGCAATATGATACTTGTAGATGTTTCAAAAAGTAGCCTATTCAAAGTAGACATTGTGCATAGGATGACCAAGTTGAGGCCTTTTGTTAGGACATTTTTAAAGGAGGCCAGTGAAATGTTTGAGATGTACATATACACAATGGGTACACGAGTCTATGCGCTCGAAATGGCGAAGCTGCTTGATCCCAGAAAAGAATACTTCAATGATAGCGTGATATCATGTGAGGACGGCACCAAAAGACATAAAAAAGGTCTAGATATTGTGCTTGGACAAGAGAATGCTGTTTTGATCCTTGATGATAAAGAAGATGTAGGTACTTGATTCCTTGATGATACTACAAATTAGAAGTGCTGCATTTATATATTACCCGCCATCAGTTTAATCGTCTTTGAATCTGTTGTTTATCTTTTTTAAGCTAGGGTTATATGTTGCTAAATATCAGTTATTGCAGGCATGGACAAAGCACAACCGCAATCTAATATTGATCGAAAAATATCATTTCTTTAGATCAAGTAATGACAAATTTGGGTTCAATTGTAAGTCCCTTTCTGAGTTGAAGAGTGATGAAAGTGAGACTGAAGGAGCTCTTGCAACTGTTCTTGAAGTTCTGAAACAAATCCATAGTACGTTCTTTCATGTAAGTACCGCAACTTGCAGTCTCTGTGATGATAAATTATTTTCATTTTGTTGTGTGCTAATCTGTTCTTGTGAACCATCTGGTAGGAATTGAAGGACAATAAGAGGGATGTGAGGAAGGTGAAGTATTTTTTTCAGGACAACTAAAGCTTGGCTCTAATATCGACATTGGATATCTACAAGGATTATTAATATGTATTCTTCTCAATCGATGTTATTCTTGTAGGTGTGGAAAAATCTGAAGAAGGAACCGTTGAAAGGGTGTAAAGGCTATGTTTTTCCCTCGAAGTCCCAGGCAGATGCTGGAAGCCTGGAACAGGCAAGTTTTGGTTCCATCCACAGTGCATCGAAGCTGCAAACTGTATGTTGTGGGGAAAGCAACCTGATGAGAAGTTCCATGTCAAGCAAATGAAAACCCCATTATCTGTTCTTGCAGCATCAACCATGTCTGCATATAGTTTGAATTACTTTTGATTCCGAACGTCTCATTCAGTGTAGACCATATCTTGTAAACAATTAATTTTCTAAGTAAAAAAAATTGGAACAATTTGAAATATTGATAAATTTCTGTCTTTTGCTACATGAATTCATTTCTAGTGTTGAATCTTGTACTCGACAGATTTTCTAGAAGACGATCCAAATGAAGAATCCTTTCTAGTTCAGACTAATAGTGGTTTTCATACAGGTGGTAGTGCTTATTGCTGAATAGGCACAAGTGATGCCTGTATTTCTTCTCGAGAGGGCGACACCCTTGTGTTTTCATCTTATTAAACAAAATGGGCAATTGCTGCTTGTATTTCTTCTAGAGTTTGCCCTTTAGTCTCCGGCACAAGCTTTGCCATGAACACAACAGTTAAACCGGCACAGGCCGAGTAGATAAAAAATGTTCCTGAAGCAGAATTATGACCAGTGGTGAGTAAATATTGCAGAAAGAACAAAAGGGAAAGGAGGAGAGGAGATTTACGACAACCTGCTGAGCTCCAGTCCACCATGTAATTGAAGGTGTACGTTGTTATCCAAGAACACGACCAATTTATCAAACTCAGCAAGCTTCCAGCCGAGCCTTTAATATTTACTGGGAATATCTGAAAACAAAAACTCATCAAATCTTCATAACAAAAGTTGATTTTAATTTCGGATAATAAATAGTAAAGATACCTACCTCTGACATAATAACCCAGGCCAATCCTGCCATGCCAATCACGAGTGATGCAGCATAACCCAACATGCCGACGAACACAAAAACTGGAGTGAGTTTCATCCACAGGTGGAGGCCCTTCCATATATAACAAAAATGGTTACTGAATATAATGAACATTTGTATATGAAGCAAAAGGCAATAAAAACAAGAGAAGTATCAAAGTTTTGTTTAGGGAGAAACCTGAAAACAGAACGCCAATTCCACAACAAAGAAACTCAAGCAAACTCCAGCAGCGGAAACCTGCAAAGATTTGGTGACTTCATTACCAACTTATGATATTCAACATCTGAAATGTTGAGAATTAAGCTGCCTACTAGTTTAGTTCGAAACCTGCAGAAGCTAAGCCTGCAGAAGAAGTTGAAGGGAGCAACCCGACGAAGGCCAGGGAGCAACCCGATGGAAGACAGGGAGCAACCTGATGGAATTAAGTAAGCAATCCGATGGAGTCAGAGCATCCCGATACTTTACAAATGAAGCAAGAAGGTAAGATTTGACGTTTGCTAGTTTTAGTATAGCGTGCAACGGCTAGTTTGTTTAGTCGTTTGTTTTCCATCTGCTTTAATCAGATACAGCTGTTTTGTCTACAGCTGTATGACTGTAAGTTTTGTCTTATTCTTCACGTGACCTGCATAGCCAGAGGCATGCATGCTCCTCTGTGGAGGTTCATTAATGCTTGCAGATGTAATACAGATATATCTCTGCAATTGTTATCTTTTGTAATACAGAAGAATCAAAAAGGAAATACAGACTCTTGCTCCTCTCAAAACTCTCTCTGAATTTACATTCGCTGCAAATACTTTTGAAAGCTTAAAGCTTTATCAACCAAACAATATATGCCTGGTACCATTTTCTACATGGTATCAGAGCTCTTGGTTTGATTCCAAAGGGGCGTAATACTGTGAAAGAGAGAGAAAGATACATCTCTGAAGAAAATCCAGAGAAACCTTAAGGGTGATATCTTTAAAAAGTATTTTGTTGCTGTGTTACCTGAGAAGATGGCTGGTTCAAGTTCATCCGGTGGTGATTTACGAACGCCACAGTTTAATGGCTCAAACTACGATTTTTGGGCTGTGAAAATGGAAACCATCCTTATAGCTTACGGATCTATGGGATGTAGTAGAGATGGGGCCACAACCACAACAGCCACAGCCGACACTCCAGGAGGAAGAAGGACTTGGAGACGAATAAAGTATGGCTGAGCAAGTTCCAGGGGAAACACACACTATATCCAGGGAGGACAGAATCAAAAACGCCAAGGCGTTGAGTCTCATACAAGGAGCACTGACTGATGAGCTCTTTCCTCGTATCAGAAACGAGAAGACTGCAAAAGGAGCATGGGACATCCTGAGTAGAGAGTTCAGAGGAGATAAAAAGGTAAGAGCTATTAAACTCCAAGCAGTAAGAGCAGATTTTGAATACATGAGAATGACCGATGGTGAAAGCCTAGATGATTATTTGGCTAGATATTTCGGAATCATAAACAATCTGAAATCACTTAGTGAAGATGTATCTGAAAAAAGAATAGTGCAGAAACTGCTAATGAGTCTAAGCAGGAGATATAAGTCCATTGTATCTATCATTGAAGAAACTCGAGACCTAGATGATATTAGAGTCGAAGAGGTCATAGCATCTGTAAAAGTCTATGATAAAAGAGAAGACTTGCATGATGAAAGGGACAGACTAACGGGGACTGAGAGAGCCTTCAGTAGCCTCAGAATCGGTGGTAGTCAAGGTGCCGGTACGTCCAAAGGTCTTCAGAACAGGCCAAATCAAAGGTGGCAAGGACAACACAAGAAGGGATCAAATTGGTCTCAAAACGGAAACACGAACAGCAATAATGGCTCAGGCTGGAACAACAAGTTTACTGGTTTCAACAAAAAACCAAGTGACAGCCAAGGAAATGGCAAACCACAATGTCAAGTGTGTGATAAATACCACTTTGGTATATGCAGATACAAGGGAAAATCCAGGTGTGGCAAGTGCAGTCGCTTTGGTCATTTAACCAAGGACTGTGATAGTGGAAGACAGGTTGCAAACTGTGCAAAGGAAGAAGACGCAGTCACAGGGACGATGTTTTATGCTTGTCATGCGAGTTCCATTGCATCAGGCAAATCTGTGTGGTTTGTTGACAGTGCCTGCAGTAATCACATGACCTCTCAAGAGGCCTTGTTGATCAATCTTGACAGATCCATAACTTGCAAAGTGAAGATGGGCACTGGAGACCTTGTACAAGCTACAGGAAAAGGCACATTGGTTGTCGAAATTCAGAAAGGCAAAAGAAATATAAGAGAAGTGCTGTTAGTTCCTGGCTTGGATGAAAATTTGCTGAGCGTAGGACAAATGATGGAGCATGGATATTTCATTCTATTTGGAGGCAACTATGCTTGGATATTCGATGATAGCAGCCTCAAGAATGTTGTTGCTAAAGTCCAAATGACTGGAAATAGATGTTTTTCGTTGTCTATGGAGTCCGTTAACTCGGTAGCGATGAAGGCAGCAATACGAGAAGATCCATGGATTTGGCACATGAAACTGGGTCATTTGAACTTTACTAGCATGAAGAAGATGCAGCAAGCACAGATGGTGGTAGGACTACCCGCTTTCTCAGAGAAGGAAGGAGTATGCGAAAGCTGTGTTTATGGGAAAAGCCACAGAGAACCATTCGGAAACGAGAAAGCCTGGAGAGCAAGTTGTTCACTTAAATTGGTGCACACAGACTTATGTGGTCTGATGCAAAATGAGTCCATTGGAGGGAATAGGTACTTCATCACATTCATTGATGATTTCTCAAGAATGTGCTGGGTATACTTCCTCAAAAACAAGTCAGACGCCTTCAATGTATTCAAGAAGTTCAAAGCATTTGTTGAACTGCAAAGCGGCTTCAAGTTAAAGAAACTGAGAAGTGACCGAGGTGGAGAATATACCTCAAATGAATTCCTCGAGTATTGCAGTAATCTTGGAATGGAGAGGCAACTGACTAATCCCTATTCACCTCAGCAAAATGGAGTTGCTGAAAGAAGAAACAGAACGATTGGGGAGATGGCGAGATCGATGCTTTCTGAAAAGAAGATCCCCATCAAGTTTTGGGCAGAAGCAGTTGGGACTGCAGTATATCTGCAGAATAGATGTCATACCACTGCAGTCAATGGTAAAACACCATTTGAAGCCTTCACAGGAAGAAAACCAGGTGTGAAGCACTTGAGAGTGTTCGGAAGCATATGCTACAGCCACGTTCCATCACATCTAAGACAGAAGCTTGACGACAAGGCAAGCAAGGGAATTTTTATGGGATACGGTAGCTGTGAGAAGGGCTACAGAATCTTTAATCTCCAAACTGAGAAGATCATACTCTCGAGAAGTGTAGTATTTGATGAGAACAAGTCCTGGAATTGGGAGAGCAAGAAAGATGAAATTATCCTCATGCCTCTCACTCTTGAGAATGAGGTTTCTGCAACGACTGGAACTGAAGAACTCGCTCATGAAGCTCATAGGATCAACTCTTCGAATCCCACTCAATCAGTCGCAGAAAGTGAACATGCGTCTGGAAACAACAGTCAAGGTTCAACATCAAGCGGTACTCCAGTAAAGCTCAAGAACTTGGAGGACATTTATGCAAGATGTCATATGACCATCATTGAATCCGAGACCTACCATGAAGCTATAGAAGACATAGCATGGAAAAAAGCAATGAATGCTGAGATCGAGACGATCGAGAAGAATGGAACTTGGGAACTTGTGGATAGACCTACTGACAAACCTGTCATAGGTGTTAAATGGGTGTTCAAGACCAAGTTGAACCTGGATGGAACAGTGCAAAAGCACAAGGCAAGACTAGTGGCAAAAGGATATGCCCAGGAACCAGGTATTGATTACAATGAAACCTTTGCGCCAGTGGCGAGGTTAGATACAATCAGAACTTTGATTGCATTAGCAGCTCAGAAGGGTTGGAAGTTGTTTCAACTTGATGTGAAATCTGCCTTCTTGAATGGAGTACTTGAGGAAGAGGTTTACACCGAGCAGCCAGAAGGTTTTGAAGTTAAAAATGCAAGTCACAAGGTTTACAAGCTGAAGAAAGCTCTGTATGGTCTAAAGTAAGCACCTAGAGCATGGTACAACGAGATTGATAATTATCTCACTAATTGCAATTTCAAAAGAAGCACCAGTGAAGCCACACTGTATACCCGAACCGATGAAGAAGGAAAGCTGATCATTGTCTCTATATATGTTGATGATATTGTGTACATTGGGAGCAGCAATACTTTGCTCAGTGAATTCAAAAGAGACATGATGCTGAAGTATGAGATGACTGATTTAGGACTTTTACATCATTTCTTGGGAATGGGAGTTCTACAATCGGATAAAGGTGTGTTCATACACCAGAGCAAATATGCAAAGTCTCTACTTGTGAAGTTTGGTCTGGAGGATTGCAAGTCGGTAGCAATTCCTCTACCTACTGGTGAGAAACTGAAGAAGGTTGATGGAAGCGAGCTGGCAGATAAAGCTTTGTACATAAAGATTGTTGGCAGCATGTTGTATCTAACTGCAACCAGGCCTGATATTATGTATGCAGCCAGTCTGTTATCAAGATTTATGCATGGCCCGACGAAGAAACACATGGGCGTAGCTAAGAGGGTTCTCAGATACGTTCAGGGTACTCTCAGCTATGGCATTGAGTTCACAAGAGATAAAGATGCTGTGTTGATTGGATTTTGTGACTCAGATTGGGGCGGCAGTGAAGACGACAGCAGAAGCACATCTGGATATGCATTCAGTTTTGGAAGTGGCACATTTTCATGGGCCTCAGTCAAGCAAAACACAGTTGCATTGTCAACTGCAGAAGCTGAGTATGTATCAGCAGCCGAAGCAACAGCTCAAGCTATTTGGCTAAGATTTGTACTGGATGATTTCGGTGAAATGCAACCAGAAGCAACACCACTGTTTTGTGACAACATGTCTGCAATATCAATGGTCAGAAATCCAGTTTTTCATCAGAAGACTAGGCACATAAATAGGAAATATCATTTTATCAGAGAAGCATTGCAGCAAGGATCCATTGATGTGAAGTACTGCCGAAGTGAAGAACAGTTGGCGGATATATTTACAAAGGCATTGCCTAAAGATCGTTTTAATTATTTAAGAATGAAGTTAGGAGTGAAGCCAGTAAGTAGCTTAGGAGAGGCTGTTGAGAATTAAGCTGCCTACTAGCTTAGTTCGAAACCTGCAGAAGCTAAACCTGCAGAAGCTAAGCCTGCAGAAGAAGTTGAAGGGAGCAACCCGACGAAGGCCAGGGAGCAACCCGATGGAATCAAGTAAGCAATCTGATGGAGTCAGAGCATCCCGATACTTTACAAATGAAGCAAGAAGTTAAGATTTGACGTTTGCTAGTTTTAGTATAGCGTGCAACGGCTAGTTTGTTTAGTCGTTTGTTTTCCATCTGCTTTAATCAGATACAGCTGTTTTGTCTACAGTTGTATGACTGCAAGTTTTGTCTTATTCTTCACGTGACCTGCATAGCCCATGCATGCTCCTCTGTGGAGGTTCATTAATGCTTGCAGATGTAATACAGATATATCTCTGCAATTGTTATCTTTTGTAATACAGAAGAATCAAAAAGGAAATACAGACTCTTGCTCCTCTCAAAACTCTCTCTGAATTTACATTCGCTGCAAATACTTTTGAAAGCTTAAAGCTTTATCAACCAAACAATATATGCCTGGTACCATTTTCTACATGAAATTCCGAATCTTTGCCATTCTCACAATTAGAAGAGGGCGTCTTCCACATTTGTCTGTCAAGAGCACACTCAATGCAACAGAAGGTATCTGTAAAAAAAACACATATATATTCACATAAGAAATATGCATCAAACAGACATCTCGATCTATTGACTTGAAGTTTCAAAACTCATGTACCCTGATAAGACCCACTGATATAGTCCCAATGCTACTTGTAAAATCTGCAAGAAACTGGACAAATGGCATGCTATAAGAAGTCATAAACACGCCCGGACAGTACTAACACCGTGCAGTATGCATGATAAGTAATAAGTTCACAAAGCATAGCCATGCCAATAGTTTAATAAGTAAACCAACATAAATGACTAAGTACGTCATAAGTAATTTAATCAAACCGTTTCACAAGTTTAACAATCATGGCATGCTATAAGAAGTCATAAAACACCATTTAAAACATACTAATATAATATTTTAGTAAAGAAATGGCCCACTCACTGGTATGTCGTCAAGTCGTAGCCACCGTACCTAGCTTGAGCGCGTAGCTGGGATAGGTCTCACTCTATATGGGAAGTTACTAAACTAATCATTAAACAAGTCTATTCCAATTTAAAGCAAGGGAAAAAGACTCGAAATCTCCTTTGTTTGCTCGTGTTTCTGACTTAAAATCGCCGAAAAGTGGTTCACACATTGCCACACGCCGTCACGCGCCTGCATGCCAAGGCCACAAGCGCCCGCATGCGCGCTCACGCTCACATGCGCCGCATGCGCACCCACGGGCCTCTGGTCATCGTTAACTTTAACGGAATATTCTCGTTGACTGACGCGCAATATTCTTAACGCGTTACGGAATATTTTTAATAAGCCGTTAGGGAATATTCGACTGCGTTAACTCTGAAACGAATATACCTTGGAACATTCCACCTAAGCCGACTGCTGAACCGGCTTGCCGACGTCACGTGCCGGTTTGCCGACGCCGTAACCGGGGTTTGATGTGGCGGCTACTACTCCTAAGGATGGGCCACAACTTCTAGCCGCCATTCGCACGTCGCCGCCACGAACTGGAATTTTTCACAGTCTCTCAAAACTCAACCCTTTTTTACCCAAAAGGTGTCAAGTTGAAGCTAGGAGTGAGAGGAGTTCGAAATTACCTACTAGGACCTCGAAAGCGTGGTCGGATATGGTCGACCGGGCCTCAAAGTTTCTACTAAAATCGAAACTCGCCGATCTCGGTTTCCTCTTCACATGCAAGCCCGGTTGTGATCCCGTGGTTCCTGTCATTTGGTGTAGGTTTGGGGCCAGTTTAAGGCTTGGAATGCCGTGGTTTGGTTGAGGAAGTCACGAAAACTCCCAAATTTCCTAGGTTTGGTTTCTCTCTGTGTTTTTTGGGTTCGTTATCAAGTACCACAAATGATTTGAGTCTGCAAGTGGTGATGAGTATGGCTTAGCCGAGTTCAACTAGTGATGAAGGATTGAGCGTGAGGTCTCTCTAGGTGGCGGAGAGATTTATGTGTGTGTGTGGGAAATGCACTGCATGCAATATCCAGGTATAAGTATAGTACAACAGGTAGTGTGTAGTAGGAGACAAAGTACGAGTGTTTGACAGATTAACTTGGTGAGGTTGAAAGAAGAATCCTACACGGGTAGGAAATTTAAGAACACAAGTCTCATGCATGCACAGCATGCAACCCAAGGTTCCAAGATTACATTGGCGAGGTTGGTGTTAATCCTACACTGTAGGAAATTTAAGAATTGCCGAAGTCTCACGATGCGCACAAGCATGCAACTCCAAGGTCTAAAGATTACAAGGTGCAGAGCACTCTGGTTTCAATTGAAACCACGGGAAACAATCCACTGTTGGGAAATACCGCAATTTGGAAATGTCAAATTGCTGCCTGCTATAAAGTCCGAAGATTATCCCTGCCTGCGCCTACGAGTTCGTAATACTGCATACGTCTCTGTAAGAATGAGAGAAGTAACAAATTATGAAATAGAAATGAATGTCCACGTAGGACTCATTAGGCCCACTCAAGGGCATTTTCGTCATTTCACAACATCGAACTTTGATATGATTTTTTTACCGTTCATGCAATTAGGCTCAAAATCACATGAAATACTTGCAAGAATACAAGGATATCAGAGATAGATGCTCATGCAAGGTCGTTTCCTCTCAAAGACTATTTGGATAATTTATGTAGAAACAATTCCTAATTAACTACTTAGAATTGAAAATTGAGAAAAGAGATTTTGATTTAGGTAATAAAAAACGAATTTTAGTTAAAAACAAATATGATAAAGAAAAAAAAAGTTTTAAACCGCTTATATAAAAGCACTAGGTCTCCACCATCACCTAGCAATCTTAAGTGAATTTCTACCAATCACTACAGGATCTACACATGTACTTTGAAGGTTAGGTTTAATATATATTCTCCTCGTGATATTCAAGCAAGAACTATATCTAACATGCACCGTCTCGTGATATTCGCATCAAATATAAACATGCAAAACTCATTAAGTTCTATGAAAACCTTTTTGAAAACCATGCAACCCCTAAGAGCGTGATATTCGCCTTAGGTGAAATTACAACTATTAATCACAAGAAGCAAAACTCAACTTCCGGTGATATTCCACCGAATTGCATCCAATTACTTTCTAAACATCCTAATGGTGGCCGCTTGTCACACCTTGCTCAAAGTTTTAACTTATTTTATTCCTAAGTAGGAAATGACGTTTTTACCCATGGGTTGACTTTTCTCAAGGACTTTGCGCCGTAACTCGTACGACGCTTCCACTTGTATTTTCTAGACGTGCTCAAGCTGATACGAACGCGTAGACGCGAGCGGACGTCATTCGGCATACACCGAACGAGTATTTTACGGCGTTAGCTTTTTCGACATTTTTATTTTAATTTTGGGACAGATTGTGGTCAATGTAAACAACACCCTCGGCTGGGCCCATGTGGCCTTATCCCGAAAATCTGGACCCTTGTCTCCCGGGCCCTCATCTTCTTCTTCCTCCGCAACACGAACCAAAAAGCTCCAAATCACTAAAGGCACCAGCCTTCCTCTCCTCTCCCCAGCTCCTCACTAGGCCATTTTTCATGGCCAGCTATCACAACCAACTCTGCTTGAACCCAAAGAACCCGCAAATCTCCAGAAAACCCGTAATCCAAAGTTTGTAAAACCGCTTCCGCGAAACCCGACATTTTCCCCGTTTCTGACTTTGCTCTGATACCGAGCCCAAAACACTTCAAAATCATCACCATCGAGTTCCCGGATGTCCATTGTACCTTGCTCGAGCCTTGATGAGTGTGCAAGTGGTTGGCCGAGAATCGAAGAACTCGAGATCGGCCTTTTTTGCACCGTGCTTCTTCCTCAATTTCAGACCACTTCTGGCCAGTTTTTGGCTCCCAAAATGGTAAAATCTTTTGTTCTCCCCACTTCTAGCTTCATTTTGGTACTTGAATCGTGCAATTTGGCCTTGAAATGAAGAAGTTATGAAGCTTGAAAAATTCCTAAAAACCGGCCAGCCCCGTATCCCCGCGACCGGCGCCGCGACCGGAATTCTGGCAGGATGATCGGCGCCACGCACGGGGACGGACGACGGCCTTTGCCGACGCCAAGAAACCGGCTCAGACCGACTCCGCCGACGTTAGCAGACCGGTCAACGCCGACGCGCCGCTGACCCACCGCTGACCTGACCGCTGACCGGCTCGCGCGTGGGCTGCGCGTGGAGCCGCGACTCCGATCTTTTTTGAGCCGCGCGTGAGGGCGCGTGGGAGGTCCTTTCGACTGCTTCACTGTGGCGACGTGACGCACGTACTACCTCGGGGGTAGTACGTACGATAATTTTTGAGGTGTTTTGGACCTCCAATTTGCAAAGGCAAGGGATAGGTTTAATTAATTCGTTAATTAGTGACCTTTATGAGTTTAATCATTGTGCTGATATCTCATAGTAGCTGGGTTTCCATCCAGACTACCTGGGCTACCCATGACGGTCCTTCGACCCGGCTACCTACAAAGAGTAAGTGGGTCTTGTTTGATAAATGTATACATACGTATGGCTTAACGCTTTTAAACCTAGCATAGTTCATATCATATACGTTTATTGATGCAGTAACATTCGTATTATATTGACATGCATGTTTTCATACGCTGCTCATCGCAGGATGTATACACCCTGTATTAGTACTCGCCAGGCCGTGACTTTTGACGCTTGAGTAGTCACTACCAGTACCGCTACGCAGCCTTTGGATCCATTGTAGGTATTAGCATGTTCTAGGTTGCACTAGGCAATCCCGAATCACATGACGCACTTTGTGCACCGCCGCTTAGCGTTAGGACTCCGCGTCATTGTAGTACTCAGCGTATTACTCTTATACCTAGCTTGTTCCTTGTGTGGGTTAGCCACTTGGGCATGTGTGTTTACATATAAGAGCAGACGTTGAATTATCTGCATGACCCGAATGTTTTCATGGTAGTGTTTCAGGTTCATGCCTACTGCATGACGTATTTTCAACTATACTTTTGTTTTCAAACGAGTTACTAGACTTTTTGAAAACAACGGTTTTATCAAACTTTTACTTTTGACCCACTCACCGCTTTGCGCTCTGCGCCCTCCGTGTTAGTGGACCGCGAGCTTGCGACGTCGTGGCGCTGGTATGACAATGTAGGGATTTTCGCGTGGCCATTAAATTTGTATCCCATACTTTGATCTTGTCTTTATTCAATTCAATTTCCTTTATTCTTATTTCATTCTTAAATTTTCTAATTGGCTTTATCACCTAACACGTGCCTGGCCAAGACTTCCCGACACCCGGCGTGTCCGGACGGATGTGTCACCAGCCATCAAGACAATTAGATAGTTTAAAACAAAGGATCACAATTCAAAGCGTGCATGCAATCAATCATAAGCAATTAAATAAAAATTACATACCATGCTAAGGCTTAAGGTTTCGCCACAGCCAATGGAAATTAGTTGGCATATTCATAATTGAAATCATAGAAAATATTATTAAGAAAAGGAATGAAAACACCTTTAAGATAGAGAGTCTCCAAGAACCTTAGCAAAATTCCCTCTGTCTCCAAAGTTGAATAAGAATAAGCCCCCAACAATTGTGAACGGCAAAAGCAATATATAACGCTATGTCATTGCACACAAACCCTAAATAATAGTCTTATCTCAACTAGAAACTAAATAATAATAAAATAACTTAGAAAATAGATTCACTCAAACTAGAAGAATCTACACAGAAACTTCAAGGTCTGCACCTAATGTTTTAGCCTCAAATCTCTCCAAATCCGGCCCAAGATAGCTTGTTTTAAAGATAAGAAAGTTCTGAACACAACTCCAGAAGGCCACGAATCCATCTGAGGTCGGCTTGGGCTCCAAACACGCAATTTAAACCCAAACGTGGGATTCTTCAAAGACTGCGCACCGCTCCTTTATTTTATTGCCAGAAAATAACTACTTGGCGGGAAAAATCTGATATTTTGATACGATCACGCTCAGCGACTCACGGACATCCACCAACTGGAATTACTCCAAATTCGTCCATTTGATTATGTTTTGCTCTAGAGGAAGTTGAAAGTCCTATATGAAAATACAATTCAAAGTATCAAAAATTCTTCCAAAATATTAACCAAAATATACTAAGAATAGGGGCAAATATATAATATAAAATCTTCTCATCAAAATACCATTAAAATTTGAGGGTACGTACCATTCAATGGTACGACTATTGAACGTTTAGACAATTTGCAGCTTACCCCAAATGAATCTTAACCATTTAACAAGACGCACCATTCAAATTCGCACGTACCACCGAAGGACCCCAAAATACCCCCAAACTTAGCTATTGGGTCTCTCAAGTAAAACAACGAAAACAAAAAATAAAAGCTAATGAACTAAAAACTTAAATAAACCGAAAGCAAAACAAATTTCGGGCCAGTTGCAATCCATAGAACATGTTAAAAATTAGAACATCTTTTCAAGATCCAACTAATCCCACCACAGAAGCTCCAAGCTTACTTAGAATCACTATTAGAAAAGAATTACAAACTTCCTTTCCCTGTAAAGTGAACCAACATAGTTAAGGAAACTTTCAATCAAAACCCTTTTACCTCTCATCCGTTTTAGTTAACACTTCACACATCTATATAATCATTTTTTTTATTTTTTCCTAAATTCCAAAATATACTAAAATTGGGACAAATATATAATACAAAATCTTCTCATCAAAACCTCCGAATCTCGAGGACAAGATTTTTGGCTTATAAGCAAAAGTAGCTAAACCAGCTTTTGCAGTACTAATTTTTTTCTTTTTATATTTACTAGAAGTCTGTGAACAAAATTGTGATCTTAATTTCAATTTTACTTTTATTCTTCATTTTTAATCAACCCAATCAGACTAATAAAACAAATTTGAGCTATGATTTAATTTGTTATATAATTTTTGGTCTTCTTCGATCACAAATTTCGAGAAAATATGTTAGCACATATATATATATAACAGCAGAGAATGAAAAACATCGATCATTTATACTTTCTGTTCTGGTTTCATAAATCATTATCAAGGGAAAGGTAAATATAGAGCTTCCATAATAAGCTACCGGGAATTAGCCCCAGAAAACTGCTGCAGTAACATCAACCCAACTCCAACCTAAGCAAATTCAAATATTTCGTAGAATGGTCAGCTGACAGATAACAAATAATGTGAACAAAAGTTTATGAATTTTTGTTTTATATTCCCTCTAGAAGTTTACAACAAGTGAATGAGCATATCTCTTCTGAAACAAGTCTAGCATTCTTTCCGAGTGTCGCTGAAAATGTTCGTATAATCATGTCACGACACCATAAAAATGATCTTATTTCGGAGTTTACATGCCAAGAGAATATTTCTAAACTCAATTATTATTATCATGATATCAGCTGCTTCTTGAGATATGCACGCATTTGTTCCTGGCTCTGAGACGCTGCAGAGCTGCTTCAAGGTATTTATGTTTGCCAATTTGAGCATTATGATTGAAAATTTATTGACTTCTGGTTTGTTTTGCTTTAACTTGACACTCACCAGCCACCTTGAGACTCTGGAAACCAAAACAAACCAATAACTTGATCCATAGATAAACATAATACCGATCGTGTTACGGCAATTTTCAGATATATGCCTAATAAAATAGAATAAATAAAAGCCACAGCTAATCAACAACTGTGCACTTTAATGAAATTTAGGCTAGTAATTAGAGAATAGATAATAAGATGGGGAAGCACAAATAGTAATGAGTTGCACATTTTCTTTCACAATGTTTTCATTATCGCCGTACCAGATTAGCGGGAAGTAAACCTTCACCTGTTAGTTTCATGCTAATCGTATGTATGTGATTGAAGTGATGATTAGGTTGGTGGGGCTTGTGATAATTAGTCCTGCTTTACACAAGTTTTAATGTCTAGTACTGAGATTAATGTTTTGTAGGATGACCCTAGCACTAAGATTCGACTGCGTGCTCAAGCGAAAATTTACGTGACCAAGTTACTGTCCAAGTATACGCAGTTGATCAGCATGTAGCAGCAGATTTTGTATGGGCAAAAGAACCTTTGTATTTCTCGATGTAAATGAAGCTTGTGTACCCTTTGCAGTACTGATTAAATTATTGGTAATGTATAGTTTCCTCAGTTACTAATCAAGAGTTCTACTTCTTCTAGAGAACATGAATTACAAGAAGAAAAACAGAAAGAGTCCGTCTAGACACCCAAACCAGACATAGAAATTAATGACTAATTAAGTTTGAACAACCGATTACTCAAGCACTAGCTAGCAGGATCTCAGCCTTGAAGGAAGCCTCGGAACCACTTCACTGAGAGCTTGGGGTAGCGCTGCAGTTATTATTGAAATCAACAAAGTAATCCCAAATCGATTCAACCCTACATACCCCATTCAAAAGTCATCGAATAGAGCCCAAACAAAAGTAAATTTCTTTGACATTTGCTCCATTCCTGCAATAGTTTTTGTTAAGAAATGAGACATCATATTTGTTTCAGTGTCAAATTAAAAATATATATCGCCACTTACTTAATCGCCTTATTGAGTCGATACAAGCACGAGTAACATAGCAATTCGATATGATCTTCGCTGGAAATCCATTATCCTTTTATCAGAAACTCCTATAAAGAAAAGGTGTAGAAGATATAATAAGTCATCTTTTTGCTTTTGATGTTGTAATAAGTCAGTCATCTTAAAAGATTAACTGAAGCATAAGAAATCAACCATTTTCAGAAATGTAGACTTTTGATTTTGATATTTTTCCTTTACGTACTCCAGCAGCTTCTGCAGCCCTTCCGGCCAATGACTATTGGTCTGCACCATAAGGAAAATTTAACCACAAACAAAACCTACAACACCAATGTTTCATATGTTACAAAACTAGCAAGAACATAGTGTTAAGAATTTTCTTACCACACCAGGAATTTCTCCATCTTTGATAGCTGCAACGATCAAAACACGATCAACAAGACGGAATATTAAACTATGCTTGATGTTTGATTTGTCTTTTGTCCTTATGGTCTACAGAGCAAGATATCTTACCTATTGTTTCGCCCATGTATCGAAGGAATAACGCAACCCTCACCTGGAGTGAGGAGGCTTATGTTTGGCATACGTTGATGTATAATAATTGATTCCAACCAACCCTAAACTTCCCATTGAGCAGAACTTTCTTCTGCAGAAAAAAAGTAGGAAGCCTCTCCTCTACCTCTCTCATACTTTGTGGATAATCTCCGAATACTAATGGTCCCATAAACCTAATGCACAAAAAAGTAGCATTACTAATGAAAAGCTCATCATAAAATGATTAAAACATGCAAGTTCTCATGATCATCAATGACCATGATATTGAATGCTTCTACTTACCATCCTAGGTAGAAGTCAAAAAGTCGTCCTGCTGCGGCTTTATCTTCCTCTGATTGTGTATAAGGCAAAATATTGTGTAGTGAGGACGATTCCAACTTCACCCTTTGTCGTGCCTAGAAGATGACATTCAAACTAAAACATTAGTAATGAGATTAAAAAATTGAAACAGTTGAATTTATATGAATTTCCTAGCTTAAGTTCACTTGGATATTTTTCTCTGCAGAGCTAACACAGTGGCATGAGCAAGGATAATGTTATGGGCTGCAAGGTAAGGGTTCTGTTGACGAGTTACCACCAAACTCTGCATGGACCGACGGTCTCAAAACATTTCACAGGAGACCCTAGTGCACACAAAGGGTTGCTGGAAGTGAACACCTCCCTGGTGGGGAGATCCCAAGTTCATAACCATATTGTGCAAGAACGTTTGGCTCGTTAATTGTGAACCAATGTTTAACTCTGTCTCCAAAAATTTTGAAATAAAAGTTCGTAGTCTTTAAGTCATTCCTGAAGATAGACCATATTATTATATACATGATGCGAGTGATATCATATTCTTTGAATTATCTTATGAAGTTCATATTTTTCAATTCATGTTTACAAAATGAAATATGCTTGCAAAATGGTTTTCGAAAAGGTCACACGAATGAGCGATTCCTAGTAAGCCTCCATACTTCTCTTCCAGGGCTTGTGGCATGTCAAAGTGATAAATCGTCATCAAAAGGTGTGATGCCTGGGTGCATTAGAACGCAGAAAATACATTAAACCAAGCACATACTTAATTGAAATATTTACTACACATAAACTGCTATATCTCACCATTTTTTATTAGTTCATCGACTGCTTGGCTGTAGTGATCAATACCTCTTGGTTAATTCCGCCACTTAAGCTTCCTCTGCGTAGGATCCATCAGCAGCCCATCAGTTTCTTATAAAATGATCAAACAAATAAAAAGAGAACAGAAAAAAAGAAGAAATAATTTTTACTTGGTAAAATCCTACTCCAGGAGATGGAGAATCTATAAGAATTGAGTCCGGCGCCTGATAAGCTTAATATCCTCCTAAAATTCAGATTAGAAGAGTATATCAGCTTAATTTGTAAGAACTAACTGGATTTTAAGGATGTTTTGACCTTTGTGCTACTCACCTTGTATCGTTTATATCCGTCGATTGCCATAGGGAATTTTTGTACTGTTTCGAAGTTTTTCTGTAATTGAAATTTGTTAGCTGATCATCATTCAAAATGGAAATATATGAAGATAAGATAATTTATTAAGGTTATGTAAACCTGGAGTTTTTTCCATGCGATGATCCTAACCACTGGTCCTCTCCCTCCTTCTTTGGCCGACCCTTCGGTCTGCGCTCAACATACATTGCATAGTATAAGCAAACCTATTTTAACAAAGAAATTTTGGAGGCTATTTATGTATAAATCATTTTAACATGTACCTGTGCAGCAGCAGTGCCGGCTCCAAACAGAAAAAATCGGATGGAAAGTCTGATCGTTTAATATTCAGTTCTTCAATCGAGTTTAGGATTGGCCTTAACTTCAACTGAAAGTTAATTAATCCACCCACTGTCACATTTGCTGCAACTCCAAGAACATGATCCACCACGGACCGGAAGTCCACCCCTTTTAAATGTGGTAGTTCTGCAACATTATCATTTCACTATGAACCACTTAAATGACCATAAATCGAAAATCTGCGAAATGAAGAATATGACGATGAAGAAAATGAAAAGGGTTAGGATGAATGTTTACCTAGGGCCTCGACGTCGACCGTCCACAGACGAACAGGCTAGCAATGTGATGAGACAATGGCAATGAGAGCACGAGCCATCTTTTGTCAACGAAGAAGATGATGATATTTGAGATGTCCATAGCCACCTTTATATTGCAAGCAATAGACTGCTCAAAATCTAACCAGAAGCAAGTTTTGGTTTGACAGAGGATAGTTTGAAGGCTAACTAAAGTGGCTTCAACCGTTTGAATTTGTTTTAGATGTTAGGTTTCTAGCCGTAATACTGAAGGAACCCAAAAACAGAAAGAAAGGAATACCGGGAAATTCTTTTCACCAAAATATATTCTAGAAGATTATATTGATGTACTTTTCTTATTATGGAGAGTGGCGGAGGTAGATTTATTCCACGAGAGTGTAAAGCACAACACCATGTATTGATACTGATTTATAATCTTTCACGCTGGGTCTTATAGATAATGTTTAGAAAGTTCAAGTGCGCTTATTTGCTCTCTAACTTACGATTAACGAACATTTACCGTCCGAGCATTATAATCGAAACCGTTCATTCTCTTTATCATCATTGGAAAGATCAAATATGCAAAAATTATTCAATTTGGAGATCGTTGTCATCCATACGTGTTAAAACCAATCAACGATTTTGGTAACAAGTAGCATCCTCATGATGAACCGTCCATTTATGTTATGCATATGAATGGCTAAAATATCTCTAAATTGAATTTTTTTTTTTTTGTATATATAATTTTTAGATGATGATAAAGAGAATGGACGGTTCGATTATGATGTTCAAACGGTAAATGGTCATTAATCGTAAGTGGGGAACACAAAGCACATCCTGCCCACTTCAAATGTGGTCATAATTCCCAACATTTGCCTTTATTAAAACCTTAAATGTTTGGGATAAAAACCCATTGGAGGTATTTATCGCATTTCGAACTGTAAAGTTTAGCCAATTTTTTCGTTAACTTTAATTTTAGCCAATTTTCCTCATAAACTCTATAATTAGTCAATTTCTCCCCTTGTTGTTGAGCTTTTTGAATTTTCATCCAATATTTCATTAACTTTTGGTTAATGAAATTATTAAGGGGAAAAATTGGCCAAATATCTTCTATTTGTTGTAGATAAAATATAACATGTGTGTTAAATGTGATTGTAAATCCTAGGTAGATATGGATTAGCTATCTCGTCTGTAAGTGGATTAGTATCCCATTGTACTTGTAATTTCTATTACTATAAATAAAGCACCCGGTATGTGGAATATGAACTACATATTCCACATACACCGCGCTCACCTAAATTCTCTATTCTTCTCTCTTGCCGCACCCTTCACTAAAAACTCCGTCCACAACACGCAGCTTCCAAGACGCCTTTCCGCCGTGTCAAGAGAATTATACCTGGAGTTCGCCATCTTCAATCATGGGGAGTATTAATTTGGCTAGTTTTTACTTTGATTTATTTATTTTTTATTGAATTAATATATTGCTATTGATTCAATTTTCCCCTCTTATTTTGAACAAGATTCAACGCATTGACGATGGAAATTGAGTTGAAGGCAATCCCGCAAACAAATTGCTCAACCATCATCACGCAATCCGTGTTCTTCTAAAACACTATTCGATTGTCGATATATATTTTGTCGCACCCGATTGCATGAACCTTCACCATGATGTGCATAACCCAATTTTCGCGTTTTTAACGAATTATTGATCTTCGCAAATATTGTGTTAGCATCGTATATTTTATTGAGATTCAAATATATTAAGTGAATTGGATGATTTGGTGAACGTATGAGGGTTCAAGGGTTTTTTTCTTTATTTTTTCGCTTCTACAAAAACATCAAATTTCGGTTTTCGAAAAAAAAACTAGAAATTCTTTACCTAAAAAAATTTTCGTTTTTTTGAAAAATAAAGAAAAAAAGAGAAAAAAACTCCTAAGCCGAAGGCCGGCTGGCTGAGCTGCCGCCCTCGCCCGCTGGGAAGCCGCGCTAGCCAAGCCGAGCCAACCTCGAGCCACCGGCCTCCACCGAGCCCAACCAAGGTCGAATCTGCTTCTACATCGCCTTCTCAACCTCTTGCCCAGAACCCGTGGGTTGTCCAGAACATCTACGCCCAAACCGAACCATCTTCAGTGCTTCATCACACCTCGTATGACTTGCGTCATCTCCCGATGGTCCCTCTGCTTTGGGCTCACTTTGGTCCAAAATTTTCATTTTTTGGCCGGCCGCCAGCCCACCCGTTGGTCAGCCTCAGCCCAACCACACGACCCACCAAAATTATTGGGTCATATTTGCAAACTCCCGAAGGTCCCGTAGACGATATTTCACTACCCATTCACAATATATGTTAAAAATTTATTCTTTGCATTATTTTTTGTTCTATATATTGCGGTTGATTGTGTGTATATATGAACTTGTTCATAAATTCGAACCCGTAGTCAATAAGTGCCTATGAAACCTCGAAGTTTCCTTAAAAACTAGCCACCCATGAAACCCGTAGTTTTCATGAAAATTTAAACTAAACCATGTCTTAGAACCCGAATGTTCTAACTTTTATGATTATGGGAGATTTTTTATTTCCCATAACCACTAACCACAATCTCTTGCTCCCCCTCCATCCAGTGATTTCCGAACCGTAACAAGTTCAATTTCACTAACATGGAAGTTTCTAGTAGAAACTACTTTATGTGGGCACAAGTTGTGAAGCTCCACTTGACTACCAGAAGTTGAGAAACATTGAAGCCAACAATGACGTGATAGCTAAATAAGCCTCCGTCATGATCTTCATCCTGCATTTTATGCCTCAAGCATTATAAATGGAAGTACCTCAATGACGAGGATTCCATGGCTCTTTGACTTCACTCTACGGACGTTTCTAATCATGCAAAGATGATCTTGCCCGAAGCAAGACACACCTTGCTCCGAAGCAAGACACACTTTGTCAAAAGCAAGACATACCTTGCCCGAAGCAAGACATATCTTGCCCCGACTTAAGGCATGACGAACTCCATCCGTGAATAGGTACAAATTCTCAAGTTTATAGAATCCGATTGAATTTGACCGGAGAAGATTTTCGTCCTTCCATACCTCTAAATGCCTCGAAGAAGCACCCTGTGAGAATGAGGTTCACTAAGCCTTCTGATCCGATACTACCACTTGCTCACCGAAAGGTCAATGTGCTGGAAAGCCAGACCCCGCTGATTCGGTCGATGTACCGGTCTTGCCTGTTTCTAAGCAGAGGGTGTAATCGAACTTAAGGCTCGCTTCAACAGAGGCTCACCGAATCTACTTCTTCCTTCTTCTACTGAGAAGCATCGGACAAGGGTAGAACCTGTGGTCAACCAAGGTGGCATCACGACCAAAACACGTGATCCCTTGGCAACTAAGACCCAAAACTTCAAGAATAAGGGACAGATTCTAACCTCAACCGATGTGTGGCAAAATCTACTCCATTTTTGATGGAATAGATCATTGGCTATGCACTTATTTGTGCCCCTACCAATGTTGCCGAGGGAGTACCATCTCGTAATCAATTTGTGAGACTAATTTTGCTTCACCTAACACATATGGAAAAGCAAAATTTTGACATGGAAGGCCCCTGTTGGCCGAAACCCCTATTTTGGTTTAAGTTTTGAACAATTTTTCCTTTTGTTTGGATGATTGTTTTGGTATTTGCTTTTTTAAATTTGTCGATATTATTATGGATATTGTCCTCTATCATGAGTTAATTGAATCATGTTTCTTATACATGTGACGGAATTCAATTAACATGTGATAAGGTATAAATGTGGGGAAGTTAGTTGTCCTGGATGAATGTGCGACTATGCACACTAACTCATACCTAAATCACCCCCAGCCAGAACGAAATCAAGTCTACCTAACCCGATTGGCACAATGTACCGCACTCGTTGTATTAATGGTACCGAATTACGGCTATGGGCCTTATATTCCGTTCCGGAAGAACGTTATTGAGTTATAAGGATATTTGAGAGAACAATGATCATAAAACCACCGTAGAAAATGTAGTGACGTATCTTTGCATCACCTTCCAAAATATGAAGCCCGAAGCTATGTTTTGAGCCACGGGCTACCTCCCAACTGACATGGCCATATAGGCCGGCTTCTTGAAGTCGGTGATTCGAGCAGCTTACTTGCTTTGGCACGACCGCTTGGAATATCTGTGCCAAAACACGATGCAATATGTTACAAATGCATCACCTTACCCGAAGTAAGGATTATGGCCTACAAGCACACTCTCTTGCCAAGCCCGCTGGGGAAATTGATTTTTACATCATCCCTAGCAAAGCTACTACAACCTCTTTCACAAAGTGATCAAAGGGAATAATGTGGACTCTTCCAACCAAAAAATGCGGACCATGTAAATATGTTTTTTGGTTGATATATCGACACAATGGTCACATGTCTGGCCCACATACACATTGCCGCTATAAACTCGGCCAATTCTACTTAAGGGCTCACCACCCTAATTATCCCATAAAGTCTAGAAGACTGGATAATGCCGAGAGTTTATATCGAACAAAGATTCGATAAGTATCAGACAGCTAGGTTTGAAATTGAACATTGAATTCCCATGTTCAACCTCAAACAAATTACAGAAGCAATCATAAATACATTATCAATTGATTGCCCTCGGAGACCTTGGTGAATGCACCGCTTTCGGTTTCTCGCCAGTATTATAATCTTGCATGCAGCCTACGTTGGTCCGCCCGAGGCCCATTGCTACCCGATACTTTATAGCGTTACAATTGGTTACCGGGTACGAACCCGGGACAAGCCAGATTTACGCATTTTTGGGTATGCAATCTTTCCGCCATATTGCGCCGCCGCAATGTACCAATATGGGTCCTCAAAGAAGGACGTGAATCTTGTCGATTGTGATTCTCCTTCAATTAGCTTTTGAGCCCTTGCACGCGATCTCTTTACCGCCTCATTTTGCGGATTGTCACTACTTGAGACAGTTTTCCCGCCAAGGTTAGTGGGGAGATAAGAACGTCAACGTCTCGAAGAACGGCGCGAACATCGGACGTCCCCACTATGTCTCATCTCGATCCCCTTGTCTATTCTAGATTTCGCAGTATTGGCTCCGCACGCTTCCGATCTAGGTAAAGTGACGAGATCATATACCACCCGCAAACATGCTCCGCAAGGGGATAGACGTATCTAACTGACGCCGAGTCAACATCCCCGAGGTGTGCCGCCCCGAGTGACCCGGGGCTGGCCGCCTCGTTGACGGCCCGGTACGCCGACGGCCAGCCAATCAATCCTCGTTCTCGGCCTGAAGCGCGACACCTGTCAGTGATTCACCTCCCTAAAAGTGGAGAAGTATGGCACAAATGAATCCTCCTCGTTCGCCATCTCAACCATTCCACCTCATGAAATTAATCCGGATTATCCCGAGACTCCGTAGTCTTGGTCCATTATGCATGCATGGATGAGTTAATGGAATTGGAATGAGATTATCATCGATGATGGTTCACGTATATGGTAGCTACCCAAAATAAGTGAAAAGCGACGATATCGAACTCCGTGTTCCGTTGATGAATGTCGACGAGAACTGATTGGTCAAACTGAAACTAGCAATCCAGTCAACTTGATTCATTTGCTAAAAGTAAAGTGTTTGGGTCGTAGCTGACACTTCCACATGTGAAGCCCGTTGGCTACAAAGTGGGTTTTCGTAAGGAATCGAAATGAGAAGAATGAAATAGTGCACATTTAAGCACGCCTTGTGGCGCAAGGTTTCTCTCAACGCCCGGGATTGATTACGAGGGAGACTTATTCCCCCGTAATGACGTCATAACGTTCCGCCTACCTTATCGCTTGGTAGTTTTTCCGAAAAAACCGAATATGCACTTTATGTACGGGTTGTAACGTATCTATAGGGATCTTGATACGGAAATATATGTGAAAGTTCCCGAAGAACTTATTGACTCGATTCAAATAGTTCTAGACCACGTAACACCCTCTCTATTGAATCGAGGTTTACCTTACTGTTGGAACAATCCGAGCTTTATTGTGGTATACCCGTTTAAGTGAATATTTGATCAGTTAGGGATATGTGAATAAACTATGCCCCCGCGTGTACAAAACCGAATTTGCAAGAGTTGTAGCCCATGTCGATGACATAAATCTCACTTAGACTCGGAAGAGCTTGAGAAAACCGCCTCGACCCGAAGCTCGAATTTGAGATGAAAGATCTTGGGAAAACTCGTTTTTATGTCTCGACTCCGTTCGCGAGCAAAGTTCGCATGGTATTCTAGTCCACCAATCGAACTACGCCCGTAAGGTGTTGCTGAGTACACCCATGACCGTCATACGCTAGATGCAAATGAGATCCCTTGGAAAGGCTGTGGAACTTGGAAGTTCTATATCTAAGTTCAATTAGCGCTTATTGTACTTACCATTGCATTATGCATTTACATCTCATTCGTTGCCGATCTTGGTAAGATACAACATTGCGCTACACGCTACCACCAAATAACAGGTGTTAAAGACGTTCCGTTACTACGGATTTGGGCTTATTCTATCCCCGCGCATCTCGTAATTAACCACAACCCCTTGGTTATCGTAATGATGCCTACCTTGTGGGATACGCCGCCACGTATTATCCGTCTCGTTCGCACAAGGCACGTTTCCAAACGCGATTATGTCTTTACCAAGAAGGAACACCGCAATATCTTGGAGGTCAACCAAATAGACTCTTAGTTGCGACGTCTTCTGAGCTCACTGCCATACACGAAGCCACACGTGTACATGGGAGCATATTTAAGCACTTGTACTCCTTCATCCTTCGTTGAGTTCCAACAACGATCTATGAAGACAACGCCGCATGTATCGACTAGACCATAACCCGATACACCCAAGCAGAAGTCAACACCAAGCATATTGCGTCTACACCATATCGCCATGAGCATCGAAGATTGAAGTCAAGCATATCCGATCCGAAGACAACCCTTGCCGCCGACCTCTTCACGAAGTCATTGCCGAAGAAGCTTGTTCGAGGATTTGGTATGTGCAAATTTTCTCATTTGCTACGCTTGTAGTTCTTGGGAGTTTCGTTCGAATTTCAAATGGGGAGTATCCCGAAGTATACTCTCACTTGACCTTAATGTACTCTTTTCCCTACGATCGTGGATCATTTTTCCCATTGGGTTTTTGTTGCCCGACTAGGTTTTAACGAGGCACCCATTCGGGCCGGGTCATACCCTCGTGTGTTTTCTTACTACTTACGTCTTGAAGATGTTAAGTATCGACATTGCATTAGAACTACTCCTTCTCCTAGACTATGGGTTTTGTCCCGTCTTGGTTCTTACCATAGCCAAAGTTTTGTGAGAGTTTTTATTCTTTTATATGCAAGTTCCCTATATGAGACTCGAGCGTTTCAATGCGCTCACGAGACGACTTCATCAACTATCATCCGAAGATCCGATGCGTATATCTACTTGAGTATTTGCACACCAAGGGGATGTTTAGATAAAATATAACACGCAAGTAAATGTGATCGCGTAAATCCTATAGAGATATGGATTAGGCTATTCCGTCTCGTAGTGGATTAGTATCCTATTGTACTTGTACTTCTATTACTATAAATAAAGCAGATATCTCGGTATGTGGAATATATGAACTACATATTCCACATACACTGCGCCTCTCACCAAATTTCTATTCTTCTCTCACAGCACTTCTTCACTAGAAACCGGTCCACAACACTATTATTATTATACCTTAAGACCGCTTAATTGGTATTATGATTTAGTGACACTCCTCTTTACTTGTAAGGAGAAGTCTTGAAGTTCGAATATCTTTAACGACGAGCCTACAACCAATTTATTCTTTCAGCCTCTTAGTGTAAATATATTGTTGTATTAAAAAAATTGTGAAAAAGAAAATTCAACTTATATACATAGAGAGCACATTCAGTCTGGCCAATAAAGCAACGCCCTCTAAAATTACAAAACGGTCATAATCACAACCTTATCCATCCAAGATGTATAATCATATAGAAGGTTATATAGTTTGAGCGCCAGCTACGGATAGAAAGATTGCTCATATGTCTGTTAAGTTTGGAAGTTTTGTAAAGGAAGTTCAATTTTAACTATGCAATGGAGTATTGGCTACTGTGAAAATAAGTGGCTAGATTTAAACATTAAAATTTAACTGGCTAAGCAAAAAAGATAGATTATCCGGTTACAAATCTGAAATATTTAATACCACTCTGGCATTAATATTGTTAGGAGTTACGAGAGTTACCATAGTTAAGAGTCTTCAATGACAATATATTAGTGTTTTAGTTGTTATGTTGTTATTAGCCCTATTAGGATATAAATAAGCCCTGCTTATTGTAATCATTAAGAAAGTATCTTATAATTTGTGTATAAATATAGTCAGACATCTCAAAATGATTATCGAATATACATAGCTTTCTACATGATACTAAAGCCCTAGTTTTTTTTGTTTTTTTTTCTATTATGGCTTTCAGATAGTGTCCTCGACCTTTTCCCCTATCTCTATTACCAAGAGTCTTTCTTGTACCTTTCCCCTATCTCTATTACCAAGAGTCTTTCTTTATTACCTCTTAAGACGCAGACTTCCGCTTTTAATCGTCGACTTTGCTTTAAAATATAAAATCAAGATCCAACAGCTTAAAAAAATCCAAAGACTCAGACTCAGAAAGACTCAGCACTTTTGCTATTCCCAATATCTCTCGTCTTGTCTCTGTCAAAAATTTCTGAAACTAACTATCTTACATGGGAAAGCCAAGTCAAACATTTCTTGTTAGGCCAAAATCTGGTGCTTTGTTGATGGATCGTATCCATGTCCTCCTCTACTTTGTCCTCTTCCTCAAGTGATGAAAAATTCACAGTTTCTACAAATATTAATGTAGCCACTCTTTATCAGAAAAAATTCTTCGCCGTACTATCACCCGGCCCATATTAATTGCCATGCCTCAAATAAATCTTAAATCATTCAACAAGACGCACTGACCTAAATTCAATTCCACTTTATCAATGTAATATCCTATGGCCGTAGTCTAAATTTGACCCCACTCGGAAGTAGTTGAAAAGTAAGCAAACAATCATTTTTCTTGATGAATAAAGATCAGGAAACTTTAGACTCCGGCCGGACGGTTGAAAATTCGATCACTTAACAAAAATGAGTTGTTTGGGGAGGCAGTCATTCTTTCAAGCTTTCTGTGTGTGTATTTCTTTTGTCTTTGTTCTCATCAAGATCCTACACAAAACTATGGTGGATTCCGACTCGCATACAGAAGATGATGAAAGCGCAGGGATCAAAGGCCCTCCTTACCGACTTTTCCATGGAACCACCAAAGAAATCTCCTGACATGAAAACGTGTCATGCGCAGGCCCAAGAATTTATCGCACGACATAGTTTCCTGTAGTTCAACCTCACGTACACTCTTGGTCACAGATGTATGGTACGTAAGAAGCTCTCAGTTCTGTTAACTGTTTGTTTTTAAACCTTGTTCCAACATAAACTTTGGTCATTTTTTCTATGAAATCCTAGGGAAGATTTATCTCAGTGGCATGGTTCGGGCTTGCGCAGTTGGTCGTTACGGAACCTGAGTTATGCAAAGAGATATTGAGTAACAAAGAGAGAGCTTATCCAGAAAAGAGAGGCCACTACCTTGTGAAGTACCTATTAGAGATGGCCTTGTGGACAACAACCGGAAGCTGAAAAATGGGGAAAATTGCGAAGGCTTGCTGCCCATGCCTTCCATGGAGAAATAAAGGTAAGTTCCTATCAGTTACTGTGGTAAATACCGCTAGAATTTGCTAATAGCATGACAGTACTATTTTTCTAGACCATGTTTCCAGAAATGGTAGCTAGTGCCGAGACGATGCTTGAGAGGTGGAAAAGTTAGTGAAGGAAAAGAGATTGGAGGTATCGGAAGAGTTCAGGTTGTTCACTCGAAGTGATTTCCGAGAACAGCGTTTCGCAGCAGCTTATTTAGAAGGACAGAACATTTTTGAGATGTTGATGAAGCTAGCCTTCTAGTATTCCAAAATGCTCACGATCAGGATCCCCGGCATCAGGTAAATTCTTCATTTTGAAGCACCTAAACTGGCAAAACCACATGCATGGATCGCCCACAAGATTTTTGTGGAGGATTACTTCTGGTGAACCTTACTTTCTCTAATGTTGCAGTAAACTTTTCAAAACTAGCGATGAGATCGAAGCATAAACTTGAGAAAGGTGTGCGTGCCTCCATCATAGATATTCTAGAGAAAAGAGAAAAGACGGCAAATGAATGGAGAAGAAGACGGCTTTGGGAGTGATTTTCTGGATTACTTTTGAAGGCTCATCATGATGCCTAATGACGACCAGAGGATTTCGAAAGGACAATTTGCTGACGAGTGCAAGATTTTACTTTGTTCGGACAAGAAACCACAAATACTTTGTTTGCTTGGACTGTGTTTCTTCTGGCACACCATAGAGATTGGCAAGAGAAAGCAAGAAACGAGGTCATAGAATTATTCGGCAAACGAACTCCAAATCCCACGTGCATTGCCAAACTGAAAACGGTAAGAATGTCGTAACCACTAATTAATCATTTGCTTGCCTAAGATGGCAAAATTAAGGGTTCAATTAAGATTGGAAACAATCTTGATTCGGTGTCTATTTTTCGTGTTCATGCAGATGAGTATGATCTTCACGAGTCTCTACGGTTATATCCCCGTTGTTGCTTTGGTAAGGAAAGTTGGAAGGGAAGTTAGGCTGGGAAATGTCATTGTTCCCACAATGTTGCATTATTTGTCTCAAATCTATCACTTCACCATGATCCTCAAATCTGGGGACAGGACGCGCAACTTTTCAAACCCGAGAGATTTGCGGGAAGGGTTGCAAAGCAACCAATAACATAGGTGCATTTGTGCCGCTTGGAATAGACCTCGTTGTGTGGGTTCAAACTTTGCAACCAATGAAGCAAAGATTGTTCTGTCAATGATTCACAACGCTACTCCTTCACTCTATCCCCGGGTTATGTCCACTTTCCCATTATGTATGTGATGTCTGTCCAAAACATGGAGTACAGGTAATAAGCCACCCACTTTGAACTGCAAAGTTATGTAGTGTGGGGCTTAATCTCGTAATTTGTAATATCTGAGTAGTAGAGATTGATGCCTTTGGGTATGTATTATTAGACCATTAGTTAATAATCATCTCAACTTTGAAGCTATTTTTCTGCTTAGTTTGGCAGCACTTTCGGATAATCTGTCAAAAGCTTCTTGTTTTTATGCTTTTTTGGTTTGGCAGCACTTTCGAATCCATCAAGAAAATGAAACGTTGTACCCAATGATTGAAATATTCAAATACGATTATGATTGGCTGCCACCAATACGTGTGATTGAACTAGTGAATGAAAATTCTGGAATCCTTTACTGTGGAAATTATGATTGTCGTTCGTATGTATTTGGGCTTTAGAGTAAGATGTGGCAATTACAAATACCAGAATTTGGTAAGAAAATCTGCAGACTGCAGCCGAGCCCCCCATGTCAAAGGCAGGGGCATTTCAAGGCAGGTTAATCCTTCGTTTTATACACTTTTCAGCTAACCATACACTCCTTTCAGTTCTAGTGCATCATCAATGATAGGGTAAACTTAATTAAAGACATATACACACCTTAAACATAACCAAAAGTTAATTAGTAATTAATTCGAAAACAAAGATGACGCTAATTCCATTACCGAAGCAGGGCTACAACAACAAACAACTACTCTTTATCTCATGGCAAAGCATCTTAAAGTTCCGGCACGTCACTGATTGCACTAGCTTAGGAGGTGGCATTAAGTATTTCGAGTATGTATATGTTTGGTTGTAATGCAGATTTTGTGTCCTAATGATGGCTTCACAACTTTCATGACGTTTATTACTTCGATCTCGCACGAGCCCTGCAAGATAAATAAATCATAGAACCACGGATTACACTAGCAAGCTAGGGTCTCGTTGCCTCGAAGGAAACCATGGAACCACTTGGCAGAAAGCTTGGGGAGGCAAGTGTAGTTGTGATTGAAATCCATGTATTAGAGCTTCCCAGCTATGTGATACAGGCTCTACTACGTGGATTTCAATCACAACTACACCCGCATCCCCAAGTTATCTGCCAAGTGGTTCCATGGTTTCCTTCTAGGCAACAAGACCTTATAGCTAGCTAGTGTAATTGGTGGTTCCACAGTTTACTTATCTTCCATGGCTTGTGGGAGGTTGAGGTGATAAACGTCACGAAAGGTGTGATGCCTGCAGTAGGACACAGAATATGCATTAACACCAAACACACACATAATACTTAATGGCCACCTCCTAAGCTTGTTGCAAAATCCTGTTCCAAGAGATGGAGAATCTGTAAGCATTTTCTTCGAGCCCCTTGCTAAGCTTTGCCCCCTTCTTCGGCTGAGTTCACCTCAACTGCAACAACACCGTTTACTTACTGGTGTGTGATATGTTTGGATCACATAGCGGTAAAATAATCTTCCTACACACCTCGCATGGCGAGTAAGTAAATGCATTGGAAATATCAAGGTATAGTAGTACAACAGCAGAGCTTTCACTTTATAGTTTTGAGTAAGGTTTGAAAACACTGCAGGAAACTCAGTATGATCACTTTGCAGTACGTACTAATTAAATTGCGAAGAGAAATCGCGAAAAAAAAAAATAGGCAAGAAAACGAAAGGATAACTATCGAGCTAATTCTGAAAAGCTAGCCGATCAACTACTGGAGCACTAGTTGCTGTTGTCATTGAAATCGCGGAACCACTTCGCTGAGCGCTTGGGGTAGCGCTTGTAGTTGTCATTGAAATCGACATAGTAAAGTCCCAATTGCCTGCGCAACCCCATACCCCATTCCAGATCGTCTAAGAGAGCCCAGCAGAAGTACCCTTTTACATTAACTCCGTTCCTGCAATCATTTGATAAGAACGAGTATTTGATTCAATGTTCTGTATTAAGATTTATTGTCATGTTAACTAAACTGTAAATCACTTACTCAATTGCCTTATTCAGACGATACAAGTGACGAGCAATGTAGGAAATTCGATCCGAGTCATTTACTTGCTCACCAAGTGGAAGCTTGTCATTCCTTATATTACCATATCCTACACAAAGTGCAGGAGTTATAAGAATTTACGTTAGTAATTGGATACGATTAGAAATATATATGGATTAAATGATGAATCAGAAGTCTAACCATTTTCAGAAATGTAGATTTTCGGGCTTTGATATTTTTTCTCTACATGCCTCATCAGCTTCTGCAGACCCTTGGGACCCTGGTTATTGGACTGCACCAGAAGGACAATTTAAGCACTCATTTTATTACCAAAATCTTTTAAGAGTGCAGTGTTTCAGTTTACAAAACTAGCAAGAACATACAAGGGTTACAAGTTTTCTTACCACACCCCGCACATCTCCATCTTTGATTTCTGCAAATTAATCAAAACATAATTTATAAGGCAGAAGAACATTAAGGAACGTCACCTGTCATGTTAGAACACTGTTGGAGGACATGAATCGAAGGCAAGGAAGGTATTTTACCTTTTTCTTCAGCCCATGAATCCAAGGAATAACGCAGCTTCTCCGTCAGAGGAGGAGGGTTATGTTTTGCATAAGCTGATGTATAATAGTTTATCCCGACGAAGTCTAAACTCCCCTTGATCAAAGATGTCTCTTCCGCAGAGAAAGTGGGCAGCCGCTCCTTAACCAAACCTCTCATACTTTTCGGATATTTTCCAAACACAAACGGTTGCATAAACCTAATACAAAAGAAGAACATTACTAATGAAATTCATGGTCATCTTAAAGAAATGAAAACATTAAAGTTCTCATGAGATTAGGTGGTTCTACTCACCATCCTAGGTTGAAATCAAAAAGTCTCTTCGCCGCAGCTTTATCTTCTTCTGATTTGGAGTATGGAAAATAATATTTAGAAACGAGGACAATTCCGATTTCTCCCTGCTGCTCTGCCTGCAAAATGACATTAAAATCAAACTTTAATTAGATTGATTCAATAGTTCGAATAGATGAATGTGATTCCTGTTAAGCCTTTTAGTCTCACCTGATATTTCTCTCTGTATAGCTTAACCACAGTGGCATGAGCAAGGATAAGATGATGGGCGGCAATATAAGGTTCCGTTGATGAATTTCCGCCAAATACACAGGGACCGGCTGGCACAAAACATCTCCCTGGAGGTGGAGACCCAATTCCACAAACTTGTTTGGGAACCGAACACCTTCCTGGTGGGGCAATCCCAAGCTCATAGCCATACTGAGCAAGAACAGTTGGTTCATTGATGGTGAACCAGTGTTTGACTCTGTCTCCAAATAACTTGAAGCACAAGTCACAATAGTCTCGGAAGTCCGGACTGGAAGGGAAAACATATTGTTTACAAGAAGAGACAGATTCCATGAATAATAGCAAAATGGTTTCTGAAAAAATAAAAAATGAAAAACTTACATAAACAAGCGATTCATCAAGCCTCCATATTTCTCTTGCAGCGCTTGTGGCATGTCAAAGTGATAAATGGTGACAAAAGGTTCGATCCCTGCATAACACAGAAAACTAGTTAAATCAAACACATCCTTGAAAGTGTGAACTTCGAAGCATAAACAAGAGATTCTAGTTACAAAAAAGTACATGCCGCAAAGCAGTACTACATTACTAATAAGCTTTCATAAGTGAACCTTATTTACCACGAATGTTTCATACACAACAATGCAGCGAGGAAAAAATTGAAATGAACGGTTGAAACAAAACATTTGGTTGCACATGAATCTTCACTCTTTGCAGCAGAAAACTCACAAACTATAATGTAATTCGTTGCCAAATCATGAGTTTAGTCCACGTATACAGAAACTGGTAGCTTCTTACCATTTCTTATCAGTTCGTTGATCAGACGATTGTAATGATCTACACCAAGTTGGTTAACTCCCCCACTTATGCTTCCCTCTGCATAGGATCCATCACCACCCCCGTCATTTCGTTATAAAGGACCAAACAGCGTTTTTCTTGAACAAGTATAAGATTAAGAAAAATATTAAATGGAATTAAACAAAGGGACGGAAAAGAAAGGAAGCTTACGTGGTAAAATCCTACTCCATGAGATGGAGAATCTGTAAGAGTTTACTCCGAGATCCTTGATGAGCTTAATGTCCTCCTAAATTGCAGATTATTCCATACAATATAATATTAGTTTAAATTTTCAAAAGTTTAATTGCCTCTTCAAGGATTTTTTGACCTTTTGCTACTCACCATATATCTCCTGTATCCATCGATTGCAAAAGGCCATTTGTCACTGTCTTGAATTGCATCTGCATATGAAATTTGTAAGCTGCGGATTCCAATTGGTCAAGTGTGAAGAAAAGATAATGAAGGTTATGTGAACCTGGGAGTATTTTGGCACGGTGATCCCAGACACTCTCTGTTCTCCCTTCTTCTTCGGCTGCCCCTTCCGTCTGCACAACATAATACTAATATATATATATATATATATATATATATATATGAGTAAATGAACCGTTTTTAACATGAATGTATGTACCTGTGCAGCTGAAGTGGCAATTCCAATGAAAAAGTCAAGCGGAAAATCAGCCCGGTGGATGTTGAGTTCGAAAGTGGGTGCAGCACTAGTTGAATTCACCTCAACTGCAACAACACCATATGATGAAAGAGTAAACGGAGACCATATGATGAATGAGTAAACGGAGACCATATGATGAAAGAGTAAACAGAGAAGGCATAGGCAGAGAAAAAGAATTGCAAAATTACACAGGGCAAGTGACCGACATGAATTGAAACACAAGTTATCTGAAAGTGTCCTAGACAACACAATCAACATAAACATAATTGTAGAAGACTACAAGTAAAGAAGATTTTTCATGGACACGAGACTCAACAAGATTGAATCAACAGATTTTTCACGGAGAAAAGAGAATCAAATACTAAAAACTAGAAACTAAACGGACAGGTGCGAACGCTTATACATAACAATAGAAAAACAGTTTTGAACAAGGATATATACAACAACCATCAACAAAAGAAAGCAACACAAACAACTACTATCTTTTTAAAATGCAGCCACAGTCCGGGTCTGTGTGTGTAGTCTGACTCGCCTAATCTTCTATGACATAGACTATGTTTTCTTCCTTTTGGTTGTAATCGTTCCTTTTTTATATTTACTTTTGAAAAAAAAAAAATCTTTTAAAAATGCAGCATATATATAATATGTCTTTTAAAAATGCTTCAAGATTTTAACTGAGTACGTAGTTTCAGTGTTTCGACAGTGCAGTAGTTTAACTCAAGCTTAAGAGAGGACATGAGAAAGATGATGAAAGAAAATGAAAATGTTTAAAGCAAACCTTGTTGAGCCTCTGCAGATAAGAGCAAAGCCATTAGAAAAATGGCAGCAGCAATGACACAAAGCAACTTCTCTTTCTGCAGCAACATCTTTGTTCTCTCTCTCTCTCTCTCTCTCTCTCGATATTCTTTTACTCACCGTTGGATCTTTTGTCATTTCAACCGTTCGTCATCCCAGTACTAACATCTTCTCTCTTGTATTTATTTGGTTCCTTCAATTTTTGTGTGCTAATCAACATACTGCTCTTGTGCTTTCAGCTATTTTAAGTTTGGGTTGGTGCGATAGTTATTGATTATTAAGATTTTCGTTTAATTTTTAATCTCATTTTATATTATTAAACTGGTCATGAATTTCATTTTATTAAATTTGTCAATTAAATTATGCGTTCTAAATTGGTTTTGGCTTTGAAAAGTCTTAATTATATTGGTTTCAAAAACAAAGTTGCTTATTGTTTTGTCATGCGAATCTCCAAGCTTGCCTTTATATATCGGAAAAATGTTAAGTAGACTATGTTTTTATACCATATTTTGTAGACTACATAGTGCTCGAAAATAATGGAGATACTAATGTTCTCATAGCACTGCAATGCGCCTAGCAAAAGAGGCTCAAAAGAATTGAAGTTGAAGGAGACTCGAAAGTTCTTTATCTTATTAATGAAAATGAAAGTGATTTTCTCCTTTGTACTTCTCTCTTTTTTGAAACCTTTGGATTGAATAAGAGAATCAAGGGGCAGAAACAAGAGAAAAAGTGAAGAAAGGAAAAACGAGAGTGTGAAAATCACTATCTTAACAAAAAATCTCATCTTGCTTGCTGACTAATTAATCACCATGAACAAGAGCTTGGTTGGCTGAAATTAACTGCTCACTAACTAGGGTTCATCACATGCATGTATTCATCTAATGGACTTTTGGATTTTTATAGGATTAACAACCAATAAATTTCTTCATATATACAGTCCATAAAAGCAAGGGCACAAATTTCTTACTACATTCTGTAACTGAGTGCACTATCTCTACTACTATATATTACTATAATCTAATTACTTACCACACCACCTTCATTGAAGAAGATTAATTTACAAATGTAGAAGTCTAGATTTATTTGGTTACTTCAATTTTTGTGGGCTATATATCCACAAATTAACAGATCCTTAAGTTTGGGTTGGTGGGATAGTTATTGATTATTTAAGTTCTTCGTTTAGTTTTTAATCTCAATTTATATTATTAATTAAAATGATCATGAATTTCATTTTATATTTGGAAGAGATGCTAACTAGTTAGACATGAACGAGATGAGAGAGTTGATTTCTTATAATCCTGTTTCGAACGTGGACTTGAAACTAAACATAACATTAAAGTGATTGTTCTTGTGACGGAGCTTAAATTAAATGAGCAAAGATGTTCTAATCTGTTCACTACCGTTCCATAAATTTGGGCGATTGTGAAGTTATTAAACACCCACTATTGTGAGAAAGCAAATCAGCAACAAAAAGAAAGTTATATACAATTTCAATTTTAAATGGTGATAATAATAATAATTCCTCAAAAAAAAAAAATTTTCCTCGCGTTGAAATCTGGCTGCTGGGAGCCAGACTCACGTGTGTGCGGCCATATGGTTAAAACTTAAGTTGCTCCTATACTACTGGAGAGACAGGTCTCAAGTTTTTTAACTTGACACGTGTGATAATAGCATTGACCCAAATAAAACTTTGTTTTTTATTTAGTACACAAGCGATCCGAATCACCTACGCCTACTTTGTTGTTCTTCCTGGGAGATGCCAGCCTGCCACCACAAATCCCCTCTCCCCTAATCGCCGATCGTCCCCAATTGCTCCGGCTATTTCTCCGATAAGGTACGTCTCTCACTCTTATCTGACGTCATCGTCATCGCCATCGCCATCGCCATCGTTGTCGTCGTCATGGTAGTTCAGTGGTGGGATTTTGGGAATTAGGGTTAGGGCTAAGCTATTGCGTCTGTCTGATTCAGATGAAATTTCGTATCGAAATATTGATTTGTTTTTCGAGTGATCTGTTCAATTTTCATTTTTTTTTACTAAACCCTAATTTTTGAGTGATGAAATCACTGTAATTTGATTATTATCAATTGGAATATAGTGTTACTTTCTTCGAGTAAATTGAAGAAATATTTGAAGAAATGTTTGAGATTATTGAAAAATATTTGGAATTAGGGTTATAGAAATGCTTAAGATTAATAGTGAAAGCATGTCTTAGCTGAGTTTTTAGTAGCAAGTTTGATCATTTGAAACTATTTAGAACTAGAACATGATAAGTGTATTATATCACGTAAAGTGGGGTTATGTAAAATAGTTTTTGGCTGCTGGCTCCGAAATTTTAGTGTAGGTTTGGCAGATTGACTTCCAAATCGTTATGTTTGTAATTTACCCTGCACGTACCTCTTACTCTGTATCTTGTCATTGTTGAATCTCATCGTCTTTTTTTTTCTTATTATTGTTCCGACTTTGCGCAGATTGTAAGAATGGCTTCGTTCCGAGCATTCTTGAACAGTCCAGTTGGTCCAAAAACAACTCACTTTTGGGGACCTGTTGCGAACTGGGGATTTGTTGCTGCTGTATGCTCCAGCCCTATGTTTTCTTGCATATAAGAATGTAGAATTCAAATGCAATTTCATGCTTTTTTGACTAATTTGATCGTACGGGTTTGATTTAACAGGGATTGGCGGATATGAGCAAACCTCCAGAAATGATTTCTGGCAACATGACAGCAGGTTCAAAATAACTGGTTTTGAAAAATGTAAAGTAGTTTCAGTATATAGTACGTGGCAGGATTTTAACCGTTATTCGAATTTGTTTCTGCAGCAATGTGCGTTTATTCAGCATTGTTTATGAGATTCGCATGGATGGTACAGCCTCGCAACTATCTACTTTTGGCATGCCATGTCTCAAATGAGAGTGTCCAACTCTATCAGCTCTCTCGCTGGGCGAGGGGTCAGGGGTAAGTAAATAACTGGTTTCATCATCAATTCTAGAAAAGTACCAACATACTTTAATTGAGTTTGTCAAAATTCGTTGAGCCTAAAACATGTGAGTTTTGTTCTTGTTTACTCGCTTTATGCTAGGTACTTGGCCTCGAAGAAAGATGAAGCTGCATCCGAGTGATTTGCTGCTGCTTTCATTCCCTTGCTCGTTCATTGTTTTAGTTGTGATTTTTAACGAAAACATTGTTGATCGCGTGTAAGACGCATATGATACAGTTTGCTTTTGAGGTTTACCTGAGCATATGTTCAGTGAAACATGTTCTGTGTCATCTATTGTTTAATTAATGTCATACCCCTTTTTTTGTTCATAAATGGTTGTTTTTAGTCAATTGTGTACAAGATTTCTCAAAATCGAACCTGTCACGATTCGTTTCAGCACCAATGTTTGAGAGTAATAAGGAATTTTATGATGATGAATTCTGAGGCACTGAATATTGGTTGCGAACTGAAAACTTGCACTGTCATGCAGCAGATCATCCGAAAATCACTTGCGACCCGAAAAATATGTTAAATTAATAATCTTTGGATACAAAAACTAAGTTCATTTTAAATTTAACACCAATCTGATTAAATAGCAAATGTACCGACTCCCGAAAGGGAAACGATTTACAATATTGTTAACGTTTTCCTATCAAAAATTTGTCAGGCAGCCGCCTTCACCCTTAGCATGTTCAGCCTCTCTTCCCAGTTACATGAGCATATACTGCGTCCTTTGGCCCCAACGGGATCACGATGTGCCATCAACATCTTCACGTTTTAGCCTTTTGCTACTTTTTTTCGGTTTCAACTTCTTGCCTCCATTCTCTTCAGAAGCTTCCTTGTTTTCACTTTTGGCTTTAGCTTCCTTCTTGCTTCCTTTATTTTCCTTAGACTTCTTCCTTTTCACGGGTGGTGTTTCGCCCTCAGCTCTCTCACCCAAAATAGACTCGTCTTCCTTGTTTCCGCCTTTTGCTTTAGCTTCCTTCCTGCTTCCTTTCTTTTCCTTAGATTTGTTCTTTTTCACAGGTCGTGTTTCCCCCTCATCTCTCTCAGCAACATTAAGCTCATCACGCAGTGGCCGATCGGCTGGGGGATTGACAATTTCAGCTTCTGCAGAATAGAAGTGAAAGCTTGTTGCCAAAGTTTGGGAAAAAGTTACAGGATAGCACTACTTTCAGATATAGGAAAACAGACCTTCATTGGCAAAATTGGAATCAAAAAGAACGTTTGACAAGTGCTGCTTCAGGTAAACCTGCACCATTCAACGAGAACAATTGGTCTAAAAGAATTGCAAAGCTGAAGCATACATCATTCTTACTCGAGTATGCATGAAACCATGAAATTTGGAGCCTATGTAATTATAAACATAAGACGTCATCAGGCTGGCTGGCCAATAGCCAGCTTTTATAAATTAAAAACAATAAAGTACGGTAACATACTGCAGATAGTAATTGCCGCGTCTTCACATTCCAAAGGCGTAGGTAGCTATCCAATCCTAGAAGAAAGACAGAAGTTGAGGTCAGTGAATACACAGATAATTTTGGTTTCCAAACAGTACTAACTACACCAATAAAGCTTAATGCAAGATAGAGAAAGAGAGAGAGAGCACTAGTTTTGATATTGAAAACAGAAACCGTGCACTCACCACATGATGCTATCACTGGAAAGTCGGGGTGCCTTGCAATGGATCTTATACTACCTGAACACTTTCCCAAAAAGCTTCCTAACAATTTCCCTGTAGTAAAACACAGCATTAAAACAAAGAAGCCAACACCAATAGTCGGAAAAGACAGATTACAGAGTAAAAAAACAACATCAAGGGGGACAACACACAACCACTTTATCCCTATCCATTACACGAATAATGCTCTCAGATAGTGGAAAGGGACTTCCATAGTGTACATTCCTGACACAAGCCGTTGATACACCAGTCGTTCCATAATTTAGGTAGCAAGTATCATGCTCAACAGATGACTATTTCTTACTTCTAAATTTCTAATCATGCCCAAATCCATAACTCAACTACTTTTGCCTATTCTATTCAAATTGTTCTTAATTCAGATTGATGGTACAGAATATTTCTACAAGGTCTGACGTCACCACTAATTAAAATGTTCTAATAAAGATCAACGCACCTGTGCGTATGTCAAAAGAAGCTAGGTCGCCAGATCCATTCCCTACATAGATTGTGTAGCCATCTGGATCTTCTGCTACAGATTTAATAGCAGTCTCCCGGAAATCAAATGATATGACAGGTCTTCGCTGAGCAGAAATGTCATAGAGACGAACCTGTCGAATAAAACGAGTCATAAGGTGCCAAGAGAATCCTTTTCGCATGAGCTACCAAGGAGTAGACATTCAATAAAGTGAACTTATAAAACAAAAGTAAACATCATAGGACTCCCAAGTACACAAAGTTGTATCCAGTTTTTAATAAAATCTATATATTATATTCCTAATATGCAGAGGTATATCACCTGATACTGTAAATAAAATAATATATTATAATATCTGAAATGCATAAAAACTGCCTACCCACTTATTATGTATAAACTGTTAGTCCTTCGAGAGCTTAAAGAACTCCCAATTTCATTGGAAACGTGAAGCATTCTTACAGAGTACATAAAGAAAGGGAGCACTTTCCACAGGTAGTTTATTCCCAACTGAAAACAACAAGACAAAATCAATCCTACATAGGAGATTATTACCTCATGACTGTTGGTGCCAGCCACAAATTTACGATGATCATCTTCACTCAAAAATGTGGCAGATGTGAACCAAGTTGGGGTAAAGATGCCAAGGCTGTTTTTAGGAGGCTGCTCAGGGTAAAAAATGAGAATAAATGTTGGTCATACTGTTCGTAAAACACAAGAGTATATGTATCAGTTTCTTCGAGATATAATGGAAGGAGATAGAAATGCTCACAGATTTTGCTGTCCAAATCTTGGCACAGTTATCAAGATCCCAGACATTCATCTCAACGCGCTTCCTGAATGTGAAAATAATAAGGTCACCGCTTAGACCAATATTCTAGTGATGACAATATTTGTTTAATGAGGATAAGTAGATTTTAAACCTCCTAGACTAAGTTACTCAACATGAGAACTCACCCTCCGAATAAGAAGTAGTTTTCACTTCCATCCACTTTAGAACATGAGATACTAACACCGGCACCCACACTCCATGTTCTTGAAGACCCAGAAGAAGCAACATCTGCTGCTGGTTTAGTCAATTCAAAGGCTCTTATGCTTGCATTTCCATTTGTTGTACATGTAAGCAAAGTGCAAGACCTAGCAGCAGAATAATTTAAAAAATATTAGCAACTGTATGCATAGAGGGATAATTCCAGTGATTTCAATAACATTGACACAAGAACACAGAAAAACTTGAGACGTCTCTCATAGGTTAAAGCTTAAGACAACTTGGTTTTCAGGGGACATTTATCTAGGTTGGTATACATGCTAACAACTGAACTAAAACGGAAAACAAATAACTGAAACATGCAAGAGGAATCCGTTGGTGCACGTATGAGAAGCAATCCACAAACCAGTGCACAAGAAAGTGCACCTATACAATCTAAGTGTAGTGCAACACACTCAAAATTGGAGTAAAACAATATATTAGAAAATTAGTGAACCTAAAATTGAACACCCAAGCATACCCAAGAACTTTATTAGAAATTGCCGCAATCAACTTATGTCGCAAACAAGAAATTTGGGATTGCAAGGTTTCTCGTTGGTATTAATAGAAAACCAGGAAATCACAGAAGTCATCTCACCTAGAAGCCAATTCCGAATTCTTCTTGGCAAACAAATGTAATCCAGCAACAGGGTCGTCCTCAGGTTGGACACCATTATCACTAAAATTGGTGACTGCAAAACGGAGACCGCCATTAAGAGGATTTAGAACCTCAATCTGTAAGACATACAGGCACATAACAGTTATCAGCCTCTGTAACTAATAGCGCAGAAACCCCAAATTGCTCCCGCATATTCATAGTCCAAAGATGTTACTCACCGTCCCATTTCTTCTGGCAACAGCTAGTAACTGCAACATTACAAAAAAGGGAAATTTTAATCATTCACTCCTTTTACATTTTTACCTCAAAAAACACAGAGCATTACATACCCAGTTGAAACTAAAGCAAATTTCCAACACACACGTGATAAAAAAATGCAATCTTTCATATAAGTTTCAACCAACCAAAAAGCATTGTATTTACCCTTCGAAATTCTAACGCAAAAAACAAGCAGAGAAACTCATACCGGGTCGGATTTTCGGTCATCGATAGAGGCGGCGAGCACGCATTTAGACGAATCGGGTTCGCCCCATCTGTCAACCACCTTAGGTTCTGCTCTTCCTTGCTTATCCCGAGCTTCAATAACTACAAAAAACGAAGAGATTAGCAGTCGATTTTTGATTGATTGAGAAAAGAGCAGGAGAAGATTACCTTTGATGAGACCGAGCTCGTCGAAGGTTAGAGCTCGAAGTGGAGGGCAACCTGGGCACTCGAGAGTGGTCGTACGAGGCATGTTGTTTTTCTCTGCTCCCAACTCAGTCGCAGACGGATTGGAGAAAGAGAGAAACCCTTTAAACCCTAGCCCTTTCAGTAAAATGCGGAGCCGGAGGATTCTCTCCTCTCTTTTTTGTCTACTTCTAATCCAGACCGTTCAATAAAATCCAATGGCTTAGAGTTTGCCACGTATTTAATGAGCCTATTTTATTTGGGTTCTTACCTCCTCTCCTGAAAATCCAATGGCTCGCTCCTCGCTGTGCTGCTTGGATACAAAAAAAATCCCACCTCCTCCTCCGCACCACAACCCCGATCCCCTCTTTCCCCATCCACCACCGTCCCTTCATCAAATCTCCACCGTCCATCTGCTCCCAACTCTCCCCCAACCCCCATCTCCACCCTTCACTCTCCGCTTCCTCTCCAATGGGTGTGGGAAAAACAGAAACCCAAATTGAGTTTTAACAAGTTCACCTTCTTACTATTCGAATTCTGATTCTAAGTTGTGAAATAGGAGAAACAACTTGACACGACGTCCCATGCCAATAACACAAGAACACGTGGATCGTATGTAAATAACAGTTTAGTGCTCTTCCAGTCCCATTTTTTCATAAACGTTAGTAACTGGTTTTATTTGTTCATGTTTCCGGTCCCTACTAATTTATGCAGCAACTCACAATTTACAAAAATAAAAATTGGATGTAAAGAATACAAGAAAAACCAGAAATCCAAAATTGAGGATGGAAAAGAAAAAGAAAGAACCCAATAACCCAGAAAATCGAATCAGCAAATAAAATTTTGGTAAGGGTGTTGCGTACACCGCCACCGTGAAGATCAATTTACATGGCAATATGTACGCCGCCATGTGGCGTGCTGTACATGAAGGCCTCGTTTGGCAGCTCGGACTGGACTGACTATTTCAGTCGGATAGGATAATTTGTCATCGGACAGTACTGACTAAATTAGTCGGTCGTTTGGTGCAGTATCGGACTAATAGCGACTATTTATACTGTGTTGGCCGGGCCTAGGTGTGTGTGAAGAACACAATTTGTTCTTCATACAAACTCACTCAAATCCTCATCAAATGCAAGAACTACGAAATGTTTGATCTTCGTAGGAGACGAAGTACGTAGGTAACCTTCAATTTGATTCAAGGTGCAACCACAACTCCTCCAAGCAAAGACGTTCATCCAAGATGAGATTGAAGGCCCTCTTGAGTATTTAGCATTTGCTCATGCAAAGAAGATTCTACAAAAGTATAGGATGCTACAACTTACTAATGTGATTTTGAGTTGTGTCTTGGTTCACAACATTTAGGCTTCAAAAGTCATGAGCAAAGTTTTGTTTTTGAGTACTAATATGCTAGCTAAGAGCATTTAATTTGTTAATAGCATGCTTAAGTGTTGCTCAAATAAACTTGTAATTTAAATATTTTCCTTCAAGCTAGACCAAGAGAGTGAGAGGGACAGACCCGACTAATTATCCGAAGGTTTTTGGGCGTATAATTAGTCCGGCGTGAGGGGTACTAAATGGTGGGCCCGGTTTAAATAGTCGGGCGACTATTTTAGTACGAAGCACACCAAACACCCGAGACCGGATTATTAATACTATCCGGTGCGCTATACGGCGTACCAAACGAGGCCGAAAGTACATATCCACAAGAAGAAACAAAAAAAAAGCAATAAAAGATCAAGGTCTTGAATCAAATCATGAATTTCAAACTATATCACAGAAAGATGTGTAATATACAAGTATACCCACATAATGTGGGCATCAAAAATAGGAAACAAAGAACATAATGTGCATAGAGAGTTATATTTCACATCAAGGCTTATACGGTTGCACTCTGATCCGATCCTCACCCGGTGGCTTCCAAGATTGCGTACATGCTAAAGAGCGTGAATGAGTCGATATGGCAAACGCCAAATTGACTGCAACGCTGAGAAATCTTTCTTCTTCCTTTGCTTTGAATGAATGAATCATAATTTAGATGAACCACTAGATAAAGCATGATTCACCAGCTCCCTCCTCAAGATCTTTCCTGCTGGAGATTTTGGAATGGAGTTGATAAATGCTACACGTCGTATCTTCTTGTACGAAGCAACCTGGAATAAGAAATACACCACTTCCAATGTGAATGCCTATAAAATACAAAGTTGCTACTAAAATCTACAGTTGGACACTATATTTTGTAACGGGGTTCGTTCTCTTTTTCCGTAAATAGTTTGCTATGTGAAGATACGTATACATTACACAAGAAACATTGTAAAATACAACGAACATCAATGCTTATTTCTGTGCACCGTAACCAAGATATGAGCATATAAAGGAGCCATGAGCAATTTTAATTTGCAGGCTGTGGAGAAGACAACTAGTATGCACATTCAAGTTTCAACGAAAGCTTTTCACAAGTATATTCAGAATCATACTTGTTTAGCAACGAAATCCATAACTAGAGCCTCAGTGATATTGCTTCCGGGCTTTCTAACCACATAGGCCATGGGAATCTGCCCCGCGTCTTCATCCGGATACCTGTTTTACAAACACAATTTGGCAGAAATAAAGAACTTGTCAACCTTGAGGAAGTAAAAAAAAACAGTAAATTATTTCAGGAACTAGAACTTTTTACTAGCTATGCAAGAAATTCCAATCATTTTCTTTTTTTCCTATTGGGATGGGGGTGGGGTGGCAAAATACCAGATTTCTCATAGACAATCTTGTCAGCAAAATATCCGCTAATAGAAAAAATTCTTCACCTTTTTATCTTTTTACAATGCAACAATTTCGTGTCTAGAGACAAAGCTAAATTCGTAAGAAATCGCAATTCAAAAGTAGTAAATAAGAGATATTGCAGTCATAAACTGCTATATTTAATTCGACAAAGCATGAAAACGAACTAGTTTTTTCCACAAGCAAAGAATGCCATAGTATGGATACATACGGAATCACAGCAGCATCCGCAATGTCGGGATGGGATTGAAGTATATGTTCCAACTCAGCTGGGGGTACCTGCAATTTGTTCAAGACATAAAGACCAAAAATAACACAGTACTTAACTGACTGATCAAATGACATTTACAACCATATGTGTAATCTGTTAACTCTCAAAGGTCTCAGCTTCGATCACCTGAAATGCCTTGTACTTTATCAATTCCTTTAACCTGTCAACAATGTAGAGGAACCCTTCGGCATCAAAATAACAAAGATCCCCAGTCTTCAACCACCCGTCTTCATCCAAGGTCTCAGTAGTTGCCTTGTCATCTCCTACATAACCTGCGAGCATTGCAATGGTTTAAAAATGTTGGATTTGAAACTAGAAAGTCACACTCCCACTAATCAAAGGTAATGGCGTCATGACTCATGGCTAGAACTTGCTCTTACATTACTGACTCCTAAGAAAAGGGTGCTGAAAGATGTTCTTTCTTTGCAACATACGAAACTTGAGACATGGCAAATGTCTCATTACCTTTCATGATCGTTGGACCTCGCAGCCATAGCTCACCCCTTTTGCCAGGAGGCAATGCCTCTCCAGTTTCAGGGTCAACAATCTTGGCTTCCATATTTTCGGTTAGGCGGCCCACAGAAGCATGCCGCTTAGACTCTTCCGAGTCTATCATCCTCGTGGCCGCTCCTCCACTCTCCGTCAAACCATATCCCTAAACAACCATAATATTCAAACATGTGACAGTTAGCACGGATTTGGCATTTCCCATGTGATATCACATGCAAAAATTTAGGCCTATGATTAAATTAGGGGACAAAAGTCTTCCTTAATGAAGTGAAAAGTCGAGCCAATCAAATACTTAAATTAAAAAAACTAATGAAGTGAAAAGTCTTCCTTAATCACAATTATGTCCCCATTGTCATTGACCTTGCTAGATTCAGAAGTGATAAGTCTCCTTAATTAATCACAAACTGTGATAAGTCTTCTTATTTAATCACAATTTCTGAAAAGTCTCGATGTTAATCAAAACTCTAGAACCCTTCACCGCATTATTTTTTACAAATATGATCTTTAGATGATGATAAGAAGAATGAACGGTTCCGATTATAATGTTTAACACTGAATATACGATTAATCAATCATAAGTAGGAGACAAGTAGATTTTAGGAATCACAAACATTAGCATTATCCTATGTGTATTTCTTTAAAAAGAGCGCGAAGTTAAAACTTTACAAATCAACGGCCAAGATTTTGTACCGTTTACTAATTATAAATCAACGGTCAAGAATTAAAATTAGGAAGCTAATGCGACAACGGATAAGTTAATTCTCTGACCTGTACAATTTCCACATTGGGAAATCTCTCACAGAATTTGTCAGCAACCTCCTTGCCCAGAGGCGCGCCGCCACAGCCGAGAAGCCGAAGCGAGCTGAGATCGTATTTCTTAACCAGCTCCGACTTCGCCATAGCAACGATCAGCGGCGGCGACACCGGCATGTACGAGACTTTGTGCCGCTCCACGGTCCTCAGCATCGATTCGAAATCGAACCTCTCCATCAAAACCAAGGTCTCGCCCATCGCCACCGCCCGAACCACCATGAAGAACCCGAACACGTGGAACAGAGGCAGCGTGAACAGCGACACCGCTTGCCCGTCGGGTAGGTCCGGGTCGGGTTCTTGCCGAAGGGCGTGGAGCCCCGCTATGATGGCGGTGAAGTTGCGGTGAGATAAGAGGACGCCTTTGACTCGGCCGGTGGTGCCAGAGGAGAAGAGAATTGCAGCCGGGTCGGATTGGTTGACTTCAAATCGGAGGTCGGGTTGGGTTTCGGATGACCCGACCCGGTCGAGCATGGAGAGGAATTCGGGCGAGTCGAGGAGGATTACGTTGCGGATTGTATCATCTCCTTTGGGGAGCTTGTGGGCGGTAGCTGACGTGGCGAAGGCGATGGCGGGTCGAGTAAGCCGGACCTGGTGAGCGATTTCCGACTCGGACCCGATTGGATTGGCAGGCGAAACGACGACGCCTAGGGCGAGGAGGGAGAAATAGAGGACGGGCACGTGGAGGGAAGGAGGGGAGAGAATGAAGGCCACGTGGCCTTTGGGGAGTGCGAGGGATTGGAGGGAGAGAGTGAGGGAGTGGATTTGACTGAGGAAAGTTTGGTAGGACACGTGGCGGCCGGATACGGCGTCGATGAGGACGGACGTGGTGGGCGCGGCCGTAGAGGATTGGAGGAGGGAGAGAGTGAATTGGGTGAGGGAGAGGGGTTGCGACAGTGGCGGGAGTGGGACGGGAGGCCGGAGAGTGTGGAAGGTCTTGGTTTGTGGGCAGTAGCCGCTCTTCGGGTCGATCCAACGGCTGAGATTTCCTGTAGATTGCTCCCCCATGGTTGAAGCTTTTACTTGAAAGTGCTTTTCTTCGGAGTACTGTAAGACGAAGACAGAGACAGACGAAGAATGGGACAGAGAGGAGAGTGTGATTTTAATTTTTTTTTTCTTTTTTTTTGTATATAATGACGTATTTGACTTGGCTTTTTCTAGTTGGGTGCTTTTGTGGTTGTAAAAAGTTTTGAGTTGGGGGGGGTCAATCAATCGTTCAGATTCAGATATAGAACGGTGGAGCAAACGGGGTTTTTATGCGCATTTAAATCCAGTTGATTTTTTTTAAGTTGCCAAATTGGGCTCGAGGGAGGCAGTGAAATTTGTGAGGAGGGTTGGAATAGAATCATCAACGGTTGAAAGTCACTCACGTGAGGGGCATAGATCTCTTGGGTTCAAGTAGTGCGATTGGCTATGGTATTCATCCGAGTCTAATCTTGTCACAAAGATATTCTTGGTACTAGAAAAATGTCAAATTGTCACGAATATCCCTATATATATAGCTGGTTTCCTAATAAATATTCAAATTGGTCAAAAATCTTTCAAATTTCCAATCTCTGAGGGAAGTGAGGCAAAGAAATTATTTTGGTAGAGATGAAGGAATATGAGTTAATTTTGTCGACAGCCCAATTTCTGCTGGAATATATTCCCACTGGACTGAAGGTTTTTGATTGAAGTTGCAGAGAGACCAATTGAGTCCAAAGCAAGAGTAGCGAAGAATTGTGAAGTAACGTATCTTCACCATATGTACTTTATAATTAGAACCGTTTAATTTATTAATTTTTATTTGAAGATTATTTATAAAAAAATTATTCGAACCGGATATCGTTTATGCATCCAAATGTATGAAACAAATCGACGGTGTGAATATTCATGATGAACTGTCCATTTATTTGATGGATCATCAATAATGATCGATAATGTCATCAATATTTAGGGTTTCACTTAAATGGTACATAACATTGATGGTTTGGATTTGCGAGACCACAATAAAAGCAATAATCCAAACCAGTCAAGATCATTCAATGCTCGTAACATAGAAGAATTTTCTCAATATTTAATCAATATGTCGTCGTTATTTATTTGATCATTTACCCAAAAAAAAAATTGAATGGATGAAGAAACGCCATCATGAATATCTGATTAAATGTGAATAAATTAGTTTAACGTTTAGTCATAGCCAAAACAAATTTAACAATTGGAAATGTATCTTAATTACATGATCAAATACTTGGCATATAAACACTCATTTTCTTGTTTGCTAATCTGGACCACGACTACTCGAGAAAATCTTTGCCATCAACCAAATAAAATTGATTAAATATTTCTGAAAAATGATGGCAAGGTTCAACATATATCCAAATACAATTACAATTGTGTTGTTGGTGATTGTAACAATAATAATCTCGCCAGCTCTTGCAACCAGAAAAACTCCTTCGCCATCGGAACCACCACCTGCAACCTCAGCTGAACTATCGAAATGCCGGAAAGAAATATCTAGTTTTTGTGGGAAAAAAATATATGAAAATTTTCTCTACGGCGACCGTCCATTCTTCGATAGAACTTGTTGCATACAGCTTATAGACATGGAAGAAGAGTGCCACTATATGTTGGTGAAGGCAGCTCTTGCACAACCTCTTCCACCAAAAGTAAACAAATCAAAGGCTCTGAGGTTGGCTAGAGAGCAATGGACTGAATGTAATGATTGGGCCGATAACCTCTAAATTCTTCCAAAATCTCCTCACCTTCTTTTCCTTCTATAAAAGAATAATTCTGGAGGTTTTGACTTGAGTATTCGAATTTAATTGAATAATTCTTTGTTTTTTATTTATTTTATGGATTTGTGTATTATTAATTTGTCAAAAAAAACTTATTCTGATTAGATGATCAAATAATTTTTCTTATCAGATTGAGTCGGATCGGATCTAGAGGAATACGATTTGTTTCCAAGTCTTGTTGTTTACCCCATCATATAAAATTGATCATCATTAGGATATAAAAATAGAATTGTTTGTATTAAATTCTTTTGATTAACAACGGAGCTAAATGCCCAACAAAGAAAAACTACAATAAAAAATTACGAGGTCTAGAAGTTCCGGCAGCGTCTGCCACAAGGAGACATCGACAGAAGGTAGGAGCTTGATTGAAATAATTGAAATATATTGTACACCAAGCTCAAGTTAGTCAGTTCATGAGCCACAAAATTCATCTCACGGTAAACATGTTGGAATTCACAAATCTAATCCATGTGTAACAACTCACGGCAAAGCCTCCTTATTTACTCTAAAGTCGGTTGTGGAATTATTCTTTTATAGAAGGAAATAGATCTTGGAATTACCAGCCAAGCAAATCACCATAAGGTTGACAAGCATCCCATTGTTCTCTACTCAACTTCAAAGCCTTTCTTTTGTTTACATTTGGAAGAGGTAGTTTAAGAGCTCTTTGCACCATTGCTCTGTGGCATTTTACGCCCGCAGTAATAAGCTCAAGGCAACAAACTGGTTCGAGGTCTGCATGGTCGCCAAAGAGCATATTACCATATATTTCTGTTCCACAATATTCTGAAAATCCGATGCTGCATTTCTGCAAGAAAACGATTGAGGACGTAATTGATTCCGATGGTGAAAAGGGGTGATTCTGATGGAGAAAGGGTTCATACGGTTGCAACTGCTGGTGATATTATTATTGTTACAATCACCAAAAGCAAAATTGTAATACCGTTTGGGTAAATGTTGAACCTTGCCATTATTGTTTAGAATGGTATTACCTGTTTTTTTTACGACGGGAAACAATTTTTGGAGTTGTCAAGATTAGCGCAAACAAGAAAATGTGTATTTATAGGTTGATCATGTAAGATGAATTTTCTATTGTTAGATTGTTTTGACGTCATAAGTTATCACTAAACGTTGAACTAATTTACTCACCTTAATTCAGATATTTAAAATGACGTTTCTTCATTCATTTAGTTTGCTTCGTTAATTTAAACTATATTGTCTAAATTCTAATTTTTATCAGCTGAATACATTAAATTAAACATAAAAATTGGAAACCAAGCTGCACATAACATTTACAAATACAGTAGCCAAAAGGAAGCCAAAGCTGCAGAAAAAAAATTGCATGTGATTTGGTATTTTTTAGGGTTCTAAATGTCCACATTTTATATATTCTTATTGTTATTATTCACTTTTTTTATTAAGTTTTGTTTAATTTGACAGGAGACAGAGCGCTCGACCACTAGTAGGGCCGGTGTAGCGGGTGGCAAGAACCCAACCCTAGCCGAAAACTAGGAAGATGAAGCAGATGCAGGTGGAAATTAGATTCGAGTCCTTTAATTGTTCATCAAGTGGAAGGCTGTCAAAACTAAGAACACATAATTTAACTGATTAAAAAGAAGAACTAATAATTTAATAAAACAAAAAAGTGAAATGAAAAGGAATACATTAGCTTAATAATATATAAAATGAGATTACAAAGAAAAAGAAAACTTAAAAATACAATTACTATAACGCACCCAACCCTGCAACTCAAACTATTATTACACTTTAATTACAAAATAAACTGATCTAAATCTAACAAAAACATGTTTTATGTTATTTATAATCCCTTGCTTAGTTCTCTCTACTTAATTAGTTCCCTTGCTACTATAATAGAGAGCACAACTGACTTGCATTTTGAACCTTAAAAAAATGGAAGCATCTTGTACAGTCATTGTTTCCATGGCCATTTGTGTCATGGTTTTGGTAGCTGCTGCTTCATCTGCCTCGGCTCAAGGTTTTCCATCATTTGTCCTTATCGTCTTTCATTTCATCTTACGATTAAGCGAAATTGCCGAAACTAGTGATGAAAAAAAATATACTGAGTTGAAACTTGAAGCATTTTTCATCCTTGTTCAAAACTATACATGGCGATGAAGAGAAGGCAGTTGTTTGTGTTGCTGGTTTTTTATCTATCCTTATTCAAATTAAAATTTAATTGCTATATGTTGCTATATTTAAGTGTTTGTACCAGTTCGTTCGTCTTTAAGCAAAAAGGAGGAGAACAGTTATGTTTTATTCTCCTTGCCCTGTGTTTGGGACAAAAAATGAGACGTCAAAGATCTCTGATTTATGGTCATGATTTTAAGCTGTTCACAGAAAATGGTATGTTGTTGCAGTTGAGGTGAATCAAAGCAGTATTGCCCTAACTTTTGAACTCAACATCAACCGAGATGATTTTCCAAGTGATTTTTACATTGGAGTTGGAACTGCAGCTGCACAGGTACATTCATGTTAAAAATGGTTAATTTACTCATATAGAACCTCATACTTTCTTTGTTGATGATCAGCAAAAATTGGTGGAAAATATTGATTAATGTGATGTTCAGTGCAGACGGAAGGGGCATTCGAAGAAGAAGGGAGAGGACCGAGTGTGTGGGATCACCGTGCCAAAACACTCCCAGGTTCTCATAACCTTCATTATTTTTTCTTCATACGTACATTACGTATTGGAATGCTCAGTTTACAAATTTCAATTGCAGGTAGTATCCCAAACGCTGACAAATTCCCTTATGCAATTGATGGATACAAAAGATACAAGGTGAGTAGCAAAAGATCAAAACATCCTTGAAAATGCAGTTATTTTTTGAGACTCTAAACTAACTTATTGTATGGAATAATCTGCATTTTAGGAGGACATTAAGCTCATCAAGGATCTCGGGGTAAATGCTTACAGATTCTCCATCTCCTGGAGTAGGATTTTACCACGTAAGCTTCCTTTCTTTCTCGTCCCTTCGTTTTCTTTTTTAATTCCATTGTCTACTTGTTTAAGAAAAACCCTGGTGTTCGATCTTTTATAACAAAATGGGGGCTTTGATGAATCCTATGCAGAGGGGAGCGTAAGCGGCGGTATAAATCAACAGGTTGTGGATCACTATAACAGTCTAATCAATGAATTAATAAGAAATGGTAAGAAGCTACTATACTTTCACCTATTTTGTCTCAACCATTCATTTTGATTTTTTCCTGGCTGTGTTTTTTATGAAATGTGCATGGTAAATAAAGTTCACTGTTCAAAGCTTATTAGTGCTCGCTATGCTGCATGTATTTTGTAACTAAAATATGTTCTTTATGCTTCCAAAATTCAAGGATGTGCTTGATTTAACGCGTTTTCTGTGTCCTAATGTAGGCATCGAGCCTTTTGTCACAATCTATCACTTCGACATGCCACAAGCGCTGCAAGTGAAATATGGGGGCTATTTGAATCGCACGTTTGTGTAAGTTTTGTTTCAGAAACCATTTTGCAAGTATATGTCCATGGAATCTATCTCCTCTTGTGAATAATGTGTTCTATCTTGCAGGCAAGACTTCCAAGACTATAGTGACCTTTGCTTCAAGTTATTTGGAGACAGAGTCAAACACTGGTTCACCATTAATGAGCCGAGTGTCCTTGCAGTATATGGCTATGAGATTGGGATTGCCCCACCAGGAAGGTGTTCCCTTCCAGAAGGACAATGTGGGTTGGGAGCTCCACCTCCAGGAATATGTATTGTGCCTGCCGGTCCTTGTTTTGGTGGTAACTCGTCAACGGAACCTTACACTGCTGCCCATCACCTTATCCTTGCTCATGCCTCCGTGGTAAAACTATATAGAGAGAAATACCAGGTCAAATTTAAAGGCTTGAAAGAAATCACATTCATCTCTATTCAAACTTATTAAATGAATCTTGATAAGGTTTTATATGAATGTCATCGTGCAGGGAGAGCAAAATGGAGAAATTGGAATCGTCCTTGCGACAACATATTTTGCACCATTTTCCAAATCACAGGAAGATAAAGCTGCAGCGAAGCGACTCTTTGATTTCACCCTAGGATGGTCAGAATAACCGTTCATGCGCATTTAATTAAGATGTCCATTAATCTCATTAGCAATTAAGATTAGCTTCTTCTTTAATTTGCATTAGGTTTATGGGACCCTTGGTGTTTGGAAAATATCCAGGAAGCATGAGAGAATTGGTGAAGGAAAGGTTGCCCACCTTTTCTGCAGAAGAGAAATCTCTAGTTAAGGGGAGTTTAGGTAATTTTGTTGGGATAAACTATTACTCATCAACTGGTGCAAAACATAGGCCTCCAGAGCAGTTGCGATATTCCTTTGATTCATGGGCCGAAGCAACAGGTAAAATACTGTACTTTCCATAGCCATAATGAAATACAATAAATTATATATATATATATATATATAAAGCATAGGGTCTATTGTTCCGTCTTCTTGATTATGTTTTGGTTTGCAGCGATCAAAGATGTTCCTGGTGTGGTAAGAAAATTTCTAAACTTTTATGTTCTTGCTAGTTTGCTAACTAGTGTTATCAAAACGTAACAATGTTCTTGAAGCTTTGTTGAATAAAATTTGTGCTGGCATATTCCTTGCGGTGCAGTCCAATAATCATTGGCCTCAAGGGCTGCAGAAGCTGATGAAGTATGTGAAGAAAAAATATCAAAGCCCACAAGTCTACATTTCTGAAAATGGTCGGATTCCTTACTTATGCTTCAGTTAATCCGCGTACGTTTGACATTATCCAATTACTAATGCATGTCATCACAGAACCCTAATCTGAACACATCTGCTGCAATTTTGATAGGATATGCTAATACAAGGAATGGCAGCCGTTCGCTTGATGAACGATTATATGACCCCCATCGAGTTTCCTATATTGCTCGGCATTTGTATCGGCTGAATAAGGCAATGAAGTAAGTGATGTAATCTTTTAGTTCACATAATATCGACTCAATGAATCATTTCTCGTTCTTATCCACTTTATTGCAGGAATGGAGCGAATGTCAAAGGGTACTTTTGCTGGGCTCTATTTGACGATGTTGAATGGGGTCTAGGGTTGTCGCAGCAATATGGACTATACTATATTGATTTCGGCCACAACTACAAGCGCTACCCCAAGCTCTCGGCTAGGTGGTTCCGTGATTTCAACAACAAGAACTACTAGTGATTTCAAAGTTTGTTAGATAGTTTCGCTTTTCGTTTTTAGGTTGTACTTCATGTTTTTCTCGAATCAAGACTCTCGGTTGTGTGACTCTCCAAGGAATTTATGTCTGCTAGTAAGTATACGAACTTCGTTTACAATTTTTGCTTGTGTCCATCCGTTATATCAAGGAATTTAATCCAAGCTCTCGATCTGGTGCTTTCTGCAAATCTTAATTAATAGCCACCTGAAAACTAAAGAGACATGAACATTCAATACATACAAGTAGAAGTAGGAAATAAAAAAATATTTGAGAACTCACTGTTATACTCTTACTACAGTTGGAAAAACAAATATATTGTACCCGAAAATTCCATATACATCAAAGTTGATCAAAATATAATGACATATCTCTCATCAAAACACAATGTCGCGCCAGCAATTTGGACGAATTAGTCAACGGACTTGAACGGCGGGAGATAAAGGAAGACCGAGTGGTTATGCTAGACAAAATAAGTTTCAAGAGTTTAAAATGAAACCGAGTTTAAGTTTCAATGGACGTAGATGTGATTAGGCTAAAATAAAAGTTTTTTTTTTTAACTAGCTCACGACCCAGACCCTTTGATACCTAATTCTTCAGCTCACCAATCACCCCACCAAGCAAAGTTGTAAAGACGTGACTTGGAGTCTCTACTTAAGCCAGTTCGTTAAGATAGTGTATTCGTTCTCTTGCTACGATATTGTCACAATATTCATTTGATGCACACCTCACACGTAGGAGAAATTATAAGGTAGGGAGACCGGACCAGGTCATCTCTATAGACACAGACACAAAAAACCTTTCCTTGCTCCACCCTTTCTGATTTGTCATGCTAACCCTAGCCCAATTTTTATCCAACCCTCTCTGACACCACCCCCAATCGGACTCCAGCACAAAAGCTATGCGTAAGCGACTGGTCCGTACTCCCTAGCAAAATCCATGACACGTTTGTATTTCGGTTAGTAAACTAAATTTGGAAGTTTTAATAAAATTTTATAGGGAGTATTAGCAATATTTGCTCTAACCTTTGCATTTGGACATTTTATAGAGAGTACTAAACTCTCTTCAAATGACACGTGTTATTTTTTTATACAAAAAATAAGAACTTTAATAATTTTGGCTATGAATTAATGATGAAAAAAAATATATATAATTTCAAAGGCTATAAATATTTTATTTTTTGTATAAAAAATGACACGTGTCATATAAAAAAATAAAAATATTCAATTGTAAAGGTTCGCAGCATTTCTCAAATTTTATTCCTAAAATATAAGGTTTTTGTTGCTCTTTATATATGGAAAGGTGCCCCAATTATTTTGACCTTGAAATGCTGCCTTTGACTGGTAGTTTTGAGATGATGCAATCCAAGTCGATTGTCCTGGTTACACACAAGATTTTCTGGTCTTTAGTGTTTGTTCATCAGCAAACTACTTGGTTAGAGTTTTCAATTCCCACTTGGATTATGTTCTATATTAATATTTATAACTTACAAAGTGGGATATTCAAATACGATGTAAAGGGACGGATACACTGGTTTAATCAACATGCCTACTCACGTATGCAATAAAAAAAATCTCGAAAATGTTATTATGTTCCAGTGTAACTTGTAATTGAGATTTTTGACCGTTAAACTTGATCATTGAATCTTTGATCAAGAATCTAATGGCCAAAATTATGATGTATAAGATAACCGAAGCATACTAGAAAATCGCCAATGTAAGAGAAATAGAATTTTTTGGTGGATAGAATGCGAATTTGGTGAAAGCTCCTTGACCCTTGGACTGCATAATTTGGAGAACGTGTTTGTTAAATAATTGAAATCCAACAACCAAATCTCGATTAGAATACCATAATCAGTGAAGTGCCCTAAAAATATTCCACATTCACTTTTTTTCCTTTAAAAAAAGGAACTAAGCACACCCAAAAGCCAAAAGCCAAAAGCCAAAAGCCAACTCTATTACTACTTCTTCTGTGAGACTTGCAGCTACAAAAACGAAAAAGCAATGTGAACATTCTCCAACTTTGTTTACATGCTTAAACCAAAATTAAAGAATAATAAACCCACTTCTCTGTTTTTCCACAAAATATAAAAACCCCACATGGAAATCCTCATTTGAACAAAAACCCCACTTCAAAGTTCAAACCCACCATTTTGCTCACTTTTTCCTTCAATTTATGGCAACCCAAATCCCACTGATAGACACATCAGAGCAAAACCCACCTGAAGATGCCAAACTTGATCACTCCCTCCACAAATTTGAGACATTTCTGAGACTCTTTGGCTTCTGCCAGTACTCTTTCTGGAGCTTCATCCTCTCCTGGCTTGCATTTCTGCTGGTGGGTGTTGCAGTCCCACTGCTGCTTGCTGAAATCACTTATTGCGCCGATTGCGAAAAGTATCAGATCAGAAGGTTTGAGCTTGAGATTCTGGTTTCTGAGTCTCTGGTGGCTGCCATTTCTCTGGGGTGTGTTTCTCACAGCGTCAGAAAGTATGGAGTGAGGAAGTTCTTGTTTGTGGATAGGTACCATGGCCTTATGCTTCAGTTCCGTGACGAGTACATTCAAAAGATCAATGTGAGTTTCGCAGCACCCACAAATCCGATTTTTGTTTTCAATCTTTTATATTTTATGCTTGGGAACTTTTTGTTGGTGGAAATATGAACAAATAAAACTGGTTATAAATGTTTAATAAAAAATGAAACTGCAAGAGCAATAATTAAACTGTGATTTACATACTTATTTGACTGTTCAGTCTCGTCCGGTTGTATTTTTGATTAAAAGTTTGTAACGGATTCTATTTGTGTCTACTTCACTAAATTGTACGGGTGCTAAAATTCAAATTTTATGTAGATAGAGGAGGAAAAACATAACTCTAAATCTGAAATTTTTTAACATGTCCTTTTACTAGAACCTTTTTTGAAGATTACTTTTACTAGAAGTAACTGTCATTAGTTTATATCCTGCATTTAGGTGAAGTTTTAGCTTTCAAACATTTTTTTAAAATTTTGAAGTGCAGCATAAATTTGCCATCTTGCTTGATCTGCTATGAACTACTATAGCAAATCAGCAGGAAATTATGTGGTATGGTATGAGATTCTGATCTTATATATCACACTTCTTCAGAAATTCTACCGGTTGCTGGCCCTGTGGGTGTTACCTTGCTTCCTTCTGAAGGCTGCTCGAGAAATCACTCGAGTTCTCGTTCTTCATCACGATTCATGGTGGAAATCTGTTGTAGTGTTATTAGCTGTGCTCGTGTCATGGACGTATTCGAACATAATTTTCCTATCAGGCAGTGCTTTGTTCAATTTGGTTTGCAATTTGCAAATGATTCACTTCGAGAACTACGGGAAGCTTTTAGAAAGGGACTTGGATGTTTCTGCCTTCATTGAGGAACATATTCGTCTAACGCATTATCTGTCGAAGATCAGCCACAGATTCCGAATCTATCTTCTTCTTCAGCTCTTAGTTGTGACAGCAAGCCAGTTTGTGGCTCTACTGCAGACAACATCAAACCGCGGGATCATCAACCTCATCAATGGCGGCGATTTTGTGGTAAGTTCAGAAAAAATGTGCTATATACATCGAATGAGACGAGACTTTACTGTTTGAGCTTTCTCGCGCTAAACCTGCATTATTTGGTTATGATTATTGCAGGTCTCTTCTATTGTTGAGGTAGGCGGGCTAGTCATATGCCTGCATGCAGCTTCAAAGATTTCACATAGAGCTCAAGGCCTTCCATCAGTGACTAGCAGATGGCATGCTATAGTCACTTGCAGCTCCAACGATGCGTCTCAATCGGGAATCAATAACAGCTCCGGTAACTTGGGAATCACCAACAGTTCCGGGAACTTGGAGATTTCTTATGCTGCTTCACTGCCGATAAGCTACTCGGAGAGTGATCTGGAGGCAGTTGATTATGTTCCAATGCCTACAAATACACAATTGGCCTCATACATGTCCCTCTATCAGAAAAGACAATCTTTTGGTATGTTTATTTACAACTCCATTGATGCTCGTCTGACAACTATTTCGTTTTTCCAAGCTTTTGTTTCGAACATTCTCCTTCATTCCTCCTCCTACCCTTTAGGGCCTTTACCCTTCTTCAACCCTCGTTTACCTTGCACAGAGAAAACTAAAAACTAGAACCAAAATAGTTATGAAACTCGCCCATTGTGTTTTGATTTTGGGAGTGTAACAAAGTTTTTTCCGTCTGTTTCAGTGACCTACATGCAGTCCAACCCTAGTGGAATTACCCTTTATGGATGGACGATTGATCGGGGACTCGTTAGCACTATCTGCTTCATTGAGGTGACACTGGCTCTTTTCGTCCTCGGGAAGACGATAACCTTCACGACTAAATGATACGGCGACACCCTTGCACTTCGGGTATCTGATGATTTCTGCTGTGTTTTAGAGGCAGCTACATTTCTCACTTGTAATGTTGGACTTCTGCTGCATTTTTGAGGCAGTTGCATCTACCTACTCTTTTCGGACATCAAACTTAAATGATTTCTGCTGTGTATTAGATGCTTCTTTTACATCAGTAAAATGGATCAAACTAACGATAAGCGAGACGCACGACATCCGAGGTAAATCATTCAAATTCGGGTAGAAACATCTCAACTGCCAGATAAGATGAGAGGATCGGAGAGTCGAGTGTGAGAGACACATGCAAGAGGATGTTGAAGTAAAAAAAAGATATTTACTTTACTGCTGCTTTGGTATACATAATTCGAAACACAAATGATAACAATTACAGGCTGCTTTTGGCATGAGGAATTCATATACTTCACACATGCAGATAACAGAAGATTTCCCTCATCTGTAATTCTTTGCAGGGGTAAATGTTAATTATGCATCCTGCATAAAAGGAGTTCACGAGAAAAAGAACGCGTAAAGTATCAAACCGGATCTCCGGTGATCTAAAACATTAACGAACGAAAAGTAAAACACGACTATCAAAAGCAACATTACGTGATTTTGGCCTCTGATGCTTGGCAGAAAGGTTCGATATTATCTGGTCTTCACAAAAGACGGTTCCCTCATGGCTGATCAAGCTGCTAATAATAAGCACAGGCTATGATGAGGCCCTGGCATTCACACTTCAGACAACTAATACACAACATCGAGCTCATACGGCATATACAGAACATGATTTCATATCATTTGACATTGACGATACAAATTCAACCAGCAAACCTTGTAACTAGACGCAATTTCAGAAAATAAAGGCACATGTAGAGCACAGGAACATCTTAATTCACGTATCATCCTTTTTTTTGGCATTTTCATCTTTCATTCTGGTTCGAGTCTCCAGCACACTACTACAGAAAATTAGAACTAAATTTTTTGAACTTTTGAAAAATCAACTAATTGCACTGCAAGGGACATGATAACCGTCACATAGCGAACATTTCTGGATCCTAAGAGTTGCAGATTGAGAAGATATGCCAGCAATTGATGGAGGTCAAAGGACACACTCTACATTTTAGAAATACTCATTACCAAAAACTTGACAGCTTCACAATTTTCTACTGATTCGGATAAGATTGATGTAAAATACAGAGCCTAGATAGCTTAGATATCATATACACACTCCACATGGCAAAAGATAACAGTAGCCTCTAAATATACAAATCGGTAATAAATAAAATCCCTTACCAGCCCAGTGATATTGCTGCAGGCAAGCAAATTCTCCATTGCCATAGCAAAGCTAATTCCTTATCAAATAATGCACATGGGAAGATACATGTCAAAAATTAAAATTAAACAAATGAAGGAATAAGCAGATGAAGGAGAAGAAAAGGAGGAAATACAATAAAACAGAGAAAAGAAAAATATAAGTTTAAAACCACATTGCAGCTCCTGGCTCTATAAGAAAAAACCTCTACCAAAAAGTATCCATGAAATGCAGAAGCAATCGAACCCAAAGGGAAACCGAATACCACTGCATGCATAAATAGAACTCAATCTCTTAGACAAAACAACACTAACTAGACAACGAGACAATGAGAAATAACGGTGGAAGTGACTGGCAGCACTGTCAACTTATAGTGCACGCACTACTATATCTTGTTCATTTTGTGATGTATTAGAAGTGGTCTAGATAGAACTTGTATTTGGGTAATAAAACAATATAATGTATGTTTTACTATTAACTTGAAGGAAAATAAAACATTTCCAACAAATTTTTAATCGTGCATTTGCCGCATGAAGTATTGGAGGGAGCATCATGATTTAGGAAAACATGGAAGACCAGACACAACTCAATACATGAACCAGCAATACGTATATGACTGGATAAGCCTCAAAAGACCTTGTGTGCAGTAAAATAACTTACGATTGCAGAAATTCTCGTCTCCAAGTGTGAAATGCCAATAATGCACCCTCCCATTCTTTTAAGGCCCAGAATCACTTGCAAACAAAGTTTAAGCGTGAATAAAGAGAAAGCAAAAAGTTTTTACATAAAAATAAAGAACAAGATATAGATAAAAATAATAACATTCCAATATGAAAATATATACACAGGTTCAAGAATGTGGGAAAAAACAAAAAGTTCTCTTTTCTTCTTAACATTTTGCCACACCTTCATATAGGAAGACTGCCCCGCTATTAAGCTGCTCTTAACAGGATAAACCATTAGTGCCAACTGACACTCCTTGCAACTCCTTTGCTCCAGCTATCCTAAAGGACCCTACAGTACAGGTCTGTGTTGTACTTTTCAGCTGCCTAATGGTCAGGTTAGCAAAATATAAAGAACTGCAAAAAGAACATGCTAAGATTATTGCTGTAAAATTTTCTCACGATGTCTGCTGCTAAGGTGCCGATCTTGAACATGCCGATCAGGAGTAATTGGCTTGAAATCCTTTCTCGGTTCAGGGGACTCGTGAAACCAGTTATGGTTGAGGGCATCCTTCGCTGTTATTCGCTCCGCAGGGTTATAAGATAAGAGCCTCTTCAGCAAATCAAACCCAGATTCAGAGAGCACTGGGCATGATCCAGTGAAAGATGCAGCAGGAAACTTCTTGCGCAGAAGATTGTACGGTTGTTTAACAAAATTAGCTTTGAAGCCTGGCAATTTGGATAAACCACTTTTCTCATCTGGTGTACCAAGAGTTTTGAAGATCTTGTCCAGCTGCTCAATTTCATCTTTCCCGCTAAAGAGAGGTGCCTTAGCCAACAATTCGGCCATTATGCAACCCACTGACCACATATCAATTGCTGTAGAGTACTGTTTTGCACCTAATAGAATTTCAGGTGCCCGGTACCACAAAGTGACAACCAAAGGAGTATATGGCTTCAGTGGACTCCCATATTGTCGTGACAGCCCAAAGTCACATATTTTCAACTCACCCTCCTTGTTCAAAAGAATATTTGACGCTTTCAGATCCCTGTGAAGGATCCAATTGTCATGAAGATACTCTACACCCTCCAAAAGTTGTTTCATTAAGTACTTAACTTCGCCTATACTAAATGGCTGCTTCATTAACTCCATTAGCCCCTTGAGGTCATGGTCCATATGCTCCATAACCATATAAACACCATCAAAGTCATCCACAACAACTTCCTTAACACCGACAATAGAAGGGTGATTAAATGACAAAAGAATGTTGATTTCTCTCAATGCTGACATGGGGAAACCATCACATCCCTTATCCACATCCATCTTCATCTTCTTCAATGCTACAATTTCTCCGGTCTTTTTATCTCTGGCTCTAAAGACAACACCATAAGTGCCTTCACTTATATGGTTGAGCCTTTCATACTCGAACACACTTCTGCAACCTTGAAGCATGTTTATACTTTTTTGTGTAGGCACTGCGGGCTCTTCAATCTGAGGAAGATCAGAATCATCCTCTGAATCAGAGTACAACTGGCTAACGTCTGCATTCCCACCATAATTATCAGCATCCATATGCACATCATCACATAACTCGTCTCCAGAAAGTCTATCTCCACTGCCAGGCTTCTCAAAGCTGTCTTCTTTGTCAGAGCCAGAAGTTCTAGCCCGACTCAACCCAGAGCCTTCTCTTCGAATCTCCCCACTTTCAGGCGAGCTGTCATCAGAGATATCCCCTGGAGAATCACTATCAGATGACCATTTTGACAATGAGATGTCACGTTGATAGAAAAATTCTTCAGCTTCCTTATTCTTTAGCGTCTGCTCATCTTCCCCAGCCTTCTCAGAATGTAGTGGTGCAGAGAGATCAGCTGGTGCCACTAATTGAGAAACATCAGATATTTCAGAAACCTCCACTTCCAGAGACTCCACCACTCTATTCAGAGACTTGGAAAGAACTCCAACAGAAACAGCATCCTCAACCTTAGCAATAGCAGGTAATCTTGCTACATTTGGATGAGGAGGGGGCAGAGGTATAACAGGAACAACTCTATTCTTCGATGAGACCTTCACTTCCTTCTCTTCTGTGTCCCATATAATAGGAGAAAACTTCCTCTTCTTCTCAGGAGGTGATTGAACAGCATCTTCACTCCTTCGGGTTTTGCAATTCTTAACCACTGGTTCTGGGGCATTTGGCAGCCGTCCAGATCCTCGTGAATCACACACATTGGAAGAAAGATAGAGTCCATTCCTATGTTTGACATCATCACCGAACTTAATCTTCTTCTCAGGAGGTAAGTGAACCGCATCTTCACTCCTTCGGGTTTTGCCATTCTTAAGCAATGGCTCTGGGGCATTTGGAAGCCGCCCATATCCTCGTGAATCACGCACATTGGAAGATTGATGGAATCCATTCCTATGTTTGACACCATCACTGCGACCATGACCTACTTCACCACGAGAAACCCCATTCCTATAATACTCAAATTCTCTTTTCGAGTAATTATAAGAATCCCTTCTCCTCAAAACATCAACTCGCCCTGTCGCCATATGATTAACAACCACAGCTCTTCTTAATCAGTGATCAAACTCAACAATTGAAATCAAAACACAAAAACCCCCAACAAATTTCAAAATCCTGAATCCCCAAAAAGTCAAAATCACTTTCAACTTTATCAAATTCAATTTTTCTTCAAACCCTTACCAATCCCCAATCCCAAAACAACAAAAAATTCAATCTTTTTCCCTTGCAAACCCTAATTCAATCAGCACAGACTGACACAGAGAATACAATTCACAAAAAATTCAATTACAAATGAACACACACACAGAGATCAAAGAACATCAATCAGATGGCAAATCGGCGAATAACAGAAACCCTAGAACCTCGATTTCTGTGAGAACCCGCGAGAAATTCACAGGTATCGGAAAGCCTTACCGGCAAGAGGAACCGAGATCGATTAACAGGGAAATCGATACGAGAGCGCCGGCGCCGATGAGAGGAGCGCAAGAAATCGATCAGCCTCCAAAGGGTTCTTCTCGTTTTTACGCGTTTTGGTAACCTGGTCTTCGTCTCTGCGTGGAATTTGTAAATATATTATATAATCTCTCCTCTGGTGTCGGTTTGGAAGCGTGTGATACGTGTATTTTGCGTCCTTATTTTTCCTTTTTCTTCTGCGATTCAAATTTTGGGCTTTTTGATGTTTGGGATTCCATTTTTCATACTTCACAAGGTTTGTCCAATGAGCTTACTTAAACACAGGCCCGTTGGGCCTTTTTATTTGCCAAAATAATGACTTTTTGAAAACCCATAACCTCTTCAGCCCTTTGGGCCCACTAGTACTCCTACCCAAGCACAGGATGGCATGCGGATGAACGGACGTTGACAATTTTAGACACGATAAATTATAAGATAACACAACTAGAACCTGACACGGAGTTAGCATGTTTGGATTAATTTTTTTTTAATTCAATGATATATTTACATTAAAAAAGTGGGAGCAATAAATTAGTATCAAACTCATCATTCACAATATGCAAACCCAACACAAAGTTAACATGTTGGTACACGCCAAGTCTCACTAACAATAATAGCAAACGGGTTAGATTAATCATCGCTTCACAAGTATTTTTGTTCCACTAGTACCAAATGAACGAATTGAATCAATTAGTCTATAGTGTGAATTGTACAAGTAATACCATGATTGTGTTCTATAGTGTGAATTGTCCAAGTAATAACATGATTGTGGAATTTTTAAAATAGATTTTCAGTTGAGAATATATGCGAGCCAATTCAAATATGATAGAATTACAATCAACTAAGCATACTTTTCTTTAGCAATTAGATTAAACAAATTAAAAGAGAATCAAACGCTAAGATTAAGATGATATAGGTGCATATAGTGAAAAATAGTGTGCTAAAATCACTCTTCAATATTAATGTTGATTACTTGCAAATATATATGAAACGAGATAATACTAAGACCTTCAAACAAGAAAGAATTACAGAAAATGAAAACAGAAAAGTAAAAATCGTTGTCACTTCTTTTTTCAACACACGTAGCAAAAAGGTCCAATGACACTAAAGTGTGGTAGTAAATGATATATTTTTATAAGTGTCGAGTATTCAAACGGTATTTCACATGTCATAATACAAGTGAAATAAATAATATATTTTCTCGTATTCTTTCACTTATTTTATGATATAAGAAGTATCCGTTTGAATATTAAGTAATTTTAAAAAAAAAAATCGTGCCAAAGACCCACCAATCCTCAATATCCTAATTGACTCCACCCCCAAGGCAGGCACAAACTTCAAAGAAACTGCCCTTCCTTATCCTCCTCCTCTTCCATGCACAACTTGCATCACCACCTCCTCACCTTACGCACATAACGCCATGCACCGCCCCATAACGATAATGCTCATCCGCTATTATATACCCCTTTTCGGTCACGCCTCTATATATCTATCACTACACCTCCCCTTACAACCATATCATAGTTTTTGCTAGCCAAAGGAAAAAAAGATGATGGGAGTTGGCACATATGACTACACTGAACAAGCTACCATGAGGAGCGGTGGTGGTGGCGGAGGATATGACGTTCCCGATGGGGTAGAGATTCGGGGACGGTACGATGGAGAGTTTGCAAGGATTCTGACCAAGGATGCTTTGCAGTTTGTGGTGGAGTTGCAGAGGGAGTTTAGGAACCAAATCAAGTATGCCTTGGAGTGTAGGAAGGAAGCTAAGAGGAGGTACAATGAGGGGGCTTTGCCAGGGTTTGATCCGGCTACCAAGTTCATTAGGGAGGGGAAGTGGCTTTGTGCGCCGGTACCGGAAGCGGTGGCGGATCGGAAGGTGGAGATTACGGGACCTGTAGAGAGGAAGATGATCATCAATGCTCTCAATTCTGGAGCCAAAGTTTTCATGGTCAGTATTAGTTCATACATGTTGCTTGCCCAATTGATCCATTTTTCATTTTCTCTTTTGATAACTAGCATGTCTTGAGCGGTGGGAAATTTTTTTGCGTGTGCCACGTAAATTATGGTCCACCCATGTTATAACATGATGAATTATACTTATGAGCCATTGTTTAAGAGTAATTTGAGAATGTTACAATCACACAGTCATGTGGTATTAAAATTCACGTGTTATAATATGAGTGAACGATAAAGTTGTGTATGTCACGGAGTAAGTACAATATTTATTTGACCAACAAAAAGGTTAAAATTAATAGATAGATCAACATGCTATAACATAATTCGATTGATTATATAACGTGACAATTTGGCAGTCACACCAAAAATTATTCTCTGGATAACTATTTTTGTGGATCACGTCTTAACAAGCACGAATGAAAACGGTACTTAGTTCGCCATTGATTTAGCGAATGCGTTAAAGATTAGGCTAAGGTCGGAGTTCGATTTTTGTAGGCGGACTTTGAAGATGCACTCTCACCAACTTGGGAGAACTTGATAAGAGGCCAAGTGAATCTGAAGGATGCTGTGGATGGGAGCATAACATTCCATGACAAGGCCAGGAATAGGGTTTACAAGCTCAATGACAAAAACACAGCCAAGCTTTTTGTTCGTCCGAGAGGTTGGCACTTGCCTGAAGCTCACATTTTCATCGACGGTGAGCCTGCAACTGGTTGCCTTGTGGACTTTGGCCTCTACTTCTACCACAACTATAAAGCATTCAGGCAAACCCAAGGGGCTGGGTTCGGACCTTTCTTCTATCTCCCTAAAATGGAAAATTCAAGGTAAGTAATTATTAATTGTCATCCTTATTTAATTTGTTCAAACATGCTAAAGATGTTCCGATCCATCGTTTTTGCAACGGAAGAATGTAATTTGTCAGCCAAAATATTGTTGTGTTAAGAAAAATGACTTTTTGGAATGAAAATGTCAATGTGACGATATCTCAAGTCAATCACATACTGTTATGTGAAAAAGTTAAAACGCATAGCAATACGTGATTAACTTAAGTATTTATCACAGTTGTTGTAGATAAGATTCTCTCCTTAGTGCAACGTTGCCTAAAACCTCAACTGCTATAAGAAAAATTCATAGTGAGATTGAGGGAATTTTTACTTTTTATTCGAAAGTTGCATGAATATTAGCCAGATTATTTAGTATTGTGGCCAAATGATATACCAGTGTGACAGAAGCTGCATAATTTTTGCAGGGAAGCTAAGATATGGAACTGTGTGTTTGAGAGAGCAGAGAAGATGGCAAGGATAGAGAGAGGAAGCATCAGGGCAACTGTGCTGATTGAAACACTTCCAGCTGTGTTTCAAATGGATGAGATCCTCTATGAACTGAGGGATCACTCTGTTGGGTTGAACTGTGGAAGATGGGATTACATTTTCAGCTATGTCAAAACCTTCCAGTCTCACCCTGACCGCCTTTTACCAGACCGTGTTCTCGTTGGCATGACTCAACATTTCATGAGGAGCTACTCTGATCTCCTCATTCGGACGTGCCATAGGCGCGGCGTGCACGCCATGGGCGGCATGGTGTGTAATTCTTCTTCACTATAAGCATTTTTGTCACACATGTATAGCACGAGTCTGCAGCCATATGCAAGCTTGGTGCACCACATACACACATATTACACATTGGACTAAGTTCTTTGTTCGCTGCTATCATTATGAAAAACTAGGAGTCTGATTAATAGGCATGGTATAGAAATTATTAGGGCAAATCGATTAAGAAATATGCACAAATATAACTGGTTATAAACTTATAATTAGAAACCATGTTATATATGTTGCTTATTGTCTGTTTACTATCTCTCAAGTTCTATTTTCGATTAAACGTTTAAACCGGTTCTACTTTTGCGTACTCATCGTATCTATTGGAAGATTGTCTATTGTTAATTAGAGATGACAAACATGAAATGAATTTCATTTGGGCAATTTTTTAAATGAGCAGGCAGCTCAGATTCCAATCAGAGATGATCCAGAAGCAAATGAAGCAGCATTGGACTTGGTGAGGAAAGACAAGCTAAGGGAGGTGAAAGCAGGACATGATGGAACATGGGCAGCTCACCCAGGGCTAATCCCAGCCTGCATGGATATCTTCACAAACAACATGCCACCCAACAGCTCTAACCAAATCCAATCCATGAGAAGAGAAGATGCATCCACCATAACAGAAGAAGACCTCCTCCAGAGGCCTCGGGGTGTCCGAACCCTAGAAGGCCTCCGTCTCAACACCCGGGTTGGAATCCAGTACGTGGCTGCATGGCTCACCGGGACAGGCTCAGTGCCACTCTACAACCTCATGGAGGATGCTGCCACGGCGGAGATAAGCCGGGTGCAGAACTGGCAGTGGATCAAATATGGAGTGGAGTTGGACGGAGACGGGCTCGGAGTGAGGGTTGGGAAGGAGCTATTTGGAAGAGTGGTGGAGGAAGAAATGGAGAGGATTGAGAGGGAGGTTGGGAAGGAGAAGTTTAAGAAGGGAATGTATAAGGAGGCATGCAGGATTTTCACCAGGCAATGCACTGCTCAAACACTTGATGATTTTCTCACTCTGGACGCCTACAATCGCACTGTGCTACACTACCCAAAGGGGTCATCCAGGCTCTGATTACATTCACATCTTCATCATCTACTTTTCTATGTTTACTAGTCGAGGACTCTTTCCACATCAATAAAAATGTTCTCAAATAACAGGAATTGATCAGTTTATCGATTTATTGAATGACCAAATGGACCGCTCAAATTATGTTATTAAGGGACAACCATTGGATCATATATATGATCTAATATATATGTTTTGGATTCATGCAATTCAAAAGTAATTTTATGTAAATGGATGAATAATTTTTCGGAATGACTGTTACACCATGATATAGAGAGTGCAGATTACTTCCTCAGCAATTTACATAATTTTCAAATGTTTTATATAGTTTTTGTTCTTGTAGGAAGTGCTTAGTGTAAACGATTTAACAACTTAAGTTCACATAATCAAGGATAAAGTACTTCAACCTTTTGCCAGATTGAAAAGAAAGAACTCGATATGTCAAAACATTGATTTTAGTTTGCAGGCGGCATGGTTGCAAATAAAATAATTTTTATGCACTGATCAGTGTATGAGCTCACCCGTTAATTTGATAGCCAGTTTTTTTACACGTGTATGTTCTTTTATTTTTTCAACAAAGAGGAATGTAAGAAGAATTTTTAGGAATGCAACAGTTATATTTTGCACAATCAAGTTTGAATGTAATTTAATTTCAATCTCATATTTTATCTTTATAATATTTTAATATCATATACAAATTTATGTTTTAATTGTAATGTCACAATTGTTAGTTAATTCTTCAAATTGATCGTTAAGTGATGATGTGACAAGTACAAAGCCTACATTTCTCTAATATGAAAGCCAAATTTGTGTCACGTGGTTAAAAGCAAACTGAAAAAAAAAAGTAAATTATTAATTAGAAAATTATTAGAAAAATAAAAAATTGTTATTGGTGTTCTAAAATTTTCATTTTGAATTTCTAAATTTTTTTATATTTAAAAAAAAAACACATGTGTAAAGTGCAAAATAAAATTGTTAGAGTGCTAATAATAATTCTCATAAAATATTCAATTAAATTAATTAATTGAATTTTTTTTTTTTTTAAAAGAAGCCCAGATCTTCATCTTGCTCCCCACCCAACCCCAGTAATAATCCAACAACAATCATCCCCAATCCGGATGGCTATCTCACCCGCCTCGCCTCATTCCTAACCGTCCCCTCCCCAACTTCGGCTCCCACCGAATCAAATTCCACCACAACCGCCTAGTCAAATTCCACCACAGCAGCAGAAGAGAAAGAATGGTGTTGAAATTGTTGAACAAGAAGGGATGGTACATAGGGAGACTTCGGAACATCGAGAACGTGTGGAAGGCGGAGCAGAAGCGCAACGCTGAAGAGAAGAAGTTGGACGAGCTCCGAACAGAAAAGTTTTTGTTTTCTTAAAATTCCTCTATTAATCCCTAATAAAGTACAATTGATTGTTAATTGCATGAGCCAAGAGCGTTTGGGTGGAGAGGAAGATGAAGATCTGGGTTTCAGATCTCTTTTCTTTTTTTAGTAAAATATTTTCAATTAATTAATAAAATTGTATATTTTTTAATGATTTTCTGATTTTTACATTATTAATATTTTTTTTCTTTATTTTTTTCAAACCATGTGGCTCAAAGTTTGCCTCAATGTCAGCAAAATGTGGGCTTCACTCTTGCCACATCATCACTTAACTATCAGTTTGATGAATTAACTAATAGTTGTATGGCATTGTAATTAAAACACAAATTTATACATGACATTGTAATGTTTTAAAAAAAAATGTATGAGATTAAAATTGTACTTAAACTCGAGATGCATAATAATTTTTTCTAATGCTAATAACATTTTCATTCTAAAATTATGTTTAGGATTTTAATTAATATTTGAATCTTTCATATCTATAACATACATTAGTTATAACTTAAGTAAATAAAAAGTAATTTGAAATGAATATGTAGGTTAGGCCAATGATTCAAGATGCTCTTGCACCCAAAATCAGATCTCTGATGGTAATCTATTCCTCAACGGGTATATATAGTGAGGAATGACTAGGGGTGAATCTTATTAAGGGCTAAAGGGGGGCACGTGCCCCCCTTAATTTTTTGGCCTTGGAAAAAAGGCATGATTTAAGCAGGAATCAAGGTCTGCTTAAATTGCAGCCGCATTTCGTCTCTGAATACGACATCTAATTAGACTACGGTGAATAACAATCAACTGACCATCATCACTAACTTTATCACTCGTTCCTCATCCAAAATTACCAGGAGGAGGATATAACACAAAAATGTTTAGTTGTAGAGTTGATTATGGCAGCTCACAAAAAAAATTCCCTCCTCCCATACGTCTAATAAATTTGAGCTTCTAGCCATATACATATATAATTTATCTATTTGTTCACTATAACAATATTAACCCTAAAGATACAATTAAAATGGTGCAAAAGGTAAGATATACACTAAACACACAATGGATATAGGTTGACGATGCGCGCGCTCCTTTTGAAATTCCACGAAGACATACATCCGTCATTGTTTAGTTGTACCCCTCATGAACATTATTTCTAGCTTCGCCCTTGATAATGACTATGAATAATTTTCGCAGTTATAGAATATTCGACCTCAATTAAAGGTGTGATCATCCGTACTTGAATTCAAGGGTAGTGTTTCAGTCAATTGACCCAACACGCGTACTGATAAATTAAAAAAAAAAACTTTGATCTACTATTATTACTATTCAAAGTAACCAACTTAGCCAATTTTTGTCCAATACAATAGTAATATTTTATTCACTTTAAAATAATAATAATATAGTGGTTGATTAGAAGATTTCTCATGAATTAATTAGATTAACTGCGTTACCTCAAACTCAAATAAGACTCACATTTCCATCTGTATATGCTTGTCATATCATACTATTTAAATAACAATATTGTCTGTGTAGCTTAAATATAGTCAAAATTATTTAACCTATTCACTTCCAATTGTGTTCGATTATGCATCCCTATCATCGATTGGGTCAAAATTCTGGAAAGTTCATAATGTATTCGTGTGGACCAATCACCATAGTACCATGTCTATGTGCAACACGACACCCCCACTGGTGTGGGGTTTGCATGCAGAGAAGAGGGAGGGGGGGTACGTGGTGCAATAAAACGAGAGAAAAGAGGATGAACAGATCGACTTTCAATTCCAACAGATCATGAAAGATAGCTCAAACCTTTCAAACTAAACACATGCACATCCAACTCAACCCCTCCACCTGTCCCCCCAACCAGCCACATGCTATACGTCCCTCTCTCTCTCTCTCCCTCTGTCTTAGTCTCTCTCTCTCAACCTCAACAAATTAAAGCAGCAGCTTTTTCTCCAACACACATGACAAACACGAGAGATTCTACAGTGTAATCAAAACAACTATACAGCTTTACATCTACATATTTTAATACGTGTACTTATCGTGCCACTAGAATATGAGATTGAGACACGAGGAGATAAGAGATTTTATTGTGTAATCAAAATATCTTCTCTATATCTTTTCGTTGTGTCAAAAGAGTAGGAGAATGAGACATGAAGCAGATGAGAGATTCTAACGAGAGATTTTACTGTGTAACCGAAAACATCCTTGTATTTACATCTCTTCATTGTGATTTGTGTCCAAGAGTGTAAAAGATCGAGACATGAGGAGACGAGAGATTCTACTTTATAATTAAAAACATCTTTGTATCTACATCTCTTAACACGTGTAACTCATCGTGTAATGAGAGTGGGAGATTGATACATGTAGAGACTATCTCCGTTATGTCTTAGAATCCATACCTCTCAAACTCAATACCAAACCTACTGAAAATTTCATCTTTGCTTTCTTTCTTCCATTCATGTAATGAGCTACAACATGTATTTACATATCTTAACGAGCGTGTTCATTGCGTATCTTTTAACACATGTATTCAATGCATGAGGAGAGTACTAAGAAGTAAGAACGATACGATACACAACGATGTTATTTTTGGTTGTATCTAAAAATCTATCCATGATAACGCTTTATCTCTCCTTTCAAATCAAACCCAACGCCCAGTCCAAACTTAATTAATCTTTCCTTACTTTCCATTCATGTAATGTGCAACAACATATTTAATAAACTGTAAACAGAAATCAAAACCAAACTCCAACACCACATGTGCATAAAATGATGTCCTTTGATTGCACCCAACACTAAAATACATGAAATTTGAACATTCAAATTCGCTTCTCACTACATGTTCTATTTAACACAAAAAACACCCAGATCACGGATTTCAAATCATCAAGTGCCCAAAATATTCACAATTCTTAATTAAAAGTAACTAAATAATTAAAACGCAAAGCAAAAACTTAAATAATTAATTAGCTGATCTCTTGTCACTTACTCATACGGCACTGATAAAATTACTATAACCACCCAAACAAAGAGCTGCCTTCACATCCAGCCTCCACGCAAACCCACCACTCTCCATCCTCCACACGTCACACGGCAGCGTCAACGAACTCCAACCCCCTGCCGACGTCCCACCACCACACCCACTGTACTGCACCCTCACCCTGCACGTGAACGCCGCCGTATAACTACTCATCACTCCCACCGCCTTCGCTGCTTTCTCCTTCATCACCAGCCACACCATCTTCTCCCCCTCCCTTTGCCCCACCATGCTCCGGTAGGCTCCATTCGTCCACACCACCCTCCCCATCCGGTCGGAAATAAACCCCGGACACGTGTCCCGCTCCAGGTTCACCCTCCTCTCCTCGTCCGTACATCCTAGCCCCTCCCCTTCCACCCACGTATCCGTCACGCAGTCCACCGTCACGCACGACTTCCCCACCACCTTACTACTACGACTTGTCGGAGAAGTCGTAGGAGTACAATTATTATTATCGAAACTCATCCACGTGGTTGATGAGTAACTCGAGTGACTCGAGTAGGAGTTTCTTTCTCTCTCCTTAGAAGACTCCTTCGGCTCCGGAGTCTCCGGCAACAGAGGCAGGGTCACAACTGTTTTTTCCTCCTCCGCTTTGGACGACCTCCTCCTCTTATTATTTTTGTTATTAGGGTAAACTTCCGTTTTGCGCCCTGACTTCACACACCGTGATCTCTTCCCTCTCCCCTTCCCCCTCCCACTCTTAACGTACACGTCACCCTTCTCCGGCGTTGACCCTCCTCCGTTGACCGGCTTCGGCGCTATCGGTCTGAACTTTAACATTATCCTGTCCACGTTCGACATGTCATATTCTGCTCCGCCACCATATCCGTACCTCGCTATGCAACAGCCTCCACTCCTGTCCATCTCTCTTTCTCTCTCTCTTCTCTTTCTCTCTCTAAAACTCCAGTGCTTTTTTTTTTACTTTTATTTTCTTGCACTCAAATGCTGATTGCTGAAGAATGGAGGTGATGGGATTTATAAAAGCGACGAGGTTGACACGTATGGATGAAGACACGTGTGTCAACAGTTACCCTAACAGCGCGGGCAGGTGATTGGTTGGGAGCTGAGACGTGGCGTTAGGGTGTGGCGGGGCCACGTGAACGACAAATTTGTGTGTACTGAATAATTTTTTTGTTGAATTAAATGCTTTATTAAAACATCATAAGATAATAAATAGGAATTGAAGATGCGTTTTAATTAGAAGACATGCTGCTTGATTAACATCAACGGGCATAAAGCAAAAAATCTTTAAAATACTAGTGTAACAAACTATAAAATAGTTTGAAAAAAAAAAACTATAAAATAAAAAGTCTTACAAGAAAAAGACATGAAGCTAAAATGTGTGTTTCATGTGGGCCTCAGTAAGAAAACCTTCTCAAAGAAAATCGCATAGGGCAAATCTTCAAAATTAAAAAAAAAAAAGTGCCGCACAAACTTAAACTTCAATGTACACCAATCTTTGTATATTGTCTTCACCACCTCTCTCATTTCCATAACCGTGACACTAAGAAACTTACATACATCAAAAGAATAAAGCAAATTAATAGACCAAATGGTATCGTCATATAAGTGAAAACAAAGTTGACAGAGGTACCAGTTTCAATATATTTAAAGTATTTACATACAGGTTGAAAACATAAATGATAGTGTTTTGTAACAGCTTATAATGTTGATGAAAATACAAAGTTGAATTTAAGCGGAATTGTAAGTATGAAATTACTCCACAGCAGCTGCCAAGGGTTATGATTGGGCCCCGTTGACGAACCAATGGGAGAGAGAGATGTGTCGAGGCAGAAGAGAGTAATTTTCGTGACAATTAATTATTGTCTTTACTATCTTACTAATCTCAAATATCGTGAAATTCACATTTTACTATTTTTAGTTTTTTTCATCTCACTTTTATACCGAAAGTTTTATTTTTCTGACACTTTTATACCTCCGTTAGTATTTTCGTCAAGTGCTCCGTTAAAGCGCGGCACTGTGGGCCCCACATGGACAATTAAAAAAGACTAATTCTCACTTTACTATCCTCAAGTATCGTGAAATTCGCACTTTGTTGCCCTTAGTTTTTTTCGTCTCACTTTTATTTCTAAAGTTTGATTTTTCTAACACTTTTATACTTCCATTAGTCTATCCATCAAGTGCTCCGTTAATTAACGACATGACAGATTTATGGTCCACCAAATTTGTGCCACATGGACAATAAACATTAAAAATTAATTAATAAATAATTAAAAAAAAACAAAAAACATCTCCCTTTTCTCTTCTCCCTTCCTCTTCGACTCCACTGCACATCCACCCCACTCCTTCCACTTTAAGCCCTATCTGTACCAAACTCCTTTTTAACTTTAAATTTTTCAGTTTCTTTAGATTTGTTGTGTTTGATTTGGATTTGGTTGTTTGGAGAATGAGAGTTTATTTTCTTCTTTATTATTTTATTGTTTTTTTTAATTTTTTAATAATTTTATATTTTTTTAGTGGGCCAAAGTCCTGACACGTCATCCGTTAATAAACTAACGGATATATAAAAGTGTCAAGAAAATTAAACTTTAGGTATGAAAGTGAGACGAAAAAATTAAGTGTAGTAAAGTGCGAATTTCATGATACTTGAAGGTTGTAAAGTGAGAATTACCCTATTTAACGGAACACTTGACAAAAATACTAACCGAGGTATGAAAGTGTCAGAAAAATCAAACATTAGATATGAAAGTGAGACGAAAAAAATGAAGGGTAGCAAAGTGATACTTTTACAATACTTAAGAGTAATAAAGTGAGAATTACCCCTATCTAAATATACCATAATATCATATGTGGCAATTGAGTTAGATAGCCACATCAATTAACAATTGAAGTGGATAATTACAAATATTAAAAAGTTAAAACTCTCTACATTTTATTAATAAAAAATTCGAAAATTAATTAAACCTTGATTTCAGGCCAGTTTCTCCCATTGCCGGTTCCTCCCCTCTTCCCTCACCATGGTAACCTAATTGCTTCTCACCTTGTGCTCCATTGATTCTTCTAGGAATTTGAGGAAATAAATTTGGGAAATTTCAGAACTTATTATTAATCTGATTCATAGGAAACGTATTTTTGTGATACTCTTGACTCGCCGGATAAATTGGGAGATCGACGATCCTTGCTTGTTGTCCATGAATATCGAAGGCACATGAAACTTATTTCCCTTTAACTCATGAGATGGGTTGTTCAGAGGGAGGTGAAAGGTTTTTACTATAGGTATAGAAACGTTGATTGAGAACTTCGTGGGGAAGATGGTGACTGTGAAAGGATAGGCGAAGGAAGGAGGAGAGAGGGGGAAGGGAGGCAAACTGGATTTCACGTTGCGAGGTTTTAGGTTTTTTTTCCTTTACTTTTTTTTTCTTTCTTTTTGGTTTTTTAATTCTCTTTAATTTGTAAATCAAATAATGTGCATGTTGACGATTGATTTATTTTATTAAAGTTATTAAATTATAAAATTTTACTTTATTATCATAAGATATTTTTTCAAGTATTCGATTCTGAAAGAGTACTCTATATGTCATAATATAAGCGAAAGAAATAATATATTTTTTCATGTCTCTCCACTTGTATAATGGCATGTGGGGTACCCAGTTAAAAACCGGACATTTTAAAAAATTTCTCTATTGTCACATTATTTAATTTAAAAAATTTAATTTCTCTAGCATTATCCAAAGTTAAAAATTATTTTAAATAATATAAATGTCCACTTAAAAGGATATAAAATTGTAGTATGAATAAATGATAAGTGTAGTATGAAACTTTATTGCATACTCTAAAATATTTCATACTCTGAGTATTTTAATCTTAAAATTTTTGTTTTAAAATATAAAAATTAAATTTAACAATTAAAATTTTTAAAATACAAAATATTTCGGAGTACTCAAAAATTTTTAGTGTAGCATTACTCAAAATCTTTTGATTGACTGAATGCGGCTTCGAGAAGGTGTACACGACGCCCCATGCGTTTAGGGTTTCTACAATTGGGATTGAAGGTATCAGCCAGGTGGACGGTCAAGTGACGACGTGGATGTAGATCAAATCTTGGACGTTGGATTTTGTCTGTTGTATTGTTTTGTCTCCCGTGGTTGGAGAAAAGAAAGGGAGGGTGACTGGAGAAAATAAAAGGTTAATTGACTTAAATGCCCTTTGTTTTGTGAGATGAATTTGGAAAGCGACCATGTCTGGTTGGAGACTTGGAGTTGGTGCGTCTTATAATATTGTACTTGTGGTTTTGTTTTAACCAATCAGAGATCCATCGAATCAGGCAACCCAATCTGGCAAAAACCCAAACAAAGGAAATAACAAAAGTAGCCCAACTAAATGGTGCTTCACTTTATTATTTATGTTGTTTTCAGGAAAAATATGGGTAATATGGGGATTTCGTGTTATTTTGTAGGTTTCTAAGGTTGGAATGTGGCATAGTATTTCTAGTGATTGATTGAAACATCACAAATCTAACCAAACAATGGTAACAAATATGAACCATTAGTGTATTTTTCATATACACTCTTGAGATTTTCTTTGGGTGTAAAGAATCTAAAGATGATCCTCATCAACTTTGACTCTCAAAGTAATTAGTATATAAAAAAAAATTAATCTGATGCTTTGTGCAAGGAAAACGAAAATAAGAAGTAACATCAAGTTAGATCCGTATAAAATGTGAATTAACACATAAAAGTCATTGTGAATATGGTGCTTTAAGAAAAATAAAGGTGACAAACTCTTGATGCAAATATAAATTTAAGGAACTTAGTATGAACCCTAGGTTCTTAACAAGTATGTACAATTACAACTCGGACCACTTCTAATCTTTCTAGAGGTGTGTTTGGTACTACTTTATTGCTTACAGCAAGAATAACGTCACCAATATATATGAACATAATTATAGCTTATGTGATTCGAATATACATCAGTTTTTGAGCCGGCTCCACTGTTATCCAATTCATTTAAATGTATATGTCACTGTAGTGTATATATTTGACAAGTTATAATATATATCAATAAGATCAACGTCAAAAGTGATTTCAAGAAAACATGTAATTGGTGAGCATAACATCATTATGGTTTTCTCCTATTTGATCTAAATATAACCTTTCCACCACTAGCACTAGCATGGGTTGTTAATTATATAAATAATCTTGTTAGTGTTTTTATCTATGCATGCAGGTCTACTACGATATTTTGAAAAGAACATGATGCTTTTTAACTTTGATAGTGGTGACACATTCTTCCCACAACCTTATTCTAATTGGGACAAATGTTAGAGGCATAATCCACCCCCACTTATGATAGAATCGAACATATATAAGAAGAAGGTGAAAAGCTATCTCCTAGATCTTTTGCACTCTAAGGTACATGAGACAATTAAGATTATAGAAGACCAATGTGCTATCTCGTGTGTGCGCACCATCCTTGCAAAGTGTATGATCCACTTCTTAACTTGAACATGGGATCAATATAATTGGCACTTGAAAAGCTAGATTAATTAGGAAAGCAAGATTCCCTTCCTCATCATTGTATGAACGACCTAGCCAACCCAATATTGTTAAGGGCCAGGTCACGTCAATTTTTACTACTAGCCGATAGGCACAAAATTAGGCTTGTAATTATAAGCCACATGTCCAAAGTTTAGTAGGAGAGTCTTGGCTTTTTCTTGAATCCCTTGAAAATAACCTAAACCTTCCAAGCTTTACTTAAACTTATAGGTTTGTCTTTTGATTGTGAAGAGCATTAGAGACAAAACATTCAATAATTTCGGCATGGCCAACATTTATCTTGTTGATCATGAGTCAAGCAAGTCTTTGATTTATCTTATCCAAATGTATGGTTAGTTTGTAGGGTCCACAATTGTGAGTATATTTGAATGGAGTGGTGGAAAATTAGGCAAGATACATAGCTAGAGTTGTTTTTCGAGTACTTTCGGGAGTTCAATAATCTTGTTCATTTGTCCCGACTCTTAATTATATTGATCGTATAGGCAAATAACTGATAATTGTTGATTGATATGAATTCATAAGTATATGTAACCATTAATTTTTAATCGTAACTTTTCCCATAATAAACACCGTTTGGGTAGACTAGCTAACTATCTAGTAGTTTTTTTCTTCTTAATATTAGAAGGAGGTTGAAATTCTAATGCCATGTCATATAAATAACATTTTACATTTGGAAAATGTTAGGGAGATTACATTTTTGTACCAAATTGGTGTACCATCTGACGTGACAAGTGATATGAATATGTCACGTTAATTAATGAATCTATCTTATTGCATGATGGTTGTATGTATTACTTGACATATGAGATGGTACACCAATGTAATTTAAAAATGTGATCTCCCTAGCATTACTGTTTATATTTTAGTCTGGAATCATTTAGGTTACTCCTCTAGTCTTCAATGAAATATTTCTGGATGATCTTATTGATTATGACTACAACTTATCATACATATGGAAGGTGATGATGAACGTAAATTGGTGCCATGCATGTGCTCACTGTGGTCCATATCTTCTTTAGTTGAATTGATCCATTTTTAAACACCACGACTGATGTATCGCACACGTACAATTATTGCATAAATTTACATGAATGTACTAATTAGTTTAGGTAAATATTACGCGCGCGCACAAAAAAAATTGAAAAATAAGCCAAAATAGTTGAATATTTTGAAAATAATTCATATGACATTGAGTGTACGTGGTGCAAGCATGGCGCGTTTATGGGAAGACATGTAGAGAGATTGTAGAGAAATATCAGGACTTTGCATGCAAACTGATTAACTGAGGAGACCGATATAGAGGGTCACAATATGTGAGTATAATACTATAATGACAGTGACATATGTCCTAATTTAGGTATGAATATATAAAAATATATCAGTGTCACGACTCATGTGTTGGGGAACAACTATACATATTCACAATGACATTAATAAACAAATATTTGATCAATCGATAGATTGCCAATAATATATAGGCTTCGTGCTTCGAAACTATTTATTAGTCTGCTGAATAAGCATATCAATATCAGCTTAGCTATAATATATAGTTTGATGAAAAGGACATATAGTTTTATGTATAGATGCGCAAGTACGCAATGGGATCTAGCAAGATGTTTTCAGATGTGCTTAACAAATTAATTATTTACTTACTAATCGTGGTTATTGAAAGACGATCGAGAATGATTGATCGACTAGATTCATTTCGTGGCATATCTTTCAATTAAAGTGATCATGACTTCTGTCAAGTATCGAGAAATGTACATTCCAACTTTGTTATGCAACTATGAAACATATCTGCTCACGACCACCATCACCTGGTGGTGAGATTTATCACCACATTATATGTACTTAATGAATTTAATTTTTGAAATTCGTGTAACGAGTTAGATTAAACTCTTCTATCGACATGTCATCATATCGTAGCCAAATTTGTTAAGGACTGGCTTCTAGATAAAATGTTGGCATTAATGGCACTCTATGCTAATAAACCCCTAATATCTAGTTTATTACTAGCTGATTATTATTTAAACTTCCTTAATTTATGTAATCTTGTAATTAATATACGGTAATCTGTATGATCAGTGCCTCTAATCATTTTCTTCACAAAAGTAAATATACATATGAGACAAGAATATTGACAAAGATGGGGCATGAGCAGTACATTACTCTATATTTAAAATTCATAACAATATATACTTGTCCATTATCTACATTGCACAGTCCAATTCCATAGCACCCTACAACCCTGCAAGCAAACTCACCCTATTAGTTTAATCATTAGTGGACAAATTTAATTAGGCTGGCCCTTTAATTTGAATCTGCTCATAATCTATATCACGCAACCCAGTAGATTTGGGGATATAATTAAATACAATAAACCATACCCATCATCAAATTCATTTTTGGTGTTACTGTTACACTGTCACGTGTATTCTTAATTATAAAATATTATAATACGAGTATATGTTAATCAATACTGTACTAAGCGTAGGTCTATAAAAATATCAACTATATCGTAACCTATATTATAATATATGGATTAACAACACGAGAGTCAATATAAATGTCACACCTATATAATTAATTGATTAAATTATCAAATCTACGACTCTAGATCCATCTGCATGACAGAGCATTTCTATATGCTGAAAGCCAATTCCTACCACAGTCAATGAGTCAAAGTAGCTAATTGATTTGATGAATATGAGGGATTTTGTTGTTGAATGTTGGAACTGATTAATGCAAATGGATCATACTCCATTGGCTTTACATTTGATAATGAAGCTCGATCCAGAAGAAGAAATATAAACAAACGAAAAGGAGAAGTGCCCCAAAAGTTGCTTGCCATGAATAGATTGGCCGCTGACAGTGATGTCCCCAAAACCCTAATTCTTTAAGGGGACAAAACACAAAAAGCACAGTTCTAGGTGAATCATATTCTGCTTTTGCTTTGTCCTAATTAGTAAGAGTGTTGGCCACCAGCCATGATTTCAGATGCAATATCCAATCAGCTTTCAACACATGCCATCCTAGAAACTTCAAAATTAAATATTTAATTAGCTAAACTATTTTGTAAGATACATTCTCAATGACCTAAATAATTTGATTTTTAGCTTAAGTTGGAAAGTAGTGTCACACGTATGCTAGCTAGGCTTCGGTGTTTGGGTCAAGCTATGTTATACATGCTAATTAAGCAGGATCAGTTTTACCAAACCCAAGAAAGAAATGCAGCATTGCATGCCGTTAGGTCAACTGAAGAAACATGTAAATTAGCTATGGTCTCTTTGGAATATTTTATGATTATCCATATGCTATATTGAGTTATGTCTGCCTTTACATATTTAATTCTTTAAATTTCATGCCAAATCTATATATGTGCCTATAGATCATCTCTTTAATTTCACGCCTATAATGCCAACCTCCAACTTCCAACCATCTCCAATTCAATGGACTAAAACATTTAAAGGGGTGTATTCAATTGAGATTTTGAGGGATTTTAATGGATTTTTAAATCTAAGGATTTTGATGGAGTTTTATTGATTTGTAGAGATTCCATGTAAAATTTTGAGTGAACTCACTCAAATTCTCAGGGGAGAGGTGAGATTTGTGAGTGCTTAAAACACACTACGAAATCTCTCAAATTCCCTCAAATCCCTCAACTTTTATAAATCCTTTAAAATCAATTCCTAATTGATTACATTTGAAATGTTATAAATTCCTTTAAAATTCTAATTAATACACCCATATTTCTGTGAATTTTAATAAACTATCTTAAAATCCTGATTGAATACTCTTGTGTTTGTACAAAGAATTAAAATCTCTCAAAATCTCAATTGAACACACCCACCTTAGACTGAAATTTTATATTAAATATGAGTCCAAACCTCTTAAAATGCACCGAAGACTTAAAAACTCATATATAAGTCTCCGACCAAAGCGAGATCCGAATTTGGATTTCAATATTAGATTTGAGTCAAGGGTTGAGCCCATGCTAACAAGAAAAAAATATTATTCAACAAAAATAAAAGATTTGAGTTTTGAGTTCAATCATCTCCATTATACATACCCAAATTGTTAAGGCTCAAAATCTAATGCACTGAAAAAATTGGGACTCAAATATTAATTTTTCGTCTAAATATGAGCTCAAACCACTTCATCAGTTGCACTCTGAGACTTAAAACTCATATATAAGTCTCCGCCTAAAGTGAGACACCAATTTGAGTTTTCAATATGAGATTTGAGTCTAAGTCAGAGCCTTAATTTGCCAACAAAGCAAAATGCTATTCAACCAAGAGAAATAAGATTTAAGTTTTGACTCCAACTATCTTCATTATACATACCCAAATTGTTGAGTTTTAACTCTAATGTTTTCTCTTCTATTGTAAAGACTCAAACATTAAAACTAAAAATATAAGACTACAGGTCTAAGAATACATATGTTTTTGCATTAATTGGAGGAGAAAACCAAAAAAAACTCAAACCAACCACAATTTTTAGACTCAAATATAGAAGTATAGGTCTAAGAATATAAGCCTTGTATTGAAAATGGCCTAACTGGATGATCCGATCTAGTGAACGTATGTGGAATGAGCAAGCTTGAGTTGTTAATTGTCAATTTTTTTCCCTATTCCGGGTGCATACATTACCCATTTTTCTTCTCACCGTTAACTAGTATCTTGAAGTTATTAAGTACCTCACAATTCCGGGTGCATACAACGCCCCCTTAAAATCCATTAGTTTGAATGTGGTTGGTTTATGAACTTTTGATTATATAAATATGGTTCACTGTAGGTAAATGTAGAAAATAAAAAATGGAACATGATTAGTATTTTAGAAAAGAGGTTAACAAACCCTCTTCTCTCACTTAGTTGTATATGTATAGATTAGAAATGAGTACCTAGTGTTAGAAGCCACTCTTCCATTTCTTTTAATAATAAAATTAGATAAAGTTCACAGAAATTTGAAAAACTATGTTTTATGGGTCCAATTGGGAAATTTTGTTTATATCCAATTTCTGTCTCTGAACACATACAATTTTCTTCTCTTTGTAAAAGAACTAAAATACCTAGTTGAATTAGAACTAGAATCTCTTTATATTTTAAAAATAATAGTTATAAAAGAAAAAAAAGAGGAGGAGGTGGGTGTTCCAGCTACCACCGTGGTAATATCCAATTCTCCCTCTCTCCCTCCCCGAGTCTGATTGAGTACACCGAAGATCGTTTAGGTTTGATTATTTTTCCTTTTCCTAATACTCACTAATCACATTTGTAGATTTTGTGGCAAAAGTTTTATATCTGCCATGATTATTTCTCCCAGAGGTTCCACCTGCTCATCCTTATTTCAATTTGTACACAGAACAACATGCATTGAAGTAATCTGCCCATTCTGCCAGATGCACTGGAACTCTGCTACCCCTTTTTGTTTGATTTATTTTTTATTATAACTTTATTTTTTAAATAAATAATTTCAAGTTTAGGGTTAAATTAAGGGTCAAACTTGGGTGGCGGACCATTGAATGATTCAAGATTCATTTGGAGCCCACCGTAAATTAATCTGGGACCATTCAATAGGCAGACCAATGAATGATACGTACCACATAAGATTTTCTATTTAATTTAGGAACATTTTAAATTTTAGTTGGGTGTCCAAAGAAACTTAAAAATTCTGGTGAGGGTGCAAAGAAAAAGGTGCTTAGAAATGAAATTTGAATGTAAACAGAATTTTCCGTCCAATAAACACTACAGCACATGGATCATAGCCCATAAAGATATACACCATCTTGCTATGCTCCCTAGAAGGCCCAGCCCAAATCATTCATTCAATTTCAAGGGAGCCCAAAGGAGCCAACAAACCTAATGATCGTCGACACATATTAAGGCCCCATTTGGTATTGTTTTTTTTCACTAAAAACTACTTTACTTTAAAGTTAAGCAGATAAAAAGTGTTTGGTAAAAATGAAATATACTGTTTATTTTAAAAGTTATAGCATTAAAACATCAACTTTTAAAAGCAACCATGTTGCTTTTAAAAGCTGCTTTTATAAGCAGTTTTTTTTTAAAGCACAGCAACCCCAAACTGGCCCTAACTAAGCTTGACCACATTTTTTGGCAATTAATACGTACTTGCCACCTCAATTATTAGAATCAATTATAATTACCTGACAATTAACAAATTAGTAATAAAAAAATATTTGGTTTCTTTATAATCTTTAGATTAATTTATCCATCTACACAAAGTTCTGCATTCGATTTTTCACAATATCACTTATAACAAAACACAAAAAATCCAATTTGGTTTGGAAAATAAATTTGGCCCATTGGCCCATTTAACACAAATCTATTGAGAGCTACATCCAAATCCAATTTTGGCCCAACTCCTAGACGTTACTGAACTTTAATTATTGCTTCCACCGCAGGGGATCTAGATACGCTGAGCTGGCAAGTCCTAATATACCACTTGTGGACGCAGTAGATCGCTTCGTACGTCATCTGGCGGTAAAAAGTCAAATACCACAGGTGGTCGACACCGTCAGTAACTTTTCTGTTTGCTCCAAAACAGTTCTCTCAATGCCACATAATTATATTTCTACTCGCTCGTAAATACTGCCACGTGTTCGATTACAATTTCTTGAACACGTTAAGCCAATGAAAGGAGAGTGTGACTTGTTTTTTTACTCGAGAGAGTAAGATGTGATTCTATTCTCAATAATTGGATTTTTTAATGGGCTACATGTTTACTTTAATAAGACGTACACTGTAAAACAAAGCCGTCAGATCTGAATCTTGCGTGTGCGATCTTATTCAATCTTTAACCGTTGGATCGTCCAAGCCGATGATCAACGGCTAAGATTCCATTTTTAGCGGCGGGCAACGAGGCCTCGCGGGCCTTTAAATATAGGCATCGAGGGAGAGGGGAGAGCCCATACTCATCCAAGGCTTGAGTTCCCCCCCTCTCTCTCTCTTCGGTTTTTCTTCCTTTCTCTCTCCTCCCTCTCTCTCTCTCTCTACTCGACGAAAGGGCTTTCTAGGGTTTCTGAGGCGCGCGCTTCAACGGCTCCCGCGACGAGATCCAGGTTTTGAATTGGGGTTCCTCCGAAGCAGTATCTAGGGTTTTGTCTGACCAATCGCATTCAACTCCTCCCGCGCATTTGTTTTAACTTCGATTTTACCCTAATCATTCGCGATCTAGGGTTTTCAACTTTGGGGGTTTATAGGGAGAGAGACCCGAGTATAGGTTGCTCGTGTAAGTGTTTGAATTCCTTTTTTCCTTCCTTGCATTTTTATTGGGCTCTCTATTTCTTGAAGGAGCTTTCGATCTTGAGCAATTGGGGAAAAAAGCTGCTTTCTTTTGGGGTTAGTGGGTCGAATTCGAGTGTTTGAACATTCCCATTTGCTTATGTTTTCAGATTATTGTCAGAAATTGTTTGTTGGTTTGCATATTGGCAACTTATACAACTGCGAATTTTGAATTTCGAGCATTTGCTTGGACATCAAATAAACTGAAAATTTTTGACCTTTGGCAACAGAAAAGGATAGTATCAACAATTTGGTTAATGTTGGAAAATTTTGGGTTTTAGGTTTCGAACCCGAAGGCGAAAATTTGGACATTTTTGTATTTTGGGTGTCATTGGAATTAACGTTGAGGGACTAAACCTAATTGCTACAGCTGATATGTGCAGTAATTGGGAGTGTATCTTATGGCACCCACTGTTCCAATAGAATTTTCTGGACAGAAAGAAAGGAAGTGTTTTCTTTCGCAGATGATGGGGAAGTCACGGAAGTACTCTAAAGGGCAGTTGTCTGGTTTTGTTCCGGATAACCGGCATGCTGTCGTGACAATGGCGGAATCGGAGGGGTTTGGAAGCTCAGGACGGGTCGACACAGAAATGACAGCTTCGGAGGATTCATGTGCGCCTAAAAGGAAATCCATCAGTTTGAATGTGGATGGTTATGATGGTTTTGGGGTGCCAATGCAAGTATTGCCGTTGTCACGGATGTCGAGGTCTGACAGGAAGGATTTGGAATTAAGGCTGCAATTGGAACTCGAACAGGTACGGGTTCTTCAGAAAAGAATTGCTACTATGAGTTCCAATGTTGCTGTCCTATCCCCATCTAGTGATATTCGGAGTTGCAGTGATGGGAAAAAGAGACCTCCACACGATAGATATCAAAGATCATCCGAATTTTCTACGCCTCAAGGTAAGAGAAAGGCTCCTCCTGGGCGTAATGGTGGCCGCACGAAAAAAAGCATGTCTGGTCCTTTGGAGCCATCAAGGCCAGTGGCTCCAGCAACCACTTCAAATGCTATGCTGATGAAACAATGCGATCAATTGCTAGCCCGCTTAATTAAACATCAGTTTGGTTGGGTTTTCGAGAATCCTGTTGATGTGGTGAAGTTGAATATACCAGATTATTTTACAGTCATTAAGCATCCAATGGATTTGGGCACTGTGCAGAGCAAGTTAAATTCAGGCGTGTACTCTTGTCCATTAGGGTTTGCTGCTGATGTGCGGCTTACTTTCTCAAATGCTTTGACTTACAACCCACCTGGAAATGATGTGCACATTATGGCCGAGACCCTCAGTAAATATTTTGAGCAGAGATGGAAAGCCATAGCGAAGAAGCTTCCAGTAACGACTGGTGTGCAGTCTTTGCCTTCAAGAGCAAGATCGGCTGTTCGTGAAGAAACCGATACTGCTGCCCCAATGCCACCCTCAAAAAAGAAGAAAAGTACACCCATTGATACTCCTATCAAGCCTGAATCTCCTAAACGCATCTTGACTGTTGAGGAGAAGGTGAAACTGACTAAGGAGCTGGAGGATTTGCTGGGAGAATTGCCTGAAAATATTGTTAATTTCCTAAAAGAGCATAGTAGTTGTGAAGGGCAAACCGATGAGGATGAGATTGAGATCGATCTTGATGTCCTTAGTGATGATACCTTGTTCGCCTTACGAAAGCTTATGGATGACCATGTGCTGGAGAAACAGAAAAGGCAGGAGAAAGTTGAACCTTGTGAAATGGAGGTATGTTCATCTTTTAAAAAATGTTTTTATGTGGTATATGTTTCCAATAGTTTCTCAACCCAATTTTTGCATGGATTTCTTATTGTTCTACTCCCTTTGTTTCTGCAGATTATTAATGAGTCGGGATTTAGCAACTCATCAATGCAACCCTGCAAAGGTTCATTTGCAATAACAGCTCTGTGAATTTTTAATTGTTAAACTGTTCAAAAATTTCATGTGTAAACTTATTTCTAACAGCGGAAATGGTTATCACATTATGTACCCAGGCAATGATCCAATTGATGAGGATGTGGATATTGTTGGTGGGAATGACGCTCCTATTTCATGCTTTCCACCAGTAGAGATAGAGAAAGATGCAGCAAACAGAAATAGTAAATGCAGTAGCTCAAGTAGCTCCAGCAGTGATTCAGGCTCTTCATCTAGTGGTTTGTGTTTCTCCTTACTTCTCATATATGTCGTTTTAATTGTTTTCAATGTTCTGATTTTGGAGTTTGTTGTTGGCCTTAGGCTCTTGCATTCTTTTAAAATTGTGTTGATGGGAACATTACTACCGTACTAAATGCCCTGTCTTTGTCTATTCCTCTCTCTCACACTTACACTCACACTCACACTCACACACACATGATATTTGTAGTGCAGTGAGAGACTAACATTGCAATCTACAATTGTTATCTGGTCATCTCACTTGACCAGTGAATGTAGTGTGAGGTTGCAGTCTGATAGTTCTCACTGTCTACCTAAACCATGAAAGTAGTTTCGACTGTCTTCTTTTATTGGTTAGCTGTCCTGCTTCCTTGAATGGTCTGTTTTGCATTGCCATAGTGTTTTGCTGGAACATGGTTAATAAAAAATGGAAGTAGTAAAATAATGCTTTAGAACCCATTAAGTTCTAAATTGTTGAGTATGTCTTAGTTTGAAACACTTTTTTTATAATCTGAATCCATTAAGTTTTCCATCCCTTACTCACCCCCAAACAAAAGCCAATAGACTAGAGCCTGTTAGAGGTGAAATTTGGAACCTTGGGGAGCCATTTCTTTTTTTGGATGGGGTTGTTGGTATTTATTGAAAGCTGCCTTGTTTAGTGACAGGCGGATATCCTCTGACTGGGCTGATTTTTTCTTATTCATTTTAATGGCTATGGTTCTGCGTCATGGTATTCTTATCTTATATTTTTATTGGAAGGGTGTTGGTGGTTGAATAAAGCATATATGTGCTTTGAATATTTAGTGACATCATTGGCCTAGGATTTTGTGATAAATTCGTTAAAGATGATTTGCTCATTGATTGGTTATTTGGCTGCTGATGCTCAAGTGGTGGTGATTTTATCACCTAGAAAAAAACATGGACCATGTTTTGGGTTTTGACTGGGGTTGGGCAGCGTGCAAAAGCTGGTAATTTAGCTTCTGTGCACTGAATAGATATTATTGGATTAGTATGTCTTTTAGTAAGGATCCATTCTGAAACTGGTATCTGAGTGCTGCTATTCCCACCCCCTCCTCTTCTCCGCACCCACCTTGTATACATTTCTCATGAACATTTCCATTAATATATGGTTGGAAAATAGGACATGTGGGTGGGTTTAGTAGCACTCCTGATATATAGTGAGAGTTAATACTAAAGTAAAAAAATGAAAATAGAAATAAAATTCAGTTCTCATGTTTTTTTAATTGAACCATATTACATTCATCGGATTTGAAATGCTGGTATTGTGTTACTTTTTTCTAGTTTGTTAGAATTATGTCCACTTTAAAAAGGAAACAAGGGTAAATCAAGTTATATCCTTCTAGTTAAGAAATAGGTGTTTCTTACTCTCTTTGAATGTATAGTTGACTTCATTTAGTGACCGGGGCTTCACGGGAAAGATTTGATAGCGATAATAAATGTGTGGTTGGAAATGCTTGATTAAGCTGTCTGAACAATTTTACGATATGGTCCTATGGATAGAGAAACTAGTATGTTTTCAATATAAAAGTGTCTTTTAAACTGAAAACATGTATATTTTAAAGATTACAATGATTCTAAACACAAATTCAGGGCCATATGGTATATCATGGGGTGCATTTGTTGCAGGTATCCTCATTAGTTTCACCCCTTAGTATATTTCTTCAATTCAGTGATACTATAATTTGAAGCATACAAAAAAGTTTGTATTCAAGGACTTTTTTTTTTTTTTTTGTGATTTTAAAATAATCGTTCACATAAGCATGCATGCATGCACATTCGCTCAATGTTCAAAGCTACAAATACAAGATATGAGTTGCTTTACAAGACTTATGATATTTATGAGGTCTGAATCAAAATATATTGTGTTACTGGTGATCTTCCTAGCTGGTTTGTTTTGATGAGCCGCAGGAGTGATTGAACATTTGTCTAGCCTCCTATGAAACTATAAGATGCTTTGTGTTATCACAATGGTTTCACGAACGTTCCAGCATATTATTCCAAATATATTCACCCCCATTCCTACAATTTTGGGTGTTTGTTGCTCACATGATAGAATTTCTTCACAGATTCTGATTCTGGCAGTTCTTCAGAAAGTGAATCAGACGATGCTAAAGCTCCAGCTTCTTTTGGTGGAGGAAAGGTATATACTGTAATATTTTGAAATATTTTTAAAAATTGGTACTTCTGCCTTGGATATTTATAGTAATATGTGCAACTTTACTAATCATGTAGTTAGTTTGGTACACCATCTTTTCCCCACTCTCTCCTGTTTGTTTATGAGTTGTGGAAATAATTTCTGACATCTTCATTTGGCAGGAAAATTTGACTATTGGAGCAAATTCAGACCAAAAGAGAAGTGATATTGGGGATTCAGAAATTGGAAATAGTGAGTTGAGGATTTATGTTGCATTTTTTTATTATTGGAATAGGTAGTTAAGGAGTTCTTCTCTCAAAGCCATTGTCATGAATTTTGTGTAGATTCAATAAATGGGGTGGCCCCACTAGAGCAGGACGCCCCGTCTAAACCAAATCCTGTTGAGGAGGGTGGACATAGAGAGGGTAAGCATGAATAATCATCAAGAAAAATTGTCTGCTCTTAATTTTGGGGTACCATCTTACAACTCATGCTGTAACATCGTAGGGGAGAGTGCTCGAACTGAGAGGCAAGTCTCCCCCGATAAGCTCTACCGTGCAGCTTTCATGAGGAATAGATTTGCTGACACAATACTAAAAGCCCGAGAGAAGGCACTAGAAAAGGTTGGTTTCCACTTTCCACACTGGGTGCATTTTTTTTTCCTTGATGTATGCATCCAAATTTTGTTTGTGGTTTTCTCATCTGATATTTATGGTCAGGGTGAAAAGTTGGATCCCGAAAAATTACGAATTGAAAGAGAGGAACTTGAAAAGCGGCAAAAAGAAGGTTTGGCTTTCAAAACTTTAGTTATCTGAGATGAGGTGTGCATTTTGTGCACCAGAAGTAAAGGTGGTCATCAGTTTTGCAGTTTAAAATATTCAATTTTACTTTGTGTGTCATTAGAGAAAGCACGCTTACAAGCTGAAGCCAAAGCTGCAGAAGAGGCTCGAAAGAAGGCTGAAGTAGAAGCTGCAGCCGAAGCTAAAAGGCAGAGGGAACTAGAAAGAGAAGCTGCACGTCAGGCACTGCAAATGGTAAGAGTTATCATTACATTGGTGGAAGAATTCTAGAATCTTGTCTTTATTAAACTGCAGCTGATGAATAACTGGGTTTGTGCAGATGGAAAAGACTGTTGAAATTAATGAGAATAGTCAGTTTCTAGAAGATCTAGAAATGTTTAGGGCTGTTGATGATGAACATATGCCAAATTTCACGGAAGAGACCAGCCCGGAGCATATTGAAGGCGAGCTTGCCCGGCTTGGTAGTTTTAAACTACAGGGAAGTAGTAATCCCTTAGAGCAACTTGGTTTGTTCATGAAAGCAGATGATGACATAGAAGAAGAAGAAATCGAACCTCCCCAGAGTGCCCCAGAACCAGAGCCGGAAAGGGAACCGGAACCTGAACCAGAAAGGGAACCAGAACCTGAACCGGAAAGGGAACCAGAACCTGAACCGGAAAGGGAACCTGAACCGGAAGTAGAACGAGAACTAGAACCAGAACCAGCAAATGATGTTGAAGCAAATGACGTTGAAGAAGGAGAGATCGATTGATCTGTCTTTTCTCTTCGTGTTATTGTACCGACCGAGAAATGGTAAAATGGTGGTTCTGAGGCGCGCCAGGGCAGCGACTTGGGATGCTTTTATTTGGATTTGTTGGCCACAGTATCATCTCTTTCCTGAAAGGGGGAAGAAGATGGACTTAGCTGGAGAAGAATTGTCAGCAACACAACTGAGTTATGGATTGGGTTTTTCGGCTTGTGTTCTTTGAAACGATTTTTTTTTTTTTCATATTTTCTTTTGGGAAATGTAGGTTGGGGGGGTAGGGTGGGGTGTGGTGGTGTGTTGGGGGGTGGGGGCGACGGAACATAACGGGATTCGATCCAATTTTGAAGCCATGGTTGGGGATGCTTCCAAATTTTGCCTGTAAAAAGAAAAGTTAAATTTTAGGTAGAAGGTCGGATTAGAATTGTAAAATATCAGTCTCCTCGGACTATTTTGGCATTCTACCCATTTTTTTTCCTGGGAAAAAAAGATGTCTTGTTTTATTGGAGTTTTTAGGAAGGAATAATGGCAGATTTGGATTTTAGAAACAAGTCGGGAGATTCTGGTTTCGTTTTTCTGATGTTTTTTCATTCATATATTTTGGCATTCTACCTGTATTTGTGTTGGTTATTGCAAACAATTGTCCCAAGTTCTCTTTAAATAGTTAAAACCATGCAATCACCATCACCATCGTTGCTGCTGGCTACCACAAACGTTGCCGCTACCACCACCGTTGCAGCCACCAACTAATTACTAGTAATCAGGGCGCTAGATGGTCACCGTAATAGCATCTCAAATGATGACATTACGGTGACCATCTAGCGCCCTGATTACTAGCATCTCAAAGGATGACATTACAACCGTAATGTTTAATGACGACACTAAACCAAAAACTGAAAACTTAATCTGAAAATTACGTTAATAAGTTTTTTAAATCATGGTTTGATTTTAATTTTTGAGTTTTTTAAGAAAAATAAAAATAAAGATCGAAATGATTATCACAGGATCTTATAGATTCTAGAACATTTAATTGCATCATTTTAAATTCGTTCAAACATAAAAATTCCTAATTCTTAATGTCCCAATGCAAACGACACGGCGTTTGTGTCGCCTTGTACACAATAGAGCAGATTCGCATTGCTCATGCTCACCCAGAAGCTAAACCCCTGAGACTGAGATATACATTCTTCCCAACTTCTTCTTAATCTCTCTCTCTCTCTCTCCCTCTCCGTCTCTTCTATCTTCTGGCGACCGTACTCGCATCTCTCTCGTCTCTCTCTTTCGCGCCAGCCATTCTCCGACTCTCAATGGCGGCCTCCATCGCCTTCAACACCGTCGGAGCTCCGGCGCGACTCTCCCGCCAATTCTCCCACCCGCGAAGCTCCTATCCGCTTCTCGGAGGGCTCAAACTCCGCAACGCCGCTCCGGCCCGATTTTCGAGCTCCTTACCTTCCTCCTCTGGCTCTGGTATTCGAATCGCATTTTTCATGTCATTGTAAATTGAAGTTTGTATAGGAACAATTTGGTGATGTATTAATGGAAATGTGATGAAATTGCAGGAATTAGGGCACAGGTGGCGGCTGTTGAGCAGTTGGGTGCTGCTGTAGCTCAGAATCCGAAGGTGGAGGCTCCGGTGGTTATCGTCACCGGAGCTTCTAGAGGAATCGGCAAGGCTGTTGCTCTCGCTCTCGGCAAGTCTGGTTGTAAGGTCTCTCATCTTCTCCATCATCATGATCATAACCATTCATCATCATGACATCATGATCATGATCATATTCTTCGTTCATCATCAACATTTCAATGATTCCAGGTGCTGGTAAACTACGCAAGATCATCGAAGGAAGCTGAACAAGTTTCTAAGGAGGTACGGTGCCGTTTTAAATCCTTGTATTCGTAATTTCATTGGGTGAAGCGTATTTTGTTTTACGACTCGAGTATGCAGAGAACACTGCATACTCGAAATGTGTGGTTAAATTTCAGCAATTTTAGCATCTTTATGACTTGATTATATACCGACCACTTTGAAGTTGAAATGTTTGGTTAAAGGTCGCATTTTTAACATCTTTTCTGGTGGTTTAATTGAATTCTGTAGATTGAGGCATCTGGTGGTCAAGCTCTAACATTTGGCGGTGATGTCTCGAAGGAAGAAGATGTAGCAGCAATGATTAAGACCGTAAGTGAATGCGCACTTTTTTGGCTAGCTTCGTGTTTTTTGGTTGGAATTACTTCTTGCAACATGACATCATTTGAATCAAATGGATACAGGCGGTTGATGCGTGGGGAGCAGTTGATGTCTTGGTAAATAATGCAGGTTAGTCAGCATCGCATTGCTCGCTGTATTTCAGAGTCGTGTCTTGTCTTTCCTTTTGATTTCAACTGACTGGTCTACAATCCTTTTTCAGGAATTACACGGGATGGCTTGTTGATGAGAATGAAAAAATCCCAATGGCAGGAGGTTATTGATTTGAATCTTACTGGTGTGTTTCTGTGCACACAGGTGAGTATTCTGGGGAATTTGTTTATCTAGTAATTCTAGTTGTTCAAGCTTGCATTTGTCTGATTTCTGAGCAAGGTTATTCGTGCTTTCTGCAGGCTGCGGCAAAAATTATGATGAAACAGAGAAAGGTAAGCACATACGTTCTTCCCTTCTTGTATCGTTTCGATTTGAAAGTTCCTATTTGCTTTTAGATCCGCTTAGTTATTCATCATATTGCAGGGAAGGATAATCAATATAGCATCTGTTGTTGGTCTTGTTGGCAATGTTGGACAAGCCAACTACAGTGCTGCAAAGGCTGGAGTCATTGGCTTCACGAAGAGTGTTGCAAAGGAATATTCGAGCAGGAATATTAATGTATGTCAGTGGTTATGCAGTTCAATTTTCAAGACATTAAACATGCAAGCAGATAGATTTAAATTTCTATCATATTGCAGTCTTACACTTTGGGCCCGAAAGAACATCTATTTAAAGCTTTCTTTTCTACTAGGTCAATGCTGTTGCCCCTGGTTTTATCGCATCTGATATGACTTCCAAGCTTGGAGAAGACATAGAAAAGAAGATCTTGGGGAGCATCCCCTTAGGTGAGAACACAATCAATTGGCTACCAGTTATTTAAGCATTAATATAAAACTGATAGTAGTTACTGTGAATTATTAAAAAAGAAATTACTCATATCGGTTAAATGAGCGATATAAATGTCATTGAGTCATAGGACTGATGATTGAGATTTGATGGATTCTCTAGTTCTTCCCTTGTTCACCTAAACTTAAATCCTTGAATTTTGAAGACTATGGCATAAATTAGATAGATTACATATCAATTTTACGATTCTTTTAGGGCGATATGGTCAACCTGACGAAGTGGCTGGACTGGTGGAATTTTTGGCGCTTAATCCCGCTGCCAGCTACATTACTGGACAGGTAAAATTTTCTTTAAAATCTTATATTTTTCCTTGGACAAATACAAAAAGGCCTATCGAGTATCTCTCCTAATCCGTTGTAGGTCTTGACCATTGACGGAGGGATGGTGATGTGAGAGGCTGAGTCCGGCACCCCTATCAGCTTCGTCTTACTGAAAGTTTCAAAGGAAGAGAGGCTTTTCTTTACATTCCATTCTTGGCGGCTTCTAGTTTCAACGAGGAATTGATTAGAAAAGTAGAAAGGATTTTGTTACTATTTTTAACGAGGATTGTTTTCGCTAATCACTGTGAACATATATGTACGAGAAAGAAGATTACTTTCATGTAGTGGTTTCCATCCAAATCAGGCAAAGAGAGTATGTAAAATTTGTAATTCATAACAATATTAAAGCTTCTCTTATTTCTTCCCCTTGTCGTTTACATTTTGGGTTGTAGGAACTGAACAGATATGGATGTTCGTCCCTAATCCCTCGAAAGAAAGAGAAACTATATATACGCAGGCTCCTAGCAACAAAAATGGGATTTCGCCGTGCGTAAATCTTCTGCTCCTCACTTTTCTACCAGCTGCTGTACAGATAACTTTGTTTCATCCGAGCCATCTACCAGTTAGAGACCTTAATCCTCGAACATGCCTTCATCCGAAATGCTTGCAGATTCAGTCCCATTAACATGAGGCTGGTCCGACAAATCAACATTGGAGTCGTGCAAGAAGCTGAAATCAAAGTCATCGTCATCATCATCTTCATCATCATCATTTACGCTTGTCTCTTCTTCTTCGATTTCTCGTGGTTTTATTCCCTTAGCTTCTCTTTGCATCCGTTGCTTGATGCAATCGTCATACGACATTTCATACCAAACATTGCTCTTTCCCACAATAGCTTTGTTATGGGCATCTGTCAGCCGCTCTTGCTTGCTCTTCTCTGAGTTCTTTGGTTCTCCCCAGTAGTCATACCGATACAGAGGGTTTTGCGGGTCATATTGATCCTTCCCAAAGTAACTGGATTCCACATACCTTCCTGGCTCTTCAAGTGGTAAACCAAGAGCTTTACGGCTGCAAAGAAAGTCATACAGTTATTGCATACAGTTTCAGTGAGAGTGCATGCGTTGATATGTGCATGCGCTTGTGCTTGCGAGAGAAAAGCAAAACAAATTAGCCAGCCCAGTAGGAAGTGAACAGGATGCAAAGTCAACGACATTGCGAGATTACCAATTTAATGTTTAATTGCATTGGTGATATTATGGACTCGAAACCTGATTGTACATTTCTACAATAAAGTACAAAAACATAACACTGATGGCAATACCAACTTATGTCTCTGATCAAAGCTTCTCTTTCCTCGAAGGATCGGCGCCAATGTAAAAAGTCATACTCATCCATTTCATCATTCCGCCTCATATTCGTAACTTTGTATTCCTCTCCTCTCTCTTCTGCTTCCTTCTTTAGTGTGTTACGTAGCTGCAGGCAAACATGAAAGAACAAATAAATAAAGTGATAGTGTTCTTTTCTTCAGCCAACTTATATATCGCAAAGCAAAAAGAAACGCAATATTCAATATAGTGCTTTGAGCAAAGGTAATACTCAAGAATATGAATCTAAGAGGCAGCGGAACAGCTGACCTGGCGCTCAGCAAAGGCAGGCTCCAAGTCAAGTTCTTTAACGCTAGTTTTCTGCAAACAAACACGAAGAACAATCAGTAAATGCCATATCATATATTCATAGAACACAATGCAATGTCACAGGAGAATTGCTCACCAGAATCACTTTTGGTATTTCAGTTTTCTTGTAATAGGCTGTTGTATATTCAACATTGTTTTCTTCATCGTAATCTTCAGTATCAGATAACTCTGATAGTTTTTTGCCTTTATATTTCTCAGGATTAGCCTCCAAATCATTCAAAATCATCTGCTCAGCAACATGTATCTGCCACAACTGCATCAAGACGATAACGCTAGTCAATGAGTAATATGATGGTGATGGTGAAAAGTCAAATTTGATTTTAAGGGCAAGACAAACAAAGAATTTCCATGCACATAGATAAAGAATAACAGCATTTAGATATAACATAACAACATTTCGGATATCAAAGATTTACCTTATCAACGTAAGGGTGATTTGACAGTAAAGGTTCCTCTACTGGATTGTCTTTTGGATCCTTCCTGGGGATAGGAGGTCTTCCACAATCACGCTGAAAAGTGAAACAGACGAGATCAAAAGCATAAGAATGTGCTGATATTAAATACTAAGACCTAAATGCTTCATAGAGCACTGAACTGTAAGAAAATGACTGAAAAACTAAAGTCGCACTTCATCTATAGCTGTTCTACACTGACTGGAGCCATCAATGAAATTGAAGATCCCCAGTTGCAACAAAAGACAGGGCCCAGGGGAAAGATAGAAATAGTCAAATGTTAAAGGAAAAGCACACACCCGTAATTCATCTGGATTAGTATCCTCATCATGATGAAATATTGGTGAAAAATCAAATCTGTTAAATCTGGAAAAATGGATGGAAATATAAGATATCAAGAAGCAAATAAGGCTGAATGGAATTTGAACCTAGGAGCATACTTAATCAGAACGAGGGAGAGGAGGAGAACTGAAAGTCAGTGAGTAGAAGTACATACATAAGGTGGTCTATATTAGGATAGACAAAACGCATTTCAATAGGAAATCGGAAGCGATAAGGATCTCGCTTTGCCTGCAAAAGAAAATTTTAATAAGAAAAAACACATAGAAATGTAACAATGCTCAATCAGCAGTAAGTAGCAACCGTGCCATGAGAAATATGATACAATCTAGATAAACAATAGAACGAAAAACACCCGCAATTCATACAAAGTAGCAGAACTCACCAGGATTTCAACAATGACAGGCATACCAACTTTAATGTGATGCCGGATCCAGTACCAATCATTGTTTTTAATCGGAACCCACCTGGCAAGACATCAACACACATGAACACAATGAACAAAACACGTTCGGTTACAAAAATACTTCAGTAACTCTAAACAGGAAGCGTAGGGAATGATAATCACCCATCATGTACACCTCCAATGTCCACAAATGCTCCTTGATATAGAGCTACAGCTGTCACTTTTCCTTCACAAATCTGCATTACACATTTTCCTTTGTATCATCAACCACTATATTTCTTGCTACCAGAGACACTTCATTTACACTTCTTTCTTTCAAGAATTCTCGAAGCATAATCATGCTGTGAGGATGACCATCTCAAGTTCTCAACATTCTTTGGTGAGATTAAAGTTCATTCCAGAATCACAATAAATAAAGTACGAAACATAATCATCACAACTTACTTGTCCGGGATAATAAAATGGAAGTTCGTACTGCACATAAAAATAAGACCAATGTCAACAAATTTGGGTAATTCGTGGGGCGGGAGCAGGGGAACACAAAAAGTAATCACATTCCATCATACCATGCCCTCTTTGTAGTCCTTGCCTCTCTTCCTCCTACCCGGATGGTAATCTTGGTCATACTGTATGCCATTGAAAAAAATGCAGAATTTATGGCCAAATTCACCCAAATTTCCTACTTTTATACTCAAATTTGCTTGAAACTAAACCATACTTAGCCGATAAAAGAGCCAGTAATGCAAAGGAAAGAAATTAACCAAAAAACACAAAGAGATTAAACAAAAAAAGCTTTAATCTTTGCAGACCTTATAGGATTCCTCTTCCAATCGATCCTTATTCGCAGCGACCCACTCCTTATACTGCTTCAAGAACACCTTATACCTATCCAAACACAAATCATCAGTCTCCGTCGTCGCCTTCCTCTCCAATTCATCCAATCCCACTCTCACAGCCTGCAACTTATGCGCCTCCCTTATATATTCCAGCTCCTTCTTATCCACCTCCCACCCCCTCGGCGGCCAATCCCTCGGTGGCACCTGTCTGACGAGCAGAGGCGCCGCCCAAACGGTCTTCAACGGCTCCGGTATATCCCCTTTGATCTCGAACTGCTGGCGGTAGTAGTCGTCTTCCGTCAGGCCCATTTCCTTCATTTTCTTCTTCCGGTAACTGGGTCGGAGCATCCTGAAGGCTTCAATCGCTTCCGGGGACTGGAGAGGAACTTCCTCGCCCTCGTTCAAGCTTTTGCGCGCGAAATCGGCCTCCGGCGAGAGAATTTCCTCCCAGGGGGCCCAACCGCGCTCGACCCAGTTGCGCCTCCGGGCTTCGTCTTCGGTTTCTTTGTCTTTGGGGCCGAATTTCTCGAGGAAGGTCTCGTCGACGGGGAACTCGTCGGAGCTGAAGGCCTTGGACTTGAAGAGAAGGGGACGCCATGGAAGGTGGTGCTGCTGGCGGTGGTGGTGCTGCTGGCGGTGGAGGTGCTTGGGGTGGGGATTGGGGAGTTTAGGGTTTAGGGTTTTAGGGAAGTTGAAGAATTGGTGAGGGGTTTGCAGGACTTGCATTGCTGTGACTGTGAGAGTGAATGAGGGAGTGCATGTGAGCGTAGAAAGCTCAGAGAGTGAAACAGAGTGTTTTTTTTTGGATTTTGGCGAGTGGATAAAGTAATTTTTGATTATTTAAATTTTTTGAGAATTGGTTTCTAATTCTATTTGTAGGAAAAATCTTGAGTGGTACGTACCATTTAATGGTACGACTATTGAATGGTTCAGATTAATTTGCAGTGGACCCCAAATGAATCTTAGCCATTTAACAGTACGTACCATTCAGTGGTACGTACCATTCAATGGTACGTACCACTGAAGTTGGACCCTTATTTGTAGCTATAATGTCGATGAAATTTGTTTTGGGCCTCTTACCAAAAAGAGGTGGGCTTCTTAGGTGGTGAAATTTTGGCTGATAGAAACCATCATTTTAAATTGGGAGGTGCTTTTCACATACACTTTTTAGCTTTTCACACATTTTAATTATTTTTTGGCCATTGAATATAATAAATTAAACGAAAAATATGGTCCGCATTAAACAGGGGTGTGTGAGAGGCTAAAAAAGGTGTGTGTTTGTCATTTCCCTTCTAAATTATCTTCCAAAGATTTATGGTCAAAAAATCATTCAAATCGAAAGTTGTTAGGTCATCTAAATGTGAAATAAAACACAATTTGTTATATACTTTTGACATCATCCAATATGCCTTAATCAGATATACTATGCAATACATTTTCTCTATGAATAAGATTTTATCCAAAGAATGCGGATAATCAACTGGGTAAAACACTTTTCAATTTTGCTGATTTTTTATATGGATAATCTTAGAGAGGCAACCCAAAAAATAAACAATTTCGATCATAAGTTATACATCAAAATGCCTTGATGCAAAGACTAGGTGATCGTCCATATACTCAGAAACGGCCCTACGGAAAGTTACAACAAAATAAAACAGAGCTCAAAACGAGGAGATCAACTTATATGAAATAGGTTCACCAGCATGTGGAGTTCGATCCAAAAATACAATGCAATGTGTTAAAAACTTCAACACATGTCATTATTTAATTGTAACGAGACGCCACATTAACAGTAAACTCGTTTCATATAAGTTTTTCTCCAAAACGAGAGATGCGAAAACTTGTTAGACAAGTAAGAAATTAAGCTACAAAGAGGAGATGCCTTAGACTTGTAATGCAAGTAGGATTAGATCTTTGCAAAACAAAGCAAAGAAACCCAGAACAAGAAGAGAGGGCTTTTGGGCTTTTTATTTGAAAGTCCCTTTCTTTTTACCCACACAAGGACAGAGACTTGCAAACAAAGATAGTCCAAAGCCCAACAAATAATAAATAATAAAACTCTAATCAAGTCTCTATAAATAATTACTCACTTTCCCTTTGCTTTTCTCCCAGGGTTTCCTTTTTTCCAAAGAGAGAGAGAGATGAATTCAAGCAGGGGAAGCAGCTCCACCCCCGGAGCCGGAGGCATGAAAATGGAGTCCGATGCCGGAAACTCAGGCTGCGGAAAGTGGGGATATGCATGCAAACACTGCGGGAAGCTCGATCACGCCCAGAAAGACTGCCGGCTGCTGAAGAACAATGTCGGTGCCGCAGACGCAATCGAAGTCATCAACGACGCTCTGTTTCTCACCGTCGACAGCCCGCTGGAGTCGTGGATCTTCAGCACCGCCGCGCAGTTCCACTGCACGCCGCACAAGGGGATTTTGGAGAAGTACACCGCGGGCAACTACGGCAAGGCCTACTCCCTCACGAAGGATCGGGGGCTGGACATTGTCGGAAAGGGCGACGTTCGGGTCAAGTTGCCGGGCGGGGCACAGTGGATCATCCACAATGTGAGGCACATTCCGGGTCTGGTGAGGAATTTGATTTCGGTCGGGGAGTTGGGGAGAGAGGGTTATGCTCTGCACTGTAGTGGGTTGACTTGGAAGGTTTTGAAGGGAGGAGAAGTGCTTTTCACGTATGATTTCGAGCTTCCTTCGAACTTTGTCTCGTTTATTAGGTCTGATTAGGGTTTATATAATTATATCTATGTTGATGAAGAAATGCTTAGGCAGTCAGTTAATTAGTAATAGTAGTACATTGCTAATGCCGAATCAAGCTCTGCGAGCAGAATGTTAGTGTTTATTTTAGCGTTTGAATGTCGAATTATATATGTTGTGTACATTGCTAATCCCGAATCAAGCTCTGCAGGCAGTATCTTAGTGTTATATTGGCGTTTGAATGTCAAATTATCTATGTTGTGTACGTTTTTAATCGTAATGAAGATCCCTACTTATTCAAGGCTTTAGTTTAAATACATTGTTCAGTTTATTTAATTATGAATGTCGATCAGAAGAATGGGCTTGTAGCTCACGTGGTTAATAGCGTTCACCCCTGCTGCCTTGGCCGTCGCACCCCCGAGGTTCTAGCTTTCTAGGTGCAAATCCTGCAACCCAATATTACGTTTGTGAATGCCACCAACTATTGCTGCTAAGCAATTGGGATCCCCATTTGAAAATGCTTGTGGAACAAGAAAGAGCATTTATTAAATCACATCCTGCTTCTGACATGTAATTGTGCAAACGAAACATCTGAGTTGAAATTCATGGCATTGCTATTTTACAGTGCCTCAACTTCGGCTGCGGTTGGTTCAAGCTTTCGTCATGAACATCCGAACGAGCTTTGTAATCCGCGACAATTTTTTTTCAATCAACCGAAAAGTGATTAGATTTTAGAATGCAGGGCAAGTTTTCTTCTCACCATTGAAAGGCTTTAGGCTTTACCAGTCTGCATTCAGCGTAGGGTTCCGTGATGATACCTCATGACTGGTGTTGGTGCATCACCAACTGCTGCATCAATGTTCTGTTTCAATCCATTGAAAAATTGAAAAAAGTTCAATAAAAATCGGGTTTTGTCTTAGTTGTTATTATGTAAATAGTGTTAAAGTTTCAAAGAGATGGACCGTGGTCCACTACAAATAGTATCGATATTGACCCCACTTAATCACTTGTGTCATCAATAGGTGTGGGATTTTTATGCAAAAGACCTTGACGCAATTAGAATTGAAACCATTTGATGTAGTTATGATATTTTGTGAGATGGCTACTTTGTACTTTATTCAACAATTAGTGAATCTCTTTGCTCTAAATTGGTGATTTGTGTTACATTTAGAAGAATTTCACTTTTGCGTCCCAGATACATTTAAGTTTCTCTCTTTACTAAGACTTTGTCTTTAGTAGTCCAGACTACTAGGTCGGTTTTTTATCGATTAGTGTTGATATTAGCCTTTGAATTTCAAATTATCGATGTTAAGTAAGCTTTTAATCGAAATGAAATCCCTACTTTTGTCAAGGCTTCCGTTATAAATGTTGTTCAGTTTGTTCAATTGTGAACTGCACCCACCAATCAATGCAATTATTGTGTTTTGTTGCTTCCAAATGGTATACAATTTTTGGAATTTACCGGTGTTTTATGCGCGCTTTTCTGCAAGGCGTATAGAATTTCTCTTGAGGTCCTTGAGGCATGAAACGCCCTGCATTTCACTCACAAGGCTTAGTAGCTGAGGCGTACGAGGTGCTCACCTTGTGGTGAAAGACACGGTTCATGAATCGTGTCTCCTGCCCCATTTTCTAGTTGTTCCAGGCTAAACAAAACCCATGGCATGGCTTGAACCAGCCACGGCGTTGTTATTTTGCAGTGCCTCAACAGCAGCTACAGTTGGTTTAAGCTTTGGTAATGAACAGAAAAATTGCTTTTTAACGTGCTCCCTTTGTTCAATCAATGAAAAAAATGTGACTGAAATAGATGATTAAGTGATTAGATTCTACAATGCAGGAGGTGAAGAGAGTGCTAAAGGGCTAAAAAAATCGATGTGCCTATTTGGTTGGTGCTATCTAGTTCGAGATCCTTTGGTGGCGGAGAAGATCCCAACTCCTCTATATGTGCTTATAGGAGCCAATTAAGGTTGTTCAACCATGCAAGAGGCGTGTCATATGGAGTTCGAGACACTCTTGCACATAAGACCATCGATCAGGTAGATGGAGTGTCATTGTCATATACGAAAAAAGAAGTCCAAGAGGCGCTATACCACACGCTCGACTAGCTGTTTACAAACGAGGGGACTGACCCCTCTGAATTTCTTGTCCAAGCAAGTTCTATGGCCATTGCTTCATTTTCAGCAACGGATCGAGAGTGGAATGCTGGTTGTATGTGCTGGGGGAAACGACCGATCGATGGTTTGACGGAACTGTCACTTGAGGTAATGGGATGAGCATCATTCGTTAAATGGTTGCTTATCAAAATGTACGAGTTCCTAAAATCAGATGAGCACCTTGCCCAAATATACTGGCCAGTCAACATCTAAAATAACCATTGCAGCTAAAAAAGAGGCGAGAACATTACAGGGATCGATCCGACTACCTTCAGAAGATGGCAAGGTGTGTTTGATATCGATCAGTCAACATCGACGGATCTGCGATCAAGATGCTGCTGCTTGCAAGGAATACTCTGATTAATGTGGTTGCGGGACCACCAGTACAAGCAAAGCAAAGCGTCGATCCAAATTAATAGGCACTGCACAGATAGATATTCCAAGAACAGCACAAGCAAAGGAAAGCCAAATTAAGCAACCCGCAACAAAGTATATATATCCGCAAAGCCAAATTAAGCAACCCGCAACAAAGTATATATATCCGCGACAACAGCGGAGCTATCTAGCTTAATTATTCCTAGACATACATATGTCCATAAGAGCATATATATAATATAGCGCACTGAAATGATGATACGATAATTCAACAGCTACTGTGTGGATTCTTGATCAAGAGGGTGGCACTGGGAGGACCCTAACCATCCTTAAATTCAGGGAAGTTGAACAATTTCCTTGATCCAGTTTCCCTGATTTGTTTGTTCCTCTCCGGACACTCTAAGACCTTGTGGAGACTAGTCGCATTACAGAAAGCACACCAAAGGCGAAAAGCACGCCGCCCATCTACTGCATAGCCCCTGCCAACTTGAGTAACGCCAAAGGGGAGACTTCTCCTCCAGGGTCATTGCTTAGGGTCGTGGCCAAACGCAGTGCAAATTGGACAACTAGACGGCAATTCGGAAACTATGCGTGGCTCGAATATGAGTCGCTTGGTTGGGAATTTGAGATAAGTCGCCCGAGAGTCGTTAACATCCGTGTTTTTTTTTCTTTCTTCTTATCTGCATGTGTTTTTAAAAAACGTATAAGTTAAGTAACCCATCTGGACTCGGGCCCTCAATGCCTTTGTATTCTTGATCTCATTCAATCATTAAAAATACTTACTACTACTGCTTTTGTTCAATTACATTCTACTACTCCGGATTAATTTGTTAGGATAACAAAGCTAAATATGAACCAATTCATATATAAAAAAGAATACAAAAGCTAAAAATAACAAGGGAATTTTCATGAACACAAAAAATTACCCTAATTAAATTCACAATTACAGACAATCATCTTCCTCCTCACAAACCCTAAAAAGAATAATAAAAAGCATACCATTGCCAAAGAGGAGTTCGGAAGTTCATGGTTTTGTAAGAGAGAGATGGAGAGATTGCTCGAGTTTGTTCGGAAGTTAGACAGACTTATATACTAAGGGGCCCCATATACTAAACCTTACAAATAAAATTTGACTATAATACCCTTTACATTTAATTGATTGTCACGACTGCTGCATCAATGTTCCACTTCTACATTCACATAGTTTTTCAATGTTGATCCGGAATTGGCACTTGTCGACGCACTCCATCCGTTCGCGGGGGGGGGGGGGGGAAATACCAAACCCCCACTCACGGCCAAAACACTTACTCCCTAGTCGTGTTGTTTGGGAATCCAGCCCTAATCGGGAGATAAATTCTGTCCAAGACTAAATACGAGCAACAAATAAGTACTACAAGAAAAAGATAAAAAAACTTTGAAAAGAGAGTAAAAGAGTACTTGAAATTGTCAGGAGGGAAGCGAATGGGGGCTGGCAATACGCCCCAGTCGGATGTGGCACAGTCACAAGCCGGTCAGCCTATTGGCTCGAGGCGTGGATTGATGCGAATTTCGGCTCTGCATCTTTTTTCTTTGGTCAAATACTCCGAACCTATCGTAGAAGAGTTAAATGTAGCAATTTCACATTATTGTTGATCACATCTCTCGCATAAATGCATTTTACATGAGGTTTGTTGTACAAGTAGGTTTAATTTTCTGCTCAAATAATGAATTAGATTGAGTAGAAAAATTAATATGAACGATAGAGCTCAAAGAAATATTGTTGAAAAGTTTCCCATTAACGATATATTTGAATTGCATATATCCACCAAACAAGCTATGAACAGATGCTGAATTATACAAAGCAATAAGCAGGTCCTATTATTTTATTATTAAAGAAAGTTAAAATTAAATAGTACAATTTGTTGTGTAAACTCGAACTCGATCTCCAGTTGCAGATATTTAAGAGTAGAATTTGAAGTTCTTGGCTTGAAGTATGAGATTCCTTAGAGCGCCGATCGGAGCTAAAAGCATCAGCAACACTCCAACTATGATGCAGAACTGTCATTGCAACAAGCAGCACGAAATTGTTAGTTTTAAATACGAAATAATACGAAAAGAAAAAAAAATCGATTTCTTGAGAGCTAAGCTTACCCAGTTTGCAAACCAAGAAAGGCTAAACTTCTTTGGTTTGTAGATGACAAGCCACATGATGCAAGGGAGCTGCAAAACGATCGAACAAAGAAAGTTTAGAGATTTTTATTTGCATGGGAATTGGGATTTAGAGGTTTATGGCAATGATTCCTTACATAGTATGTTGTAGGAGCAAAAGCAAATCCTCCGAAGAAACCGAGAAGCCCGCCAAAGAAAGGGAATGTAATCCCAACGAACAAGGTGAATGCTGCATCCACGAAATACACAGTATCGATATTATTTACATTGTTGATCACATCTCTTACAATGTAACGACTTATGTATGAAGTCATTCCAAGATTTAAGATTAAATAAACGAGCAGGAAAATGCTACTTACCAACAATCACATTTCGTGTTACGAAGCGAAGGAACAAAGACGGCTTGAATTTCATCTTCTTCAACAGAAATGATTCCGCCATGTCAAACACCGGCATTGCGTAGACCTACATATATGCATTGACGAAACTTGTTATGCAAGAAAGAACACCAACTCAACAGATATTTTATGCAGATCATAAATTTAAAGTAGTAGTGTACCTGATAACTTCCAATGACATGAACAACAACAAAGCAATTCGCAAGAACAATAAGCCAAACAGGCTTCTCCAACGATATGAGGATGTTATCCTCGACGTGGTTTCCAAACACCCAGTACCCGATGAGAGCAACGGGAAAATAGCACATTGCGACCACAATGTAAGCAAGAACCACTCCCTTCCACATGGGTTTTTTGGATGGCTTTTCAGGCGTGGAAGGAATCGTTGCTTGAATCTCCAAAACCACATTGTGGCCAGCAAAAGCAAAAGCTACATCTCCCAAAGCACTAAAGAAGTTGAACGTATTCCCTGCAGCGGTTGAAGCCCTGGGAGCATACTGCACTTGTGCGTCCACCCCTTTGTGCAGGGAAGCTCCCCAAGCAATGGTAGAGTAGCTGTTGAATTGGACAAGTAGTCACAGTTAAAACGACATTCGCAAACCAAATTCTGCAGATTAATTTGTAGACAGATGGAATTTGAACTTTTTAGTTTTACTCTAAATGGATTAAGAATATTTTCTTGATTTTTAACCGAATCCAAATTACTTCGAGCATGAGCACTCCAAAGAAAAACCCTTATTGACTAATGTTCCCTTAACATTAAGGCCTCATTTTGTGTTTGGATTAAAATGAATAACTCACTAGATTAGATGTATATTGAAAGAAGAAGCGGATGCTAATTTCCAAAATTTGTCCAAGTTTGAAGATGGATTAATCATGAGTGAAATTTATTCCTTCCAATCCCCTAAAGAATGTGAAAAGACTTGAAGGGAAGGATAAGTTTTCTTCACGACTAAAGTTTGGGAGTTGTCATCCATTTTATCCGAGTTATCCATTCAAATTCAATCTTTAACACCAAACAGAGCCTAAGAGTATAGCACATTGATTTCAATAAGAAGAAAAGCTTCCCTATCACAGGTTCATGAAACCCTTCTCTCTATTACTGTCATCAAGAGATAGAGAGAGGGGTTACAAGAACATGTTTCATGTAAGTTTTTCTCGTCAAACAGACAAAGTTGCATATATCTTTTAAAAACGGAATTGTTAAAAACACTCCAAAACGCCATCCCACACTGCTCTTCTCTTCATATTTTTACACCGAGGAGGAGAGCGGGTAGACCTCTACGGAGTGCAAATAGCAAATCCCTAAGCAAATTAAACAAAAAAGAAAGAAATACATATATATACGTACCTCAAGGACATGACGGCAGCGGCAAGAGAAACACTGGCAATGGAGTTGAGGCTAGGGAGGTGGGAGAGGACAAAGTGAACAGAAGCAAAGATCATGATGAAGTAGGTGGTTTTGATAGGCTTACAGTCAGGGCACACACTACTGTGAATCTTCTTCAAGGAATTGCCACCTGTAATCATATACACTATGCAAGTCCCAAGTTCCACCATCAGTTGCTGGGGCACCACAATATAAAGCCCTAGCTTTTCCCCAAAGGCATGTTGCCCTAACTCATGGTACCTATCAAACCTTTTGCCAGGGACAATTTCATGCATTTCTACCATCTGCCATAAGGTGTAGAGTGTAATCACCCATGAGAGAACCAGCACTGCAACTCCAGGGCCCCTAATGCAAGAAACACATAATAATTAATTAGATGGGGAAACTATCTTCCATCAATGTTTTTCACTTTGTGTTGTTGTTATGTTTTTTCCTAAACCCAAAACGCTTAGCGGAGCGCTTGTGGATTAAGCATTCATCAATGCAACTAAGGGATTATATCATTTGTATTTAAACCAAATTTGTAAAACAAATGATGTGGCAGTTGAATATTTGTCTTCTTTTTTTGAAGTCATTAAATCATGAAGTCTTACTTTATTGCCACATCATTTGGTTTACAAATTTGTTTTAAAAAATTTGGTCTCCCTAGCATTACCTAAAAAGGAAATTAATCCCCTTACTAAAACACTCATGAATTTGATTCTTAATCCTAACTCTATATTTCATAATTTCTTTAAATTATCCCTTGATTTGCCCCCAAAAATTTATGTTTGCAACCAACGAGCCACCCTTCAAAAATTTAGCTACTCCTCCCTTTCAAAATTTCTTGGCTCCGCTCTTGTTTGTATAACAAAAAAAAAAAAAAAAAAACTATAACAGTTCACTTTTAACCTAAAAACAACATTGTCTCGAACACAAACACAAAATCGTCACATAAAAACATTTCATATATGTTTTTTCTTCCCGTAGAGATAGTGAGAAAGTAATGAAACTATATATATGTATAGGTTACTTACCATCCAAGGTGAGACATGGCATAGGGGAGGCCAAGAACACCAGCACCAACCATGGCAGTGACATTGTGGAATGCCGAATACCACCACGTTGCATTTCTCGATTTCGTGATCGGCAGCCAGTCGTTGATATCTTGCACCTCCTTCTGCTGCTGCTCCTCTCTAATTTCTCCACTTCTTCCCATCTTTTTTTTTTTTTGGTCACAGAAAATGCTCAGTGACAGCAGGAAATCAAAAAGATTAGTCCCGCTATAAATCTCCTTGATTATTTATAAACAACAATAAATCTCCTTTTCCGGATGGAATTTGACAAAGAATTAGGCTACTAATCCAATACGATTACGTGACTGATTACTTGGAGTTTGTTTCCTAATTAAATTGAAATTGTGTACAGTGGTGCTATTTAACTAAAATGTGGACTATTTATACAAGGAAAACAAATATTGAAATATTCTGATTGAAGGAATTTCAGCCGTCCGATTGAAAAAAATCTGATTATTCTTACGATTTTTCACTGCAAGAAACACAGTAGAAAATTTTCAGAATTTTTTTTTCCAAAGACGGCTGTGGAATGTGGAGCGTATCTTTCAACGAGTCATTGTGTAACTGAAATTCCTCTCCAAGAATCTATGATCCTGATTGCTTTGGGACAGGTGTCAAGCGCTCGTGCAATCTGATCTAAATTTGATGCACGATCTCAGGCAAAGATCTTTACAAAAGGATCAAGTAAAAGTAGGAAAGGTCAAGGGAGAGGGAGAGGGGGAGAGGGGCAGGGAACGAAGACGAAACAGTTTTAGACGATGAAATGTATGACTCCCCCCACATTAGCTATTTATTCAGGAATTTAAGGTCGTCAACCGCCGGAGATTCGGTTTGGACAGCCACGCACACCGACATTCGGTTTGGACAGCCACGCACACCGACATTCGGTTTGAACACCCACACGCTGTAACTGTATGTAGAAACTGCATGCACCAGTCGCATGTACGATTGTTCTTAACATTTGTAACAAAATTGTGAGTCAGTTGCAACTTCCAAGTGTACATCTCACATTAGCCACAGATTCAGGAATCAGAGTTGTCAACCGCCAAAGATTTGTTTGGGACAGCCGTTCACGCACCAAGTGTATGTGGAAGATGCATACGCTAATTGCGTGGACGGTTGTTCTCAACATTTGTAACAAATCCAAAGCTAAAAAAAGACTTGACTAAAAAATGAGTGCACAAATTGAAAACACTATACAAAGTATCACTGTGGTTTACAAAGGAGTGAAAGCAACCTGAGAAACAAATTGCGCTAAAAAAGCATCCGATTACATAGCAGGAGACCACCGGAATTAATTCTCTGTTGTTGCTTCAACCTTTCGAAGAGGAAATCGTCGTTGTTCTTAAGCTGAAGATACTCTTCCATGTCGAACTGGGAACCATTTGACTCACCGAGGCGTGAGTGGCACTTGTAACTTCTATATCCTCCAACTTTACTTCCAGTATCTTCCATGTTAATTGACAGGGCGTCGATTATTCCAGGGCTCCAACTTCCATGGCTGCTGGCAGATTGATTACTTTGATCTTGTGCAATTATCACTCCCTAAGAAATGAATTTAATGAAGATTGAGACGATAAGATGAGAGGAAATCATGAATGAAGATAATGATAGTAAGGTCATGAACGAAACAAGTCAGCCTGCAATATTAGTCAAAATGGGATTGATAGATAAGAACTGCATGTCAACTCTACCTGTATGCTAGACTTCATAATCCCAAGATGAGCTAATAACTTATTACCTGTGGTTCGTTCTTATTCTTGCATCCTATAGGAGTAGCATCGTGACTAGTCTCCCACTGCAACCAAGGCAGAACAACTCCATCCATTGCGACAGGAAGAGGAGTAGACAAAGCTGGACTCTGATAAGTTTCGTGCTTTGTTATTCCTCCTATGCTTGAACTTGTATCGCTCCTTTCCCCGTCAATTGAAGATATATCCGTGTCTTCCACATTTGAAATGAAGTCCTCAATGTATCTCTCCGCCTCCTCAGTCAGTCGCTTAGACATCCTACCTCTGTCGTTACTCCTCTGCGAAAGTGAAAAGCAGGAGTTAATAACAAAGTAAAACAAAGACAATTAAAAATCCGAAGAAAAACACGGTAACATGCAAATCTGCATTAGTGTTTCAGACAGAATGGTACCCTTCTGGTTCTTGATGGTTTGTCTGCGGCAACAATGTTTTTTGGCTCGGGAAGCAATTCTTTGACAATCTTAGAGAGCTCCCTACTATGTTGTTCCTCCAGTACTATTTCAGCTAATAAATCTTGTTTTCGTTTTTCTGACTGTCAATACATTGAAAAAAGAAAATAAAAATATGATCAATAGTAGCCAAACTTCTTACAAACGGCATATGATGCAAAGTAGCTGCATTCAACAATCTCGCACAGAATAATAAATATTAACATGGCAGTTTTGCACCCACAGTTAACAACTTCAATAAAACCGATAAATAATCCACCCTCTTTATCCACACAATCAAGGCCATATACTCTATTACTTAAATAAACTGAGCCTTTATAGTAACGTTAATACCTGTTCCAATTTGGAGGAGTAATTCTTCCTGATCGAAGAAACAGCCTGAAGTACATCTTTACCGTTAGAATGTATATCACCAGGTGCTGAAACAGTGGATTTAGTTTTCCCATTTACCTGAATAGATAAAAAGGAACCAAGTTTAGGAAGCATGCGACAGGAGGATAAAACTCTAAAATCAAACAACAGGGATGAAACAAATGTCAACAAAGATATAAAGAACGCTATAATACAGACTAGTTCAAGTTCTGTCCGGATCTCTTCCACAGCATGTCTAAGTTCTTTCCGCATTACTTCATAAAATCCACTTTTAACATCATTACCAGCAGGGTGCTCTGCCTAAAGGGTGACAAGAAGGTAAACAATAAACGACCAATATAAAAGAGCTACACTGAGGCGGTTATCATAACACAAAATGACTAATATAAAGAACTACAGAGAGGTGGTTATCCTAACATAAAGTGTTCAAAAGTAAACCTTCTTCTCTGAATATACAGCTCGGATAGTCTTCTCAACCCCATTTTTGTTGGAATAAGCATCCCTCCCCTCATCATCAGTTAGGACCGAAGACTGGCTCTGAAAGGCCACAAGAAATCACTCAAAACATAGTTCACTACCGAGAACTATTCTGACTGGGAAAAACATCAAATGACATAAAACGAAAATACCAAAAGTTACAGAAGTTAGACTTACAGAGTAACCATCATGGCACTTAAAATCTTTCTGGCTAAGAGATCTTCTCAATCCCGGTCTAAAATTTGAATCAGTTGACTTACGGGACAAGGGCGTCTGGTTGTTTCCACTAATGAAGTTCCTCGACTTAGCGGTGCTGCGATTGTGGGTATGATCTAGATCACTCTGTCATTTAAAACACAACAAATAAGCCACAAATAAATGAGTTGTAGAATCACACTATTCCGATACAGCTAACAAGAATCGTTTAATTTAACAGTCCGGGATTAACAAATTGTAGTTCAATGGCATTATACCGTCTAAACAATCTTTAATTACACATTCAAATTGTAGTATTAATTCAAATTTGCAAAAGTATAAAAATAAGCCCATAAAGCAATAGTATCTAAATGTTTTACAATGGGCATTAAATCAAATAAATCAAAATTTAACGGGAAACCATAAGACACCAATTCTCACCTCAGAATCGCTCATCTGATACCGGGCAACTGAAACCGACCGCCTTCGGATTGAATTACCCTTACTTTCCGAAACTACCCTTCCTCCAGCTGAATTATTACCAGTACTGCCCCTCACATCACCACCACCACCAACTCTCGGACCGTGCCTCGACACCGACCTCCCACGCCTCTGCGAGGCACTGGCAGCAGGGGTAGCTTCGTAGCTCCGCGCAACCGAGCGGCCCCTGTCGCCGGAGGAGTCGAAAAGCTCGACGGCGAGGTCGTCGAGGCTGATCTCCGGGAATCCCGAGCCTCTGACCGTGTTGACGAACCTCCCTCTGCTGGGAACCGGATTATCATCGTAATCGTCGGCCGCCGGCGTCCGCTCCGGCAACCCGCGCGAGAAGCAGCTCAGGCTCCGGGAGCGCCGGTGAGACGACTTCCGATTAGACGAAGCGGAGTCTTCCGCCGGAGCCTTGGATGCTCCGATCGGCGTCCGCTTCGTGGTTGATTTGAACGCCGAGGTCGCCATTCCTGATACGAATCGAACAAAACAAGAAAGCAAATATTTAATCAAATTTTTTTACAAATTGATGGATTCATATATGGAAGGTGAAGACTTAGGGTTTGAAGGTAAGCAATTTGGGCATTGTCATAGAAAACGACGGATTCCGATTGTAGAGAGAGAAAGAGAGAGGAGAGAGAGTGAGAGGCTGAGAGCTCACGAGGTAGCTGAGAAAGTGATTTGTAGAGAGAGAGAGAGAGGTTTAAAGGGGGTTGTGTAATGGAGGGGAAGATTGGCGGATAGATCGAAAATTGGGGAGAATTTGAATGACGGAGCTGTTATGATACGGACTTTGGGACCTTGGGTTGAAGGACACTCACGTGGATTGGGCCGGGCATTAATTTTCAATCTTTTATTATTTTGTCGACGGGCTTTTTGTTTTTATATTTATTTTTGGATACTGTTTTGACGAATTGTTGCACTTGTCAATTTGTGTGTGAATTCGTCAAATTTAATTTCCATATATTTTCCTTCGGTTACAAAATCTTTATTTATTTATGTTTCTTGGAATCTTTTTTTTTTTTTGGTCCGATTTGTTGGAATCTTTAATTTTGAAATTTTATGACATATTTACTTTGCTTGATATGGGAAAAAGAATTATTCTAATGAATAATACTTGAGTACTCGAATGATGAGTAGGAGCTCATACTCAAAATTCTTTGTTTTTTATTTATAGAATTTTGTACTTATGATCAGAACCATTCATATTATGAATCACTCTATAAAGATCATCATGTCTACAAAAAATCAATTAAAATTAAGGTCATTTAGTCATTGAACTGTATAAGAACAAATTGGACGAAAATAGTAAAAGTATTACGAATCGTCTATCTATTTGTTATAGTTGATTGGCTTAACGACCTTAGTTTTAATTCAGTTTTTTGCAAAGATGATATTTATATAGTGATTTATAATATAAACAGTTCCGATTATAAGCACGAAGTTTTGTGAATCGGACACGAAGAATTTTGAGTAAGAGTTCTTACTCATCATTGAGTAACCAAGCATTGTTCTATTCTAATACGAAAATATGTGAGTTTCGTATTAAAAATCATAATCATATAGTTTTAAAATTAAAAAATTAGATCAATTAGGAGGAACGGTGGATCCAACTCTCATTCTTTATTCTTTTTGAGTTTCCAGATAACTTTGTTGGAATAGGCTACAGTGCTCACAAGCATTGAATGCTTACACCGATCTCACCATTAAAAGGAGGGAGGAGGGAGGAGAGAGGGGGGGGAGGGGAAGGAGGGTGAGATAGGTGTGAGCATTCAATGCTTGCGAGCACTGTAGCCAGTCCCAACTTTGTTTATCTGATTCAAGGTAAGTAAAGATTGCCCTAGTACAGTATGTTTACTTACTTAGAATGTGAGGAATTGTTTCAATTTCTGGCTTCTCATGCGTTTACATACACACACAAAATCAAAAAATTTAATCTAGAATCCAATACAAAATCAAACACTCCCCCTTAACGCAAGAGAAGTATCAAAGTATTTCCATTCTCACTCATGTGTTATCGGAATAATTAATCCCAGAAAATTGAGAGGTGTGTGTGAAAGGTAAAAATGGGTGTATGGATAACATCACCCTTAAAATATAGTTATGTTTGCAAGAATTTTTCAACAACTGGCCAGCCCGAAAATGTCCGAAAATTAATGTACGAGCCGGCGGAGAAAGTGACGATTCTAATGAAGAATAGGAAAGGGAAGGGAGAGACTGAGAGTTATCAAACATGAACAAGCTACCACAAAAATAAAGTGAAGAACATAATAAGGCAGAGAGAACAATCTCACGTCCACCACAAAACTAAAAAACTTGGGGCAGATTCATCACCCCCATGAGTCATGACATTGAACCTAAATAAGGTACCACTACTTTCGGGACACTCGATTTATTTTTGCTCACTGCACTTTACTGACTAACATGAAAGGAAACCTACACCGATGCGCATAACTCTGTAGGCATACTAAGTGCTATCGAGAAACAGTCCTAGTGTAGCAGCCTTAAGCTTGATCGACAGATGCGATGTAGGAAATCAGGTCGACCACACGGGAGCTGCAACATCATCAAAACATACAAAATGAGAACACAGATTTCCAACACATATAACCATAAAAAACAACGACAACGGGACTGAAGGAGAAGATGCCCTAGAGGAAGGCCATGGCATATAAGTTATGACACAAGGCGGTGTCTGTTACCTGTATCCCCACTCGTTGTCATACCACGAGACCAACTTGATGAAGTTATCATTCAAAGCAATTCCGGCCTTTGCGTCAAAAATACTTGACCTGCACCATCAAAATGAAAACATCAGATTGATTACATTGCCACTGCCAGCAGCAGACAGGTACGAAAAGATGGAGGTTCAAACCAAAGCCTTCTTTTCTCAATCACCATTAGAAATCCTTTTTTTTTTCTTCATATCTTAAAGGAACAGCCCGCACCCCAAACGTATGTCGTTTCATTTCCACAATTTCAGACAGCAATTCGAAGTATAAAGTTTATCATTGTGTACCTGCTGTCGCCCACAAAGTCGGTGGAAACCACGTCATCTTCGGTGTAACCCAATATTCCCTTCAGTTTTCCCTCAGACTCCTCCCTGTGGAGCACGAGCATCAAATAAAAGCGAAAGAGAAAAGAACATCAATCCGATAACGTTATCAAGCCACAGTTTGACAGTATTTTCTAAAATATTATAGCAAGAAACTTGTTCTGTTCCCTTACTTGATAGCAGCTTTTACTTCATCATAAGTAGCTGCTTTTGCTAGCCTCACTGTAAGGTCAACCACTGAGACATCGACAGTAGGAACACGGAATGACATTCCCGTCAATTTTCCGTTCAGGTCAGGCAGCACTTTACCAACAGCCTTCACAAACCAAAATACATAAAATAGTTTACAGACTCGCAATTAAAATTACTAACGCTCGAAATTGCAGAAAAAAATTATCAGAATTCAACCATAACATCGCAAGAGCTAAAAGTCCTTTTTTACCTTTGCAGCTCCAGTACTGCTGGGAATGATGTTGAATGAAGCTGCTCTTCCACCTCTCCAATCCTTAGAAGAAGGTCCATCAACAGTTTTTTGGGTGGCTGAATCATGGAAACAGAAAAAGCGAAATGAACATACGAAACAAAACAGAAAAGTTGCAAAGCAAACCGACCAAGAACCCACCAGTAATGGAGTGAACTGTGGTCATCAGACCCTCCACAATACCAAATCTATCATGAATGACCTACAAAATAAAACAAAGTTACCGTAAGACATCAAATTCTTCCGTCAATTAATGCCTTTGAGAAACAAAAACATATAAAATCAGAGAGATATGAACCTTTGCAAGGGGGGCAAGGCAGTTGGTGGTGCAACTAGCATTGGAAACTATATCAAGATCTTTCTTGTAGTCCTTCTCATTGACACCGACAACAAACATCGGAGCGTCTTTGCTGGGGGCTGAGATGATAACCTTCTTAGCTCCACACTGACAGTAGAACAAATAAACTCCAATAAGGTAACCGACGCCTGACCACAACACATTCACCCGAAACAGCAATCGTAATAACCAAATAACAAACGAATTTCCAGCATAAACCAACTCCATACTTCAAAACTCAATAGTAAAAAGGGAAGGCCATAAACTGGAGGAGTTACATGTTTATCCCACCATAACCACTCGGTAACAAACCAATTTCTAGCATGCAACAACTCCAAACTTCAAAAACTCAATTGTAAAATGCGAAGGCTCGTCTTAAACCGGAGAAATCTACATGTTATCCCATCATAAGTTCATAACCACCCGGTAACAAACCAAAATCTCGACACTAATATGCAGCATAAATATACCCTATCAATGATATTCTGTACATTAAAATACTACCAAATTCCACAAAGTTGCAAAACCAACAAATGACATGCAATTATAATTACTTCCAAATTTCCAATCCTTCAAAACCCCAGAAGCATAAATCGATATCAAACCAAAACAAAAACCTAAGAATTTAGAACACAGACAAAACAAAGCAATCCCACAAATGCAAACCTTCAAATGGGCAGCAGCCTTTTCCTTGTCGGTGAAAACACCGGTGGACTCAACGATGTACTCAGCTCCGCTCCCGGACCACGGGATCTCCTCCGGGTCCCTAAACATTTGCAATGCAAAAATAACAAATTAATTACAAATTCAAAAAATTCTCTTATTTAATTTTCATACAAAACTATACTATTTTGTGTGGGAATTGTGTAATATACCTGACAGCAAAAACAGAGACGGGCTTGTCACCAAAGAGAAGGGTGTTTGCGTTCTTCAGCTTCACATCGTTATGCTTCCAGCGGCCATGAACGGTGTCGTAGTTGAACATGTACACCTGCCACACACAAAAAAAACCCAGTAATCATTGATCAACTAATCCGACGGCTCAGAAGAGTCAGAACTCCAATCAAATATGTTTTGACGATCACGATCACGATCAAGCACAAAATACAAAATATAAAAACAAAAGAAAAGGAGCCACTTGATAGTTGATACTATGGTCTAGTAAGTGGGAAATCATAGATGACGAGTTCTATACTAATTTATTATGATTGATGCTTAGTCCAAATCGACCACCTCTTAACTTAATATATCATTGTATTCAAAAGGTACAACTACAAACGAAAAGAAAAAATAATACCATGTAGTCGGCGGTGATGAAGGGATCGTTAATGGCGACGAGTTCGATATCTTCTCTCTGCAGAGCAATTCTGGCCACCAACCTTCCAATCCTTCCAAATCCTAATTTCCGAAAAATAATTGAAAAAGCATAAATAAATAAATAAAAATTGATCCAATTTGCACCAAATTCAGATGAGAAAAAACGCGGGAAAATTGAAAATACCATTGATTCCGATCTTGATCTTCCCTGCAACAAAAGAACAATTCAGATTAAAACAAGGGTCGCGTATAAATTAAATCGAATAAAAATACACAGAAAAATACGAGAGTATGAAAATATTATCAAACTCATTACCCATGACAGCAGATTGGATAAGAAGCTTTGAGTAAAAAATGGCACTGAGATGCTGTTACTGGGGGTTTTATATAAAGGGCGGGGCATTGGGCGACCGGAATAGCCGGTCATTGGAATCTGGAGCATACTACGGTGGCGGTATATGATGCTTTGATGCAGCGCCTGCGTGATGGATCGTCAGATTCGGTCGTAGTGGGAATCAGAGACTCGAATGATTAATGTGGACCGTTGGATTGGTCGTCATGATGAGACGTGATATTGTGGCGCTACTTTGATTTTCGTCTGTTTCGGGAAGGTCGGGGAATCCCGGAATTGTAATATTTTTTTCGTGAAGAAAAAGATAATATTAGAGATGGTTTGGTTGCCACGTTAGGTTTTCGGCCTAGTTTGGCGCACAAGTGTCTTTTCAAACTATTTACCTAGTGCAGTTCAGAATATTAAATCAGATCAAGATTTTATTTTGTTTCAAAAATGAAAAAGATACTAAATCAATCAAAATGGAACAAATCTAATTGTTTTTTTTAGTTTTATTTATACAACGATATTTGGTGTAAGAGACTCAACCAAGTCACACTTGGTTTGACAAGTGTTTTTAAATAATTGAAAGTGATTTTAAAAAAAATGTTTTTAGAGTCAATTCTTAGTAAAAATACAAGTTGATGGTGTTTATTGCAGTAAGCACTTTAAGTGCTTTTGGAACCAAAAAATATTTTTTCTAAAAGCATTTTCAGTCAATTAAAAGTACTTACTGAATGAGCCCTCAAAGTATTGTTTTTGTCATTCACAAAGTCGAATTTAAAACCTCTCATTTAAAAGTATAATAAATACTACTAAACCAAAGTGCTAGTAACATTCTTGAGTCTCTTGGCATTTGACTGAGAAGTTTGGTTTAGGAGGGACTCTTGAGCATGGTTGCTCGCATATTGCTGTTACACAGATGTTATTAGCGTGGGGGTCTGCGATGGCACTAGTTTGGATCGGGTAAAATATTCGTAATATCATAAACGCCCCTTCTTTTATACAACTTTTTTAACAAATAATATAAATATTTTTTGAACTTTTTTCATAAATTGTATTTAAATTAAAATATTTAAAAAATAATAAAAATAAACTTCAAAGAACAAATTGTCACACGCATTAGCGTGTGGCAAGAGACTAGTTTCCATAACCACACCTATCCGTCATAACCATATTCATAACCGCGTCAAAAAGTTAATTTACCCATATCCGCCCACATACTCAAATAACCATATTCAAATCTTCGTCAAACGGGTCCTCCTAGTCTCATCTCATGAAACTAAAAATACAGGGAGTTTCATTATTTGTGAAGTCGATTAAAGACACCACTCGATCAGTCGACAAGATCGAAAATTTTGTGTTTGTTTCATGTATTAACACGTCATTTAAATGGTAAATTCAATTAAATGAATGTTTCAAAGTCATTTAAAGTCATTTTCATAGAGGCACAATTTAACAGTTATTTTCATTATTATTTTGTGTTATGGCAACGAACCTTTTTACCAAGTATAATTTAGAACTGATCGTGAACATAAACACATTGCAATCAACAAAACTGCCTTTGCATGTAGTATAGATTGTGTTATTGTCAAACGTATGACTTTTTATCACGTAGAAACTAAAAATATATTTTTGGTCCAAAGAAACCAAAAATATATAAACAAAATAAAATATTTTAGTCAATTCGAAATAGGAAAAAGACATTGAGGACGAGGAAAATGACTTATTAGTTGCAATAAAATGATCCGACACTCGAGATGATAACCTATATAATGGGAGTAAATCCTAATCCCTACGCTCCAAAAAGTTTGGACAATTTATATACCTTAGCCATTTCCTTATCTAATACAGTATGGCCAAAAATTTCTCTATCCAGTCCAACCTTTCATGGATATAACACAAACTTACATCGTTAAGCCCGATATTTTATAAGTGAAATTTTATTCGGACCCAACTATTCTCTCTCCACACTCAATTTTAACATTTTTTCACCTCTAAATTCTCTAATAAGGGGTCTTCAAATTCCAATTTCTTCATCATAAATGTTCAGTCGCCAATCGGTCATTTCCACAGATAGAGTATGCTAATTATCTTTGGTATCATTCCTTTTAACATACTTCATTAAACCCAATTATTTTCCTTTTAACTAAATGTTTTTTTAGCTAGATAGAGTATTTCTTGAGGTTTGAATCTCCCTTTACTATGGGAGATTGGATTGCTGATTTTGCTATTAATTTGGGTATTTTACAAGTGCTTGAAGCTAATCTAAGAAAGATTTATCATGGGCATAAACTTGCTTAGAAGTTGGGTATTGAAACAGTTTTATTCTTGAATCTATAACATATAGAGAGCGTAAAATGATGGCAGACTATCTTTGCTCATCTAGGAAGCAACCTTGAGTTGGAGCTTATTATTTGTTATAATCCTAACTTTGTTGTGATATTGCAGCTCAAAATTAGAGTGTTGGATACGAATCTGGAAGTGGCAATCGATTGGGTAAAAGCATAGAAGAAGTGTTTTGAAGAGTTCTAGGCGATCGATCGGAGGTGGCAGCCGATCGATCGGAGGTGGCAGCCGATCGATCAAAGACCAACAAAGAAATCCTTTTGCATTTCCTTTTTTGTTTTTTTGTGTCCTATATGGGTTGGGTTTCGCACTTCTTGGTTGGATTCTTTGCTTGGTGGAGAAGTTTTGATAATTTACCTATTCGATTAGGATAAGGATTTGATTTCCTTTCCTATTAGGATTTAGATTTTACTTCCAATTAGGATTAGGATTCTCATTTCTCATTGTAACATGAGTCCTATACTCTATAAATAAGACCTTAGTGTGTTGTTTATTTTGTGTGCCGTCACCATTGGTTTAGAGAGTTTTCTCTAATTGGGTTTTGGGTGGAGGTCACCGTTTGGAGTCATGGTGAGAGTCAATTTGGTGAGAGTCAATTTATGAGTTTGTGAGTTAGAGAACAATTTGGGAGAGACTTCTCTGTTTGTTTTGGGTTCTCTACTCGTTTAGTTTAGGGTTTGTAATTTGTGGGATTTAGGTTGTGAGAGTTAAACACTATTTTGTAATCTCCGTTTGTTTAGTGGAATTTCCTCGCCGTGCTTCGCTTGTAGACGTAGTCTTTTACGCCTAACCACATAAATCTCTTATGTTCTTTTGAGAGTGTTTGTTTTCGCTTTCGCCTACGACGTTGATATTTGTTACTTTATTAGATTTTGCTTCCGCTTGTGCATAAAAGTACAACAAACCTGAGTATCTTAGGGCGTGATTTAGTGACCTCACACATCAAACATTTTGCCGACCTAAGTTTAGTGTTCATCACACAATCAATTACTTTGATGTCTTGCTCAGTTACAAGTCTACTCTACCAAACTCGGCAAGAGAAGTAACTTTCGTGCTCTTTTTCCATACACTTTTTTCTCCTTACGTACACATTTGTTTACATTCAAACTTTGAATTAATCATTTAAATGAGGATCCATGAGCATAAATAAACAGAATTGTATGAAAAAAGTGCGGAAAAAGTAAATAAATGGCCCAATATTATGTCCAAGTCTCCAACAGCCATTTGGGCCTGGCGGTTCGAACCCGGGGAGGAAAGAGTGGCCATCATCTCTTGGATGGTCCCTCTTGATCTTCTACATTCTATACTTTTCTTAATTTGCTTCCTGGTTGACTATAGGGGATGGCTTGTGATCAGTCGATAATATATTATATTTTATGATATTCCAAGTTAGTTTTTATGTTTGTTTTTGAGAGAATGTTGATACTTCTTTGTATGTTTTTATTATAGGATGGATCGAATCGGCTTTACGCGTTAAATAGACAAATTGTGGAGTTTTGGAGCCTAGAGGATTATGTCAAAGTTTCAAGCCTTAATTATATGCCGTTTGATCGTGAAGAATAATTGAAGATGGATTGCGTAATTCGGACAGATTCACGTTTTGGACCTGTTTGGCATATAAGTGATCCAAGATGACGTTTTTGGGCCGAGGTTTCTTCTACAAAGTTGAAGAGGACGATTTTAGCTTTCCAACGACATATTATGGGCCTAATTCGGAGCTGATTTGATCAATCAAAAAGAAGATTTTCTGCAGCAGTCCAAATCCTTGTTAAAAAGGAATTCTGTACTTTAATTTATTTTTATTTTTTGTTTCACGATTTGGGGGGGGGGAGAACGAATTTGGAGATTAAATTGTGGAGAACTTGGCTCAACTTTTCTACAACGGTGTTTTCTAAACTTTTATTAATTTATTTTATGATTTCAATTATGATTATGCATAACTAATTCTCTTTCTAGGGTGAGGCCTTGAGCCTTTAGCATGAATATGTAGTTTCTTTTCAATTGCTTATGATATTATGCATGCTACTTTGAATTGTCAATCACTGGTTTAAACTCTCTATTTATCTTAATGCTTGATCACTATTAAGATGTGTAGACAAGTAATTGGATGCAATTTATATTGGAATATCACCCTTAAATTGGCTAGGGCTTCTTGTGATTGATAATTGTAAGTTCACTTAAGGCAAATATCACGCTCTTAAAGGTTGCATGGTTTTTCAAAAGGTTTTCACAAAACTTAATGAGTCTTGCATGTTCATATTTGATCTGAATATCACAGACGGATTGCATGTTAGATATACTTTCTAGCTAGAATATCACTAGTAGAATATGCAATAGAAAAACCTAACCTTCAAAGTGCATGTGTTATTCATAAGTAATTGGTAGAACTATATAGGATTGTTATTGGTAATGGCTGAACTCTAGAGTTTCTTATTTTTGTTTTCTGATAATTATTGACGAGCTCTATTTTTAATTATTTAAATTCCTGCGAATTTTCATTTATTTTGTTATTTTAAATTTATGATCACAAATCTCTTCTTTTTGTATTAAATAATTAATTAAGAATCGGTTCTGAATACAAGTTATTTATATCAGTCTCTGTGGAAACGACTTTGCTTGAGTTGCTATACTACGATAACCTTGTACTCTTGCAAGTATTTTTAAGTGATTTTTGCCTAAAATTTGAGTGTGGTAAAATTGCTATCAGCTTGTTTTACGGTGGAGACTTGTTTTGACCTTTTGTGAAAATTGAAATTCAAAAGTTACTTTTGTGAGTTTTTAAATTTGGCTTGATTTTGAATTTCAGTTTTCATTTAAAAAAAAAATTAAAAACAGTTATCAAACAAGTTTTCACATTTTAAAAAAATGTATGTCATAAACTGAAATAGTTATCAAGACCCTTAGTTAATTCTAGTTGTAAGAATATATATTCACCGCTTTCCGTGTAGACTTGCAATATAAACTATATATGAACACATTTTTGAAGCAAGTACTTGCATTGTAAACTCATTTGAGCTATCTTTCTTAAAACAACTTCCATTTTCTTACGTGGTTTGAATTTAGAGGGTAAAAATCTACTACGCTTCTGTCCATGGATCCGGGCTGTGACTGAAATTGTTTTGTAAAGTTACAAGGCATGCATGCATGTCAAAATTAGGTGTTTTCTTTTTCTTTTGCTTTCTGTATTACATTCAGATATTCACTTAATTTGAATTGCATTCAGATTCCACTTGGATGCAATTGCAATGTGTTTTTTTCTTTACTGTTCTCATTTGTCTCATTATTAAAACTGTTTTCATGAAGCCTGAATAATCTGGATTTGGTTTTAATCAATTTTAGCACTGATCGTCTGAATTGAACCTGAGAGCATGTGAAGCAACATACAAGTTTTAATAAAGCAAACAAACTTAGTTTTGATTGGTAGAGTTATATCTGATCTATTTTGGTGTAATTTTACTTATTGCGATACGTAAGGAAGAAGGGTGTCCTTGTGGAGTCACATCCATCTTGTTGGTAGTATAGGTTTCACCATAAACTAATTAGGTATATGAAAAATAGGCGCATTCCTTATAAGTTATCGCAAAGTTTGGTCCAACACCAACGTGGAACCAGAGCCGTCCCTTAGGAAATGCAGGTGGTGCACTCGCACAAAGCCTCCCAATTTTAAAGGGTCTCCGATCTTTTTATGTGTATGTGTATTATATATGTAAATATGTATTATATATAATTTTGTGCAATATTATTAACAAATCTATGCTTAGCGCAATTAGTATCTCGCTTTTCAGCTTAAGCACGAGGTCATAATTTCAAATCCATCATTGTGCGATCATTTTTTTTTGGAATTTTTTTAAGAAACAAAAAAAAAAAATTCAAAAAAGAACCCAAAGAAGATCAAACCCAGAGCCCCTTTGAAGGAGACGGAATGCCTAACCAACATTTAATTGTATTTGATAATTTTTTATGTACTAAAACAGATTTGTAATATATAAAACTAAATATATAAAGTAAATTGTTTTCTTAGTGTGGGTCTCACTAAAATTTTTGCACAAAGCCTCCAAAATTTCAAAATCGACCCTACATGGAACTTTAGTCCTTCACATTCTCACAATTACTGCTCCTTCCCCATAATCAAACTACTCAACTCTTTTTTTTGAAAACTCACCAGAACAAAACAACAATCAAATAAGGAATTAAGAGCACATATAGCGGCTAGTATATTATTTTGTATCGAATATTCTTTGGATTATTGAATCAATAATACTGTTTAGACACAGAAATCAAACACACTTGTTTGTTGACGCACTTTATAATACAAGTTGATATTATCATTGTATGTGGAATATCTACCTGTATTAGAGACTGTGTCAGTTTTATATGGCTAGATATTTTTATTCATATTCCGTAGCATAAAAAATTAAATGAACTAAGACAGATACCTAACAAATAGGCTTAACCAATCATATAGAGTGAGTACGTAGTAGGGCAACTACTGAATTTGGTTAACAAAGAGCTAGGGAACAGTCCTAGGAAATAGGAATGTAGGAAAACAAACACTCACTCTGTGTCATGTGGTGACTAATTTGTATTTTGGTGCCCTTAAAGAAAGAAAGGACTAAACACCAAGCAAGTGCGCCTAAATTCAAGGGTCAAATAAGCAACCCAAATGGCTTGTTCTCAGAGTGGCCAACATCCCATTTTCTGAAAATATGGCCCCTGCAGCCCTGTATGCTAAGAATTATGGGTTCATGAACCATGCCCTCTCCTTCTCCTACTTGTCCATTTCATTCGCATTTCAAAGCAAAGACATCTGCATCTATTGATTGTGAAGTTTGGTCCCTTGGACCCTTGTGATAAATGAATTTTAACCGTGTATATATTTTCCTCCTTTTTATTTTTTATTTTATTTTATTTTATTTTATCTTATCAACAAGACAATATATCTTATGATTTATGCAACCCTAGATGCACTATATATAAGTATAAAAGCTATGTGCCAAGATATTTTTAAAGCAGATCCCCATGTGATATATATAACTTGTTTTATAGATTGTTGCAGATTCAAATCATTATAATGATTGTGTTATTGTATAATTAATCTTATTTGACTTTAGAAGGAATTTATATATAAACAGATATATGCACCATTAGAATGATTTTTTTACACATATTGTGAATCGAGATCTACATTTAGACATGAAAGTAGTGACTTATACTAGTGTATAGGACATTCCTCTTCAATTTACTGTGGTCTGAATTCAAACTTTTTTCTCATTCCTTAATATAACTTAATTAGAGTAGTAATAACGTTTGTAATAAAAAAAAAATCATACATTCCGGCACAATTTCACAAAACCAATAACGATTATTACGAGTAGTCTTAATACATTAGATTGCACGATAAGAGAAAATCATTTTGTGATTCATGAAATTAATGAGACCAAAGTCTGGTTAATTTGAAATTTAGGGCAAGATGTAGGGTAGAAAAATATATGACATGTGTGTCATAAAATTGAAGGTTATATATATAGATAATGGAGGAAAACCTTCGGGCCCTATGGAGGCCTATCAGCATGGAAGAGAACAAGAACATAAACACATGGCCACATGGCCTTTGCACATGAAGACCTCTGCCACTCTACAGAGCACGACAAAAATACTAACTTGGGAAAGCCCTAATAACGGCCTATATACTTTCTTATCAATTATTACATTGTCTTCTAATTATTTTTTCAATTTCTATAGAGCTTGCATTTTGTTGTTATTGGTTCTTCTGTCACATACTAGGCATGCAAATTGTATACCTTAGGATATATACATACACATTATAAATATGAGATATGTTAAAGACAGTCGCTCTACGAGCAAATGCACTCAACATTGCATCAACAGTTGAGAGTCGTCTGAGAGTTGTCCACTTAGTCTCATAGGTCAAGACAACTCAATAAATATTTTTATACTTGTTAAGGGACTAGCCCTAGGCTTTTAAGTCAAGTTTTTTTTTAATCAGTCAAGTCAGTTTATTTTGCACAGCTAATTAAGAGATTATATTGGTTGATATATGATTGAGCATTGTTCCAACTAAATTGATAGAGAATCCTATGTGCCGACCGGAATGCCAAATGGAAATGGTAGCTAGCTGCAACCTTAATAATAATGATTTTTCGCATTAGGTTAAATTGGTTCACAATTTAAAATGATATGTACTGCCAGTCTGCAACATGACCAAACCTTGGACTTGGTCAACTAACTAAGAAAATTAATCCCCATTCTTTGAGTGTATTTTTGCTCCTCATTTTTAAGTGGTGGCGATGTTCACAACTTTATTAATCATCGTTAGATAAGTTTAAATTTTGATATTTGGATAGTAGATAAATTAAATCAAACTCTTATAACGATAATCAATGGGATTAATTTACATCTTGCTTTCTCTCTCCCCCAATCACAAGAAAGTTAGGGTTTGTAGTCCATTCTTTTGCTTAGTATTATTTTTAATCTTTGTGTATTTGAATTTCACGATCAACTAACTTTTGAATGCACTTTACATTGTAATTCAATGAACCGTCTATCTTTAAAGTATTCATTTAAACATCATCATTGTGAAAATTTTCCAAATCGATAATCGTTTAAGTATCTAATTATTGAGAAAATATTGCGTTTTGGTGCATGTAGTTTAACTGTAGTGCATGCATGCATGCGAGGTTGTTGTGGAGGTTTTAAAACGCATAAAAGAGTACCAGACATTGAAACATGTTGGCAATAATGGTCCCATCCATTTAACACAGAAATGTCCTCCTCCCACATGCAGTATTATCTTAAAACCTTTCCAAGGAAGAACCCAATCATAATGTAAATTAACCAAGGGCATTTTTGGCATTATCACAAAAGTTAGAATGCTTCCTATAAATTGAGTAGTGCATGTATGTCTGTTTCCCCAAGCAAAAATACCCTATCTCCTTATTCTTCTTTGTCTCTCAATCGCTCTTTTAAATTCGTTATTCTTTAATTTGAAATTTGAATTAATTCCGCTACAGAGTAAACTACCGCCTCTCAGACCTCCGACTGATTCTACCGTAACCAGTTAAGATGGTGTCTAAAGTGGAAGAAGCAATGAAGAGAAGGCAGCAGCAGCAGCAGCAACAACCACAGAAGCAGCAGCAATTAGTAAAAGTTTGCAAGTTCAAGAGAAGCAGCTCTAATATTGATGAGGATGGAGCTTCCACTGCCATCCTCTTGCTTGCTTGCATTGTCTGTGCTCCTTCATATCCATAGCTAGCTAAAATACTAGAAAAGATTACATTATTTACATAAAATTAATTTTCAGCTTATTAAGCTAGTTAATTCCCATCTGCCTCAAATCCTTCCCCCTACTGTTTTCTTCTTCTCCTGCTCTAGTATATGAAGTATGAATATTTTCATTCAATTAGCATATACATTCTATGTGCTTGTATTTGTAATTCTTCCTTTTGTCTATAATTAATTAAATTTGGGCGAAAATTCTACTATGCTATGATTTATAGCATGCACTGGAGCAATATGAACTGATGAATGTACGTACGCGAAAGGATTCAATGACTAATGATCCAACAACCAAGGATGTCGGTGTATACTATGCTCCAGTGCATACTAGAAATACTATGATGAATTATATTATTAAAAAATTTAAACCACCAATTGATATATGAAAAAGCATAGAAGATCATGGCTCATAAAGTACTGGTAAACCTACTTATGCTGGAAAACTGAAAGAGATACACAAGCATCGTTGCATGGCCTACAGGCCTAGCTAGAGAGTAGAGACCTGCTTCTTGGAAATTCTGAAGAATATTTTCTTTTATTTTAATTTTTTTCAAATTTTCAACTTCTATTATAAGCTACTTTGGGCTCCGTGACTCTGCTTTGGTGTACCATTTCACCCGGGCTCTAAAAGTATGATGCCTCCTCATGCCGTATCGGGATTGCGTGAGGAGAGGGGATTAGTTTGTTATTAATTTCCCCTAATTACTAAATACACTCAAGATTGCCAATTCATGGTGGTGACCAAAGAAAAAAAAAGCTTCTAACTGATTATCACTTTAGCTTATCAGTATGAGAGGCTTGTAACTCAAGCTGTAATAACATTCGCTCTTACTTCTGATGTTCTATGTTCGATTTCGTATTCATGATCCAGGACCACAACGGATTTGTAACCAACAAGAAGCAGTTTTAGATGATGGATCAGCACATGTACATGTCAAATAACAAATAACGCATCTTGTGTTTACACATAAAAAATATATGTTTTTATTATCTATGTTTACACATAAAAAATATATGTTTTTATTATCTTTTATGGATAATACTTGCATCCCCTTTGGTGGGGATGAATTCATTCCCCCACTTACAAATAATGTATCTTCAACGTAGAAATTTCTTAATCGGAATTGTTCAATACCTTAATCTTCGTCTGAAGATTCGAATCGGTGATCGTTTACTCATCTAAATGTATCAAATAAATCAACGGTGTAAGTACCAAGTAGAATATTCATGATGAACCGTTGATTTATTTGATACATTTGGATGACTAAACGATCACCGATTCAAATGATTTTTTGTTGGGATGATCTTCAAATGAAGATTAAGAGATTGAATGGTTCCGATTATAAGAAAATTTCAATGAAAGTACGTTATATGCAAGTGGGGGAATGAGCTGGATTCCCCTAGTGATTAGGGTGTTCTTCTTCAACCTACTGTTTTCTAGGTTCAAAGTCTCCCCCTCTCTATAGTTTGTAATTTAGCGTAGTAATATCACTTGTACTAATTATTTTTTCTGAGTTATATATAATCGTTTAAGGGTAATAAGCTGAGATAAGATTTAAGTTGCGTTTGTTAGAGAGAATAGACTTGGAGAGAATAGCACACTATATTCAAGGCATATTAGATGACAACTCTCAATTTTGTCAAAGTTGAAGGTAGAAGATGAATCCCAACAAAAATGGTAAGATTATAAGTGCTAACTTTCCTCTAGGACTACTACATCATTTACCTAGGTAGGATTATAAGGCCTTGGACAAAGTTTAAAAGTTGTTCTATTGTTCTCCTTAAAATTGTCTTGCATCTAATGAGTTACTCTATCCAAGCCAATCATCTCTAATTATATTAAGGTTTTAAACCCTTTCAATGTGACATTAAGCTAGGATATAGAGAACAATGTAATGTCCTGTGGTGGAGAATACATCCAAATTCCCAAGTCAATTTTCAATTAGATGGGTCAAAATCAAATGAACCAAGAAATATAGCCAGGCCTGATGATTAATTGCACTGTGGGTTGTAGAGCCTTAATTAACAACTTTTAGTGAAGCTCAAAACATTGCCTCCCTGGAACCTCTCCATTCCCAGCCAGCCAAGAAATAGACAGACAATTCTTAAAACTTAATACATTGCTCTTAGCAAGAAACTGAACACCCAGAACCAACAAATTCAAATATTCAAATGGAGAGGAAAATTGATGTTTCTGTTCTATTACTTCTTTTGGGCCAATTTTATGTTTTTAGTGTATTGGTTTATACATACAAACAATGAAAACTACTATTGCCCAAGTCGAAATCATTTCTGTACAATTTATATTTTTATAAAGGTACTTAGTGGGTCTTGTTCATTGTTAATATATATAAGTATGTAATTATATACATATATATATACACACACATATATATATTGAATAAGTTCAATGTTAATATTTATTTGTAGTGAATCAATCCAAATTTTCTTGCTCATTGGTCCCTCATAAGCTCCAAAGCAAATTTCTTCGGGTATAATTATTTTTCTAGCATATTTATATAAAAAATATCTCATAATAAGTAATAATATATATAGCTATCTGGATTTTCTAAGAAGAATGTGTTGTTGCTTAATCTTAACTAAAAATTATCATTTATCTGCACAAAGCAGCCTGCTGCATGTATTAAGGTAAATAATCTACCTAGTATGAAACAGTTGCTCAAAAGCTTCTCCTATAGCAGCTTTCCTTATGCGCAACATAATACATATGTGCTAGGTGATTTCAATTTCTTGTTGCAAAATATCAAGCCCTTAGAATATACTACACTGATTGTATCGATCGACGACAAAAGTTGTTAATTATAAATATGAGGAAAAATCCACAAATTATTTGTTAATTATAAATATGAGGAAAAATCCACAAATTATTGTTCTATAAATCGGAATATAATACAAAGATGCAACATATAGAAACGTAGGGGGCTCTATTGCGTCGTAATGCACCTCCATTTTTACGTGTTATCTGATTGTTTTTTCTCCTTGTTTTCATGGAAGCCGGCAAAAATAATAAATTCAATGAAAAATGCATTGGGGAGGCTGGTCTGGTCTGCATGCTACAAAGTTCAACAATCCTCTCATTGAATTGTTCACAAATCGGCCTACAATTTTCCCTCACACGCTTAAATTGTTCGTAAGTACGTAAATACACGTAAGGGAATCGGAAATTCGAATCGGTGAATGGAAGAGGATGAGAGTTGGAATTTACAATCCATGACAATGAAACTTAGAAAAAATCAGCACTCTAGGAATCATCACAACCTAAGTGTGACTGAAAAGGGCAGTAAGAAACAACCTTGTTTTCCGCAAGAAAGAACCTTAGTTTACCCAAAAACATTGGAGAGGTGTAAAGCCGATTGGAGCACTACCTCACCAATATGGAGACTAGATTGACGTATATGAAATGACTCACAAAAACAACTTGTTAAAGCATGTCCCACATCGAAAACCTGATGAAGATCCCTCCTATATTGAATGGTTTCACTAATTGCATTGAGGCTTTTTGTATAAAACCCCGCAACTACTGGATTGCACATGTGGTCAAGTTAGGGACATTATTAATGTGCTTAGTAGAGGTCATTGGATCGTCTTTTTTTAACTTTAACACAACTTATCTTTGGAGAGGTAAAAAATATTAAAAGGGGTACAATGGGCAGGAGGCCATAGAGAATAAGACAATGCAGAAAATGACATAAACCTAATAGGTGTTTCGATTACAGATAAAATAGTTATCTCCTAGGAGAGGAACAAACTGTAAAATCCAAGATTATTGGAATGTGACAATGTCACATAGGCAAGCCTTGTCCTTGGAGGTCTATGCCGTAAAATTTATTGATGTGAAACTCTTCCCTTCGTTCGAGTTTTATAATCTCCCTTGTTATCTCCGAAATAACAAGGAAAGCTGGAGTTAATCAGGCTATTTAAGTCCTTGCTGCTTGGGATTAGGGTCTTTCAGAGCTTTGTTGAATATATTTTGAGAAAAAAGGAGGGAGAAGAGAAGGATAGGTTCGAGAAATGGCGCTGAACCGAAACTTCCTGCCGGAGGAGTACATGATCAATCATGAAAGGACTAATAAAATGAGTGTCCTTGATCTCATTACTCTCCCAGCTGCCTCAGCCATGCCTTGCTATCCTTATCCATACATGCCCTTGCTGGAGGAGGGCAGTACTGCTTCTACCCTCCCTTACTCGGACGAAAGCGGAGACCATAAGAGGCTGAAAAGGACTATAAGTATCTCCGACTCAATGTCAAGTCATAACAGCCTTTATAGTGGTGGAGGAAGCGGAAATAGTTGCATTACTGACATTAGCCTCAGCCGCAGCAGCAGCACGAATAGCTTGAACACGTTGCCAAGGCTTCATTTCCGGGACCATATTTGGACTTACACACAAAGGTACCTTGCAGCTGAAGCTGTTGAGGAGGCAGCGGCAGCGATGTCCAATGCCGAGGGAAATGGAGCGGAGGAGGATGGAACTGCTGATGGGATGAGGCTTGTTCAGCTCTTAATTGCTTGTGCAGAAGCTGTTGCTTGTCGCGACAAGTCACATGCCTCCACGTTACTATCTGAACTTCGGGCCAATGCTTTGGTCTTTGGTTCTTCATTCCAGCGTGTGGCATCGTGTTTTGTCCAAGGCCTTGCCAACCGTCTAGCCCTAGTTCAACCGCTCGGGGCAGTAGGGTTCATTGGGTCCGCGATGAACACGAAAGACTTTGCCTTGGACAAGAAGGAAGAGGCATTGCGCCTTGTTTACGAGATTTGCCCCCACATTCAGTTTGGTCACTTTGTGGCCAATTCATCAATATTGGAAGCCTTTGAGGGAGAGAGTTTTGTTCATGTGGTAGACCTTGGGATGACCCTTGGTCTACCACATGGAGACCAGTGGCGAGGCTTGATCCAGAGCCTTGCCACACGCACAGGCCAGCCACCGACACGCCTTAGAATAACAGGCGTTGGCCTTTGCGGTGACAGATTGCAAATCATTGGAAAAGAGCTCGAGGGCTATGCCGAAAGCTTGGGAATAAACCTGGAGTTTTCTGTGGTGGAAACCAACTTGGAAAACCTGGGTCCGGAGGACATCAAAATGTATGATGGTGAAGTCCTTGTTGTCAATAGCATTCTTCAGTTGCATTGTGTAGTAAAAGAAAGCAGAGGAGCTCTCAATTCTGTCCTGCAGATGATTCATGAGCTTTCGCCGAAAATCTTGGTTCTTGTGGAGCAAGACTCGAGCCACAATGGACCATTTTTTTTGGGGAGGTTTATGGAGGCACTGCATTATTACTCTGCAATCTTTGACTCCCTAGATGGCATGCTGCCAAAATATGACACGAGGCGCGCGAAGATGGAGCAGTTCTACTTTGCTGAGGAGATCAAGAACATAATCAGCTGTGAGGGGCCGGCAAGGGTGGAGAGGCACGAGAGGGTTGATCAGTGGCGCCGGAGGATGAGCCGTGCAGGGTTTCAGGCTGCGCCGATTAAGATGCTGGTGCAGGCAAAGCAGTGGCTTGGGAAGATCAAGGTCTGTGAGGGCTACACTATTTTGGAAGAGAAGGGTTGCTTGGTTCTTGGTTGGAAATCTAAGCCCATTGTTGCTGCCTCCTGCTGGAAATGCTAATCAAACAATGGTCGGTTCCGAAATCCCAGCTCAAAATTCAGTTAAAAAACCAGAAAAAAAGAAAGAAAAAAAAATCCCAACTCACATTTCACATCAAATCCAATAAAACAATTCCAGGGATCTTGGAAGGCAGATTTGGGTGACTACTTTGTGTTCTGTGTCGTGGCTGCAAAACTGTGTTGGAACAGTTAAAAAAATAAGTGAGTTTGGCTTTCAAATTTGAGCTGTTTTGGGTGATTAAAACAGATGGAATAAAGAGGAATTAGCCTCCTTGGTGTGCATATTTTAGGCTGAAATTAACATTATTTCAATTGTACAGAAATTACATTGCTTTCATTCTTTTTAATGATCAAAGCTTATTGGTGGAAATTATGAAAGTTCCACACTGTCTCTCACAGAATTTGATTCTAAATTAACTCTCCAATGTAAAGAGCTAAGATTTTGTAGAACAATTTTCTAGATTATTAATTATGTTGAGAACATACAATTGGAGAGTTTTCTTTTTAATTGTCTTCCTCATTTTGATGAACTCGGAAGAAAATTGTAGGTCAAATGACACTCCAAATGAAAGGAAAATAGGATATATGCACTAGGGCTGAGTTTGGTTCTATTCGGTTTGGTTTTTTTTTTTCTAATACAAAAATTCGTTTGTTTAAAAAAAAAATTTGAAGGAAAAAATATAGAGAAACTTCAAAAATAAACAATCCATACAAATTCATGTCTTCAACACCCCATAAAAATTAAAATAGCTTTTAACAATTCAAGTCTTCCACACTTCAAGTCTTCAACAATTCAACACAAACCATTTCAAGCTTCAATGAGAGTTTGTTAACGCTTAGGAGGAGGCCTAGGGGGCAACATAGCACCCTTCCTTGAATTTTCACTTGACATTTCTACATACAAATAGAAAAAAAAAAGAAAAAAGGAGAACATCAAATTATTTTAAAAACATACTCTTAACAAAATAAAATAATTTATACAATAAATAAAATTACCTTTCTCAACTTCTTCACAAAACTCAATCTCCTCAATGGTTGGCTCATGATGTAATGCAACATGGGTGGACCTAAGCCAATTTTGGGTACATACCAAAGCCTCCACCATTTTAGGACTCAAAGAACTACAATATGGATCAATTATCCGTCCACTTGTGCTAAACGAAGATTCCGAAGCTATTGTTGATACGGGAATAGCTAGAATCTCTCTTGCAACACGTGCCAAAATAGGATATTTAGATACCCCATTCACCCTCCACCAATTCAATATATCAAAGTTTGTTTCTTCCTCTTCATTAGAATCCGAAAGATACCTATCCACATCATTATGTATAACCCGGGCTCTCTTTGCTTCCCTCATTTCACTTTTTTCTTTTAACTTCCTTTCGGTTTTGGTCATGCTTGTTGAATTCCCACTTGCCGTTTGAGAACTACTATCACCACCAATACTCACACTTTGTTGTGTAGTGGAAGACATATCTTCTTCATGAATCTTGTAAAGATCAAGCAACAAATCTTTCACCGCATTTGTGTTACTTTCAACCTTTTCATCGTTCTCACCAAATATTATCTCCAAATAATCAACAACCTTATCCAATTTATGGCGAGGATCAAGCACACGAGCAACAAAAAAATCTTGATTCATATCCTCCATTGAACCCCAATATTTTTCATATTTTTCTAGCATTATCATGGAGATTAAGGAGAAATATTTGTTCTCTTTGCTTTCAAGCAATAGACCTTTGATCTTAAATATATCACTGAAAGTATTATGAATTGTTGGAGTATTGGAACAATATACTCTCAAAGTGACTTCATAAAAAGGTCTCAAAAGGTTGCAAACATCCCCGCCTCACTCCAATCATTAGTTGAAGGTGCCCCTCCCTTATATTTTCAAGATTGTCTTTAATAAAATACGAAAGGTAATGACCATCATCTACTTTCAATCTATCAAAAGCCATCTTAAACTTCAAAGCCGCTTCCAACATCAAAAAATGTGGAATTCCACCTCGTAGGGACATCCAAAATCACAAGCCCTTTGCTATCTATTCTCACTTTCTCAACACACTTTTTAAAGCTCTCTAACTTTTGAGGGGAAGATCTTACATACCTAACCGCATTACGAATGCTTTGTATGCACTTATTCAACAAATTGAGATCATCATTCACAACCAAATTGAGGATATGAGCAACACACCTCATATGCAAATGTTTCCCATTATGCAAAAGTGCATTAGAGAGTCCTTATCCACTTATTCAGGTCACCAAGTCCCTTAAACCGGAATCATTTGCGGAAGCATTGTCAACCGTAATAGTTAACACCTTCTCTATACCCCACTCCACTAAACATTCCTCCAAAAGTTGAGCAATGGATTCTCCTTTATGATTTGGAATTACACAAAAATTCAAAATTCTTTTATGTAACATCCAATCATCATCAATAAAATGAGCCGTGAGAACCATGTAATTTATTTGTTGAATAGAAGTCCATGTATCCGTTGTTAGACACACCCTATATGACTTCAATTGGCTCTTTAATTTATCATTTTTGGTATAAAACAAGCCAAGCACATCCTTAGCAATTGTCTTACGACTAGGCACTTTCCACAAATGAATACCCACCTTGCAAAAATAGCGAAAACCTTCTCCTTCCACAAAACAAAAAGGTAACTCGTCTAGAACTATCATCCTAACACAAGCCTTAGTAACTTCCTCTTGAGAAAATCCTATAGCTTCTAACTTATCTCTCTTGGCAAAAGTTAAGACCTTTTGCGTATTTGCAGCATATATTTCTTTATTAGGAGGGTAGGTTCTACATCTTGCTAAATGATTTTTCAAAGTTGTTGTACCATTTTTACTCGGGTCGGCCATAAATGCTTGGTTGCAATAGTTGCACACACCCTTAACTCTACCATTCTCAATTTTTCTTTCATAGTGTTTCCAAACTTCAGACCTTTCATGACTTTTTAAGGAAACCAAGAGAGCTTCTTCTTTACTTACTTGTACACTTGAGCCACCTTCTTTTGGAGTCACATCGGAGGGGTTTTCGGATCCACTAATAGAAGTAGGCACTTGTTGTTGTTGAAGGCCTTGAGGCGGAGTTGATTCACCAACAATGTCCATCTACAATAAGAGAATCATTACAATTAATTATATTAAACAATTTGAGACATGAAAACCATTTTTTATGAACTAAAGTAATAGAGATGATTACTTACTTGAGATGGAGTAGAAGTAGATGAGTTCATTAAACCATGAGAGCTACTTGATGATCTCATTGTGTTTGAGTTTGTGCTTGAGCTTGAGCTTTAGGCCTTTGAAGCCTTTGACGCCTTTGAATTCATCTAATTCAAATACATATTATCTTTGTTAATAAACTGAATTAAGAAGATCTAAAATTGCAGCCAACATTATATTAAAGAGTCAATTCATTGCATTAGAACATTTCCAATTGATATGCATCCAAGGCATATGACATATTTTGTTGCCGGAAACCCTTTTAATAAACGAGATGTAAAATACCTATGTTGGCTGAAAACTAAAAATTTAAATCTTTTTGTAAATCTTTAGGAGGCGAACCCCGCTAATTATAGATCAAATGTTTACATCCTTTGTTAGAGTATTTCCCATAACTCATATGTACACCTCTCCATTAAAGCTGTTTGCATTCACAGTTTTGTAAAAATAAATTCTCTACTACAAAAAACACTAAAACAATAGTAAATGACAAGAAAGCCACAAAGTTTGTACACAAAAAAGAGACGTTGAGAACTGCAATTAAAGATTAATTAAAGTATTCATCTTCTGATCCAAACACTGACAACACAATTCTTTATACGATTTGTTTCAAAAAAGCTCTTGCTACGAGAGCAGGAAGGTCGAATATGTTTGGTTGCTGGCAAATCAATTCCTCCACCCTTCGAGCAATTCCTCCACCCTCGGCAAATCAATTCCAATTTCTTAAAACCCAAACCCAATTCAATTTAAGTTTCAATCTCAAATCCAAATCCCAAAACCAATTCCAACTCCTCAAAAATCGTACAAAATTTAAACAAAACATTCAAACTTACCTCGGCAAATCAATCGAGGTCAGCGAGCTGGCTGGGCTCAAGATGATGACTGGAACGCAGCGACGACGACGAAATTTAGACTTTCAGAGTCAGAAACTTGAGAGTCCAGAGGCTGACTGGCTGAGAGAGAGGGAAATGGAAGGTATCGCAAGATGCAAGACTGGTGGTAGTTTGGGAGCGGCGAGGGAGATTGACAGATTTAGAATTTCAGAGTGAGAGAGAGAGGCTGAGAGAGAGGGTAAGGGAAGGAAGATGAGGTAGCTTTGGTTTTGGGAGTTTGGAGGCTGGGAGTCGAGAGTCGAGTCGAGTTGGAGCGTAAGGGAAGTGCCGAAGTGGGGTGCAAGTTGGAAGTTTGAACCTAGAGCTAGGGTATACATAAAACGACGTCGTTTAAGGGGTGTATAACTTCGGTTCGGCTCAGTTCGGTTCAGTTTCCAGACTCCTGAAACCGAAACCGAACTAATAACATTTGGTTCGGTTTCCTTATTTCGGTTCGTTTTTTTTCGACTTCAGTTCGGTGTTCAATTCGATTTTTTTCAGTTTTCGGTTTTTTGAACCTACCCCTAATATGCACAAATAGAATCACTTATAAACATCTAATAAACAGTAGGACTTGAGAGGCACTAAAAATAATATAATGAACACTAATGTATAATTTATATACGCTTAGAGTACTACCAGATAGACCAAATTTTATTCACCAAGATGTGACAACCTCAGTTTTTTACTAACGATTTGGGCACTATCTCGAAGAGAAGCTTCGGTAAAATAGACATAATTAACGTGGCTAGTCCACCCAATTTGATTTTAGTTCAAAATGATCAATACATAGAATAAAAACAAGTTGTCCTTGAGATTCCCCCAGGAGCGTACACTTTAAATTTTAAAGAGAGGTTTCGAAAATATAATTATTCTTATAGAAAGAGATAAATGCGCTGGATAATTGATATTTTTCATGTGCGAAAATTTACATATAGTAATGTAATTCTCTCACCAAAAACAAGTCGTTTGTGGATATTATCAAGAGGTTCATGCACAAATTATTAGTTTTTGTATACGAGATATTCACTCTAATCACTATGGACACATTTGTGAATATTATCTAAAGGAATCAATGGTGGACCTAGCGGATCTTTAGCAGTTCATGCAAAGATTGATTATTGGGGTTTCTAAAAGTCCATTTTATGTATACATTGTTACTTGATCTATTAAAGTCGGTAACATTTATGAATTAGGTGAAGAGTATGAAAAGAGAGGAATTTGAATCCTCATAAACAAAAGTCTTTATTAACATACATTAACACATCATTTGGTGAACATCTTAAACTCTAACTCATTGATACGGTTTATTATTTATTTATTAAAAATTTGTAATCAGTTTCGTAAGTGTGTTTATTAAAACTTTGTAACCAATTCTCTAAGTTTTGGTTGTGCATTATTTTCAAAATCAGAGAGGTTTGACATTATATGAAAGGGCATATTCACGAGAGAAATCCCTCGGAGAAAATATAATTTTTCTAATTTGACGACTATTGCAAAAATGCATTATATAAGCACGTGCAGAGAGAGAAAGGGAGGGGTAGAGAGAGAGAGGCAGAGAGGCAGAATGGAAACCGTTGCAGTGTTTGGCGGAGCAAGTCCAAGCTTTTCCTCATCCCTTCAACGCAGAAGAACCTGCTGCAGCTTATCCTCCGCCCACCACAAGTCTAACCTACGCACCCCTCACCACCAACTATCAGCATTCCCTTCAAACCTCCATCTTTTCTCATATTTCCCAGCTCGTCCCCATGCCAAAACCCTCGCCAAACCTCGCATCTTTCTTCCCCACTTGGTTGCTTCACTGGTTTGCCTCCTACCCTCTTCATATTTTTCAAAATTGTTGAAAACCCATTGTTTAATTTTCGATTTAGTGAAAACCCAAGTGAAAATTTTAATGGCTGCTTTGTGTTTTTTCAGGAACAAGTTGATGAGACATACATAATGGTGAAGCCTGACGGAGTTCAACGTGGCCTTGTAAGCTAATTTAATTCTCTAATTTTTTATTTTTCTTTGTTCAATTTTAACGGGTCTATGTTGTGTTGGGGTAGCTGGAAAACTTGGGAAAGTTATGAAATTTTCAGTTATTTTGATTGTGTTCTGAAATTTTCAGTTTCTGGGGTTTTTGAAAAGACAAAAACTTAAGCTTTAGTTGAAACCAATTAATTGACCTGGCTGTAGAAAAACTTTTCGGGTTTTCGGTTTCAGCTTGGTATTCTTAATTTTATCCATGTGTGTGATATGGGGTGAATTGTTTTAGGTTGGAGAGATAATCTCAAGGTTTGAGAAGAAGGGATTTAAGCTGACTGGCTTGAAGCTCTTCCAGTGCCCCCAAGATTTGGCAGAGGTTTGTCTCTTTTCTGTTGCCCCTTACTAGAGAACCCGAAATAAGCTTTCGAAAGTACATTTTGAGATTCTAGTGTTCTGTGTGGTCGCACTTTTTAATTCACCTATTTGATGAATGCAAGTGGGGGCATTTCATATTAAGCAGCTCGAAAACGAAAAGCTTTGAGTTGCTTACTTGAGTAGGCGGGTCGTGAGATTAAATATCTTATTTAGTTTGTATTATGCATTCTTTGCAATCAGTCTGCAGATACACGTAATTGGAATCTCGTGTACAGTGTTCATGAGCATTATGCACTCATTGCAAAGTTGATATGATTCCACTGTGTGCCCTTATGTGCATGACTTTTGTTGTTTCAGGAGCATTATAAGGATCTCAAGGGAAAGTCGTTCTTCCCTAAATTGATTGAGTACATTGTATCTGGCCCTGTTGTGTGCATGGTATGAATTTTTGATCCTTACTCTCCTCTATTCTGTATGTGTCCCATGAAAATCAAGGAATCCGAGGTGTATTTTAGCTGTATTCTCTTACAACAATACTGGTCATGATGTTATGCTAGCAAGGCATGGGAGGGTGTTGGCGTTGTCGCTGCAGCACGTAAGTTGATTGGGGCTACAAATCCTCTACAAGCTGAACCGGGAACTATAAGAGGGGATCTTGCTGTTCAAACAGGAAGGTTGGGCTCTTTAACCTTTTGGTAGTTGAGTACTGATATGTGCATTAAGCTGCATCAGGTTGCTAGTAATTCTTTTATTTTCAGTTTGATGGCATGTGGATTCTAATGGGGCAAGATCTTGTATGAAAATCTTGGCAGGAACGTGGTTCATGGGAGTGACAGCCCTGAAAATGGCAAGCGCGAAATAGGTAGGCTTGCTCGTCTTGCATCATTTACTCGTTTCTGATAAAAATGTTTCTCATCTTCATCCCCCTCCCACTTTCCGGTCTCATTGACCTTTTGAACTATGCAGCTCTTTGGTTCAAAGAAGGTGAATTATGTCAGTGGACACCAGCTCAAGCACCATGGTTGAGAGAGTGATTTTCTCCGAAATGCTCAGTTCTAGCAAGGGACGCAATTTTGAAAGAGTTTGCTGAGCCCCTGTATCTCTGTGTCAGTTATGTATGTGATCTTAGACAATTCAATAACCCGTCATAAATTATCTTGTTAAATCTGTGATTTTGAAGCTTGAAGATTTTTTTCGTATTCCGTTGGCGTTGTATCGATTCTTGAGTATTAATTAATGAGAATGCATTTGGAAGTACCTTCACATTTTGTCAAACTAAATGATGAATTACAATATGATTCCACATACATCATAAACATTATTCATTCCCTCAATTGGGTTTATAAAGTTACAACACTAAATCGGCTTCACACTGATCGCGCACGATCATGCCCTCTATTTGCAATTTTCTTCAACAAACAACATAGATAAAAACCGCAACAAATCGCCGGTGCGAAATTAGACACGACGTGATACCCATCTAGACGTGTCCATATCGTAAAATCCAACTCAGAGCATACATATTTGACTAGCAGGTAAAGAGTTCATTCATTCCTGCTCCGATTGTTCTGTGCTGTTAAAAGATTGGCATCCGCTAGAACTCGGAGAAACACTTGCATTCTCTGTCATCATCGTATCCCCAGAGGATGAGTAGATTGCTTCTTGAGCTCTCGTAAATTTCGAAAAGAGGTAGATAACTGAAATGTTTGTGCTCCGTTGCTGTGTCGAGGTGCCCGTAGAATGACAATCACTGAAGCTTGTTGAACTTCTTGGTGAGGAACAATCCGTGTCTAGTGTCATAAACTCCCCCTGAGGAGAGCTGGCGCCTTCAATACAACCCGGTGAAGTGCCAGCAGAAGAAGCACAATTCACCTCTATCTTCATTGGCTCTGAACCGGGAGAGCTTGAAGTAGAACCGGCATCTGTCTCCCCTACCCCATTAGAGCATGGACTTAAATTGCGTTTAGAACCTAATTTGAGCTTCATGAGTGTAGCCTCTGCATCAAAGAAAAGGGATATTAATGACAACGATCGTGTTCATGGCCTAGCAGATAGTTACCCAAGTGAAATTTTGCTCCAAACAATACACTAAGCATTCTTGCTTGCCAGAAAATGAGTGAACTTTATGGAAACTCCGAACCATTGATGAACTTGCTCCCCCCAAAAGAAAATAAATCGAATAAAATCGCTGATGGGGTGAGATTCACTGGGTTTCGCACACCCGTCAGCGGACCTCAGATCAGTCACCCCAAACATGCCTTCTTGGGTAGATCGAAGTGCTAATAGAGAAAAATAATGAGGTGGGAGAATATGCAATACTAAATTTCTGCTAAAATTAATAGGTTGCAACGTTTATAAGAAAAATGCCAGTGAAGCAAATTATCAAACAGTTGGCAGGCGAAAATAAACGGTGCCCAGAACCAAGCGCGAGGGAAAAAATTTGTCGCCAAAACATTCGAAATCAGAGTTGTTTAGTGAAAATCAAAGCCCCAAGTCAAAAACCCAAAAAACTAAAAATTAAAACTCATATAAAAAAAAAAAGAGTAGAGGAGGAAGAGCAGTGGTGTGTTACCGTAGATAGAGAGAGAATCGTCTTTGAGAATCTTGGAAGGCGGTCTCTCCAAGCTTTCCGCCGGACAAGAAGACGCTCTTATCCTCCCAAACATTTCTCTCTCTCTCTCGATCTGAATCGTGTGGTCTTCACTTTGAGGAGAGAGAGAGAGAGAGGGGCTAAAAGTGAAGGGCGCGGCAAAAATTGAGAGTGATGGCGGGAAGCGTGCTTTGAACTCTTTCATTTTGTGGCGGGCCCAACTGCATTGACTGGGCCAGACCGTTGCATTTTAAAATTTTATTTTAATACAAGAATACTGACACCTCTTATTTACAAGTAAAGAAAATACTATTAGATCATAATGTGTTTTCATTTGAACCGTGCGCTTGCAACAAGAATGCACACGAAGTTGCTTCGTTTATGCTTTCGCATCGATTTGCTTGCCTTAGGGTAGAGAGAATGAATTTGTTTTTATTTTAGATGATAAATCAAAGTACAACTGCTTTTAGTAATCTAATTATGATTTAGAGTTAATAACGGTATGCCCCTAAACTTATACTCGTGTTCCATTTTGGTGTTTCAATTCAGTTTGTACAGTCTATAGCCCTTCAAATTGCATCGCGTGTCCTACTTTAGTCATTCCATAAACACGTTTGTCCATTTAATCGAAACAGACGAAAGTGGGACGGAATGATTCAAGTGAGACATGTGACGCAGTTGGAGGATCGTAGAATTCACAAACTGTATTGAAGGACCAATATGGAACACGGGTATGAGTTCATGGACAATTGTCGAAATTAACCGTAATTATAAGTAGAATAAGAGCATAATCACACCCATAGTTTCCATAAAGAACTTCCGAAATAACAGCACTAGTTGAAAGCAATTGGAGCGACATAAAAATGGATGCCAAAATACAGAATATACACCGGTGGATGAATTGAATTTTCGTTCTCCACGTTTAACATTAATCACTTAATTAGGAACAAGACTATCACTATATCAGTGAGCTATCAATTTTGGACCAAAGAAAGTTCCTCCTGATCAGTAAAGCGCTACCTCTTCTTACAAGATAATCAGTCCCTCCGGAATAACCTCGATAAACCGCGCCTACGACCTCTGGCTTTGATAGGCCTACCTGGTAGTGACAATGTAAATGAAATGACATCAGAAAACAACTCAAGGGGTAGTATTCAAATGTTGCAGTGAAATAAGAGCAAATTCATGCATGCTTCCTCATGACGGAGTTAGCACAAGAATGTGGAGTTTGGAAAGGCCACCTTTTAATCTCCCAGCACGGAACAAAGCTTCTTCTGCAATGGGTCTCCATTGTTCTGCACATGAGTAGTTGATTCCCAAACCAACACTAAGTCCTCTCAGCAGATGCACTGTCCGAAGTACAGAAAATAACTCCTCTGGAAAAGCCTACATGAGTCGGGGACAATAGGGGCAACGGTTTGTAAATGATTAACGAGTAGAATAGGAAAAAAAATTAGGATAAGAAAACAAATTAATGCCTTTACTAGTTGATAACCACAGTAATGAAATGATGTGAATTAAGTAGTCAATGAAATTTTGGAATCTAAAGATACCTGAACTGCAATTTTTTTAATTGAAGATTCATCAGAAAAAGGCTGCAGCATCGTCACTCCGGGGGGTAACTTTGTGTCAAACATTGTCTGTGCCAACTTTAACATTTCATGCTGTTCGTTTTCACATTTGCTCAAGGTTTCTATGCCAAGTTCCCTGTAAAGAGAAATAAATTAGTACAATGTGCATACACTGTCAACCCCGAAACCTCATCAAAACTGACATTGAGACTGAGAAATGAAAAATGGTCACTTTGTGAATTAGGCCCATGTTTCATATATCCAAGTTGAGCACAACAATGACATTTCCATTCTATTCGATCTCAGTCATTCAATGCAGCATTTAATGATACTAATTCACCTATTTTCACTATTCCGATTTTATCTCCATGAGGGTCACACTCACATGCACTTGCGTGCAGTTTGCAGCGCATGTCTCAGCCTTCATTTCTCTTGCCTTGTTGGCTAGTTTGGCTTAGTTTGACCTAAGGCAGTATCAGTGAAGTTAATTACCTGTAACTCTCTGATGCCCTGATAGGGTCACCATCAGCAATGGCAAGAACAAGGTTAGCATAACCAAGTCTCAACTCATCCGGTAGATCTTTCACTTGGCCATAGTCCAGCAAGGCAACCTAACTTGGAAGAATTATACAAATTCTAAGTCAGCTTACAAATTACTATTCAAATTAAAGGAAATGTTATCTACGCAAGTTATTAATTAGAAAGAGACAACTATGTAGCTTTCTGTCCAATGAGCATTAAATATGAAAAGAAATTACAACGAAATCAAAATAGGGATAAATCCTTACAGATATGAAGGAAACAAAGATAAGTTGGTAATTTACCTCCGAACCTTTACAAATTAGGATATTTCCTGGATGAGGATCGGCATGGAAGAAACCGGTCTTCAGAATCATTTGCCCATATGCCAGTGTCAAACTTTGGAGGATTTTCCTGCATTTTAGAAGAAATTGATCAATGACCGTCTCCATTTCTTATGAGAGAATAAACTATTTAATTAAGTGAAAAGTAGTGAGAAAGTTTTCTAGAACAGAGAGAATCTTCGTATACATTGAAAAGAAAAAGGGGAAAATTTTGGCTAATGAATTCAGGAAAGATGCCCTTTCAAATACATACATTCAAATCAGCGTAACAAGTTTTAGCAAACAAATTTTTACGAAAAAAAGTTTTAGCAAATGAATAGGAGAGATAAGACAGGAAAAAAGAGATCGCCCATCAAAGGAGCAAAGGGAATGTACAATTAACTACCTAACATGGCTGTTAGTTTATATAAGGAAAGTTTGAAAATTTCGTAGATGGTTACAACTTTTATGAAAGACTTAAATTAATTTGATAGCGAGAACTAATAATAGCTCTTTATTGACAATTAAATGCAACTTATATAAAATAAAAATGTAAATAACAAAAACAGCATACTCTCTGTACGGACTAGAAGCTTACTGCTTTGCCGCTGCTGCAATCTTACCACCAGGATTTATGCCTCTTTTCGCAATTTCATCACCCAGATTCAGGATGGGGGTTCCATCAATATATTCCATAACTAGAATTCTCCTGACCAAACAAAGTAACACTTCATCACTGGAAGTTCAACCAAATGAACTTAAAAGCACCCACTATTAGATGTGGCAACAATTTGGCAAGACAAATCTATCAATCCATCGTATCAGAAGGGTAGAGAAAGGGGTGTGAATTACATACCTAGTGACTATATCTCGTATGAGTCGTGGCACCAAAACTGGAGATTTTTTGTTATTCTCATACAAAAAACGTCTAATTTTTTCCATAGCATCAGCCTCCCTCATGAAATCAAATTCGTACCCAATCTTGAATCGGAAACATGAAAGATAGTTATTACCCTGATATTGATGACTACATTTCAAATAGTAATCTAACACAAGAAGGATTCCATATTTTGTGCATATCAAGCACCTGTTTCTCCATTTCCTTAGTTATAGAGTATAGATCAAATTTGATATCTGTCTTCTGTACGTACAGGGCAAAGGCTTGCAAGTTGCGAATATCTGTCATCATTAGATCCTGAACTCCAGGATGTTGCACCTATTACCACAAGAAGTTAGAAATTTAGAATTTCACAGAACATAAAGAAGTCACAGAGTTTTCCAAGTTCCCTCACCTTGACAACAACATCACTCTTATCACCTCTCAATCTTGCTCGGTGAACCTAGTTTGAGCATAAAACACGTATCAGGTAAAAATGTATACAGTTTGATAAGCAATGTAATAAGCTAATAGCATTTCCAGTATGGTTCCCTCCAATACAAAACAGATAGCGCAAAAAGGAATTAAATGCAGATAAAGAGATAAATATAGATTCCAACATTGAAGAATTCTGCAATTTGACAAACTCTTCCTTAATGGTAATATATGACCATGAATCTTAATTATTAATGCTCTAGATGCGAACTATACACTTATAAGTTATAGCAGACCAACCAATATCAGCATCAAGTCGTGACTGCTTTCAGAAAGCTTCTCTTAATTAAAAACCTGATACTGACACTAGCTAAGAATATTAGCTTGTAAATTCAAATTACTATTAATTCCTACGGTGGCACTTGTAGCAAACCAGAAATTATTCATGAATAGAAATACCTGTGCAATTGAGGCAGAGCCAAGAGGATCCACATCGAATCTTTCAAACACTTCACCAACATTTCGACCCAACTCCATCTCCAGCATAAGTTGAACAGCATCATATGGGGTTGCAGGAGCATGATCACACAATGTAACAAGCCTTTTCACCCATGCAGCTGGGGCCAAGTCTGGCTTCCCTATAATTTGGGCAACCTAATAGAAACCCCATTCAAGAAGTAACTCAGTATTAGCACAAATATTACAAAAACCAAAAACCACCAATGACGAACTCCAATGTTCTTTAAAACCAAAAGGTTCACTGATAACTACCCTAAATCTGAAAACCAATTGGAAATCAAATCGAAACGAACAACAAGTGTTTATACCATATTTGGGCCTCACCAGGATCCACCAACCAAGGGAGAACTTTGACCCTTGATATTTATTGAGTGGTTTCTATTAGGCCACATTACCCTTTCATTGCGTCCACACATTGGAACTAACTTAGGAAGTTTAGAAGCCTACAAAAGGGAGGCTTTCCTCCCCTTCGTGACTCTTCACTGTTCTTCTCTCCCAAATTCTCTGTAAAAAGGCTCTTATCTTATGCCTCCCCAATGTAATATGTCCAGGCATGCTCAAATACACTATAATATATACTACAGTGGACGCAGCACGGTTATGGGTGAACCACTAATGCGGTACTACCAAGTTAGATCGATATCCGACTTTCGCCTGCTCGAAATCCTAGTTCACTATCTAAAAACGCACGCCAACAACAAGCAATCGATAAAGCATGACTCTTTAACTACACTAATCATACACAAAAATCCAATTTTCAATACTAAACAACACATAATCCATGTCACCTCGCAATTCCGCCGCCTAAAATCAAATCCAGTGGCACAAGAGCAAGGAGTGAAAGGAATTGATACGAACAGTAAATTCATCGAATACCTTGAGGAAGAAACCGCCAAGGTCAGAGCACATAGCATATATCTTCTCAGCTGCAAATTCATGCTGCCTCTCCCACATTTCCTCCTGTTTCTTCACATCCTTCACCACACTCACTCTCAGCTGAAACACCTATCAAACCCCAACCAAAACACCCGTCAAAACAATATATGTATAGAGAGAGAGAGAGACAGAGAAACAGAGAGGGACCTTGTAGCCAGTGTAGATATCAACAGCTCGAACCCAGAACTGAAAGGAGCGCTGCCATGGCCGGAAATGCGTAGCGAGCTTCTGCTGAACATCTTTCAAATCAATGGGAGGCAGAGGAAGCATAGCTCTCTGAGCTTCCCTTGTTCTTATCGCAATTGGGTTTGTTCGAGTTTGCTTAAAATCCCAAAAATTCCCAAAATTCTAATCGAATGGGCAGATTAAACAGCGTAATTAGCATACAATCGAGGCACTGTTGATGGGTTCGGCATAAAAATCAGAACTTGGGGAAGTGACGAATCGATATCTGTGAGTTTTCGGGGTAGAAAGAGTGAGTGAGTGTGTGTGTGGCTGAGAGAAACAGCACAGGGAAAGCGAGAGCTGAGTCAGATGGTGACTGGATTAGGAAGGTTCATAATTGCTTGTCTTGTAAGGCTCGATTTGCTTACGCTGTGTTTTATTATAAAATCGGGGAAAGAAAAAGTGTTTCAATCCTTGTTTCGTTTTGGATGCTTTGATTATCGATAGCAAACTCTTTTTTCTTTTTCTTTTTGATTTTGATTTTTTTTTTGTAGTGTGAACGAATATTTGTTTATATTTTGGAGATGATGAAGACATCCGGTTCAGATATAATGTTGTTTTAAGTGATTGCGGTTAGTTCAAGTAGTTAGAAAGATTGAATCCGAGTTAAAATTAGAGTAGATTAGCATTTGAAACCCTTTCAATGTTACTAAAAATGAAATCGGTATACTTGGTTTCGATGTTAGGTTGAGGTGGCTGCAGTCTGGCTATTTCCATTCCTACGTGGGAAGGCGATTAATTTGTGATGGTGCATGGATTTGCTTTGTTCTTTTGTTACATTAAAGAAGTTCAAACCAAAAGGCCTACACATTATTTAGGAAAAAAAAAAAAAGAAAGGTTGAAATTTAACTATCGCTCACTAGTAGTAAATAAACGTGCCGAGAGAATTTCTCCTCCTAATCAACACCCAACCCCACACTCCACCTTCACCATTGACAGTGCCGGGATGTGCTTTGATATTATAGATTAGGGTTTTTCTTGTATTTGGGTTTCTTGCTGTTTGTTGGGGGTTTGGGCTGCCCTTTCTATTTCTTGGGCTTTGATATTCTGTTTGTAACTTTTGTGGGCTATCTGTTTCCAAGATTTTGGGTTGGTATATGTGGATTTAGAATTCGAGCATCTGTATTATTATTAACTCAATCATTCCTTAATCGATCTCATCATTTGATAATTTGTATGCCTGTGCTACAAAGTTAACCCCAAATGATGATTATAAGACTATCAATTTCATTTGTTATATAATTGTGTGGGTGTGATTCATTGCTATTATTGTAAGAGCATCTACTGTATTACACACATTGTTATGTAAAAAAAAACTTATACATAACAATATATTATTGAACGAAGAACATCATGTGACAATAAAACCGTTTCATGCAAATCCTTCTTTATATAGAGAGAGAAGAGACAAATCGCTTCCAATGGGCCGGAACAAAGGTCCTCAAAGTATCACAATGTATAGGACTCGCCGGATAGTCACCGAAATCCTCATATGTTAGGACTTCGTAGGGACAGAGTTGGGTGGGACCCAATCCAATTTTAGTGGAAAAAAGGCCCACCATGCCAAGCCGAGGGGTAGCCATGATGAACGCGCAAGCCACGCCCAGATAATCCATACTCGCCCAACAACTGCTGACAAAGCATCCAGTCGTGGGTCCCGCAGCCACGTGCTGCATATTTATTTTACTGTTGAAAACTCAACGGTCCATCTTTAATCTGGATTTTTTCTTCTTTACCGTTGGAGATCAACGGACGAGTATAAACCTCAAATATTGGGTTCCACCATCGAAATAAGCTAAACCTGTTTAAATTTGGCCACTTTACCAACAATATAAGGCAATTCAAATTGGTTGGGTATTCAAAAGAAACACCAAGATTCCAATGTTTTGTAACCAATACAGACTTCAAAACCTAATTTCCTGTATTATGAAATGGGATTAAGTGATTGTGTAAATTTTTTTTCGCTAAACAAAGGAAAAATATAACAAATCCCTCCATTGAAAAGAAAAAATGAGTTTTAATGAAAAAAGACCTTACATAACAAATTTAATCCAAAATATTCAATCAATTTTTTAATCATAAGGGCAAAAATGTAAGAAGAGCGGTAGAAGTGTCATAATATATTGAATTTGAGCATGGTGGAACAATCGTGATTAAGTTGAAGTTTGATGTTAGTGTTGTAATTAACTTTCTTCATAAATTACGGGCATTTTCTCAATTAAAAAAAAACAATTAGACTTTTAAATAGTTATTTTCTACTTTGTTACAACCCCAAGTTTAAGTGACGTTAATTTTGTGAAGAAACGGTTGTAAGAAATTTATGAAGAAACGGTTGCGGGTGGTATGAGTACAACTTTAACTTAATTAAAAGATGTTTGCCATCTCGCTCAGCATTCAATATGATTATGATACTTTACCACCACCTCTTGTCTTTATGATTTAAGAAAATTCATTATGTAAAGGTTTTGCACCACACCGGGGGAAAATATAGCGAACATGCAACAAACGTGCGACAAACAAACAAAAAAGGGCAAATTTTAATCTTCCCAGACAAAACCTAAAGGCAATAGTACAACTTCTTGGTTTTTTTCTTAAAATGGATTCTTTAATCAACCTCAAATCAGATAAAACCTAATGCATCTGATATTTGAGGTAGATATATAGAGGAACATTGTTATTTGTTTTCTATGGTGCTGAATTGAAGTTGTAAGTCGTGCTTGTAGATAAGGGAGACAGTGTTCTTGTAAGATAGGGGAACAATGTTCTTTGCTTTCTATGGTGCTGAATTGATGTAAGTTGTTGTTTAACCTTTGTTTGTCCTAATTGGGTGTTGTTTGAAAGATTTGCTTGTCATAAAAATAGAGATACGAAAGCAAAATTTTGTTTCTCTGTGGATTTCACTAATCACGTTTTCAAAGAGTTTCTCCATAAAGTTTTCACACCTTTCGGTTCATGAAATATTTGCTTTAAAAGTTGGGACACTAACTATTTACTTAATTACTTTCTTTTATAGTGTAGGTTTCATAATTATGTGGGTGGTTTTGGAGATAGTTTTGAAGACCTCTTAAGATTTTGTGCTACGTTGGATGCGGATCGGACTTATGATTGACTTAAATTTGGGTTCAATTATAGCAGGTGCAGCACTAGACCTTTTTCCTAATTTGAAGTTTTGTCCACATAGTTGTCTTCATAAATGTTTTTATCGAGACTCACATAGTGCAAAATGTCAAAGTTTATTACATTTATTATTTGGCTTTGGACGTTGTTGTATTACAAATAGGATTGAGAAAGTTTATTGTCTTTTTTTTTGTCATGCCTTGTGATAATATTTTTAGGCAATGTGCTGTTTAAAGATGCATTTTGTTCCTAATAGTTATGTTTGAGTTTTATACTTACTAACATATGACGTTTAAATAATAGAAAAGTTAATATAAACTCAAAAGCATTAGAGACTTTTAGACACAACATGTAGTTTAAAAGCGCATTTTTTCTTTCTATTCTTCCTCTTTCGAATATATGTTTTTCTCTCTTTCCCATTATTTATCTTCTTTCAAAGGTATGTTCTCTATATATATGTAATTCATTTTTCTTTATCCTCCTTCAAATTTTTTAATTTCCATTCTTCCTCTTTTGAAGGCATGTTTTCCCTTTCCCATTATTTATCCTCTTTAGTATGCTCTACATATATATGTAATTCATTTTCTTTATCTTCCTTCAATTTTTTTTTTCTTTCCATTCTTCCATTTTTAAGTATGTTTTTTCATTTCTCATTATTTATCCTCTTTGAAGGTATGCTCTACATATATATGTAATTCATTTTTCTTTATCCTCCTTCAAAAGGTTTTTTTTTTGGGTAAATTATATTTTGCATCCTCAAGTTTGGGTGCAATTGCAAAGCTTCATCTGCTCATGTTTGAAAGCATTCTCGATATCGTATTATACAAACTTACGATTTAATTGCAATTTCATACGCCAGTACATACGGATACATTTAAATTGACCATTAAGTGATGATGTGGCAAATATGGGGTCCATAATTTTTTTAGTGACGATGGATGCAACTTTCTAGCTTGTGAATAAAAAAATTTAATTAATAAATAAAACCAATTTAAATATAAAATAATCTAAAAAAAATTAAAAATGTACAAGGGGCCCGTCTTCTTACTCCCACGTCTTCTCCTCCCCATCTTCTTATCCAGCAACCTCCATCAATAAATTATTTGTCATAAGATTCAAAAATTCACCAGATTTTATTCATTTTAACGAATTTAGTCATGAAATATTTGTACCCAATGTCCTTTGGATGACCTCGAAGCCTCACCGTGCGGCCTTAGACTCGTTCTTCGCGCCCGAACAAGCTAAGTCAACCTTCCTCCTTCTCGGTCGGATTGAACTACCTGAGCACAAGAACTAGCAAAAGAACAAGTAAGAACACTCGGAGAGTTTTGGGAAAAGATTGTTTGTATTGCTCCTTTAGAGAACTTTACAATTGAGAGATTTGAGAGATGGTTTGGCCAAGCGAGGCCTCCTTTATATACAAGTCTAGCCATAACGGATGGCTACGATTAAACCAATATAACGGTCTACAATGATACACGAGAAGGATCTAGAATGTACAATGAACCTAGACACCCGGGAATTCTCTAGAATGTGTCTCCACTTAGTGGGCTTTGGGCTAGGCCGTCAAGCTAGGCCAAGTGGGATTGGGTCTCGCCAGTATGCTCAATTAGCCTCGAGTGCGGCCGTGTCATTCTCCCAGCTTGACTCGTCGACGGAATCGTCGACTTGCCACTTCTCGAACTCTACAATATTGTCCTTGAAGCGCCTGAGCTAATCTTTCTCTCATGTCTTTATCGGACATTGGCGAGTTTTCCATTTGACAAGGTACTCCCGTGCTTGACACTGAGAGCGGCTCACCTCGCGCGGCTTCACCTGCATGCTCTGCTGCCCATAGTCAAATGAAGTCACGTCGGTGTAGGAGGTATCTTAGATTCTCCTCGTTCTAGCTCATTGGGGTCGCAGCGTAGGTGTAGGAGGTCTCTTGGGTCTCCTCGTTCTAGCTCATTGGAATTGGCATGGTAGGGCTTAAGGTTGCTCACACATGAAACACCGAGATGAAACCTTAGCTTGGGTAGCAACTACACCAAACACGGCTTTGCTACGACAACCTTCTTGATACGGGGAAAAGGACCACCGTGCTTTCTCGGCAACGCCTAATGTAATCCTTGTGTAGACTTGTGTTGTGGGGGGTTGAGCTTTACAATTACCATGTCCTTAGGCACGGAATTCCACATCTCGTATGTTTCGTCATGGCTCCGTCATCTTCTTGTTGCCTTCTCCAGGCGAGGCACGAGCCGAGATCATTAGTCACTTGCCAACTCCCTTAGTTGTTTTGTATGCGACAAGGCTACTCCCCGTGTACCCACTGCCGCTCCCGTCTTGTCTTGTTGGCACCGCAGACAAGTCTTCCTATCACAGTTGACATCGTCTCGCATGCGAGGCCGATGTATGTTATTCCCACCAAGGCTGGTGTACGATGGGTGCTGGATGTCACGCCACGCATCATGTCGGGGTACTCGTCAAGATCCAGGAGCACTTAAGTTGCCAGCCTCGGCCTGGTCCAGATTCCACTGGCATATAAGCTCCTCCTCTGACGAATCGTCTCGTATTCCACTGTGACAAGCTCCACTTAGGGTTCTTGGCTTGAGGATCGTGTTGCAAGCCTGCCGTATACGCTCGAGAGAACTTGTGGGTTGTGTAATGGTTGCGAGCTCGTCCCTCAGGCTCGCGCATCCACCCGCACATTCTCCTCCTTGCTTGTATAGTTTGTGTCGTCAAACTCGGCCGGGAAGTCTTGCCACCTTGCTTGCTTTGGTGTCGACCTGCTATGTCCCGAAGAAATTAGCTTGTGGCAAGCGTTGTACATCTTGACTACAAAGTGAGAACCAAGCAAACAATATACTCTATGCTCGCATGCAATGCACCACGGCGTCATCTCCGTCTCATGCGTAAGTACCGCCGCTCGGTGTCATTCGGCTTCCGACTCTCGAACGCTGCTGGATGCCCTCTTGCATCGATTACGCCACCAATCTCAAAATTACGATGCATCGGTGTGTACTTCAAATAGCTTGCTCGAATCCAGATAATGCTCGGCCTTGGCTCTTCCATCGAGCGTCTTCTTTAGTGTCTCGAAGCTTGCTGGCATCTCGGCGTCGCTCTTATGCCTTGTTCTTTTTTCGAAGATTTGTCGAGACGCTAAGTGAGAAACTCTTATGAGCCTCCTATAGTAGTTCACCAACCCAGGAAGTATCAAAGTGTAGGCACCTTGGTTGGAGGCTCCCCAGCTCTGGATGGCATTCACCTTGCCCACATTTTACTCTTGGTAAGTGCATAATTTAACCACGAAAATGTCATCGTTAGTATATGGTAAATAGGGATCGTTCTAATCAGGGATTGAAAATTTTGTCAATAAAAATACAAAGTATATTATTTACAAAAATAAAATAAAGTATAAACATATTTACAAAATAAAGGGGGTTTTAGTTTTTCCATCCTAGCCCATGTCTGGAGGCCACTCAAGAAATACATCAATTTATCCTCTTCCGTCATCTCAGGCACCTCGAACAACAGGTTGACAAATGTGTTGAAATAGTCTTTCACACTGCCAGTATGCTTTAGCCACCTTAGCTTCTCCTTAGCTTTAAACTTCGCATTCTCGGGGAAGAAATGCAACCTTAAGTCAGCTTTGAAATCCGCCCAACTCTCAAGTGAGAACGTACCTGCTTCTATCTCCATGCATCTTCGACGCCACCACATGAGAGCATTGTCGGTGAGGAACAATGAAGTCGTAGAGATCTTAGACTCATCATCATCCATCCTCAAGTTCTTGAAGTCTCTCCAGGTCCCATAGAAAGGTGTCAAGTTCCTTTGCTTCCCGCTTCCCATTATAGGATTTGGGTTTGAAAGCCTCCACCACCCTCGGAAGCTTTGGCTCACTAGACTTGTGTTGGAAATGTGCCCTAAAACAAATCATATGATGATACTTTACGGACATTTCACATGTTAAACTAATTTAGTTTAATATAAAGGGCAAATGTTATTGTTTAAAGTTGTCTCATATAAATGTTATATGCTTAAACAATAAGTCCAAGGAATATGTACTTAGAAGAATGTAATCTAAACAAGTTAGGTTCATGAGACCATTCTCGTTCATATACATATCCTAAAAGTTCCTGATCATAGGATTGCCAATTGGGCATTGACAGTCTGTTAAGATCAGTACGTGCTATGTCTTCTCCCAGGGAGAGTGACTAGTCTCGAGTCATTGGTGTAACTGACACCAAGACAAGCATGTAAGTGCTCAATATAGAATGAGTCCACTAAACACGATCAACGAGGAGTTCTCATACTCATGTCACATGAGAACTCATGGTTGGGATAATGCAAAGTAGTCCTTTGACCTGAGGCATCATAGTTGTCTTGTAGTTAGGTCCTTGATCTTTGACTATGTCAAAGTCACCCCATCAGAGGGTGTTCACGGCATAGTTGGGGTTAAGCCACTTAGCCATGGAGGCAAGTGAATGCACAACAAGGGATCTCTAACCTTCAAACTGTTTGAAGGAGAATACTCTATGATATGATTAAGAATCTCTGGCCAAAGTATGAATGAGATTTAAGAAGTCGTTCCAAATCATATTCAAGGTAATCATATAAATATTAGAATCACATTGGATAGTAGACATGAATAAACTATGAAACCAAACAATGTGGTCGAGAGTATTGTATTAGAGAAAGACCGTATTGCATTGCAATCCTAAACTGAATAGGTTCTCCACCTCTTCTGATTAGCTTGGGTAGCCATGACATACTGCTAGGTGTCACTCATGGTTTGTCGAAGCCCTAAAGGTGTATAATCACTAAAGGGAGAATTGAAAGTGTGTTTCAATTCACAATCGATTTGAAAGAGTTCTAATCGTCCACTGCCTCGCTAAAAGGAACCTAATGGATCGTACACCATGTAAGGTAGAGATTGATGAAATAATGGAGATGAGTAAGGATAATTAAATGGTTTAATTATTTATGGCAAGGATTAATTAATATGTTAATTAATCAAACGAATAAGTTTGTTATAGACCTTGGGTTAGTTTTGGGCCTTAAGGCCCAATGGGCTTCGAACGTCAAGCCCATTGACTTAAGTTGTATGACAACTTAATGACTAATGAAACATAAGGGCCTAAACAGCCCAATGAACCCTTAAGGCCGGCTATATAGAGAATGTGTAGTGAACTTGCTTTAATTGCAAGTTTGCCACTACATTGTGAGGTGGTATAAAGGAAACTTTATACCATTTCATAATTAGGGTTTTCTTTTGGAGAAAAGATGAGAACACAAGCTCTCTTTTCTCTCAAAGAGGCCGGCTACCCTAGAGGAAAATAGCTAGCAATCTCACTTCCTTTAGGTCACTCATCTCTTCATCAATGCTCTCATTGGTGTGGAAAATTAGAGGTTCTCAATTTTGGGAACTTGGAGAACCCTTTTCAACCATCCTCCTCCAAGAATTCCATAGAGCTAAGAAGCAAGGAATGAAGGCCCTCTCCTTGGGTGATTAGCCTTTGCTAATGCAAAGAGGAATCAACAAAGGTATAAGATTTCTCAACTCAATTTGTTCTTGAGTTGAGTCTTGGTTCACCTTTCTACTAGGCTTTGAATTTCATGGGTAAAGTTTTGTTTTTTGAGTGCATACAAGCATGATTCCGCCTTTAATTGTTAATTGCATGCCATAGATGTTGCTCAAATAAACTTGGTTTTCTATAAATTTCCCTTCAACTTGTTGAGCACCACTTCTCGACACAAGGTCCAATCACCTTTGACCTATCTCATCTCCTCACGTAGTTGCGTGATCTCTGCCACAAACTGCTCCAATTGGGTCTTAAGCTCCCTACGAAGGTCCTCCATCACAGAGTTGAGTGCTCCCTGAAGTTGCCCCTTGAGGTCATCCTCCAAACCTTCTATGGCCTCCTTCGACGAAATGTCCTCATCGAGTCTCTTGTCAAAGTTGACCACGGCGTGCTCCAACCTGATGACGCAGGACTCTAGTGATGAGAGCATGTCCTTCGAGTGCTCTCTTCCACCCTTCTTGGATTGCCTCTTTGTGTGTGTGCTCTCTCCAGCCATCTTGTCTCTTCTTGCAGATCGGAATGACATGCTCTAATACCAGCTGTCACGGGATGACTCTCGAAGCCTCCTGCCCGTGCAGCCTTAGACTCGTTCTTCGCCTTCAAACAAGGTAAGTCATCCTTCCTCCATCTCGATTGGATCGAACTACACAAGAGCACAAGAACTAGTAAAGAACAAGTAAGAACACTCAGAGAGATTTGGGAGAAAGATTGTTGTATTGCTCACTAGAGAACTTTACAATTGAGAGATTTGAGAGATGGTTTGGCAAATGAGGCCTCCCCTTTATATACAAGTCTAGCCCATGAACAGATGGCTAGGATTAAACCAATCTAACAGTCTACAATGATACACGAGAAGGATCTATAATGTACAATGAACCTAGACACCCAAGAATTCTCTAGAATGTGTCATCTCTACTTCCGTGGGCTTTGGGCTAGGCTATCAAGCTGAGCCAAGTGGGATTGAGCCTCCTCCATGCTCCAAGATTAGCCTCAAAAGGTGTGGCCCGTGTCATCAGGAAGAGTATTCGGGTTAAAGTTCAGGGAATATCGAGTTTGGGATTTGACCAGATGATGATAATCCCTCCACCGCAATCGATGGAGATCCCAAACTCTACCATCATCTCTCTCTTGTCATACCTTACTTCGTTCTTGCCCTTGTCTTCTTCACTAGCCGACTCACCTTCCAGAGATCTAAGTCCATAACGACGAGAAATTTGCTTTCTCTTGTTATACGATAAGAAATTTTATGGGTTTGACTGGGTTCTTCTTAGCGTTCAATTGAATTCATGATTTTCAGTTTGATTAATTTTCTGGGTTCTCCCATATAAAATTTTCTCTCTTGCCGACCCACTTTTATTGGGTTCGATTGGTTTACAGATGAGGAATGAAGAGAATTAAAGCAAAACAAAGTGGTTTGGTTCCAATGATATATTTGAAAGATCTAGTGCTCAAATATTGAATTTTGTTGCAACCCATCTCGTGTTCCTCCATTCCGGAAACAAAAAACAAATTAGTTCTTGTGTTGTTGATGACGACGCGCCTGCAAGTTGCTTGCGGCGTTACAGAGCCCGATAGGGTTTATCAAAATGAAGAAGACCTTATACAAATTTTGACACACCCCGACCCGGATGTTCCGAAGGATACCGAAATTGAGTCATGCTGGTCGACACCTCGGAGGGTAACGAAAACCATGTCATATAGATGAAGTGGAAATTTCTGATTAAAATAAAATCATAGTCTGAAATTATTGAAACCATGCGGAAGAGTGCGCAGAATTACAGGTAGAACCCTTAATACACAACATGAGATGTTCAGAGTATAGTTAAAGTGCAATAAAGAAAATACGAATTATTCACATCCTAAATAGGATGGATGAAATATACTAGCTGAAGAAGGAAATCCTACATTTATCTGGTGTGGAAGTCGTAAACACCAAAATTGTCTCGCTCACCACAAGTCCAGCTACTAAGCCCTGGATGGGCACAAAACAGAAAGTGTGAGTGGGCAAAAATAATCATTTTTAAAACCTTTGTTTTTCATAACATAAATAACCCCTCTCTTAAAAACCTGTATAGTTTCCCAAAATTATACTACGTATAGTATGAAAATTGTCAAAGATATGGATAAACACATTTATCTCAACATAATATATAATACGAGTCCTAGCTGCCTAATGCAAACTAGTACAGGCTGACACTTACAATGGATCCAACGTGAGCATAACGGTGCGGGTGTGAACGTACATGTGAAAGCTGGTCCTGGCCCGGATGAGTACTAGACACTGGGTGAATGCATGTATGATGAGCAATAAAAATACATATGATCATGTCATAAGAGTTTCACAAATATGAACATAATATAATTTCTTTATACTTAACTCTTAAGTAAAAGCATGGTATGATAGAAAATAATTCATAAATCGTGGAAACTAATATAAATAATATAAGTTTCATAAAACAAAACCCACTCACTGATATGTAGTTGGGTCGTAGCCGCCTCGCCTTGCCTGACCCATGTACTCCTCATGGTAAGTCTCACCTATATGAGATATCATTATAGTAATGATTAAACTCAAAAATGTTACTAATTAAACTAATTAATGTTAGTTAACTCTTGTTTGCTCAACACGGAAGTCCAAAACACTCTGAAAAATACTATAAGTACTGCCCCGACCTAGTACGCGTCATCACGAGTCACCTCGCTTCGACAAAAGTCGAAAAAGTGGTCTCACATGCCCTCACGCGTTGCTCACGCTTGTTGCACACTCGGTCAAACCTAGCCGGTCAAACTAACGGCGTTAGTTGACGCCGTTATATTTAACGGAACATTCCGATATCTCCGTTAAATCTAACGGAATATTCCTAACGGTGTTAAAGGAATATACTTGGGAATATTCCCAGTTTGGACCAGGTTTGAACTGGTTTGTTGACGTCATGGTCCTGTTTGGATCGAGTTCAGGCCAGTTTGAACCGGTCGCCACTGACCAAAACTCGCCAGTTTCTAGAAAAATTTCAAAACTTCGTAACTTCTTCATTTCTCAACCATTTTACACGATCCACTTGTCAAAATGAAGCTAGAGAGAAGTATAACAAGATAATACTAATTTTGGAGTTCAAAAAGTGGTCGAAATTGGCCAGAAATTGGACGAAAAGTCTCGGTTTACACTCGAGGTCCGATATACTCCAAATCACACGATTTTAGTATGAAAATTCATCTACTCAACACAAGGAAGCTAATGGTGGAGGTTAGAAGTCTCACATTGGTCGGTATTTTCGAGAAACTCGCCGAAAAAGCTCGGTTCTTCCATGTGTGATTTCCTTCAAACGGTGGGCAGTTTGGGCAATCGATTTGCACCGTTGAACTCAGTGAGTTACGACGAACAAGATGGTGGTGGTGGTTTGGCTCAGTTCAAAGAAAATGGCGTGGCCATTGGGTGCACTGTGCACATTTTCACGGAGAAAAGAAAAAGAAAGAATGAGGAAGAAAGAGAGAGGTCTAAGGGAAAAAAGAAAGAAGAGAAATTTTTTCCAAATTAAGCTGGGCAATTGGGTCCCACATGGTACACACATCACAGTACACCCATAACAGGAAATAATATTTAAACGTAACTAACGTTTCCGTTACACGTCGGATTTTTGTCCCATTCGCACTCACGCATTCGTATGAAAGAGTACTACAAGAATACAACAAGTAAGAAGTCAAAATTCAAAAAGAGTTCAAACGTCCACGTAAGACTTCCAGTTAGCCTGTTCAAGGGCATTTTGGTAAAATCACAAGTTCAAGAAATAAAATACAATAAAATTAGGGAAGGGTCGTCACAAATTTGATATTTATTCTAAATAAATTTATAATTTTTTAAAACGTTTATAAAAAAATAGATTTTTTCATTAGTTGTTTAGCCCTATAGCACAAATTTGACAGCCACATCAACAATCACGTCATCATTTAACGACCAATTTAACAAATTATGTAACGAATGTATGACATTGTAACTAAATCGTAAGTTTTTGTATGACATTTCAATGTTTCAAACATGAGGTATGAGTTTGCAATAACACACAAAAGGGTGCAAAATGTAATTTACCTTTTTTTTTTCTTTTCTCATTTTTTTTTTATCTTGGTTATATAGGTTGGTTTTCATTTTTTCAATTTTATTAATTCGTGATTTTGATATTGGGTTTTTATCACAAATGGTACTTTATCTTTTATCAACTCATCAATTTGGTCATTTATGTTTCAAACTCATCAATTATGTCCATTATCTATTGTCTCACTCATCAATGTACTCCTTACCGTTAGATTCTATTAAAATTTCTATAGTGGTTGTTTGGCACATGAGTGGGACCCACAAGACCAATTACATTATGCCACGTGGATTATTTTTAAAATCCAAATATTAAAATTCATTTCAGTTTTTAAAAACTAGAAAAAACTAAAAAAAGAAAAAGTAAGATAATTAAATAAAGAGAGTTTTAATGAAAAGTCCTTGAGATTAAAAAAAATTAATCATAAACAGTCAAAAAAATTTATTAAAAATAAGGACAAAAAAAAAAGAGGCGATAACATTTTCATAAATAAATTGAAGTTTAGTGCAAGTATCGTAATTAAATTGAAGTTAAAAAAAAAAAGCGGTGACATTTTTGTAAATAAGTTGAAGTTTAGGGTGGCATTTTTGTAAGTAAGATTAACTTTGGTGGCACTAACTGTTTATGCACGATTAGGTCAATTGTTTATACACGTGTCACCTGTGTATAAATAGTTGATCTAATTGTGTATAAACAGTCGTACCTTTGTATAAACAATTAACCTAATTGTGTACAAACAGTTTGACCTAATTGTATATAAACAGTCAATGCCACCAAAGTTCAACGTATTTATGAAAATTGACACATCCCGACCCGGATGTACACGTGGACACCCAAAATGTCGGATGTGCTGGCCGACACCACGTAGGGTGACAAAAGCCAATTTGAAAGAAATAAGAATATTTGAATAAACTAAGATCAATGTGTACACAAATGTACGAGCGGAAGAATTTATACAAACACAGTTGTACATGGTACAGAATACGAAGTATTACAATACTAAGAAATTTAAACCTTCGTCATACCACCGCCTCGAACGTAAACAGCTCCAGCCACTAAACCTGGAGGGGCGCAAAAACAGAAGGGTGAGTGGGCCAATAATAGTCATTTTTGTAAAAACCTTTGTTTTCTGAAAATAGTAACCCCTCGCCGTCAAAATCAAGTAGTTGGTTGGAAAACCGTTTCAGAAAACGTACTATAATAGTAGGTAGAAAAATGAGGTAAGTACGGAAATATACTTACCGTCCGAAACGGCCAGAAAGCCACCGTTCGGCAGAAAATACTTTACCCGAAGGTTCGTAAAATAAGGATCTACGGAAAACCCGTAAACCAAATAAATGCCCCCGTGGCATCAGTGAAATTCGGTGATAACACCACAATATAAGACTATAAGATAAACGCTCATATACACAATCACGTGAAGCTGGCGTATATGCGCATCACAACGAGTTCGAGTCGCCCAGACGACCTAGAACAGGCTGGCACCTACTATGGATTCATAGTGAGCGTGTCGGTGCGTGTGAACAATCACGTGAAAGTGGTCCTGGCCCCACAATCCAAGACTACAAGATAGACGCTCGTTTAGGTATAGCAAACACACAAGTTCATACAGATATATTCTGTCATGAACAGGCTGGGTGTATAAGTAACAGTACGCTCGTGTACACAATCACGTGAAGCTGGCGCGTATGCGCATCACAACGAGTTCGAGTCGCCCAGGCGACCTAGAACAGGCTGGCACCTGCTATGGGTCCATAGCGAGCGTATAGGTGCGTGTGAACAATCACGTGAAGTTGGTCCTGGCCCCGGACGGTACACCAAACACCGTGTAAGCAACCTAGTTGAGCATATGAAAACATACAACGGAATACTCTACTTAAAACAAGGTGGGTTAATTTCCCTATAAGGGATAACCTCGAAATAAACAATAAATATGGTATTCTCGGGGCCGTACCCGAAATACCAAGCATAGGCCTAAAATACGTGAAATACCGAGAATACGCCACATGGGTACCAAGGTATGGAAATACCAACTTAATGGCAAACTAGGTGAACCCAAAATACGATAGAAAATTACCATATCCAAGGTTCACCCAAATACGGCTCAAGGCCGTCAGACGAGTATAAAATTCACAATCACAAATAGGTACTAGTAGGGAATTAAAATATTTAATTCCCTAAATTCCCCAAAATAGGGCAGGTTCGATACTAGTAATACGCGTACATAATAATACGGAAATCACCAATTTAATGGTATAATTCCCAAATGGAAATGTGGGCCCAAAGCCCACTAATTTCCATGGCCTACCGAAATACCGAGTCCAAACTAGTAAACCGAGTAATAAATTAATATAACAAGGTCTACCAATAACACGATATAAATATCCAATTAAAACCACAATATAATATAGGCATAAACCAAATATACTTTCCCAAACATAAAACACATTTAAATAATATAGGGAAAGGGCCCACTCACAGATACCGAAGCCGGGAAGTCCAAACGTACGTCCTCCGAGCACCAAGGGTCGCCAAACCTATTTTGGAACACCCAAGATTAATAAGGTAATTGGAAATACGAAGAAAACGGCGTTCGGAAACCCGAAAACGAAGTTTCGGGGTAGGAAACCCCAAAACCGCCACTGTGCGCCGTCGCACGCGCCGCCACACGCTGCCATTTGGCCTCACCTATATGAGATATCACCGGTACAATGATTAAACTCATAAAGGTAACGAATTAACGAATTAATTAAACCTATCCCTTGTTTTCTCAATTTGGAGGTCCAAAACACCTAGAAAATTATCATGCGTACTACCCCGAGGTAGTACACGTCGTCACGAGTCAACCCGTGAAAACAGAATTCAATTTGGACCCTCCACGCGCCCTCACGCGCGGCTTGAAGATCGGAGCCGATGGCTCCACGCGCAGCTCCACGCGCGGCTCACGCGCGAGCTGGTCAGCTGAGCCGGACAGCCTGTCAACTCGGCTCGGCTCAAGCCGGTTCGGTCAATGCTGACGTCAGCAAGTCCGGTTTGAACCGGTCTGCTGACGTCAGCAAGGCCGGTCCAACCCGGTCCGATGACGTCAGCGCCGGTCATCCCTGCCAGAATTCCGGTCGCCGTCGCCGCCGCCGGCCGCCGTCACCGTCGCCGCCGCCGGCCGCCGTCACCGTCGCCGGAATCTGGGAAAATTGGCCGGAATTCTGGGGATTTTTCAAAGCTTCATAACTTCCTCGTTTTAAGTCCAAATTGGACGATTCAAGTACCAAAATGAAGCTAGAAGTGAGGAGATTAAGAATTTACCATTTTGGGGGCCGGTCACTGGCCGGAGGTGGCCGAAATTTGGCTCGAAAGTTTCAGCCAAAACACAAACTCGTCGATCTCGATGTTCCCTTCACACGCAAGCCCTGGGTTGTGATCCCAGGGTTCCCAGAAGTCCAAAGGTAACCAGATCGAGGTGATTCAAGGTTGAAATCACCGAGAAAAGGCCGAGGGAAGTTCGTCGGGAAATTTTGTAGTTTTTGGGTTCGAAGTTTTCAGGTTTCTGGGTTGCAAGACCGAGCACGGTGGCTCAATTTGAGTGGAGAAGAAGGTCAGTGACCTTCCCTGGCCAAGGGAAGGCTCAGAGAGGAAGGGGAAAGGCACGGGGTGCCTTGAGAAGTTTGGAGCTTTTTGCTCCTTTGTTTTTCTTGCAGAGAAGAAGAGAGGAAGGGGATGACACGGGTCCAATCCCAGACAAAATCCCAGATTTTCAGGGATAGGCCATATGGCCTGCAGGTAAGTGGGTCCCAGCCCAATTTGTTAAAATACGAAAACGTCGAAAATCAACGCCCGTAAAATATTCGTTCGGAGTCCGAACGACGTACGGCTCGCGTCTACGCGTTCGTATCAACGAGCACGTCAAGAAAATACAAGTGAATGCGTCGTACGAGTTACGACGCAAAAGTCAACCGAAAGGTCAACCAAGGGCAAAATCGTCATTTTGCACCTCCGGGAATAAAATAATATTATTCCTGGGACGGGATGTAACAAAAATGCCACCGTCTTTTTTTTCCTTTTTTGTTTATTTGTTGTCTTTATTATTAATAAAATTTTATTGAGTGTTTATGATTAATATGTTGTTTGGATTGTTGTCCTTATTATTAATAAATTGTTATTAAGTGTTTATGATTGATATTTTATTTTGATTAAATACAAAGTGGAATAATAATTTTAAGGAAAAGTATCAAAGCCCACCAATTTTTTTGGATTAAGCCATACTTTATGGGCCAAGATATTTATAAGGATTGTACATTTACATGTTTACCCCTATTGCACAATACCAAGCCTACTTAGCTTATTCACCGAAAAGGTCGCCGAAAAATCTCCGACGCCGGCAACATCTCGCCGACCATCGCCAGACTTCACCACCACCATCACAAGTGGGGCCCTCACATGGAAAATTAGGAATAAAAAATGAAGGTAATTGCCTCCATGGAGACTTGAACCCTCAACCTCATGCATGAAGTAAATATATCTTGCCAACTCAACTAGACCAACTTCTTTTATATATTCTTATGTTATAAAATATTTATATCATTCTAACAACATATAAAAAAAAAATTTGTTTTCCTTTATTTTTTAAAGAAAAAACTTTTGGTGAGGTATTTAATAATTTATTTCAACATACAATTTAAATGAGATCAATGTACTAACTCCACTATCATATATTTTTCTCCTTCTCAATCATATTTGTTAAAAGTGACGGATAACTTTATGTCTCTATTGAGCAGTGACATCAAAATAATAATATTAGATGTAATTTTTTTTTCTTCCTCAATCATATTTGTTAACAATGATTGATATCTTCAAGTCGTTGTTGAGAGTGACATGAAAATAATAGCATTAAATGTATTCTCAATTATATTTGTTAAATATGATAAATTACTTCAAGTCATTATCGACCATAAATTTCTCTCATCCTCAATTATATTTGTTGTGAAAGTTATTGACTTTTTAGAGCTTTTGAAAGGAAGAAAATTCAGTTTGCATCATTTTTCAAAAAGTCATTGTGAATTTTCACATGAGAGTGAAAATGTTTTTTAAAAATTAACTCATACATGTATATTTAAATGTTCCAATTGTTTGGCACAAGTGCGTTTTCTTTTTTATTGAGCGTCTAAATTATCATTACTAATCATTGATAATTGTTTTTCATATGTATATACAATTAAAATGGAGAATTTTTTACACTTGCATGATTTTTTTGAAAGTCACTATTAGACAATCACATGAGAGTGAATTAAATAAATATTTAAAAAATGTAATAATTATCACAATTGGTGGTTTGGTGCAGTGGTACAAGTGGTTGTTTTGCACATGGAGATCTTGTGTTTAAATCCAATTGAAGGCTTTTTTCTAAAAAAAACAACCACTTGAAAGTCATTGTTGACATGAGAGTGAACTAAATAAATATTAGGGTTCTTTAGATATTGACCATTGCAACTCATATTTCTATGAAAAAAAACTCATCTATATTTAATCATCTAATAAAAACCCAAAAACCAAATAAATTGCTATGTAAGAATATAAGTAACCTATTATTACAAATTATTTACAGCTTATGCCACATACAATTTATACCACACTTGAATTTTATCTCAATCAAAGGTAATAAAATCTAATGAAGTTTGCTAACATTATTTTTAGTATTTTTTTTTTATCCAACAATATATAATACACATTTCCATATATCTTTAGTTCATAACCACATAATTTTTTAGGGTAAATTATTTTACTTATATATAATAGTAAAATGTGCCATATTGTCATATTATAGGTAATAAATATAATATTCTTATATATGCATATACATATATATATATATATATTTTTTTTTAATTTACCTATATTAATAAAATTTCCATATTGTAGGTAATACATATAATATTCTCATATATGTTTTTTTTTTAATTTTATAATTTACCTATAAACTAATTTACCTATTAAAACATAAACAGTAGGTAAATTATTTTTGTACTAAAACGTAAAACAGTATGTAAACTAAAACATAAACTAATTTACCTATTAAAACATAAATAGGTAAATTATTTTTTAGGGTAATATATATATATATATATTTTTTAATTTACCTATAATTTATATAAAAAACTTCTCATAATTTGTTGGTAATTTACCTATATAAATAAAATTGCCATATTGTAGGTAATACATATAATATTCTCATATATGTTTTTTTTTTATATAATTTACCAATAAATTAATTTATCTACTAATACATAAACAGTAGGTAAATTATTTTCGTAACATAAAACAATGGATACATTATTCTCGTGATGAAGTTTTTTTTTTGTCAGAGTGATTAAAAGTTAAAAGATAGACTATTTCACTAAAATAATAGGTATAGTTAAATGTATTGTTATTTGACCAAAAAAAGTTAAATGTATTGTTGAATTTCAAAAAAAATTCAAATTAATTCCTACATCAATTTGAACTAGAATTCATGGAGAGTTACAAGACCTTCTCTATTTGATTGCATGTGATAATTTCCTACCAATTATAACATTAATGCTTTTTTTTTTTTGCAAAATCATTAATCTGCCTACAAATCAGCATATAATTAATTGTATACATGAAACATGTAAATAAGGGTATTTTAGGCATCTGAAAAATGAAAAACTTGTGAAGTCAAACATAATTAATGGATTTGCTTATGTGGAGCCTAATCACTGGTTTTATTCAAGTAAAAAAAATTATGTAGGGTTTTATGTAGAGAAAATTAAGTTTTAGGGGCTAAAGTCATATTTTCAGTAAATAGTAAAAAATGTAATAGATATCACAAATCGGAGAAAAATGATAAAACAATCTTTAGCAAAGTTATATCATATGTATTCCTTCTTAAAATCAAAATGGCCCCATCTAAATCAAAAATGTGCCCAAAAGCATATTGGTACGTTTTACACAGACACAAACGTACCAATATCATAGTTGTTTAAAATAGTATACCTAAAGCGTATTGGTGCGTTTAAAATCAAACGTACCAATACCATAGTTTTTTAAAATCAAACGTAACTAAAGCTCATTGGTATATTTGTTTGATGCATATGAATATTTAAGCGATCATTAAATTGAATGAGATAAAAATAATGGATAGACAAACGGTTAATTATTATTGGATAATACTTGAGTACTCACTAGTGAGTACCCTATATACTCACTTTAATAATTTGGCCCAATGATATTTTAACACATATTTTATTGTTTTAAAAAATAAAACATATGCTATTTAATTTTTTTTGGGCTTTTAAAAATAAAGAACACATGTCATCTTTTGATTGGGCCAAATCAGAAAGTGAGTATATAGGGTACTCACTAGTGAGTACCCAAGTCTTATCCATTATTATTGACACACACACAATAAATAAATAAATAAAAACTAAGGAAAAGATAAGATAATCGGTTAAATGTGAAGGGTATTATAGTCAAATCCTATTTTCAGGTTTCACTATCCCCAAACTATTTGTCAAAATAAACAAAAAAAAATATGGCCAAACTCGTGCCCCCTCGTCTCTCTCTCTCGCTCTCTGTCTATCTCTGACAAACACAACCATGAAACGCGGATTCGAAGGCGGACCAGGAGGATCCGCGGAGGGGGAGAATCCAATTCCGGCCCAACCCACGAAGCTCCGAGGTGAGATTCAGACTCCCAGTATTGGTATGCTTTTCAATTTTAGTTTTTAGGGTTTGTGAGGAGGACGATTATCTGTTTCAATTTTTGTTCTTAGGGTTTGTGAGGAGGAAGATTAGCAGCAGCATTATGTTTAATTAGGGTTTCATGCATTTCAATTCCGGCTGCATATGTTTGTTGCAATCTGCCTGCATGTGCTTTTAGGGTTACGCTGCTTGAATTTAATTAGGGTACTTGATGCCTAATTGTTTGCAATGTTTAATTATTAATAGCTAGATATTTCTTTTACAATCAATTGAGTATCGCAACTTTGGTTGGTTTTCCCAGTTACCGAGTAGAATTTTAAACCGAATTGTGTAGCTAAGCTAGATACTCATTTCTGAATCATTTAAGTATCGCAGTTCTGTTTGATTTGGCCAGGCCGGTCACTCGTGTAGAAATAATTCTGAACAATATTTCATAGTCATAGTCGTAGGGGAGTATTAATTTCAAGTAGCTATTTATTTTATGGGACTTATTTACTTGTGTAGAACGTAATTGAGCATGAAGTAGAAGAGGAGTAATAAGTATTCGATGTTCTGGCTGGCTAACTTAGCTTATCTTCTATATTATTAATGCCCTCACTTGGTTATACAATCTCTTAACTTTAACTATGTAGTTGATACAACTTGTAGTCTAATAATAAGACTATAGGTTTATATTTGCGCCCCCTCATAAAACAAATCTGTTCCATTGAAAACTATAGCGTCTTATTGGATAATTGTAAATTAACTTATTAAAAATGTTATTAAATGTGAAAGTTTAAAATTTTTTACTTCACATATTGGGTTTATTACCAGTTATTAGTTATTGGTCTAGTGTTTGTTCTCTTTCTAATATTAGAAGAGGTCTCAAGTTCGAGTCTCCTCACTCTCATAAATCGTTGAAACATATTTAGTAAATTTGTCATTTTATGCCCTACGTGGGCAAAATCTTTGGTCCGCCACTGATTAATGTATCTGTACATTTTCTTTCAAACACAGATGCAGATAAGAAGAAAGAAAAAGAGTCTGTTGAAGACTCTCCGACGACTCATCTCACAAACGTAGAGGCTGTTCAAGACTCTCAGACTCAACTCCAACTTGAGGAGAAGACTGCTCTTCCACCTTTTCTCAAGGAGGACATACTTCCCAAAGGCCCATACCTACGCGTAGTTGCGAAATTTCATGGATTGCCGTCTAGTTGTGCAATTTGCAGTAAGCCTGGCCATAGCTCTGTAATTTGCCCCTGGAGGAAACGGCTCCCCTATGGTGTAACTCAGGTTGGCAAGGGCTATGGAGTGGAGGGGCAGCGTGCTATTCGCCTTAGGTGTGCTTATTGTCATGAGACTGGTCTCCACAGGATTGATGACTGCCCAGATTGGAACAAACTACTCAGGGAAGTTGGATCAGGGGAAGTGCCCATGCCCGCCTATATGCTCGATGATGAACCACCTGCGGATTGCTGAAGCTGAGGAGGACTGGGTGCATGTATGCAACAGCTGTTGGATTATCGTTTCATTTCAGTGCGCTATATTATATATGTTGTTATGGACTCACGTATGTCTTGGAATAATTAGGCTAGATAGCTTCGTTGTCGTCGCAGATGTATGTACACTTTGTGTTAGGTGGTTTCTGTGTTTAATCCTTTGCTTGTACTGGTCTTGGAATATCGTATCTGTGCAGTGCCCATTAATTTGGATCGACAATTGTAGTGAATGATTCGCATTCCAAAACCAAAAACGTTGGTGGTTTTTAACAAATTGGACTGGATCTTGTAGCCCCAGATGGTCTTGGTATTGGGCTTTAACTTTGGACAGGGCAGTCCAGGCCCAGGGAATTGTTGCTTGGGGCACACGTTATTTCCTTCCCCCCACTCTGTTACCTTTTCGGAGTTCAAATTTCAATTCTGCAGCTGCATTCATGGTTCCCTTGCAACCATCCACCTCTCTTCTTTGCTTCTTTGCTTCTTTGACTGGGTAACAATACGTTGCAAAGCTTCCCAAAATGGCAAAAGCCTCGGTAATTGATACCAACTCAAATAAAGAAAAAACTCTGGTAAATAGTAAAGGTGAATATATCTTCTTTTTTTCTTTTCAAAATTTATTTTAAATATTGGTTAACCAGAAATTTACTTATAATATCAAAGTTGCAAGAATTTTTGTCTATACAACAAACATACAATTTTTTCTCTATAATGGAAGGCAATATTATGAGACAATTATTATTGATCATATACGGAAACAACCGGTAACAAGTAGTTCCTTAATAGAAAGAGAGAGAGAAGTAGCAGACGATTGAACGAAAAATTCCCGTGTTTATTGCGCTTAGTTTTTGCAAAAGAAAATCATCCTAAAGAAATGCAATCATTGACAAATGAAAATAGATTTTCTGGCGAGTCGCGTTTTTTTGTTTGTTGAATCACACCACCCGTTTCATGAGCGAATTGAAAAATAAAAGGCAGCCAAAATGTAAACACAATTCCAAACTAAGATGCCTTAGTGTTTAATTACCACACATGTGTCCTATCCTTAAATTAGAAAGTAAAATTCACATCAATAGTGTTTCCTGAGTTCTAATAGTTTTCCACAAAGCATTTACTTGAACACATGCCTTGATGAGGTCTTCTAGTTTTCACTAATGGTATAGAAAAATGCGCAAAGAAGAAAGTTTTTTCGGTCATAAAATAACGGCCGTATTCAGCTGGACGAGAAGATATTCAGTAGTCATTTGATTAGACCATCTCCCACGTAAAGTTAGTATTACTACTGCGTGCTTTGTAAAAAAAAAATGTCATACGGAAAAAATATGTATTTTTTCCGCGTGGCGATCAAAAGTTCCATTATTTGTACGCCCCCATCATTCCGCAGCGAATGTTTCCCTCCTGCAAAAGCTTGTTCATTGGCCTATTGCTGTGGAGAGCAGAGGGAGGCAACACACACAAACCAGCGTCTTGTGATACTTTCTCTGCCTCCAAACAAGCATTTCATCAAACCCTTGAAATTTTCCCGGAAAAGTTTTGACACGAAGAGCTTCAAAACTTCGCTGGAAACTCTGATTTCGTCCACATTGTAAGTTTTGTTTTCTCTTTTTTTTTTTTTTTTGTAATTTATTTTAATTTTTTTATGTTGTGCTTCTGAAATTTCTGCTTGTTGTTCCTCCGTCCGTACTATGATTTACGGAGAAAATATTGCAGATTTGCAGTGTCAAGGACTCAAGGTCTTGAAGGTTTGTGGAAGACAAGAGAAAATCAGTAGTTGATTTGAAAGTTCGTGGCTTTTTAAATGCCGGATTTAAGAAATTTTCTGCTCTTTTTCTCTCTGTCCGTACTGTTATTTTCAGAGTAAAGACTGCAGCTTTTTTCATGGTTTGCAGCGTCAAGGTCTTGAAGGTTTGTGGAAGATGAGCTTGGAGTACTGACTGCAGATTTGAAGAGTGGCTTTTTAAATGCCGGATTTTCCCGGGTCGAAAATGAGCTCGGAAAGTGAGGACCACAACTCTGAATCCAGGTGCACAGAACTAACCAAGTAATATTTTCTCGCTTTTTATGTATTTGCATTATTATAATCTGTTGAGTGTTGAATGCAGAAGCAAACAATTACACTGTTATTTACTGTTTGGTTACCGAGAAAATTGGAGGAATGGATAAAAAATTGAAGTCATTAAACCTGCTAAAATTTTCTGAATGTGGATATTTTGTTTTTCTAAATTTAATTCAGACATATATGTTTCCCAGGGATTCTGCTTCCAAGTTGCAAAACAACAGCCATCATTCACTCCACCACAGCAGGCAATATCGGCCTCGACAACTCTATAAAGGTCCGATTGATACTTTCATATACTGTTTCACACTACGACACTAACGAAGCCTGCACGCTTGAATGATGTCATGGTATCTCATTAGCCTTTTTGGTCCTGAAGTTAGTGGCATGGGTTTAATAGGTGTAGCTAAAGACATCCAGCGATCAAAGTTCAATTTATAACCTTTCAGGCAGTAAACCATTCAGGGGCGAACCCTCCAAATTCATCCAGTGAGACTTTTGGTTCTTCCGAGTGTCTAAGTCAGAAGGAAGAAGAGGTGGAAAAATCAGCAGAGGTGCGATGATCTCCTTCCTTGTGCTACTGCGTTTAGAAATACAGAAATTTTGTGTTGTAGTTATGCAGTGCTTTCTTTGCCTTTTTAGTTTGCTGCTTACTGCTTAGATAGATTACTTAGCAAGTCTCCTAATGCGAATGTAAATTACTGACTTTATCAGTTTTGTCTGTGGAAGTGCTCTTAGCTCAATATTCGTGGCGTTTGTGCTTGCAACTGGAACTTTGTGACTCATGTCCATTAATTTGTAACTTGCTAAATTTTTGCATTTCTCCATAGTCAAAGGACTGACCAAGAACCATCGTATGGTATAGGTTCCGGAGAGGGATTGCAATCAACTGGTGTATCTTCTTTCATTGAACAAAGTTTTGTAGAAAGGTTGTTACATAAAAATATCGGGCCGGAGCCTTGTTTTGGTGATGGTTTGGGCCTCAAAGAAAAGGGTCCAGCGATTCCCATTAAATAAAAAGAAAAGGCTTACAGTTTCTCTTTCCACTATCGGCATTAAATGCAAAAGTACTCGGCATTTTGGAGGGAAATATTCTATAGGTAAAAACTCTCTCGGTGGGAGTAGGGTGATCGGAGATATTATCAATATTTTCAGTTGAGCCTTACCTCGCAAAGTATTCAGGCGGTCACAAGTGCAACTTGACAACTCTTTGTATAGATTCCAATTGGTCTATATAAACGAAGGAAGAGTTCAAGCTCAGGACACTCGAAACAACCAAAAAAAACGAACTCTTAAGTTCGGAAGGCAAACTGCGAGGAACTCCCTCGCGCCCTTTCGGCCTACAGATCATTTGGATTTATTTTAACGGGATAAAACTCTTTATACATGATCATCTCACTCGCACTACTTGTGTAGTTTGTGACTTTGAGATCAAGTTAGAACTCTAGGATCATATTTCTGAATTCTCTAAGAAATAGTGAATTTAGCTCACACAGCAAAATCCCTTCTCATTTGGTAGTATCGATCTCCCAATCTTAGACAAGCGTGTCTTTGATTATTTTCCTTTACAAAGAAAGCAGCATCGGGACCATCCCGATGGATCTAAATCCAATCTGATGGGAGTCTTACCAATTAGATCGACCCCCATATGTAGGATTGTTATACTATTATTTATATAAAGTCTTTCAATATCGGTTTTACCTTACGGCCTTTACATGGCGGTCTTTATCTTTTGTATTTTTGAGTCATTATCTTATGTATTTACTTTCGGTCTTTATCCTTGTATTTACTGAGTCATTCAATTTCGGAGTCTTTACTTTTCTCAAGTATGCATAAAGTGGATTGTTTTGTCTGTACAGTTTATAACAAACCTCATCTTAGCAATCTCTGGTATAAACATCGAGAGACAATTAAAAGAAGTCCTTAACAAGCAAGACAATAAAGAACCTAATAAAGAGGCTATCCGATAAGTCCCAATCCTTTGAAGAATTATATTACTTGTGGCGCAAGTATCTAACGTGTTTATAACATAATTTAACACAATCCTAATAACATATCATTCTATTGGCGGAAGCCAATAGTGGCACGTAACAATCCACCAACACAAAGGCCTCACGAGAATACTTACAAAATAAAAATACACAAAAATAGTAAGTATCCCATTCCATTTAAATAAAGACATGTAAGTTTTTGTCTAAATATCTTTTTTATTGACAGCGAATATCATTTAACGTAAACTCATATTGTGTGTCATGTAAGTTGTTTTCTCATCACAAACAAGGCTTGAATGGAATCTAATGTTTGTTTTGAAATACAAAAGTCAATTTAATGTGATGTAGTGACCCACGCGCTTGAGAAATGACGGTACCACAATAATTAACGTTGTCCTTGTCATCTCAAATATGTCCATTCATCCATCGTCATCCATCGATAATATATTCTATGTCATCTCAAATATGTCCATTCAAACAAACTCAATGGAATCCAATGTTTTACCCATTCAATGTAGGAATTCAACTTTGGTCGGTTACTTACAATGTATCTAGCCACTACCACCTATATATAATGAATTTTCTTTCTACACTCAAGCGCAAACGGTTCCTTGCAGACCCATCGATTCTTGGTTTGTTGTGCGGTGACTTTGAAGCTTCATAGAATCTAGTTAAGGATTTAAAGTCCTAAAGCATCCAAATAACGCATCAGTGAAATGCTTGTTGAGTGTGGGAACCGTTTGTAAACCAACACGAGTGGTAGGTTCCGTTTACAACGTATATTTTATATGGAAGATGAAGTTCCAACGGACATGTTTTTTATTTTGTCCCTCAATTCGACCATGACAAAAAATGCGAAGAAGATCATAGTTGCAAGTGTTGAATAAGCTGAGATTAGATGGTGCTCGAAAAGTTGGTGCATGGCGCCTTTTACTCGTGGATGTATATGATGAATTGTCTAGGGAGGCAATTTTATGATGGACAAAAGTGTGGAAGCAAGTTGAAAGTATGGTGACTACCAAATTGTAAACATCAAGAAAAAATTGAAGATGAGTTTCATACAAACAGAAGGATCACCGTTTTGCAATGCTTAAGGTTTGTTTGAAGGATAATAATTACGGGGCACCGTTTAGAGGTAAGTAAGATGTGATGAAATTGTAATTTTTGTTTTATTGTAGATGTAGTATATCTCAAATTCGTTGATTGTTATTGTTTTTGTATTTTCGGTGTGTAGTGTTACCCACGGAGGGAAATGTTGAGGCGGGAGGGCCCCTATGGTTTCATTAAAACCTATCTCGAGCTTTTATGAGTTTTGGAGCCTCTCGAGGTGAAGACATTATTCTTGATATCCCAAAGGCTCGAGAGGATCAAATTTTGGCTACTTTGTTATTTGAAAACATCCGTAAGTTTACTTTTGGGCTTTATCTTTATTTAGGTTATAATTTGGTTGTTTATGTTGTTTTTAAAACTTTTATGTGGGTTTTATGATTGTGCGTAAAAGGAACTGGAATATGAAGGCCATCGTGTGGCTCCTTATTGGAAAGGGCTTGTGTCTCCTTGAGCAACATGAAGGAAGCACAAGATGTTATGCGGCTTTTGCCTATGCATCGACAAGTTCGTCTCATATGAAAGTTGTTGAATTGGACATGAGAGCGGAGAAAGAGAGGACTTTCAAGGAATTCGAGTCGAGCGAAGTTCTCGAAGGAAGAAATGTAATGTTGCGGACATCGAAATGATTACATGACAAGGCCCAACGAGAGACTTCTTAGAAATCATTGTGGTAGAAAAGATTACAACGTTTGAAGGGTAAAAAGGTCTCATCAATCATCAACCTCTCTCTCTTGCCGTATACCCACCACTCTCCACCTTATAACTCCACACGGGTTGCAAATGAAAAAGAAAGAAAAATGTCGCTTGCCTTTTGATTTCCTAAATCATGATTGGAATGAAACGAAATTGCAAATTTATAATAATTAATAACATTAAATTTAAGGTAAATGTTTGTGTTATCCCCATGGGGAAACCTACTTGTTCTCACACTTTGAATAACGTGTTTTCACGGTACAAACATCTTAATCGCAATCGTTCATTCTCTTTATCATAATCCTAAAGATCATATTTGCAAAAATCGTTCAATTGGGAGATCATTTTAGTTATCCGCGTGTCAAACCAATAGAGGCTGTTTTGGTAACAAGTAGCACATCCTTATGATAAACCATTCATTTGTTTGATGCATATGAATGTCACAAGTGATCATCAAAATGAATGAATAAAAAGGATGGTACCACGATAATTAACCTTGTCCACTTGTCATCTCGAATATATCCATTCATACGTCTTCATCCATCGAGATAATATATTCTCTTTTATCATATCACGAGAATGACTTACAAGATAAGATGCACAATAATAGTAGCGTCTTGTTCCATTCAAAATAAAGACATCTAAGTTTTTGGCCAAATATTCTTGTTTTATTGTCTTGAATGTCATGTATTGTAGACTCATGGTGTCATGTAAAGTTGTTTTATCACATCACAAACAAACTGAATGTAATCTAATGTTTGTTTTGAAAGAAAATACAAAAGTGAATTCATTATTTTTATCATCATCACGAAAATCATATTTGGCATCTCAGTTAATTGAGAGACCGTTTAGTTATCCATGCGTGTCAAACCAATCGACAATTTTGTGCGCAAATAGCATCCATATGATAAACCGTTCATTTGTTTGATGCATATAATGTCCGAAGTGATCATCAAATTGAATGAGATAAAAGGATACTCTGCGATAATTAACCTTGTGTCTTTGTCATCTCAAATAATATGTCTATTCATACGTCTTCATCCATTGATAATATATTCCTCTTTTATCATATCACGAAATGACTTACAAAATAAAAATACACAAAATAGTAGTGTCCCGTTTCCATTTAAATAAAGACATGTATGTTTTGTCTAAATATCTTTTTGTATTGACACTTTGAATATCATGCTTGTAAACTTATATTGTGTCATGTAAGTTGTTTCTCACATACAAACAAATTGAGATAGGAATCTAATGTTTGTTTTGAAGAAAAACCACAAAGTCAATTTAATGTGATGTGGTGACCCACTGATGGCCGAAATGACGGTACCACAATAATTAACGTTGTCCTTGTCATCTCAAATATGTCCATTCATCCGTAAGTAATCCATCGATAATATATTCTGCTCTCATCTCAAATATGTCCATTTCAAACAAACTCAATGGAATCCAATGTTTTGCACCCATTCTAGCGTAGAATTCAACTTTGGTCGGTTACTTACAATGTATCATACCACCACCTATATATAATGAATTTTCTTTCTACACTCACTGCGCAACCGGTTAGCACGAACCCATCGATTCTTGGTTTTGTTGTGCGGTGACTTTGAAGCTTCATAGAATCTAGTTAAGGATTTAAAGTCTAAAGCATCAAATAACGCATCAATTGAAATGCTTGTTGAGTGTGGAACTTCGTTTGTAAACCAACTTTTTTCTGATGGTAAGAGTTGGTTGCACACAACGTATATATTTATATGGAAGATGAAGTTCCAAGCGGACGGGTTTTTTATTTTGTCCCTCAATTCGACCATGACAAAAATGCAGAAGAAGATTATAGTTGCAAGTGTTGAATAGCGGGGTGAATGCGGTGCTCAGAAAGTTGGTGCATGGCGCCTTTTTTACTCGTGTGATGTATATGATGATTTGTCTAGAGTGTTTATGATGGACAAAAGTGTGGGAAGCAAGTTGGTAATACGAGGTGACTACCAAATTGTAAACATCGAAAAAATTGAAGATGAGTTTGATACAAGCAAGAAGGATCACCCGTTTTGCAATGCTTAAAGGTTTGTTTGGAGGATAATAATTGCGGGGCACCGTTTAGAAGACAAAACAGATGTGATGAAATTGTAATTGTTGTTTTATTGTAGATATAGTATATCTCAAATTCGTTGATTGTTATTGTTTTTGTATTTTCGGTGTGTAGTGTTACCCTGGAGGAGGGAAATGTTGAGCGGGGAGGGCCCCTATGGTTTCATTAAAACTATCTAGAGCTTTTTATGAGTTTTTGGAGCCTCTCGAGGTGAAGACATTGTTCTTGATATATCCCCAAGGCTCGGGGATCAAATTTTGGCTCACTTTGTTGTTGAAAACATCAGTAAGTTTACTTTTGGGCTTTATCTTTATTTAGGTTATAATTTGGTTGTTTATGTTGTTTTTTTAAACTTTTATGTGGGTTTTAGGATTGTGCGTGACAAAGGTGGAATATCTGAGGCCATCGTGTGGCTACATTGGAAAGAGACTTGTGTCTCCACCGCTTAAAGTTGAAGGAAACACAAGATGTTGAGTTCTTGCTGTCGCCGACAAGTTCGTCTCATATGAAAGTTGTTGAATTGGACATGAGAGAGGAGAGAAAGAGGACTTCCAAAGTTCGAGTCGGCGAAGTTCTCGAGGAGGAAGAAATCGCAATGTTGCGACATCGAAATGATTTACATGACAAGGCCTTCGAAGGACTTCTTGAAATCATTGGTAGAGAAAGGTCACAACGTTTGAAGGGTAGAAAAGGTCTCATCAATCATCAACCTCTCTCCTACCGTATACCCACCACTCCTCCACCTCACCAACCTCACGCGGGTTGCAAATGAAAAGAAAGAAAAGCTGGCGTCGCTTGCCTTTTGATTTTCCCTAAATCATGATTGGAATGAGCGAGAATTTCAAATTTATAATAATTAATAACAATTTAAGGTAAATGTTTGTGTTATCCCCATGGGAAACCTACTTGTTCTCACACTTTTGAATAACGTGTTTCCACCGGTACAAACATCTTAGCTCCTTGTCGTTCATTCTCTTTATCATAATCTAAAGATCATATTTGCGAAAAATCGTTGATTGGGAGATCATTTAGTTATGTGCGTGTCAATTATTGAATGTGTTGGTAACAAGTAGCATCCTTATGATAAACCATTCATTTGTTTGATGCATATGAATGTCTAAGTGATCATCAAAATGAATGAGATAAAAGGATAATTTCCACGATGTAACTTCACTGTCCTTGTCATGTCAAATATGTCTATTCATACGTCTTCATCCATCGATAATATATTCTCTTTTATCATATCACGAGAATGACTTACAAGATAAAGATACACAATAACGATGGCGTCTTGTTCCATTCAAAATAAAGACATCTAAGTTTTTTTGTCCAAATATTCTTGTTTTATTGATCTTGAATGTCATGTATTTGTAGACTCATATTGTGTCATGTAAGTTGTTTTCTCACATCACAAACAAAGCTGAATGTAATCTAATGTTTGTTTTTGAAAAGAAAATAAAGGTAATTCATTATTTTATCATCATCGAAAATCATATTTGCAAAAAATGGATTTCAATTGAGAGACGTTTAGTTATCCATGTGTGTCAAACCAATCGACAATTTTGATAACAAGTAGCATCCTTATGATTCCTTAGTTCATTTGTTTGATGCATATAAATGTCTAAGTGATCATCAAATTGAATGAGATAAAAAGGATAATGCTGCGATAATTAACCTTGTCTTTGTCATCTCAAATATATGTCCATTCATACATCTTTATCCATTGATAATATATTCTGCTTTTATCATATCCACGAAATTGCTTACAAAATAAAATACACAAAAATGTAGTGTCCCGTTCCATTTAAATAAAGACATGTATGTTTTTGTCTAAATATCTTTTTTTTATTGACACTTGAATATCCATGTAGCGTAAACTCCTTATTGTGTCATGTAAGTTGTTTTCTCACATCACAAACAAAGCTGAATGGAATCTAATGTTTGTTTTGAAGAAAATACAAAAGTCAATTTAATGTGATGTAGTGACCACATTGCCTTTGAGAAATGGCGGAACACAATAGTGCGTTGTCCTTGTCATCTCAAAATATGTCCATTCATACGTCGTCATCCATCGATAATATATTCTATGTCATCTCAAATATGTCCATTCAAATAAACTCAATGGAATCCAATGTGTTACCCATTTTAAAGCGTAGAATTCAACTTTGGAGGTGGGTTACTTACAATGTATCATATCACCACCTATATATAATGAATTTTCTTTCTACACTCAAGCGCAGAAACGAGTTAGCACGAACCCATCGATTCTTGGTTTGTTATGTGTGGTGACTTTGAAGCTTCATAGAATCTAGTTAAGGATTTAAAGTCTAAAGCATCAAATAACGCATCAATTGTAATGCTTGTTGAGTGTGGAATTTCGTTTGTAAACCAACAGCTTGTGGTAGATTCCGTTTACAACGTATATATTTTATATGGAAGATGAAGTTCCAAGCGGACATGTTTTATTTTGTCCCTCAATTCGACCATGACAAAAAATGCGAAGAAGATTATAGTTGCAAGTGTTGAATAATTGAGATTAGATCTGCGGTCTTTCGAGTTGGTGCATGGTGCCTTTTTACTCGTGTGATGTATATGATGTATATGATGAATTGTTTGGCTTGTGATTTTCCCTAAATCAAAGATTTGAATAATGAATTACCAAATTTATAATTAATAACATTAAATTTAAGGTAAATGTTTGTGTTATCCCCATGGAAACCTACTTGTTCTCACACTTTAGAATAACGTGTTTCACGGTACAAACATCTTAATCGCAATCGTTCATTCTCTTTATCATAATCTAAAGATCATATTTGCAAAAAATCGTTCAATTGGGAGATCATTTAGTTATCCATGCGACAATCGAACCAATAGGCATTTTGGTAACAAAGTAGCATCCACTTATGATAAACCATTCATTTGTTTGATGCATATGAATGTCTAAGTGATCATCAAGTGAATGAGATAAAAAGGATGGTACCACGATAATTAACCTTGTCTTTGTCATCTCAAATATGTCCATTCATACGTCTTCATCCATCGATAATATTATCTTTTATCATGCTCCAGCGAGAATGAGTTCTGAGATAAAAATCGCAATACTTGATAGTGTCTTTGTTCCATTTAAATAAAGACATGTAAGTTTTGTCCGAGACATTCTTGTTTTATTGACATTGAATGTCATGTAATTATAAGCTGTATTGTGTCATGTAAGTTGTTTTCTCACATCATAAACAAGCTTGAATGGAATCTAATGTATGTTTTGAAGAAAATACAAAAGTCACTTTAATGTGATGTAGTGACCCATTGTAGACCGCGATAAGTGAGAGAACAAACAAACTCAATGGAATCCATTGTTTTACCAATTCGCAACGTAAAATTCAACTTTGGTTGGTTACTTACAATGTGTCCTATCACCACCTATAGATAATAAAATTCCTTTCTACATTTTCCACCACAATAAAACCCTAGAAGCACACATTTTATTTCTCCACTCTCTTATCTTTTTACTTCTTTACTTTTTATCTGCCCTAAACCATTTGAGGACTCTTATGATGTCTCTCATCAATCATCAACCTCTCCCGGCCATATGCCACCGAGGCTCCGCCTCATTACCACACATTGTTTTCAAATGAAAGAAAACTTGTCGATTGCCTTTTGATTTGCCCTAAATCATGATTGGAATGAAACGGAATTGCAAATTTATAATAATTAATAATAACATTAAATTTGAAGTAAATGCTTGTGTTACCCCCATGGGAAAACCTACTTGTTCCCACGCTTTTGAATAACGTGTTTCACGTCTGAACATCATAATCGCAAAGTGCATTCTTTTTATTATCATCTAAAAGTCATATTTGCAAAAAATCATTCAATTGGGAGATTGTTTGGTTATCCATGCATGTCAAGCCAATCGCTTGATTTTTGATAACAAGTATCATCCTTATAATAAACCGTTCATTTGTCATTATATATGATGACATATAAATATTCTTTTAACTATTTTTCAAGAAGGCCAATGACATTTAATGTTCAAATTTAAAATGTGAGTAAAGATGCATAAATTAAGAAATATAATTAATGGAATCAAATTAAACAAGAAAAATGGGCAGGCCTATATCAAAGTAACCCTAAATTTAATTGTGTGACCAAATAAGTACCTATACTTTTACGGATTTAATAAGATGATCGAAATCACACAAAGAGTTTTAAAACAAAAATTAATCTCTTTAACCTATTTGGCCTTCTCACTTTATATATGGAGATAATAGTCTAAACAAAACAACTTGTTTGTTACGATATATTTTTTTCAAGGACTGAGTATTTCAAAAGTATTTTTCATGTCATAATACAAGTTTTGTGTCCTTTTACTTATTTTATAACACGTGGTCGTGGAGTATCTGCTTGAATACCGAACATTTTGAAAAACTTTTAATTTTAAATCCAAAGGGCAATTTCATAATTTCAACTACATCATCTTCCTCATCTCCTCCATACCCCAACGTATCCCGAATTCGTAAGGATTTTTCGTCTTCTTTTTCACGAATTTATTGAATTAGGCTGATTTTTTCAGTGTTGAGGATTAGAATTCTACAATATACTGCAAGTGTTATCTATTAGATTAATAAGTAAGATTGATAGCATTTTCTCATAATCGATCCAAAAAAAATTGGAGTAAGTGATCCATTCTTCAATCGCATTGTTTAATAGAGTCACAATAAAGATTTCTAATATGTATTTATCAACATCATTGTTAGTGGTGCTTTCTTTCTAGCATTACTAGGAATAACGTCTCTTTAAGAGTAAGTCCACCCATAGCCCAATTGCAAGGGCAATTGCCCTACCAACCCTTTTTTGTTCCTCCAGCGGGCCATTTTGCAAAGGGCAAGAGGTGGGCCCAACCATGACCAACCTCAAGCCCGAACAATTTGTGCCCGAGCACCAGCCAGCGGGCGCTGACGTCAGCGGCCTTTTTTTTTTTTTTTTAAATTAAATTAAATTTTTTTATAAATTTTTTTTATAAATACCCCCAATCATCTTCTTCATTCCTCACATTACAACTCAATATTTTTTTTCTTACATCAACTATATTTGTTTTTCACCTTCCAAATCCTTGTTTTACAAAAAAAAAAATTTATTTTTTAAAAATAATGACACGTGTCGTGACGAGAGTGGTTGAAAATGTCGGTGGGAAATATTTGGGAATAATCACAAGCCCCGGACAAGGCCAACAAAAAAAAATTAAAAAATAATATTTTTCCTTACCCTTGCCCTTGCCCTCCACGAACGGATGGAGTTGCACAACAAGCACTGTTTTCGGAGAACAATCACTGCATTCAAACTGTTTTTTGTTTCTGAGATGGAATATGTTGGTCAGTTGGTGTGTGAGCAGCCGTGCAGTATGGCGCAAAATCTTGACCCAAAAAGTGATGGCTTTGGCAGAGGTGTTCTTCAGTTTAAGACTGGATTGATGTCTGTAATCAAGGTATCGCTTAAGCTCTAGTCGTGACTCATAATTCTTGAATGACTGCGATTCGTGCAACTCGAATGACTGCAATGACATTAATTAGAACTATAAGATAGATTGCTCATAATGTATTTCTTTTCCTTTGTTAACTTATGGTTAAAGTTCTAAGCTTTGAGTATTTTAAATTTTGTTTCAGCAAAAGCTTGCAAAAGAAAGATGGGGGTCGTGATATCCAGAGACAGGAACAAAGATGGCGTGAATCTGGAACTTTTCGTGCTGACTTTGGTGAGTATGGCCACTATTTTTTGCTTTAGTAGAATACTTGTTTTTTTAACTGAAAAAATTGTCGGCTTTTCTTTCCAAATTTTTATAGTGCGTATGATTTACATTAATGAGACATGATGCATGCTTTGGTAAAATACTATCATATCTTTTGTTTGATGAACAAGAATCTCATACTCTTGAGATCTTTTACATATTAGATGATGTGTCTGCATGTAACATTTATCGTGGTTTTTTAAGCTCAAAACACATTATATTTAGATGGCTGACAACTGGAAAATGAAATAGACAAGCGCTGAGGGTTTATCTTGAATTTTATGCATCAAACAGCTTAAATAAGTAATTCATGCCTCCTTGTTTATATATGTGTTTTTGGTTAAAAAATAATTCTTTATACCACCAAAAACAGTACAGGGGTGATAACAATTAATTATTATTATCTTTTTTAAAGAGTAAACCATACTCAATTAAAAGATAAAAAGTTTTCTGTGTTATGTGCTGGAGTGCATAACAGAACTAGTTTTGTTTGTTATTTTTCTTTTCAAACTTAAATATATTTTTCTGCTTCTGGAAACGTTTTCTGGTTTCCTTGTAGTTTCTGATTTGAGGTGAAGCTGCAAATGTCTGCTTTCTTCCCAAATGTATTTGCTACATATTTCACCTTGTAAGCCTGAAAACATTATGCAGTTTGCTGATTACTCTTCTCAGTTCGTGTAGATAAGATTTATTTATTTGTTTCTTTATTTTAAAAGTTATTTTTGTCTCTTAATTTTGAATTATCTTGTAATGTTTTAATATTGTGTTATGGAGGTTGAATTGTGCGAACGGCTAATTTTGGTTTTTATACTGTACTACAGCTTGATATCTGGGAACATAGATTTCATCTTGCTTCTCAAATTCTTTGAATCTGTCCACTACTTAAAAAATTGAATTGTAAACTTTTTAGCTTATCTATGAATTGTATGCAAGGTCAAGTGAATTATATAGTGTTGGCCCTTTTGAATTTATTTGTTCAGATTTTAAGTGTAAGATTACAACCGGAAGGAAATTTTTTAATAGTATTTTAGAATATACCATTTCTTCATTTTTCGTATATTGTTTGTATCTGTTAGATGGTGCAAGGAGGCTTAGCGTATAAAACATAGTATAACTTGTTTTATTTTAATTTATTATTCAAAATTATTACACGTGAGAGATGACATCATCTTACGGCTCTACAGATGGCTAAAGAGTTAGATGCAATATTAGATCATGCTGAAGCTAGTCCTGCTGCCAGCTGCCAGCTGCAGAGCAGATACTGGATCTGTGTCGTTCCTTGAGCAAATCATTTTTCCAATATTTATGGAACATTGGCTGCGGTTAGTGGATCTCTATTTCAGATTTCATTTTGTATATCCATTGTATCTCACTTTGGCTTGTTTGTTGATATTGGAATGGGATTCACTCTCATCTCAATCATGGTATGTATGTTATTGGAAAGTTTTAAAGATTGTTGGATTTGGTTACTCAGGAACTGGAATTGCGGTAATTTATGTTGTGCAGAACGTTATACTTTTAAACATTAAAGCACTAAATTCCTTTTCACTAAATATGAACTAGAACTATTCTTGGCAAGTCTGTCAGATGGCCTGTCAATAGCCTTCAAAAGTTTAGCTGCATTCTTTCTATTTTGAATGAAGATGATTGTATTCTCCATGTGTTCATTCCCGTGGTCCTTTGTTATCGAATATTGATATGGAGTCTTCGTGTGGTACCTCTAGTTCTGAAAATCAAAATTATATCATATGTATCCCTTCTGAAAATCAAAATGGCCCCATCTAAATCCAAAATGTGCCCAAAAGCATATTGGTACGTTTTACACAGACACAAACGTACCAATATCATAGTTGTTTAAAATAGCATACCTAAAGCATATTGATGCGTTTAAAATCAAACATACAAATACCATAGTTTTTTTTAATCAAACGTAACTAAAGTTTATTGGTATATTTGTTTGATGCATATGAATGTTTAAGCAATTATTAAATTGAATGAGATAAAAATGATGGATAGACAACATTTAATGATTATTGACACACACACTAAATAAGTAAATAAATAAAAACTAAGGAAAAAATAAGATAATCGGTTAAATGTGAAGTGTATTATAGTCAATTCCTATTTTCAAGGTTTCACTATCCCCAAACTATTTGACAAAATAAACAAAAAAATATCGCCAAACTCGTGCCCCCTCGTCTCTCTCTCTCTCGCTCTCTTTGTCTATCTCTGACAAACACAACCATGAAACGCCGATTCGAAGGCGGACCAGGAGGATCCGCGGAGGGGGAGAATCCAATTCCGGCCCAACCCACGAAGCTCCGAGGTTTGTGAGGAGGACGATTATCTGTTTCAATTTTTGTTCTTAGGGTTTGTGAGGAGGAAGATTAGCAGCAGCATTATGTTTAATTAGGGTTTCATGCATTTCAATTCCGGCTGCATATGTTTGTTGCAATCTTCCTGCATGTGCTTTTAGGGTTACGCTGCTTGAATTTAATTAGGGTACTTGATGCCTAATTTTTTGCAATGTTTAATTATTAATAGCTAGATATTTCTTTTACAATCAATTGAGTATCGCAACTTTGGTTGGTTTTCCCAGTTACTGAGTAGAATTTTAAACCGAATTGTGTAGCTAAGCTAGATACTCATTTCTGAATCATTTAAGTATCGCAGTTCTGTTTGATTTGGCCAGGCCGGTCACTCGTGTAGAAATAATTCTGAACAATATTTCATAGTCATAGTCGTAGGGGAGTATTAATTTCAAGTAGCTATTTATTTTATGGGACTTATTTACTTGTGTAGAACGTAATTGAGCATGAAGTAGAAGAGGAGTAATAAGTATTCGATGTTCTGGCTGGCTAACTTAGCTTATCTTCTATATTATTAATGCCCTCACTTGGTTATACAATCTCTTAACTTTAACTATGTAGTTGATACAACTTGTAGTTTAATAATAAGACTATAGGTTTATATTTGCGCCCCCTCATAAAACAAATCTGTTCCATTGAAAACTACAGCGTCTTATTGGATAATTGTAAATTAACTTATTTAAAATGTTATTAAATGTGAAAGTTTAAAATTTTTTACTTCACATATTGGGTTTATTACCAGTTATTAGTTATTGGTCTAGTGCTTGTTCTCTTTCTAATATTAGAAGAGGTCTCAAGTTCGAGTCTCCTTACTCTCATAAATCGTTGAAACATATTTAGTAAATTTGTCATTTTATGCCCCACGTGAGCAAAATCTTTGGTCCGCCACTGATTAATGTATCTGTACATTTTCTTTCAAACACAGATGCAGATAAGAAGAAAGAAAAAGAGTCTGTTGAAGACTCTCCGACGACTCATCTCACAAACGTAGAGGCTGTTCAAGACTCTCAGACTCAACTCCAACTTGAGGAGAAGACTGCTCTTCCACCTTTTCTCAAGGAGGACATATTTCCCAAAGGCCCATACCAACGCATAGTTGCGAAATCTCATGGATTGCCGTCTAGTTGTGCAATTTGCAGTAAGCCTGACCATAACTCTGTAATTTGCCCCTGGAGGAAACGGCTCCCCTATGGTGTAACTCAGGTTGGCAAGGGCTATGGAGTGGAGGGGCAGCGTGCTATTCGCCTTAGGTGTGCTTATTGTCATGAGACTGGTCTCCACAGGATTCATGACTGCCCAGATTGGAACAAACTACTCAGGGAAGTTGGATCAGGGGAAGTGCCCATGCCCGCCTATATGCTCGATGATGAACCACCTGTGGATTGCTGAAGCTGAGGTGGACTGGGTGCATGTATGCAACAGCTGTTGGATTATCGTTTCATTTCAGTGCGCTATATTATATATATGTTGTTATGGACTCACGTATGTCTTGGAATAATTAGGCTAGATAGCTTCGTTGTCGTCGCAGATGTATGTACACTTTGTGTTAGGTGGTTTCTGTGTTTAATCCTTTGCTTGTACTGGTCTTGGAATATCGTATCTGTGCAGTGCCCATTAATTTGGATCGACAATTGTAGTGAATGATTCGCATACAGCTTGCCCTCGAGCAGGCAAGCTTCTGCATTTTCGAGTTTCCGTCGGTCATTTGAAGTTTTGAGTTTTGTGGATATTTCGGTTGAGTAATGGTTGTAGGCGTTAATCTGGTGATTCTCTTTCTTTTGTGTTGATTGTTAGTTTTGATTTCGGGTCCAAAACCAAAAACGTTGGTGGTATTTAACAAATTGGACTGGATCTTGGAGGCCCAGATGGTCTTGGTATTGGGCATTAACTTTGGACCGGACAGTCCAGGCCCAGGGAATGGTTGCTTGGGGCACACGTTATTCCTGGTGGGGGGTATGTAATTTCCATGAAACTTCAATTGGGAGTTGCATGGCAGAGCAAGAGCGGAAGAGTAGGGGTGGGCATTTTAGCGAATCCTAACCCAATACATAAATGTGAAGAGTAGGGGTGGGCATTTTAGCGAGTCTATTGACCAACTCGACCAACCAACCCGATATGTGTTGGGTTGGGTTGGGTTGAAGTATTATTAACCCGACTGAAACTAGCCCACCCAAATAACAATAATTCGTAAACATGCATGTATATTAAATAAATTTATACATGAAATTTGGTAATGTTTAAATGCACTTGTTTATTAATACTTGATTTGAATAGTGAAATTTATGTATTAGTCACATGTAGTGATATAACAACATCAAATTCACATGATTTTAGGCATAGTTTGACGTAAGTATTAATTATTTGTCTCTCATACTTACATTAGGAACAAGAAATAAACCAATCAAGTCAAACCTGTGGAACCCGCCCAACTCAACCCGCCTAAGTATGGTTTGGGTGGGTTGGGTTGCCAATTTTCTTGGGTGACTATGGGTTTGAATAATTCAAACCCGAGCCTATTGGGTTGGTCAACGGGTCGAAGTCTAACCCGACGCCCAGTTCTAGTGAAGAGTATTATAGTGAAATTCCATTTTTAAGGTTTGGTATATAAGCGATTTTTCTATGAACTATTTAACAAAAATAAAAAACTATGGCCAAACTGTAATTTTGACAAACACAAAACCATGAACCGGCGATTGGAAGGCAGACCCAAGGAAGCAAGATCCAAGGCCAAGTCCCTCGCCAGCGGACCAGGAGGATTCAGGAAGAGGAAGAATCCAATTCCGGTCCTGCCAACAAAGCTCCGAGGTGAGATTCGGACTCCTAATACTGGTATGCTTTTCAATTTTTGTTTTTAGGGTTTGTGAGGAGGACGATTATCTGTTTCAAGTTTTGTTTTTAGGGTTCATGAGGACGAAGATTAACTGTAATTTTGAATTTGCAGCAGCATTTGTTTGTTGCAATCTGCATATATTTTTAGGGTTACAGTGCTTGAATTTAATTAGGGTACTTGATGCCTAATTTTTTGCAATGTTTAATTATAATAGCTAGATATTTATTTCACAATCAGCTAAGCGTCGCAATTTTGATTGGTTTTCTCAGTAACTGAGTAGAATTTTAAACCTAATTTTGTAGCTATCCTTTGCATGTACTCGTCTTGGAATATCATATTTGTGTAGTGCCTATTAATTTGGATAGATGCTTTGCTTTGCTTTGATTTGTTTGTACTGGTGGTGTTTGCTTTGGGTGTGTATGTGTGTGTTTTTAATCGACAATTGTAGTGAATGATTCACATACACCAATATTAAAAACAGCTATTTTTGTTTTTAATCGATAAACAAAAATACTCAAAAATGTTACAACATTAGACAGGACAGGCGAGGCCTGGGAATGGTTGCTTGGGGGACACGTTATCTCTGATGTGAGGTTGGGGGATGTAATTTCCATGAAACTTCATCTGATTCCACTCAATTACCTTTTTAGAGTTCAAAATTCAATTATGCATTGCATTCATGTAATTATTTTGAATTATAATAGTATTTATAGAATTATTTTGGGTGACTTTTTCATTAGTACTTTAACTAAACATATGGTATTTAATGAATATTTATTTAAGGGTGATGTTAGAGAGACCATTTACTTAAATCAAATTTTGTAAAGTGGAGGTTGATGATTGAATTTCTTCTTTAAATCACTAAATAAGGAAACCAACCATCAAGCGCCACATCACATGATTTACAAAATATAGTATAAAAAGATGATCCGTATAGCATTTTCCTTTATTTAAATTTTGGGAATAATGGAGGACTTTCTGTTCAAACTTTATGTTGTCTTAAGTCATTTCGATTAGTTCAAGTAGTGAGGGGTGGATATGAGTTAGGATTAGAATAGGAAAAAGTTTGATCTTCAATGTTTCAAAAAGTTAAATTGTTATCCTTTGTTTCGATGTTAGGTTGAGGCTTTTGTTGGCCACAACTCGTGACTGCATCCTTCCTTGTGGCAGAAGCCTACTGATTTGTGTGGTGCCGAGACGTTCTGTTTATAGTGGAGGGTGTCGAGTCCTAAACCTAACCTACTCCTACCTATCTCCTTATACCACACCCTTGTTATTGGTGGAGCTGGAATGTGATTTGATCTTATAAATTAGGGTTCATCTTTTATTTGGGTTTTTCTGTTGATTGTTGGGGTTTGGGCCTTCCTTTCCATTTATTGGGTTTTAAGCTTTTGTTGGCTATATGGTTTCCATGCTGACTACGTAAATGTGGATTCAGAATTCCAGCATGTGTATTCTTGTAAAAATAAAAACATTTAGGCTAAAAAAAATTCCGTTGACAAAAGTAGATCAAGAATTTTAGCGGGTTCATGGGTCAATTCTATTGACTCAATAATTCCTTAATCAATACTAGGTGAATGGCACATCCGATGCATGTGGTTGGAGGGAGTTACTTGCAGAAAGAAAAGACTGTATGAGAGTGCATGTTAGTGATATTACCAAGTAGTACAGTCTGGTTCTCCTACTCCATTCGGTGCAGGAAAAATGTTGGTCAACCACTGTCGGATCTAATTCAACGGTGAATAAAATATAAGTATTTATTTAAGAGTGCTGTTATGTCCACTCCAATGTCTTATTTTTTCACCCACTTTAAGTTAAAAAATTTATTACCCAAATTACCCTATTGCATAATGACTTTAAAGGATCTTAAAAAAATATTTAAACATAGCACTGTTAACTATAATTAAATTACAAAATTAAAAATTAAAAAGTAATAGAAGAACCCTTCAACAACTCCACCTCATCGTTAGAGCATATCTAATGCATGCAAACTAACTCAGGTAAAAGTGTTATTTAGCCCTAAATGACAAAATTCAATTTCTAAGGGTACATATCTAGCCTAGGCTAAACTTACCCAAGGCTCTTCAAAGGGCCAGTTTAGCCACGCCTTTTGCCCAAGGCTCTTGAAGGGTCAACTTAGGAAGAAACTGGTAGCCAATGAAAACTAGTCACCTAACACTTTTTAGTTCCTAGCCTCTCATACCATTAGCCTCTCACATCATTAGAACAACAAAATTTGTAGAGGGTTATATTTCATGGATAATGACATTTTGAGAGGCCAAATAAAGCCTCTCGCCCCTAGACCTTGCTCTTTCCACTAGACTTGCTCTTAGCGATCTCATTCTCTGTCGCCTCCGGCCAACCTACCAACCTGCCAACCTTTCCCCCGTCCCCTCTATCGCATTCATTTTATCATTTTTAATTTTCTTTTTCTGTTTTTTAAATTTATTTAATTATTCAACTTGGATGTGACAAAATTTATCAGCAAAGTAATCATCACTGCCTCCAATAGTGAGAACGATACACCAAGGAAGGCCTAGAAGGTGAATATACATCAAATTTTTTTAAAGATTCCTATATTTATTTTGAACAAGGATGGAAGTTTTTGGGTCAAAGATTTTATAGGGTTCGATATTTCTGGGTTCGTATGTTTTGGGTTCCTTGCCTTTTCGTTTAATTTTCATTTACAGTTATTATTCTTTTTTTGTATTATTTAAAGATGTATTAGGATTTTCCTAAAAACTGATATATTAGGGTTCTATTAGGAATAATGGTGGGTAAAGAAAGAGGGTTCTCAAATTTTTAAATTTAATGATGGGTGGAAAAATAAAGTGAGTGGGAAAATACGACATTGGGGTGGACATATCAGCACTCTTATTCAATTTTTTTATAGCTCTTTCCTCCCACCATCGCTTTGTCGAGTGTTGATCCTCCCTCTGTGTGTCTCTTTTCCGTCTCAACGGAGATCAACGAATGATGAATAACAAAAAACGAACGATAACGGAGAACAACTGAGGTTGACGAACGTTGAATAGAAAAGAACGACTGAGATAGATGAACGACGAACGATGACGATCGACGCGAGGAGAACTACAGAGAGAAATCGCGACGAGACCTTGAAAAGGAAGCAGTCCCTCCAGATGGAGTTCTCGTCGCCGATTTTGTCGACCATGAGTAGATCGTGGGTAGGCGGAATCAACCCTCTGTGTGCGGAGGAGGCTGGCTCACGAAGAAGTGGAGAGAGAGTAAAGTAAAAATATATTAAATAAATATTTATATTTTCTCTACCGTTGGATTAGATCCGACGGTGGCTGACCAACATTTTCCCTGCACCACAAGAAGTAGGAGAACCGGACTGTTACTAAGTAACCCTAAACTTAAATAAGTAGCAGATGATGCTTTATAGCAGTGGCAGAAAACAATAATACTTATATACTCTGGTGCGGGTTCGATCCCCACCAATTCCCCCCCTCTACTATTTAACAATTTAACACATTTAATAATTTAACCGACTAACGCTATCGTTTGTCAAAAAAATTAAAATAAAATAATCGTAATTTGACCCTCATTGATTGACAAAGAAGATTCTCTAAATTATAGTATAAATTTTTCTGCGATAGTTTTGTCGTTACCAGTCTGCCATGACACTTCGTAGAACCCAACTAATTGAACACATAAGTTCAAATGGTTTGGATTCATGTCGTAATTACCAAAAGTTTATACAGAATATATATAGAATATGTTTTATGCAAAAAAATTTCTCCATTTTCAGGAGGATATTGAGCTTATCAAGGACCTTGGAGTAGATTATTCTTATCGATTTTCCATCTCCTGGGGTATTATTTTACCAAGTCTTTCTTAGGCATCAAACCCTTTGTGACAATTCTTCACTTTGACTTACCAAAATCCCTCCAAGAAAAATACAGAGGCTACTTGAATCGCTCATTTGTGTAAGGATTATTATTTTCCGGCAATCGTTTACATGTATTTATCATTTGAAAAAAAAAATTGTGCGACCTTGTTCATGTCATGTGACAATGTTGAATGCGTTATTTATTTCAAGAATGACTTTAGAGACTATAGTAATCGTTGTTTCAAGTTATATGGTTCACAATAAACGAGCCGACCGTTCTTGCATCGTATGGACCGTATGGTTTTGAGTATCAAATTGCCCATTGAACCTTACAAAGTTAACCTCAGTCTTGCTCATGTGCCACTGCGTTAAGCTCTATAGTGAAAAATAGCAGGTAGTCTTCATTTTATTGGAGGTGGTTCTAACTTCAAATTTCATGAACAACATTTTGATCAAATTACAACCAATCTTCCGTTTTTTTTTAGAGGGAATTATGACCGATCTTATCAAAGTTTGGTTTGAATTTCATCTTGCAGTCACAACAAAAGGGTGAAGTTGGAATTGTGTTTATTACACAATACTTTTTGCCGTATATATTCAGGATCTCAGGAAGATAAAGATGCAGCAAATCGACTTTTTGACTTCAACCTAGGATGGTAATTAGTAACTTAGTACAAATTACCTGTCAATCTTTCATGATCCCTCTTTGATTACAACTTAATTTGCATTAGGTTTATGGATTCATTTGTACATGGAGAGTATCCAAGAAGTATGCAAGAGTTGTTAAAAAAATGGCCACAATGGAGAGAAGAGTGTATAGAAAGTAAAAATATCTATACAATTAAATAAAACCCATTCCATGAGTTTCTTCGAAAATTCTTCAGTGGTACGTACCATTTAATGGTACGGCCATTGAATGGTTCAGATTAATTTGCAGCGGGTCCCAAATGAATCTTAGACCATTCAACAGTACGTACCATTGAATGGTACGTACCACTGAAGTTAAACCCGAGTTTCTTAGTTGTCTAGATAGTTTTACTTTCTACACACTCTTCCCTCGATTGTGGCCATTCATACTCATTTCCTTTGATTGTTTAACGGCCGAAAAGTAAGAGAGTGTGCATATAAAACATCTCTCATATGAAATTTGATCCAATTATAATTTAAGTGAAATTATAATTTGAAACATAAAAATAATGTACGATTTTCACAAACAATAGCATACGTTACGTAAGTTGTGACAGTTTGAATCTATAAAAGCAAATCAAGTTAGAAGTAGTAATGGAAGGTTTACAACACATAGGAGGAGGTAGACCTAGGTGAATTTGGACACCATCCCAGGGTGATCCGAAGCTGGTCGCCTCTCCGCATGCGCTTACGCTACAATATTATCACCAACTGAAATGATTAAAAAGGGGACTGCGGACATTAGTTGCCAAAACGTACAAAAGTTGCGTGGTTGCAGCTGCTACATCCCCAGCCAGCAGGCAGCTGACCTAATTAGGTGGTAAAATGAGATGGACTTGCCTCAACACCAGATACATAACCTCTAATTCAACTTTGAAGCATGCTCCTTCTACCCATATAGCGCCACTTACGCTCCAAACACCAAACAGCTCGAGTTTCAGAGATCCCGACAATGTGGGTATCGATCTTGGGCAGCTGGAGATTTGCTGAATACTGTAACGAGTTATTATTTTGTATGGCTTTGTAACTAATTATATGTACAGCATCTACAGTTTGAATAAAAGAGAAATCTACTTGTATTAAGGAAGGTTTACAAATATTGTCCTAGTTTAATTAGTCTATTGGGGACCGCCTGATTAGCGTTTTGCTAATCATAACATCAAGTCGACCTCAGAGTTGGTTGATTGCTGCTGTAAATCGGATCCAACGGTTCTTTTGACAGATCAACATTATCTCATTAGCTCCGTGGTGATGGCATCAAACTTTTCGTGTGCTTCTTTGTCTGCATCAGCATCTTCTGCCTCCTTACTAGCTTCTGCTGATTCCATGGAACTTGCACTCAGAATATTATATTCAGCTGGTTTATCTGTATCTGCAACAAAAATTTCTGCAGTTGTCTCTGCTTCTTTTGCCAGATCAGCATTATGCGTTCTCATTAGCTCCGTGGCATTGGCATTGAAATTTTCATGTGCTTCTTTGGCTGCATCAGCATCTTCCGCCTCCTTACTAGCCTCTGCTGATGCCATGGAACTTGCACTCGGAAGATTATATTGAGCTGGTTTATCTGTATCTGCAACAAAAATTTCTGTAGTGTTCTCTGCTTCTTTTGCCAGATAAGCATTATGCGTTCTCATTAGCTCCGTGGCGATGACATTGAACTTTTCATGTGCTTCCTTGGCTGCAACAGCATCTTCCACCTCCTTACTAGACTCTGCTGATGCCATGGAACTTGCACTTGAAACATTGTTTTGTGTAAGCTTTCGACTCCTAGCAATGTGCTTCTTGCTGCTCATATGGTGTGACATCACCTGTGTATTGTCAGCACCCTTTTTACACAATTCACACCAAAACTTAAATCTTTGTTTCTTCACATCTTCATTTCTCTCCAGTCCATCAGCCGTTTCCACCTTGCCTTTATTCTTCAAATTCCCTCCACATTGGTCTTTCGGCATTGACAGTTCCTCTTTCTCCTCTTTTAAAGTGCCTTGATCCTGCAATTTTTGGTCTGAACCAGCACTGATTTCATTATGGTCCAGCAATGATTCCCTTACTTCTTTGGCCTCTAATTCAGAGCTATTGATACCATCGGTCTCTTTAGGATTAGAAAATTGTGACGATGGTGCATTGCAGGAGCTCTTGTCCAGTTGCTGGGGTCTCAGTTCCGCTTCCTTGGCCTTGTGCTTCTCACTGTTTATGTGTTGACTCAAGCCTTTCTCAGTTGTTTCGCTAAACTGGCACAGGGTACAACTCCATTCCTCCCTGGGTTTCTTTTCCAACCCAAATGGAGGCAGCTCACCAGCACCCACTGTTGGTAGCGTTTTTCGCTTGAATCCAGAAATGTTTGGGTTAGGTTTTTCCTGCAACAAAGATATTACACAGTACATACCAAGGCAGTCTTTAAAATTTTAATACCAAACATCTGATTGCTGGTAAAAACCTAAACAGCATTTCCAATGTGAAGTGCACCACCCTCTGCTGCAAATATGGAATGAATAATAGAAAAACAACTTGCGGTAATCGTAAGTTGAAATATGCTGTCTAACAAATCTGCAAGAAGTGTTTCAATTTTGGATGCTACATTGCTGTTGCATAACTCAGCCAACAAGTGAATCGAATATCAATGGTATCTGTGCAGGCACAAACACTCGTTTGATCCTAATAGCATTGAGTCAAAAATATATTCAAGATTTCGAGATAATTAAGAAGGAATCTGTGTTTCCAAAGTGCTTAGGTATAAGAGACGACATTTTCTCACACAAGGCCTGTATAAAGGACTGCTGCAAATGAAAACTCAATTTCCAACGATCCATCAGAGCCGTTAATCCAGATTATTCTGTACCTTGATCAAACTGATGTCACTATAACAAATTGTCATAGTAAGGCATCCTAGTATAATGATCCAGGACAAATAATCTACGTGATGAATGACGCAGATGACCCATTGAAACTGACTTTTAAAGTGCTGATTCACAAGCAAAAGGACTACCACTACCACATGCATAATTAGCAAACCAATATAAACCTTGTTTGTCAATATTAGCATTCGTTATGGGCGCGGCCACTTATGCATTGTATTTGCAAAACAAAGACCCGAAAAGGTCATCCTGCAGAATCTTGAGAAATGTTTATTCTGCGCTTTCGTAGATCGTAATTCATGACGCAAGTGATCATTAATCTACACAAGTCAGAAACAAATTGCGATTCTTGGGATGCAAATGATCATTAATCCTATCTTTTACCTTGTATATCAATGGGCTAAGCAGAGAACTATTAAATCAAATGCAAAAAGTAAAGCATAAACAGAGCACTGACAAATCCAAATTAAAAAGTGGAAATGCTGACTGACCAGGAAGATCAACTTGTTCTTGTTGCAGAGGTCTGAAGGAGGAGGTAACGGTGGCGACATGAAGCCATTGGTCACAGGTTCCGATATCTTCAGCGGCAATGAGAACGAATCGAATGCGGCTGACTGCGACTTGAAGCCATTGGTCACAGGCTTCGATGTCCGCATTGTGCCAAAGGAGAACGATTCGAATGCGGCGGGCGTATGAGAAGCGAAGATTTTAGAGCAGAACTGCATTGTGCCGAGTCCTTCGGCAGGCGCTGTTTTCATGGCCAACTCTCGCTCCAACTTGAGCTCTCTCCTCACCTCCGCTTCAAGCTCTCGCCGTCGCAGAGTCTCGGCGGCGATAATCTCCTCCCTTATCCTCTCCTTCTCCAGCTGGAGCTCCATCATCTGTATCGGGTCCGGATTCGGGAAAACGGATTGTGGCAGCGTAAAATTCGGTTGGGTTGAGATCGCCGGGACGGTGGAAGTAATTAGAGCAGAAGTTTGGGCTGTTTGGATAGATTAGCTCAGTGAGACATTTTATCGAGCATGTGGTGGGAAAATTTTCAAGGGGAATTCAGAGATTAAAGGTTAATTTTACCTTGCGGAGATGGACGCTTGGTGATGGCAGCCATGATCAGGTGCCTTGCTTCGTATTGGAGTCGACTTGCATGATCTAACAACTCTCGCGCGCGTTCAAGGTCTGCAAATTGATCGGTTGCCGCCATGGTTTCACCTCCCGCGACGCCGCTAGAGGCTTGGTGGATTGTCCTAAATTGTGAAAGTAACGCGCCCTCGTTTAACGGCATATATAATATATTCTTTACTTGGGGAGCAAAGGGATTTGCGAGAGGGCTATGATTGCTTGGCATTCAATTAAGGTATTTGTGTAGGTATTTGTTTGATTAAGGTAGTCAATTAAATTACACAAGTATAGAAATAAATGTTCGTTTAGAAATGTTTTTAAAATGACTGAAAGCGTTTTTGGTGAAATTATTTTTGGGTTACAAAAGTACTTTAAGTGTTTCTTGCCAGTTATGTGCTTCTAGCATGAAGCACTTAAAGTGTTTTTCAAGTATTCACATGCATTTTTATTAATAATTAGTTCCAAAAAAACTTTTGATAAAAGTGCTTTCAGTCATTTTAAAAAAGCTTCCAAACGAGCCCTAAGTCTTAAAAGTATTTAAATTACATTGAGCCATATCATGCCGGGCCTAAGAATCAGGCCTAACGGCCGGCCCAGGGCCTAAACTACAAGGCCCAAGCCCTACCCATTTTAAATTGGACAGGATAAAGTCTGACCGGGCTGGGCTCAGGTCGGCTCATCGGGCCTCGGCCCTTTTCACAGGCCTAGCTAAAAAATAAGAGGGTGTGCATGAGGTGAAAAATGGTGCATGGGGCCTCGGCCATCATCTCCACCGTTATAATAATCTAACAATTTAAAACATGCCACATCAACGCTTCCTGGTTTGTGCGTGTTTCTCAGTTTTTTTCCGTCGTCTTTGTCCTCCTTCACTACTGCTCTTTGTCTTGTTTGTGATTTCAAACTTGATGTCTTTTATGATTTCAAACTTCAATCTAACAACCATGTATAAACCATCTGCATTTTTCCCGTCAACGCTTCCCACTATACATATTTTACAGAAACCAAAAGTACATTTTGTTGTATAGCTGGGTAGGTTTTGATTGCATTGGTCATTCAAATGAAGATATCTTTGCTCTTCAATTTTTTATTATCTATGTGAATGGGTAATTCAAACCTAATTCTCCTTTCTCTCCGCAACACTCCAGGGAAAACAAAAATTTGTGAATAAATAAGGTCCAATAAATAAAAAAAACAATCAAGAACATATATGAAAGAAATTCCTTAATAGATTTGAAGATTTTTCCAACCATGAGGGAATTTCTATTGAACCACAAACAAAGGAGCGACCAGCAGTCTAGAGGAAAAGACGTGAACGCAAAAAGAAAAAAAGAAGCACAAACTAACGGCAAGAGAGTTAACGTCGGTTTAAATTTTTATTTTTTTTAGACTTAATTGTAATTAAAAGTAAACTTAATTGCAGGTGATGTGTCATGTCCCAAATCGTTGGATTGTTTTAATAGTGGACATGATGCGAAATGCGGGTAAATGCACCAAACGTAAATAATGTAGAGACTCGGAATCCTTCAAGATGTGCTCGTTTGTTAAACATTGGTTCTAAGTATGTTAATTTATCTTCATTACAAATCCTTTAATTTTAAAGTTGTTGAGGCCACATAATTGGTTGCAAAAGTATATGGATTGACAAACGGTTGGACACCCAAAACAACTAAAGGAAAAAAGCTCCCCGCCTAACTCAGGTTCGCAAGGGCAATGGAGTAGATGGGTGGCGTGCTTTTCGCCTTTGGAGAGCTCAGGTTTGAAGTAATAAATTACTAATGTAACTAATCTTATACATAGATTGAAGCAAAGATAATGTCTCATTAATTTTTTAACAAAATGATTGGAGGGGTGGGGTGATGGACGTTAAAGCCAATCCAACGGCTCAGACTCCTTAATAAAACAAAATGGGAATCCCTTTGCTTAAAGACCTACTACCGAAATCCCGTAAAATTGAAATCAGCACACTCCTTAATAAAACAAAATTGATAATGATCCAGATGCCTCAAAAATTGAAGACCTAGCTTAGTTTATAGTACTCAAACAGGTCCTAGATTGAATGCATAGATGTCAGATTGCCAATCTCAATCAGACTTTCTAATTGCATGCAGTTGTCTTAATAATCAAATGTAATTGTGTTTTACAATGACAGACCTCTATATTTGCTTTAAAATTTTAAATCAAAGGGAAAAAAAAACACATACCATGCCTATATATGCATGAACATTTTGCTTCGGCACATGCAAAAGAAAATGGTGTTCACAACATGCCTGTACCACAATTACCCAGTTAGATACTAAAAAAGAGAGATGAGATGGATTGGGAATCGCATACCGGCGTCGGCCTTAAATTTGTAGTGCTCATCTAAGAGAGCGGCGAGAGTGACTAATGAGAGCGCAGGGAGACAGACGAAATGCAAACCGCAAAAGTTTGGGAGAAACCGTTTCTTTTTCACTGGAGAATATGAAAACTGGATCGTTGAGATTTGAGAAACGGAGGAAGCCGCAGTTTGAGAGAATCTCCTCCACGTTTGAATTTCTTTTGTTTTTCTAATTTTATGAAAATTTGTGAATGGTACCAAAAAAGAAGGGGGAAGAAAGCATAAAGAACATGCCCAGTTCATCAATTGGATGCAGAAATAAAAAGATTTTCAAAGTTAAAATTTTGTTCATGAATATACATGCGTTCCTGTCACCACACTTCACCAACTGGGTGAAAATTAACCTAGAAAATAAATTCAATAAAAAAAATTAACCCTGATTCCAACAAAATGCAAAGAAGTTAGGGCAAAAAAATTACCTCAAATCTCCGCGCTTCTTCCGTACTATGGTACTGTGGGGGTAAATTATACCCTGAAATAAAAAAAATCAAAAGCATGCAATTTTTCAACGGAGTGAGATATCTTCTGGTAAGAAAACACAAAGCGAAAACTGAAGGTTTCGAAACGCAGCAAGAAGCAGATAAGCAAACAAATCAAACAATCAATGAAACAAAAATTACCAGAGATAATGAGCACATGCTCGAAATCAAATAGCATAAATTGATCAAAAGACAATCATGAAGAACAATATGCTCAGTAGACACTGAAGATTGAAATTTTTTTAGAGGGAGAGAGATATGGAGAAGGAAAATGGGTATGCAAGCAGTTGGGATGGGCGTATGGGTAATTGATTAACCCATTCTCCTCTCCATAACGTGGATGGCGGTTTTCATCGTCCACTATTTGCAAGTTGCAACCGGTGCAACAGTGTTGTTCTTGTAAACGGGTCTGCAGAGTGGTTTTGGTTGCTTTAATCTGGAATCAGATGTGGTACAGTATTTGCAGGATGACTGATCGAACGGTGTGTGCTTCGTCTAAAGGTTAAAAACTGTTTTTTTAGATACGAGCAAACATTATCTATAGAGGAGCAATTCCAATATTGTGAATTGTATCATATTACGATTTTGACCCTATTTTTATTGGGTAGTTATCCGTTTATTCTTCTTCTATATATATCTTTTGTTGTGGCCAATATTTCTGAGGGGGTGCGGCAAGCAAAGGGAAGAGAGAAAATAGAGAAGGCTTGAGGAATTATTCTGTATTGTGATGATTAATTCCTCATGCCAGGTGCCTTTATTTATAGTGAAAGAAGTACAATTACATTAGGAAACAAATCCCACACATAATGGAATATCCTAATCCATATCTACCTAGGATTTACACAATCACATTTAACACATGTGTATTTTATCCACAACATCTTTTATATTTTCTATATATAAAGGAAGCACTCCAAAATGGTAAAACATTCAAAATACCATAAATTGGGCCTCATGAACTCCAAAAATTACAATTGAATTAAAAGTTTAGAACTTTAAAAAAAATATTTAATTCCTAAATCTTTTTTTTTTGTATAAAAACCATAAAAAAAAAAAACTTAATTTAACATACCAATTGCCACATTTCCACACTCGTAAGTGTGTGGCAAGAAACTAGTCTCTATGAAATAAAGGCGTTTTAGAGACTTAAGCTTGCGACAATGAACTATAAAAATTGACAATTGTTATAGTTTGTTGTTTGTATTGTTTTCAGCGAATTAGCATCAATAGGATGGGACTGGGAGGACCCTAACCGTCCATAAAATTAAATTCAGGGAATTCGTGTTTGGGAAAATGTACAGATACATTAATAATATAGATAAGCTAAGTAGGCCATCTAGTCTCGGGTCCTTAATTACTTTGTATTCTCGATCTCATTCAGTCATAATAAATAATTACTACTACTCCTTCATGCTCAGTATAAAAATAAATATGTTAATTTGTTAGGATAACAAAGCTAAATATGTATAAAAATAAATAGCTACTCGAAATTAGTACTCCCCTACAAGTACAACTACAAAATTTTGTTGAGAATTATTTCTACACAAGTAACCGGCCTGGCCAAATCAAATAGAATTACAATACTTAATTGATTGTGAATAGAATATCATCTAGCTAGCTAGAGAATTGGGATGAAAGTTGTACTCAGTAACCGGGAAAATCACTAAAAATTGCGATACTCAATTGATTGTGAAAAGAATATCTAGCTATTAATAATTAAATGAACTAATTTATAGGAACAAAAAATACATATTTTCACCATAACAAGGAATTTTTATGAACACAAAAAATTAGGCATCAAGAACCCTAATTAAATTCAAGCACCGTAACCCTAAAAACACATGCAGATTGCAAAAACATATGCAGCCCAATTGTGCTGCTGCAAATTCGAAATTACAGATAATCTTCCTCCTCACAAACCCTAAAACGAAAATTGAAACGCATACCAATAGGAGTTCGAATCTCTCCTTGGAGCTTCGTCGGTTGGGCTGGAATTGGATTCTTACCCTCCCCGGATCCTTGTCTGGCGAGGGACTTGGCCTTTGATGTGGCTTTGAGTCGGCGATACATGGTTTTTGTCAGAGAGAGAGAGAGAGAGATTGCATGTTTTATTGTTTTGGTTGGATTGTTCATTGTCGAGTTTGTTTGGGGCTAGTTAGACTGATTTTATATACTAAACCTTAAAAATACGATTTGACTATAATACCCTTCTCATTTAATTGATTGTCTTCTTTTTTTCTTTTTAGTTATATATATGTACACACACATATATATATATATATTAGAAACGTTGCATGTATGTCCTACAAAGTTAACCTCAAATTATAATTAAGCTAGGCTCGACCAATTTCATGAGTTATCTAATTGTATAAATGTTTTTACTCTCTATATAGACATTCTTTTTTTTTTATTATGGTCATTAATACTCTTTTGATTGTTTGATCTAACGACCAAAATATAAAAGCGTGTGCATAAAACATATCCCACATAAAATTTGATCCAATTATAATTTATGTGAAATTAATGGTTTGATACATTAAAATAATGTACGATTTTTACAAACAATATCATACGTTACATAAGTCATGATAGTTTGAATTTATAAAAGTAAATCAAGTAAGAAGTAGTAATGGAAGGTTTACAACATATAGGACGAGGTAGGCCTAGGTGAATATGGACCATCTCGCGGCGGTCTAAAGCTGGTCAGGGTCTGTTTCTTCCGGCCAGAGTTGTGGATGGCTCCCCTTTCTTCCTTGAAGGAGGCAATTCCATAGGTTGTCAAGCAAAATGATTAAGCTCGAGGTTGGTTCAACCTGCACTCTTTTGTTAAACCTCGGTTCTTAGGTGTTTTATTTTTGTTGTTAGTCCAGCCCACAAATCATGGAGAGTCATGTGGGGCCGTTTTAGACTAAAAAGGCCAAAAAGAGACAATCAATTAAATGTGAGGGCTTTATAGTCAAATTCTAGTTTTAAGGTTTAGTACATAAATCAGTCTAACTAGCCCTAAACAAACTCGATAAACCAACCAAAACAAAAAAACAAACTGGTGCAATCTCTCTCTCTCTCTGTGACAAAAACCATGTGTCGCCGACTGAAAGCCACATCAAACGCCAGGGCCAAGTCGAAGTCCCTCGCCGGACAAGGATCCGGGCAGGGGAAGAATCCAATTCCAGCCCAACCGAGGACGCTCCGAGGTGAGATTCGAACTCCTATCGGTATGCTTTTCAATTTTTATTTTTAGGATTTGTGAGGAGGAAGATTATATGTAATTTCGAATTTACAGCAGCGTAATTGGGCTGCATATGTTTGTTGCAATCTGCATGTATTTTTAGAGTTACGGTGCTTGAATTTAATTAGGGTTCTTGATCGTGTTCATAAAAATTCAAATTCCCTTGTTATGTTGAAAATATGTATTTTGTTTTATTGTTATAAATTGTTCATTTAATTAATAATAGCTAGATATTCATTTCACAATCAATTATGTATCGCAATTTTGATTGATTTGCCTGGTTACTGAGTACAATTTTCAACCGGATTTTCTAGCTAGCTAGATGATATTCTATTCACAATCAATCAAGTATCGCAATTCTGTTTGATTTGGCCAGGCCGGTTACTTGTGTAGAAAGAATTTCGTAGTCGTGGGCTGTATTAATTTCAAGTAGCTATTTATTTTATACGTATTTAGCTTTGTTATCCTAACAAATTAACTCGAGAGTAGTAGACTAGTAGTAAGCAAGGGCCCGAGTCTAGATGGCTTACTTATTAGCTTATCTATATTATTAATGTATCTGTACGTTTTCTCAAAAACACATGCAGACAAGAAGAAAGAAAAAACGGCGGCTGTTAAAGATTCTCCGACGACTCATTTCAAAAATGAAAAGGTTGTTGCAGACCCTATGGCTCAACTCCAACTTGAGGAGAAGAATACTATTCCAGCTTGTTTCAAGAAGGACACAATTCTCAAATTCCCAACCAAGCGACTCATATTCGAGCCATGCATAGTTTCCAAATTGCCGTCTAGTTGTCTAATTTGCACTAATTTTGGCCACGAGGCTGATCAATGTCCCTGGAGGAGACAGCTCCCCCCCCTCCCCGGCGTAACTCAAGTTGGCAAGGGCTATGGAGTAGATGGGCGGCGTGCTTTTCGCCTTTGGTGTGCTTTTTGTAAAGTGACTGGTCTTCACGAGATTTTTGAGTGCCCGGAGAGGAACAAACAAATCAGGAGAACCGGATCAGGGAAAGTGTTCAACATCCTTGAATTTAAGGAAACGTCTTGATCAATGATATATTAGGGAAGCTGAGGAAGACTGGGTGCATATATGCAGCAGCTGTTGAATTATCGTTTCATTTCAGCGCACAACATTAGATGTTCTTATGGACTCATGCTGAACTTGGAATATTTGAGGTAGATAGCTCTGTGGTTGCGCTTGTACTGGCATTGGAATATCCATCTCTGCAGTGTCTATTAACAGAATTGCACTTTATCTTGGAGGCCCATGTAATATTGATATTGGGCTTTTTCTTTGGACAGGACATGCGAGGCCTTGGGAATGGTTGGTTGGACTTGGAGCACACGTTATCTCTGTTGGGGGCCATGTAATTTTCACGATACTTCATTTTTTTTGGTCGAAAAAACGGAAGATTTCGTTGAACGAGAAAATGCCCATTACAGGGTTACAACAAACAACAAACCCGATAAAAATTGGGATAGCCAAAAGCCCATTCCACAATACTTCATCTACACTTCCACTCAATGACCTTTTTCAGATTGCAAATTTCAATTATCCATTCATGGTTCGCTTTTAATTTTTTTTTTTTTAATTTTTAATTTGGTTGAGGGCATATATGGAAATTTAAAAAAATCAGATTTTCAACACATTAAATTAAAGTGTTAGTGAGTCCACATAGCAACTAATGAATGGGGAAGGCAGTTAGGGAAAAGACAAATGAAAAATGTAGCTAGCATTCTTCAAATGGCAAAAGCCTATTGATACTAAGTCAATTAAGGAAAATACTATATGGTAAATTTTGAACGTGAAAATTAAAATAATATATATGTATATATATTTATATCATTTAAAAAAAGAATATTTTTAAGAATGTTTGTCTATACAACAAATATACAAATTTTTCTACAAGATTGTTGAGAATGAATCCTACATAAATGAGAGAAGAGACTTTGCACGGACTTGGAGTTACTCCCCGTATTGCTAATTAGTTTTATGATGGAACTTTAACTTTCTTCAAAAACAATATTATGAGATAATTGATCAGATAAGAAAGCAACTGGTAAACAGTAGTTTCTGGGTAAAAAGAAAGTAAGAATGAGAAAATGATTGAATATAAATTTTCTTTATTATATTTTGTTTCTTCAAAAGAAAATTATCCGAGAAAAATGCAATTATTGACAAAAGAAACTACAGTAAAACTTCTATAAAGCCATAAATTGTCCGACTCCTTGCACTGTGATTCTTGCTGCTCATATGGATATGGCGTGACATCAACTGTGTATTGTCGGCACCCTTTTTACACGTTTCACACCAAAACTTAAATCTACTTTGTTTCTTTACATCTTCATTTCTCTCCAGTCCATCAGCCGTTTCCACCTTGAAGAATAAAGGCAAGGTGGCATTTTCATTCCTTTCTTCAATTAAGCGTTACTTCATATCTTAGTTTGGGGTTCAAGTACTGGAGTTGTGTTACGAGCACCAAATCTTTAACTCGAACACAGACATGTACGCCAAATTGGAATAGATATATAGTAGAAACGTTGCATGTATGTCCTACAAAGTTAACCCCAAATGATAAGCTAGAGTACTGGGTTGGTTCAGTTCTAATCGGTTCGATTTTATGCCAAAACTGGAAACTGAACCGAACTTTCGGTTCCTTTTTTTGTTTCTTCAGTTTTTTCCAGTTCGGTTCAGTTTTTTTAATAAAACCTGAAAATTGTTTTAAAAAAGTTTTGAAATTGAAGGAAATTGCAAGATCTCCATCAATTACTAACCTTTATGGCAAATCTCCAATACCCGTTACCAAATTAACAAATACCCAACCAATAATATATTATGAAATTGAAGAAAACTGAGAAGCGATGGAGGAGCAGCGATGACGGAGTTGTGATGGAGGAGCACGATGGACACCATTCGAAGTCTTCCTTCGCCTTCGTCTGTCGAGGTGAATCTGGTTATCTGAAACACGAGGACGTCGAGGTGGGTTTCTTCGATGAGATCTGGGTGGCCTCGGCGGCGGATTTCTTCCAAAAAGTTGAAGAAAATTAAAAAGATTCGAAGAGTTGCACAGAGGAATCAAAGAAATTTGCTGTGAATTTGGAGAAGATTTGAAGAATTTGCAATTTTGTATAGAAATTGGAGAAGAGGAAAGAGAGAACAAAATTTTTGCAGAGGAAAGTTAATGGGAGAGGCGGCAGGCAGGGGGGAAATAGAGAGAGGTCTAGAGTTTCTATAGGGAATTGGCGCTTTTAAATTTTTTACATGTTTGGGCCAAGTTTGGGCTTACGCAAATTTGTCTTTAAATTAAACTAATATTTAGAATTAGGCTTGAAAAGTTAATACCTAACCTAAATAAAAATAAATAAAATATTTATTTATATTTATTCGGTTCGGTTTCTAAACCACTGAAACCGAAACTGAACCAACCAATTTCGGTTCGGTTCAGTTTTTCTTATTCAGTTCGGTTTTTGGTTTTTTAAACCCACCCCTAAGCTAGACGTGACCAATTTCATGAGTTATCTAATTGTATAGATGTTATTACTTTCTACACACTCCTTCCCTCAATTTTGGGAATTGATACTCCTTTAATTGTTTGATCTGGTGGAACGCAATCAAAATATGGATCGATATAACGATAACATAAATATTGAATAAAGCAAAAAGTCTCACATCAGCCATCTCACAAAATAAATCGCAACTTATATCAAATAGTTCATCTTTTAATTGAATTGAGACATTTTGGATAAAAACTCCACACCTATTGATTGCACAGATAATTAAGTGGGGACAATATCGATACCATTAGTAGTGGACCGCAGCCCGTCACTCTGAAACTTTAACAATGTTATAAAATAAGAAACTCAATATAACAATTAAAAAAAAAAAACTGTAATTGTTGTAGATAAAATATAACATGTGTTAAATGTGATTGTGTAAATCCTAGGTAGATATGGATTAGGATATTCCATTATGTATGGGATTAGTTTCCTAATGTAATTGTACTTATTTCACTATAAATAAAGGCACATGGCATGAGGAATATACACCACAATACAATATAATTCCTCAAGCCTTCTCTACTTTCTCTCTTCCCTTTGCTTGCCGCACCCCCTCAGAAATATTGGCCACAACAGTAATATCTTTATTTAACGATATAACGAAACGAACGAACTGATATAATTTAAATTCTGTAATATGAAGTCAGACACTTTCGATCAATTCAATTCAATTCCTACGATCATGACTATAAAGGTATACAAGGATCACAACATATAGGAGGAGGTAGGCCTAGGTGAATTTGGACCATCCCGAGGTGGTCTGAAGCTGGTCGAGCTTCCTTTTTTCTGGCTAGTGTTGTGGATGGCTCTCCTTCCTTGAAGAGGTCAATTCCATAGATTGTGAAGCAAAATGACTAAGCTCGAGGTTGGTTCAAGATGCGCTGGTTCGTTAAACAGCGTTTCTTAAGTGTTAATTTGTTTTCGGTGTTAGCCCAGCCCACAAATCATGTACAGTCATATTGGGCCGTTTTAGTCCAAGAACATAAAAAATTAATTAATTAATTAAAAAAAAAAAAAGACAATCAATTAAATGCGAAGAGTATTATAGTCAAATCAATTTTTAAGGATTAGTTTAAAGTGCTGCTAAGCTCACCCTATTGTCTTATCTACTTACCCATTTTGAAATAATAATTTTATTGACAAATTTATCTTTGTATAAAATGACTTCTAAAGACCAACCAATCATGTCTTACCACATAATTATTAGTTATATACTTGAAAATTTTAAAACCCTGGATTCTAGTTGTAAGTAGTATTCTTCATGGATTCTCGTTGTCTAGGAAGATATAAGATGTGGGTGCTTTTGAGTAATGATAATTGTTTTTTTTTTGTAATTATAATAATTTTTTCAAAGCAAGGAAAAATTAAAGAAGAAATATGTAGGGTTATTTTGGAAATAATAATGGGTAGGAAAAGAGTTTGTGTATTTTCAATTTTTATGATAGGTGTAAATATAATGTGGATGGGAAGATAAAGACAAGGAGTGGGCATAACACCACTCTTAGTATATTAGTCAGTCTAACTTGCCCCAACCAAACTCGTCAATCCGACCGAGAAAAAAACAAACTCGTGCAATCTCTCTCTGTCTCTCTCTGACAAAACCATGCACCGCCGACTCAAAGACACATCCAAGGCCAAGTCCAAGTCCCTCGCAGGGGAAGAATCCGGGCAGGGGAAGAATCCAACCCAATCGACCAAACTCCGAGGTGAGATCCGGAAACCTCTTGGTATGCTTTTCAATATTTGTTTTAGGGGTTTGTGAGGAGGAAGATTCTTTGTAATATCGAATTTGCAGCAGCATAATTGTGATGGATATGTTTGTTGCAATCTCCATATGTTTTTAGGGTTACGGTGCTTGAATTTAATTAGGGTACTTGATGCCTAATTTTTTGCCTTCATAAAAATATGTGTTTTTTTTTTCTTTCTATAAATTGGTTCATTTAATTATTAATATCTACATATTCTTTTCACAATCAATTAAGTATCGCAATTCTGTTTGATCTGGCCGGGCCTGTTACTTGTGTAGAAAGAATTCTCAACAGAAATTCCTAGTCTTGTAGAGGAGTATTAATTTCAAGTAGCTATTTATTTTATACTTATTTCGCTTTGTTATCCTCCTAACAAATTAAGCCAGAGTAGTAGAACGTAATTGAGCATGAAGCAGTAGTAGTAATTATTTTTGATGATTGATTGAGGTCGAGAATACAAAGTAGTTAAGGTCTTAGACGAATCCAGATGGTTTAGTTAGCTTATATAATATTATTGATGTATATGTACATTTTCTCAAACACGCAGATAAGAAGATAGAAAAAAAGGCAGCTGTTAAAGACTCTCCGACGACTCATCTCAAAAATGTAAACGTTGTTACAGGCTCTCTAACTCAACTCCAACTTAAGGAGAAGAATACTAGCCCAGCTAGTTTCCAGACGAAATTCCCAAATCCGTAGCCAAGCGATGCATAGTCAAGCCACGCATAGTTTCCGGATTGCCGTCTAGTTGTCCAATTTGCACTAAGTTTGGCCACGCTCCTGAACAATGCCCCTGGAGGAGACGTCTCCCCTTCGGCGTAACTCAAGTTGGCAAGGGCTATGGAGTAGATGGGATGCGTGCTTATATCCTTTGGTGTAATTTTTGTGATGAGACTGGTCACGAGGATTCAGAGTGCCCGGAGAGGAACAAACAAATCAAGGAAACTGGATCTGGGGAACGGCATGGCTTGAAGGAATTTTTTGCCCGTTTGAGAGGAGCAAACAAATGAGGGAAACTGGAACTTGGGAAGTGCACGAGTTCCCTGAATTTAATGCTGATTGCTGAAGCTAAGGAGGACTGGGGGATATATGCAACGGCTGTTGAATTATCATTTCATTTCAGTGCTCTATATTATATGTACTTATGGACTCATTATGTCTTGGAATATTTAAGCTAGATAGCTCCGTTGTCATCATTCATGGCTGGCGGATATACGGCGAGGCCCTGGGAATGGTCGCTTGGGGCACACGTTATCTCGAGTGTATGTGTGTGTGGGGGTGTTTTGGGGGGTGGGGCACGTAATTTCCACGAAACTTCATCTGCTTAGTTAAAATTTCAATTCTGCATATTATGCAACCAACCACCTCTCGTCTTATTTATTTGACTGGGCAAAAATAAGTTCCAAAGCTTCCCGAAATGGAAAAAGCCTCGATAATTGATACCAACTCAATTAAATTTAGGGAGTTTTAGATTTTGGCCCTTACAATTCATGATTCATAGATAAAAACCCATCTATTTTTAAACATCCAATAAAAACCCAAATTTAAAATGTGCAGCCACACTGAAACATTATTGACCTACTAATACAACTTATTTACACCCATGCCACTAATACAACTGATTTTGTTCATGTAGGTACATTATTATTTTTTAAATATATATATATATATATTACAAAAAAATAATTTTTCCTAAACATTGTATACACAACACCCATGTTTTATATATTGAATCAAATACAACCTTTTATTGACCAAAAAAAAAATCAAATGCAGTCTTTCCCTTTGTAGGTGAATTTTTTTTCATGTATTATTACATATGTTATGCACATTTTGTTTTTTGTTTATTTACCAATGTTAGGTAAGTTATTGTTCATGTAGGTAAATTATTGTCCATTTGTAGGTGAATTATTTTTCATGTAGTATTACATATGTTATGCACGTTTTGTTTTTTATTTATTTTACCATATGTTAGGTAAATTATTGTTCATGTAGGTAAATTATTTTTTTGTAATATAAACAAAAAAATAATTTACCCTAAACATTGTATACACAACACCCATGTTTTATATATTGAATCAAATACAAACTTTTATTGACAAAAAAAATATCAAATGCAGTCTTCCCCTTTGTAGGTGAATTATTTTTCATGTATAACATATGTTATGCACATTTTGTTTTTTTATTTATTTTACCATATGTTAGGTAAAATATGAATTACTTTTCCAAATTTATATAGAACTAGAAATACACTAATTTTGGGAGAAACACATACACTAAACGCTAGAAACCCAAAATCAGTGCCTTTTCATATTTCCAATTTGGTAAGAAAATGAAAAAATAAATTACAAATGCCTAATTTTATGCAAACTTTGAAAATAATAACCAAAACATGATAATGCATTGAATACGAATTACATATATATGATCTTTTAATTTTTTTTTTGTTTAAATTGAGATAATAAGCATTAATATTCAATATTTATTGTAATCGTTGAAATTAATGATATTGTTCAATAAAAAAAATGTAATTCGTATAGTTTCTTCAGGACATTAATTCTCATATTTGACATTAGTATGCAATGCATTTATAACATTAATGTTTTTAAATTTTTTTTTTTAATTTTTACAAAATCATTAACTCTCCCTTACAATCTGCATAGAATTAATTGTGTACAACAAACATGCAAAAAGGGTATATTAGGCATCCGAAAAATGTAAAAAGTGTAAAGTAACGTATAATTAATGAATTTGCTTATGTGGATCCAAGTCACTGGGTTATTTTCAAGTAAAAAAATCATGTCAGGTTTTATATGGAGAAAAATGAATGTGAGGGGTTAAAGTCATATTTTCATTTAAAGGTATTTTTAAGACTGTTTGTCTATACAACAAACATGCAATTTTTTCTACAAGGAAAGGCGATATTATGGGACAATGATAATTGATTAGATAAGGAAATAACCGGTAACCAGTAGTTTCTGAGTAGAAAGAGAGTAAGGCCCCGTTTGGTATTGCTTTTTTCACCAAAAACTGCTTTATTTTAAAGTTAAGCAGATAAAAAGTGTTTGGTAAAAATAAAATATACTGCTTATTTTAGAAGTCATAGCATTAAAACATCAACTTTTAAAAGCAGCATAGATGTTGCTTTTAAAAGCTGCTTTTACAAGCAGTTTTTGTTTAAAGCACAACAACCCCAAACTGGCCCTAAGAATAATTAAATTATTAAACGTAAATTTTCGTCTTTATTATATTTATTGTCTTAAAAAAAAAGTTTATTCTAGAAAAATGCAATCAGTGGCAAATGAAACTATTATGTTTTCGGGCCAGTCACGATGTTTTTTGTTTTGGTTGAAACACCACTAGTTTCATGAGCGAATTGGAAAAAAAAAAGAGGCAACTAAAATGTAAATACAGTTCTTAACTAGGGGGTGTATTGTATTCATATTTATATAGACTTTTGTACAGCTTTTTTTATGTGATAACTTTTGTAGATTTTGTAGACTTTTATTGACTATTAGAAACTCCATGAAATCCACAAACTTTTTAATGATAGACCTCCATAGATTTTTTAGAGTTTAATGATAGACTTTTGTAGAGTTCAAAATGAATTTAACCGACTTTTTACTAATTATACCTTTTTTTATTTTAATTTTTAATGAGAATCCAATTAGGAGTAGGCAAGGCTACACTTATGTAATTTTACTTTTTCTACTATGACCAAAATTTTTAGACATGTGAAAGAATCCTTAACTCATGAACATTATATATTTTTTTATTCCAAAGTTTTGTCATGTGTTTCTAATGTGGTGTTGGGGTGGTGGAGGAGTAGTGGGGGTTTTGGTGGTGGTGATGGGCAAGATAACACGGAAGTAAAGGTGGCGATCATGATGATGGTGGTGTTAGTAGTAGTCATGGGTGGGGGTGGCGGTAGTAAGGTGGTTAGGTGATGATGACAGTGACAAGGTGGTGGTAGTAGAGGTAGTGGTGGGAGTGGTGGTGGCGGGCAACGTAACATGGTGGTACTATAGGTGGCGATCATGGTTGTGTGGTCGGCTGCAAAAAGATGGTTGTAAGAGGTTGTGGTACGGTGATGATGAGTATGATAAGGTGGTGGTAGAAGAAGTGATATGATGGTGGCAGTGGCGGCATCAATGGTGTTGACAGTGGCAACAATGGCGGCGATGTTGGCAATAGGGTAGTGGGATGTCATGATTAGGAGGTGGTGATGACATAGAGTGGTGAAAGTGGAAATGGAAATAGTGATCCTCATTGCATCATGGTGGATGGTGGAGTATCAAAGTCTATGAAAGTCCATCAAAATCTTATGGGAAGAGGTTGGATTTGCTATGACAAAAAATATACCATAAAAAGTCTCAAAGTCTATGAAAGTCCATGACTTTTTAAAATCATTAAAAATCAATAAACTTTTAAATACACTTAGACTTTTGTCGACTTACAAAAAGTCATAATTAAATACCACAAAATTTTTATAGACTTTTTAAAAGTCATAAAAAATTTGTATTCAATACAAGGTGACTTTTATTGACTCTATAAAATTTTATATCAAATACACTTGAATTTGAGAGCCAAAGTCCATCAAACTCCATAGTTTACCACACATGTATCCTTAAATTAGAAAGTAAAATTCACATCAATTTAGTGTTTCCTAAGTTCTATTGTACGAAGCATTTATTTGAATACATAATTACGAGGTCTATTAGTTTCCCCTAATGATAAAGAAAAATGCGCAAAAGAAAGTTTTATGTCATAAAACATGGGCCGAATTCTGCTGGACGAGAAGATATTCCGCGCAAAAAATTGTATAATGCCCTATACTTAAAATACAAACCAGTATTATTAAGTATTTTCAGTATTATTATAATCTGTTGAGCTGATCAACCTGATAAAATATTCAATAGCAATAATATAGCATGCTACATTTACTGTTATTTATTGTTTGGTTACCGATAAAATAGAGGAAGGGATTTTTTTTTTTTTGGTCAATAGAGAGGAATGGATTAGAGGATGAGCAGATTAGTGTTGTGTTTGTGATTTCTTGTGCCAAATGTTGGAAAGTATAGAAAAAAAAGGAAAGTTTTTATTTACTTAGAAATTTTGTTTTTTATGTTACTTTACTAAGATCTATGTTTCCTTGTCTTCACGGAATTAGGTGATTTACTTGTTCTATTAGGTTTACTTATTGTTGTCTATAAACACCTTCATGTGAAGAAGAATAAAGTACGAAAGTTAAATTGAAGTTATATTCGAGTTTGTGACTTTAGCCTTACACTCGAGAAGGAAAATAACACCATGCTTAAAAGGATTGAAGGAAATCTAGTCAAAGCTGACGAGAGTGGATCGGAAACCATTACTTCAACTATGCATTTGCAGCTTGGCTTGAAGTTGAGATCCGATTCAAGAATTACTAGAGATGGCGGTAGAAGTAATATTCTTTATCAATTATTTTTTACTACTCTATTATTCTTTTTTATTTTTTTAGCATATTTATGTGTACTTTTGTTTTTGTTTTTTTTTAGTTCAAGGAGATGCACTTAAACTTCAAACAATTAGAGAGCATCCGCCCATTTTTGGTGTATGGTGCGGTTACTATGATACACAGGAAGACTTCTTGCGGCATTTAAAGAGTGAGGCAGTACTTGTCATTTTACAACAGAATAAATTTGTCATTAGAAATTTTATTAAATTGTGAGTAGGAAATAGAGTTGTGGGGTGGGTATAACACCACTTTAAAGATAAATGGGTTTTCACAGCTTAGTCAGCTAACTCGACCCCTGGGTTTTTTAACCCAGTGGAAGATTTTTTCAGGCACCAAAATTCAGTTGTGTTGTTGACTTTCATTGCGTTTTGAATGGATTTTGAGGTTGAATGAATGTGAATGAATGCTTGGATATGAATATGTTGGTTTAATTTGTTGCGAATGCATGTTTTTATAGGATTTGATTATGCTTAAGGCTGGTTTAGTAATAGGTTGATAATTTATTGATTAAGCCTTAGTTAAACAAGGTTAGATCTCGACTAGTTAGGTGGGAAGGATTTCACCATAGATCTAAAACCCGGTGCAACTCTACAACGATCACCAAACCCCATTTATTTGAATCCCTATGTCACTCTACTTTCATCACCAGATCCCTACAAGAAACAGAACAAGAATTACAGAAGCCTAGCTATCAAGAAGTCTTAGCAACTCAACATGACAAAATCCACCACAAAACAATGAGAGATTTTTTTACATTATCGGAACAGGATTCGGTATACTATATGTTTTAATATAAGTAGAGAGAAGTTTGTTTTTTTCAAGTGTTCTATTATGACAGATGAGATACCGAGCTGTGTTCCGGTAAGATAGAAAAAAAATTTTCAAAACAAATCAAAAGGGAAAGCTAACAAAATAAGCAATTAAACCTACAGAAAAAAAAATAAAATATATTAAACAGGCTATACATGAACTATTGATTAATTAATTTATTTGTTAATAAACATTGAACAGTGTGGCACGTGTTCCTTCTGAGCCTATGTCTCCGGCATCAAATCTTCTGTACTCAAACTCCCTGTACCTCATGTTCCACCTCCAATTTTTCGACACCTGTACAGTAACTTTAACACCCATTTAACTTCAACTTAACACTTAAGTCTAATATCACACTACTATCTCCAAATAAAAAACAATTCGACCGATGTAATCTCCAGCACAACTGGAGTTCCGTCCACAATTTTCATTTGAGTACGTAGTTGGGAAAATCTTCCGGAGATTTGAAACCCATGCATCCGATCTTGCGTATGCATAACATTGACGGAGATCTCCATTCTCCAAGTTACGTAAATAATTGTTTAACTGGAACAGTCTACAGAGCAACAAACTAAATTAAAATCGCAACTACTATATAAACAAGGTTTTCTAATTAACCCTAGACAGGCATGCAACCACACTTTGATCATATCATCACTGCAATTAAACCTATACATATAGGGTTAGGGTTTATATATATATATATATATATCGTCTGCATGTCTTCAACCTCGTCCCTGCTACCTGTTTCTAAGCCATCCCATAATATTCCCGACGAAATAATGCAAAATATAGAGGAGAAGGAAGATGTGGAAGCCTACCGAGAAACCTACGTAAAATATAGAGAGTTACTGCCAAACCTTCCGAAAGAGAAGGGTTGGGCAACTGAACACTTGGTTCAATACCAAGGCTTCTGGCTAAACTCTAGCTTTGTCTTAAAAGCAGTCATGCTGCTTCAAGACCATTTCAAAGCCGGTGCAACTACGTCCGACATATTCTTGGCTACGTTCCCGAAATCAGGTACGACATGGCTCAGAGCACTTATTTTTGCTACCATCAACAGAGCCCTATATGATGTTGCCTCTCCTCATCACCCCTTGCTCACCACCGGGCCCCACGACTGTTTTCCGTACTTGGAGTTGGATGTATATCTATATAATAATAATATGCATGAACATCGCAATCATGACCATCATAACCGTTTATTGATGTTACATGATGGTCATAATCACGATGATGATGATAGTAGTAGTACTAGTAGTGCTACTAGTACTAGACTCTTTGCAACACACATGCCTTACTCTTTATTACCAAAATCCGTGACTACCAATAATATTGGTGGGTCGAAATTTGTGTACATTTGCCGAAACCCTAAAGATGTTTTGATTTCTTCATGGAACTTCATGAACAAATTGAAGTCCAAAGTATGTGCACCCCTCTCACTAAAAGAGGCGTTTGAGCTTTTCTGCATGGGAGTCTCGGAGTATGGACCCTATTGGGACCATGTGCTAGGGTTTTGGAAAGCAAGCCTGGAATTTCCAGAAAAAGTATTGTTCTTAAAATATGAGGATCTGAAGAAAGAGCCGGATGTGCATGTGAAGAGATTGGCTGAGTTCTTGGGCCAACCTTTTTCATTGGAGGAAGAGAGCAAAGGGGTGGTGCAGCAGATCATCAAGCTCTGTAGTTTTGAGAATTTGAGCGGTTTGGAGGTTAATAAAACCGGCAGGACTCAACTGTTTAGTAAAACCCAGTTTGATATTAATAATTGTGACTTCTTCAGGAAAGGTCAAGTTGGGGACTGGAAAAACTTTTTCACTGAAGACATGGCAAAGCGTATGGATCAGATCACAGAAGACAAGCTGAAAGGTTCTGGATTGACATTTTATACTACCTAGTTTTGCTTAATTAGTTGCTTAATCAGTATTAATAAGGGATTATGATCCAAGTGTTTGCTTTATCCATTTCTGGTGTGTTTTTTCCTTTGGGTCGATCAGGTACTCCATTTTATTTGGACAATGATACCAATAAAGTTGTTGCCATGTTATTACTGTATGAATAAATAATGATAATCATGAACCATAAATAAATCACACTGCACCCACTAGGGGTAAAATAAATATAATTTGTCGAGTGAGAGGGGGGATTTGCCAACAATTCATTTGACCAAAAAAAACTAAATATGCACTATTTGTAAATGCAGGAGTCACAAATTAATTAATGAAATATCGTTATTGCTTTTTGTAAAAAAATACAGAGACTTAGGATTTTGATGGTAGTACTGTAGAGTACCCCAAATAAAGGCAAACTCTGGAACACAAAAGGACAATTTTTAACTAATTTCAATTATTGAATCTTAGTGAACCAGTATTCCGCCTTCTAATTTCAAAAGAGATTCCACCTTTCAAGATCGAATTTTCTTCACTTATTGATAAAAAAAAATATTATATTCATTGTATTGTCCTATATATTGATGGTGTATATAATCAAATTAAAAGTAAAAATTTAGTTTAACACTCGAAGTCTAATTAATGAAAGAAGTACTATCTATCAAAGGACTATTACGTACGTCTATTACTCCAGATGATTTTTTTTTGTCAAAGTTTAAGGTATCCCACACTCTGAAGAAAAAGATTAATTTGCAGTGAAATTTGAAAAGGTTAAAGATAATTTAGTTCACCACTGATCACAGTCAAAATGGTACCGTCAACGAGTTTTCTTTTTTTAAATTAATCAAATAACAAATTTTTCATTAGAAAAAACTTACAACAATACAACTAATTAATGGGTCAAACTTCAATGGTACGTACCATTCAATGATTCAAGAATTATTTGGAGCTCACAACAAATTAATCTGGACCGTTTAATAATCGTACCATTAAATAATACATACCACTAAAGATTTTTCCCTAATTAAAACCAAAATACGAAGCTCATAAAACAACAAAATTGACAAGTCAAAGAGACAAAACTAAACCGCACAAATTAAAGGTTGTCAAAGTCTTAACAACTGTAACATGCATGTGTGAGACCAAATCAGGGTATGACAAGGTTTTCGTGAGTTCTATTCATGACATTAGTGAACCAAACAATTATGGTTATAAAAAGCAGAAATATTTTTATGATTTTTTTTAATTTTTTAAAAAATAGACTGTCGTGACTTATTCACCAGTTGATTTTTTTAAAAAATAAAAAATAAAAATCATACCAACAAAGTAATTAAATGCACGTGAGAAGCATCCCGATGCACTAAACTTATCTCAATAAATTATTATATTAGGATTCATAAAAGGTAATCATTTTCTTGGGTCCAACTTCAGTGGTACGTACCATTGAATGGTACGTACTGTTAAATGGCTAAGATTCATTTGGGGCCCACTGCAAATTAATTTGAACCATTCAATAGTCGTACCATTGAATGGTACGTACCACTCAAGATTTTTCCCATTTTCTTTTCTTAACAAAAACAATAGTAAAGTTGGTGGTGCAGCAGAGCATCAAAATGAATTTATTTTGAACTCTGGTTTCCCTAGGTAAGTGTGAGTTTTTAAAAATGTGACAGTGAAAGTGTGACACCCGATGAGAAAACGTGACTTTAATTTAATCAAATTTAGTATATGTGAAAAATGATAATATTTGGTATTGATCGGTTATTATCTATTTTACTCACCAGCTTATCTGACTCGATGTGGTCTAATAAAAATAAGACATATATGTTGTAGAGAAAATATAACATGTGTTAAATGTGATTGTGTAAATCCTAGGTAGATATGGATTAGGCTATTCCGTTCTGTAAGAGATTAGTATCCTATTGTACTTGTACTTCTATTACTATAAATAAAGGCACCTGGTATGTGGAATATATGAATTACATATTCCACATACACTACAGTTTCACCAAATTCTCTCTCTATTCTTCTCTTGCCGCACCCTTCATAAAATCTGTCCACAACACGTTATCAGCACGCTCTTTCCGCTGTGCTCAAGAGAATTATACTGGAGTTCTGGCCATCTTCAATCATGGGGAGTATTAATTTCAATAGTTTTTACTTTGATTTATTTATTTTATTGAATTAATATACTTGCTATTGATTCAATTTTTTTCCCCTGTTATTTTGAACGAGATTCAACGCATTGACGATGGAAATCTGGAGTTGAAAGCAATCCTGCAAACAAATTGTTCAACCATCATCATCAGCAATCCAGGTTCTTCTAAAACACGGTCTCGATTGTCGATATTTTGTCAGACCTGATTGCATGAACCTTCACCATGATGCATAACCCAATTTTCTGCGTTTAACGAATTATTGATCTTCTGCAAATATTGTGTTAGCATCGACATTTAATATATCTGAAATATATTAAGTGAATTGATGATCGTGTGAACGAAGGAAAAATCAAGGGTTTTTTCTTATTTTTTTTCGCTTTTCTACAAAAAACATCAAATTTCGTTTTTCTGAAAAAAAACTGGAAATTATTTACTGAAAAAAAATTTTCGTTTTTTTGAAAAATAAAGAAAAAAAAAAAAAAAAACCCTAATCGGAGCCGAGCCGGCCAGAAGCCGAGCCGGAGCCGAGCCGAACCGTCGGCCAGAAGCCGAGCCCTCACCCCCGAGCCGAGCCGAGCCGACATCAGCCTGCAGCCGAGCCGACCCTGCGCCCAGACTCCAGCCGAGCCATGCGCCAGCCCGTTGGGCTTTAGCCTTCTCGGCCCGCCTCCAGGCCTGGTCCCTGCATGGGCCAGCCTGCTGCTTTTCTTTCCCAGCCAGCCGCTGGGCTCTTTCCTTTTTCCTCGGCCCACCTCTTTCTCAGCCCAAGCCTGAGACACCAGCAACCCGTGCTGCTTTCTTTGGCCCCTGATGGGCCTCTGTCTTCTAAGGCCTGCAGCCTAGATTCAAGCAGCCCAGCTGCTGATTTCCTTCACCTCACACAACCAGCCCCTGCTGGGCTAGGGTTTTTTTTAACCCATTTTTTTGCTGGCCAGCAGCCCAGCTCCTGTTGGTTGGGCCTGCAGCTCCAACCACGACCCACCAAAAATTATTTGGGTCATATTTGCAAACCCCGAAGGTCCCGTAGACCTATATTTAATTACCTATCCCCAATATATGTTCAAATTTATTATTTGTATTATTTTTGTTCTATATATATTGCGTTTGATTGCAGGTATATATGAACTTGAAGTTCATAAATTCGAACCTGAAGCTTCGAATAAGTGCCATGAAACCCGAAGTTTCCTTAAAAATTAAATACCCATGAAACCCGTAGTTTTCATGAAAATTTAAACCAAACCATGTCTTAGAACCCGAATGTTCTAAACTTTTATGATTATGGAGATTTTATTTCCCATAACCACCAACCACAATCTTGTTCCCTCCATCCAGTGGATTTCCGAACCGTAACAAGTTCAATTTCACTAACATGAAAGTTTCTAGCAGAAACTACTTTATGTGGGCACAAGTTGTGAAGCTCCACTTGACTACTGAGAAGTTGAGAAATATTGAAGCCAACAATGACGTGGATAGAGCTAAATAAGCCTCCGTCATGATCTTCATCCGAAGATTTATGCCTGAAGCATTGTAAATGGAAGTACCTCAATGACGAGGACTCCATGGCTCTTTGACTCACTCTACGGATCGTTCTAATCATGCAAAGATGATCTTGCCCGAAGCAAGACACACCTTGCTTGACGCAAGACATAACTTGCCTGACGCAAGACACACCTTGCCCGAAGCAAGACACACTTTGTCGAAAGCAAGACATACCTTGCCCGAAGCAAGACATATCTTGCCTGACACATGGCATGATTGAACTCCATCCGTGAATAGGTACAAATTCTGAAGTTTATAGAATCCGATTGAATTTTGACTGGAGAATATTTTTCTCGTCCTTCCATACCTCTAAAATGCTCCTGAAGAAGCATTGTAGAGAGTGGAGGTTCACTAAATTCTCGGATCTGATACTACCACATTGCTCACTGAAAAGCACAACAGTGAAAGCGGCACCCCAGTGATTCGGCTGGGATGTACCGAAGGTCTTGCTCTGTTTCGGCAAAGGTGTACCGAACTTAAGGCTCTGCTTCAACAGAGGCCTACCGAATCTACTCTTCATTCTTCGGCTGGAGAGTACTGAATAGTGGTAGAATCAGGGTCAACCAAGGGGGTGGCATCACGACCAAACACGTGATCCCTTGGAAACTAAGACCCAAAACTTCAAGAATAAGGGACAGTATTCCCGAACCTCAACCGTGCAAAATCTACCTCCATTTTGATGGAATAGATCATTGGCTATGCACTTATTTGTGCCCCTACCAATGTTGTTGAGGAGTACCATTCCTGTAATAAATTTGTGAGACTAATTTTGCTTCACCTAACACATATGGAAAAGCAAAATTTTGACATGGAAGGCCCTGTTGGCCGAAACCCCCTATCTTTTGGTTTAAGTTTTGAACAATTTTTCCTTTTTGTTTGGATGATTGTTTTGGTATTTGCTTTAAATTTTTTGGATATTATTATGGATATTGTCCTCAAATATGAGTTAATTGAATCATGTTTCTTATACATGTGACCGAATTCAATTAACATGTGATAAGGTATAAATGTGGGGAAGTTAGTTGTCTGGATGAACGTGCGACTATGCACACTAACTTCATACCTAAATCACCCCTCTAGCAACGAATTCAGGTCTACCTAACCTGATTAAGAGCAATGGCACTGCACCTCGTTGTATTAATGGTACTGAATTACTATTAAGGGGCCTTATATTCTCCGTTCCGGAAGAACGTCATTGATTTATAAGGATATTCGAGCGAACAATGATCATAAAAACCACTGTAGAAAATAGAGTGACGTATCTTTGCATCACCTTCCAAAATATGAAGCCTGAAGCTATGTTTTGGGGCCAATGGGCTACCTCCCAACTGGGACATGCCACATATAGGCCGGCTTGAAGTCGGGTGATTCGAGCAGTTTACTTGCTTTGGCACGACCGTTTGGAACATTCAGGTCAAAACACGATGCAATATGTTACACAATGCATCACCTTACCTGAAGTAAGGATTTTGTGCCTACAAGCACACTTTGCCAAGCCTGCTCGTTGGGGAAATTGGATTTTTACATCATCCCTAGCAAAGTTACTACATAACCCTCTTTTCACAGTGGATCAAAGGGAATAATGTGGACTCTTCCAACCAAAAATGCGGACCATGTAAATATGGTTTTTGGTTGATATATCGACACAATGGTCACATGTCTATCCACATACACATTGCTGCTAAACTCCTGGCCAATTCTTACTTAAGGGCTCACCACCCTAATTATCCCATAAAGTCTAGAAGACTGGATAATGCCGGAGAGTTTATATCGAACAGTATTCGATAAGTATTGCATGTTTTTGGGCTTGAAATTGAACATTGAATTCCCCATGTTCAACCCCCAAAACAGCCTCGCAGAAGCGATCATAAAGCGCATTATCAATTGATCGCCCGGACCGTGGTGAACGCACCAAGCTTTCGGTTTCTGCCTAGGACTATGCAATCTTGTATGCAGCCATGTTGGTCCGCCTGAGGCCCATTGCTACCCGATACTTTATAGCGTTACAATTGGTTACTGGGTACGAACCTGATGTTTCGTATTTACGCATTTTTGGGTATGCACATTCTGCCATATTGCGCCGCCGCAATGTACCAATATGGGTCCTCAAAGAAGGATGTGAATCTTTGTCGATTACGATTCTCCTTCGAATTAGCTATTTAGAGCCCTTGCACGCGATCTCTTTACCGCCATTTTGCGGATTGTCACTTCGATGAGACAGTCTTCCCGCCGTTAGGGGGAGATAAGAACGTCAACGTTCCTGAAGAACGGCGCGAATTATCGTGGACGTCCCCACTATGTCTCATCTTGATCCCCATATTCTAGATTTCAGAGTATTGCTCCAGATTCTTTCTCTGATCTAGATTAAGTGACGAGATCACATATACCAGCTGCAAACATGCCTGCAAGGATAGACGTACCTAACGGACGTCGAGTCAACATCCTCGAAGGGTGTGCCGCCCCTGAAGGACGGTTTGGCCGCCCCTGTTGGACGGCCTGGTACGCCGACGGCTAGCCAATCAATCTGTTCTCGGCCTGAAGCGCGACAGATCATTCAGTTCGAAGGATTCACCTCCCTAGAAGTGGAGAAGTATGGCACAAAATGAATCCCTTCCTCGTTCGCTATCTCAACCATTCCACCTCATGAAATTAATCCGGATTATCCCGAGACCTGTAGTCTTGGTCCATTATGCATGCATGGATGAGTTAATGGAATTGGAATGAGATTATCATCGATGATATTCATGTATATGGTAGCTACCCGAAATAGTGAAAAGCGACGATATCGAACTGTGTTCCGTTGATGAATGTCGACGTAGAACTGATTGGTCAAACTGGAAACTAGCAATCCAGGTCAAACTTGATTCACTTGCGAAACGTAAAGTGTTTGGGCCTGTAGTTCCTACACTTCCACATGTGAAGCCCGTTGGCTACAAGTGGGTTTTCGTAAGGAAGCGTAATGAGAAGAATGAAATAGTGCAATACGAAGCACGCCTTGTGGTGCAAGGTTTCTCTCAACGCCCTGGGATTGATTACGAGGAGACTTATTCCCCCGTAATGGACGTCATAACGTTCCGCTACCTTATCAGTTTGGTAGTTTTTCCGAAAAACTGAATATGCAGCTTATGTACGTGGTTGTAACGTATCTATAGGGATCTTGATACGGAAATATATGTGAAAGTTCCCGAAGAACTTATAGACTGATCCAAATAGTTCTAGACCACAGAACACCCTCTCTATTGAATTGAGGCTTTCACTTTACGGATTGGAACAATCCGAGCGGATGTGGTATACCCGTTTGTTGGAAATGTGCCCTAAATCCAATCATATGATGATACTTTACGGACATTTCAAATGTTAAACTAATTTAGTTTGATATAAAGGGCAATGATTATTGTTTAAAGTAGTCTCATATAAATGTTATATGCTTAAACAATAAGTCCAAGGAATATGTGCTTATGAGAATGTAATCTAAACAAGTTAGGTTCATGAGACCATTCTCATTCATTGACATATCCTAAACGTTCCTGATCATAGGATTGTCAATTGGGCATTGACAGTCCGTTAAGATCAGTACATGTTATATCTTCTCTCAGGGAGAGTGGCTAGTCTCGAGTCATTGGTGTAAGTGACATCAAGATAAGCATGTAGGTGCTCAATAGGAATGAGTTCACTGAACGCGATCAACGATGAGTTTTCATGATCATGTCACATGAGAACTCATAGTTGGGATAATGCAAATTAGTCCTTTGACCTGAGGCATCACAGTTGTCTTGTGGTGAGGTCCTTGATCTTTGATTATGTCAAAGTCACCCCATCCGAGGGTGTCCACGGCATAGTTGGGGTTAAGCTACTTAGCCATGGAGGCAAGTGAATGCGCAACAAGGGATCTCTAACCTTCAAACCGTTTGAGGGAGAATACTCTAAGATATGATTAAGAATCTCTGGCCAGAGTATGAATAAGGTTTTGGAAGTCGTTCCAAATCATATTCAATGTAATCATATAAGTAATGGAATCACATTGGATAGTAGACATGAATAAACTATCAAACCAAACAATGTGGTCGAGAGTATTGTATTAGAGAAGGACCGTATTGCATTGCAATCCTAACTGAATAGGTTTCTCCACCTCTTCTGATTAGCTTGGGTAGCCATGACATACTGCTAGGTGTCACTCATGGTTTGTGGATGCCCTATAAGTGTATAATCACTTAAGGGAAGAATTGAAAGTATGTTTCAATTCGGAATTGATTTGAAAGAGTTCTAATCCTCCACTGCCTCGCTAAAAGGAACCTAATGGATCGCACACCGTGTAAGGTAGAGTTTGATGCAAAGAATGGAGATGAGTAAGAATAATTAAATGGTTTAATTATTTATGGCAAGGATTAATTAATATGTTAATTAATCAAACGAATAAGTTCGTTATAGACCTCGGGTTAGTTTTGGGCTTCAAGGCCCAATGGGCTTCGAACGTCAAGCCCATTGACTTAAGTTGTATGACAACTTAATGATTAATAATAGATTAAGCCCAAAGGGCCCAAAGAACCCAACATGGCCGGCCATTGATTGCAATGTAGTGGACTTGTTTTATTTACAAGTTTGCCACTACATTGTGAGATGTTATAATGCCAATTTGATAACATTTCAACTAAGTGGTTTTCTTTTGGAGGATTGAGAGAGTGAAAGCTCTCTCTTCTCTCAAAGAGGCCGGCTCCCTAGAGGAAAATAGCTAGCAATCTCTCTTCCTCTAGGGCACTCATCTTCTCATCAAGGCTCTCCTTGGTGTGGAGACTTAGAGGTTCCCTACTTTGGGAACTTGGAGAATCCGATTCATCCATCATCATCCAAGCAAGGAATGAAGGCCCTCTCCATGGGTGATTAGCCTTTGCTTAGGCAAAGAGGAATCTACAAAGGTATATGATTTCACAACTCAAATTGTGCTTGAGTTTTGTTAATGGTTCACCATATCTACTAGGCTTTGAATTTCTTGGGTTAAGTTTCGTTTTAAGTGCATAGAAGCATGTTTCCGCCTTTAATTGTTAAATGCATGCTTAATGATGTTGCTTAATGAACTCGGTTAATCCGCAAATTTCCCTTCAAGTGGTATCAGAGCCTAGGTCTAGTAGATTGGTGAATCTTTTGTGTTTTGTGTTTACATAGTTTGTGATTTAAATTTTGTAATTGTTACAAGATTTATTGTTGCTTGTTTGAATGTAAATTTTGTTGGAAAATTTGCCATCTCAAATGTTGTAGATGTAGTTCATATGAGCATGAATTTTGGAACTAAAATTTGGTGCCATGAATTTTTGGGAAATTCGGCCAAATCCAAAGGTTGGATTTTTGGGTTCTTGTTTGACTTGTTAAAATGGTTTTAATGTGACAATTGGAACCCCTAAGTGCCCTATTATGGTAATATGTTATTTCCCCAAAGTTTGACTTATTTTGGAAGTGTTTTTGGATGAAAAATGTTCATGGAGTTCTTATGGATGTTCATGGATGTTCTTCATTGTTCTTGAAATGTTCTTGGCAAAGACAAAATGTTTTGTGGTTTGATTCAAATTGTTTGTTGTTTTTCAAAAAGTTTTGGTTTGTTATTTGATTGTTGTTGGCTGATTTTGTGTGATTGAAAAATGAATTTTCAACCCATACCAATCACTTACAAGCCATGCCAATCAAACCTTCAAACCATTCCTTTCACTATTCATACCATACCTTGTCTTCCACTAACATCTTCACTCCATTTTTCACTCCCACAACCGGCCACTCCCACATGGGGAGTACTTTTGGGGCTTTTATGCAATTACATAAAGTTTTGATACTTTTGTGTGTTTGCACTTTGACCCGAAAGTTTGCGTTTTTACGTTAAGGCCCAAAATCACTAAAGGGCAAATTGTTTTGTTCCTTTAATGAAGTTTTTGTAAATGTTGAAATTTTTGGGTTCTAGTTGTAATAACATGAAGTATTGGACTTTTATGTTTTTACAAAGTGACCCCAAAAGTTTATGTTTTTGCAATATGGCCCAATAGTTGAGGTTATTGCATTTTGGCCCAAATTGGAAGAGAACAAAATTGTTTTGTCTCTTTAAATGAGAATTGAATTTTCATTTCATTTAGCTCCATTTAAATCAATTCTATGGATACAAAAACCAAATGAAAATGTTGCATTCTTGTTTAATTAGTTAAAGTGTTAATTAATTAAAGGGTGATTATGAACCTAAGCCTACGATAATTGAGCTATGTGAAAGGCCGTTTCAAAATTGTTTGAACCATGGGAATGTGTAGATTAGATTTTGGTTGTAATTTGATTTGATCAAATGTTGTAAAAGAGCATAAGCTCTTCTTTAATTTAATTGTACTCCTTTCTTGCTTTATTTGATATGCATGAAATTGGAGTAGTTGGGGTCCAACGCCCAATAAGACAACACACGTTAATGTGATTAAACGTATAACTAAAATCAATCACCGTCCCTAGTCCGTGATCCAACACTAGGCTCGTGTTAGATCAAATCAAAGGTTCATAGTCATCCTAAGGCCCTAAGGCAACTATATAGTCCTTAAACGAATGCAAACCTTATGTTAGTAGTACCATATACTCTTGCTTTAAAAACCGTTTTACAAGCTTAGTGGGAGTATCATATACTACTAAATCAATCAAATGGACCGATAGTTGCAATAGGACCAAATTGTTTTAATTTGATTAAAATGATAATATATATGTGATGAGACCTAAAAACCCTCAAATCATTATTAAGTTGTAAAGCGTGGGAGTGCTTTGAACACTCTTTCGTGGCCTTCCACCGTGGTAGGCTCCAAGCGTTTATGACTTGTACACCGACTTCACCCTATCATGGGGGAGTACAAAGTGCATGCTTATACTCAGGAGGAGTCTATATGCATACTTGATGTTGTGAAGGTAGGCAACAAGAATAGCCAACATCATGTCATTGTGAGGTTGTTCTTGGACCCCTACCCGAACTTGCATGGTGGGAATGACTTAACTAAGTGCAATGGTGCCAACATCATGTCATTGTGAGGCATCATTCTCTAGAGGCCAAAGTATATGGGTACTTACATTGGATGTAAAAGAGTAAGTGTACTCTCTCATTATTATTGTCGCTAGCCAACATCATGTCATTGTGAGGTGGGCTTAGTAATAGTGAGCCTCCCATACCCTACTAAGAGTTTCCTTCAAAAACTCTCGAATTCCGATGAGGGATATGGAATTTGCCAAAATAGTGGGTGATGCTATTTGATTCAAAGACCCGGATCAAATGGCTTAAAATCAATCAATTTATATTCGTTATGTATTTATTTACCGATATATTTGCAAACGCTATCCTAAACTTGACAAAGAAAAGGCCTAAGTTTCCGGACTTGGTACCACAATCCCATAGATTGTCTTGAATGGATTGTATATGTACCTAAGTAGTCTCATTCTCACAATCTTCCTTTAGATAACGTATCATTGGAAGAACATGTTAGATAGTTGGACATTATGTTTGGAACATAGTGGTTGTTTGACAAAAATAGTCCATAAACATGGACTTATAATGATTTTGAATCATTAAATGTTGAAGTGTTAAACCAATTAAGGAGACCGAAACAAGGCAAGGACTTCACCATGAGTCCCTATCCAAATGGTTCATTAAGTTTATTGTAAACTATATAATGAACAATAACCGCACTCTCTCCAAAATCGTTTGATGTGTAAAACACAATTGAAATAAGTTTCAAGAGAGATAGTGGGAGTTTAGGGACCATGACTATTGTAGTCAATGGAGAAGTCAAATGAAGAAGGCAAATTAACTCCAAGGGAACAAACTTTCTTTATGAAAGGATGGACATTGGAAGGGGTATTTGCAAGAAATGTCTTGCAAATGTCAAGAACACATCTTTCAAAGGTGTTGTATATGTTCTTGAATAATTCAAGACAGTTGGTTCTTCTACTTGAATGCATGATTCTGTATTTGTGACTATGTTTTACAATCGTTGTAAAAGTGTGGCAAATAAGAAGTAGAAGATTAATGAGAGAAGAGAAAGTACTTCACATTCGGAACGTGAATCAAATATAGATCTCTGCGAAAGCAGATAGTACTTACTTCCTCATATGAACTACCAAAGTTATTGGATTATTGTAATCTAATAGATTGTCTCTATAGTAGAGATAATATGGTAGTGTTAACTGTTTAGAATATAACGATGCTTAAAACCCAAAAGGTTACAAGGTAGTGACTAATCCCAACTGAATTGTGACACCTCTAAAAACATAAATTACGAGTTGGTCATAGATGGATGCTTTGGATCGATAGATCCGGATCCAATGCCTTCTTGTTAAAATTGTATAGAGGCGAAATGTTCGAATCTTTATTCTTTTGGAAAGAATAAAGAATCACAACGTTGTTGAGGTTAATTCACTTAGATGTTAGTGGCACATAACCACAACATAATACTACTCATGTTATGTGACATTCACCGAAGATCGCTCTCGGTTGGACTATCGTGTATTTTGAATAAACACAAGTCCGAATACTTTGTAAAAGGTTTCAAAGAATTCAAGAATGTAAGTTGATGAGTAAGATATCTAAAGTATTTACCTCCTTAAATTTGATCTAAGGAAATATAACACTTTAGAAGAGTTTCCTTGAAAGATATCAAGGAAAATTAAGCGTCATAAGATAATAGTTTTCTCCATTAGGAGAAGAACGAACTCGAATAAGATTTGGTTCGTTGGATATTATCAAAATACCCATATATAAGATATATATATACACTTCTAAGACAATACGATTGTCAATTAGAATATCTTCCAAAGTTTTCATGACTTCATAGGATGTAGTCGGAAAGAAAGACAAGTCTTAAGCGTGTTAAGATTTGGGGTTGTATGCTAATAAGCAATATTGGTTGAAAACAATCTTGTAGGATATCCTGAGATTAGTCTTTGGATATCACTTCTATTAACCAACTAACAAATGTTGTTTGTTGGGTAGTTCATTGTAATCCTACAATAGGATTTGCCTAATATAAGGCAAGTGAACGAGAAATAGAATTCAAAGAATAGGTTCTTTGAGGTACAAGATGATAATCAACAAATATAACAACCTAGTTCCAACACTAATAGCTCCAAAGTAGTCAAGAAGGATTTGTAAACCGTCTCAGTTGAATGGTTTGAACTTTATGACTATGTCATAGAGTTACACCTCTTAATTCGAAAGAATTAAGAATGAAAATCCTTATGATTACATTGAGTGTGTGTACGACACATACTCATGTAAATGGTATAATACCATTTGACTCGAAATAATGAAACTTACACAGCTAATTGGTAGCTTAAGGTGACTACAATCAAAAGAAATGGTTGACTTGGAAGAAACCATCTTTGATGTAGTCTTGGTTTCTATTAATTCAAAGATTGTTAGCTACAACTTAACGATGATTTAATGTTTGGACATAATATGGGTTCCCGAAACCATTATCAAGATGGTCTTGATAATATATGTCTAAAACTAGAAATCATAAACATGTAAGTTGTAGAGATTCATCCATCATGAATCTTAGCAAGCTAATGGGAGCTATAAGCATTTTATGAGATAAAGATCAAATCGTTTGATCTCTCATAAAGATGTAAATGAATCTTTTGTCTACTAGTTTTACAAAAGATTAGTGGGAGTTAATAATATTTCTAAATTTGAACATATATATGATATATATTAATTTTGGAAATGAAAGAAATTCTTCTTCATTAAAGTTATGACTTTAAACAAATTTATATGGGAGACATAGTCTATAAACATGGGATGGAAATCTATAATGATAGATTTCAGGATATAATTGGATTATATCAATCCCTAATGATAGACGAAAGATGCTAGGAAGTTTCTCATATGATGATAAGCTTCAAATGTAAGGACAACTCTAGTAAGACTAGGAGATTGCTCTTCTCAAAGGGAACGTACCCTTTGACTCCCAAAGAAATAATGCGTAAAATAGAATCCTTTATGCATACGCAAAAGGTGATTTATGTATTTCATATTGTATGAAAAACGTTGATATGAGTTGTACCTAGAACGGTACAAGACGATATCAATGCAAGCCCAGGATCAGAACCATGGCAACTGTCAAGTGAATCCTTAAGTATTTAAGAAACACTAAAGGATGGATTCCTCAAAAATGAGGAAGAAGTTAGAGTAACGCAATGGAAGCGTAAATGTATTAGATTATGAATCTAATCCATCATTGAATATCTCTTTATTATGACTAAAGAGATATTTAGGTGAAAACATTAAAGTAATGACTTTAGTGTGTTTCATCGTACATGCAAAATATATATATATAGCCATATAGAAGCTTACAACGTTGTTGTTTGGATGGGAAAGTTATGAACTTTCTATTCGGTTCCAACCAGAAAGTGTCTTTAGTGTGCCGACACTTTGACACTAATGGGGCGATAGCTCAAGCCAAGGGAATCAAGGTCTCATCAAGATCCGAACTCAAATGAGAGACTTAACCACATGATTAAGAATCATGTATAATGGTGAAGTCGTTAATCTCAAGTTTGCTTCTGTGGATAACACATATAGATATCCACTGCCTAGGCCTACTACTCAGCCATTTATGAAATGAATTCAGAAGAGGCATCATCACTGATGACTAAGCTGATTGGCTCTAGTGCAAGTGGGAGATTGTTGGAAATGTGCCCTAAATCCAATCATATGATGATACTTTACGGGACATTTCAAATGTTAAACTAATTTAGTTTGATATAAAGGGCAATGATTATTGTTTAAAGTAGTCTCATATAAATGTTATATGCTTAAACAATAAGTCCAAGGAATATGTGCTTATGAGAATGTAATCTAAACAAGTTAGGTTAGAGACCATTCTCATTCATTGACATATCCTAAACGTTCTGATCATGGAGATTGTCAATTGGGCATTGACGATCCACGTTAAGATCATTACATGTTATATCTTCTCGAGGGAGGTAGCTGATCTCGAGTCATTGGTGTAAGTGACATCAAGGTAAGCATGTAGGTGCTCGATAGGAATGAGTTCGAGCGTTCGGCGATGAGTTTCATGATCATGTCGTGAGCTCATAGTTGGGATAATGCAAATTAGTCTGTGACGCGGGCATCCGCGATTGTCTTGTGGTAGGGTCCTTAATCTTTGATTATGTCAAGGCACCCCGATGCGAGGTGTCGCGTATCGTTGGGGGTTAGTACTTAGCCATAGGCAAGTGAATGCATGACAAGGGATCTGCAACCTTCAAGCCGTTTGAGGAGAATACTCTAGAATGATTAAGAATCTACGGCGGAGTATGAATAAGGTTTTGGAAGTAGTTCAAATCATATTCAATGTAATCATATAAGTAATGGAATCACGTTGGATAGTAGACATGAATAAACTATCCAAACCAAACAATGTGAGTCGAGAGTAATTGTATTGAGAAGAATGAGTATTGCATTGCAATCCCCTAGCGAATGGTTTCTCCACCTCTTACGATTGGCTTGAGTAGCCATGACATACTGCTAGGTGTCACTCATGGTTTGTGGATGCTCTATAAGTGTGTAATCACTTAAGGGAAGAGAATTGAAAGTATGTTTCAATTGAATTGATTAGAAAAGAGTTCTGTCCTCCTTGCCTCGCTAAAAGGAACCTAATGGATCGTGCCAGTGAAGGTAGAGTTTGATGAGGAAACAATGGAGATGAGTAAGAATAATTAAATGGTTTAATTATTTATGGCAAGGATTAATTAATATGTTAATTAATCAAGCGAATAAGTTCGTTATAGACCTCGGGTTAGTTTTGGGCTTCAAGGCCCAATGGGCTTGAACGTCCAAACCCATTGACTTAAGTTGTATGAAACAGCAACAGTTGAAAAATAATAGATTAAGCCCAAAAGGCCCAAGAGGCCCCAACATGGCCGGCCATTGATTGCAATGTAGTGGACTTGTTTTATTACAAGTTGCCACTACATTGTGAGATGTTATAATGCCAATTTGATAACATTTCAACTAGGTGGTTTCTTTTGGAGGATTGAGAGAGTGAAAGCTCTCTCTTCTCTCAAAGGGCCGGCTCCCTAGAGGAAAATAGCTAGCAATCTCTCTTCCTCTAGGATACTCATCTTCTCATCAAAGGCTCTCCTTGGTGTGGAGACTTGAAGGTTTCCACACTTTGGGAACTTGGAGAATCCGATTCATCCATCATCACATCCAAGCAAGGAATTGAAGGCCCTCTCCATGTTAGCACTTTGCTTAGGCAAAGAGGAATCTACAAAGGTATATGATTTCACAACTCAAATTGTGCTTGAGTTTTGTTAATGGTTCACCATATCTACTAGAGCTTTGAATTTCTTGGGTTGAGATTTCGTTTAAGTGCATAGAAGCATGTTTCAGCCTTTAATTGTTAAATGCATGTAATGATGTTGCTTAATGAACTGGGTTAATCCATAAATTTCGCTGAAGTGGTATCGAGAGCCTAGGTCTAGTAGATTGGTGAATCTTTTTGTGTTTTGTGTTTTACATAGTTTGTGATTTAAATTTTGTAATTATTCCTGAGATTTATTGTTGCTTGTTTGAATGTAAATTTTGTTGGAAAATTTGCCATCTCAAATATTGTAGATATAGTTCATATGAGCATGAATTTTGGAACTAAAATTTGGTGCCATGAATTTTGGGAAATTCGGCCAAATCCAAGGTTGGATTTTTGGGTTCTTGTTTGACTTGTTAAAATGGTTTTAATGTGACAATTGAGACCCCTAAGTGCTATTATGGTAATATGTTATTTCCCCAAAGTTTGACTTATTTTGGAAATGTTTTTGGATGAAAAATGTTCATGGAGTTCTTATGGATGTTCATGGATGTTCTTCATTGTTCTTGAAATGTTCTTGGCAAAGACAAAATGTTTTGTGGTTTTGATTCAAATTGTTTGTTGTTTTTCAAAAAAGTTTTGGTTTGTTATTTGATTGTTGTTGGCTGATTTTGTGTGATTGAAAAATGAATTTTCAACCCATACCAATCACTTACAAGCCATGCCAATCAAACCCTTCAAACCATTCCTTTCACTATTCATACCATACCTTGTCTTCCACCCCAACATCTTCCTCCATTTTCACTCCCACAACCGGCCACTCCCACATGAGGAGTACTTTTGGGAACTTTATGCAATTACATAAAGTTTTGATACTTTTGTGTGTTTGCACTTTGACCGAAAGTTTGCGTTTTTGCGTTGAGCCCAAAATCACTAAAGGGCAAATTGTTTGTTCCTTAATGAAGTTTTGTAAATGTTATTGAAATTTTGGGTTCTAGTTGTAATAACATGAAGTATTGGACTTTTATGTTTTACAAAGTGACCCCAAAAAGTTTATGTTTTGCAATATGGCCCAATAGTTGAGGTTATTGCATTTTGGCCCAAATTGGAGAACAAAATTGTTTTTGTCTCTTTAAATGAAAATTGAATTTTCATTTCATTTAGCTCCATTTAAATCAATTCTATGGATACAAAACCAAATGAAAATGTTGCATTCTTGTTTAATTAGTTAAAGTGTTAATAATTAATTAAAGGGTGATTATAGACCCCTAAGCCTACGATAATTGAGCTGTGAAAGGCGTTTCAAAATTGTTTTGACATTAGGAATGTGTAGATTAATTTTTGGTTGTAATTTGATTTGATCAAATGTTGTAAAGAAGCATAAGCTCTTCTTTTAATTTAATTATGCTCCTTTCTTGCTTTATTTGATATGCATGAAATTGGGTAGTTGAAGTCCAACGCCCGATAAGACAACACCGTTAATGTGATTAAGCGTATAACTTCGTCAATCACTAGTCACTGATGGTGATCGACACTGAGCTCGTGTTAGATCAATCGAGGTTCATAGTCATCCTAGGCCTAAAGGCAACTATATAGTCATAGCAGATGCAAACCTTATGTTAGTAGTACCATATACTCTTGCTTTAAAAACCGTTTTACAAGCTTAGTGGGAGTATCATATACTAAATCAATCAAATGGGTAGATAGTTGCAATAGGACCAAATTGTTTTAATTTGATTAAAATATTAATATATATGTGATGAGACCTAAAAACCCTCAAATCATTTATTAAGTTGTAAGCGTGGGAGTGCTTTGAACACTCTTTCGTGGCCTTCCACCAAAGTGGTGAGAACCAGCGTTTATGACTTGTACCTGAAACACCACCTTTATCATGGGGGAGTACAAAGTGTTTATCTTATACTCGGGAGGAGTCTATATGCATACTTGATGTTGTGAAGGTAGGCAACAAGAATAGCCAACATCATGTCATTATGGGAGTTGTTCTTGGACCCACTACCCGAACTTGCATGAGTGGGAATGACTTAACTAAGTGCGATGGTGCCAACATCATGTCATTGTGAGGCATCATTCTCTAGAAGACCAAGTATATGGGTAACATTGGATGTAAAAGAGTAAGTGTACTCTCTCATTATTATTGTCATTAGCCAACATCATGTCATTGTGAGGTGGGCTTAGTAATGATGAGCCTCCCATGCCTACTAGGTTTCCTTGAAAACTCTGTTAGATGAGGGGATATGGAATTTGCCAAAATAGTGGGTGATGCTATTTGATTCAGGAGCAGGATCAAATGGCTTAAAATCAATCAATTTATATTAAGTTATGTATTTATTTACCGATATGTTGCAATGGCCCCATCTAAACTTGACAAGAAAAAGGCCTAAGTTTAGGACTTGGTACCACAATCCATGGGTGTCTTGAATGGATTGTATATGTACCTAAGTAGTCTCATTCTCACAATCTTCCTTTAGATAACGTGTCATTGGAAAGAACATGTTAGATAGTTGGACATTATGTTTGAACATAGTGGTTGTTTGACAAAAATAGTCCATAAACATGGACTTATAATGATTTTGAATCATTAAATGTTGAAGTGTTAAACCAATTAAGGAGACAAACAAGGCAAGGACTTCACCATGAGTCCCATTTATCCAAATGGTTCATTAAGTTTATTATGACTATATAATGAACAATAACACTTACTCTCTCAAAATCGTTTGATGTGTAAAACACAATTGAAATAAGTTTCAAGAGAGAGATAGTGGGAGTTTAGGGACCATGACTATTGTAGTCAATGGAGAAGTCAAATGAAGAGAGCAAATTAACTCCAAGGGAACAAACTTTCTTTATGAAAGGATGGACATTGGAAGGGAGTATTGCAAGAAATGTCTCTTGCAAATGTCAAGAACACATCTTTCAAGGTGTTGTATATGTTCTTGAATAATTCAAGACGAGTTGGTTTCTTCTACTTGAATGCATGATTCTGTATTTGTGACTATGTTTTACAATCGTTGTAAGTGTGGCAAATAAGAGTAGAAGATTAATGAGAGAGAGAAAGTACTTCACATTCGGAGCGTGAATCAAATATAGATCTCTGCGAAGCGAATAGTACTTACTTCCTCATATGAACTACCAAAGTTATTGGATTATTGTAATCTAATAGATTGTCTCTATAGTAGAGATAATATGGTAGTGTTAGCCCATTTTAGAATATAACGATGCTTAAAACCCAAGGTTACAAGGTAGTGACTAATCCCAAGCTTTGAATTGTGACACCTCAAAACGCCGTCTGAGTTGGTCATAGATGGATGCTTTGGATCGATGGTCGGATCGAAATGCCTTCTTGTTAAAAAATTATAGAGCGAAATGTTCGAAGATCTTTATTCTTTTGGAAGAATAAAGAATCCATGGCGTTGTTGAGTTAATTCACTTAGATGTTAGTGGCACATAACACAACATAATACTACCTCATGTTATGTGACATTCATAGAAGATAAATACCGGTTGGACTATAAGTGTATTTGAATAAACACAAGTCAGAATACTTTGTAAAGGTTTCAAGAAATTCAAGAATGTAAGTTGATAGAGTAAGATATCTAAAGTATTTACCTCCTTAAATTTGATCTAGAAATATAACACTTTAGAAAGAGTTTCCTTGAAAGATATCAAGAGAGAATTAAACGTCATAAGATAATAGTTTCTCCATTAGGAGAAGAAGCAGAACTCGAATAAGATTTGGTTAGATGGATATTATCAAAATACCCATATAAGATATATATATACACTTCTAAGACAATACGTTGTCAATTAGAATATCTTCCAAAGTTTTCATGACTTCATAGGATGTAGTGGGAAGAAAAGACAAGTCAAGCGTGTTAAGATTTGGGGGTTGTATGCTAATAAGCAATATTGGTTGAAAACAATCTTGTAGAGGATATCACGAGATTAGTCTTTGGATATCACTTCTATTAACCAACTAACAAATGTTGTTTTGTTGGTAGTTATTATAATCCTACAATAAGTTTGCCTAATATAAGGCAAGTGAGCGAGAAATAGAATTGAAGAATAGAGTTGCTTTGAGGTACAAGATGATAATCAACAAATATAACAACCTAGTTCCAACACTAATAGCTCCAAAGTAGTCAAGAAGGATTTGCTTGAGTCTGGTTGAATGGTTTTGAACTTTTATGACTATGTCATGAGTTACACCTCTTAATTGAAGAATTAAGAATGAAAATCATATGATTACATTTGAGTGTGTATGCGACACATACTCATGTAAATGGTATAATACCATTGACTCTAAAATAATGAAACTTACACAGCTAATTGGTAGCTTAAGGTGACTACAATCAAAAGAAATGGTTGACTTGGAAGAAACCATCTTTGATGTAGTCTTGGTTTCTATTAATTCAAAGATTGTTAGCTACAACAACGATGATTTAATGTTTGGACATAATATGGGTTCCACGAAACCATTATCAAGATGTCTTGATAATATATGTCTAAAACTAGAAATCATAAACATATGAGATTGTAGAGATTCATCCATCATGAATCTTAGCAAGCTAATGGGAGCTATAAGCATTTTATGAGATAAAGGAATCCAAATCGTTTTGATCTCTCATAAAGATGTAAATGAATCTTTTGTCTACTAGTTTTACAAAGATTAGTGGGGAGTTAATAATATTTCTAAATTTGAACATATATATGAGTATATATTAATTTTGGAAATGAAAGAATTTAACCAACTTCCATTAAAGTTATGACTTTTAAACAAATTTATATGGAGACATAGTCTATAAACATGGGATGAAATCATAATGATAGATTCGAGGATATAGTGGATTATATCAATCCTTTAATGATAGACGAAAGATGCTAGGAAGTTTCTCATATGATGATAAGCTTCAAATGTAAGGACAACTCCTAAGTAAGACTAGGAGATTGCTCTTCTCAAAGGGAACGTACCCTTTGACTCCCAAAAGAAATAATGCGTAAATAGAATAACACTATGCATCACATAAAAGGTGATTTATGTATTTCATATTGTACTTAAACGTTGATATAGGTTGTGCCTAGAACGGTACAGGGAGTATCAATGCAAGCCCGAGGATAGAACCATGGCAGAAGTTTGTCCAAGTAGATCCTTAAGTATTTAAGAAACACTAAAGGATGGATTCCTCAAAAAATGAGGAAAAGTTGGAAAGTAACGCAATGGAAGCGTAAATGTGTTAGATTATGAATCTAATCCATCATTGAATATCTCTTTATTATGACTAAAGAGATATTTAAGGGTAGCTGATAGTAATGACTTTAGTGTGTTTCGCCATTACATGCAAAATATATATAGCCATGTAAAAGCTTACAACGTTGTTGTTTGGATGGGAAGTTATGAACTTTCTGACCGGTTCCAACTTGAAAGTGTCTTTAGTGTGCCGACGCGGCACTAATGGGGCGATAGCTCGAGCGAGGCTCGGTCTCATCATATCCTCGATGAGACTTAACCATGATTAAGAATCATGTATAATGGTTAGTAGATTAATCTCAAGTTTTATACGTGGATAACACATATAGATATCCAGCACTTTAGGCCTACTACTGCTGACCATTTATGAAATGAATTCCGAGAAGAGGCATCTCAGCACATTGACGAAAGGCGAGTTAGCTCACAGTGCAAGTGGGAGATTGTTGGAAATGTTGCCCTAAATCAATCATATGATGATACTTTAGGACATTTCAAATGTTTAGCTAATTTAGTTTGATATAAAGGGCAATGATTATTGTTTAAAGTAGTCTCCTTATAAATGTTATATGCTTAAACAATAAATTCAAGAATATGTGCTTATGAGAATGTAATCTAAACAAGTTAGGTTCATGAGACCATTCTCATTCATTGACATATCCTAAGCGGTTACGATCATAGGATTGTCGATTGGGCGTGTGATCCGTTAAGATCATCCATGTTATATCTTCTCTCGGGGAGAGTGGCTAGTCTCGAGTCATTGGTGTAAGTGACATCCAAGATAAGCATGCTTAGGTGCTTTCGATAGGAATGAGTTCAGCGGGCGCGATCAGCGATGAGTTTTCATGATCATGTCTGTGAGAACTCATAGTTGGGATAATGCAAATTAGTCCTATGACCTGAGGCATCACAGTTGTCTTGTGGTGAGGTCATAATAACACAGTTATGTCAAAGGCACCCCGTTAGTGTCCACATGCGGCATCGTTGGGGTTAAGCTCTTAGCCATGGGGCAAGTGAATGCGCAACAAGGGATCTCACAACCTTGAAAGTAGTTTGAGGAGAATGCTCCCTACAAGATATGATTAAGAATCCTGCAGCGGGGAAGTATGAATAAGGTTTTGGAAGTCGTTCAAATCATATTCAATATAATCATATAAATAATGGAATCATTGGATAGTAGACATGAATAAACTATCCAAACCAAACAATGTGATTACAGAGTATTTAATGATAGAGAAGAATGGTATTGCATTGCAATCCCTAGCTGAATAGGTTTCTCCACCTCTTACGATTAGCTTGAGTGGCAAACATGCTATTTGGGGTGTCACTCATGGTTTTGTGGATGCTCTTTATAAGTGTATAATCAGCAGGAAGAATTGAAAGTATGTTTCAATTGAATTGATTCAGAAAGTTCTAATCCTCCTTTGCCTCGCTAAAAGGAACCTAATGGATGCATTTGCAGAAGTGAAAGGTAGAGGTTGATGAAACAATGGAGATGAGTAAGAACTCAATTAAATGGTTTAATTATTTATGGCAAGGATTAATTAATATGTTAATTAATCAAGCGAATAAATTAAAATTATAGACCTCGGGTTAGTTTTGGGCTTCAGGCCCGATGGGCTTGACGTCGAAGCCCATTGACTTAAGTTGTATGACAACTTAATGATTAATAATAGATTAAGCCCAAAAGGGCCCAAGGAGCAACATGGCGGCCATTGATTGCAATGTAGTGGACTTGTTTTATTTACAAGTTGCCACTACATTGTGAGATGTTATAATGCCAGTTTGATAACATTTCAACTAAGTGGTTTTCTTTTGGAGGATTGAGAGGTGGCTCTCTCTTCTCTCAAAGGAGCCCGACTCACCAGAGGAAAATAAATATTTAGCAATCTATTATACAGGATGCCATCTTCTCATCAAGGCTCTCCTTGTGTGGAGACTTAGAGGAGTTCCCTACTTTGGGAACTTGGAGAATCGATTCATCCATCATCATCCAAGCAAGGAATGAGGCCCCTACTCCATGGGTGATTAGCCTTTGCTTGGCAAAAGGAATCTACAAAAGGTATATGATTTCACAACTCAAATTGTGCTTGAGTTTTGTTAATGGTTCACCATATCTACTAGGCTTTGAATTTCTTGGGTTAAGTTTCGTTTTAAGTGCATAGAAGCATGTTTCCGCCTTTAATTGTTAAATGCATGGCAATGATGTTGCTTAATGAACTCAGTTGTCATAAATTTCCCTTCACCGTTTAAGTGAATATTTGATCGATTGAGGATATGTGAATAAACTATGCCCTGCGTGTACAAAACCGAATTTACAGAGTTACTGATCTATGTCGTGACATAAATCACTTAGACTACGGAAGAGCTTGAGAAAAGCCTTACCTCGCACTGTTGAATTTGAGATGAAAGATCTTGGGAATACTCATTTATGTCTCGACCAGAAGTTTGAGCAAAGTTGGATAATTTATTTTTTGGTCCTGGTCGAACTACACCCGAGAAGGTGTTGCCTTTGAGTACACCACGGCTGACCATTCATACGCTAGATGCAAATGAGATCATGAAAAGGTTGTGGAACTTGAAGTTACATGTCCCCAGGATTGATTAGCGACTTTGTTGGCACTTAGCTCGTTGCATTATGCATGACATCTCGTTGTTGTTGATCTTTTGGTAAGATACAACAACTGCGCCTGCGCTACCACCAAATAGGTGTTAAAGGCGTTTTCCGTTACTACGGTTTGGGCTTATTCTATCACTGCGCATCTGGAGTGAACCCATGGCCCGTAGTTTATCGAATGATGCTTGCACGCGTAGGATGCAGTGACCGCGGACTATCAGTCTGTTCCGCTGGTGCGTTCCAAGCCGGATTGTAATAGCTACGGGTTAGGAACAGCAATATCTTGGAGGTGACCAAATAGACCTTAGTTGCACGACTCTTCGGCTCCTTCGCGCTACGAAGCCACGTGTACATGGGAGCATATTGAAGCACTTGTAATTCTTCATCGCCGTTGAGTTAATGGCGATACATGAAAACAGCGTCGGTATGTATCGACGAGACCATAACGTCACGTGAAGTCGACACCAAGCATATTCGTCATCATATCGGCATGAGCATCCCGAGAAGATTGAAGTCAGAAGCATATCGTCCAGAAGACAACCTTGCTTGAGCCTCATGCACGTGAGAAGCATCCCGATGCACTAAACTTATCTCAATAAATTATTATATTAGGATTCATAAAAGGTAATCATTTTCTTGGGTCCAACTTCAGTGGTATGTACCATTGAATGGTACGTACTGTTAAATGGCTAAGATTCATTTGGGGCCCACTGCAAATTAATTTGAACCATTCAATAGTCGTACCATTGAATGGTACGTACCACTCAAGATTTTTCCCATTTTCTTTTCTTAACAAAAACAATAGTAAAGTTGGTGGTGCAGCAGAGCATCAAAATGAATTTATTTTGAACTCTGGTTTCCCTAGGTAAGTGTGAGTTTTTAAAAAGGACAATACTTGGGTACTCACTAGTGAGTACCCTATATACTCACTTTTTGATTTGGCCCAATTAAAAGATGACATGTGTTCTTTATGTTTAAAAGCCCAAGAAAAATTAAATAGCATATATTTTATTTTTTAAAACAATAAAATATGTGTTAAAATATTATTGGGCCAAATCATTAAAGTGAGTATATGGGGTACTCACTAGTGAGTACCCAAGTATTATCCTTTTAAAAATGTGACAGTGAAAGTGTGACACCCGATGAGAAAACGTGACTTTAATTTAATCAAATTTAGTATATGTGAAAAATGATAATATTTGGTATTGATCGGTTATTATCTATTTTACTCACCAGCTTATCTGACTCGATGTGGTCTAATAAAAATAAGACATATATTAGATGTTTAAGTTGAAAAATTTTTCGGTATATATCATTCAATAGTACGATTATTGAATAATTTAGATTAATTTGTCGTAAGTTCCAAATAAATTTTAAATCATTCAACAATACGTACCATTGAAGTTTAATCCGTTTAAGTTTTATAATTAAATAACCGAACACCCTTTTCTCTTATTAAACTCATAACCAAACATACCACTTCGTCTTCCTCCTCTGGCAAGCAAGTATGCGAATCTTCCATGCCATGGCTAGCATGGCTTCTCTTCTCCAGCGACCCTAACAGGCCAACCCCACCATCACCAATCCTTCTCTTCTCTAGCAACCCACCTCTAATCCCTCTTCTGAAGCAACTGTGACTCCTTGTCCTCCGTCGGGGACGACGACGATTGATGAGGACGGGCTCCCGCGATGGATCGACGTCGTCGTTCCGGAGAGTATTGCAGTACTATTGCTGAAGCCTAGGGCTTGTATCTTGCAGACGACGGTGGAGTTGACGAGGTAGCCGTGGTCGCAGACTTCTTGTGGTTGTGGAGGACGGAAGAGAAGTTGGAGGTGGGGTCGACGGAGGAGAGATGAATTGGTTTGTGAGATCTGCCATGGAAGAAGGGAGAGGAAGAAGACACTCCTGTTCGGTTAGGGACATAAGGTGAAGAATGGGTGTTTGGGTATTACGAATGCAATTATTAGGAGAGGTTTCAAATGACAGGTGTTTACATTCAATTGATCTACGTAAGTGGTCAGTAAAATTAGTGTGCTGACTGGTCAGCACCCAACGGAGATGATTAAGCAATTAGTCGGTCAGATTTATTGGTTTGATATGGGTGTTACAGAGGAAGAACAACGGAGGTGAGATATGGGAATGGGTTGGTTGGGTCGACGAGGAAAGCGTCAAATTAGAGGAGGTGATGGGGTTTGGTTGGTGGGATCGACAAAGAACCATTGTAGGATACTAGGATTTATCATGGTAGTTTGGAAGGAGAGGAAGAAAGATAGTGTTTGGTGTCTCATATTACATGTGTTAAAATTTTAGTGGAACACGTAGAATGGTCAGCAAATTGGATACTCTTCAGTGAGTACCCAAGTATTAGGGCCTGTTTAGTATTGTTTTTTTTTTTCACTAAAAACTGCTTCACTTTAAAATTAAGCAGATAAAAAGTGTTTGGTAAAAATGAAATATACTGCTTATTTTAAAAGTTATAAGCAGTTTTTTTTTAATGCACAGCAACCCCAAACTGGCCCTCGAGCTCACTGGCGAAGCTACTACAGAGCGAAGGGGGGCGGTCGCCCCTCCACTCGCCGGGAAAAGAAGGTGCTGAAGTCCCCGAACCCCCCCTAGAGACCCTGGTTCGGCCGGAAATTGAGCAGCGCCGCGCCTGCAAGGCGGTGCTGCGTTTCTGAAATTTGAGTCCTACTTTGTAACTATCATCTTGGTTCCACCAAGAACAGATGGATCAGAATTCACACTTCGACTGCGGCTTCTATTGCCACTTTGGCAACCTTGCCAATAATGGTATCGAAAGAGAAAATCGCTCCGAGATTTACAACATCTGATCTCGTGGAGACATTGGTGCTACTGGCCCCATTTAAGGCAAACCCATTACAGAAAATCATCAACACCAGGAGCCAAACTATACTCATGGTGAACTGTTCAACCATGAACCCTAAAATCTTCACCTTTCTTTGCCAAGGAAGCAAACCAACCTCCTAGAAAGTGATGCAATCAACTAGAGTTCATACCCAAACACTACGTAATCGAAAAACATCGAAAAATAAGCAAGAAACTCAAAAATTAATCCATTAACATGAAGAAAAAATAGGTGCTAAAAGAATCTGCATATTTAAGACCAACAACATAAGCTCCTCAACAAGTGGATAAAACAGGGTTTAAGAAGCAGAAATTCTCATTAATAAGTAGATGTAATCCTGAACAAAAAGCTAATTGATAAGAACAAATGCTCAGTTACCAACTAGCTAACAGAGACAAAATTAAAGTAAAAAAAAAAAAGCAGCTTGTGAGGAAAGTGCTTACCTGGAGGGAAAAGCAAGAGCTCTCAAAAAAGACAATTTAGTTGTTGCCATTTTTCTTTAACCTTGTATTCTTTTAAGTTCACCCCTCCCCTCGAAAAATTCTGGCTTTGCCACTGCTCGAGCTCTACTTCTATATGAGAAGTGATACATAAAATAATAAAATAATACGGTCCTCTAGAACTACCTTAAGTATATGACTAATATCCGCGTTTTGTTTCACTAAAATGATAAACTACATAAATTTGTTGCATATATATTTTAGAAAAATGGTCGTTGTGTTTTATCCTATCGCCCAATTTCGTCACCACGTTTTCAATTGGGACAAATTGGTCCTCGTGTTTACATCCGTTAGTCAATTCAAGGCAATCCGTTAAAGTATCGTTAAAATAGGCATGTGCATGGCACGTGAGAGGACAAAGACGTAGTTCTAACTTCGATATGAAGCAGCGATTTACGGTTTCAACATCTATTTGGTCAGAAATCGGGAGATGGTGGGGTTGTCGAGTGTCGACTGAGCTTTTGGTGACGACTCCAGAGAAGATGACAAGCAGACGAATTTTGAATCAGAAAAACCCAGGTGAGGATTGTCTTCGCTTTTCAATTTTGTTGTGAGCTAGGCTATGATTCATTGGATTATTTATTGCGTGTTTAATGATACAAAGAGGCTGGTTGGAGATGCGACCAAGAACCAAGTCGCCGTGAACCCCGTCAACACCGTCTTCCCTAATCTTTCAAATTCTGAAAATTATCCTACAGCTAATTTCCAATCGAGCATATTGGCTTATTTGGTTTCTTTATGATTTCAAACTAATCTACAAAACCAGATGTCCGCAGACGTCTATGGCGCGGAAAAAAAAAAAATCGATGCGTCGCAATCTTCATCTAAGATCTTGCGTGGGTTTAATGGGTGTACAATAGAATAACAGATTGTTTTGAATTGGCTACACATGTAAACATGGGACTAATTTGACCAAATTGAAAACACATGGACCAAATTGGCCAATAGAGTAAAACACAGACACCATTTTGGTCTTTAGAAAATTGTCGTTAGAACTCAAAAATATATCATGCACTCCCCTTTTTTTTTAACTAGAGCGGAGGTCAACAACCTGGTTCAGTGGTTGGGACGAAATTTAGGCCCGTATTCTATATTGTGCGTCTTGAGTTCAATTTCTGGCGTTGATGAATCATACGATAGTGGCCAGAAGAATGCTGCATGCTTTTGTGAGTCTTTCCGATCTTTGAAAAGATGGACTGCAGTGACTTAGTCACTAGCTGGTCCCTTTTTATAAAAATAAAAAAACGGTCAGATGAACTTTTGAAAGCATCTTCATTTCTTCCAAGTTAATACTAGATGTGCACATATTGACAACATGTGAAAAGTATTAGTTATGCATGAGAATCTCTGCACATTTTGTTTTGTTTCTATGTTAAACAAAACTATTAATGAAAATCCAAAACAACGTATTAATAAAACACAAGTGGATATCGAATAGAGAGCCCGATCGTTGAGGTTGGCCTGATATATAAATTAATGGAGCATCATGTAAACAAGTAGAATTATTTTCTAGATCTTAGCTAGCTGAACATATTCACACAAACACAAACAGATCGATCAAATTAAGTAGAACAAGAAGAAGAGATGTTGAAATATGATAATCTTCTGCAAATGATGCAGGAGCTGATCAATTTTGAATCCTTCTCAAGCTTGTTACACCAACCTAATTTTTCCTTCACACTCCGACTAGTACTTGTTGCTAGTTTGATTATCATCCTATACAAATACTTCTCCACTACTAGTACTAATTCACCTCCTTCTCCACCAAAACTCCCCATCATTGGAAACCTTCACCAACTAGGGTTGCACCCATATCGCTCACTTCAAGCCTTATCCCGACGCCATGGCCCTCTTATGCTTTTCCACTTCGGAAGTGTCCCGGTCCTCATTGTCTCGTCCGGTGAGACTGCCCGGGAGGTCTTGAAAACTCATGATCTCATATTCTGTAACCGACCCAAGATCACCGTCTTCGAGAAGCTTCTCTACAATTACAAAGACATCTCATCGGCACCTTACGGTGAGTACTGGAGGCAGGTGAAGAGTTTGACTGTTTTGCATCTGATGAGCAACAAAAGGGTTCGCTCTTTTCGTAACGTGAGAGAAGAGGAAATACAACTCATGATATACAACATAAATAAGCAGTCATTGTCATCGTCATCAAAGGAAGTGAATTTAAGCAAAATGTTTATGACGCTTACCAATGATGTGATCTGTAGAGTGGCTTTGGGGAGGAAGTACAGTGATGGGGAAGATGGGAGGATGTTTAAGGAGCTTTTGGGGGAGTTCATGGAGTTATTGGGAACTGTCTATATCGGGGACTATATCCCATGGCTTGCTTGGTTGAGCAGTGTCAATGGTATGGATGCTAGCTTGGACAAGGTGGCTAAGAAGTTTGATAATTTTTTAGAGAAAGTTGTTCAAGACCATGTGGAGGATCATAGCTCTAATGTGGATAGCAACAAGGATCAAAAGGATTTTGTGGACGTTCTGTTGTGGATTCAGAAAGAAAACTTGATTGGTTTTCCTATTGAAACAGTTACCGTAAAGGCTCTCATCATGGTAAGCATATCTCTCTCTCTCTCTCTCTCCCCGTTATAAAAACACCCTTGAGTTTTTTTTCCTCTAATTGGGTTCCTTAAAAAGTTTTTGTAGAAAAAGTTTAGAGTTTTTTACTAATTACTGAATTGTTATGACCACGAGAGAAGCTAAAGGGAGATCAGGGTATCACATTAATTTTTTTTTTTCAAACGATAGAAAGGGTATCACATTAATTAGATAGCTAGATTATCTATAGTTTGTGCATACAAGATTATCTATAGGTTTTTTTTTCTTTCTTTTAGGATTTTGAATCGTGGACGTAGTCTACTCCTATCGATCACCTTACATTAGCCCTCATAGCTATCCACAGTGGCTTAAGATTAGCTATAGGTTTAAGAGGTTAATATATTATGAGGTGACCATTAATTTATTATTAATTCTTGCAGGATATGTTTGCTGCTGGAACTGATACATACTCAGCCATAGTCTGGGCAATGTCTGAGCTTTTAAGGCATCCAATGGTGATGGAAAAATTGCGAAATGAGGTCAGGGGGATTGTTGGAAACAAAAAAGAGATAATAACAGAGGACGATTTGGTTGAAATGCATTATCTCAAGGCAGTAATCAAGGAGACTCTTCGCTTATATCCTGTCGTTCCATTACTAATCCCCAGAATTTCAACCCAAGATGTGAAAATAAACGGTTACGACATTAAAGCCAACACACAAGTTATAGTCAATGTGTGGGACATTGCAAGAGACCCGAAATTTCACAGCAAGCCGGATGAGTTTGAGCCGGAGAGATTCGTGAATAGTGGAATAGATTATAAAGGGAATGACTTCCAATACCTTCCGTATGGAGCTGGCAGGAGGAGCTGCCCAGCAATTCAGTTTTCCTCGGTTATTATTGAGCTTGCTTTGGCAAATGTAGTGCAGAAGTTCGATTGGAAACTGCCAACATCAGCTGAAGATTTAGATATGGCTGAATCCAAGGGTTTAACCTTGCGTAAAGAATCTTCTCTTAACGCCATTGCCGTTCCACATCAATCATTGGCTTGCTAGGGTTTACATATATTGGGTGTGTAGATCGTATGGAGGCCTTGGCTACTCACATGGTGTCCAGTTGGTGCAGCAGCTCTGTCAATAACCCCTGATTTTGTTTCTATAGGTCGACCATTTTAAGGGTGGTTATAGTAATGCATTTTTTTTAATTATTATAATTAATGAGAGGGTGAGGATTCGAAACTATTACAATAATTTAGGGAAATGGAGAGTTTCAAATCCGGGACACATAAGTGAAAACTCAACACCATATCCACTAGGATATTAGACATTAGTACCCTCTGTTTTTCTTTAGGCATTTTCTTATGTCTATGGTGACTCGAATGGTGTTGCTCATAGATATGCTAGTTTTATTTGATTTTGTGGTATTTACTTATGGGTTTCAATATTAAGGTAGGAGAATTCATTGTGGCTTTGATTTTAATTATTTATGAATTTAATTCGAACAACTTTATTTTAACCACACACTCGAGCTGAAGTTTAAACTTAGTTGTATTTCTCTTCTCAATATTAAAAGATATCCCAGATTCAAAATCCCAAAAAATAATTAAAAACAAAACAGCAAATCCGTGCTTATGAAGTGGTAGAGATGGTGTCTGTGTGCGTGCACGTGTACATACATATATATATTTGTTTGGTTGCCAAACCAACTAGGCTGAGAACTTCAATTCAAGTGAAGAGCTCATGCCTTTTGGCTTTTGCCTGGAAATGGAGCCTTCCCTAGCCTCACTTTGTAACTATTTGAATTTGGTGCAAGTCATTTCTTTGAAACCGAAATATGCAAAGAAAGTTAGAACGATATGGTTACAAAAAAAGAATCAGGTTTATTACTTAATTAATGGGAAATTTATTATAAGCTCATCAAGTTATGTATTTCCCAACTTAACTAACCGTAGACGCAGCACGATTTGAGTGAACCACATTATATTGTATTGTTCACATCTTTTGTGCGATTGCGTGCTTAACCGCATTAATCAGGTTGATCCAATTTTTACCTATCAGCATCATATGCGCTTTCACCTTCTTCTTGATATTCAGTGACACTTAACATTAACAAATTGAGTAAAGAATATTAAAAACTTATCAAATATTTGAAGAATTTTAGTAATCAAATACATAATCTGATGAGCTTAGAATAATGCACAATAATGCAGTGGAAGTGAATTGGAAATTATTCTGAGCTCATCGTGCATTTGAAGGATCTTCCCAGGATTATAAAAATACGCAAGTACTTTTATTTTCTTTGATACGCTAAGTAGTAAGTACTTTTATTTTGGAAAATATAAGTACATAGACTTTGAATTACTGGTAGTGGAGATAGTGGCTTATATGGTCTGCTCTTATGTATAAACTAATGATATTATATAGCATAGAAGATCGAAACACGTGCACTCTTTGATACTCTATGTTAGTCTAATTTATAGAGAAGTGAATTTGAATTTGGTGCAATGAAAAGAGACATGTTACACTGATCAACTAGCCTACCTCACATATGCATGCTGCTTTCATTTTCTTTGATGATTACATATATACATGTATGTATACAGAGTCTAATACACCTACACATACTAGAGCAGAGGAAGTAAGAAGATGCTAGATCTTGTGCAAATGTTGATCAAGCTGCATGAATCCTTCTCAACCTTGTCGCTATTGCAACCTTATAATTCCTTCACGCTACTACTTGTGGCCATTTCCCTCATCCTCCTCCACAAATGGTTCTCTACTCCAATCACCAAAAACCCGCCACCTTCACCACCCAAACTGCCCATCATCGGCAACCTTCACCAACTCGGCTTGCACCCGCATCACTCACTACAAGCCTTGTCTCAATGCCACGGCCCTCTCATGCTTCTCCACTTCGGGAGTGTCCCTGTCCTTGTTGCCTCTTCGGCTGAGGCTGCCCGCGAGATCATGAAAACCCATGACCTCACATTCTCTGACCGACCCAAGTCCACCATCTACGAGAAGCTCTTGTACAACTACAAAGACATCTCAACCGCACCCTACGGCGAGTACTGGAGGCAGGTGAAGAGCGTATGTGTGTTAAATCTTCTAAGCAACAAAAGGGTTCGGTCTTTTCGTGGTGTGAGGGAAGAGGAAACCCAATTGATGATCACCAACATTACCAAGCACTCAACATCTCCATCACCATCACCATCGTCATCGTCGGCTATGAATTTAAGCGAAATGTTTGTGATGCTTACTAACGACGTGGTGTGTAGAGTGGCTCTAGGGAAGAAGTACAGTGCTAGTACAAACACTAGTGCTAGAGTTGGTAGTGGGAAGATGGTGAAGGAGCTTTTGGAGGAGTTTACAGATTTATTGGGGAGCTGTGTGTGTATTGGGGAATATATTCCATGGCTTGCTTGGTTAACTCGTGTTAATGGTTTGGATGCTACGTTGGACAAGGTGGCTAAACAGTTTGATGATTTTTTAGATGCAGTAGTTCAAGAACACATGGATCAGAGTGAAAATGGTGGCTAGTGATGAGTAGATTTTATATTATATATTTATCCCTATTCTTAGTATATTTTGGTTAATATTTTGTAAGAATTTTGATACTTTGAATTGTATTTTCAATATAGGACTTTCAACTTCCTCTGGAGCAAAACATAATCAAATGAACGAATTTTGGAGTAATTCCAGTTGAAGGATGTTTGTGAGTCGCTTAGCTTGATCGTATCAAATATCAGATTTTTCCACCCAGTAGTTATTTTCTGGCAATAAATAAAGTAGCAGCACGCGATGCTGGAAAGTCACGTTTTTGGGTTTAAATTGCATTTTTGGAGCCCAAGATGACCTCATATGGATTCGTGGCCTTCTGGAGTTGTGTTTAGAACGTTCTTATCTTTAAAACAAGCTATCATGGGCCGGATTTGGAGGAGATTTGAGGCTAAAACGAGATAGGACAATTTATGTGCAGATTCTTCTAAATTAATTAGGACTCTATTTTTTAAGTTGTTTTATTATTATTTTGTTTTCTAGTTGGAACAAGAGACTATTATTTAGGGTTTGTGCGATGGCATAGCAGCATATATTGCTTTGCCGTTCACAAGTTTTGGACGATTATTTTTATTCAACTTTGGAGACAGAGAGAACTTTGCTAGGGTTCTTGGAGACTTTCTACCTTTAGGTGTTTTCATTATTTTTCTTGTTAATATTATTTTCTATGATTTCAATTATGAATATGTGTAACTAATTTCCATTGGCTAGGGCGAAGCCTTAAGCCTTAGCATGAATATGTAATTTTTATTTAATTGCTTATGATCGATTGCATGCACGCTTTGAATTATTGATCACTGTTTTAAACTATCTACTTGTCTTGATAACTGGCCACTATTAGGATGTTTAGACAAGTAATTGGATGCAATTCGGTTGGAATATTACCGGAGGATTGAGTATTGCTTCTTGTGATTGATAATTGTAATTTCACCTAAGGTGAATATCACGCTCTTAAGGGTTGCATGGTTTTTCAAAAGGTTTTCATATAACTTAATGAGTCTTGCATGTTCATATTTTATCTGAATATCACAGACGGATTGCATGTTAAATATACGTTCTTACTTGAATATCACCAGGAGAATATATATTAGGAAAACCTAACCTTCAAACTGACATGTGTAGATCATAAGTAATTGGTAGAAATTCATAAGATTGCTAGGTGATGGTGGAACCCTAGTGCTTTTATAAATTGGTATTTAAAACTCTTTTCTTTTATCATATTTGTTTTTAATTAAAATTCGTTTCTTTTATATTACCTAAAATCAAAATCTCTTTTCTCAATTTTCAATTTTAAGCAGTTAGTTAGGAATTGTTTCTACATAAATTATCCGAATAGTCCTTGAGGAGAACGACCTTGCATGAGCATCTATACTACAATATCCTTGTATTATTGCGAGTATTTCATGTGATTTTGAGCCTATTTGTATAGACGTTAAAAATCATATCAGCCAAGTTCGAATCGAGAACGAAGAACAAACCAATTTGGTAGATGTTTTGCTTGGAATTCAGAAAGAAAACTTGGTTGGTCTTCCTATCGATAGAATTTGCATCAAGGGCATCCTCTTGGTACGTAATTTAATACTTCATGTGTCTGTTTGTGTGCAGGTTAATTAACTAAGCAACTTTACTTAATTAGCTAATCACGATGTTTTTGCAGGATTATGTTTACTGCGGGTACTGATACCGGGCATACAGTCCTAGAGTGGGCGATGGCTGAGCTTGTAAGGCATCCGAGGGTCATGAACAAGTTGCAGAGTGAGGTGAGGGGAATAGTCGGATGCAACACAGACGTAGTCACGGAGGATGATTTGGTCGAAATGCACTTCTTGAAGGCGGTGATCAAGGAGACTCTTCGATTACACCCTCCAGTTCCGCTATTGATACCCAGGCTGTCGACTGGAGATGTGAAAATACATGGTTACAACAATCAAGCAAAGACGCAAGTTCTGGTCATTATCATCTACCTTACACCACAATTCCATATTTTCTCAACTACTTTGAACCACATTTCTATCTTTCTCTCAAAGTTTCAATCCAATTTTTTTCAAACAAAATGACTATTGTTGCAGGTACGAATTGGACGCTTCTTGAAGATGTTGCGTTGTGTGCTAGCTGGGTTCAAATCCCTAGCATCCTCTTCCATCTCATTTTGGGCCCAATTCCCGACATTGAACATTCCTTCTTATTGGTTAAACAATTATTCCTCTTCTTGATCGATTTCTCACATCATCTTTGAAGAAGAAGAAGACATTGTAAGAAGTAAGCAGAAACTATGAATAATGATAGAGATCTTGAGAAAATTGGTGTGAGATTTCTGAGGATGGATGGTGGATTATATGGAGGATTCAGAAAAGATTAGGTTGTAGATAATGTCACGTGGCATGTCGTCAATCATTAAAAATCTAGTGGAAATCTATCATCAATGATTGTAATCGGATTGTGACACGTGGCACGACGTGATTGGTTAAAAATCTTATCGGAAATCCATCACCAATAATTGTCTTTGCGGATAATGACACGTGCCGCAACGAGAACGATTAAAAATCTTATCCGAAATAACAAATAAAATTATTTTGAATTATTTTATAAATATTTTATTGCTATTGGCTTTTCGGATAATGACATGTGGCACAACGAGAACGATTAAAAATCTTATCCGAAATTACAAATAAAATTATTATGTATTATTTTATAAATAAAAAAAATATTTTATTGCCAATTGACATGACAACTCCAGTGTAGAGGTAGAGATGCAAAAGACAATTGTCAGAATAATGTACTGTTCATTAAGACCAATTACTGTTTAATGGGTGGATTAAATAGTGAATAACATGGGGGGATACCTCGTACAATGAAGTTGCTCTAAGGGTTTAGACTACTCTCTCTCTCTTCCTCTTTCTCTTTCTCTCTCTTTCTCTTTCCATGGCTGTCCTCACCCCATCCCCTCTTCACGCCTAATTGTAAGACCTTATGTGAGCTTATTGATTATAGGGCTTGTATTCATAAACCTTCACCACCATAACATTATGCACACCACCACCAGATCTGCACCTGGGACTGGACTGACCGTCCCCCACCAGAGGGACACATCCAAAGGTATAGATCTTTGAGCTCACTCACCATATTGGCTTTTAAAGCTCACAGATTTTAGATGTTTTTTTTTTTATTGTGCAACAAAATCCATTCCAGCTGGTGAACAATAACTTTCTCACTTGAAATGAATAGTTCACCAAGGTGGTAAAGTTTTCCCTGGTCTAAAATTCATTCGATTTCCAATTAGAAAACGCATTACAAAGGGGTGGGGTTGAGTACAGTGTTCTTACCTTTGCGTTTTAGTTTTCTGTTTGAGCTTGAGACTCTTCTTCTTCATGGAAAACTTTGAAGAAGTTCTCTTGCTGTCTTTAGATTCTTCTCCTTCATATCAGCATCAGCAGCAGCCATTTCGACATATCAGTCCCTTTCTTCACAGCCTCGTTCTGATCTCGGCCCATTTTTCAAGAGCTTCTGCGCTTGCGCTTGCTGGAGATGGAGAGGGGTTGGGGCTTGTTGTGGAGCTTCCCGGTGGTTGGGTCGCCGTGAACCGCTCTCTTCTTCTCCGCTTTCTGCTTCCTTCCTCTTCTGCACCTCACAATTCTTCACACTTTTGCAGATGTATGCGATGCACTGCAGAAGGAGGACCTGGAAAAAGCTTTCGTTTTCTGTGTGCAAAACAGCTGAAGGGCCAATGATTGAGGAATACACATGTAAGGCTTTATTTAGAATTAATCATGTAAATTACTTTGTAAAATCTAATTCATTTGATTTGGACCTAGGTGCAAGCATAAAATTTGATTTGGTTCGATGTTGGTTGAAATTAGGTGTGAATTTTGGATCTATGATTTTGTTTTTCCTGCCTTTTCAGCAAAATATGAGCCTCGATGATGCTCCGAAGAAGAGGCTCGTAATGCATGACCAAAATCCTTTGAGAATGGAGCTTGGGAATGTAAACAGCAAGCACCTTGCATTACCTTTTTGAAGGTAAACAGCATCATTGGATCCTTACGAAGATGAAGTGAGCTTAGGATCTGATTCCATGCAAAGGATATTTAAGATTTTCTTAATTTGGGTGTGTGTGTATGCAGAAAACTGCAGCCTTCATGGAACAAAATTGTCGCTATCATTTTGCCTGGCTGTATTATTGCGGCGGTTGATACCAGGGTACAAACAACCCGGAAAAGACATACGTAATTCATATCACCCGATCCTCAAAATAATGTAACATCATACAATTACATTCATAACATACTTGTTTATGTTTTTAGGTAGAGACAATGCACAAAAATTTCTGGATGCAACTAAGAAGATCTACGTTTCACCGCCGCGGACATCATGGTAAGCCGCCCAAAGGACTCTTCTAAGATTGTAAAGTCTTGGGTACGTAAATGCAATAATTCCGTAATGGCTTGATTTATAAGCGGTTCATTTTTGTGATGATTCTCAAGGAAGATTAATTTCCCGATTCGATTTTGATCGATTCCGGCCTCCCGTTAGCCGCTTTTGGTCACACTCGGACATATTTGCAGATTCGTGCCGACTAATTCTTCCTTGTAGTCTAACTTAATGCTCTCTTCTAATTTTGGAGGGATGGAAAAAGTATTTATGCCAAAGCACGGTAGTAGACGCATGCCAGCCTATATTTTTTTTGATTTTGAGGGTGCAATTACAACATGTTTGATATTTGGGTTGAAGTGGGTTATTCATAGAGAGTTGCTTTAAGCCAGTTCACCAGTTCTCAAAAGTGCATAACATAGGAGTAGCTGGTACTCTTAGCTTTTAGTTTCGCATGCTGGTTTATTTGTTTATAAAATCAAGAAACTACTTCAATTTTTTTAAAAAGAAAATCTGAATTCTTATGCGCAACAGACAAAGAGTGTCTATCTCATCATGAGTGCCCAACTTATTGCCGAGCAGATCTGCTGACCGCTGCAGCCGCGCATCTCGGTAATCCATCTAATGCCCATTCCAACAGCCAGCTACACGCAAAGCTGGAAGAGTTGTTTTAAGAGAAAGGGAAATGCCTGCAATGCACGCCAATCAGTGGGACATATCGGTGTACTCAATATGATGGAAAATCGCCACAATTTATTATTTATTTAATTTGTTTATTTTACCTTTTTTATTTTATATATGTCGCAAAGCTTTAAACAACAAAACTATGAATCCTCCTGAATTAGGAAGAGGTCCCACATATACCGGCAAACTGGATGAGGTCAGACCTCTTCTCGATTCCGTAGGATATTCATAGTTTTGTTGTTTAAAAACTTTCTGCGCATTTGTATAAATAAAAGGTAAATAAACAAATTAAAATAAATAATAAAATTATGCTGATTTTCCATCATATTAATTTATACACCATTTTCCATGTCCATAATTAATACGGTCGTTGCTAGATCTTTAGGCATTTTCCTTCTCTTAAAACATGCTCTTCAAGGTGCTTTGCGACACCGTAATCGAATCGTATCTCTCCATTTTTCAACTTGTGTGGAAAAAATAAAGCATTAAGATTCCCCCGAACTGGCAGCCTTCACATGATCAAACCGTCTCGTGCAATAAAAGTTGGAGCACTCATGACAAAGATAGACCTCTTTAGATGTTACGTATAAATTCAAGATTTTGCTGCCACAAAAGGAATTGAAATAGTTTCTTGATTTCCATATAAACAATAAACCAACATGCAGAACCTAAAAGCTAAAGAGTACCAACAATTTCTCTATGGTTATCTGCTTTGAGGACTAGTTGGACCTGAAGCTAAAAGCACCAACAGATTCTCTATGAATAAACCCAAATATCAAACATATTTATAGTCCTTCCCTCCAAAAATCCAAAGATATTATCAGTTAGTTCACTATCCTTCTCTCTTCCGCACTGCCGAAGCCATGAACGGCGATCGCAGGCCCCGCGACCAAGCCGGATCAGGATTCGTCCAGGGTGAGAATCCGCCCGAACCGAAAAGGCGAAAGCTTGATGATCAGGACCCAAACAACGACCCCAAAAATCAAGGTAGTATGCTTTTGATTTTTTGTTTTAGGGTTTGCAATCGGGGAATTTTATCAGGAATTTTGTTTGCTTGGGCTCCGCTTGTGGTTGTGCGATTTGATTTTACGATTTGCGAGGAATGGTTTCTGGTGTATTTTGTTGAAGAAAGTTCTCTTTTTAGGGAAAATCTCAATGTATGGCAGATTGCAAGAGATCCCAAGTCGTACGAAAAACCGGAGGAGTTTGAACCAGAAAGGTTCTTGGATAGTGGTATAGATTACAAAGGGAATGACCTCCAATTTCTTCCATTTGGAGCTGGCAGGAGAGGCTGTCCAGGGATTCAGTTCGGCATGGCCGCGAACAAGATTGCGTTAGCAAATCTGGTGCATAAGTTCGACTGGGCGTTGCCTGGTGGAGCAAGAGCAGAGGATTTAGACATGACTGAGGCTACTGGTTTAACCAAACGCCGAAAGTACCCTCTCGAGGCCGTTGCTATCCCCTACGAAATTCCATCTTTCTGAAAGTGAAAGAGAGGGATCTGCAGGTTCAACTAGTGGTATAGATTGGATCTACTGTATTTGGTGTTGTATTGGATTAAGAAGTTGCTGTATTTTATTAGTAAACGACTATAATTTGCGGTCGACCGTATTGGATTCAGTTACTTCTGTTGTGTTGTCTCTGTATTCCTGTATTCTTGTCTCTGTATTCTTATCTAATACCATGAGTTGTCAGAGTCCTCGCACTTGTGCATCTTTGATCGAATCCAACAACGCTACAAACATATCGAATCCAAGTTCTGGCACTGAGCCAATTCAATAATTTCACAGCAAGAGTCGAGAACACTACGATTTTGTATCCTTACACTCAAAAACACTACCATGAATAGCATTTAGAAAAGAAAAAGGGTACCTCAATATGAGTACTTGGGATTCCACATAAATTTGGAGAAAAAGAGAAATACAACTTAGTTTCATCGAATGGAAAGCGAAAAGACAAAAGTTGCTATGCTCTTAAGTTCTTTGTGACCACATTCAAAATGTAGGAAAGCCTACCTACAGATCTATCACACGAGATAGCTTCTGGATCCGGTTCAACAAGAAGTCCCCTTGCTTGATGGTTGCTTGGTACAGTGAATTCTTAGCATCAGGACGATTGGTTTCTAGAACACCGGCAACTTTGTCAATCTTGCAATGAAGCTTCCCTGCTGCAATGAAACGAGACAGCTCCCTGTATATTGTACAATGGGTTAGATTTATGCAAAAAGCAGGTATACATAAAATACTTAAAACAACGGCCTCAGCAAAAAATCAAGGGCCAGAACTTTTTAAACAACATAAAGTAAACCTCAAACGAGGTAACCATAAGACTCGGTCACTTACAGATCAATGAAATCCACGGTCACGCCAAATGCTTTAGCCATTGCTTCAATAGTAACACTCTTGTAGGATTCCAAGAACTGGGAATAAACAACAGTTCTGATCTCCCTCATGTAATACCGGAAGTGTGGATGCAAGTAACGGTCCAACTTTATCTGCTCTGTCAGGCCAGCTGGAAAACAAAAAAGAAAAGAAAGAAATTACAACTATGAAATATGTTGGTTTGGTTTAAATACGATTGGACCAATTAAAGCTCAGGTAGCTCAGGAACATGCCAAAGTGAAGCACATTATATCGTAGAACCAAAAGTCTAATATCATGCAGAGATATCATGTCAGACAATTATCACTGCATAGATCTCTTAAGAAATAAGTTGGTTGTCTACTTACCAAATGCTTTGAAAAATGATTTGTATTGACAATTATATAGAGAGTTCAAAAACTCTGTAAGGTACGGAATTTTCCCAATCACTGTCAATATCTCTGGAGCATCCACGACCTGCGATATATTGTTCGAAATTATTAATTTCTTGTAAGAACACACATTACTTAACACAATGGGAGAAACATATAAAACAACAAAGTGAAATCACATAACATGCAGTAAGAAGGCAGTTTACCTTTTGTTTTAAAGAAACTCTGTCCAATGATATAATGCTTGTCAGAACGGTATAAAATATGAAGATGTCATAGGGAAATATTTCATAAGTGGTGAACGTAGAAATGGAATCCAAGAACAAATCGGCAGCCTTCTTAAAATTCCGAGTGGACATGCAGTACAAGCCTTCATACACCTTCAAACGGTTCTTCCTTTCCCAATCGCCTCCCTCTTCAAATAAGCTGTCATTGTGATGGTTACAAACAAAGCACAACTACCAAATTTAGAAATGACAAAACCCTAACATGCAACTCCCAAATCCAAGTCAAACTACTTACTTCTTCGCTTTGTCAATGCTCTTAGAAATGAGGTCAAAGTCCATGTAGAAGAAACCAAGTTGCAGTGTATGGAAGACCAAGTCCATCTTTTGCCCAACTGCAACTGTCTTGCTTTCCGTTACCTTGAGTTGTTCCAATGCTTTCTCCTAGGTTCATAAGGGAAGAAGTTTAAAGTCAAATAGAGGCATACCACTAAAAGGGGGGAACAAAAGGCAGATATGACTCGTAGAACAAATAAGTTACAACTTATCTACCTTGTCGCCAATACGAATGAAAAACAGGGACTTGGCCAAATGAGCTTCTCGAACCTCACTTTCACCTAAGTTCTCTTCGGCATCAGCAATCCTAAACAAAGGCCACCAGATAAGCTACTTGATAAAGGGAATACTTGATCACAATGGCTATAATAATAGCACAAATAACAATGTTCTTCAAACTAGAAAATTCAAACACATCTTGTCATTCTACTTAACCCACTGTAAAAATCCCAACGTTTGGTCAACGGAGAACTCATACTCCTCCATTAACATCCAATCTCACAAAACTATATCACCTATGTAAAGCCTAATTCAACAAATTATCTAAGTTCTTTTCCGCATCAGCAATCCTAAACAAAGCCGACCATATAACTAACTTGGTAAAAGAAATTACTTGATCGCAATGGCTATAATAATAGTACAAATGACAAGATTTTTTACTGTAAATTGTACAGTGTGAAAAATATTGTTATTTGTACTATTATTATAGCCATTGCGATCAAGTAATTTCTTTTACCAAAGTACAATATTTTTCACAAATAACAAATCTTGTCAACCTACTTAATTTACAGTAAAACTCCCACCGGATTGCAAATAAGTCAACCGAGAAATCATGCTCCATCAGCATCCGATCTCAAAAAATTACATCACTTGTGCAAGCCCAGTTCAACAAGTTATCTAAGCAATAGCAAATTTTCCGTAGCTTCGTATCTCACAGTGAAGAGTCCAAAGTATAAATTTCATTCCCTAGTTCTCTTTTCTCACAATTCTCAGTAACCAAGCAAAATCTGGACCAAAATCAAAATTAAAATCGAAAAAAAAAAAACCCAATAAAGCACTCACTTTTCTTCGAGCTTCTTGAGCTCCTCCTGGTTCTTCGCCCTCATCGAATCCATAACGCCCTGGTCCAGCTCGAGCACCGATTCGGCGACTAGGGTTTCGTACAACGGCGCCATATCTACCAAACACCAAACCCGAAACTCAATACAGATACGCAAAAACCGAAATTGAAAGCACACGGAATGCAAAAATCGGTTCAATTTAGTGAAAAATCGGCGATCTTACCGTCGGCTTTGACGGAGGCAAAAACCTCCTCCCTGAGTTGGACCTTTTCGATGTCCGGGACATCGGAGTGGGAGAGGAGGAAGAGCTTGTTTGCGAGCACAAGGTGCGGCTGCTGCGTCCCCTCTTGGGCCTCCATTTGGAATCGGTGGTGGTGGTGACTCGGTCGGTGAGTTAGGTCTCCGAGTTGGGTGTTCTTTGTGCTTTGCTTGAAGGAGGAGGAAGTGAAACGACAGTGTGTGTTTTGGCCCAGTGAGGGGTGTTTATTATTCTCTCGCACGGTAACAGGTTATTTATTTATTTTCTTTAATAAAGGTAAATTGGTAATTCAAGGGAAGTAAAAGGTAATTCTATAGTCTTTTCATTTTCGACACGACAACTTAGCAGTTGTTTGAATGGTGGACCGAACCGAACCGGCAAATTTTGAAAAAATTGATCTTCACTTGGACATGAATTTGGGTTAGGCTATCCTCTATCTTCAATTTAAAAAACAAAAGTTTAAAGTTATAAAGTTATATTTAACATAAAATGTAGCGGTTTAAGTTATAATATCTCAAATGCATGTAAAGTCTAATTTGATTTTTAACTTTTATGTATTAGAGAGAAAATAAGCTCATTTTAGAGTTAAATATAATTTGTATATCACACTTTTAACCCTAAAGCATATTCAATGTCAAATATGATTATGCATATAACATTGAACTTTCCAACAACAAGAAAAAAAAATCTAAACTTATATATAACTTCAATTTTTCTGGTGCAGTGGAGACAAATTAGGTAAAAATTTAAAGTCAAATATTACTTTTGGCTTCAAATTTTTCAATGCATTGGAGATAGTTTGATTTCAGCCCACATGTTTGATATTTTATTCTAAATAATATTAAAATTGTCATTTAATATTATGGTTTAGTGATCAGTGTGAGGTAGTAGATTCAACTCCTATGAATTTATTGTGTAGCCAAATCTCCTACCACTTTGTGTAAATATACTTTGTATTCAAAATATTAAAATCAAAGCTTTCATGTTGATCTCACAATCTCGGAGTAGGCTACAGTGCTCGCAAGCATTGAATGCTCACACCGATCTCACCATTAAAAGGAAGGAGGAGGGAGGAGAGAGGGGAGAAAGGAGGGTGAGATCGGTGTGAGCATTCAATGCTTGCGAGCATTGTAGTCAATCCCCACAATCTCAACCTCACTAAACTCTCTCACGTATATCATTCCATCACGATCGTGCCATGTCATCTTACTATATTTCCTTAACTTATGAGGTAAAAGTAAATTTGACCACATATTGCTTCGTTGGTTGTGTGCGGTTCGAAGTCTAAACCAAACTAAACTACATTGTCTCACCTTTCATATAGTTAGAATTCAGTGTTACATGAAAATTCAAATTAATACAAACATGATACATGACTTTGGTTATCGGTATTAAGTAAATAGTAAATACTCTTAAAAATTTCAAATCTAAAAAAAAAATTTCAAAGTAAATAGTAAATACTCTTAAACTGCTAGAGTTTCAAACTTTCAAACGATTAACACTTATCAATTACTTTGTTTAGTTACCTAAACCAAACCCTTTTATAATGTCGATTTTATCCTTTTACATAAATTGGTCATGATCATCATTCTATTAAGCACATTGGATAATGCAAATGAACAACTAAAATTGTATTCAACTTATCTAAACACGTTTTGATTAAGTTTATGGATTGTTCACAATTCCCAAAGTGAAAAACCAAAAACCCCACAAATGCAATGATCCAAGAGAATCGTGAGCGTCGTTGGACAACAAAATCAACGGTCCATATTCCCCCAACAAATCAAGAAAAATTTTTTTGGACAAAGTAAAGAGACGGTCTTCCCCTTTCTTTAACTCTGAAGCCTCTGGGAAAAGCTCTGCAGTACTTTTTTTTTTTCAAAATGTCAAGGACGAGAAAGTCTAACAGAAACAAAAAACCCACCACCGTCGAAATCGTCCTCGACTACTCCGACACCGACTCCATCACCGTCACCGACACCGACTCTGACTCCTCCAACCTCGACTCTCCAATCTCAGGTATTTTACTCTTCTTCTGTCGCAGCCATTTTTCTTGCTTTCCTGCGTTTCCCTACTCAGCGTACAGATAGTTATTGTTTAAATCTTCCAACTTTAGATATTTTTACTTCAGATTTTTGAGCCACAGGTGAAGTTTTTGTTTTTAATTCAAGAGAAAAATGGTGGGATGAGATGAAAAACCTGAAAGAAAATGTTAAAAGTGGAAAATAGATGGAAATTTAGATTAAAAATTGAATCTTTTTAAGATTTTTCAGATGCTAGTGTGACAATGTGCCTGCATTGAACATTTTGGGCTAGAATATGAGCTCCTGGCACCTTTCCCTTGCAAGATGGTTTTTGCAAGGGTTTAGGGTTTGGTGATGGAATTTTGATTAAAATCCGAATTGTTTGTGTTGAAGGGTTTTTGATATTTTGTATGATTTGTTTTGTTATTGTTCTACTTATAAGTTCAATGCTGGTGAATGGTTGATGGGTTTTAGTGTTTGTACTCTAACAGAGCTTTTCAGACATAATGTGTCGAAACATCGCTCGTGCTGGAGGCATGTTTTCGCGTCTTCGATTGTTCAGAAGAAGAGAATAACTCTAGGGGATATTAAAGAGGTAAAGAAGAGTTCCATGTGCCTTTTAGAATGCCCTCCCTGCTTCACTCACTGCGAGAGGTCCAAGAGAAAAGGGAAGAAAGAAGAGGTGAAAGAGCTGATGAAGCCAAACAGGGTTGCCAAGTGTGCAGTCTCACGGAAAAAAGAAAAGCTAGACTCTGGATCTTTTATGCGTTACTTTGAGTGAGTCTTTCAAGTTATCGTTTGTGATCAAGAACTCTTTAGTTTATATAATGGGATTTTAAAATTTGTTCGGAATGTGTAGGAACTTATGGAACAGCTTCTCAGAAGACAAGAGGACCTCTTTCGCTTACCTTGACTGTTTATGGTTTAGCTTGTACTTGCAACAAAACACTGCCAAAGAACTTAAACAAGAGATTAAGACCAAGGTGCTGAAGTGGATTAAGAATAAGTGTATCTTCTCAAAGAAATATGTCATTGTTCCTATCGTTTGCTGGTAGCTTTCTTCCATTACCTTGAGCTGAAATCGCTCCATTCTCTGAATGCGTAGAGTTCCAACATTTTCTTTTCTGAAATGTTTTCTTTTCAGGGACCACTGGAACCTCCTAATTCTATGCCATTTTGGTGAGAGTCTGCAGTCAAAAACCCAAAGACCATGTATGCTGTTGCTTGATTCTCTTCAAAGTGCTGATCCGGGGCGGTATGAAAAAGATATAAGAAAGTATGGTTGTCTTTGGCAAGTTGTGCATCGCGTTTGTTTTTTTTTTTTGAGGCTACAGTTCCCTTCCCTTATTAGGCGTTTGACGTGTGTTTTTTTTATTGTTTTCAGATTTGTACTGGACATTTTTAGGGAAGATGGAAGACCTGAGAAGAAAGATCTTATCTACCGAATTCCTTTGTTGGTGCCTAAGGTGATCTAAACAGTCTCTTTGTGACTTTCGATGTTTGCATTAGAAAACCTTTTCCTAAAAAAGAAAAAAATTTCAGGTGCCACAACAGAGAGATGATGTCGAGTGCGGTAACTTTGTTCTCTACTACATTAATTTGTTCATGGAAGGTGCTCCTGAGAATTTCAGCATTGAGGACTACCCCTACTTTGTAAGTTTTCCCTCTTATCATTTGATTTTTACTCTATGATGCAGAGTTAAAAATTATCGGTTATGGACTCTACCTTTCATTTGGTAATTGCAGATGAACAAAGATTGGTTTTCCCCCGAGGGCTTGGATTATTTCTGCCAGAAACTGTACTCTTTTGCAACGTGATGTCCGTATACTAACAGTGAAAGAAAGGTCCATAGGTTCTTGTTGACTTAATGCAATTGTTTCTGTAAAGTGGGTTAGCCGATCATAGCCCTAATGTGTTTAAGTGACTAAGATATAACCAGGGGATTTAGGTGGATTAATGTTAGTTTGTTAGGATGACTAAGTGCCGGAGGAAAATCCGTGTACCGAGAAACCTTTTGGTTAATGAGAAAGGGAAGCCTTTCTGTTATAGATGTCGGCTCCTTCTCGACTAGCCTTTATTTTGCTTAGAGATATGATGTCGCTAAACGCAAATGTAATTTAGAGCTGTTAATCAAAGTGTTAAGATTACCATTAAGTGTTGTGACATGATCAGCTTTTGTGATTAAGCAGGGATTGCTTTCTTGTTATTTTTTCTTTTGGGATATGGTATATTGTGATGGTTCTTATCAAGAGGTTGAGGTAAAAACAATCTTTTAGAAAATCAATACATTCCAAATATGATTTTATCGTCTATCCATCGTGATTGTTACGTTTTCCCGAATTTGAACGCCAATTAAACCCTGTAAATATGTTGAGGGTGCAGCATGAGTACACAACATAGATGTAAAAACTCTACACGTTTGAAATCTGAGCCCTATTGGACTCAAATGCAGTAGTGCTTGGGTTCAAAAAAGAGTGTTGTTAAAAGTGATGTTTGGGTGATGAGGAAATTGAACACAGGATCTCGGGGCATTGGGTGAATGTTGTTAAAAGTATTTCATATCCCCAAGAGTCTGTTATTCTGCATTCTCACTACTATCCCTCTACAAGAGCATTTATTTGATGATTCTCGTTTTAATTTGTTTTGGTTCATATCATGCCCCTAATTATCAGTAGAGGTGTACAACGCGCCGACTTAATTAAGTTCGGCTCAATTGTGCCTCGTGTTGTGCTTGTGCTAGCTCATTTAATAAACAAGATGGGTCGGCCCAACACGTAGTTGAAACCTTTAGCCCAGCACAATCCACAACAAAAATCTGATTGTGTTCGTGTCGTGCTTGCCATGTTCGATTGAGCCGGCTTGTTTTTTTTCTTTATTTAATTGAAAATATATACTCATTTTTAAGAAACATGCTAGGGAGGCCAAATTTTTGTATTACATTTGTGTACCACCTGATGTGGCAAGTGATGTGTACATGTCACGTTAATTAATGAATTTATCTAATTGGATATTGATTGTATATCTCATTTGTCCCATGAAATGGTACAAAAATGTGGTATAAATATGTGGTCTCCCTAGCATTGCTCCAATTTTAATACATATAATTAATATAGACAACTCTTATTGCCAAGACAATCAACGATTAACTGTTATGCATGAATTATTATTTCCCAAACCTATGTGATTGAAGACTTATTTAGAAGGGTGATCAAGAAATTTCACCAAGAAGACAGGAACAGATCCCTGAACATTTGAATTCCATGAGTTATAAAAAAAACTGCTAGAGATGTGAAGGCCTACATTTTGCAGTGGTAACTTTAGATGGCCTAATGTCTTCCTATCGTGATCCATTTTTCTAGAAGTTTATCTCATCAGAAGAAAAGGTTGATCAGGTTGTAGATAGCTAGAGGGTTTTGCTGAATTCGTTGAGAGGTCACACAAGAAGAAGCTATCTTTAGAAAGATAATAAAAGTAGAAGACTACTGTGTCAGTCTCGTAATGAGTGTGTATTGTCCTTAGACCAACTAAAAAAAATTTGTGTAATGTCTTGTTGAACCGAATTTAGTTAGGCAATACTTGTACCGTGGACGAGCTGGCCTGACTCGTTGTACATCTCTGGATATCTTTATTAATATATGGTCTGAACTTTCTAACTTTTCAATTAAAATTGGAGGTCGGGTTCATCAGTAAAATGTGAATGATCATTTTTTTTTTCCCCTTGCATAGGGGGCCAATAGCCCAAAAAACACTAACAACAAAGTAATCTTGGCCTAAAAAGGCTATTACAGTCCTCAACTAAGGTAGAAGATAAACAATCCCGAGGAGCAATAAATCTATGCATGCCAAGACCCATCGAATGCCCCAAATGAGCAAGACCATCCGCTGCCATGTTACATTCTCGGTAACCAAGAGTTTGTTATTCTGCATTCTCACTACTATCCTTCTATAATCTCCAAGAGTATTTATTTGATGATCATCGTTTTACTTTTTTTTTCGGTTTCAATCATGTCTCTAATCATCAGTAGAGGTGTACAACGCGCTGACCTAATTAAGTCCAGCTCAATTGTGCCTCGTGTCGAGCTTGTGTTGTCGATCTAGCGCTGACTCATTCAATAAACAATATGGGCCGGCCCAACCCTTGAAACCTTTAGCGTAGCACAACCCACAACAAAAATCTAATTGTGCTCGTGTTGTGCTTGTCATGTTGGATTGAACCGACTTGTTTTTTCTTTATTTAATTAAATTGTATTCTCAATTTTAATATATATTACTAATGTAGAGAACTCTTGTTGCCACGATCATCAACGATTGTCTGTTATGCATGGATTATTGTTTCCCAAACCTATGTGATTGAGACTTATTTAGAAGAATGGTCAAGAAATTTCACCAAGGAAGAAATGAATATATCCTTGAACATTTAAATTCCATGGGTTATAAAGAATTGATAGAGATGTTGTTGAACTACTTGGAGTCTAAACTAAAACGTACTTAGTTGTATTGGATGATGCGCGCGGTTCTGATAGACAGCTTGAAAGTTGAATCATGCTTACTGTTTACACAAAAAATATCCGTTCCTGGCCTAAGTCCTACAAAAGGCCAACGAACATTTACAACACAAAAATAAGACATAGCCTTCTAAACAGAGCTGTTTAGCAAGCAAGCATTCTCAAACTTTTGATAACAGTTAAATGTTGTCCACCAGAGCTTTCATCATTAACATGGAAACTTGTAGAAAAGTGTGAAGGCCTACATTTGGCAGTGGTATCTTTAGGTGGTCTAATGTCCTCCAAGAGGTAATCAAAATGGAGAAGTGTATACAACAACTTAAATTGGCACCTAAATCACCATCCAATGCTAGAACCTTTGAAGAGTATCTTGTTGCTTAGTTTCAATAATTTGTCCCCTTTTTTCAGAAGATAATCTCGTAATTAAGAAGAAAAGGCTGATCAAGTTGTGGATAGCTAGAGGATTTGTTTAATTTGTTGATGAGATCACACAAGAAGAAGTTTCAGAAGACTATATTTTAAGAAGATAAAAGTCTTATTCAGACGTACGTGCTTAATTAGGCTCATAATGAGCTCGTGTTTGGCCACCAACAATGGATTTGTGCTGTGACAACCCACTTGCCAAAACTTTTTGACCAAGTATGATCCATGAGTGCGTGTCATGCTTAGTTAAGATCAAAATGATTGTGTAGTGTTGTGTTAGACCGAATTTAATCAAGTCATGCTTGTACCGTGTACGAGTTGAGTCGTCCCAACTCGTTAAATAATCCTTATTAATATATGGTATTAACTTTCTAACTTTCCTGTTAAACTCGGAAGCTCGGGATCATAGGTGAAATGCGAAGGATCTTTAAAGAACCATGGTACAAGCCCCTTGTACCTATTCAAAATAATGCTTTTCTAAATAAAAAAAAATATTATATGACTGAAGTCTAAACTGAGAGAGCATAACTAATTTTCTCTTAGAGCTTATAATATATAGGGAAATAGTTTTTATACTTTTTTTTCTCTGTATACTTATGTTTAATTTTGACATTTAGATCAATAAGAAAGAAAATAACTTGAGAATTAAATTATAATTTCCTTCTTAATTTTCTCTCATTTGGATTACATGCTATCATCAAATTGAGTTACTAGTTCGATTTTCTATTAGGTGACTGAGACAACCCTGATCAATTGATACCAAGAGCACCTCTGATCATTCAGCTAGAAACAAATGAACAGAAGAAATTTCGGTTTGACACTTGTTAATACAAATTAGTTCGAACAAGTTAATAGTCCAATATTATTCTAAGAATCTCTATTCAATCTTGTTCTAATTTGAACCCCTCCCCTCATGAGCTCTTAGAAAAATCGACATGTTTCACTTTGACACTGAATTCCTCAAATGACACACCCTCGCAGTTTCGTCTTATGAAAAACAGATTGTGTGTCTGAAAGAAACCTGCAGGAAACGAAATGAAAACTCATTCAGTCATTAGAATTATTATTAAAAAGTTTGGGTTGAATAGTAAATCTTTGCATTAATCCAACAAAAAAAATAATCCTTCCATTAAAACATCTTTCCCAAACACATAAATTTCAAATCTGTTGGTTTTAAAGGAATAGATTTTTTTTTTTGGTCAATTAAATGATGGGTTGATTTTCACACTCTTTTTGGCCTCTCACACACTCCTTTTGATTTTTGACCATCGAATTGAATAAATCAAATGAAAACAACAACCAAAATTAAACATGAGTGTGTAAGAGATTTAAAAATGCGTGTTTTTATCATTTCCCTTAAATGAATAGAGTTGAAATTCACAGTTTTGAACAGATTTTGTTTACTAGCGTCATGCCTCCCTCGTGACATTAATTCCTGATAAGAACCACAACTTTTTATAAAGTTACATGCAGAAAAGGCAAAAAAGAGTCCACTGTGTTATTTATTCTATTTCTTCTTGTAGTCTTGTTTAGATTGAAGGTAATAATTAGTCTTCTGGCACTCTTCTTTCAATTGCAGGTTAGACTTCCAACCTATCTTTCCTTTATGATTCTGTTCTGATTTGAAGGTTGTAGTTTCTTGAAGGTTCCTTTGTGAAATTCCCTCTGTGTTTTTGGTCTCGTTCAGTTTCTAGGATTTAATTGAAATAGATAACCCGCAAAATTCAAGATAAAAACGTTCTCTCTAGCTAGCTTGCTTATATTTCTCCCAGATCCATCACCTTCCACATTCCCACTTTACATTTTTAAACATGCAATCCTCTTTTGTCACTCCTTTTTTCTCCAATAGCACGCTCTCTTAAGCTTCCTTTCGTAGCTGCTAGATTTTGTTACATTTTGTGGTAATTGCTGCTGCTGTGTGTGTGTTTCAACACAATTTTTTTTCACTGTATCTTGGGGATTGAAATAGGAGAACTTTTTTGCTCTCAATAATTATCTTTGTATGTCGACCAAGAAAAAAAAACAACTAATCTTTGTATGCTCTTAATATTTACTTACTGTGATTTGGTTTTACTCCATTGGTTTTTTAGTGTATTTGGTTCTGTGCTACTCCATTGTTTTGCTAGTTGATATTCGTAACATGTTATAACAGGCTTAAGAAGGGTTGTGGAAGCCATCCCATAATATTCCCGACGAAACCATGCAAAATATAGAAGACAAGGAAGATGTGGAAGCCTACCGAGAAACCTACGTAAAATATAGAGAGTTACTGCCAAACCTTCCGAAAGAGAAGGGTTGGGCAACTGATCAACACTTGGTTCAATACCAAGGCTTCTGGCTAAACTCTAGCTTTGTCTTAAAAGCAGTCATGCTGCTTCAAGACCATTTCAAAGCCGGTGCAACTACGTCCGACATATTCTTGGCTACGTTCCCGAAATCAGGTACGACATGGCTCAGAGCACTCATTTTTGCTACCATCAACAGAACCCTATATGATGTTGCCTCTCCTCATCACCCCTTGCTCACCACCGGGCCCCACGACTGTTTTCCGTACTTGGAGTTGGATGCATATATATATAATAATAATACGCATGAACATCGTAATCATGACCATCATAACCGTTCATTAATGTCACATGATGGTCATAATCACGACGATGATGATAGTAGTAGTACTAGTAGTGCTATTAGTACTAGACTCTTTGCAACACACATGCCTTACTCTTTATTACCAAAATCCGTGACTACCAATAATATTGGTGGGTCGAAATTTGTGTACATTTGCCGGAACCCTAAAGATGTTTTGATTTCTTCATGGACCTTCATGAACAAATTGAAGTCCAAAGTATGTGCACCCCTCTCACTAGAAGAGGCGTTTGAGCTTTTCTGCATGGGAGTCTCGGAGTATGGACCCTATTGGGACCATGTGCTAGGGTTTTGGAAAGCAAGCCTGGAATTTCCAGAAAAAGTATTGTTCTTAAAATATGAGGATCTGAAGAAAGAGCCGGATGTGCATGTGAAGAGATTGGCTGAGTTCTTGGGCCAACCTTTTTCATTGGAGGAAGAGAGCAAAGGGGTGGTGCAGCAGATCATCAAGCTCTGTAGTTTTGAGAATTTGAGCGGTTTGGAGGTTAATAAAACTGGCAGGACTCAACTGTTTAGTAAAACCCAGTTTGATATTAATAATTGTGACTTCTTCAGGAAAGGTCAAGTTGGGGACTGGAAAAACTTTTTCACTGAAGACATGGCAAAGCGTATGGATCAGATCACAGAGGACAAGCTGAAAGGTTCTGGATTGACATTTTATACTGCCTAGTTTTGCTTAATTAGTTGCTTAATCAGCATTAATAAGGGCTTACGATCCAAGCATTTGCTTTATCCATTTCTGGTGTGTTTTTTCCCTTGGGTCGATCAGGTACTCCATTTTATATGGACAATGATTATCAATAAAGTTGTTGGCATGTTATTAATGTATGAATAAATAATGATAATCATGAACCATATATAAATCACATTTCACCCACTAGGGCTCAAATAAATATAATTTAGCGAGGGAGAGGGGGGATTTGCCAACAATTGATTCGACCAAAAAAAATCAACTAGTTCTTTTATGCACGTAAATATACACTATTTGAAAATGTAGGGAGTCACAATCGTTCTTGTTAATTAATTAAATATCGCTATCGTTTTTAAAATTAAAAAAAAAAACATGATTTCGGGCGTTCTGATCAAAAGAGATTTCAACTTTCAAATTCGAATTTTCTTCACTGATTAATCAAAAAAATATTATACTCATTGTATTGTCTTATATATTGATGGTGTATATAATCAGATTAAAAGTAAAAATTTGGTTTAACACTCAAAGTCTAATTAATGAAAGAAGTACTAACTATCAAAGGACTACTCTAAGTACGTTTATTACTCCATAGAGGGTTTTCTTCTTCTTTTTTTTTTTTTTTTTGCTAAAGTCTAAGGTTTCCCACACTCCGAAGGGTCAAACTAATTTCCAATGGGGCCTGAAAAAGATAAAGACATTTTTGTCCACCGCTAGCCACAGTCAAATGGCACAAGTCAAAGAGTTTTTTTTTTAAATTTTAAATTTAGGACTAACTACATTTTACACCCTCAAGATTTGAGGTGATTTTCAAAATGGGCAACAAGGTTTCAATTTTCTCACATTGCTCCCTAAGGTTTTGAAATTGTATCAATGTACACATTTTGTATATTTGAATGTCTAATTATCTATTAAATTGATAAGTTTTTTTAGGCTATATGTTACAAATGTAGCTTACATGTCAATTCAGTTACGAATTTCATGCTCACTATGTCATCAATTTAATGAAAATTTAAATAATTTATTTGGCGATTATCGTTTTAATTTCTTATCGGTTCCTATCATGTCCCTAATCATCAGTAAAGGTGTACAACGCGCCGACCTAATTAAGTGCGACTCAATTGTACCTCGTGTCGTGCTTGTGCTGACTCATTCAATAAAGAATATGGGTCGGCTCAACCCATATTTGAAACCTTTAGCCCAACATACCCACAACAAAAATCTAATTGTGCCCGTGTCGTGCTTGCCATGTTGAATTGAGCCGGCTTGTTTTTTCTTTATTTAATTGAAAATGTATACTCAATTTTAATATATACTATTAATATAGACAACTCACGTTGCCACGATCATCAACGATTGACTGTTATGCATGGATTATTTTTTCCCAAATCTATGTGATTGAAGACTTATTTAGAATAATGATCAAGAAATTTCACCAAGGAAGAAAGGAATATATCCTTGAACATTTGAATTCCATGGGTTGTAAAGAATTGATAGAGATGTTGTTGAACTACTAGGAGCCTAAACTAAAAGGTACCTAGTAGTATTGGATGACGAGTCTTTCTTGCATACCCCGGAGTACGGGGTACCCCGGGTTTTTTAATCGTTGGATTTTTGTTTTAAAATATAAAAATTAAAATCCAACAGTTAAAAAATTCGGAGTAACCCGTACTCCGGAGCACCCAAGAATTTTTGTTGGATGACGCATGGGATATTAAAATTTGGCAAGAAATAAGAATAGCACACTCTGATAGCTTGGAAGTCGAATTGTGCTTACAATATGAAAAAAAGACAGAGCTGTTTAGCAAGAAAGCATTCTCAACTTATGATAACAGTTAAATGTTGTCCACGAGAGCTTTAATCGTTAACATGGAAACTTGTGGAAAAGTGTGAAGGCCTACATTTAGCAATGGTAGCTTTAGGTGGTCTAAAGTCCTCCAAGGAGGTCGTCAAAATGGAGAAGTGTATACAACAACTTAAATTGGCACCTAAATAAACACCCAATGCTAGAATCTTTGAAGAATGAAGAGTATCTATCTTGTTGCTTAGTTTCAATAATTTATCCCCTTTTTTCAGAAGATTATCTCGTAATTAAGAAGAAAAAGTTGATCAAGTTGTGGATAGCTAGAGGATTTGTTGAATTTGTTGATGAGATCACACAAGAAGAAGTTTAAAGTCTTATTCAGACGACTACTACATCAAGTTCGTGCTTAGGCTCAAAATGCGCTTGTGTTTGGCCGCCAACATGGATTCGTGTCGTGACAACCCACTTGCCAAAACCTTTTGACCAAGCATGATCCATGAGTGTGTGTTGTGCTTAGTTAAGATCAAAATGATCATGTAGTGTCGTGTTGGGCCGAATTTAATCAAGTTGTGCTTGTACTGTGTACAAGTTGAGTCAGCCCAGCTCGTTGTACACCCTCTAAATAATCTTTATTAATATATGGTCTTAACTTTCTAACTTTCCTTTTGAACTCAGAAGCTCGGGTTCATGGGTAAAATGCGAATGATCTTTAAAGAAACATGGTACGTACAAGCCCCATGTACCTATTCAAAATAATGTTTTTCCAAATAAATAAAAAATTATTATATGACTGAAGTCTAAACTGATAGAGAGCATAACTAATTTTCTCTAAGAGCTTATATTATATAGGGAAATAATTTTTGTACATTTTTTTTCTCTTTGTGTATACTTCTGTTTAATTTTGGCATTTAGATCAATAAGAAAGGAAATGACTTGAAAATTAAAATATAATTTCCTTCTGAATTTTCTCTCATCTAGAGTACATGCTATCATCAAATTGAGCTACTCTATAGTTCGATTTTCTGTTAGGTGTCTGAGACAACCCTGATCAATTGATACCAAGAGCACCTCTGATCATTCAGCTAGAAACAAATGAACAGAAGAAATTAAGGTTTGACACTTGTTAATACAATTTAGTTCGAACGAATTAATAGTCCAATATTATTATAATAATCTCTATTCAATCTTGTTCTAAATTGAAGCCCCTCACCTCATGAGCTCTCAGAAAAATCGACATGTTACACCTTGACACTGAATTTCTCAAATAACACACTTCGAAAGAAGCTTGCAGGAAACGAAACAAAAACTCATTCAGTCATTAGAATTATTATTATTAAAAAGTTTGGGTTGATTAGTAAATCCTTACATTAATTCAACAGCAAAAAAAATCCTTCCATTAAAACATCTTTCCCAAGCACATAAATTTCAAATCTGTTGGTTTTAAATGAATAGATTTTTTTTTTTGGTCAATTAAATGAGGGGATGATTTTCACACACATTTTTTGCATCACACACCTCTCTTGATTTTTGACCGTGAATTAAATAAATCGTGAAAATAACAATGAATTAAGCATGAGTGTGTGAAAAGTTAAAAAATGTGTCATTTTGAACAGATTTCCCCTTGAATGAATAGAGTTGAAATTCACAGTTTTGAACAGATTTTGTTCACTAGCGTCATACCTCCCTCGTGACATTAATTCCTGATAATTAAGAACCACAACTTTTATAAAGTTACATGCAGAAAAGGCAAAAAAGAGTCCACTGTGTTGTTCTTCTCTTTCTTCTTGTAGTCTTGTTTTAGATTGAAGGTAATTAGTCTTCTGGCACTCTTCTTTCAATTGCAGGTTAGACTTCCAACCTATCTTTCCTTTATGATTATGTTCTGATTTGAAGGTTCCCTTTGTGAAATCCCCTCTGTGTTTTGGTCGTTCAGTTTCTAGGATTTGATTGGAAATAGATAACTCGCAAAATTCAAGATAAAAAACTTGTCTCTAGTTAGCTTGCTTATATTTCTCCCAGATCCGTCACCTTCCACATTCCCACTTTACATTTTTAAACATGCAATCCTCTTTTGTCCTCCTTTTTCTCAATAGCTCGCTCTCTTAAGCTTCCTTTCGTAGCTGCTAGATTTTTGTTACATTTTGTGGTAATTGCTGCTGTGTGTGTGTTGAACACACAATTTTTTTTTTTCTCTGTATCTTGGGGATTGAAATAGGAGAACTTTTTTTGCTCTCAATAATTATCTTTGTATGTCGACCAAGAAAAAAAAAACAACTAATCTTATGTCTAATATTTACTCACTGTGATTTGGTTTTACTCCATTGGTTTGTTAGTGTATTTGGTTCTACTCCATTGTTGTGCTAGTTGACATTCGTAACATGTTATAACAAGCTTAAGATGGCACAAATAATCTCCAACCAATGGAATTTTATAATTGTCCGGGTTTAAATGTCGGAGATTTGAATTCCGTAATTTTTGAATTCCTATTAATTTGCAATTCCTTCATCTAAATGCAGGAGACCAATGGATCTCTCTCTCCCATTCCTAAACACTGCCATAGCTGGACTCTTTGCCATACTTGTGTTTTCCTTCTTTATGATCACAGTTAGGAGGTTTAGAACTGCAGCTGCCAATGCCAAACTTTAAACCACCAAAGTGGCGGGCGGGTGGCCTTTTGGTAGGTCACCTTCACCTATTCAGACGGCCCCAGCTTCCACCTCATGTGACCTTGGGAGCCTTGGCGAGAGAAGTACGGACCAGTCTTCAGCATCAAAAATTGGCATCCACTCTGCCCTGGTGGTAAATACTTGGGAGGTTGCAAAGGAGTGTTTCACCACACCAACGACTTGGTTATTCTCAACGTCCCAAAACTATAGCCGCTGAAATCTTGAGCTACAACCACGCCATGCTAGGGTTTTAGCCCTTACGGTGCATACTGGCGTGACATGCGCAAATTATTGTCCAAGAGCTGCTCTCAAGCCACAGGCTTGAGCAATTTAAACATGTTCGAGAATCCAGTAGCGATGGCCATTAAAGAGCTATACAAGCTATGGACCAAAGAATAGATTCAAATGAAAATGGTTCGGGACAACTTTGGTGGAGATGAAGCAGTGGTTCAGCGACTTAACTCTAAAAGAAGTGTTTTTTTAGGATGGTTGCTGGAGAGAGATATAATAATTTGGGTGACGCGATAGAGGAAGTTCGGTGCCATAAGGCCGTGAGGGGCGCTCTTTCATTATATTGGATTGTTCGCGTTTGGGATGCTGTTCATGGATTAGGTTTGGATATTGGTGGGCACGAAAAGCTATGAAAAAAACTGCCAAAGAGCTTGATAGCATAGTTATGGCCTGGTTGGAGGAGCACAAGCAGAGAAGAACAAAAGATGGAGATAATAATCGAGATTTCATCGACCTGATGCTTTCAGTCCTCGAAGGACAAGATGTTGCGCAACATGAACCATTTGATGCTGATGCCGTCATGAAAGCAGCGGTTTTGGTACGTACTATGAATGTTCTTAATTAATTCGCATGGACGTCAAACTCCTCTTTTAGCCATCTGCAATCGTTACCCTTGTTCAATCCAATCATTGTTTTGTATTAATCGTATATGTATCAAGCAAATTAATTAGGACTTTGCAGGAATTTGATTGCTGGAGGAAGTGACACAACCACCGTGCTCATGGGCTGTGCAATCTCAATGTTGTTGGACAACCGCCATGCTTTGAAGAGAAAGTCTATGAAGAACTAGACAACAATGTTGGCAAAGGAAGACTAATTAGAATGAATCAGATATCAATAATCTCAGGTACCTGCAAGCCACGATTAACGAAGTGATGCGCTTATATGCAACATTCTCAGGCTATAGAGAATTCACTGAGAGGACTGCACTGTGGGAGGTACCATGTTCGAAAGGCACGTGGCTGAGTGAACGTGTGGAAGATCCAAGCCGACCCAGCAGTTTGGGCTGACCCGATGGGTTCAAGCCGGAAAGATTTCTCACAAGCCATGGAGATGTTGATGTCAGGAATCAGCATTTCAGTTCATGCCTACGGTAGCCGTAGAAGAGCTTGCCCTGGCATAAATTTGGGCCTTCAAATGACGGTTTTGATCCTGGCTAGTTTTCTGCATGCGTTTGAAGTCTCTACCCCAATAAATGTGACCGTTGATATGTGTCAAGGCTTTTGGAATTCCAACTTAAGAAATCTACCCTACTTGAAGTCCTCGTCGAACCTCGCCTGCCTCAGAAATCTTTATGACTAAATAATAAAGATTGGGCAAGCAACTCAGAAATTTCCTCCTATGAATAAATAAAGATTGGGCAACAAGTCCTGTCGAAATTTCTCTTAAATGGATATTTAAACACCAAGAGGCTTGTATTCTTTTTTCTCTCTCTCAATTTCTCCTTCCTTTGACACTCATATCATATAATTTCAATTAAAGAGAACTAACACGAGAAACGGAAAATGAAAGAGCAATGGTTGAAGGTTTCTTTAAATTCGGATCGTCGGTCCAGCAGAGAAATTTGTGCACGTCGACAGATTGATTGTATGATAATTTATCAAATTCATGACATGGTGAGCTTATTCCACAATTTTAAAACTTTAAGGTGCAATGTGAGAAAATTGAAACCTTATGATGCATTTTAAAAATCATCAAACTTGAAAGGCGCAAATGTAATTACATTTTACAGTCTTCAAGTTTGAGGTGATTTTTAAAATGCATCATAAGGTTTCAATTTTCTCACATTGCACCTTAAAGTTTTAAAATTGTATCAAGCTCACCATGTCATGAATTTGATGAATTATCATACAATCAATCTAAATGACGGTACAAATTTCTCTGTTGGACTGACGATCCGAATTTGAAGAACTTTCCAACCATTGCTCTTTCATTTTCTCTGTTTCTGTGTTAGTTCTCTTTAATTGAAATTATATGATATGAGTGTCGCGAAAGGAGAAATTGAGAGAGAGAAAAAAAAAAAGAATACAGTTCCTCTTTGGTGTTTAAATATCCATTTAAGAGAAATTTCGACAGGACTTGTTGCCCAATCTTTATTTATTCATAGGAGGAAATTTCTGGAGTTGCTTGCCCAATCTTTATTATTTAGTCATAAAGATTTGGAGGCAGGCGAGGTTCGACGAGGACTTCAAGTAGGGTAGATTTCTTGTTGGAATCTCCAAAGCCTTGACACATATCAACGGTCACATTTGTTGGGGTAGAGATCTCAAACGCATGCAGAAAACTAGCCAGGATCAAAACCGTCATTTGAAGGCCCAAATTTATGCCAGGGCAAGCTCTTCTACCGCTACCGAAAGGCATGAACTCGAAATGCCGACCCTTGACATCAACATCCTTATGGCTTGTGAGAAATCTTTCCGGCTTGAACTCCATCGGGTCAGCCCAAATCCGCGGGTCGGTTTGGATCTTCCACACGTTCACTATCAGCCACGTGCCTTTCGGAACATGGTACCCTCCCACAGTGCAGTCCTCAGTGAATTCTCTATAGCCTGAGAATGTTGCATATAAGCGCATCACTTCGTTAATCGTGGCTTGCAGGTACCTGAGATTATTGATATCTGATTCATTCACTAGTCTTCCTTTGCCAACATTGTTGTCTAGTTCTTCATAGACTTTCTTCAAAGCATGGCGGTTGTCCAACAACATTGAGATTGCACAGCCCATGAGCACGGTGGTTGTGTCACTTCCTCCAGCAATCAAATTCTGCAAAGTCCTAATTAATTTGCTTGATACATATACGATTAATACAAAACAATGATTGATTGAACAAGGGTAACGATTGCAGATGGCTAAAAGAGGAGTTTGACGCTCCATGCGAATTAATTAAGAACATTCATAGTACGTACCAAAACTGTTGCTTTCATGACGGCATCAGCATCAAATGGTTCATGTTGCGCAACATCTTGTCCTTCGAGGACTGAAAGCATCAGGTCGATGAAATCTCGATTATTATCTCCATCTTTTGTTCTTCTCTGCTTGTGCTCCTCCAACCAGGCCATAACTATGCTATCAAGCTCTTTGGCAGTTTTTTTCATAGCTTTTTCGTGCCCACCAATATCCAAAAACCTAATCCATGGAACAGCATCCCCAAACGCAAACAATCCAATATAATGAAAGAGCTCCCTCACGGCCTTATGGCACCGAACTTCCTCTATCGCGTCACCCAAATTATTATATCTCTCTCCAGATGTTGGGATCAACCCGTAGAGGGTCTCCCCACCATCCGATAAGCGATGTGCAGTGAAGATCTTTTTGTGGACTAGGTATCTCATGACGCGAGCAAGGTATTCGATGTTTGTTGAGGGCGAGTTAGGTATTCCCGATGCTATTTGGGACAGAGTGATTGGTCGACTATGAAAGTGTATGATATCAGCAATGTGAAGGTCTACAACACATTTTAAGACCAAGGAGTTTACAAAACCATACATTAGTAGCCAAGCTTCTGCATGGCCTCTTAGCAAATTTTCATCAACTTGGTATTCTTCCATTTGGCTCTCTAGATATCTCACACCATACAAGTAAAGAATAACAATGCTTTTGTGGATATTTATATAGCATATCCAGTGCCTCCTCTCTCTTTTTTGTTTCTCTCTTTTCTTATTATCCAAATACAAATCTGAATTAATTTATTTCATTTAAACAAAATCCAAGTAAAGATCTTATTATCCAAACACATATCTCATTTGTTTAATTTCATTTAAACAGGATCCAACTAATAAAGATCTTATTATATATCCAAACACAAATCTATTTAATTTCATTTAAACAGAACCAAGTAAAGAACACCAAAAAGGAGCAAGGTGGTCTCCTCTTTTTTTTTTCCAAACAAGGTGGTCTCCTTTTCAATTACTCTCTCTCTCCTTTCCTCCAAGTTCATATCTCAATCACTTTTTTTTTTTCATCAAACAGAATCTGTCAACTTGCAAGATATGGATTGACAATTAATGAAAAGGGTAATTCTCACTTTACTATCATCAAATATTGTGAAATTTGTACTTTGTTACCCTTAGTTTTTTTCGTCTCACTTTCATACCTAAAGTTTGATTTTTCTTACTATACTTCCGTTAGTCTATCTATTAAATGTTCCGTTAATTGATGACGTGGCAGGTCTGTGACCCACCAAATTTGTGCCACGTGGACAATAAACATTAAAAATTAATTAATAAATAAATAAAAAGAAAAACATCTCCCTTTTCTCTTCCCCCTTCCTCTTCGATTTCACTGTACATCCACCCCACCCTTTCCAGTACTTTAAGCCCCCCTATACCAAACTCCTTTTTAACTTTAAATTTTTCAGTTTCTTTGGATTTGTTGTGTTTGATTTGGATTTGGTAGTCCGTGGAGTTGATTGTTTGGAAAATGAGAGTTTATTTTCTTCTTTATTGTTTTATTGTTTTTTTTTTCTTTAGTTTTTTAATAATTTTATATTTTTTAGTGGGCTAAAGTCCTGCCATGTCATCAGTTAACGGAAAACTTGACAGATAAACTAACGCATGTATAAAAGTGTCAAGAAAATTAAATTTTAAGTATGCAAGTGAGACGAAAAAAATTAATGGTAGCAAAGTGCGAATTTCACGATACTTGAGGGTAATAAAGTGAGAATTACCCTAATGAAAAAGTACTTTTATTTGAGGAGCCTCTAAATTTGATTTCGTATGATTTTGAAATTTTGAAGCGTTCCTTACGAAAGAGTAGTTATTTTCACAATCTATTTTTAACTTCTACGTGTAAACCATTTTTGAGAGATCGATACAACCAAATCCTAAGCCACATAGAATAGTAGTACATGTACTGGAATAGAGTTTGAATCAAGAAATACTTTTACAATATAATAATGCATTACCTGCGTTCGAAGACATCTTAAAGCAACAGAGGTTTTTGTCTTCTCTTCTCTTGGACTCGTAAAAGGACTTAAGCTTTCAATAGGACAAGCTCTCTGTATAAATCACAAAAATCGCCTGAGAAGAGGGACCAAAAACTGTCTATATATTTGCAACTACTTCCTCCTGTTAAGGGAGTGGTTGCCTTAAGTTTTAAGAGGTTATAACTGCCTCTTAATTCAAAAGTTTGAGTTTACTTAAGTTTCTTGGGTCAAATTTCAATAGTACGTACTATTGAATGATATGTATTATTAAATGATTTAAAATTCATTTGAGGTCTACCGCAAATTTATCTGAACCATTCAATGGCCGTATCATTAAATAGTACGTACCACTCAAGATTTTTCCAAATTTCTCTCTTTTTATAATTTTATTCCGGATTTAACCCTTTAATTAAGTCCAATAATAATATAACTCTTTTTCACTTTTTATTGTTAATTACACCAATATAGCGATTTGATAAACTCACACATATGGAAAACTCTTACACTGCACCCTTTATGTTTGTCCGTTTGTTTTATTCAGTCTAAAGGCTAGAAAAAGTGGGACTAGTGAAATTGCAACGTTCTTATCCACTGTAGGAAACCCATTATGTAACCAAATTGACTAATAATGGAGTTGATAGTTGAAGAAGGTACACAATTGTTCTCTTCCGCACTTCAAAATGGGTTCCTCCCGCATATTCAAATGGGTTCCACGCATATAGTTCTGCACTCTTTGGTATCCTTCTTGTATTTACTTTTTTATTTTTAAAACTAATGAGTATTAATTAATTTAGCTATATTCATCAGAGAATCTTAACTATACCATTAACAAATATTTTAGCTGCATTCATTGTCACTTTCATTTGCTCACTAGTATTATCTATACTCATTTTCTGTTTTCTTTTATCCTGACAATGAAATGTTCTAAATTACTCAAATTTATGGAGAGAGAGATTCGGACTCAAGTGCAAATAGAAGGTCACAACCTAACCAACTAACGTAACCTATAGGGAGAGAAGGTTTCAAATTAACTTGAGACATGTTGCTTCTAATAGAAGAGGAAGATAGTGACACAAAACTAAGAGAAACCTCATTACTAATTTCTGAGGGGAAAATACAATAGATGATTTTAGAAGTTAAGAAAAGATACACGAATGCCATGGGTCAGGGCGAATGGTGAAAGAATGACTTACATGACACGAGTATATTGTCACCGTGACATTTTGTGTTAATAATACAACGTCAACATGTGTAAGTTTTTCATTACAAAACATTGTATTATTGCAATAAGATGTTGCAATGGTCGTAACGAGTACCCTAAGGGGTGACATTTTTTTTGTGGACAGTAGAGTAGGACTAGGACTAAAAATCATTAATTACTTGATCCTGTCATTAAATCTCGACCATTCGTTGGATCTAAGGGCTGTAATCAAAACCCGTAAGAGAGAGGGACGCAATCTCCGACCAGGACAGTGAGTACTTGGCTTCGACATCCTATATATATACAAGACACAACATTTACATGCATACATACATTGCATCTACGTTCAAGTTTCAAACCCTAACGTTGGCTCTTTCCGTCTTGTCTCGTCGTCTGTTTTCTTTCTTACCAGAAATTGGAACCTGAAGAATCCAAATGACACGATGGCAACGATGATAGATAACTTCGATAATTGGTTTAAAACTAAAGGCGAAGAGCTTCAGAAATCTGTGAGAATCGCTAAGGACGCTTTGCACTCGGAATCCACAAGATTCCGGAACGCTTTCACAAGACGAAACCTTGTGGGGATCTCGTATGACGACTTCATTATCAAGTTCAGCGCGTGGTGGACCAACAATCCTCCTCCATGTAATTTCAACTCAGTGGGTGAAATCACTCCATATTTGTCAGAGTTCATGTGGGGCTTCAAATTGGAACAAGATCGAGGAATATCTTAACATAGATAATCAAACATATTAGAGTTGTTAAGCAAATTTGTATGGCCAGGAATTCGGGTTGCGTGGGTTAAAGAGTGGCCATCAGGCCCATCACATTTGGTATTTGGTTAGAAACGGACTCTATCTATGTCGTGATGTTCGAACACAAGAGGCTGGAATTCATGTTTTCTGCTACTGAGGCTAACATCCAAAATTAGGCCAGACCAAGTGGAGCTTGTTCGGCAAATGAAGGATGGGAAATATTTCTTTCATGTGAAGAAACTCGCCGCCGGGTATTCCTTCTATATATGTGAGCAGGTTGTGTAAACTGACACTTAACGTGATCTTGTTATTATTCTTTTCGTAAACAGGATATTCTCGTTGGGTTGCTCCGATTAAGAAAGTGTGGCCGGAATACTACTTGTCCCGAACGCATGGGGAAGTGCTCTACTGTTTATGGGACTGCTGTTCCAGTTCATGGGTACATCAACCGTTTCATGTTACCGTAAGTGTTGAGATGAATATATTGGGTGGTAATACACTCTGATTGATTCAACAGGATTATGGTACTCTTTTGATGGAGGAGGCCAAGCGAATTTGTAGTCCAAAGAACGCAAATTTTCAACAGCAAAATCGAACCGGAAGAACCTCTTAACGAATCTACCTAGCTATTTTTCTTGTATTACATTTTGATTCTCTGTTTTTAATGTTGATATCAATCTCGAAAACCTTCGTCATCAGTTCTTGAATGCATTCCAACTCTGACCCCTCCCCTCGAAGCTTTCCAGAAACCGGCTTTCCGGCAAACTGAGTGCTTAACGATCTCAAACTTGGACATTAACAGAACATCAACTTCTGACCGCGTCGACCCATTCTGCTTCCTTCCGGTAATTTCGAACACCTTCGGGATGAGTTCTTGTTCCTCTGACGATTTGATCGCTCCCCTGCCATTTCTTCTTGTTCTTTCTTTCTGTCGAAAGATCCATCGAAAGAATCGGTGGGAGTGTGAGAGAGAGAGTGTGACAGAGAGAGAGAGAGAGAGAGGTGTAGAGACTGATGAGAAAGTCTCTGTTTCTCTCTCCAGAAACAGAGAGAAAGAGAGAGCGAGAGAGGAAGAGGGAGGGAGAAATGATTTTTGATTTTGGTTCGGTGCAACCAGGGTACGATCGTAATCCAATGGTCACGAAAAAGAGAAAAATTTTAGATTTTTTATTTTTCTGTTACACATCAGCATACAATGGGTCCATTTTTACCACATCACCTCAAGCTAACGGATGACTTAAATTGATGTAATTTGAAAACTTTAGGGTGCAAATTGATAAAATTAAAAATTCATGGCTGTTTTTTAAAAACACCCCCAAACCTTGGAGTGTAAAACAGAGTTAGCTCTTCTTTTTATTACAAGCGATAATACTACTCTAAGCAAGAATAAGAAGGAAAGAGGGTTTTAACCTCGGGAAAAAGACCATATTAATGAACAATTTAGACAACCATGTACAGAAATAACAAAACAGAAAAACAACGATATTAACTAGCGGCGTGAACTGTACAAACAGAAGGCAGACATAATTTCGATATTTTTGGTTAACAAAATCAACAAGCTTTTAGTATTTGATGACATTGGAGTGGGGGATAATAATTGTCCCCTTGGACAGACTGGAAGGAAGCCCGATATCCTTCTTCGCCATGGATGTACTCTCTGCTGACTCGAGTGCTCGGGAAGCTTGGAGGGCCATCTCAGCGTGGAGTTGTAGGCATGCCATAGCCATCTACAACGCGAAAAAAAAAGTATGTAAGCAACAAGTCATGGGGGCACAGGTAAATTCAATGGACGTTGTGGCAATTAAAAACAATCGAACAAAGAAGATATGAGAGCTGGCAAAGAATGGAGAAAGGTTTGAGAGGGCAGGGCGTTTATGTATACGCCTCTCTCCCAAATTCGAAATCACTCATCGCATGAACAGCATGTGATGGTAGCTGTGATAGGGGGATGAGATGAATACAACTGCTCCATTCGAAATCACTCTTCGCATGAAGAGCAAATGCACCCTCCCCAATGCAAATAAGAGTACAAAGTTCAAGAAATGGTTTTTGATAAAAATCACTGTGTCCATTTTAGCATATTCATTCCTTAGAAACCATTTAAACAGCAATCAGTATGGGCGCGTGGACGTTCAGAAATAGGTAGTATAACATGCCAACAGAGATGAAGATAAGAAGACTGCATGAATTGCGAATCCTTAGGGAGCTCTAGGACTAGTTGCTTACCGTGTAGCACTCTCTATCATTGTCAGATTCAGCTACATGAAGGGCCCATGTGCGCACCCATTCAAGCCCGCTAGAAATTTCAACATTTCCTTCAACCAAGGAGGTTGCTACATAAGAGGGATGAAGTGATAGCAGTACGCACGAAGCTGCAAAAAGGACAGCTTTTCTGACGTAAGCTTCCTTGTGATGACATATCTCCCTGCATGTAGTTAAAACCATGCGGTTTAGTAACATAAAATACAGTTTAATGCATATGTTCAACAGGGAAAGCTGCTATTAGAAATACCATAACCTAATCATATTTTTTTTCTCAGACATTGTTTGCAGAACTAAGGTACGTGCCTTGAGGTCAATATATGGGTTTGGTATCATTTTGAAAAAATTGTAAGCTGATTTTTTTGTTCAGTACCTGGATCTTAGCATATCGAGAAGAGGGGCAGCCAGTGCAGATGCTTCAGGATGCATGGCTGCACATTTCATACAAACACCGATCATATAGATGAGTTTCCCCAAGACGAGAAAATCTCTATCAAGCAAGTCAACACCCTGCCTTTTCTTATCAAAGCCCTGCATGGCAGGAAGCATAAATGCTGCTGCATACACCGGAAACTTATTATGGGACCATTCTATTTGGGCTTCTTGCAAATCTGCTGATTTTAGGCTCCACCGACGCGTCTTTCCTCTCTTAATCTGACCAGGTTTTGAAGGAAGTTCCCTCTCATAACGATTTGTCCAATTCAGTAAAGATTTTGATTCTGAAATCTCTTTCCAGGGCCCAGCTCCAGCGGGCCCAATGTCGCTAGGCAAGAACCAAGCTTGGGTCTCTGACGTGGTTGATATGAGCGCCTTAGCCTGTTTAGGCTTTATAATTTTGGTATTAGCAAGCTCCTGAGCAGCCTCAGTCATGACATCAAGTATCATTATGCGTTGACTGACATCTACGTTAGGTGAATATAGTAGTTTGTTTAATGTCTCAAGAGATTCCAATGGACATGTGACAAGCAAAGCAACCAATGCTCTTTGTCTCTTGTCCTCAGCTGAATCTTCCTCACCTTCTACAGCCAAGTCAGAACAACGAACCTGGACAAGAGTTCTCACAAAATCACTTGCTACGTGCTTGAGCTCATCAGGCAATGCTCGGACAAGTTTTTCAGCAACATTAAGAGCATTCTCCACCTGCAATATGAAAATAAAATTAATGATCCACGAGCCAATGATAATATTCACCCCGCTTCTGTAATTTACTACTGATTATTGTAAAAATAACATTTGACAAAAATTTTAACCAATGAACTTGGTTTACTTACCCCATCGGCATCATCAGATTTCCGAAGTGCAGCAACTACATCAACCAACTGTGAAAATTTTCTTTTCAAATCTGTGTCATCATCTGACAAATCATATGGCTGTAAAGATGACTCACTTGAAACATCAGAACCCTCGCTAGCATCATCATTTTCATTGTCATCAGAGCCCGACTCGTAATTTAGTGTAACTGGGTCAATGATCTCGTCTGGGTCAACCAACTTAGATTCATATGATTTCCTATTTTTACTCTTCCCATTACTTGCTACACCATCACTGGGTTTATGGATTAAGCCCTTTTCCAGCACTGAGGTAGTAGATGTTTCAGGATTGTCGATACCCTGTTGTATGCAATTTGAGGTGCCCGGAGTCCCTTTCTCAAGAGTAGACAACCCAAATTCCCAGTCGATAGTGTCCCCAGTGCAACTATCATCAAGGTATAGAGGACTTTTGGGGTCTATCACCTTGGAGAACACTAGAGCAATACTGCTGGCCATTTTCCGAATTAAATGATTAGGGCTTTCCAGCCTACCTGCCAGCAAAGAAAACAATGGATATAACAGGAAGATAATGACCACTAGCATTGCAAGACAGTATACTGATAGAGACAACGGAGAAGAATTTACAGCTCACTCCTTTGAGAATTGAGTGCATCACATCCTTAGTCTCGTCTAGTTCCTCTTTAGACATCTTCTCCAGGGAAAGGCCTACAGCTGCAGATACATCTAATATTGCGGGATTAAGGGGCAACAAATTCCAACAGAAGTATAATAAAACCAATGAACTTTAATGTAATGAAATTTTCTATAGAAAAGTTACAGGTATAAGTTGCAGGTATTTCATATTAATGTTGTAGGCTTGTAGCGTCTTCAAGGTTTCCCATTGTAAAGGCCAGACATAACAAATCATCAGGAGTTATCGCAGACTAATATCAGATTCAGGATAAAGACATAAAGGATACAAGTTTGCTGTTCCATTGGGGCTGATTGCACAAACTCCTTTTTAGACCATACTGCTACCAGATGCTGCAGTGTGTCTAAGAAATTTCGGGTACTGCGACCTTTAGCGAGTGAATTACTATCAGGTGGGCGTTCAAGAATAGCAAACTGAAGGATCCATCGCAGGCAACAAACAGGAAATACTTTCCAGAGTAAAAATTTGTCAGAAAACATTGACCTAATAAACAGGAAAGCTGAAATTAAACACTTGTATAACACGAAACAATACTGCAAAATGAAACAGTAGCAAAACAATGCATTCTTTCCTATAGATAATTAAAGAAAACGAAGAGTTCCATAACTGAGCTTCAACGAAGTAAGTTTCGTTCGCTCAGAAACCTTACTGACATGGACTTTTTCTACTATATACCTATCTGATGATGTAATCAAAGACAGAACAGTAATCATATGCTTGGATCCAATATTTCAAAATTACTGCCCAACACAATGTCAAGATTGATGGCGAAAAAACCAAGTGTCTACTTAAAATGCAAGAAAGAAAGAGGAAAAAAGAGTCTTTTTGCATAAAATATCAGTGTAATATGTCAGAATTATGAAAACTCTTTATATACAACTCATTGTTTACATTCCATGGAAAATGTATAACCTTAGCAATATATGTCAACAAATCGTGGAGCATCTAGTTATCTCTGGGAAAGATTTCATATATCCAAACTATTTGTAATAACACAAACCATTCTGCTAAACCAATTTCAATTTCAAGTAAAATGAGGGAGAAGAGGGGGAAGGAAAGGAAACACATTCACTGACCTCACTGATATCTGGTATTTAGAAACCCGATGAAATAATAGCCAAAGAATCCAGTAGGCTTCAACATCACTGACACATTCAGATGCAAGCTGATGTAAAAGCTGCTCAGACATTCTTTCTACAGCATATGAATCGCTCATTGCTTGTGTCATATTCAACCAAAATTGGGATTCCGGGTTTGATTCAAAAACATCTGAGACAAGTGGCTCTATATTTGATGATAATAAGCTCCGTATGTGACCAAGAATCCGGGGGATTATCTCGCTTAAAAGTACATCTGAGAAAAAAGAAAAACACTTCGATTAGAAATCCATCGACATCTTACCAGAATACTCTTGCATCAATTGTCATGCTCTATTGACCAGAGAATAAATGCAGTTCTTGCACAAACAATTTTTCCACTGTGGTGCTTAAAATTATTTAAAATTATAATAGTTACCTACAGATCCACGTCGACATATACGAGAAAATGTTTCCCCAACAAATAGTAAGGTCCCTTTCAGGTCACTTTTAAGGCCCGCTCCATCTAATAGATTCATATTCTTCTCTTCTGCCAGAGAAAGAAGCTGAACTGTAACTTGCTTGAAGAACAAACTATAGCACTTATGTCAAGATAAACAAAAAACTGGCAGTAATGGGAAAATTTTGATCTGCAAATAAGTAGAGATATCGTATTTCTAACTGCATTCTGATGTCAGATTATTAGAATGATCAAAATAGAAAATTTAAATTATAACCATTATCATAGTATACACTGTTTTCCTAAGTATACACAAGTATTTGGCACAATTATCCAGCACAAGAGATAAAAGGATACTGTGAAGAAAGCGATGTTGGGGCTCTCAATTGTGCTTTGTCAGGTATAGATGCAACAATCTGTGCTGCTCTAGATACAGCTGGCTTGAGATTTTCGTTTATATTATCTTCAGATTGGCAAGAACCACCGAATTCTCTAGCCATCTGGAGCACCCCATTATTTTCAATCAAGCAGAGTATGAGTAACCTGTTGTAATGGTAGGAAAAACAAAGTCAAGAGGTTACTTATTAGTCAAGAACGATATTTCAACATCTATCCTAAAACCACATGATAGACAGTAGAATAGTATTCAACTACCACCAGACAGAAAGAAGCCCTTATTCCCTACCTTTCGGTATTAGAGTGAACAGCTTTAACATCAAGATCATCACCTCCACTCTTCTGCAAACAAGGGACCAAGTTCTGAACTACCTCGGTGGCAAGTCCATGAACAAAGAAAACATCGTACACGTGTTTACGCGCTGATAAGGGGAAACAAGCTAGCCAGTTGGAAGCAAGATCTGCACACAGCGACAAAACATTCATATGTAAAGGCATGCAAAAGAAGGCGTCAATACACAAAAACATTGGCAAACCAAAACCACTGAAAGAGATGCCAAAGTTCCCTAAAGATAATCTCCAGGGAAATCAGCCATCAGTTACAATCTTAAGATTTGATAAACCTCTATCTGATTCAACGCCATTCTCTACAGGCCTAGAGTGTAGGTAATTAGATTGATTTACACATACTTTTCTTCCCCAAATCTCAAAATTTACAGCCAAATGAATAAAAGCCGATACATTTACGAGAATTCTACGCACACAAAATTGGAGAAAACACAATGGCAAGGGAAATAGAGCTAAGAAAAGTACCAATTAACAGAAACCGAGCAAATGTCGAAAATGCAGCTCCTCCATAGAATGCCTGCCACCACTCTCTCCTCTCATCTGCCGAAGGAGCCTTGGAACTAAGTAGCTGCACACAACACAACCACAGAAGCTCAAAATCTCAAGAAAACTCGCTGCAACAAATAAATTTCGATAAAAATCATGAAATTTTCCAAATTTCACGTCTGTTGGTAGCTCACCTGCTCTCTGTATTGCTCGTCAATAGCACCTGAAATTCCAAATTTCACATCAGTCAACTTCCAAAAAATCATTCTTTCACTTACAATCAAACGACAAAGTTTAAAAAGCTGCAAACTTTCGGTTTTGGAATTTTCTCGGAAACCAAACAGCCGGTTCAGGGACTCGGAAAATCGAGACTTTTCCAGTGAAACGGAGAAGTTGGAGAGTTACCTGAGAGGAGAGAGGCGTCGAGAGGGAAGAGAAGAACGGCGAGGGAGTGAAGCGCGCAGATGACTTGGTCTACGTGCTTCGCCTTCTTCACGGCTGCGATTGCTTCTCCTACTTTGTCCAGCAGTTTCTCTTCTACTTCGCTTCGTGTTTTCGGAGCTTTCTTCTCCATGTTTGTTTGTTGCTCTCTGCAATAATCTGCCACTTCTCCCGGCCGAAATTTTGTTCGCCGATACGCAGAGAGTCTGCTTTTCGGCGGCAGAATGATTAGTTTCGGGAAGGAGACCGTTCGAGACTTCACGGCTGCGTTTGCTTCACAAATTAGTAATTACACAATTTTTTAAGTTTTTATTTGTTAATTCTAATTTAAACTTTTTCCTTTTTCTTCTAACATTAACAACTTAATGGCCGAAAGTTTGCTAAAAAATGATCATCCTAATAAATTTTTTATTTTTTCACATGAAAATAATTATATTTTAGAGAAATATTTAACTACACCCCCTAAATTAGATTTTAGTACCTTCCGATTTGCTCATCGACAATCTTTTAAAATGGTCTAATTTTTATTAATTTAAATAAGAGAAATTAACAAAAAATGGATTGAATCAGCTGGAAAATGATTTCAGCACTATTATTTTCTTTCTTTTGTTTTTTTTTCTTTTGATTTATGTTTTCTAGTTTATCTTTAGTTTATTTAATTTACTAGTTTAAAAAATAAAACAATGTAAAAATTTCTCTCATATTTTATTATCAAAAATCAATTTGAATTTCATACCCAAAAGTTAAAAATAAAAATAGTTTCAGTATTTTTTATAGAATAAAAAATTAAAAATAATTTTAGCTAATTGACCAAAAAACCAAAAAGTTTTAGTTAAACCTTAACAAACACGAGCTGAGCTGCTGAAGCAAAAGAAACGGCGGTTCCAATTAAACCTCTTTTCCTCCCGTCCCTCTTTCCTCTCCCATGGCGACTGCAGTGCTACCAGTATCCGAGCCCGCCAGAAAGCAACCCCGACCGGGTCGGGGCGGATTCGAAGCCCATGGACTATCCGAAGAAGAGGCCCGGGTCCGAGCCATAGCCGAAATCGTCAGCTCCATGGTCGACCTCTCCCGGAAAGGCCAAAACGTCGACCTAAACGCCCTCAAGACCACTGCGTGCCGCAAGTACGGCCTTGCACGTGCGCCGAAGCTGGTCGAAATGATCGCAGCTCTGCCGGAGTCGGACCGCGAGGCTCTTCTCCCGAAGCTCCGGGCCAAGCCGGTCCGAACCGCCTCGGGCATCGCCGTCGTGGCCGTGATGTCGAAGCCTCATCGGTGCCCCCACATCGCCACCACCGGGAATATTTGCGTGTACTGCCCTGGAGGCCCCGATTCGGATTTCGAGTACAGCACTCAGTCTTACACTGGATACGAGCCCACTAGCATGCGCGCAATTCGGGCCAGGTATGGCTTTCTCTAGTTCATTGACGCATTTTATCGAACAGTTGATAGGCAATTCAAGTTTTATGTTATTCATGAATCGTTTCGAAGTTTAAAGTTTTCCGCTTGATTGATTTTTCACCATGAAAGTGAGAGCTTTGTAATTAAGAGATTATTTGAAGGAGTTGGTGTTTAAAATTGGATTAGGGAAGTGAATTTGGTTATTAATATTTTGGTTTTGTGTGTTTAGATACAACCCATATGTCCAGGCTAGAAGCAGGATAGATCAGCTGAAGAGATTGGGTCACAGTGTAGACAAGGTTCGGACTGTTTCTTAGAGCTTAAAGCATTTATTTTTGGCTGCGCAGATTGCCGTGATAGAGCAATATGCATATTTTTCGGCTTCTTACACGTAATGCATTTGTGTTTTCAGGTTGAGTTCATCCTAATGGGTGGTACATTCATGTCGTTGCCAGCGGATTACCGTGATTACTTTATTAGAAATCTGCACGACGCGTTATCAGGGCACACTTCCGCCAATGTTGAAGAGGCAGTTGCCTACTCTGAGCATGGTGCTACTAAATGTATTGGAATGACCATTGAAACGTGAGTTTTTAGTTTAATTATTGAAGCCATTAATTTCTCATTCTTGTATGTAACTTGGTTGACATTAATTTTTAACTTCCTATCTATTGACCAGTTTATCTGGTTGGTCCAGAAAGTTAACGAAGGTGATTGTAAATTTTTATTCTGCAGGAGGCCAGATTATTGCCTTGGACCTCACTTGAGACAAATGCTGTCTTATGGTTGTACAAGACTAGAGATTGGTGTTCAGAGTACGTATGAGGATGTGGCTCGGGACACCAATAGAGGTCATACAGTTGCTGCAGTGGCTGATTGTTTTTGCTTGGCAAAGGATGCTGGTTTCAAGGTCAGCCTAGTACCCTCTTAAAACTCACTTTCCTTCATTGGGGGAATAAATTGCATTTTGGACCTTTTTGTACTGATAGAAGATTAATCTTAATACAATTTGTGAGCTTGGAGATATTTTTCAAATTATTGTGCTCTCCCATAACCCAGCGAGAATATTTTATCGAAATCTTGTTTTGGTGTTACCATACTTTGTCCAAGTTCAAGAAGAGGCAGGTATTTGTATGGCTATAATCTTTAAGAATTGCAATATTAAAAGCCTTGAGGAGTATTCACAATGTGCATTTTTGCAGTGTACTCTAGTTGTTCATGTTGATTTACTTTTGTTTTCACACTAATAATTTTATGCATTTGCTTAAGGTGGTTGCACACATGATGCCCGATCTTCCAAATGTAGGGGTTGAGAGAGACATGGAGAGTTTTCGGGAGTTCTTCGAGAGCCCCTCCTTCAGAGCAGATGGGCTTAAAATTTATCCAACACTTGTGATCCGTGGAACTGGACTCTATGAGCTTTGGAAAACAGGCAGGTATGTTTGTATTATTGATTCCCTTCTTTTCAACGATGTTGGTGGGGATAATTCAGATATGGGGCAATATGAATCTTTTGTGTGTGTTACTATGACATCTAATGTTCATGCTTCAAAGCTACAACACTTATTTGAGAGTACTGATTTCTTTTGCATTTGCATTTGGGAAGTAACTGTAGTTTCTTTTCTTCATATTCAGGTATAGAAATTACCCACCTGAGCAACTTGTGGACATTGTAGCTCGGATCCTAGCCATGGTGCCCCCTTGGACGCGTGTTTATAGAGTTCAGCGAGACATTCCAATGCCTCTAGTTACTTCTGGGGTGGAGAAAGGAAATCTTCGAGAGTTAGCTTTGGCTCGGATGGAAGACTTGGGCTTGAAGTGCCGTGATGTTCGAACAAGAGAGGCTGGAATTCAGGTATGCCGGTTTTATGCTACTGAGGCTTCAAACTTGACCCACCAATCCCTAGAATGAAACTTTACTGAACTTTCTTGCTGATTCTAGGACATACATCACAAAATTAGGCCAGACCAAGTGGAGCTTGTTCGTCGTGATTATATGGCAAATGAAGGATGGGAAACATTTCTTTCATATGAAGATACTCGCCAGGTATTCCTTCTATATATGTGAGAGAGTGCTTCTTCACACGAAATGATCATTCTATTCTTGTCATGTGCAAATGTGTTGAGCTCATGGAAGATAAATACTTAAAAGAGATGATGATTGTAATATTGAGTAGAACATCTAATTTAATTTTCGCTTCAGCATATTTAGATGAACTGAGGATCTCACTGTTCCGGAACTTCTTGTTTCTCTGATTTGCACATTGATTTGAGACAGAATCTTATGGCTTGAGTTTTCCCTCGTGAGCAGGTTGTGTATACTGATACTTGACATGATTTTGTTTTCATTCTTTCCGTAAACAGGATATTCTCGTTGGGTTGCTGCGCTTAAGAAAGTGTGGCCGGAACACTACTTGTCCCGAACTCATGGGGAAGTGTTCTATTGTTCGTGAACTCCATGTTTATGGGACTGCTGTTCCAGTTCACGGGCGGGATTCTGACAAGCTGCAACACCAGGTAATGTAACTTGTACATCAACTGTTTTATGTCACCGTAATATAACATGTTTTATGTAATAACATAGGTGTATATATTGGAGGTAATCTCCCTCATCAAACTTCATAAAATCATAGGAGTATTCTCTCTAATAACATATTCTATACCCTAATTGATTCAAACAGGGTTATGGTACCCTTTTGATGGAGGAGGCCGAGCGGATTGCTAGCAGGGAGCATAGATCGAAAAAGATTGCTGTTATTTCGGGAGTAGGAACCCGCCATTACTATAGGAAATTAGGCTATGAGCTTGAAGGACCTTACATGGTCAAACATCTTGTATGACATGAGAAAAAACTAGTTTCATACAATTTTGTAACATTATCCTAAACAAGTTGTAACTTCCATCGCAAGCATAACCCAGTTTGTATGTTTTGAGATTCCAATGCACAGTTTGTGCGCTATTTACTCTCATTGTGGTCGACTCTTTTTTTAATTCCGTTCTTTTCACTTGGTCTTCCCAGTTTTTAGATTGTTGTCATCCATTGACTCACCTGGCTCACCCTCACGTAGCATTTCGACTTAAGAACGCATTGTCATGAACGTGATAATGTATCAATGAATGGGATGTCGTGGCGGCAATGAATCCGTTTCATGTAAGTTGCTTGAAACGCAAAATAATCAATTCATATTTAAAATGGTAAAAATGGATGGAGATATTTACATAATGACTAGAATGACACATTTTGCAACTTGCAATTATACAAAACTATCAATTGCGTATAACACAATAAAAAATAATTATGCAGAAGAATCTGGAGTTAACGGTTCTATTCTAACAATTATAACTTTTGAAATGATCAGTTTTTTAGGAAAAATCTTAAGTGGTACGTACCATTAAATGGTACCATATTAATTTGCAGTGGATCTCAAATGAATCTTAAACCATTCAATATTATGTACCATTGAAGTTTGACCCAATTTTTTAGCATATATTAATTTTTGATTGCTATGTGACCGATTTGACCCATTGTGGTCGATATTAAATTTTGATCCGTATTTTCACATAGATGAAACGTCGTCGTTTCCCCGTTTCATATAAACCAGTAAACCAGTAAGCCATTGCCACTTCCGCAATAAGAAGGCTGAAAGCTATTCGCTCGCGCTCCTCGTTGCGACTCCATTATGCTTAAATCAAGCTTCGCTCCTATTTTCTCAACCTTTCCCGCCAAAAGCCTATCTCCGCCGAAGCCACCGCCGCGCACTATCTTCACCTGCTTCGCACACACTGCGCCAACTGTTCGACAAAATGCCTCAACGAAAACCCCCGCTACCATTCTCCCGCCTCCCACTTCCGCCTACATCCACCTCCCTTTCTGCCGAAAGCGCTGCCACTACTGCGACTTCACAATCGTCGCCCTCGGCTCTGCTTCCACCCAAACCAACGACGACCCGCGAATGACAAACTACGTCCAGTTACTCTGCCGAGAAATCAGTGCAACGAAAACGGAAAACAAGACCAACCCGCCTCTGGAGACGGTGTTTTTTGGCGGCGGCACGCCGTCTCTTGTGCCACCAAAGCTCGTTTCTTCCGTTTTGGAGACGTTGAGGTTGAAATTCGGGTTGAGTTCGGAGGCTGAGGTGTCGATGGAGATGGACCCGGGGACTTTTGATGCGAAGAAAATGAGGGAAATGATGGAGTTGGGTGTGAATAGGGTGTCATTGGGAGTTCAGGCGTTTCAGGAAGAGCTGTTGAAAGCTTGTGGGAGAGCTCATGGTCTTAGGGAGGTTTACGAGGCTATGGAGATTGTTGGGGAATGTGGGGTTGAGAATTGGAGCATGGATCTTATCTCTTCTCTGCCTCACCAAACCCCGGAAATGTGGGAGGAGAGCTTGAGGCTGACGGTCGAAGCTTGTCCTACCCATGTGTCAGTTTATGATTTGCAAGTCGAACAAGGCACGAAATTCGGGTTGTTGTAAGTAATGGAGCAAGTGATGAAATCTATGGTTTTAGTTTTGTAATGAATTTGGTTTTGAAGTTGTAGTGTTTTTGTTTGCAGGTATACACCGGGGGAGTTTCCGTTGCCTTCCGAAACACGGTCAGCTGAGTTTTATAAGATGGCGTCTAGGACGCTTTCGGATGCAGGGTACAACCACTACGAAATTAGCAGTTACTGCAAGAGCGGATATCATTGCAAGCACAATCTCACTTATTGGAAGAACAAGCCTTTCTATGCTTTTGGCCTTGGCTCTGCTAGCTATGTCGATGGTGTGAGGTTTTCGAGACCAAAGAGGATGAAAGAGTACACGGGTTATGTGGAGAATTTGGAAAGTGGGTTGGTGGATTGCAGTGAGAGTACTCGTACGGCGCAGGACATGGCCACGGATGTTGTTATGCTCTCTCTTAGAACTTCAAGAGGCTTGGATTTGAAGTCTTTCGGAGAAGCATATGGTAGCCCTCTTGTTCGTTCCCTTTGCAAGGCCTATAAACCTTATGTTGAAAGTGGGCATGTGGTTTTCTTGGATGAGAAGAGAAGGGCCATCGCTGCAGATGAATTCAATGCCTTGCTAGTAAACGAGGACGAGACTGAAAGTCTTGCCTACATTCGGCTTAGTGATCCAGATGGTTTCCTTTTGTCGAATGAATTGATATCGCTTGCATTTGCAATTGTAGCTCCATAAGCTGAGTGTAATTCCATGTACCTGCAGCATCTGGTGGTAGTGGAACACAAGCATTCAAGCAGCAGTTTTATGGCATCATCCAAAGCTGAAGGCTTTTGTATTTCCTATCGTTGTCATAGTCAAGGAGAAAATGGTGCAGCGGAGAATCATGGCCGGGACATGCTTCGCTCAAGTGATAAGCGACCAGCTGAGCATATTCATCCACACACTAATCCTTTTCAGCTGGTTAAACAAGAAACTAAGCATAAGTAAGTTCCCGGCATTGGGGAGGCATCGCAGAGCAGAAAATGACGAGGTCGATTGAAACATGAGTAGTAAAAGTTCATCACTCATCAAAGAGATGATTCTATAAGGAAGATTAGATCATTTAAAGGAAGGCTTGTTGTAACATTTGTATTAAAAGATCATTCGCAAAGTGCTTGTTCTCTTATAAATTAAGAAAAATCTGATGTTAGAAAATCAGTGTTCTGCAAACCTTCATGCCAAATTACAAGTTTTGACGATGAATTACAACAAACTATATACGATAAATAGATTGTTTTCACCTAATTCTACTTTCATCATCCACCAGAACCTTTATTAAGGGAATGACACACCACACGCCACATCTGGAGCAACTTTTAAGATGATCTAGAATTTGGCTTTCTTGCATCATTCGCGTGCAACATACTCCTCTGTGTGACGTATAGCATGCAGATCTACAAGGAAATATGTTGAATGGCAAGTTTGCGCCTGAAATCCTTGATCTGTTCAATTAAACAAGACTCCAAGTGCCTGATTTTAAACATACGAAAGCATATAGTTAGAAGAAATTCTGGTTACAGCTGGTGATGTACTTCCACATTTTTCATGGTAATATGAACTCGTATATAGATTACCAGCTACTACGAGGGTTTTGTTTTCTGCCCAACTTTTGAGATGCGCCTAAGCTCTTGGGTTCCCGTCCTCATCTCTCTGCAAATTGCAAACAACTTAGGAAAATCTTGCAACGAATCCAAATGTGAATTCTAAATGTCCAAAAAAGTGATACCTTTGGTGCAAATACACTATCAGATAGAAAATAGGAAGCAGCATCAAAGTCAGTATGGAGATAGCCAGGTAGAATACACTTAAATGCTTCTGCAAAAACAAAACAATGCGACAACATAATTCTCCGTGACGCAAAAGTCCTCAAAAGAAAGAAAAATGCGGATATCAAGAATCACAGACAATGATTGCAACAAACTGCAGTGGAAAATAAGCCAGAAGATTGAAACTATGGCTCATTTCATTCTTGATAGCAAAATCTACCGCAATAAGAGACTGAAACCTTACCTTTCCTCCTCTAGGAAAAAGTTTCTGTTTCCCCGAGCAAGTATGAGCGTGACAAAATTGGTGCAAGAAAAACTCTACCAATAAATCAAAATGTAAGCATAAGTATAATAAACTATAACCTAGGCAGTCAAATGACATCAGAGCAGAAGTGGTAGAGCTTTGGTTGACAACAAAGAAATGTACCATTAAGACGGCGTGCTGAAGGACTTTGATTGATTGGAAAACAGCTATTAGCAAGACCCTGCAATATAAAAAGGGCAAAAAGAAAGAAACATTCAAACAAGGTAATGTATAGGAATCAAGAATACGAACAATTATAGTGCCTTAAAGCAACCTCACATAGGTGGTGATTCCTTGCAACAGCTGCAGGATTGCATTTGGTTTTGCTCGACTTGGTGTTCATTACCGCATCACAATGCAAAGCGCCACATAAATCAGCTAAGCACTTGCTGCCACTCTGCATTCACGAAATTTTTTTCAAAGAGAGAAAGAAACCATTTAACGGAAACAAAAACCATATACGATTAAAGATATAATAGAGAAGATAGAGACCAAATACATTTATAATCATGTATTGATGTATCATGCAAGTTATATAGACACTTCCACGTGGCAAGTTATGCTGGAAGCAGAGGCAGAATTGTTCTTCGGACTTTGAAACTACATACGCTAACTACCCTTGCCAGGATTACCAAGGAAAAAATATGGACCTTAAGAAAGGAAAGATTATCACTTAGATGTTTCTTTATCCATGTTATACAATGCTTTTTTGACATTTTTTGAAGAAATAATTTTCTGATCTAACTTATTGCATCATGCTACAAGCCTACAACTAAAATGATACCTTTAAAGATGCGTAATTATTTTTTCGAAAGCAGGTTTATGAAACCCCAAAGCAACAGGAAACTGATAAACATGGACTAGATGCAAACGCTTTTAAAAGAAAAGTTATTTCATTAGCAAATAAGTTGAATAGAGATAATTTGTGGTTTATAAGCTAGAAGAACAAAATATAACAGAGGATAACAAACGCGTAGAGGGTCAGCTGGAAATGAAACTGCGTCCTGCACTTATTGAACGAGTGTTCCTAATTCCTAACATATTAAAGCAAGGAAATACAGTCCACATACTACATTCAGAAGATTGTAGTGTCTGCTGTCAAAATGTTGATCAAGAAACATTTCAGCACGGAAGCTTTTCTTACAGTATCCGCACTGCCATTCGTTTATATCCAAATGAATCTTGTGCTCTTCCTGATCTCTAAATAAATCATTGTCAGGATGAAGTCGACAGTTCCTTGGGATCTCATAGTGCTCGTGTTCTACAAATGGCATCAAATACTGCAAAACACAAATTAGAAATGGCCTTTAGTACACTATTACGCATGGTACGACTTTGTAAAAACACTCAATGTTTTGTCCATACCTTCTCGATAATTTGCCATGCTGCCCTACTTCTTTCTCTGGAACAATGCACTTCATGAGCATGCTCTTGCTCTTGTTCAGGAGTTCTAACATAAAGAAACACGAACTAAGTATAGCACGCCAACTTCGAGCTAATAACGATATAGCCAATGAAAGGTTGTCGAAATAATCTAAACGATTAAAGGAGCCGTATTTACCTTGAAGACTCAGATTTTTCGAAGTCCTGGGTCAAAAAAATGCAGAAAACAACATTAGCTAGGAAGGTCCACAGAGCAAAATACATTACTAAATTCACAGAAGAAGCAAAATTAAGCAACATGGTCTTATGCACCATTTATGATATGAAACAACCAAGTGGTGAATAACCACAAGACGTGACATTTTTTTTACAAAGACGATATTTTAAACTATTCTAATTCACGAGACTGGCCTAACTCACGGCTGCACGAGACGAGACATTCTAAAACTTGAATAAAAGGTAAATTCAAGTTACGGTGAAGCCCTAAAGCCTCTTTTGATCAAAACCTTTGCTTTGTTTTGTTGAATGAGGTTTCAAACTCTGGAGATTTCGAACCTTTTGGCCTATATAAAAACACAATTCGTATATATTGCTACTCTCTGAAAAGTCCTCTCTATCAGCAACCAAAATTTGATCGGATAAAAATCATTACTTTACAAAACCCATAATCCGATACAGAAAATCGAAGCTACCCAGCAAAACCCAACATCTAAACAAGTAAAAAAACTGGATCATATGCATATGTATATATATATATATATATTGAAGCACCTGGTTTGTCTGCGTGACGGAGGAGACTTGGAGTGTATGTTGAAGGGATAAGAAGAGAAGGACTGAAACAAACAGGTTGGTTTTCTTCATCTCTTTCAGAAATGAAAGAGTGATCGATGAGCTTTTTCTGGGCAAAAGCTATAAACTGGGAAAGCTTCGGGGGGCAGCTGAATGAGAGAATATGGGTCTGTTTGTTTTACTGGAAGTCGAAGCTGCGGAGTAGGAGACTATTCTCGTCAAGAATAACCTGCTATCCAAGTTTTGGCTCTTTTTACGAATATGCATAATTAATTATGACACATTTTGAGAAATTATATTTTTAATTGTTTTTCTTTTCTTTCGCTTGGTTGTTTTATATTTTATATTTATTAACGGAGATAAGAGATTCGAATTTGTTTTATATTTATATTTATTAACGGAGATAAGAAATTTGAACTTGTGATCTCTTTCAATATTAAGAAGAATAATAACTTGTTGATTATGTCTGACTCATAGCCGAGTTGAAATTCAATTATCCTTTTTCAATGTTTACACTTATTGATGATTCCAATTGGTAGTTAGACCTCAACTAGGACAAGTCTTTTGAAAAAAGCCAATAGAGATGTGAAGTGTGTAACAGCCCGTTCAAAAAAAAAAATTTGTTTTATTTTATTCCCGGAAGTGGGAAATGACGTTTTTGCCCCTGGGTTGACTTTTCGGTTGACTTTTGCGTCGTAACTCGTACGACGCATCCACTTGTATTTTCCTGACGTGCTCGTCGATACGAATTCGTAGACGCGAGCCGTACGTCGTTCGGACTCCGAACGAATATTTTACGGACGTCGATTTTCGGCATTTTCCGTATTTCTTTTGGGTCTGTTTTGGTCTGGTTTGGACTGGGGCCCATTTCTCTGCAGCCACGTGGGCCTATCCCAGATTTCCTGGGATTTGGTCTGTTTGGTTTTGGCACTGTGGCCATTCCTCCCCCTCTCCCCGAGCTCCCACCAGACCAAATCATCATCATCAATCCTCACCAAATCAAACCCAAGTCTGTCATCCTCACCCTAGAACCCTGCAACTTCGTGGGTGTCCAGAAACCTGGACAAACCCAGGAACCCAGAATTTTCCTCAAGCCACCCCGTGGCATTCCTCCTTTGCTTCTCGGCTTTTTGGAGCTCAAGGGAGCCCAAACTCATCACCAAATGACCTCTGGAGACCTTGGGAACCCAACCCAAGGTCTGGAACTCGAAGTAGCACCGAGAACGGAGAAACCAGTTTTTGGCCGAATCTTCTTCCCCATTTTCAGGCCACTTCTGGCCAGTTTTTGGTCCCCAAAATGGTACAATTTTGTTCCCCTCATCTCTAGCTTCATTTTGGTACTTGAATCGTCCAATTTGGACTTAAAACGAAGAAGTTATGAAGCTTTGAAGTTTTACCCAGAATCCGGCATCTTTTCCCAGATTCCGGCGACGGCGACGGCGGCCGGCACGGCGGCCGGCGGCGGCGCCGGCGACCGGAATCCTGGCAGGGATGACCGGCGCTGACGTCATCGGACCGGGTTGGACCGGCATGCTGACGTCAGCAGACCGGTTCAGACCGGATTTGCTGACGTCAGCATGACGTCATCGGCTTGGACCGGCTTGAGCCGAGCCGCGTTGACCGGCTCAGCCGAGCCGCGTTGACCGGCTCAGCCGAGTCGTGTTGACCGGCTTGAGCCGAGCCGCGTTGACCGGCTCATCGGCTCGAGTTGACCGGCTCGCGCGTGAGCTGCGCGTGGAGCCGCGAGTGGAGCCAAAGGCTCCGACCTTCCAGCCGCGCGTGAGGGCGCGTGGGAGGTCCGTTTTCCGATCTGTTTTCACGTGTCGACTCGTGACGACGTGTACTACCTCGGGGTAGTATGCATGTTAATTTTTGAGGTGTTTTGGACCTCCAAATTACAAAAGCAAGGGATAGGTGTAATTAATTCGTTAATTCGTAACCTTTTTGAGTTAATCATTGTACCGGTGATTTCTCATATAGGTGGGGCCTATCCAGAGGACTACCGGGGCTACCCAGGACGGGGTACTTCGACCCGGCTACCTACAGGTGAGTGAGTGGGTCTTTCTTTGATAAATGTACATATATATACGTATGGTTTTTCAACGATTTCTTTAACTGTTAGCGTAGTTGCATATCATTACGAATGTTGGAGGTAGAACATTCGTATTATACTGCCATACATGTTTTATACTGTTGCTCATCAGTAGATGTATACACCCCAGGTATTAGTACTCAGTCCAGTGGCCAGGACTAGCCTTGACGTTAGGAGTAGTCACTATCAGTACCGCTACGCAGCTTTGGATCCATTGTAGGTACTAGCCTGTCTTAGGTTGCACTAGGCAACTCGGACTTGTGTGACTGCACTTTGTGCACCAGCGCTTAGCGCTAGACTCGCGTCATTGTAGTACTCAGCGTATTACTTGTATACCTAGCTTGTTCATCGTGGTTTAGCCACGTGGGCATGTGTGTTTACATATGGGTGAGCAAATGTCAGTAAATTATGATCGGGGAGTACCCGAACTTTTTAAATGATAGTATTTTGAGGTTCATGCCTACGGGCATGACGTATTTTCTCAATTATACTTGTTTTCAAACGAGGGGTTACTAAACTTTTGAAAACAACGGTTTTATCAAACTTTGCTTTTTGACCCACTCACCGTTTTATGTTTTGCGCCCCTCCAGGTTAGTTGGCTGGGAGCCTTGCGACGTCGATGGCGCGGTGGTATGACGATGTAGGGATTCTTATACGCTTGTATAAATTTGTATCCCTTACCCTACTCTTACTGTGTATTCTTTTAATTCTTCCGCCTGCACGTTCCGTGCACTCTGACTTTATTTTTAATTCAATATTCTATTCTTTATTCTCTATTTTCTTTTTGGCTTTCGTCACGCTAACGCGTGTCGGCCAGCACTTCCGACACCTGGCTCGTCCGGGATCGGGATGTGTCAAAGTGGTTGTGTTTTAGCGGCTATTCACCACTTGGTAAGTTTTTAAATTCATAGCATTTTTACTTATTTGGCCAAATAGGAGAAGTCATGGATAAGAAAGAATATTCAGGGACTTTCTTGGGTGCTCCAGATACTTCGCATATTCTAACCGTTAGATTTTTGTTTAAAATTATAAAAATCAATATTTAACGGTTAAAACACCCAGAGGAATACTCGGTACTCTGAAGCACCCAAGAATTTTTGTTCTAGTGTGGGACTGGTGTACTTTTTGATCGTACAGGAAGTCAATGAGAATACATCACTTAGTTCTTCCATGTGGTACTTAGTACTTACAAAACTTTATATGCAAATGTAAAATTTATTCTTCCAATATGTAAAATTTAAGGATACTGTGAGAAGTGAGAGAACACGGTCAAATGTAATTCTTTTCACTTCCTCTGGTGTCGCTTTTTTCAGCAGCAGTTCGAGCATGGCCATGAAGTTGAAGGATAATGAGAAAAAAGGGTTAAAAAAGGAGCAAAACCACAAATTTTCATAAAATTTATGTGAAAACAGAAAGTCCGGCAGTTCTCGTCTTTATCAAAATCTACATCTTAAAATACACTCACTCAATACAGCAGCACTGTGTCTGCGTGTATGCTATGACGAAACGCTTATCTTTTCTTCTTGCCTCGTTTTTTCGTACTAGTTTCCGGTTCTTGCTCTTCAGCCTTCTGCTCTGCTTCTAATATGGCCAACTGCATCATTCACAGAAGAATATGAAACAAAAGAAGTCAATTTAATCCGTTCGGTTTCAGGAAGAAGACTTGTATTAAGCCTTGAGACACAAAGCGAAAAAGTTACCTCATCGAGAATTGGTTTAAGCTCTCTGTATCGAGCTTCAGCAAGATCAAAACCGTCCTTACGGAGCTCCTGTGATGCCAAGGCCACACCGTGCACATCACATGCACAAGAAAACAAATATCAGAATAGCATGAATAGGAAGTTTCTTCTCCTTCATAGGCAGCAAATAATTGCTTCTTTGTTTCGTCATTCCCTTTTTATCTACGCATTTGATCCTTAATAAATTTATTAATTTAACGGACCTTTCCAGTGTGTTGAGTATGTTCATGTGCCGCCATTTGCCAGTACATATTTGTACGTTTGTAGAATTCTCTCAAAGTTTCACCAGGCTTCACACAAGACATAACTACAATATTAGCTGAAAAAGTGATGCGATGAAGAAAATGCACAAAACAACCAACTTGAGCTTTCACGGACAATGTAAATAATGGTCAAAATCAGCAAAACAAGTACAAATTAAACCCATAGAGTCTCATTCACACTTCCATTATAGCTTAAAACTTTCAATAGCAATTAAAGAAAGAATGAAGTACCGTTGGGGTTCTTTGCGAATCTGAAAGCCCTAGACTGGCTCTGATCTGCTCTATTCTGGCCCGTTTCTCTTTCCTACGGAGACTCTTTCCCTCTCCTTTGATTAAAGCAACAGCATCCCCCATCTGAATCGATCCATCTTTCCCACTCTGTACACACGACAAAACGAAGACTTAAGTAAAACAGACAGATCAATATCTTACTTCTTCGAAAGTGACAGTACAGCAGTTTTCATGGAAACATAGGAAAATTCAAAGCAGATGGTGAAAAAAATCCTTATCACGAACCCCCTTATATTATTCAGTCAAAAGTCTTGTAATTGGAGTCATAGTTTCAACAAAAATTTTAATAGTGATTAACAAGGAAGTATGCAACAGTAAATTTAAAACCTTTGGTCCGAAATTGAGTTAGTTGTAGAGAGAAGTAAAAAAAGAGCTGACTGAATAACAAGGGGAAATAATTCAAAATTTCACAGAAAAAAAGTCACGAAAGTGTATGATTATTACTATCTTAACCACAAAATCAGGATGCATTTAATTTTTTTTAAATGGAAAAACAGATCTACACTATGGAGTAAGTAAAGAACCTGTTCATCGTTATCATCATCGGTCTCATCACTGTTGCTATCTCCATCGCCTTCATCTTCACTATCATCATCATCATCATCATCTTCATCATCATCTTCATCCTCGGAAGCCTCCACCCATTCAGTTTCCGTTGCCTGGATAAAGGGAAAAGCAGATTCAGGCTTAAAATGATGAAATTCAACAAAAGAAAAGATGCCCAGTTGTTCCAGTTATGTCTAGTGATCCTAAGAGAATTGAACTAATAATAATAAGACAATACGGCACTTAAAAATATATAGATGATACGAGAAATTATATGCAGAGAACAATCTGTTACAAACCGGTATGATGCACTTCCACTCGTCGAGTTTGCTAAGATTAAGAGAATACAAATCATCGAGTGTAATCTCTCGATCTTTAACCTCCATCATTCCCCCATAAACATATAATGTATCTCTTCCAACAACCATGCAGGAATTGATGCGTCCACAGGGCTTCACTACCTAACAGATTAACCAGATCCATGAATCAAATGGATGAATCTAAATGTTTGAGAAAATATAAACATAAATATATTCAGCATAGAAAACCTCTGGCAAATCAGAATCTTGTGAATCCATATTAGCACTAGATTCATGTATCTTTCCATCAGATTCGTCAGCTAACCCATCATTACCAACAGTAATGATTTTAGCCATTTGATGCGATATACCATCAACTTTGTGTTCAAAGCCATCTGCTTCTTCATCATTCTCAGAGTTCTCATCTTTTTCATTTGTCGCACATTCCTCTGGTTCAATTGAATTTATCTTATCATCATTTTTACGCTTTCGCCCAGAACTCTTTTTAGGCTGCAAAAATGAATACAAGGGAAGCTATATGTTACTAAAACAATGGGGTCTGAAATGAATTGCTTCCATATTATTTATTATTAATATGTGAAAGTTCTATGGGGAAACTCATATGCAACACTGAAATCAGTACATATTCTAGTTATGAATCGAAGGGTTACCACACCTTATCTTTTGTTGACTTCGCCTTCCGTAGCTCTAATGGGTACCTATACAAAAAGAAAATTGTATTCATCAAATGGGAAGGAACTATTGCATATTTAAAGTTCATTGCCTATAACACAACAAAACCTCATTAATCACTCAACAGCAAATTGAGAAAGAAACAATAAATAAAACGGGTCAGGTGGAGAATATTATTTATCACACTAGAGTGCAGCAAAATTCTTATTGAACCTTTCAAAACAACCAAGTTAGCTTGCAGCTGATTGAACAATAATTTCGAACTGTAAAAATAAAAGATAAAACTCAGGTGGGGCTTACCACCGATGGTTGTCTAACTGGAAGCCATACAGTTCATCCAAGAACAAGCTCATCATTACATCACCTGCATGCATCCGGAAATAAAAAAGGAAAATAAATCCACCTACCCTCCAAGGGCCAGTTGTGGCTTCAAGCCAGGACTGTATTGCCTAGCGAAATAAGATAGGTAGAACACAAAAAACTAACCTCCAACTTCCATGTCCACCACACCCCCAAAGAGCAAAGCTCGCTTCTTATGAACACACATAGAAAACCCAGCACGAGGTCCAGGAGGCATCCCACTTTTCTTCACCTATAATATGCGTTCACAGTTATTAAAAAATCTCAAACCACAAGCTGATAAATGTAAGTTGCTACTCATCATCAAATATGCATGCAAGGAAAATATAAATACAGTAATCAGTATACAAAAGCTTCAGAATGATCAACAGAAAACCACGGCATAACTTCTACCATGTAGTAAAACCTGCATACATGTTATTCTACCCAAAAGTAGTATAACAGGTACTTTTACACAACAGAATATTCAATATCCGAGTATAGAAGGGGAAGTAAAACTTGAGGTCAGACAATCATGTCATGTTCCGTTTGTTGATAAATACACAGTAATAAAAGAAAACTGTGGCATGAAGTAAGAACCTTGTTCCATTCCCAAGTCCTAGGATCAAGGGACCACAAGTCTGAATGAACAATTCCTTTCTCGGAGCCAGTTTTATCAGATGAAACTTCTTTGGAATAGCCACCATATAAGAAAATCTGTCATGTCAAAAAGAGACCACAAGGTCAAATCTTTGAGGAAGTCAAGACATGATAGGCATATAACGAAATTGTTCTGAATCACTCACTTCATCTTGGTACACAAAAAACTGAAAACCACTTCGAGCACTTGGCCACAAGGAACCAGGCCTAGGAGTTATTTCTTGCCACTGAAATACAACATTGCAGAAGCATTAGTTAAACATATATGTACATAAATAAACGCGCATGAATTTATAATAGTAGATTAACACGACAGAGCCAAGATCTCTACCTTAAACTGATCCAGGTCAAATACAAAGAGATCATTATGATACCTGCACAACAAATTATTATGTCAACTCCACATTAGCACCCCAACTCCGATTGTCTTACAACAATACATTATGGTTTGGGGCAGTTAATATGTCAAGAAAACTTCTGAAAGAACAGAGATACAATAAAACCAACTTGGCAACTAAATTCCACATAGTGGTTTGCATCTGAGCTCGACATAGAAAATCAGCACAAAATCATGAGCTAAATAATTATGAAACTTTCAAAATGTTTATAAAAATCCATTAACAACCTCACTTCTCTAAGAGTGTCATAGAAACCTCCAAAAACAATAATCTTGTGCTTGTACAGTACCTGTAACATGACCAAAAGTATAGATGTTATTAAAAATTTCTCTTTAAAAATATTCAAAAAATTGTATATGAAAGTAAGATTAGACTAATCTTTTCTTGTTAATGTCTCAACACACACACAAAGTACATGGAAATTAGATAGTTAAACTCCATAGCCCATTCTAATTAAGTAATGGGAACATCAATCTAAAGCAACCTGAATTTACCATTCGATGACCTGAGCGTGGACTAGGACTCCCTTTTAAATTCAGTTGTTCCCATTGATTTGTTTTGAGGTCCAACATCCAAAAGTCCTATAGCAGGAAAACAAAAAGGTAACATTATGGTAGCACAAACTAGGGTAATAAGTAGTTTAAATAGTGAAAGCCGATTTTACAATGAACTATATTTTAAACAGGTTTCACCTTGTAGTGATGGAACCTCTCTTGGTTTGGGGAAGTAAACTCACCACCTAATGACAAACAAATGCAATCATTTTCATGATGTAAAAGAATTAAAAGTGTAACTGGAATATGTGTGTTTGTACATATCAATGAAGTGTTGTCAGTATACCAAAGATGTAAAGATAGTTCTTCCATGTGACCGACTGGTGGGCACTACGAGGAGGTGGACTATTGGGGCTCGAAATTAACTTCCAGTCCTGCTTTTCAACATCATAGCGGTAAAGATCACCATACACAAATGTCTGCAGTAACAAAATTAACAAAAAATCAGGTGAACATTAGGGAAAGAAAAAGTCCATTTAGTTCAAATAAAACACATAGATTATCAAAAATGATCAAGAACTAACCTTATTACCATTATAGAATTCACCCCCATAAAGGATCAATTCTGTCTCTTTCAAGGGATTGATGCTCAGCTGCACCATTATCAGGCACAAAAATCCAAGATTTACAAAGGGTAATGCACACATATATTCCCAAACAAACTAAGACTAACCCACTCAACAGAAATTTCTAATAAACACAAGCACGGGCATTACCGTGCAGTTGGACCGCGGAGAGGGAGCTGGGACATTTTCCTCAACATGGACTTCCTTCTTCTTAGCTTCTTCCTTTTGTATACTCGACTGTCAACAAAAAAAAAAAAAAAACAAAATTAAAATAAAATGACTTAAAAATTGAATCTTTTCTCCATGTCCATATAAAAAGTAAAACATAATCTGATTAACATCAATGTATGAACTCCAAAAACAACAAAAAACTTTCAATACAAAATATTTCTGTTAATATCAGAACACCCTTTTGTTTCTGCACAAAAAACACTCCATAAATGGCTTAACAGATTTCCCACAAATATAATCTCACACTCTCATCTATCCAAATTTTCCCAGAAAAACCAAATTCGAAAACTTAAACTACGAATATCGAAAACCCAATTAGTCTAAAACTCCCAGAAACTATTTGAGCTGCTCTCAACTGATCCATAACACTAAATAACAAGCACCCCCAATACATACACACACACACACACATGTATATACATATATACACATATACATATCTATCCAAATTTTCCCAGATGAACCAAATTCAAAAACCTCAGCTCCGAATATCAAAAACCCAATAACCCAATTGGTTTTAAACTTCCAAAAACTATTTCAGCTGTTTTCAAACGATCCATAACTCCAAATAACAAGCACCCAATATACATATACATATATGGAGGGAATGAAAGTACCAAAATGGCATCGATGTCGTCCTCGGGAGAGAGCTTCTTGGTCTCTCTGCGAGCTCTCTTCTCCTCAGCTTTCGCCGTTTTCTTCTCCGTCTTCTCTTTGCCTTTACCTGGCTTCTTCGCCTTCTTCCCCATTTCTCGGAACGCAGCCAAAGAGGCGGAAAGCAGCTCTCACTGTTTCAGGCAACTCACTACAGAGCAGGCTCGGCGCGAGGAAGAAGACGAAGGAGAGAAAGCTTCGTGAACGACACTATAAGTGACTGTTCATTTCGGTGCAATGTCGTTTATTTGGATAGTAATCCGCTGGCAGCTGGGTCGCTGGGTTCACGCACCCTCGTTGTCGTTTTTTAAAGCTGTGAGGCCCAGCCCAGATGTAAGGATCGGTTGGTCTGGGCCTTGTTTCGGCCGAAAATCTTAGTATAGCCTTTGATCCAATGGGATTCCAGAATGTTACGTCATTATGAAATCTTCATTTTTTTTTCTTCATGATCAATCAAACAACTGTCAACTACTCCATGCAGAGGTCAAAATTTTCTCGTTGTTTCTCGGATGCCAAACAGAATTTACCGCCGCCGCCTCATATAATCATATTAGGTAAGTATTTTACTATTAAAGAATATCATATATGCTGCTGTGCTTGGATACCAAGAAAACCCAGATTTACTAAAACCCTAATTTCAACGAGGTTGATTGGTTGCTGTTCAATTAAAACTAATCCAACTAGTAATTCGGTTTTTGTTTTAATACATGGAAAAAGAGTACTGAAAATATTTGTTTGAGGTTAGGAGATATTTTACCTGAATTTCAAATTTTCAAGTGTATGATTTTTACCCCAATATAATTTCTATTTTCTATGGATATTGACCCTCGTAAAATGCTTGTTAATCCACCGAATTTACGTATTGGACTTTTACCGGTACCATATTATTTTTTTTCAGAAACCGCGTATTGTAAATGGGTTCGAAATCAAAGTCAAAGCGTCGTAAAGCAAGCATTAGAGATAGGATCAGTGAATTGCCAGATGAGATTTTTTTTCACATTCTTTTCCTTCCTTCCAACAAGACGTGCTGTACAGACCTGTGTTTTATCACACAGATGGAAACATGCGTGGGCTTTTGTTTCGAATTTAGACCTATATGTGTTCACCAAGATATGATTGGGGTCGTACCTGAGGTTTGTAGATCAAGTACTTCCCTCCCTTGAACTGTCAAACGTTCATAAAGTTCGTCTTCATTGTCGCGGAATAGAGGATTATTTTGATCGTATTGATGCTTGGATTTGCACTGCCATTGGGCGTAATGTTGATGAACTCAACCTTCTACTTTCTGCGGTCCGGATACCATCCAAGATTCTGGTGCTACCTAGTAGTCTTTTACTATGCAAGACGTTGGAGGTTTTGAAGCTGAATCTGACATCGTATGTTACCATTGATCCTCCTACCGCAAATTGGTTCCCGAGTCTCAAGTACCTCCATGTTACAGTACCTTACTATCTTGACCCAATCAAGAAGCTCTTTTCATGTTGCCCTGCGCTTGAAGATTTAATTTTAGATGGACATTTTGCTTTGCCTAAAGATGGTTCAATCGTAAACATAATTGTCAATGCACCTAAACTGAAAAGACTACATATAAGTTTGGGTACTCTTCTTATGGAAGTAGAGTACGTGGAGAAACTTTGTATTATTGCTGATTTTCCAAATCTTGAAAAGTTGGATAACTTTATGGGATGCTATTCCTTGGAGAATGCACACTCCCTGAAAAAAGCCAAGATTGATTTATGTGTGGATGAACGCCCCTATGGCAGCCATGGCTTTGCCCGTGCTAATGCTGATCGAATCCATAGAATTTTTGCGGAAATCATTAATGTCAAATATTTGTCCCTTTCAGCTCTATATTTAGGAGATCCTCAAATTGAATACCGATGTCCTTTGCCTACACTGAATAATTTGAACCGCTTGGAGCTACGTGTTTCAGTATGCTACCCTTAGAAATCACTAACAAACGCATTCAAGGTATCGCCCAAACTCGAATATCTTGTATTTGAAAATAACATCTACTGGTGGCATTATTCTAAGTTGATGCTTGATTGGTGTCCACCTGAGTTTGTGCCTGTTTATTGTCATGCCTCAAGACTATTTGCATACGAGGATTCAGGGGGCGACCAGATGAGTTGGAGGCAGCAGAGTACTTGTTGAATCATGCATGGTAAGGTTTTGAATAAGGTGACAATTGATACTTGTGATCTTAGTGGAAAATTAATGATGAAGTCAAGGCAGAAATTTTCAAGGTTCTATAAGGGTTCAAAGACTTGTAAAATTGAATGGATTCTTTGAAAGTTGTGAATGTACCTTTCCCTATCCGATAGAACATGAATTTTATCTGCAGTTGTAGCGCAATCGTATGAAATCGGTTGTGCTTCTTAAACAGCCTTGTGACAAAGCTAGTTTTGCTATATTTTAGAATTTAGAACAACCACTCCACGGATCTTTCTCCGGTGTCTATCGGCTTCTAATGAGTGGGAAGTTGATCTTTATTTAATTTTGCTCTCAACTTATTGTTTCAAGTGTGATCTTTGTAGTTGCATAAACCCTATGTAGGGGTAGTGCTGTATCCAAATCATGTATTTGGCCCCAGATTTAGTTGAATGAAGTCTCACTAGAATGGCTGAGCAGAGATGGCAACAGTTCAGATCGGGGACGCATATGCCATATCCATTTCGTAACCGCGAAAGTTGTTCATAACCACCAAATTAATCATCGGGTAGTCCATATGTGGGATAGTTTTAGTTTCTTCATATCAGTCTCCATACGTAAATAACCACATCCAAATAGTCCTCAAATGGCTGGGTAACCGCGCAAAACGAATTTAACGAGTACAGTTTTCATTCCTAACTAGGTGAGCCATCTAGTCAGGGAATGGAGTTGCCTAAGGATGAGCTTGTGCCTGGATCAGCATCAAAGTCACACTCTGTATAACTGTATAAGGCATATCACAACACTAATCTCTATTCAGAAAATTCTTGCATCATCCCACTATATATGTAGCAAATCATATTTCAAGTTCCTACTTCCTAAGACTTTGAAGGCCAGAACAACAAAAAAGGCCATGACTTTTGACTTTTTTTCTTTTAATTGGGTGTTAGGTAAATGAATTAGCAAAGGTATCGATTAGTATTAAAAAAATAGTCATCATGCTTTTTGCTTTTAGGGAATACTAGTAACTTTCTCACATGAATTTTTCCGTTTTACTTTTTTGGTTCTCCTTCTCATTCAGCAGTGTTGCTTGATGATCAAAGTTGTATATATACTTTCTAGATCACCCTTTAAAGATCAACTTTGCAAAAAAACAATCAAATCAAAAATCATTTAACAGTTTAATAAATGTTGTCAAAATTTTAGTGTTTAAGTGAGAAACATGATTTGTCTATTTATTAGATAACCATTAGATAACTAAATGATTCATATTTAGTTAAATTTTTGCATAGATGATATTTAAAGGCAAATCTAAAAAGTAAACAGTTTTGATTATCAAGCAACATTGCAAGATGAGAATGAGAGCCAAGAAAATAGAACAAGAATATCCAAATAAAAAGGTTGCTAACACTCCTCTTTTTGTTCAATTTATTTAAAAGAAGTGCATGATAATTTTTATTGTGTATCAATAACAGCTCCAATAAGTTATTAACTTATCCGTATGACTAGAGATTTAAGCAAGTGCATCTTTTCCTGATGACAAAAAAATTGTGAGATATACCGTCTTAAAAGTAGTGCTTCTTCCACCTACGCCGAGGCCTTGCTTTTGCTTCTTCCCTTCCCTTTGGGTTTTGGTTCTTACCTTTTTTTAAGTAGTGCCAAACCCTAACACTAATTTCTCAGTGTTTCTCCTTTTTAAAGTATCTAAAAATAAATCTTCACTTTCGTCTTATTTCTTGTCTCTCAAAAGGAGAACCCACTGCTGTTTTCAAGTTTCCACACTATATAAAATTTTCAGTTTCTGCGCATGCGATTGGTAAAAAGTAGGAGTTGTATAATGTAATTAGGGTTCATGGTTTTGAAGTTATAGCTCCTCCAAAAGAGTTTCGAAATTATCGACCAAAAAAGCCCCCTCCTAACAATAGATTCTTGTATATAATTATGGAAACAATACGTATACTCTTTTTTAATAGTAATAGATGAGTGAAAACCATGTAATTAACGCATGAATAGGATCGCCTTTGCACCAAAGTCCTAGCGAGTCTTTCTCACGTGATTAGTCACATGAGGATAGAGGTGGAGATAGCTAAAGAAAAATGGAATGCACTTGTACATGTAAATTTTCTTACAATAATGTGTATATTTCTCTTATGATGTGATTAGCTAGTTATGCAATGAGAATATAAACACACTGATTATATGCGACTTGTGACAAGAGCTGGTAATTAATCTTTTCTCCTCCAGAAGATTAATGCTAATTAATTTGAAGATAAAGATTAATTAAGCTGCTAATTTTGAGTGCAGCGTTTGAACCTGTGATGGCTACCTATATTCTTTTAACTAGTGGACAACAAGTGACAAAGGTTTGGCACCTTTTATTAATATTATTGTTTTCATTTCTTTAATTGCATGCGTTACTCACATCTTTTAATGTATTCATATACTTTAGCTTTTCTTATTTTTATACATATGGTCCGGGATCAAACTATTTATAATTCATTATCCTTCACACTTACTTTTTAAGGGCTATTGCCCACTATTTACTTCATTTTTTCTTTTGTTGCTAATGTACGTCAGAAATTTGGAGCCGTACACTACATTTTAAGGACACAAAACCAACATTAAGTACAAATTGTAGTTTAAGAGTTAGGAAAACCCCAACACTATTAAGGGTCTACAAGAGACACAAGATTCTTCCTTAATGTTAAAATTATAAATATAAAAATATTTTTTAGATCTTTAAAAGATTTTGATTTTCGAATTATCAAGCTAGTCATAAACAAAAAAAAACTTCAATGAGAACTATATAAATAAATAAGTAAAAAAGTAAGCAAACACTAACTCAAAAATCATATATGTTTTCTTGTTTGGGGCCCAAGTTAGTATATAGATAAGAGATTTAGGTGCAAGATTATACTAATTTGGACCGTTCTCTCATCGTTTAGTGGTCAAGGAGTCAAAAAACCCTAAAAATCTTTGAGGACGAAATCAGATCATATCAAATTTAAAGGAGATTTGATAGACATTTTATTACAGGTGGATGAGATATACATAAGAAGAAAGATAGATATACCCTAAAAAAGTTGATATATATATATATATGCATTTCATGCATGGTGCAATGTTATTAAGTATATAATTTTTTTTTTAAATTAACTATAGAGAGTTCGAAACTATTACAATAATTTAGAAAATGAGGAAGTTTCGAATCTGGAACATTTTTTGTTTTACAAATTTCCCACATTATACCTCTACAAACATTGACTTCAACAAAAAGTCCAATATGAAATAGTAATTAACAATTCTTGTCTTCCTCCAGCAAAGATTGTCATCCCACATACAGAGCATGTTTAGCTTGTCGAATATCTACGTTCAAGTTGTTCAGAATTTAAGTTGAATAATTTCCAAAACCCTAGTGAGTCGCCACGAAATACTGGATGGTCACGTGTAATGTAAGAGGAGAGCCATAAAAAAACTCGCTGGAATCTTTCCCAATTTTAAACTATGATTATTGCATCTTTCATTTCATCAAATAAAAAATAGAGTAACTCACGTAGTATAGACTTGCCTTTTAAATCCAAAACCAGAGAGGTTGCTTGCCATAATAGTTATTCTTTGTATTTACTATTTAATTTCAATTTGCCCTAACTATTATTAGAATTGCCTTCCAAAAACCGAACCAACCATCTTTTTTAGAAGTTTTTCAGTGTGATTATCACACCGTCATGTGTTATATCATTTCATTAATATTATAATACAATGAATCTATATTGATATTATACCATATTCGGTTATACATGAATCTATATTAATACTATACCATGTTAATCAAAATCACAATAGGAAACAAATCCTATTTAGTCTTTATAACTAGGAGTAGGCTACAATGCTTACAAGCATTGAATGCTTACACCGATCTCACCATTAAAATGAGGGAGGAGAGAGGAGAGAGGGGGGAAAGGAGGGTGAGATCAGTGTGAGCATTCAATGCTTGTGAGCACTGTAGCCAGTCCCTTATAACTAATTGCAATAACTCACACAAGCATACCATAAGTTTAGGTCATCGATCCATATTATAATATGTGAATTAGTAACAATTAGTAACACCATGTGCTAGTGTAACGCTCGATAAAAATTTCTCCAATTTTCATCCTAAATGAAACGCTTGGAATGCCCTACTTCCTAAATTTCAGGTTTTCACACTTTCTGCCCTGCATGGTGCCCATTTGCCCATTTGTCCTTATAAATTATAATATATCCAAGAAGATTCCCTTCCTAGCCAGCTCAAGGCTCAAGCATCTTGTTACAAATATATATAACTCTAACCACCACCCTAGCATAGGACACAATTACACACCCAAAGAGAGAGGGAAAGAGAGAGAGAGATGGGGGGAGATTTATGTGCAGCAATGGGACATGGGATTTTCACAAAAATAGGCAAGTCATGGAGCAAACTAGAGAAAGGCTTAAACGATGGAGTTTCAAAGAGCAAAGTTGGCAACTACTTCAAGTTAGAAGCAAGAAAGAGTTGCTTCACCAAGGAGCTACGTGCCGGCCTAGCCACGTTCCTCACCATGGCCTACATCATCTCCGTCAACGCCACCATCCTCGCCGACTCAGGCGGCACGTGCTCCATCGCAGACTGCTCAGCCCCGGCGAACCAAACAGCCACCCCGGATTGCATGATCCTCCCCAACGAAGGATACCAAAACTGCCTTGCAAAGACCAAGAGTGACCTCATTGTTGGCACAATTTTATCAGCCATGATCGGGTCGATTGCCATGGGCGTTTTGGCCAATTTACCCCTGGGGTTAGCTCCAGGGATGGGGCCAAACGCTTATCTGGCTTATAATTTAGTGGGTTTTCATGGAAGTGGGGAATTGTCTTACCAAACTGCCCTAGCTGTGGTGTTACTTGAGGGAATTGCTTTTCTTGCAATTTCTGCTTTGGGGCTAAGAGAAAAGCTGGCCAGGCTCATCCCTCATCCAGTTAGACTTGCTTGTGCAGCAGGGATTGGGCTTTTTATAGCTTTTGTGGGCCTGCAAGTCCACCAAGGTGTGGGCCTAGTGGGCCCAGACCCATCTACATTGGTAACAATCACTGCCTGTGCTAACACAAACCCAGCAACTGGTGAGTGCCTTGGTGGGAAAATGCACAGCCCAAAGTTCTGGCTGGGTGCAGCTGGGTTTATAATCACATGTTATGGCCTAATGAAGGAGATTAAAGGCAGCATGATATACGGCATCGTTTTTGTCACATTTATATCATGGTTTAGGGGCACAAGTGTGACAGTGTTTCCCAACACACAAATTGGTGACACAGATTTCAATTATTTCAAAAAAGTGGTAGATTTTCACAAAATTCAATCCACAGCTGGGGCTATGAGCTTCACCCATTTCAATAGGTCCGAGGTTTGGGTGGCTCTGGCAACCTTGCTCTATGTTGATGTTCTTGCCACCACTGGCACATTGTACACCATGGCCGAAATGGGCGGTTTCATGAACGACGAAGGCGGGTTCGAAGGCGAGTACTCCGCGTACTTGGTCGACGCGGGATCGACAGTTGTTGGGGCTGCACTGGGAGTGACCCCCATTGCAACGTACATAGAGTCTTCAGCAGGTCTAAGAGAAGGTGGTCGAACAGGGTTGACTGCAGTGACCATCGGTCTGTGTTTCTTCGTGTCGTTGTTTTTTATTCCTCTTTTGTCTAGTGTGCCCCCATGGGCTATAGGGCCTTCGCTCGTGATGGTTGGGGTGATGATGATGAAGGTTGTGAAGGACATAGATTGGGGGAGTATGAAGGAGGCTGTCCCTGCTTTCATGACCATGATTCTAATGCCTCTCACTTATTCCATAGCAAATGGGATTATTGGTGGCATTGGGCTCTACATTGCTCTCAATCTCTATGATTATTTGGTAATTTTGATTAAGTGGTTGATTAAGATGAAAAGAATGGTGGGAAGAGAACAAAATCAAGTGTCTGCCACAGCTCCTGTAGACTCAGCAATTGAAATTATTTGAAGCCTGGTGGATGGACCCTTTTGTAATAAGTAGTTTTTATTATTTAATTTTTTCCCCCTTATATTTATACAAGTGATATTGTGAAAGGAGGGACTCGAATACAGGACCTCGAGTGCATAGCTAAATGCTAACCGCTCGACCTATAATCCCTCATTGTGTACATGGGTAGTTTATTAATTAGTATTTTTTAATATTTCAAGACCACCATCTCCTGTTTGCTGTAATTTATGCAATTTATGATTAAAGACCAACATTCTTTCTACTTGAAGACGATTAGATATCAAGGGCAAAGATTATGTTCCAGAATTACTGCAAAAGCATCTTTTAACAGAGTGGAACTAAAACTACTACAAAAAAACTTCAGTCTTACGTAGCATTTAACACTACGTAGTACTAAGACAATACCCCTAAAACTAGGTCAAACTTTGTTGCTGGTTTTGCAGCTCTACATAAAAAGAGTAGAACTATTTCCACCATCTGAACTGACCATCTTGAGAACGACTTCTTTAGTAGAGGTAAAACCCGCACGTGTGGACCCCGCCTCTATTAGGTTTTGATACGTAAGGTGGTTTGTTGAGATGGTACAAATAGCAATACTCCCACGGTACATACAAATCACAAAAAGTGTCATATCACCTTTAGCTTCTACTTATATGGACGCTGCATATGCGTTCGGATGCATCTTCGATCCCAATAGCACACGTATCTCCCGGTTGAATGTTGTTTGCCTTGCTGAAAGCTTCCCAACCACTTGACAAAATTTTGAAGAAATTGTTATCAATGTAGAGGACTGGCCACAATCTCATTGTTGTGTCTCGAAGGAAAATTACCCTCCTATCCGGTGTATGCCTTCCTCTGATGGTCATGCGTATTGGCAAGCGCACTGGCAGCTCCTGCATAAGAATCGAAGGGAGGAGTAAGATAAGTCAACCAAAACCTAAAGAATGCTCGATATCCAGTAAAAAATGATCACATATGCAAGGCGAATGCAGGGTTAGGACCTCGATCAAACAGGGCACATCCATTATAACAATCATCTTGCTCATGAACATCTCCAAAATTGATCAACTTTACAAGATTGTGTCAAACTAACAGAACTCTGAACAGATAATATGTCAGCCTGTTCGGGCCACCAGAAAAACTTCCTATAGAGAAGCATGATTATCAGATGCACCCTTCTCAAAAATGAATTGACAGCATTTGGAAAGAGCTAACGAGGTTAATAAAAGAAAAGCACGTGAGGTAACATGCAGTAAACGGAGCTAGCAGTACCAAGAAACGGTCAGTGAATAAACTTATCGTGTAGAACCCGAGTAAAAGTGAATGCTAGGAAGGTGCATAAGAAAAGGCATAATATATATAAGGAAATTAACTAACGTACTAGAAACGATTTACTGCCCACTGCCACCAAACAGGAGAACGATAAGCTTGGAAAGGTTTCAACTTGATCGACAGGTTCAGATTTTACCACAGGCACAGGAAACGCAATGTCCTTTTCACTTTTAATCATATTAGAAATCTGACTACGCACTGCGCCCACAGGCTCGAATGTTTTCCCTGCATTTAGATGTACTGTAGTTAATTCGGAATGAGATATCCCACAGCAATTCACACTCGTGCATTCTTCTGCACAAACAAAAATAGAGCTTTCCTTAATTAAATGATTTTTAAAATAATATCATACCATCTATTTCTGGAATGATTTTCTTAAAGCTCAGATCTGAAGTCAAATCTGCAGACTCTGTTTTAACAACCTTCATCGGCGTATCTGTTCACATAAGATATTGTTTTGGTATTAATAAATGACGTTTTGCCCGAAACAGAAAGGTGCTCTAACAATAATGCAGAGACATATAGCATTTGGAAGGAAGATAAGCTTAACGACAAAAAATTTGGAATCCAAATATAACGGGAATACCAAAAGACTCCGGCGTTCCAGTAAAGTTCTTGTTAGCTCTTTGAAAACTGTCATCGGTCAGATCATGTTCCTTTTTGGATGCTGCCACCTTATTGCCTGCCAATGATATTGAGAATACATAACAAACACAATTAAGATAATGAACACAAAGAAAACTATGTATACTACAGACATTAGACACTCAGGAAACCCACAATAAAACAGAAAGGAGCGTGGAATTTAATTGGGTCTTGCCTGATCCGTCAGCATTCAGCAATTCTATTATATTGTTTACAATATTAGAGACGCTCCCTGTATCATTAGGATTTACAGCAGCTGTTGGGAAGCGATGCCGAGAGGTCTTGTTGTTGGCTCTTGAATCTTCATCAGAAGGTGATACCTTTTTGACTTTGGCTTCAGAAGAGTTATTTTTTTCAGTCCCATCAAACTTAGATGCATCCGAAGGAATTGCTGTAGTCACCACTTCTCTAGCCAGTGGAGCTTTATCAACTAAGCTGGCCTTACTTCTCAATCTTAGTGATGAATCATCATGATGTGAGCATGTTTCATCCATCGGAATTGCTGCAGTCACTGCCTCTTTAGCCACTGTAATTTTATCAACTGAATTACCCTCGTTTCTCAATCTTAGAGATGAATCATCAAGATGGGTGTATGTTTCGTCCATAGGAGTTGCTGCAGTCAATGCCTCTTTAGCCACTAGACTTTTATCAACTGAGCCAGCCTCGTTTCTCAATCTTAGAGATGAATCTTCATGATGTGAGTACGTTTCATCCATTGGAATTGCTGCAGCCACTGCCGCTTTAGCCACTGGATTTTTATCAACTGAGCCAGCCTCATTTCTCAATCTCACTGATGAATCATCATGATGTAAGCATGTTTCATCCAATACAACTACGCCATTGCTTCCACCAGTGCCAGAATTCAGTTCCAACATTTCAAAATTAAGCAAATCATATATACCGGATCTGTCGTCTTCTTGTTTGTCTCCCAGTTCTCTATCGATCATACAGATCATATCTTCAATGTATTCTTCTTTCGGCTTGAGCTTTGACATTTCATTACTATCATCATAGTTTGAAGCATTTTCTGTGACAATTGTAGCTTTCACCTTGTCATTCATCTCATACAGGTGTTGACCTATATTTCCATCTGGTTCTTTCGGCTTGAGCTTTGACCTTTCATGACTATTATCACAGTTTGAAGCATTTCCCATGACCATAAGTGCTTTCCTCTTGGCATTCATCTCATACAGATCTTGACCTATATCTTCATCTGCATCAGACGCAACAGAGGTGCTTGAACCCTGTTTGTTTATCAAACTGTTATCAACTGTGTGGCATGGACCATCTTTGACAGTAGAATTTCGGTTATCCCACATCCATTTCTTCCGATGTATGGCCTCAGGAAACTTGAGTTTCTCACACCCAGATTTGTCATAAATCTTAACAGTAAAATGTGAATCCGTGACATAATTGAAGATCAAAAATTCTCCAACTTGTAGGTCATGGTCTAATGCAAATGCATTCCATCCTTGTTGAAAAGAAAGGGAGCCATCAACTCTGGATATCGTAACTTTCCACTGCCGACCTCGTGAATCTTCAAGAACAGCTTTTTGATTGACCAATGCTGACACAGTAGGAGCAAACTTAGGAGGCAAGAACTGCAATGAGATGACATAGTAAGCTTAGAAGGGACAATCTCTATTCATCATAAGGAAAAAAGGGATTTGCGGAAATAACATATTACTAAGTAATATATACTTATCGAATTCACGAGATAAGGAAAAAGTAGTTAAACCTTTTGCATGAATCTCTCTACGGTCTACATCACATAGTTTACACAATTCTAGAAAGAAATATACAGAGTAATATTTCGATGTTTATATAAATAAGTACATCCTATGGGAATGTTATCCCCACAAAAGAAGAGAGATACGGTTGAATTTGTTATCAGTTTGAAGCCACTAATTCGTCAACTCATCATATATATTGCACAGACTAAAACGAGAGAGTTACAATCTACATAGGATATGGAAATAAAAATTAAATAGATTACAATTTAGGAGGGGTGGGGGAAGAGGGAAAATTTATGATACCAAAAATTTAGAAAGCTGATCTCCGATCATGATTTTGAAAAAAGAGGCAACAACAGGTGAAGCTTTTTTCTTGTTCCCATGATCCAGCAAACACTTCAGAGTACATTCTGCACAAGCTTCGAGCTTACTACCCATCACTTCTCTCGCTCTGTTGAATACTTTACCACTACAAGAAGTAAAAGATAAATGAATACAGTATTCTAATGAGATAGTAATGTCATATGCAAAAGCTTTGCAGAAACATCATAAACTTCAAAGTGATGTCAGCAGTTCTTCTTCTGAGAGACTGCGCTAATATGATTTATGACCATGACTACGCATGCAACTTCGAGCTAGTAGTCACAGACTCACAAGTAACATAAACTAACTGCCATGGCAGAGCACCAACCTACTGGGAACGTATTGCACCAAATTACAAATGAAAAAGTAATAAAGATAACATCTTTCAAGTATGGCCACAATGTAACAAGTTAACAACTACAATAATTATTGTTAAACTACCGTTTTTTAGGAAACCGTTGAACTACTTAACTGATGCTCTATAATTATGGTAACAGGAAGCACGCCTATGTATTTGGAAATAGTTAAGCATATTATGGAAGCACAATCAATTTCAAAATACTCTCGATACAAACATCGTCAACTAAACGAGTGACTAGACGGTGAACTCTAATGCTAAAAAAATATGAGAGTACCGTTCCTGAAGTAGACAAACTTCCGACGCGTCAAAAATGCGAAAAATATTCTAAGTGATTTGAAGGGGTTGCCTCACTGTAATTAAGTGTGAACCTAATACATCATTCCATAATTTTACGAAAGGCTTGAACCCGAGTCATGTACAAATACGAGTTCTATCTTTAACCCGAGGCATGTACAATGAGTGACACCAAATCAAAGACTAGTATAGCTACAACCACCCGAAAATCAGACATAATGCGACATTCTTTTGCAAGGGTAACATAAATTAAACAATGTACTTTCAAAGCTTCACGATCATGGCTTAACCAGACACCCATGAGACCCGAACAAACAAAAAATAAGCTTTCTTTCGCTGAAAAAAAAGAGGCCTTTTCACTAAACAATCATGATTCTAACATGAAAAAGCTAAAAACCCTTTATTCTAATGGAAAAAAATACAAAAATTTATAAATAAAAAAAATTACAACAACAAATTAAACAATGTACCATAAAATCTTCACGATTAAGACTTAAACAAACACCCATGAGTGCAAAAAGTGAAAAAAGAAGCTATCTTTCGCTGAAAGGAGAGAGCTTTTTCACTAAACAAACACGATCCCAACATTAAAATAAATAAATGAGAACCCTGTATTCTAATGGAAAAAAAAAACATAAATTCACTGAAAAATAATTTCTACAAGAACAAAAATAAGCTAAATTGTGGGGATTGGCTAGGGTACTTATAAGCTTTGAATGCTATCACAATTTTTGAATTTCTATGAAAACCGGATACAAAATTGATTTCTTTAGGTTGAAGGTAAGAAGTCTGGCCCACTCCAATTTGCTTCGCTCCCACCACTCCTCCTCTCTCCTCCTTCTCTCTCGTCAGAAACTCCACCCTCACTCTCTCTCTCTCTCTCCCTCCTCCCCTGTCTCTCCTTCCTTGTCAGAAACTCCAAAGTATCTAAAAATCACAAACTTAAAAATCTTGCAATTGAAACAGAATTTTGTCTTCTTCAATAATGATCAGATTTGTAGACAGAGATGGTGGCAACCAAGATTGAGGTCTGGTTGGTTTGCGGTTTGGGGAAGGGGGTGCGTCGGTGGGGAGAGAGGCCCAAGCCAGCAGTGGGCAGATCAGGTCATGTGTTATGAGGGAAAGAGTCCGACGACGCTATGGTGTGGATCTAGGGTGGGAAGGTTGGGTAGGTTAGGGATTGCGACGGAGATGGTGCGAGTTATCATTTAACAGAACCATTGAGTGACCTCGATTCCGCAGCCCCACTTACTTTCCATCTCTTCTCTTCACGTGGCGATTGAGGTGGTTCTCGGCAAACATAAAGAGAGTGGAGGACAGAGCACAAAGAATTGATGCGGTAGATCGATGGTGGTGGTATGGAGCACCGTGGGTGGTGGTGGTCTGGTGCTACGGCAGATCGGTGGTGGTGGGAATTGATGCTACGGTGTGGTCAAGTTGAAGAATTATGCTGGTGGTGGATTTGAAGTTACTGGTGGAATTTCTTTGAAGCTGCAGTAGTGGTGGATCTACAGCCATGGTGGTTTGTGAAGCATCTTGTGGTGGCTGTGTGGTTGAGAAGATGAAAAGCAGATGAAGAAAAAGTGGGCGTTTCATCTGCTTCTATGGTCGGTGCGGTGCAAGCTTCAAGAAAAGAACATGGGTTGTGTTGTTAAAAAAAAAATGGTTTTGATAATTAATCTACGTGTCAACACCTGATAGGTCACCTGTAATATTTTATTTTTCATCCAAATTACCAAATTACATTAAACAATTCATATTAATTAATGTACAAGTGTGAAAAATGTGAAAAAATATGCAAACGCCGTAATTGATCTCTACTCTTTGACGATGGTTACATCAAGCAGTTAGATTTTTAAAACCCTAAATTCCTTATGAATAGTTTTTTTGTTTAAGTTGTACTAATAAAAATTATATTAAGTAATGTATAAGTGTCAAAATGTAAAGAAATATACAACGCTAGATGATAAGCTTCATAACATTCATGAAGGGGTCAACTTAAATTCTCGCCATTCATAATCCATGAACACTAGAATAATAGTGAACCGTTTATCGTATTTACCATTTACGCTTCCAAGATTCTCACATACTTCTTTTTTCAAAAAGTTTCTTTTTTAAAAATATGATCTTTTAGTGATTCAAAGATGAACGTCTGCATCGCTGATATCATATTTCCAATATTTACTAAGCACTGAAAATGAGTCAATGTTATATAGTTTCTAGAAACTTTATAAACTCCCGAGCCATATTTTCACTAACCATAAAATCAACGTGATATCAACGACCAACCGCTTCATCTTTCTACATCCATTAAAAGATCATGTTTTCAAAAATAAAATATGAAAAAGGAAATTTATGAGAATAATTAAGCTTAAACGTGAAACGGCATAATTGACCGTAGAAATATAAATCTAGGGTTCATGATTATAGTGTCGACTGAGTTGACTCCTTCACAAAAGTTGTAGAGCTTGTCATTACGAGCGCTTCTATTATTTTTTTTTTTTAAGATTTTTCTTACTTCTTGTGCCAATAATTATTATGAATTTTTATTAATTTATAACTCAAATAAAAAACTATTCATGAGTGTTGTGGGTTTTAAAACCCTCCAAGCCCTTAAATAAACTTTCTTTTAGTGACATAATACACGTTTGTATTATGCTTTTTCATCTTTTCACACTTTTACATTAATTATTATGAATTAATTTTAAACTTAAAACACTATTCATGAGAGGGTTAAAAATACAAACGACCATGTAAACTATCAATAACTTAGCGATGTGATTACGAGTGGTTGCATATTAATTCACATTTTTCAAACTTGTCATTTAACTATTATTTAATGTAATTTGATTTTTCCTACAAAATTTACATAAACATTAAAAATTCATAATAATTAATTTACAATTGAAAATAATATGAAAACGGGCCGTGATCACATTCTTTATGCTTTTCTCTCGATAGTTACATTGTCGTTGGGATTTTTAAAACCATCCAAACCCCATGAATAGTGTTTTTGTTTGAGTTCAAAATTCATAATAATTAATGTATATGTGTGAAAATTCATAATAATTAAAGTACAAGAGTGAAAATGAAAAAAATATACAAACACTGCATTGAGAAGATCTACAACTTTTGTGAAGCCGTGGTCAACTAAAAAATTCGACATCAGTTCATGAACCTTAAGCTTTATATTTTAACCGGCCGACAGTTTACGCACGCTTCATTATTCACTGTATTTCTTTTTTTTTTTAGATTTTATTTGAAAACATGATCTTTTTAGCGAATGCAATCGATGAACGGTTTGGATCAAATAGATATCATGTTCAAATTTGAAATTTGTTAATGAAATATATATAGCTGGAGTTTATAAAGTTTAGAAATCATAACATCAATCATATTTCAACGAATCGTAAACATCGGAATATGATATCAACAATCCGAACCGCTCATCTTTCCGCATTCCCTAAAATATCATGTTTTCAAAAAAAATCAAAAAAAAAAGAAATCCTATGAGAATAATGGAGTGTAAACTACAATCGATTTGCTAAAAATATAAAGCTAAGGTTCATGGATTATGTTGTCACACTCTCACCCTGATGTACACGTGGACACCCAAAAGTCGGATGTGCCAGCCGACACCACGTAGGGGTGACGAAAGCCAATTTGAATAAATAAAGAATATTTGAAGAATTAAAGAATAACATGTATATCGCACTAATACAAAATACCGAGAATTTACAAATAAAGAGAATTCGTAATAACTTCATACTCACTGCCCCGATGTCGAGCTAGCTCCAAACCGCTAAACCTCGGGAGGCGCAACAAAAGGGTGAGTGGGCCAAAGTTAATTATTTCTGGTGGAAACCTTTTCCTTTTTAAAACATACTAACCCTCGTGAAATGTAGTAAGCTTCGTGAAACCTTTCTTGAAAAACATAATATAATAGAGGTGTAGAAAATCAAGGTAAGTACGAAATATACTTACTCGTCCGAGACGGGCGTAGAAAGCCACCGCTCGCGCAATTTAACACACACACACAACAACAACAACAACAACAACCTTTGTGTATAAAAGCGTTCATAAAATAAGTTATACGAAAACCGCAAATCAAATAAATGTATCCGCGGGCATCAAAGAAAATCGTAGTTAATTCACAATCCAACTATAAGATGGGGACGCCGCTTAGAATGGCAACAATAATCGAAGTTCATACAGATATATTCAATAAGAACAAGCCGGTGTATAAATAAAGTTACGCCATGTACTACGATCACGTGAAGCCGGGGCGCTAATCGCATCACAACGAGTTCGGCGCCATGCGACTCGAACAAAGTCGGCACCTTACTACGGATCCATAGTGAGTTTATTCTGGGTGGTGTGAACAATCACGTGAAGGTCAGGTCTCCGCCCGGACAAGATAATAAACACCGGTGAGCTCTTCCTAATTACGCCGTATAAAAACATGCCACTTGAGTATTTTTAAATTAAAATGAAGATAAGGTAATTTCCTTTTGGGATAACCTTTTAAAACTACTTTTGCTTCAAATAAAGTATTCTCGTCCCGCACTCCGAAATACCAAGTAATTAACCACACAACATGAAATACCAAGAATACGCCTATACGGGTGCTCAAGGTATAGAAATACTAACTTAATGGTAGATTAGGTGAACCTAAAATATGATAGGAATTTATCGCTTTCCAAAGTTCATCAAATACTGCTTCTGCAAGTGTTCACAAACAATATAAGATCAACGCATAAATAGGGGAATTAAAATAATTAATTCCCTAAACCCTCGAAAATAGGGTTGGTACGATAATCGAAATACGATACAAGATAATACCTAAATCACCAATTTAATGGCATAAATCCAAATGGAAATTAATGAGGCCCACCACTTCATGGCCTAATACATTACCGAGCCTGGCCTAACAAACATCAAGCTCCATCCGATAAACCAAGTAAATACACAAATACAAGGTCTACCAACACGGAACAAATACTAAACCACGTACCATTAAAAGTGTAGACATAAATTAAGTTGCCAATAAGTAAGTTAATAGTCAATTTAAAGTATAGGCAAAACCATTTATATAATTAAAACATATAAAACATTTAATTTAAGTGAGAAAGTGGGCCCACTCACAAACAATGGGCCGGGAGTCAAAATGCACGGGGCCCTCCCGACCACGGGTCGCCAAAGTCCAAAGCCTGAACAAATCCAACTCCAAAATTATTCTTGTCCACCATTGCTTAATACACCTCTAGCCCAAAATTGATTTACTAGCCCACACAAACCGCACTCTAACCGCACCAACACAAACCTACTCACCTAAAACTATAATTTGTCCATTTAGTTAAATGTACCCGAGGCCCAAAACCATCAAACACCAAATGTACCACTTTCAAACAAGACACACAAATATCATCATCTCCATCATTCCAATCCAAACGACATCCTCAGTGAACTTCCTCGCATTCTCAGATACCCAAACATGAGAATTAGTGCCATGCATTATACTTCCAAACGAGCATAATTGCCATCCACGTAAATTTCTTAACAAAAGCCCAAGGATCTTAAACACCTTCCATAAGAATTCAACTCAAAATTCACATGTCAAAGATGAAATTTATACCGGAGTCGAAAGGAAAACAACCCGAGCTCGACGACGACTTCAAATCATTGTATTTCACCACGGTGACTCGCCTTCTTAAAAGCTCAATGAGTGTGGTTTTTCGAGTTCACGATCTTCCTGGGCTCCAACTCACATGCAAAACCATCCCTAGATTCCTAAGGCCACGACCCGAATGGTTGAGGCTTGGTGCTTCGATTTACCCAAATGGCGGCGGCACTGGGCTGGTGGTGCTCGATGAGGCAAGTGAGACTAAGAGTTGTAGTGGTCCAAAGTTGGGTAAATCAAAGGCAAGGAGGACGATGAAGTAGGTTGGTGATTTCATTTGGCCAAGATTGGCCTGCTGAGGTTGAAATTGGGCACTACACATTAGAAATTTTGGGTTTTCTCGGGTTTCTGTTTTTAGTAATTCAAGAGGGCACCAAAGAGAAAATAGGGATGGTCGCTTAATCACCAAGAAGGTAAAGAGGAGCCACTGTGAGAAATCAGCCGGCTGTACCATGGATATGGCTTGGTGAGGTTTAAAGGTATTCTCGTTTTTTGGTGCAAATGAGAAGAAAAAAATAAGGAGGGAAGCACACTTACATAAAGTCAAGGCTTGGTTCAAAGGATGGGACAAGGCCCGCATATGATTCCTCGAATTGTGGATTGCCCACGGGTTATCGCATTGAAATGTGGCCCAAAAATTTCATTAACCCAAAAAATGAATTTCCAAAAATTAAAATACGAAAACGCTAAACTAACGCCGTAAAATATTCAGCCGTGAGTCCTGACCCATTCGACTCGCTTCACGACTGCAGCGCATTTGAAAGCACGTTAAGAAAATACGAATGCTAGCTGCATTAGTTACGACGCTAAAAGTCAACCGGAAGTCAACCAATGGCAAAAATTGCCATTTTGCACTCCGAATAAAATAATATTATTCTCCAGACAAGTCAGAATATCTAATTTCTTATAACTCCTCGTCCCAAATTTCCATAAGAGGTACAACTAGGTAGAAGCGAGTAAAAACAAATTCACATGCACACGCCTCCCTAGAGACTTCGAAAGAAAACGCAAAGTGTAGACACACAACAATTGTCTCACCTGTGGTAGCCCCTAAGAACACTCCATCATCACAACAACTCATCAGGACAACAAGCAATCGAAAAATCGAACAAAGAGGAACAATACCTCAATCGAACGAAATCAATGGCCTCAGGACGTTGATAAAGAGTACCAAGAGCCACGTTGCACGACCTAAGTGGTACGCCAGAAGGTAATCATAGTCACCGACGACTCAAACCATCTCCATGGCGAGATCGAGGTCTCCCGCAGAAATGAGATGCCCTCGCATTTCGTGGCCTACCTGGCCTGGCACACGCCTCACCAAAGAAAATGTCGCCGTAATCTCAAAATAAAGTTACCGCAACCAACTACGATCACGCAGTACGATAATTCATCTCGCTTGCCAAATGACCAAAGCATGAGGATTATCCACCTCGCGACAAGATGCCAAGCCAACCCGCCTCGTTGACTCATCAGAGAACACGTAGTACCGCCGCCGTTGGGAAGCTATGAATACAAGAATAAGAGTTAGACCAAATCCTCAGCAAATAAAAATTTGCTCGTGGTCAGCTGCCCACACGAAAATTAACAATTACCCGAAAAGTTTCGGTGAGAGGCAAAAATAACGTAAGAAGAATCAATCACTTACGAAACGCCGATGCGAGAACTCGACTAAAACAAGAAAGTTCTCAATCTTGTAATACTTCTCGCGTCGCTCCTGACCGCCACCGCGATCAACCGAGGATCAAAGAAGCACCCAGAGAAATCACATGTCCCAAAAAGACACATGGATTAGAGTAGAATTGGTATTCAAGCGAAATTCGGCAATAAAGTCAAGGTTCCTTTAAACTTCGGCCAAAATCATGCTGTAAGAACTTTTGCATGATCGCCCTGACTGGAATGTTTTTAAAAAGTCGATCGAAGATTATCACTTAACTTGTCGCAGATACTCAGCGTACTTTAACCAACAAGTTCATGAGATTTAATCGGGCCATTGTCATTCCGAAAGGTATGACAAAAGAAAAAACTGTATAAGCCCAGAACGCAGTCAAGAAGGTGGTTAGAAAACAACGTTTTTGATCTTCTAACAAAACAACAAACCCTAGACCCCTCGAAGAAAAACTCGTGCACTTCTGAGGTGGTCAAAGAAGTCATCGATTCTAGGCACGAGGTAACGGTTTTTAATCGTCACTCGGATTATTTGCCTAAATCGATGCAGAGCCTTAGAATACCGTTACTTTGTTCGACGAATACACTTAGGCCCACAAGGTGAAGGCGCGAGAGATTGAAAGAATACAGACAAAAGGTTTCTGGGCAGAATTTCTTCGACTCACACAACTCGGGTGGAGCCAAAAGATGCGAGGTAAGGAACGAGATACGATCAATACCTGGAAAGATCGATGGTGAATTTCACTTTATCAAAGTGTATCTGTGCAGATTGCCGAGTAAGTTCAGAGGATTCGCTGACAACCGATCGCCAACACGGAAAATAATTTTCTTCCTCCATCGCTTCTAAAATGTGATACAACCATCACAAACCCTAACTCAACAGCTTTCATCGGCATTTCTAAAATCGCAAGTCAACCAATAAGTTTATTCTGCTCAATGCAAACGCTACGCTTCTGGTGATGCCGGTACAGCGTGGTCAACCGCCGACAATCCACACCGCACGGAAATTGGGGTAAATAATCCATTCCCTAGGACCACGTCGAAACCACGACATCTTAGAGGAATGAGATTGGCAAAGTAAAACTTGATTAGCGATGATAACAGAGTATCTCCCGATAACCCTAAAGAACAAGACATACTTTACCTCACTAAGATAGCGATTCCAAATCGCACCCGGTAGGAGTACAATGTGGCTCGAGTAGTTTGAGTGAACAAAGGTGAATTAGCCGAGTAGGTGCAATACTTGACCGCTTGGATCTCCAAGCAAAACCCAAGAATATTTGATTGGACTGCTTCAAGCAGACTGAATCGTTGTATTCGCTTGCTGTATGATAGCTGTGATCACATCAAAGCCAATAGCTGCTCAACATCGAATGTACCAGGCACCACCAGGATACAGAGCGTATCAATCAAAATTCGAGATAGGTTCCGAGTATGGAATGACGCGTTTGGCAACGACGCCCACCGAAAGTAGATTGTTGATAGAAAGTCGCAGGTCAAATTTCACATTGAAAGATAGATTCTTTCTGGAGATCAAAGAATGATCGTCCGATACCCAACTATCGCGCAAAGAATTCGATTCCTGCAACGTTGATCCCAGCCACGGCCTCTGTTTGTGCCCCGATCTCCACCATGGGGACCACTCTTAGGAACTCCGACTAAAGCTTCTCCTTAGGCTTCACGAGTCCTAAAGAATCTGCCGGTATTATCGTCGTTCTCACTGGGTGGTTTGCTTCCTCGTCAGCGCTCAATAAGAAGATTCGGGGCAAAAGTCGAACCGCATCGCACAAAGGATACGCCGCAATTAGAGTCAAAACCGGTTATTTTCAATCACCGGGCCACTGAAGTGGATATGCAATTCATACCGTCAGCCAAGCGAATGGTCAAGATAGCCGCACATGCACAAGAGAGTGGAAGATGATCGATTTGAATGACAAAAAGTCATGAGTGGAAAGAGTTGGTTTACTTCGTATACTAAAAGTTCTTCAAATCGCTCGAAGAGAATCGAGTCACGACAAAACAACACCGTCGTAAAGACTCCACACAATTGACTCCACTACCAACACAAAAACTGTCCTCAAACCATTGTAAAAGTGGTGGTCTAATACCTCAGAAAAGCCACCACAAATGCTTCTTATGACCATCTGTGAGTCATAATGCTGCACTGCCCACAAATGAGAGTTTCAGGCACTGCATGTATACTTTTCATTTCTTACAAAACAAGGACTAACAACTACAGGAGAAATCGCCTCCTGAACTCTTCATCTACTTTGAATATTATATCATCCACGTGACTAGCACGCGCTATAAATATATAAAGTAAAAAAATATCAACAATGCACGCTGAATGAACAACGCCACCTAATAATGCTGTTATGTAACAACGCTGCATGAAAAGCAATTGGTGAACCACAAGTCTTCTGTTGAATCACGCTCAAGCAAGAATTTGTCGACAAACAAAGCCCACAAAAGCTTACGCCACGCCTCGCTCCCAAGGAAACATTTGATGAAAGATCATCCTCTGCTGTGTCAAATGACACTATCAGAATCAATTATGAACACGACAATCTAATTCAAGCCTAATGAAAGCATTTCAAATACAAGTTGGTAAGGAAACGCCCGTGAGTTAAGCACTAAAAAACTACGCTGCATTCGAAAACGCGCCAAACTCGCTGCACCCAAAACTACCAAAACCGCGCATTAGTGACGCCGAGGTGGTAAGGACACTAAAGAACTTCCTAGATTTAATCCAAGAAGAAACAATACAAGACCAAAGGTGTAGAGTTCTAAGAATTTCTCAATTCCAACAGTGAAGATTTGAGAACACAAAGCTCGAGGATGAACTTAAGGTAGTAGAATACTCGAAGAAAGTAGCCAAGATTCAAGAAATTGAAGTCCGATACCCAACCAACAAGTACAGAGAGTATGGAAGGAAGAGCATAGGTTAGCAGTAACCGTTGCTCGATACTCAACCGTCACACCAATCTCTGATGTGCACGTGGACAATCTAAAAGTTTGGATAAGGCCAAGCCACACCACGTGAGGGGTGACGTAAAGCCAATTTGAATAAATAAAGAATATTTGAAGAATTAAAGAATAAATACATATTCGCACTCTAATACAAAATACTGAGGAATTTACAACAAAGAGAATTCGTAACAACTTCATACCACTGGTTCGATGTCGAGCACTTCCAAAACCGCTAAACCCGAGGCGTGAAACAAAGGGTGAGTGGGCCAAAGTTACCTATTTCTCGTGAAAACCTTTCCTTTAAAACATACTAACCCTCGCCGTAAAAACAGTAAGCCAGAAACCTTTCTTGAAAAACATAATATAATAGTAGGTAGAAAATCAAGGCGGCACGAAACATACTTTACCGTCCGGGAGACGGCATAAAGCCACCGTTTCGCATAATTTACTTTATAAAAAATTACAAAACAGTTATAAACACGAAAATCAAGTAAATCAAATAAAATGTATCCTGCGGGCATCGCTGAAAATCGTGATAATTCACAATCCAACTATAAGATGTATCTGCTTAGGAATGGTAACACACGAGTTCATACGTATATATCATGAACAGCTCGGGTGCATAAATAAAGTTACGCTAAGTGTACTACGATCACGCAGTCAGCGCCAATCGCATCACAACGAAGTTCGCGCCACGCGACTCGAAGCCACCCCACGCTGGATCCAAGAGCGACGCGGGTGTGAACAATCACGCGAGTGCCGTGGTCTCCGCCCAGATGTAAGATAATAAACACCGGTGAGCCTTCCTAATCGAGCGTATAAAACATGCCACTAGAGTATTTTTAAATTAAACAAGATAAGGTAATTTCCTTTTGGGATAACCTTAAAACTACCACTAAATAAAGTATTCTCGGTCCCGTAATTCGAAATACCAAGTAATTAACCACAATACGTAAAATACCAAGAATACGATACGGTACCAAGGTATAGAAATACCAACTTAATGGTAGATTAGGTGAACCCAAAATATGATAGGAATTTATCGTTTCCAAAGTTCACCCAACACGCCCAAGGCCCACAACAAATAATATAAGATCAATTACACAACAGGAATTAAAATAATTAATTCCCAAAACCTCAAAATAGGTTGGTACGACAATCGAATACGACAAGATAATACCTAAATCACCAATTTAATGGCATAAATCCAAACATGCTACGGGTCGAGGCCCACTAATTTCCATGGCCTAATACATTACCGAGTCATCTAACAAACATCAAGTCTATCCTGATAAACCAAGTAAATACTTACGAAATACAAGGTCTACCAAATACTGAACAAATACTAAACTATTACTATTAAAAGTGTAGACATAAATTAAGTTTGCCAATAAGTAAGTTAATAGTCAATTTAAAGTATGTGCAAAACCATTTATATAATTAAACATATAAAACATTTAATTTATGAGAAAGTACCACTCACAAATACCTGTCGGAGTCAAATGCACGCCCTCCGAACGCCACGGGTCGCCAAAGTCCAAAGCTTCCTGAACAAATCCAACCCTAAAAATTATTCTGTCCACCACAAGTTGGGTCACACCCAGTCCAAAATTGATTTACTAGCCCACACAACTCCACTCTAATCGCACCAACACAAACCGACTGAAATTTAAACTAGTAATTCTTGTCCATTTAGTTAAATGTACCCGAGGCCCAAAACCATCAAACACCAGCCTGTGCCCCAGCACTTTCAAACAAGACACACCAGCCATCATCATCTCCATCATTCCAATCCACCGACATCCTCAGAACTTCTTCGCCGTATTCTCGAGATACCCAAAGAAGGAGAATTAGTGCCATAAAGTATTATACTTCCAAACAGAGCATAATTGCCATCCACGTAAATTTCTTAACAAAGCCCAAGGATTCTAAACACCTTCCATAAGAATTCAACTCAAAAAATTCGACATGCACAAAGATGCCATTTATAATTGAGTCTAAAGGAAACAACCCCGAGCTCAGACGACGACTAAATCATTGTATTTCACCAGCCGAGACTCATTTCTGAAAAAGCTCAATGAGTGTGGTTTTTCGAGTTCACGATCTTCCCAGTCTCCAAACTCACATGCAAACCATCCCTAGATTCCTAAGGCCACGCCAATTGAATGGTTGAGGCTTGGTGCTTCGATTTGGACGAAAATGGCGCGGTAATCGTTGGTGGTGCCTGATGGAGGCAAGTGAGACTAAGAGTTGTGTAAGTACAGTTGGGTAAATCAAAGGCAAGGAGACGATGGTGAGGTTAGTGATTTCCCATCTGCCAAAGATTGCCTGAGGTTTAAATTGGGCACGGGTGCCATTAGAAATTTTGGTTTTGGTTTCTCTTTTGTTTTGGTAATTCAAAAGAGGCACCAAAGAGAAAACAGGATGGCCGCTTAATCACTATTGCAAGTAGAGGAGCCACCGGGGAGAAACTCAAATGGCCACCCAAGTGGATATGGCTTGGCGCAGGTTTAAAGGTATTCGTTTTTGGTGCAATGCAGAAGAAAATAAGGAGGAAGAAGACTTACAAAGCCGGGCGCTTGCTCAAAGGATGGACATGCCCACATGATTCCCGGAATTAGGATGCTCACATATTATCGGGACACAGTCGGCTCCACTTCATTAACCCAAAATGCACTTCAAAAATAAAAATACTTAAAAACGCCAAAACTAACGCCAGAAAATATTCGCTCGAGTCCGGAACGACGCCTCGTCACCAAGGCTTCACGCACCGTGAGTTTACCGCAGCACGTTAGCTAGGTGTAAATAAGAAGAATGCGGCCGCAGACTAGTTACTTAATGTTAAAAAGTCAACCGAAGGTCAACCAATGGCAAAATCGCTTTGCACCTCCGGAATAAAATATTATTCTCCCAGACAGTCGAACATAGTGTCGCACTCCCGAAGTTGACCCCTTCACAAAAGTTGTAGATCTTCTCAATGAAAGGCTGTATATTTTTTTTTTTTACATTTTTCACTCTTGTACTTTAATTATTATGAATTTTCAAATTTTTAAAACTCTTTTAAATACACTATTCAAGAGATCAAGGGTTTTAAAATCTAAACAATGACGTAACCATTGTAAAAGCCGTGAGATGATGAGTTCACAAGCGCTTTCATATTGTTTTTGCATTTTTCACACGTAAATTAATTATTATGAATTTTGTAATGTGGTTTGGTATTTTTAATTATTATAAAAATTAATTCACATTAATACCCTCTAATGGGAACCAAACATACTTTTAGTGACGTAATTGTTTCCTCCGTAAAATGGGCCGCTAAAAATATGAACCTTTAGCGATCAACTTTTGAAGATCGCCACAAAAGATGATTTTAGACCAAAAACTGAAAATATAATAGCTAGCGACTTTCTTTTTCATTTAAAACCCCTCAAATAGCAATTTATGGCACACAATGCATGCCATAATAGCAATTTATGGCACGTAGGAGCGTGCCATAAAGGCCCTCCTTGTAAAGTTCATTCCTTTTATGGCATGCATTGCACGCTTACAAGATGTACATTTTTCACGCACAAAATAGCTACACGTAAAAGGTGTGTATGGTTTGCTATTGTGGCGTTCAATTCACGCCTTATTGTTTGCTATTTCAAATTTTTTTAAATATTAGTTTCTCTCGCTTGTTCCAACATCATTATGACAATTAATTATTATAAAAACATATGTGAATCAATTGCAAAATAAAAATAAATTCTGGAAAACTTGAAATTGTCACTCTATTTCAAATACAAATCTCTATTTCTATGTAAAATTTACAAGAATGCAACCTATCTAACGTAAATTTTTCTACATCTCTCAATATACCATACCGTTAGCAATACAATAATACCCTTTGGTTGCAATTATAACCATCAATAATGTCATCCTTCAACCTTTATCAGTTGTGCTATCTTGCCATCAACTTTTCTAGTAAGGATGCTTTCTTTCTGAAGTTTGACGGAAAGCAGCACAATAAAAATATAAGAGACATGATATCAATAACAGAATAAATCATCAATCAAGCTACAATCTACAGATTCCCACAAAAAGACATGCTATGATACCTAAGGAACTTGAAAGCATAATTATGATATTAGAAAACAATTTTGGCACATCTAAGGTAAAGCTAAGTTTAAAGTTTATACAAGTGACTTAATTTCTCAATCCAAATTTGCTCCCAAATATTCATTTAACACAAGCGCACAGAAACTTATATCTAGACTGTAGGTCACATCAATAAAGAACTATGTTTTACACATCATAAAATGTCTACGACGCCAAATAAAAGAGGGTCCATACACCAAGAAGTAAACAATCAAACACACACACACACACATATCAATTAAATGAGGTTATAAGCCCCAAGAATGAAAAATTAAAAGGAGAGAAAGAAGAAAGAACCTTTTGTGGAGAAAGATGAATTAATCAGCCTTAATGTGTCGTTTGATGCAAGAGAAGTAATGCTGCTTGGTCAACCGAGCATGGGCTTCGCTTTTCACCTCCTGTCATCTTTCTTACATCTATCCCTTCTTCCCCCTAATTCCCATCATACAAGAAGAATCACTATATATGCAAATGTAGAAGAAGAAGAATGACTAAAAGAATACACTCACTACAGATGGTCTACTATTTCCATGACACTAGCTAGAAACAAAACGAATATATGTTAGGTGCAAAATGAGCTAACACCTATTGACATCCTAAATCACAGAAAACTCTTCTTTTCTATTTTCTTTTTTCGTCTTGAAAGATATACATTAACCTTTCTGGTTTCTGGGATGGTGGTTCCATGCAAGTCTTGGAGAAGAACACAGGGAAAAAATCTTGCAAATGCAGGAATGCTGTGATATCGTTTCGTACTCTTACTATTTATATACCTTAAAATAATCAAATTTTATATAAACCATACACCGACAGCATGCCAAGATTAATCCATAGACATAACATCAATCCTTTAGGAATGCCATCAATCAATTAGCTTTTGGGACACCGTCATGATCTCACAAACACGCTTGCACATGCACACAGATGTTAACGAATACTATATGTGTACAATTTTTTCGTGAGACTGTTACATCTATTCTTCAAAGTCATCAACACACATCAAATTGTGCAGTAGCATCATATGCAGATGCGTGTAGATCAAAAATATAAGCAATAATCATGCAAGATCATTTGCACAAATTCATTGGTACATTGTAAGATCATTAACAGACATGAAAGCATTGAATCGGCTTAAATTCATTAGGCATTCAAATAGAAAAGCACAAGATAGATAAAGATCCTCCGCAGTCAATAGTTCCATATATATCCCGCAAAACACATAAAAGAGATTCTTAATCTGTTCTGAAGCTCTATCAAGACGAGGCACCGAACCTTTCATTTAGTAGTCACGCTCCTCAATTTTAGATTAAATAGATGCCATAACAAGTCTGGTAATATCCCAAAAATAAGTAAATAAAAATTCGGTCATATTTCAGATGACAAGAAGGATCTGAACGAATATTAAATTCCACAATTTCAAGCAACATGCTTCGTAAATTAACAAGAACATAGCTAATCAAACTCGATTCAAACAGGAAACACATAAATGCCAATTCAAGCCCCAATTACCAATCCAAAACTGCAATAATTGATTTTTCATTCACATAAATTGAAAGATGAAATGTGACAAATAGCTCGGGGATATTTTACAAACAGACAAATAGGAAGACAAACCAAAACAAAGGAGGTTGATTGTGAGTCTACCTTGATTGTTTATTGCGATTCGATTGCATTACATGCAATTCCAGTCCCCATACTGTTCAAAACCAATTGCAAAACAGCTTGCCCACACCAATATATAATGAACTCAATTCACATATGAAATCAAAACTATAAAATTTGGCAAAAAAAACAGCTTACCCACATCAATATATATTACATAATGAACCCATTAAACCCAACTGACATATGAAATCAAAAACAAGAAAAAGGTTGTAGCTTGCTAGAAATTTAACAAAAATAATAATTCAAGTTCTATCATATACATGGAAAGGACCGGAAATTAACATCACAAACAATTTGGGATTTTTCATAACTTAGAAATGTGAATAATAATAAACTGAAAGAGTAATAAAAAATGGGTTATTATTTACATTGTTCATCAAAACAAGAGAAAAATAATAATGAGTTGTAGCAAAATATATCAATAAATTAAAATTCACAAGTTTATTGCATACATGGAAATTGAATTATAAAATGGGCCAAAATTAAACTTCTTTAAAACAATTTGGGGTTTTTTGAGTAAGAAATCAGAAATTACCTTTTAAGAATGAGGTGATTGGAACCCGACTTCTTGAATGGTAGGAAGAATGGGGTCGAGAAAAAGCTAGGCGCAAGTAGATGAGATTTGGCGGCGATGAGTCCGGCGGTGATTGGCGGTTTTCCGGTTTGAGCTCGTAATACTTCGCGACGGCGTGAAGTGCCAGCAGCGGCAGCATTCCGTTCGATCGCGGCCTCGATTTCCTCTCACCATTTTTGAGCTTCGAGCTGCGTTGATTGGTTGATCTTCGAGCGCAACAACCTTCTCTCTCGAATCGATTTCAGCTTCTTGGTTCGTACGGAAAACACCTTCCCCAGAGAGTCCAAGACGCTTGCTTGGCAACCGAAGTTATGTGAAACCTGCGGATCTGAAAATGAGTTTGAGCATGAAGAGAATGAAACTAGAGTGAAGAGAGTGTGCCTGCAATTTGAGCTTCGAAAATTCGCTTAGATAATCGCAAAGATGAAGAAGAGAAACAGAGAAGCAGAGATCCGGGGGTACCTATGGTTGTTTGTTTTAGGCAACATGCTGTGATGACGAACCAGGGTTAGTTGTCTCTTTTTTCCACAAATTTTTTTTTCCCAACCGTTAGATGCTTTTAACGGTCAGATAGATAAGCATGCCATGCTAGCAAGCATGGTAGCCAACTCCTAAATTGTGAAGGAAGACTCCTACCAGTGAGTGAAAGCTCTTTTGAGTGAGTGTTTGGTTGAAAATTCTCTGAAAAACCTTTGTCTTGAAAAGGAATATAAGGGCTGAGCTTCTTGGCACCAACAGTCACCCCTGTCGTACTACTCGCCAAACAGTGTCGCAGAAAAACCAAGGACCTTTTTAGTGACGGTCAAATCACTATGTCCACGTATACTGCATTCTGTGCGACACGGTTCATGTGGGCCCTTAATTTTCATGTTGGGACAAACTCAACGGCTTCGGATTGGGTTTTGATAGTCCCATGAAACTGGCCCAGCCCAGAGGGAAAAAGCATAAGCAAAGGGGATTTGTAGTGCTCCTTTGAACTTAGGTCGATTGGTTATGAAGAAATTAAATATGTTTATAAGCGTTTTTAAGTAGCTTTATTAAAAATACTATAAAATTTTTATTCGAATTTAAGTGTTTTTTGAAATGAAAGAAGTATTTATATATGTTTGAAAACTTTAAATCTAAGTGTTTTTTGATTGCATAAAGCATTTTTGAACATTCCATAAATAATCTCAAACAAACTCTTAATACAATTTTTCAATCTACCACGGAATTTTCAATTTGCTATGCTCTATAATCTTCAAACGGGCCAATTTGTCAAGAACCATCAACTCCTATTATCATAGTTTTCGTTAATTTTTTGACTCAATGAACAAAAGTAACATTTCAAATCGACGAAACACTACGTGTGACGCTATGACAAAGAGAGATTGAAGTGGCACATTCTCATAATCACGCAGGATCAAAACGAAATTCAACTGAAAATGCAGGGGACGAATCTTTTAAAAGATGCTAAATTTAAGGGGCCAAATTTTTAAAACAATTCCCAAAAACCAAAGCAAGTGGTCTCCTGCAATGCACCTCTCCCATAATTCTGACCAAAATAGATAAGTTCTTGATTGGAATAGGGAAATCAGAGAAATTAACCTTACTCATAACCACTCAACCAAGCCAAATTAAAAACAAACCCAAGTTTTAAGAAAGTCAACAAATGCAAACTTAAAATTTTAAGTGGATAATCAAAACAAACACTCACCAAATCAAATTTCAAAAACACCCCATGAGTAAAAAGACCAAGTTCCTCTCTCTCTCTCTCTCTCTCTCTCTTATTATATAGTGTTTGATGAAAGAGTAGGTTGTTTTGATGATCACAGAGGGTTTTGTCCCCACTGGCCTCTCAACTGCTTCCAGCAGTCCCCAAAAGACTAGTCTTTACAAAGACCCAAGATTTTTCTTTGGGTTTTGTGTATAATTTGACCACCAAAGCCTTGGGTTTTCTTCGTCTTCTCTACTTTTGATCATCTATCTTCCAAATTTCCAGTTTTTTCTTCAAAGTTTGAAACTTTGAGTGGAAAGGAAAGAGAGATGTTGGATTATTATGAGCAGCTTGCTTCAGGCCTTTCTTACCATGATTCTCTCAAGTTCTTGAGGCAGATATTCAGCATGCCAATATGCTGTGAGTAATAACACTGGCAAGTTTACAACCCACTTTTTTTAAGAAATTTTATTTGGGTTTTGCTGTTTTTTATGTTTGATTTTTGCAATTGGGTTTGTGAAATGTGGAATAACGGTTTGAATTTGTTGTGGTTTTATATGTTCCGCATTTACTATCTTGAGGTTGAAAAATTAAAACCCTACTCTTCAATATCCAAAAAGGCCACCAGAGTGATGCTGTAGGCTTGATTTTCCAAAATGAATTTTGGTTTTGATTTGGATGATTGTTAGAGAGAGAGAGAGAGAGAGAGTTTGGTTATTTTTCGTTTCAGCAATTTTTCGGAACTGAAATCCATTTGGGTGATGCATAGAATGTGTGTTGTGTAATGCATAGAAAGTTTACAAGTTTTCTGTATATAATCTTGATATGCTGCTGGATTCTCTATTATTTTTCATTAGATTCTCGGTTTCTTGTTGTGAATCGAACTAATTTGGGGTTTGCGAAATATTTGGAATTTGAAAAGCATGGTGAGGTTCGGCCCATAACCCTTCATAGTTTTAAGAGCACACCATCAGCTTATGTCCTGTTTACCTTATTTTTGAATTTGGGTTGCTGACCATTGGAATGTTTCACCGTAAGTTAATAGACGAAGATATTTCATTTTTGTGGTTGATCAAGTTAAGTGACTTTTGGTGTTACTTTGAATAAATGCAGGGCAGCTTCCACTTCCCCGAAGCAAGGGTGGTACGGTTCTTCAAATGAAATTGGTTTACAATGACTTGGCACACATTTTGCTGTTTTTACTTCAATGGATTGATTGCTCGCCTCGTGTTTACTAGTTACTTAAATCTTTTTCCACATAATTGTATATAAGGTTGGTTTCTGGCCTTGCCTGTTTTTGTGTTTCTAAAGTAAATTTACAGTTTAATTTTTGCCCTTGTACCTAATGGGATTCTAGTTCTTGAATGTTTGCGTGTTTGTTGGTTTTGTATTTCTTCAGGTACGCCTCAAATGGAGATCAAATATCTCTTCATGTGGAAGGAAAGCTACCATCAGTGAATTCTACAGTATGCTACTTTCTTCTACTCTGTGGTAGTTGATTTAACATCTGTTTAAGATGAATCTTTAACCTTGTATAGAGAACGTGTTTGATATGTTTTACAAAAACTTTAAAAATGATCCTGTCTGGTGCATAACTTCATTTAGGATTTTGAAAATTGATGACTCACTCCTTTAAATGAATCTCACCCCGCTGTAATTCCAATTTAACAGAAGCATTCATTTTGGTCTGCTTTTAAACTTCAAAACGCATTACAGCGTTGTTTCTGCAATTCATCATTATTCATGTCTTTCCCAACTCTAAAACTGCAGATGCGTTATATTACCGTCCCTTCAGCGCCTTCCACGGTGATTCTTTGGAGATGGATATCACCCAAGAGGCTTTCCAGAGATGGCTGCTAGGAAACGATATGAGGATAAGATAAAGCTTTCTGATGTGGACTTGGAGAGAGAAGATGAATGTGGCATCTGCTGGTACCTTGCACCAAAATGGTTTTGCCAAACTCAAGCTGCCATGCAATGTGCATTAATTGCTACCAAGTGACTGGTAAGAATAACGTAGTTCTTCCCGATTCGAAATAATTTGTTCTTCCTTTGCTCAGCTTTTATTTCATCCAGTGTTAGGCGGTTAGCAAATGATGATGTGGCTCATATTTATAACCGTTGTCACATCTTTGCCTCTTCATATGTTACAGGAACACAAGATCAGAATCTTGCCCGCTTTGCCGGGGAAGTATAAAAAGAGTGAACTCAGGGGACTTGTGGGTTCCCATCTGCGGAAGCGATGTGGGTTGACACTAAACCGTGTTGAAGATATGTTGCGGTTCTATCTTTTTATCAACAGACTGCCCAAAGATCTCCCAGGACGCCTGTTCTTAATGTGTATTATGAGTACTAATTTGACTAGAAAAATGGTGTATAGAGAGAGGCGATTACCAGCCATCACGTGTACAGAGTCCGGTTAGGTTTTAACATCGAAAATTTTTTTCCACTGCACGCCGTGCAAAATAATGTACATGCTTTGTGTAAGAGACAGAAATTTATGTAAGTATCAGAAGAGTCACCTTTTCTCATGCAACTTTGGTTTTGTCATGGAAGGCAATCAGAAAAAAGTTATGATCTTAATGAAATCTGTCCGGGAATCCGTGATCAGATTTAAAAGGGGTCATATTTTCTAAACAGTAAATAGTTCAAGAAATTCTTAGAACATATTTTCTAAATTATGGAAATTGAGAAGTATTCTCAAGCATACTTCTAACGCAGGAATATCTAACTCTTGAGATCACAACACAGAAAAGTACTAAAAGATGAATCTGATCGTCCGAAGGCAGGCAGTTCACCTGTTACGCAGTTTTGTGTCCAACAAGTAACTGAAAGGAGGGTGAGTGGCCTTGCTCTTTAGGAACATATCAGAAAGCACCTTGTACATGGTCAGTGATGAACTCCATCCCAATTTATGTACTGCGACGGGCTTTTTACAGGAGGTGGCAGAAGCGGCCGCACGTGGCAAACACGTTGAAGTTGTAGGGGTCACTGCCCCGCAGCAGGCCTTGAAGCTTCCTCCTTGAAACCGTACTGGCTCGGACTCTTTCATGACTGTGTAGTAGGCATTCCAGTAATCAGCATAGGTTATGACAGCACGGGGAAACTGTTTCCTGAGTTCTTGCAACTTTGCTTGCAGCACAAGGTTGTGGCTGTAGGTTTGGTTGTTGACACTTCACACATCCCATGCTGTTCTATCGCCTTCCCGGGCGCTAACGACATCGCCAGCGGCAAGCAGCCGGAAATTGGCGATCTTTGGACGACAACATATTTGGCACCCATCTTTAACAGTGCCTGCAAGGTATTGAAAATATTTCTCCAATCGGGGACTAAGTCCAAATAGATCATGCATGTACTTATGTTTTTCTAATATTTTTATGTTCGAAAAATTAAGGACCAAATTGATGCAATTGAAAAAATAAGGTCAGAACACGACTTGAGCCCTTTGTAGTTTTCAACTTTTTCATAAATTACACTTTCGTTCCCATTTTCAACTGCATCGAATTTGGCTCATGTAGTTTGAAAAACATTTCAAATTCGTTGTCGCTGGAATTAAATAAAATGTTGATTTAGCCAAAGAAAACTAGACTCGAAATAGACTTTATAGTCATATCCAAACAACTTGAACATTTATTCTTCCCGGGATTATAACTGTACTGATACCACATTATATAATATAGAGCACAGAAAACATAATTAATGAAAGCATCAATCCGTTAGTCAGAGTCTAGCTAGGTGAAAAATGAATAAAAATGATTTTCGTGATACAATTTTCTCCTTCACACTCATGTTCATTTTGTTTTTAATTCTTTGATCTTTTCAATCCGAATGCCAAAATGAATATGGTAGATTGTGTGTAGGGAGAAAAAGCATGTGCTGAAATTGGCCTACCAAAACTAAATTACATATAAATTTTCAGGCCATCGTTCTACCCTTTATCCATAAAATCAACAAAAATTAAAATCCTACCTGCAGAAAACTAGTAACTCTACTGATCCCAAGCTTCGAATTGTATCACCACGCACAGCAGATCCAAGTGTATAAGCATAATCATTGACTCAATTTCTCCAACCCAAAAAAGTGCATCATCAAATTTGCATTCCGGTCCTCCAACTTTGCAACCTTACTTTCCAAGAACTTGTTGAACCAAAGCAGCTGAGTCTGGATGGACTGAGGAGTGATGGCAAGGCTGAGGTTGTTCTTCACAAAGAACTGGTGCTCTATGGCGGTGGAACCCGCTGACGGCGAAGTTAACACTGTGAGTTGAGTCTGCAGCGGCATTGCTCGAAACGGCACATTTGGTAGGGTTGCAAGTAGGGCAAGGAGAGTGACTCGGCGACGAAGTCAATGACTAGGCGGCCGTCGGAGAAGCGGTTGGTGGGGCGGTGAAAGAAGGTGATGCCGTAGAGGGTTTGAGACGTGGCCGAAGCCGCTAGGGCCTGAGATGGATCTTTGTGTTGCCTGTGTTCAGAATGAGTCGCCAAAGGCGTAGATTTTCTGAAGGGCAAGGTAGGTTTTTGCTTTGTTGCGGTGGCGAGGCGGTTGAGGAGGAGGAGGAGGAGAGGAAGGAGATGATGGTGAGGGTAATGAGGGTAATTTGCCAAGATGATGAATGAAGAAGAAGAGGAAGAAGCCATGTCCTTTTTATTTTGCATGTATATTAAAGTTAGCTTATATACTTTTATCTTCTGCAAAAGCGGGCAAATATGTCTTTTACCCCGTTGTCTTGAGAAGTATAATAATATTGGCAACAAATTAAAGACAGCTTGTGCAATTATTGTTATATGCTATTAGCAGCAACATGATCTAGTTGATGGATTCATTGATTTTGAAACAATAAAATGAAAAAGGTTTTCATATTGTCATTGATCATTTGGGTCAAAGATTGTAAGACATTTGTCATGGTAAAACAAGAAGTTCGGCAAAATGTTCGACTTAGAATCTCTTTCACAATTTTTTTCTTCCTCGATATTTATGCACTTCGTCTCAATGCAACAAATTGTTTGTTATGCCATGGGCTTTTCTTGTAACTCGTTGATTTTATGATATTATTAAAGGTCACTTAAGTAATGAGTTCAATTTTACACGCCAATAGATTCAGTGTATCATAACTAGCAATGAAAAATGTCAAATAAAGTTAAAACTTGAAAATTACTCCGAAAATTATTAGTGCTACGTATCATCGATACTACGAGATGATGGACGGTCAGTGATTGATTCATGTTTAATCTAACGGTTGACATTAATTAAAATAATAATAAAAAATAATGGTAGATCTTTAAGCAGAAGAATGAAAAATAGATGGGTCTTAAATGATCATGTGTCACTCACCACTCTCTCCCAACTGTTTGGTGAACCAAAACTTATGGTTTGGGCGGTGCTTGATGTGCATCCTTAAATTCTGCACCAACCGCCATGACAGTACGTATAACCAAAACCTTGAAGAACATCATTTAATTAGGTCTCTTTGCAGATGGCTGTTGGAATGGATGTGTGTATGCATGCATGGATGCAACCAAAGCCACAAGAAGAGGTCACTATTGGACTCATGATTGTGAGCCCTTGCATAAATTATGTTCCAACTTATAGGTATTCATAACCATTTTGTTTGTTTGAGACTGCTTTTGGTGTAAGAACTAAAAACTTATGCTCATAAGCACTTATCAAGTGCTTAGACTCGTATTAGGCATGGTATCTATAATCATATGGCCCATTTTGAAACTACTTCACTATAAAGCATTTTTGCTATTAGAAACACGTGATGTTTATGTTCACTCACCTCGTCTGCTTTTCACCACCGCATGGTATCACTCATTTGTTACGTGCTAGAAATCCAAATGCACTTGGAAGTTCTTCACTTGCTTATTCAGTACGGTACTTTTAAGTTTTTTAGTCAAACACTATCAAAAGAGCTTTCAAAAGAGCTGGGATTGTCACAAAAGCTCTTGGCATTTCCAGAGCAATCCCATTACTTGAATTAGCTTTAGCAGCAGTCGTCGATAATCGGCAACGGATGTGATCCAACTATGGAGTCCACTTACTGACACGGCCAACAGTCACCGGCGCGGGCAAAGTGTCTTTAGATTTCCTCCCATAATAATCCAGTGGCTGAATCATCAATAATATAACCAATTGCAGAAAATGTAAGATTCAAAAAAGACATTATTCAAAGATAAATTACAAGCTGGAACCAGATGCATTCAGACATGGATACTTCTGATATGTAGAACCAAATCATGAGCCAAATCAGAAACCGAAAAGTCGAATCCAAGTCAACTACAACGAATTCTATGATGTATAATTAGCCTGGTTCACATACTGTAATCACAAATGTACGTAAGACGAGATCAAAGAACCCGCAACGACAATTCTAGCATGTTAAGACGCCAAAACCAGATTCTATCAACGGGCCCTTTCAAGTCAAATTCTGTCGCTTAATCAAGACATGGCAGCTTTTACGATTATATTTGGTTGCTGAATGATATTGCCACCTTGTTGAACTCGTGGACTTAAAAGAGTCTTACAGTGGAATAAATCAAAGAAGGTTCTGCCATTGCTCCATTCCTTGCAATCTCCACAGGCCAGCCCTCTTTGTCACAGGTGGGATGAGTGAAACTCCAAGTTCATCAAATTACGACATGTCGCTCTGTGAAGGGTTCTTCCCACATCATGTTCATGGCTGTTTTTACGAAGAAGGGCTTGCTGTAGTCCCATGCTCGTATGACGCAGGTCAGTAGATTGTCACACAACTTCCCAGCAATCTACAAGAACAACATGGGACATTAGTTCCATCTCTCATTCTTCCCACGAAACACAAAAACAGAAGTAATAAATAATAAAATTTGAAAGTTTCCACAAATGATAATAGTTTGAGTAACATGCTGATCTGACTTGCAGTTTCTAGTAAAACAAATTCTCACCTATCTCATTCATAGCAAAAACAACTTTATAAATTCACAAGACTTCCAGATTGCGAATATTACCTTGCCTAGTGTGTTTGCCGGACAATGGGGCAATAACTAAGATATCAGCCCAACGGCGGAGCTCAATGTGAAGCACACTATCACCCATTTTGTTCCAAGTGGACCATTCATCCTCGTCGGTGTACAGGATTACATCCTTGGGAAGCGATGCTCTGTCAATGAAATGCAAAGATGCTCTTGTGGCAACTGCTTTTACTTCTGGCCCATTCTGGAAAACTTTCATGGCATTGCCAAACTTTATGGCAGCTACACTTCCACTAGCAGCAAGTAGAATCCGAGGCCCCTCGGGCAGGATTGGCTTGTTGCTCATTTCTGGACTCGCAGGTTCAGAGCTCACATACCCTATTCAAAAGATATCAACGAGTTCATATACATCAATGATTCCCACCTCGATCAAAACAATTTAAAACACAAAAATATAAGGCTTTGCATTAAACCTTAGCCTAAGATTTGGAAAGTGCCTCACTTCTTCCAAAATATAAAGTGATGAATCTGTAATGAACTTAAACTCCTGAACCACATGCCCAGAGCACTAAAAAGAAAAAGGTAGCCAAGGACGGAACAGGTGATCGAGGTAACAGAGAAATTGTTCTACCACTTCTTTTTTACTGCACCATAAAAATTGCTCAAGAAAACATATCCATTTATGTTCTATACATGATCATTAATCCCTCTCTTGAGTACATTGAGGGCCAAAACACCAAAAGGTCATAATACACAAGACTCCAATACAAGAAACAATTCAATGGGATGGAAAAAAACAAAAAATTTATACTAAGAACAGCTTTTTTTCCCTGAAAATCAACCAGATAAAATGACACAAAGTATATAAGAATATGTTATAGCAACACAAAGTACTTCGACTGAAAGAACAAAACCTGCCCTACATATCTAAGTTCATATTCCTTCCAACACAAGAAAGTGGCAATCTAAGATAACCAATACAAGAAACCTACAAAATCGCTAGTTCGACAAATCCACATGGCAATCAACAAATATAAACATTTTCAAAAAGAAACAATCGTAAGATGTCAACAGAAGAATTAAAGCTCCTAAACGAAACAAACATACCAAAAAGAAACCCTCCGGACTGACGAAGGTGATCATTCATGATCCCGACTCGTGATCAAAATCCTCAAACAAATATGATCTTGAATGATCACAACAAAAAATAATAAAAATGGAATTTTCGTTGCGGGGAAAGCGTCTGAAAAAACTTAATTATAAATTTATTTTCTTCTCATAGACTTAAAAACAAACATCATTTGCTGCATTTATAAGAGAATGCTCTCCTTTTCCCGGGCTCAATCCCAATAACGAACTAACTAATTAATCTAACAGAAACTTAACAGCTGCAAAAAAACCCACACTCCTAACGAACTTGCTGATTGGCCAGCTTGATAAAAAAAAATTAAAAAGAAAAAATAAAATTTCACCCTTTTCGAAACAATATGCGAAAGGCTCGGGTAGCTCAGTTGCTTAACAGTATTCTCCGTTGCACCTGAGGTTCCGAGTTCGACCCTTCCCCCACCATCGCTTGCATAAAAATATATATACATATATGTGTGTGTATATATATATATATATATATATATAAAAATCGATACATAGGAATGGGTCATTTTCCCTAATTTCTATTTACAAACGGATCAAACACTAAACAACCTTAAGAATCAATTAAAAGTGTAATTAGAATTTAATCGCATGGAATTTAGGACTAAAACAAAGTAAAATTCCAGCAATTGAGTAAGAAATTGTTACTGACTTGAGCGGGGGGTTCCCTCTGTGTGTGGTTTGAGGCGGTTTAGGGTTTTTGAACTGAAATCTCGCGAGGCAGGTGGGTTTCAGGGCCCAAAACGCAGCGTGTATTGACTTCGATTGAGGCGAACCAGTTCCCGTACTATCTCTCCGTCCAGAGGTGTTCCAAGTCCGAAACGATGTGAGTGATTTCAGAAGCTTCCGACGTCGTATGCAGGGTGAGATTGTTGGGCTTTTTTCTATTTTGCCCTTTTTCCTGTGCTAGATAATTGGGCCTGCCATAGAACACATGGGCTTATTTTCACTTTTTATAGATGAAAGATGGTGGGGCCGTGCGGGAGAAGATTTCTCTGTCGCTTCCAATTGTCGTAAACCCTAAACATGGCTTACGAGCCCGGCTCAAATGAAATTGGTGCTTGTAGATATCAATGCAATGCAAATTGGCTGCGCGCCTTTCGAACGGTGTTGGACTCGGTCCGGACTCGGGGAGGCTGCGTCGAGTCGGATGTGGTTGACAGTTTTGAAATGGGGAAGGGGGGGTTTGGATCTGTGGTTGTTTTTGGAGGTTTAACGAGGGGGGGAAAGGTGAGGTGTTACGAGGGAAAGTGCAAAGAGAGGAAAGGGGGAGATGATGGATGCAATTTAATGAAATGCCCGAGATTTAAACCACGAAAGCGTCTGCGAAGCGCGCGTAACGGAAAGTCGAGCTTCTATCGGCGAGTTCTTGAATAGTAGTGGACCGCGTGTTTTGAATTGATGGGATTGTAGTGGCGCCCAAATATGGAAAATTCGGAAAATTCTTCCCGTATTTAACTGATATTACAGATTTACTGTGATTTACGGTGTCCATAAATCCAAATCATCTAATACAGAGATTTACATTAGTATGAAAGTTAGATCCCAAAATAAGATGAAAAATAAACAAGTTACTTGAAGATCTGAAAAATAAATATAAAGCTCATAATATAGAACTCTTTGTGATTTTGTGATTCTCAGATCATACACTAGATTCTGATACTATAGTCAATGTCATTAATTGAATTTTATAAAGAAAAAGTAGTATTAATAGTTGACAAATGACAATTATATGTACAAATGAGAAAAATTAGACCGCATCCTTCTTTTTCGTAGATTTTTTAATATAAGAGGCATTTCATCACATATTGACATAGACTAATTTTTCTCTAAATGGAGCTCCAAAGATCGCATAAGGTGATAGCGTACTTTTAACTCTCTAAGTTAAACGAAAGTGATCAAGGTGGCAAGAATAACTCTTTCTCTCTTCCTAGATTATTAGTATAGAATAGTTAATTTTATTATAGTCTCAAGAAAATTCATGTTTCTCGCTAATCTCCCCTCAATTTGAGCAATTACACCTAACACTTCCGAGGTTTTAATTCACTCACATAATTCCAAAATGACAAATTTACTTCCTTATAGAATATGTATTGTTGCCATTAAAACTACGGAGCACTAGTATTCATTCTCACTGTACTAAAAATTATTGCATTGTTAAAATTGCAAGTGGTTGATTACTATCTCAAGGATAGATTCTTTTTCTTTTCAACTCATTGCGTCCCGGGTTCAAATTTTTCCTTTTCACTTTTAATCTCATTGCAAAGTGGTAATATTGTTTGTAATAAAAAAATACAAAAAGTTGAATCCCTTTATGAGCATTGAACTTCAATTTTCAAAAGCAATATTTCATACTATTTTGAAATTTATTTTTACACTTCCAAATGCCTCATCCAAGCACAAATTTATTTATTTTGATGAACCATCTTAAGCACACAAAAATTAAAATTATTTTCTCAAACTTTGTACCAAAGTTAAAGTTATATTATCGCATGATGTTGTTAGAATATTTTTAAAACAAAGTCCGTGTGTTCATGGCAGGCCTCGCCATTTTGTGTTCACTGTTCACAGCAAAGCGGGTAGACTCCGATTTTCTTAAGGAAAAACCGACAGACGGAAAAAGCCCGACAACCAATCTGAATGCAACGTCAGCTTATATATGAAGCAAAGCTGCAAAGGGAAAGGGAGAAATGAAGCAAAGGTTCATGGAGAAAGAAAATAAAGTTATAAGCAGGTTTGAAATTCCGTTTATTTTTTTGTTATGATCATTCAAGATCTCCTTCTTCTGAGCCTCGTTACAACTGAGATCATGAACGATTACATTCTATCAGCGTCCAGCGGATGCCTATTATTAAAACATAAGTAGAAGTAGAACCTTATATTTTTGTTCCTTCAGTGTCTTCACTTTCTATGTGGTATAACATATACAGATGCCTTCATATATGCTTTGTATATTTATACAAATCAAGCAAATGACATATGAAAATTTATCTACTCAACGAGAGGAATCTATGGTAGTAGTTAGAAACCTCACCTCGGTGTAGAATGGCGAGAATACCACTGGGAAGGTTCGATTCTTCCGTGTGCGTTTCCGTCGAATGACCGAGAGTTTGGACAAAAACAGCTAGCACCGTTGAGTTTAGGACGCCGAGACGAACAAGGTGGTGACTTTGATCGCCTTGCTCAACGGCTCGACAATGTGCACTCTAGTACGTAGGTGAGGGGAGAGAGAGAGAGATTTTGTATTTTAAGGGCACTGCGGCACCCACCAACACGTATAAAAATTACATGATTTCGTACAAAATAATATGCACGTGTCCAAAATATCTCCCAGATAAAATTACATAAAATAAAATTTGACGGGATGTTACATCGCGGAATTGTGATCATTTTGTTGAATTCTTAAAGCACACTCGACGACAACAATAATGCTAGAAGAAAAATATGGGTTTGATAAATTAATAAATTAAACTAATTCTTTATCAAACCTCACACGGTAGCAGGTCGTTCACAGCAGAGAGAAATTGAGCTTGGATTACAGTTTTATAGAAATTAAACTCTTATTGTAGCTGAAAGTTTGAGTTCATGTGCTTTTGATACTTATATATAGAAATTTTGGGTGTTTGGACCTCGCAGTCGAAAATTAAGTTTGATTTTATTTTATAGGAATTAAATCAGATACAATGCACCAAAAATTTGAGCTATACGTAAATGATTCTTATAAAACTCAAGAATTGGAATCACTCAAATGAACTCAAACTTTTCAGCCTACAGTAAGAGTTTAATTTTCTATAAAACTGTAATCAAACTCAATTTCTCAGTCTGCTTGTGAACAACTTAAGTTACACTGTATTAGTTTGATAGAAATTAGTTTAATCTACTAATTTTATCAAACCCATTTTTTTCCTTCTTGCATTGTTTGAGCTTACTGCCTGGTGTGTATTAAAGAATTCAGTAAAATGATCACACCACAAAATGAGTTTTGTAAAAGTCATATGGACTTTAACAATTTTTTTCTTAAGGCAATTAGTCGAAATGATCACTTTTGACATTGGTTGCATAAATAATCAATTATTAACATGTGGTCATTATATCATCGTTTATGTGGTTGATATGTCATTATTGTGTCAAGCCGATATATAATCAATATGTCGCCGTTAATAAAAATGGTAGATCATTTCGCAAACAAAATATCAAAAAGATATCATTTCAGCTATTTGTCCTTTTCTTTATTGCATGCTTTTAACCACACCAAAGTAACAACATTGTTTATGTTAATTTACTTTTGTTGTAATATTTTCATCTTTATTTGGGGTCCAACTTTACTAATCTATACTTAGTAAGAGATGGTTTGGATCCACTAACCAAATCATCCAAACCTAATCCACACTCCATTCAATATTCGTTGTATTTCATACTAATGAAGATAGCGACTTTCCCTTTATTTGAGATAACAACTTGTACAATAAGAGAACATCGCCTTTTCATAATCGATACTACAAAGAATATGTATTAATTCTATTTTCATCTAACCTTGAACTATTGAATGAAACATTTCTGACAATGTATTTGTGTCGTATAAGTTAAGTTGTCTTATTTGGCGGGTACGTGTATACCATATTATATTGTGAGTTCAAATCTTCCCACCCAAAACTCAAAACGACCTCTTGTCTCTTGCTTGCAATTCTTGACATCTGTCCATTTTCTTAACTAGACCTAACAGTTAACTCTAAAAAAAAACAAAAAGTGCTAAGAAAATCAAAGACAACAAAAAACAACCAAACGTACCCTCCCTCGTCCCTCCCCCAACCCCGCAAACCCGATAACCTCATAACCCTTCCTCGACTGGAGCCCGTCAAACCCTGACCTGATTCAGAACTTGTCGAACCCCCTTCTCATCTTTCTCTCGAGAGTTTTGGGTGTGAATCTGAGAATAACTAATCTGATTCATTTTCACATTTGAGCTTTTCCTTTGTGGATGTGTGTTTTATTTCAAATTTGAATATTGTAATTTCTCAGCTTTTAAATTCTCAACTTATTTCAAATCTTTATTTTTCATGTCTGAGGCTCCTTTCATTCTTTTTTTGTTTTTACTTTTTTCATTGTTACGAGTTAACAGTGGTATTTAACTCAAGTTGTGGTGAACAAGTGTCACAACTTGGAGATAGGTTACATAGAGGCCACATAGAGTTTTGGGTGCAGAAGATTTGAACTCCCATAATGTAAAGTGTAAACACGTGCATCGATACTATTCGATTCCATATAGCTCGAAAAAAGCTTTGCCATTGTCACCATTTACGTGCTTTTTATTTCCCTTCGTGTTTAAGTTTAAATCTCTCAAAGGGCAATTCCATAATTTTGGATTCCTTCTTCCCTCACATTGCCCTTTCCTCTCTTTCGCCCGCATTTCCATCGTCGTATCACATTTCGTTAATTTAAACCTCGCATATTCTCACCGAGTCGGACCTTTTAACTCGGACCGAGCCTGGAATATCATGATGGCTAGGTTTACGACAATTAAGCGGCTGGTGCGAGCCACGCTAATGAGGGGAGCAGCTCAGAAGCGCCCTCTCGCCGTCGCTAGGGAAGATGACCATCACCACCAGCAGTGTCGTTGCGATCTCGCAAGCTGCCGATGCGATCTAAGCTGAGGACCCCAACGTATCCAGAATTTGTAAGTACTTTTCATCTTCTCTTATTGGAAGAGGCCGCGCGAGCCACGCCGAATAGGAGCAGCTCAGAAGCTCTGGGCCAGGCGCGGTCCCACCGTTGCCAGGAAGACCCTCATCACCACCACCATTGTCGATGCGATATTGCACGTTGCCGATGCAATTCAAGCTGAAGACCCCAACGTATCCAAAATTTTAAAGGATTGTTCATCTTCTTTTTCTTTTGAATTTCTTTAAATTAATGCTGATTTTTCAGCGCTCAATTCAATCTTCGGTGGTGTTGTAATTGTTACTAACATTCGAATTGTTACTATTTCAGTATGTGCATGATATATCGTCGGATGAAACAAATTTTATTACTTCCAAAACAGTCAAACGGTGATGCCTAAATATGTTATTTATTAATCCTTTTGTTGCTCTGGGTATTGAGCTAAGTTATTTAGAAATTAAAAAGATAATGGCTACCTTAAGGCTTTAGCGAGTGATGGAGGCATCTTAGCAAATATGCCACGTCGTGATCCTAATGGAGTCGGAAGACTTATTACATAGGAGGTATTGTCCTGTAAATTTCATCTTATATTGACTTACAAATTTCTGTTGCCAACTATTTTCAGCATTGTTGTTTTAACTTCAGTGTACGTGATTGACCTTTTTCATTGATATGTAGGTTTGATCTGGAATATATTTGGCTCGCCGTCTGTGGTCCGCTCTGCCCCTTCACCTACAAAAGGATCAGTTACCGGAGTGCGGCGCTTCTTCATTCCTTTTCAAGATTTCTGTTACTTTCACTTTGTATCTTATCTGTCATACCATTGAAGTTACTTCGTGACTTACAATTTTGAATGTTTGGTTAATCTCACTCAGGTTAGAGGTGCAATATTTGCACTTAGGTACACTGAGCAATTTCATACTTCTGGCTGATTTTGAGATATTCGGACAACGAGATGCGGACATGTTTGATCTTCTGGAATGTGTGTTTGGTTTTCAGGTTTGAGTTTCCCTTATTTTTCATTAAGCTTAATTATATCCGTGATTAAATGTGGTATGGTAAATATAACACTGCTTATATCTTAATTTCAATTGATGTTCTTATGCAATTTAAATGTGGTAATCGTTAATTTTTCGTGAAAAAGACAATGTGAGGAACCAGAGAGTGAATGTTGTTCTTACACAGAATGCACAATCTCGGCATGACATACTGCCGAGATTATGCATTTCGGATGGTTTAACTCAAGAAGGATAATTGAGGTCATCCAAAGTTGAGTGTTTCCGATGGTTTGACCTCATTATCCTTCTTGTGCTCATGTCATGTGAATGAAGTTTTGTGTAAATTCATTTATGCATTTAAGGCCTTTACCAGCTTCATCTATAAGGCTTGTGGAGCTAAGTAGTTCAAATAAAATATTTGAAAGAAATATTTACATGAGAAACTTAGGTCACTTCATTTGGTTGCTCTACTTGTTTTTAACTAATCGAAACAAACCTCGTTGTAAGCGGGGGAAAGACCGTGTACGCCTAATCCTACCCAATGTTTCTTCGTTTGATGATGTATGGGACCTATGGAAATGGAAATAGCTCCTACCAATTTCATGTGAAAAGAATACAAAATGGCAGGCCGCAGGCATGCCATGGAACACACGGGCTTTTATATTTTAAGAATATTCTAACAACATCATTGACAATAACTTTAACTTTGAGCTGCAAGAAATTTGAGAAATAATTTTAAATTTTGTGCTTGGATGGTCTTTTTCATCAAAATAAATAATTTGTGCTTGGACAGGCATTTGAAGTGTAAACAAGCAATTTCAAAATAATAGTATGAAATATTGCTTTTGAAAATTGAAGTTCAATGCTCCGACAAAGGGATTCAACTTTTGTATTTTTTTATTACAAACAATATTAATACTTTGCAAATGAGATTAAAGTGAAAAAGAAAAAATTTGAACCCGAGACGTAATGAGTTGAAAAGAAAGTCTATCCAATCGAGATAATAATCAACCACTTGCAATTTTTTAACAATGCAATAATTTTTAGCACGGCGAGAATGAATACTAGTGCACCATAGTTTTAATGGCAACAATACATATTCTATAAAAGTAAATTTGTCATTTTGGAATTATGTGAGAGTGAATTCAAACCTCAGAAGTGTTCGTAATTGCTCAAATTGAGGAGATTAGCGTAAACACGATAATTTTCATGAGACTATAATAAAATTAACCCTATTCTATACCAATAATCTAGGAAGAGAAGAGTTGCCCTGCCACCCTTGATCTTTCGCTTAACTTAGAGAGTTAAAGTACGCTATCACCTTATATCGAGCTCCATTTAGAGAAAAATCTATCATCAGTATGTGATGAAATACCTCTTATATTAAAAAATCTACAAAAAGAAGGATGCGGTCTAATTTTTCTCATTTGTACATATAATTGTTATTTGTCAACTATTAATACTACTTTTTCTTTATAAAATTGTTAATGACATTGACTATAGTATGAGAATCTAGTGTATGGTACAGAATCACAGATCACAAAAAGAGTTCTATATTATGAGCTTTATATTTATTTTTTCAGATCTTCAAGCAACTTGTTTATTTTTCATCTAATTCATTTAAATTTTTTTTATTGAATTTATTTTATTTTTGTTAAAATTTTACATTTTGTTTGGAGATCCAACTTTTATACTACATAATATAAAATATTACTAATATTAGATGATTTAAATTCACGAATCACATCATCTAAACTTATCCACGCCATCTAATCTAGTAAATACACAGCCTCAATTTAAATAAGGGAAGAATTCTTCCCTTATTTGGGCGCGGGCGCCACTGGAATCCCATCAAGTAAAACACGCGGTCCACTACTATTCGAGAACTCGCCGAAAAGAAGCTCGACTTTCCGTTACGCGCTTCGCAGACGCTTTCGTGCCTTCGTGGTTTAAATCTCAAAGGGCATTTCGGTAATTGCAACTCCATCTTCCCTATCTCTCCCTTTGCTCTCTTTGCACTTTCCCTCGTACCACCTCACTTTTCCCCCCTCGTTAAACCTCCCAAACAACCAGATCCAAACCCCCCTTCCCCATTTCAAAAACCGTCAACCCATCCGACTCGACTCAGTCTCCCCCGAGTCGGACCGAGTCAACACCGTTCGAAAAGGCGCGCAGCCAATTTGTATTGATATCTACAAGCTCCAATTTCATTTGAGCCGGGCTCGTAAGCCATGGCTAGGGTTTACGACAATTGGGAGCGGCTGGTGCGGGCCACGCTGAAGCGGGAGCAGCTCAGAAGATCCGGCCAGGGCCACGAGAGGGTTCCTAGTGGAATCGCCGGCGCCGTCCCTCTGTCCCTCGGGAAGAAAACCAATATCGATGCGATCTTACAAGCTGCCGATGCGATTCAAGCTGAGGACCCCAACGTCTCCAGAATTTGTAAGGATTTTCAGCTTCCATTTGTTGAATTAATCAAATTAATGGTGATTTTTCCAGTGCTGAATTCAATTTTCGGTGCCGCTCTAATTGTTACTATTTCTGTATTTGCATAAAATTTCGTTGATGATTTAGTTTTAAGTGAGCTAATCATCGTAATTGAACTTAAGAATTGTTTTAAGGATTGAAATTCTACAATATGCTGCTGGTTTTCGATGTACTGCGAATCAAAGTTGTTTACGGACTATTTTTTGTTTCTGAGCTGGAATATGTGGTCTGTTGGTGTTGTGATACTTGTATTTTTGTTGGAGTATATGTATTCACGAGAGTTGTATTGTTTGGATGTTAGTGTGTGAGCAGGCATATAGTATGGCGCAAAATCTGGACCCGAAAAGTGATGGCAGAGGTGTTCTTCAGTTTAAGACTGGATTGATGTCTTTAATCAAGGTATCACTTAAGCTCTAATCGTGACTGGTAATTTTTGAATGGCTGTTATTAGTGCAAGTCTACTGTTGCAATTACATTAATTAGAACTGTAAGATAGGTTGTGCATAATGTATTTTCTTTTCATTTCTTATGGTTAAAATTCTAAGATATGAGTATTTGAAATTTTGTTTCAGCAAAAACTTGCAAAAAAAGATGGGGGTCAAATAGATCGGAATCGTGATATTGAGCACCTCTGGGATTTTTACCAGAGCTACAAGCGACGGCACAGAGTCGATGATATCCAGAGACAGGAACAAAGATGGCGTGAATCTGGAACTTTTAGTGCTGACTTTGGCGAGTATGGCCACCATTTTTTGCTTTAGTCGGATACTTGTTTTTTTTTTTTAAACCGAAAAATTGTTGGGTTTTCTGTCCAAATTTTTGTTGCTTCTTCTGTTTTTTGTGATATGATTAAATATGTTATTTATTGATTCTTTTTTGTTTCATATTGGAGCTCAGTTATTTAGAAATGAAAAAGACAATTGCTACCTTGAGGGCTTTAGTTGAGGTGATGGAGGCACTTAGCAAAGATGCCGATCCTAATGGAGTTGGAAGACTTATTACAGAGGAGGTATTTATCCTTTTATCTCCTATGGTTGGATGTGATATTCAACAAATAGTTTACTATTGAAAGCCTGTTTTTGTCTCTTAATTTCTTTGCACTTTTAGCAAGTTTCATCTTATATTGACTTATTTGTGTTGATTTTGGGTGATCAACAATAGTGATGAAAAAAACATTATTTGCAAATTTCTGTTGCCAACTAGTTCAGCATTGTTGTTTTTGCTTTAATATACGTGATTGTTCTTTACTTTTTTGATCTGTGGGTTTCCAGTTGCGAAAAGTTAAAAACACCGATGCAACATTATCTGGAGAGCTTACAGCCTACAATATTGTCCCTCTAGAAGCACCATCATTGACCAATGCAATTGGAGGTTTCCCAGAAGTAAGTTTGACCTGAATTGTATATGTCTTGCCATCTGTTCTTCATGCTCTTCAAGAGTTCTGTTGCTTTCACTTTGTATAGTATTTATCATACCATTGAAGTTACTTGTGACATACAGTTTTAAATATTTGGTTATCTCACCAGGTTAGAGGTGCAATATCTGCTCTTAGGTATACCGAGCAATTCCCCAGACTTCCTGCTGACTTTGAGATATCCGGACAACGGGATGCGGACATGTTTGATCTCTTGGAATGTGTGTTTGGTTTTCAGGTTTGTGTTTTTTTTATATTTTCCCTAAGCTTAATTATATATGTGGTTAAATGTGGTATGGTATCTTCCTGGAATGTGCATATGTTTTCAATTACAATTGCTGTTCTTATGTGTTTTTAATATATATATATATATATATATATATATTATTTTTTTTCTAAACCCCCTTGTGAGAAACTATTCTGGTTAAATTTTTCAGAAAGACAATGTAAGGAACCAGAGAGAGAATATTGTTCTTACAGTTGCAAATGCACAATCTCGGCTTGGTATACCTGTTGAGGCTAATCCGGTGAGTGCTTCGGATTGTCTAACTCATTATCTTTGTGCTCATGTGAATGAACTTGTCATTAGTTGTTACACCTATTATTTTCCTATTTACTTATCTAAGTATTTGTGTGAATTCATTTCTGCATTTAAGGCCTTACCAGCCTCCTCTATATGGCTTGTGAAGCAAATACTAGTTCCAAAAATTAAATTTGAAGCATTGTTCAGTTTCTCAAGTATGTGATCCTATATCCTAGGTATTTTGTATGCTCATGTTGTTATTTATAAAATTTAAGTTGTGATTTCAAGAAATTTAAAATATAAGATTTGAAGGATATATTTAGATGAGAAACTTATGTCACTTCATGTGGTGGATATTTGTTTGGTTAATCGAAACAACCTGTTTGTAAGCGGGGCTAGGATTGTATACACCTGATCCTACCTAGAGTAAGACCTCATTGGCAGGAACCTTGTATGTTACCCTGCCTTTTATTTGAGTCTATGGTTTCTTCTTGGTGACCTGGAGAGCTCAGGTTTGAAGTAGGAACAGCCTCTCTCCGGGTGGGGGTAAGACTCTGTTTACCTGATCGTCTCTAGACTCTGCAATGGTAGGGTCTTGTGTGTTTTACTGTTTTGAACTGCCCTTTTTACTTGTGTCGCTAGTGCTCACATTGGTCTTATAAGATGTGTATCATTTTGAGATTCATTTTTCTTTAGAGATATAATAATTTAATTGCTTATAATTGCTTCTTGGCATGGTCATGTTCGTTTGATGTTGTACGGGACCTATGGGCATGGAAATAGTCTTGTAGATGTGAAGTTTATTGATATATTTATGTCTTGGTGTGCACAGAAAATAGACGAGAAAGCAATAAATGAGGTATTTCTGAAAGTTCTGGATAATTATATAAAATGGTGCAGATACCTGCGGATACGGCTTGCATGGAATAGGTAATCTCAACTCTAATGCTTTCTTAAATACACAATTCTTATGTTAACTGCCCTTTAAAATTTCTTATGTACACTGCTAATTGCATATGCACTTTTTAACAGTTTAGAAGCAATTGATCGGGACAGGAAACTTTTTCTGGTTTCCTTGTACTTTCTGATATGGGGTGAAGCTGCAAATGTCCGCTTTCTTCCTGAATGTATTTGCTACATATTTCACCATGTAAGCCTTAAAACATTATGCAGTTTGCAGATTTCTTCTTCATATAGATAAGGTTCACTTATTTGAATAGAATTTTAAACTTTCTATTTTATGTATGAATTGTATGCAAGTTCAAGTGAAGTATATAGTGTTGGCCCTTTTGAATTTATTTGTTCAGATTTTTAGTGCAAGATTACAGCGTGGAAATTGTTAAATAACATTTTTGGATACCATTTCTCCGGTATTGTAAATTGTTTTTATCCATTTGATGGTGCAAGGAGACTTTGCATATAAAACATAGCATAACTTGCTTTATTGTTTTTTTTTTTCAATTATTACAAATGAGAGATGACATCATCTTACTGTTCTACAGATGGCTAAAGAGTTAGATGCAATATTAGATCATGGAGAAGCTAATCCTGCTGCCAGCTGCAGAACAGAGTCTGGATCTGTGTCCTTCCTTCAGCAAATCATTTTCCCAATATATGATACATTGGCTGCGGTCAGTGGACCTCTATTTCAGATTTCTTTGTTGTATATTCAACGTATCTTACTTTGTTTTGTTTTGTGATATTGGAATTGGATTTGTTTTTATCTAAATCATGGTATGTATGTTATTGGAAATTTTTGTAAATATTGTAGGATTTGAATACTCTAGAATTGAGTTAATACATAGGATGCAGCATATGTTATACTTTAAAACATTAAAGCACTAACACTCTTTTCACTAATTATAAACTAGAACTACTTTTGCCAACTCAATCAGATGGCTTCTCAATAACCTTCAAAAGTTTAGGTGTATTCTTTTTATTTTGAATCAAGATCACACTTCTTTGAACAGCGTGCCAATAGCTTGCTAGAGTTTGCTTTGTTTGTTTAAATTAAGAGTGCAATGCTGCAGATAATTGTATTCTCCCTGGGAGAAAGTCGCATCAGGTCCTTCTACTTCATGGCCCCAAGTTGACTAGTCTTATAGATGATAAAAGTTATGGCTTCTGAACAAATCAACATCACCCTCATTTTTATCCAAAAAATTTAAAAGGAAAAGAGGCAGAAACAAGAATAGCAATTGTTACTTTAGGTTCTTGTAGAAGTCCTTGAAGTAACAATTCACTGTGTTCGTTTCTATGGCCCTTTATTATTTAATATTGTTGATAATGTTTTACGAATGTATGGAGTCTGTTTATGTGGTACCTCTAGTTCTGAGATGTTGAAACTTGAATGCAGGAATTAAATTATTAAGAATCTTGTCATCTGATGGGGTGTTTTGCTATTACATTTCTTTGTTGGTATGGAGACGGTAGTTTCATAGTGGGCATTACTAATATGGTGGTTTCTTCCTGATGTTGCTTCTTCCATTTTTTAAAAAGTTTCTAGAGTCATATATTGTGCCTGATATATACTCTATTTGGTCTTGCCAATAACTTCAGCTTTGCTTTATTTTTCGCATGCAGGAAGCTGCCAGAAACAATAATGGGAAAGCTGCGCATTCAGCATGGAGGAATTATGACGACTTTAATGAATACTTTTGGTTTGTTTCTTTGCCGTTTATATTTTTGATGGATGATATGATTCTTTCTGTTTGGCAGTGTGACATTTCGTTTTCAATTTGTAGGTCACCTGCTTGTTTTGAATTGAAGTGGCCTATGAGGAGGGATTCACCATTTTTGTTGAAACCTCCTAAAAAGGGAAAAAGGGTTAGTTATATCTGTACTTTGTGGCCAAATTGATTCATGCTTTTGTATATTCGATCATTCTGAAGGTTTGAAACTTAAACTTGACATTTCATATTTTCTTTTGGCACTTTTCTGCTAAAATGTCTAAATGAGTAAGAGTTGTTTAAAACTTTAAAGGGGTCTATCGGTACCCTCCTAATCTCATCATGTACACTAGATGTTTCCACATTCAGTTATCTCAAACTTACAAGTTCAATATTATTTTTTCAAATTTAACAATTAGAATTGTATAGCTGTATGTTCTCTCTATTCTTATTCTCGAGTGTTCTTTATTCCTTTCTTCTTCAAAAGTTTATTTTTAAGTGTCACTAGTTTGATTAAGCATGATGAAAATTATGGTACATGTATTGTTTGTGAAAGCCTTGGTGCAAAATTTTCTTTTAGTTATTGACATGTCGAACCTCTTTGGTGATTAACATGTGTATTTCAGTTTTGGCTGGGCAATAGATTTTGATCAATTACATATGTCAGCTAAGTAATAAATAAGGCGTTAACATTTTGCTATTCTGTACAAAGATGATGTTGGGAGTGATTTTCTGTTTTAGGTCTCACTTCTTAGTGCTTGTAAGTTGTATCATATAGGTGGAAAAGCATCCTTTTGCTTAAACCATTTGTTTCTTCCTCGCTTTTGATTATTGCTTTGGTTGGCAGACTGGAAAAAGCACTTTCGTTGAGCATCGGACCTTTTTGCACTTGTATCGAAGTTTCCATCGCCTGTGGATCTTTTTAGCTTTGATGTTTCAGGTTCATTTTGCGTTTCCACATATGGTTACTGAGATAGTTTGGATTAAATGTCTACATTTTTTATATATAATTTGTGTTTTCTATGCTGAAGGCTTTGGCAATTATAGCCTTTAATGAGGAACACATCGATTTGGATACTTTCAAGGCAGTCCTTAGCATTGGGCCAACTTTTGCTATCATGAACTTCATAGAGAGTAAGTCTTCTTCTTCTTTTTGTTTATTCTTTTTCCAAATAATCTCCAGATCAATACTTGTTATTAAGTCTCAAAAACTTCTTCCATTTTTGCTATTTTTTTTCCTGTTTTGTTCGTTGGCTGATGTGCTGTCTCTGTAGGTTTTTTGGATGTGGTGCTCATGTTTGGGGCTTACACCACAGCCAGAGGCATGGCTATCTCTAGACTTGTAATTAGATTTTTCTGGTTTGGCTTGAGCTCTGTTGCTGTGACATTTATCTATCTGTGAGTCTTCTTTCTTTTAGACAGTTTACCCAAACTACGTTTTTACCTGATATCTGTTATTACATTGCAATTTATAAATTTGTAGGAAAGTTCTGCAGGAAAGAAATGACAGAAACTCAGATTCATTCTACTTTCGGATATATGTTCTTGTATTGGGTGTTTATGCTGCTTTGCGCATAGTCCTTGCACTATTGCTTAAGTTTCCGGGATGTCATAAAATTTCTGAGATGTCTGATCAATCCTTCTTCCAATTTTTTAAGTGGATTTATCAGGTAAGTCCTACGGTTTGAAATGGTGACCAAATAATTTTAAAATTGCTATGACCAAAATGGTGATGACTTTATTTTCTACTTTCTTAATTTGCATTTTCAGGAGCGTTACTTTGTTGGACGCGGTCTTTATGAGAAGATGAGTGATTACTGCAGGTGTGTGGGCATTTGGAACTTTGTATTGTTGACTATCTGTTCAGCTTTGATCCTCATTTCTTTTGTTGTCATGATTGACAATGTGATCTTGTTATTTAGAATCTGATGTAGTTGAGTTGAGCTGACACTAATTATTTTGGGATAAAGTCTGAAGTGACTTGACTTCTCAAGTGTCCCTTGGAACTTGGGAAAAAAAGGGACTCATTCAGCGAACACCAATTCTTAAGATAAAGCTTAGTAGAGTTTGTTTTAATATTTTATTTTCATATTACAAATAGGCTATACTCTTTCTTGATATTGTTTCTGTTAAAGGAAACTTGTTGAGTATTTGTCATCCGATTGGACTTAGTATGATTTAAGTGCCCAGATTATTTTAGGTTCAGATATTCTATTGCTTCTCAGATGAGGTATCACATATTTTGGCGTATTCATAGAATCCGTCTGTAGCTAGGCTATACTTGTCATCACTTAAGGGAGACTAACCTCTTAACTTATTATATGTAAGTTATGGTGTCACTCCCTGTCGTGTTCTGAGTCTGCTGATATATTTGTCGCCATCCTAAGCCATTTTAAGTTTGTTAGAGTTATTGTGTTCTTTCTCACTTTATATTTGTCTCTTGGTTTTGGAGTTCTCAAATTTGGACGGATCTTTGTGATGAAGATTTCTGTCGGTACTCTGGCCAGTATATTTTGACAGCCTGGTTTAATTTAATTTCCATCTTTGGCTATCTGCATGTGAAATCGAGTGTTGACATATATGCTGGTTGATTAGCTTTTATTTCTTCAAGAGACTACATATATGTAAAAGAGCCTCATATATTGTTTCAAAAAATTCTAATTTTTGCAGGTTTGTGCTCTTTTGGTTGGTGATCTTCATCTGCAAGTTCACCTTTACCTACTTTCTCCAGGCAAGGCTACTCTTACTCATCCTCGAGTTCTAGTGATCAATGAGTATATTTTTCAGTTGATCAACAAGTCTAGTGTTTGCCTATAGTAGATTTATAAAATTATATGAGAATTTAATTGGGAAATTGGGCTTAGTAGCCCTTTTACAAACCCACCAACCAAAAATAGCCCTGCTCTCAAAATGCAATCTCTACTAGCCCTCTTTGACGAAAATACCCTCAAGTTAATATATTACCAACACAATATTAATACATTCTCGACACAATATTGATAGATTATTGACACAATATGGATACATTATCGACACCATATTTTTGAGTAAGAGGATTTTAACTTGAGGATATTTTTGTCAAAGAGGGCTAGTAGAGATTGCATGTTGAGAGCAGGGCTAATTTTGGTTGGTGTATTTGTAAAAGGGCTAGTAAGCTCAATTTCCCAATTATATGAGATGTATGTTCGGTTGGTTGGAAATCGGGATATTTTGATGGGAAGGAAGGGAATTGGAAGTGTGGTGGTGGGATAGATTTATATTTTAGTTTCTCTTTGGGCATCTTGGTCCAAACATTTTAAGGATATTCTTTTTTTAGTGTAGTTCTTCTAGATTGGGTTGAGTTTGAATCGAATTTAATATATGATTTTGCTTGATAGTGTAACTGAACATTAGGACTTCTTGTATTTGTTTTCTACTTTTTATATATCGAGTCAGTGTATCGTGTGAAAGTAACAAGTTTACATGCCAACCTTTTCATTTACTTGAATTTTCTTTTATACTGCAGATTAAACCTCTTGTTGAACCCACACGAATTATTATAGACCTTCCATCTCTGCAATACTCGTGGCATGATTTGGTGTCAAAGAGTGAGTTTCTAAACATTAATTTACTCTCTCTTCTTGTTTATGCTCACTAGTACTTCGTTGCTTGACATCAGCAGTCAACTCAATCCAAAGCATATTTTTTGTTTTCTGGTAGAAAGGGACAAAAAACTCGGATATTGCTGTCTTTAGGCCCCATAACTTTATGGAACTGCAATTATTGGTCTATCATTAATTGGGATGACATGTTGTCAAGAAGCTACTTTTACCTTTAGGATGACTACTTTATCAACATCCTCTGATTCACATTAAAATTATGTTAAACCGCCTTTCTCACTGTTCCTCTTTCTGCACATCACCCACAAAGCACTACATCTTCCCTAGTGGTCTCCAACAATCCTCTTATGGAAGGTGCTTGTTATCCTCTTATGGAAGCTCTTGGTATTTCAAGAGATTGCACTTTAAACTTGACTTGTTAGTACTTGGCATCTTTATCATAATTCGTGTCATTCCTATGAATTTAAGAAATGTACTCTTTAGGTGATATCTTGGTACTGATTGTCTCTTGCTCTCTTCATTCTGTGCAAATTATCTAATCATGCGTTTGAGGCTTTATTGTATCATGATATGTTTGTAGTGATAAGGTGTCGCCTATATTAAACCAAATATCATGTTGATTCTCAATAGCAATTATTTTTTAAATCATAACATTTGTTTATTTGTAAGCTTAAGTGTAACTTTTTTCATTTTGTATGAACATACTTTTTTTTGTAAAAAATTAGTGATTCCACTGTTCTTGATGTTTCTTTTGTGGATTGATAGTGCTTGGAACAGAATGTTGCTACATGTTGTTGATGTATACCTGTGTTTTTGCAGATAACAATAATGCATTGACTGTAGCTTGCCTATGGGCTCCTGTTGTGGGTGTGAGTATCTTCTTTCTTTAGCTTCAGACTTCTAAATGAGAGGGTTAACTTTACTTCATGAAGATGTATTATGTTAGACTAGAATGTTGGATTCTGTTGAATCTGACCTTGGGAATGTTTTAAAATAGCATAAGAATCTGTTGTGCCTCAAGTGAGGTGCTCATTTTCTTGTCTTTCTCAGATCAAGGGATTTCTTCCTTGTTACCTTTTGAATTGAAACACCTTGTTTCTTAGAATGTGCATATTGCATCCACTTAGGATGCTCAGTTCTAATATAATGTTCTATGGTCCAGATCTATCTAATGGATTTTTACATATGGTACACACTCCTGTCAGCCATAATTGGTGGTGTGATCGGTGCACGATCTCGGTTAGGCGAGGTATTATCTACTCTAAATAGTTGCAATTTCTTTCTGTACCACATATGGGTAGTTTCTGCTCTTTGTTTGTATTGTTCATTATTAAACATATATGAAGGTGTTATTGTAACTTTGTAAGTTTATGGTTGTTCTAGAAAATTGTTTGAAATTGTAGGATAACATACTTCATTCTATCATCTCATCTGGTTCAATTGTTCCTCTTTTGCTGTCATGTTTTCTATTTTCCTTACATCTGTTTCATCATGCAATTCATCACAACTTCTTACAAGGTTGGTTGTCTGTTGTTTGTTTGTGGCAGATACGTTCGATTGAAATGGTGCATAAACGCTTTGAGAGTTTTCCAGAAGCTTTTGCCAAGAATCTCGTCTCACAAAATAGAAGGTGGTTATTTGTTTACTTTTCTTATACTTCTGCAATTTTTGGTCCGAGGCGTACAGGTCTTGGAAATTTTAAAATATGCACTGTGGTTGGGAAACTCATGGTACTAAATTAAAATGCTAATCCTCCTGGCAGCACTAGAGTGATTCTCTGATTCTCTTATACTCTGAAGTGATTTGAATTTTTGACCTTGTACCATTGTTGTGAATTTCCTTCTCCGTTTTTAGTTTCATGCAGATTTGTTCTGTATATCAAATTTACGCACAATTTTATTTTTTCCCCCATTTAGAAATATAATAGAATGTGGTATGAATGTGCTCGAGAGTAAGCTGACATGCATCATTAATGTGCCTTTGTATAGAGTCGATAACTCTGATGATTTACTTGCCATCTTTTGGATAGGAGGTTACTTGCTATTCAGTTAATATAAATTTCATCAATTTCTGAAGGTGTGATCATTGAGGGTAAAATGAAGTCAGCCTACTTATGAGAAAGTTATCAATTTTAAAAGAAATGCTTCATCAAATGCATTTTCTTACTTTTATAGAAATCTTGCTGATATTTTTATTATTATTTTTCTGGTATAATAATATGTGACTTAATAGCCATGTGATGAAACTGGATCTTGATCACTGTCATTTTCAAATGGTTTGTAATCGAATATACGTTTTCCTTTGTCATTTTTGTTAATAACTTGCATCTCAATTCACTTTTTCAGGTTGCCGTTTAACAGTCAGTCATCCCAGGTGAGTTTTTAAAGCTGAGTTCTTTCCCCTACTGAATTTTTTGCGGAAAGCATCACAAACTCTTCAGATAAATTATTTGGTCATTCATATTCCACGTTAGCACAACTCTTCAGATAAATTATTTGGTCATTCATATTCCACTTTAGCACAACGCATTGCTGCAAGTTTCTGCTCAATGAAAGTAATTTAGGATGTCTAGAGTTATTTTAAGTTACATATTGGTTTTTAGGCTTCACTATAAGTCTTTATTTGTGCAAGGACAGTGGGACACACGTTAAAAGCCTCAATGCATGTTAACTGCTCACTCTGTCAAATAGGATATGCCAGCTGGATCTGGGACACTTCATATTGTTCTTCGATTGTTGGATGGATCTAACATGAAAATATCTAGCTTCCATCCTGTTAAAATCCATTTGTATTGAAATTAATTGACGAAGTCTATATCTTAAAATTCACTGGCCACTGGCCACTTGTGATTTGTTTTCTTTTTTGTGGTTGTTTTTCAAGTTTGGCTCTGCAATCTTCTCAGTTCTTGTTACTGCTACCACTTTTGTTTTCCCTTTTTGTTCTTCCTGCTATGAAATTTTTGGCACTGAGTTATGAGTTGGTTCATTCAGGATTCTCAAGATTCAAACAAGATGTATGCAGCTATGTTTTCTCCATTTTGGAACGAGATAATTAAAAGTTTGCGAGAGGAGGATTTTATTAGTAATAGGTAATATGCTGCGGCTTGCTACTTGCCAATGAGAAGAAAAATCTCAATTGCTATTCTTCTGCTACTGCAGTTTGTTTCTGTTTTATGGTTGGTATGCCTTGAACCTTCGTGTTTTTTATCCTTCAGGGAGATGGATTTGCTCTGTATTCCTAGCAACACAGGAAGTCTAAGATTAGTTCAATGGCCTTTGTTTCTTCTTAGTAGTAAGGTACGACCTTTTGATTTTATTTGGAAATATAGATATAGCCTGTAGCATTTAGTAGTATAAATCCTCTTTCTTTCTTTATTTATTTTTATATTTTACAGATCTTGCTGGCAATTGATTTGGCTTTGGACTGCAAAGATACACAGGCAGATCTTTGGAATAGAATATGCAGGGATGAGTACATGGCATATGCAGTTCAGGAAGTCTACTACAGTATTGAAAAGATACTATATTCTCTGGTTGATGGTGAAGGGAGACTTTGGTATTAATTCTCTTATATTTACATGTTATTCTTCTTTTTCAAATGTCAGATTGTTATATATCATGATTGTCAAATTGTTGAGTTGTCTGTGCTACCTTCTTTATGGTAGGGTTGAAAGGATCTACCGCGAGATCAACAACAGTATTATGGAGGGTTCTCTTGTTATAACTTTAACCCTTAAGAAGCTTCCGCAGGTGTTACAAAAACTTACAGCTTTAACTGGGCTGCTGGTATATTCTTTGACCATTTGCATCAATCAAGGTTTCATATTGTTAGATAGTTTAGAACTCTTATTCTAGTGCTTGTTGTGGCATATTTGTCAGTGACTCCTTTGTATATGGTTGTTTTATGTAAAGTCTTGGTTCCATTTGTTTTTTCTCTTACACCTTGCTACTACAGAACATGTAGATACAGTTTCTATATTATTTAATTATATTTTATGGTTTTATTTTATTTAAAGTCTCTTTTTTATATGGATATTATTATACACAGCTTGTTGAATATTTTGAGGTTTATTATTAGATATCCATGTCATTTTATCCTTTTAATATGGTTTTGAAATGCCTTGTTTTTCACATGGATGGTTTATGTCAGATACGCAATGAAACTGATGTACTTGCAAAAGGTGCTGCTAAATCTGTATTTGAGCTGTATGAGGTTGTTACTCATGACCTTTTGTCATCTGATTTGAGGTATATGAATTGTTTCTCTTTAATTTTTTTGCAGTATTTTTTATTTTCTTGTGATGTTTATAATTATCTATTCTTTCCCATCTAAACGCTCCAGGGAGCAGCTTGATACTTGGAGCCTTTTAGCAAAAGCAAGAAATGAAGGGCGCTTGTTTTCCAGGATAAAGTGGCCCAATGATCCAGAAACTGTAAGCATCATTGAATGGAAGACAAAAAGGGAATTCTGTTTTCAAAATTTCAGGGGTTTTAATTATGTATAAATTTTTGTATCTGTTGCCACAGAAAGAGCTGGTGAAGCGGTTACACCTTCTTGTCACCGTAAAGGATTCTGCAGCAAATATTCCAAAAAATCTTGAAGCAAGAAGAAGATTAGAGTTTTTTACAAATTCATTGTTTATGGACATGCCTTCAGCAAAGCCAGTTAGTGAAATGGTTCCTTTCTGGTAAACGATTTTCTTCATGTGAGCTGAAATTTCATTACCAGTCAGTTTTATTATTTTATTTTGAAAATCTGTTGTTTGTTTGAGAACAGTGTCTTCACCCCGTACTACAGTGAGACGGTACTTTATAGTTCCTCCGAATTGCGAGTTGAAAATGAGGATGGAATATCAATTCTTTTCTATCTTCAGAAAATTTTTCCAGGTATGTTATCCTGCATTTATGTTTATATTCACAAGAACATATTCATTATCCATATTAATGTTATGCCTTTATGTCATGTGACCGAGTTAGGTACAAGTGCAGATAATCTATTAGATATAGTAAGTTTATACATATGTGGCCCAGTCCTGTAGGACTCTATATGAGCTGACAGGAGCCAAATTCTAGAATTCTTGTGCTTGGATTATTTAAATCTAAACAGATTGCGAGCATGAACCAAGCTTCTTCTACAAGGGCATTTTATCTTGGGTGGCCTAGTTATTATCCAGCTGAAGATGGACATGACTTTGGACCTTTGGTCACTTAACTTGACAAGCTCTAAATGAATAAACCCTGAACAAAGATGTTACTGAAACAACAAAGATGTTACTGTTTGTTTCAGCTTAACTTGCTTCTTTGGGATGGATCCCTGTCCTCCATGACTGTAGTTTATACCTCATTGATTTTATTTGTTGGTTTCTCTGTTTATTTCACATTAAATGGCTAAGAATTTGTCTTTCATTTTAGATGAATGGGACAACTTTTTGGAACGGATTGGTCGGAATGAGTCTACTGGGGATGCTGAGCTGCAAGAAAATTCAAGTGATTCTTTGGAGCTTCGGTTTTGGGTATCTTATCGCGGGCAGACTTTAGCCAGGACCGGTTAGTTTCACTTGCTATCATAGCTGGCATTTTTTTCAAAACTTAACGTCACTGGATGTTCATTTGTATTTATAATCATATGTCAGTTAGGTTGGTTTATTATTTGACTTGTATCTAATGATTTAATGTTCTTGAATTGCAGTGCGTGGTATGATGTATTATAGAAGGGCTTTAATGCTACAGAGTTTTCTGGAAAGAAGATCATTCGGAGGTATTTGCTTGTAGAAATTTGAATTGCTTTCAAGTTTCTTTGGGTGAGCTCCTGAACTGTTTGTGTAACTTAGACGTTTCTTCCTGCACTGATAGTGGGCGATTATCCTCAAAATGATGTCTTCACAAGTCAAGGCTATGAGTTGTCACGTGAATCACGAGCACAAGCAGATTTGAAATTTACTTATGTGGTGTCATGCCAAATTTATGGGCAACAAAAGCAGAGAAAGGCACCGGAGGCTGCTGATATATCCCTTTTGTTGCAGAGGTATGTTTTGATGTAATGTACATCTCAAGTTTTGAGTTATGTTGACCCTTTTGTATGAGTTTGTAAACAATGGGATTCTTTATTTTGTTATTATAAATTCTGCGTTTAAGACATGGCACTTTTATTTCTTAATGAGAACAGTAGACTAGTAGCACCTGCAATGGTAAGTTAGGTCTGTGTCAAGTTGTAAACCTTCATCTTGGGTTCATAACATGTTGAAAATACCCTCTCCTAGATGGTCGAGTGTGATTGTGAAGCATTGTTTCTTGTTTAGGTGAGCTTAAAATTGCACAGTTAATGATACCCCCTAGCCATCTGTAGCCTAGGTTATCTGCTTTGCTGTTCTGTTCCAGTCATATATCAGATGTCTGCATACAGTTTCTTCAACTTTTTGAGGATGCCAAGTCATATGTTTACAATAAGATAATCTTAAGTTCCCTGATCCTAACTTTTATGAAACTGGATGGTGGTGTAGGTATTTTATTTTTTACTTGTATGATACTATTTTCAATTTACCTTTGGTTACTAGGAATGAGGCCCTTCGTGTTGCATATATACACATGGAGGAGACTGGTGCAATTGAAGGAAAGACCACAAAGGAATTTTATTCAAAGCTTGTAAAAGCCGATATACATGGAAAGGATCAGGTACTCTGTAGTTTTGTTCCTTCTCTTTTTCTTCTGTCCAGTTTAAGGTCTCCTGTAGTCTAGACTCTAGAATTAATTTTCTTTGGCATCATATTGACCTTTTTGTCATCCTAGATGACTCTAATGACATATTAAAGCATCCCAGCTGAAAACTCAAATTATTTGGTTGAGAGGCTCGACAGTTATAAATTGACTATATTAGGTGAATAGTACAAACAATTTGGGAATAGTGCTTAACATCTGTGTTATTTCTATGCACTGCTAGTTCATTTTTAATTGTACTCATTAATCTCATTGCGTGCTGACGTGTATTTTTCTTTTGTCTAATATCAATTTATAGGAAATATACTCCATTAAACTTCCTGGTGATCCGAAGCTAGGTGAAGGGAAGCCTGAAAATCAAAACCATGCCATAGTGTTCACTCGTGGGGAAGCTGTTCAGACTATTGACATGAACCAGGTGATCAGTTTCTCATTGGGTGTTTATTTGTGCCTAAGTGCGTTGCTGCTTTGTTTGTTGTCGGTGTTTGTTTTTCAAACTCTCATTGGCTCCCTATATGGCTGTTTAACTTAGTGGATTGTTACTACATTTTGTAAATAATGAATCTATGCGCCCTAAACATGTCATTTCTCTCTCTCTCTCTTTGATTTTTTTTTTATTACCTGCATTTTGACACAAGGCTAGTTTTACACGAGATTTGCAACTTTGCCACAATTGAGGAGGATATAACAACTGATTGATATATGCTCTTATTCTGTTCTTTAGGACAACTACCTTGAGGAGGCAATGAAAATGAGAAATCTACTGGAGGAATTTCGCAGAAAACATGGCCTTCGACATCCAACTATTCTTGGTGTGCGAGAGCATGTATTTACTGGAAGGTTTGGCCAGCTTCTTTCAGTCTTTATTTTTTTAAAGTTTGTTTACAATATTATTATGGCCAGCATAATTGATTACATGCGTGTTATATGTATCCATGCAGTGTTTCATCTTTAGCATGGTTCATGTCCAATCAAGAGACTAGCTTTGTGACTTTAGCTCAACGAGTTTTAGCATATCCTCTCAAGTTAGTATTTTGTAACTTGACCTTGTTTGTACCGAAGATTTTGAATATATGGTTACAAAATGGTTTTGGTTTGTTTTCCTCTAATTACTATTTCCTGGCATGGGTTTGAGTTTTGTTTTCTCTAATATGCAGAGTTCGCATGCACTATGGACACCCGGATGTGTTTGACCGAATTTTCCACACTACCCGAGGTGGGATTAGTAAATCGTCACGTGTTATCAATATTAGTGAAGATATTTTTGGAGGTAAGCATATAAGATGCTGGTGATTTTTTTCTTATATCTGCAAACAATACTGATTAGTTTTGAAAATGGCTACACCGATGCCTCTAGGTTACTGGAATTTTAGAACATGTTACCTCCCTCCCCCTACCCCCCCACCCAAAAAAAAAAAATCAGTATTTCCGTCTTAGAATTTAGATAGAGATGCTTTATAGTTGATGTCCATGTGCAGCTATTGTTGGGAATGTTTGGTTCTTTACCTAACCCTAATGAATTGATGGTTCACTGAAGAAAATGATTTTTTATTATTATTTCTTTTATAGGAGTTTCAAATGATGAGTTCTACTTGTTATGTAATATATAACTTAGTATGCTTCATTCTTGTGTCTTTTAGTCTGGTCTTATCAACATAATTAAAACAAATTCTGCAGGGTTCAACTCCACATTGAGGCAGGGTAACATTACACACCACGAGTACATTCAGGTCCATACTTAAGCAAATGTTGTGTTGTTTTCCAGTTAAGTGAAGAATACCTTTCTGGTCTCTTGATAGCGTGCTTCTTTGTGTAGGTTGGGAAAGGAAGAGATGTTGGGTTAAACCAGATTGCATTATTTGAAGGGAAAGTAGCAGGTGGAAATGGGGAGCAAGTCCTCAGTAGGGATGTGTACAGGCTTGGGCAACTTTTTGATTTTTTCAGAATGTTCTCTTTCTTTTACACCACCGTTGGTTTCTACGTCTGCACAATGGTATTTTGCTTTTGACTCCTGCATAATTCTAGTTTTTGTTTTTTATTCTTCATATTTGTATTTCGTGATAAAAATTGGTTCATAATGCAGATGACCGTCCTCGTAGTATACATATTCTTATACGGAAGGGCTTATCTGGTAAGTGGTAACTTAAACCATACTGGAGAACAGATAATTTTGTCAAGTGGATGGGCAAAGTTTAGGTGAACCAGCTCAGTTTTTATAAATGCATTGTAGATGATACCTTTTTGTTAAATCTTATAGGCTTTCTCTGGACTTGATCGTGGCATTGCGAAGCAAGCAAAATTATCGGGTAACACAGCATTAGATGCTGTTCTCAATGCACAATTCTTGGTCCAGATTGGAATTTTTACTGCAGTTCCAATGGTTATGGGTTTTATACTTGAGCTGGGATTGCTGAAGGTTAGTCTATTTAATTCTCATCAGTGTATGTTCATATTTAATGTCCCTATCTGATGACTGATGGTGATGCAGAATAATATCTAGCATATTTTGATTTAGTCTCTGATATGATTTTGTTTCCTGTTTGTAATATAATTAAGATTACTTTCCTATTCTAGTGGATTTAGGATATGAAGGGATTACAGAAGATAACTTGAATTAGGATTCAAGATACGAGAAATATAAGTAGTTCATGGAAGAGAAGAGTGTATGCTAGTATCCTAATTTGAATCTGATTTATTAATATTGGTGTCTGATTTAAAGCTGATACTGAACAGATGTTAGCTTTTGAGTTTGATTCGATAAAAGATCCATAGTTTATTTCTGGATTGGAAACGATTTTCTAGTTGGTGAATTTCTTATCCACTTGTAATTCCTTCTATTGTTTTAATAAAATTCTATCGTTTCTTCTCAAAAAAAAATTCTGGATTGGAAACAATTTTGGAAGTTCATAGAGTTGTTAGTTATTCTAGATCTTTTGTTGCACTTTGTTGTACCATATTTGGGCCTCAATATTTAGCCCACATGAGCTATGTGAAAGGGGAGGGGCAAAACCCTTGTCCTACAAATGGGCTTCCACACCCTCATTTTAGAGGACTCAACCCTAGTCTCTCATTAAAAACCCTAGCTACTTTACTCTCTCAAAGGCAACAAGCCTCCATGTACAATGTAACCTACATTTACATACTGAAAACGAGAACGGCACCTGGACGTAGCCCCAACTTGGGGTGAACCACGATATATCTCGAGTTCTTGTGCATTTGTATGGTTTTATGGTCGGATCTAAGTTGATCCAAGGTTAACCCAATTTTGTGCATCTACACACTTTTAACTTTTATAAGATAACAAACTCAAATGAGGTGGATGAAAGTAAGGAATATGATTTAAGCTACGTGCACTCTTACTTTGCATTTGACTTTTTCTGCTACGAGAATAAATAATTTTTTAATGTTCTAGAGCTTGTTTTAATTCTAGGTTTAGGCTTCTAGCTCTCTGATTTATATCCATGATTATAGCTGTCAGTAGGTTGAAATTGATACGGATCTCCAGGGTATGCTAATTTGAATCCGGTTATTAGTGTTAATGTCTGAACTAGAGCTCATATCCAACATATTGAAACCTTTTGAGTTTGAGTTCAAATTAGCAAAATAATATACATGGTTTAAAATTGCATTGGAAATGATTTTGGACGTTTTTTGTATTGTCAGTGTTTCAAAATGTTTTATTATATTTGTAACTTTGTAAAGATAACATTTAATAACCTCGAAAAGAAGGGGTTGATGGAAGGAAATCGTATAGTTTAAACCCAGTGCACTCTGATTTTCCAACACTTTTTTCTTCTATGAGGATAAACAATTTTTTCAATGCTCTAGAGAATGTTAAAACATTGTTTTCTTTATATGCTAGTGAAGCATTGTTTTTTTTATATGGAAATATTGTGCGGTTAAAATTCTAGTGTATAAGCTTTTGCAATTAAAAACCTTTTGTGTTACAGGCAGTTTTCAGTTTTATCACAATGCAGCTTCAGTTATGTTCTGTGTTCTTCACGTTCTCATTGGGAACTAAAACTCATTATTTCGGGCGCACCATTCTCCATGGAGGTGCAAAAGTATGTATTTGGTTCATCCTTTTCGTAAAAGTTCTGTTTTTGTTTATTCTTGTCTTGTATGGAATTGATGGGTTATATTTGTATTTTCATTTCACCAACAGTACCGAGCAACTGGTAGAGGCTTTGTTGTCAAGCACATAAAGTTTGCTGAGAATTATAGGCTCTACTCGAGGAGTCATTTTGTCAAAGCGTGAGTGATATTTTCCAGTGATGAAATAAATTATTTCGTTTCCACTTTCTTTAATTTTTGGATGAGGCGTTCTTATATTTGTGAATTTCTTTAAACCTTTTATTTTTATTTTGTTAAGCTCTTATGATCCATGTCTTAATTTTGCAGGTTTGAAGTGGCTCTACTTCTCATAGTTTACATTGCATATGGGTACACAGATGGTGGTGCTGTTTCTTACATTTTGCTAACTCTCAGCAGTTGGTTCCTTGTCATCTCCTGGTTGTTTGCTCCCTATATCTTTAATCCGTCTGGTTTCGAGTGGCAAAAGTATGTTCTTATTTTTGGTTAACTTTCTATTTGTAAGGTACATATATGTTCAGCTGTTCTTCTTTTGAAACAACTGAGATGTTCTCTTACTAATTAAACAGGACAGTGGAAGATTTTGATGATTGGACCGGTTGGCTTCTTTACAGAGGTGGGGTAGGAGTTAAGGGAGATAATAGTTGGGAATCTTGGTGGGATGAGGAGCAGGTTTGTAACTGAAAGGATATTAGAATTTCAACAAAAGTGGTGTTTCTCTTCTAATTTTTTTAATTGGTTTATTATTATTATTATTAAAGTTTGTTCTGTTATCTGTTATAGTGTACATAAGTTTTCATGTTGCATTTATCAGTATAGGTTGAATTAAAGTTCTATTATTTTAGACTTAGGCTTTTGCATGTTAGTTCTTTTGTCTAGCTTTGTTTAGGATTGTGGGTTGCTTTTTTGTGTAGATCTTTGTCATGTTTTTACCTACAAATCTCAAGGAAATCTGCACCCGGCCGTGGAGCTAAATTTTGTCTAGCCTTTTGTTTGGTTTTCTTTTTGCCTTTGTATTGGCATAGAGCTAGGCATATTTCGATATTAAGTCTTTCTTCAATGATGAGTAGTAAGAATTTCTGTTTTGCAGACATTGCCTCTGCCTCAATCTTATTTCAAGTTTCTAATTTAGGAGTATTTTTTTCAGCTACAGTTAATGTTGATCATTGTTTGTTTGAATGTTGCATGTGATCGTCATGTTTTAAATTTTAAGTTAAAGAATGGTCCTCTCGTTTGTTTTTGTTGTGTGTTCAAGACTGCATTTAATTTGTTGCCCTTGTTTTATTTATGTCATGTGCTAAGTTGATTTTCTGCTTTATGCAGATGCATATTCAAACACTGAGAGGTCGTTTATTGGAAACAATACTGAGCTTGAGATTCTTTATGTTTCAATATGGCATTGTCTACAAACTTCATATCACTGGAAAGGACACATCACTTGCGGTACACTACATATCCTCTCTTTTATTTATTTTAGAACTTTCCAATGAAACCATATATCAGTGCAAAGTCAACCGAAGTAATTACTTGTACACCTTGCCAACCGAATCTTGCCTCTTGGCAATTCTAGGGGAAATGTGCATTCATTTGGTTGTGCACCTGCGCTTAGATTATTTTTTGTTAAATTTTAAGATGTTTACTGCTATGGGCTGTGCTTTCCTTGTCTATATGCACACCCACAATTTGAAAAGATAAATAAAAAGAGGAAACAAAGGAAGTTCAGGGGAATTCTGACTGGTAGATTGGGCATGCTCTGGAGATGGGTGTTCAACTCAGATTTGAACCGAATCTTCTACATTTAATCTCATACTAACGAGCTTAATATAGAATTTTGTTGTGATTTCATTTTGATTTGTACTTGAGAGAGATGATTATGACTCTCAATTGTTAGCATTGTTCGCTCTTTATCTTGACAGTTTTCTCTTTTGGTTTTGATCCAGATTTACGGCTTCTCTTGGGCTGTATTGGTGACTATTGTCCTGATTTTCAAGGTTTGTGCCAAGAAAGTTTTCATCCCCCTTGCCTTGAGCTTTTGAGCATGCTCGACATATTTTAATTAAACTCATACTCTTCGTGACTGAATTTATTTTGCATTCCAGGTCTTCAGCTTCAGTCCCAAAAAGTCGGCCAACTTCCAGCTAGTAATGAGATTTGTACAGGGTGTGGCAGCCTTAGGACTTGTTGCGGTTCTTGCTCTTCTTGTAATATTTACTGAACTCTCAATAGTTGACCTGTTCGCAAGCCTGCTTGCAATCATTCCTACCGGATGGGCCATATTATGCGTAAGTTAAACTTTATATCCTTGCATGTGTTATTCAATACATGGTCATTTTGCAATGTTTTTTAAGCTGTTTCGATTGTGCATAAAACAGCTAGCGGTCACTTGGAAGAGAATCGTTAGGAGTCTAGGTTTATGGGACTCTGTGAGGGAGTTTGCCAGGATGTACGATGCTGGTATGGGGATGTTCATTTTCGCTCCCATAGCATTCTTGTCCTGGTTCCCCTTCATCTCCACCTTCCAGTCTCGACTTCTCTTTAACCAAGCATTTAGCCGTGGGTTGGAAATATCACTCATCCTCGCAGGAAACAAAGCCAACGTTGACGTCTAATCAGAACAACTCCCCTGAAAAGTTTTGGCTACTGCAACTATTCCGAAATTTGTATATTTTTTGATCGACATCTCTTGTAGGATATTGTACTTTTTGTGTATACGGCAAGGCTAGCACGATTATTTCTGTAGGTGTAGGGAGGTCATGTGGGATTTTTAGTGTTTCCCTCTGCTTATTGAAGTACTGCCCCATTTTGGTAAATTTCCGCTTTTTTTCGTTGATTCCCAATAGCTCATGCATTACTATTGTTGTCATAAACCGTAAATCATATATAATCGATATTTGGGGAGGGAGGGCTCGGGACCTCGAGGGCAAGAATGAATGCTCTTAACCAACTTGTTTCATCCGTTAAGACTTCTAATGTAAGACCTCAAATTTTTATGGTGCTGAAATGAGTGGCAGGATCTATCACTCGACTAGAAGATATACAAGAAAATTTGGAGAATGCAACTATTCATCCAAAAACCAACCAAAACATCGTATAATAAAAGCCAAAAACCAAACAAATAAGTTAAGATTGATAAGTTCTTCCAATAATCGAAGTGAACTTTCAATCCTAAGACCGCGAGATAAAACTACTTGATATCAAACTCCAGAGCGGAATTTGAAGCTCCAATGAATCCATGAGACTAGCAATAAAACACATCATTCTGCACTAGAGGAATTCAAATATATCCGATCCATAGAACCAAACACGAACCAAAAGATAAAGCACGAAGAACATACATTGAAGAAAAAATCTATGGCCACAAACCAAAGCTACAAGCCTTATACCCGTTATAACTCGGTGTCTATATGAAGAATTAAAGCCACATGTATCGCAGCTCAAGATCACCAAATCGACAACAATCGATACAAATCAGTCAATCATCAGTATGAGAACTTCACAATTTGAAAACAAAACAAGTCCCGCGAGAACTTAAATCTCAATCATAATGCAAACGAACAAATGCACCTAAAAAACAAAGTCCGAATCAAATTCGTAGGGCCTATACTAGGATGCAGATTCAGCTCTTTCATCTTCTCATATAAATCACAACGGCAAGCAGACAAGTAATCCTCAATTCTCCCTAAAAATATAACAAACTAATACAAATCAGCAAAATGATATACCGATACGAAAGTTCAACTTGGTTCACAATTCAGAGTCAAAAGGCGAAGAAGCAATGCTCAGAAAAATCTAATTCAAATGCGATAACAGGACCAATATTACTTGCAGATTCAGCACTCTCATCCACTCATATAAATTACAACAGAAAGCAATCAACAATCCATTCATTTCGAAATAAACTTCAGATCATACAGCAATAATAAATTAAAACAACAAATTAAAATGCAATACACAACGAAAACATAGCGAAAAAATATTGCTAGGAATACCAAAATATAATATATCATATCAAAACAGCACAATTCCATCCATGTCTGAAATCGAAGATCCGATTAAACGCCAAATCTTTTAAACCATACTTAAAATTAAAGTGCTTACAACTAAAGTGCTTAACTTGACAGTCGCTACTTTCATTTCACTAACAAAAACACCAACCCAAATGAAATCGATCGAAATCAATCGACGTTCTGCATGATATCCTCGGCGGTGAACTTGGTGCCCTTGTCCTTGTCAGCGGCGGCGCGGCCCTTGGCCTTGCGGTCGAGCAGAGACTTGCGGTCCTTGTCGAGGCGGAGCTTGGTGACGACGACCTTGGAGGGGTTGATGCCGACATTGACGGTGGACCCGTTCACCTTCTCCCGGGTGATCCGCTCGATGTGGATGACCCACTTGCGGCGGTACACCTGGACAACCTTGCCCTCGCGGCCCTTGTAGGTCCCACGCACAACCTGGACCTCGTCATCCTTGCGCACCGGCATCGATCGGACGTTGTACTTGGAGCGGAGGTCGGTGGAGAGAGGCGCGCTCATCAGCACCCGCCGCACGCTCGACGGCGCGGTGAAGTGAGCCTTACGGTTCTTCCGGCGGGAGCTGGTGACGCGGGGATTGTACTTCATTTTCGCTTTCGTTGGCTCGCTCCTGCTCTGCTCTCCTAGGGTTTTCGGCTAGGGTTTGGTTTTCTCGCTGCGCTTTAAACTTTGGGTTTATAAAGAGGCGTTTTGAATCGGAGGCCCGCTTTTGGGTTGTGGCTTCTTTTTATGGACTTGCTTTGGGCCCAAAGAGAGATAGATGTACGGTTTTTTTTTAAGTTTTTTTTAATGGGTTGATACGAACATGGTATCTCTATTAACATGTACGTGTAATAACTTGGGTATGATCTTAGTAATACGTAGTACTAGATACTGCCCCCTTTTAATCATTAAAATTGAAGGTTAAACAAAAAGGTATAAGGTTTTTCCGCACGAACCCACTAACACTAACATATTTGCAGGTCCGAACTTTTTTCTCTAATCCTTTTTCTTTTTTCGTTTTGTAGCATGTTTTGCAGGTCCGAACTTTTTTTAGACTTTGTTTTAGAAGGGTTAGATTTATATGTACCTCTCTTTTATTTACATCCTTCTATAAATTAGGGTGGCTGGTTCATCCTTGCACTTGACATCCTCGATTCGAATTTCTTGTCCCCCAATATCATTTATATACGTATGAAAAGAAAGTCATATCGTACCTAGTTTACCATTGGTTCCATAATATATGAATAGTTCCAGCCATCATATATGTATATATGTAGGACACATGATCTACGATTCTAGATTCTAGAAAAGAAAAACGGTTCAACAAGATTAACAAAAAGGCTCTTCATTTTGTCTCCTACAATTGCCTAACAAATCGCACCTTCTCTCTCTCTCTCTCTCTAGAGTCTGTCTGCACCATTCCCTTTATATTATCTTTCTTGTAAACCTTCCTCCTCCAAACCATCCGGGTCGGGCAGCTCCTGCCTTCCTCCATCATGGCTTCGGTAATCACTTTCTTCCATTTCATCCTCTTTTTTCAATCTTTAATTTTCCTCATTTTTCTTTATACATATGTACATATTTGGGGTAATAGACCGGGATATAATTTGCATATTTTGACCAATTAAGGATCCCGTTCTTTTCCTTTTTCTTATGTGAATTCTTGACAATTTCTTAGGACAGAAGAGATCAAAGAAAGATTGAATTTTATTAGGTTGTGTAATGGTCTAAAATTTTAGTTTTGTAAGGAATTCAAGGTCTTCAATTCTAATGACCTAGAGGCAATATTTTTCCCATCATTCCTAGCATTGGAATGTATCATGCATGTCTGGATAGATACGTATGCATGGAGGATCTTCCTTCGAGCCCTTCTTTTCGTTTTTCCTTTTTGGTGCAAATTCATTGCCCCTAATCAATCAAATTGTTACCAATCTTAATGTGAAATTCCTTTCATGTTTCCTTTACAATGGTTAGAGTGCAATTTAGTTTCATGATTCTTTCCTTAAGTTTATTAAATAGTAAATTCTAAGTCTCGATGCGCAGTTGCTTAATGACACGCATACATGCCGTTGTGTAAGAAACGCAGAGGATTGATGTGGAGGTAAGGTGAAGGTTACATAAACAAAGAGAAATATGGAGGCAGATGTGTAGAAAATTTTTTGGTTTGATTTCATCAAGTTTTTGGTTTTATAGACCGAGTAGGATCTATATATGCGTGCGCATGCGTGCATGTATATATCGTAACCTAGCTAGTTTAGCGTAGCAGATACTAATGGGAGCTTGTTTTTACAATATTTCAGCAGGATAAAGGTCGGCCGTTACCAAAATTTGGGGAATGGGATGTAAATAACCCAGCTTCAGCTGAAGGATTTACTGTTATTTTCAACAAGGCCAGAGATGAGAAGAAGACCAGTGCGGCTCAAGTGAAGATCGTCACCCCACGAAAAAATGACGGCAGCCTACGAAGAAATGGTGCCGGATACAACACTGTCAATGAGCATTATCCCAAGTATCCTCCCCCAAAGGTAACAAACACTAGAGAAGCTGCTCATGAAATTTGAAATTTATGGTTGTGTTTGTATGGCCTGTTTGGAAGTGCTTTAAGAGGCTAAAAGTGCTTTAAGAGGCTAAAAGTGCTTTTAAATAAGCAAAAACGCTTCTAATAACATTTGGCAGAAAATGTTAACCGCGTTTCTGGGTTTTAACTTTTAACAACACACTTCCAAGAGCTTTTTCATCCAGCACTTGAATTGTTAAAGAAAATGTTGACGCACTTCTCCTAAAAAAATTCTTATGAGCATAAGTGTTTTCTAGAGTAACATTTCCAAATGGTGATTCTTGATGTGCTTCTCTCCAATTTTTCTCCCAAACATGGCCATAAGCGCTTTTGGTGTTCTGAAAACGCTTTTAGTTATTTTAAAAGCACTTCCAAACAGACCGTGACTCTATTTCTCATAACTATGTTAATAATTTTGTGATGGAATATTGCAGAAGAGATGGTTTTGCTGTGGTTGAATGAATCAACAACTGCTTATGGGGGCCAGGTGATGATGCAAAATATTAGGGTGGGACTGGGAGGAGCTGCAAACAATTTAAAGACACTTTTTCTTGTGCCTGGGAAAGATGTGGAACTGCAAATCTCTCAATATATAAAAAAAAGTTTTTTTTGGTTCCTTCCTTTTTTTTTCACTTCTGCTTTTATTGATTTTGGCTTCTGTTACCCTTCTATATATATATAACTGCATATACTTGTGTGTAATGTAGAATGAAAAAAGAGGATTGGTGAACATAAAAATTTGTAACATATGTAGAAATTTGTGGTTCTCTGTTTAATAATTGGGCACAAGAACATCACTTCATATCTGTTATTATCTAATAAGAGTAAAATATATTTACTATTTTACCTGGACTTTCACTGCTTAGTTTTGTTGTTAGGTTTGCAGCAGTTGCCTGTTGCAGGACCTTACCTTGTATCAGTCTGATCATCCCACTCCCCCCAACCGAGGGCTTGTTTGTGCCTAAGATTGGATTTGATAACTCACTAGATTCAAGGTATGTTGAAGGACAGAAGAAACAAAGAAATTTTGTCCAAAGTTTCTAAAGGTGACGTGCAAAATGAAGAAAACACATCATTTTCAATCCCCAACAAAATGGTAGGATATCGACATCTCTTATAACTTACCCCTTTTAATCCCCAAATGAAAAATCGTTCACATCTATCTTCATTTCTTACTTCAGCATGCCTTTTGGTCAAAACCTCGTTAATTCTTGGTGTGCTCTCGTTTGTTTTGCTCATTGTCGTATAGGATTATGATTTATTTTTCTTTCCGTCCGCGCATTTGTCGTGACGAGGGGATCATATAATCTCTATGCAGACACTAACTTGGTTCAAAAACAGTGTTTGAGTTCATCCAACAGTCTCCCATGAGGGAGAGCCCTGCCCTTTCATCCTACTCTTATTCTTCCCCATTGTTGGGGTTTGATTGGTTTGGAGGTCAAAAGTTAACACACAATCACTTCTGTTAGGTAAGATTATCCAACAAACAAATCGAAGATCCTCGGGAGGTAACCGTAACCACAAAGCACAGTTGAGAGGACACTCCCCGAATTTAACTTGTATTTTCTAGTAAAATTACATCAAATACGAAATAATTTACATTTCCGGCTTCCATTAAGTACTCACATCTGAAAGACCTGTGGCAGCTGGGGGAAATGGTCTGATACATTTCCAAGATCAAATAACAAAACGATTTCATGCCCTTGGTGACAAGAATCCACTGCTCTAGCTGGTATTTCATGCAAAACTCATTACTCAGGCTGTTGCGGAATTGTAGCATCAGTTCCACTTCTACTTCCAGATGTTCGTACCCCATTTTGCAATTTCCGAGTCACACAGAAAGGAATCTGATAATGATGGATGGTCAAATCTACATGTTACCCCATAACTGCAAACGCCAGAGCGACTGTACTGTGTGCAAATGTTCTGACCCTGGATTGGAAACAAATTTAGGATCAAAATTTATGTAATTGATGACATGCAATAACGAAGCACAATAAGTGATCAAACCGAGTCTTTCATATAGGAGAGGGGAGAGAGGAACTATAAGTCAAGAATCCTTCTATGTTGAAACTTGAAAGAGACATATCCACAACTTTCACTACAAATTATCTTTCGCAAGGTCAAATTAGTCTCAGTAATATAAATTTTCTTGGTACATTGCTAATTATCCAAGGAAAGCAAAAACCTGCAAAAAAATTTCAATTCCCAATTATCTTGTAAAAATAAAGTTTGTATAACAGGTAGTGGTTAGTTATTAATGTTGTAGGGAGCGAAAAAATAAACACATTGGCAAACGGTGAACAAGAGGCTCGTCAGTTGTCATTGGCCCAAAAGAAAAGAACTTAGAGTTCTAAAACCAACGTACTTTCCATGCTACTTGTTTCACTTTGTGAAACCATTTTGAGATCATAATCCATAGTTACGAATTCTCTATAAAAAGAACAGTTCGAAGAAGAGTGAACTTACTGGTCTTGAAGGGAGGCCCTTGTCACTGAGTGCACATGAGGGGGTCGCTGCAGTCTGATGTTTTGGATGGTGATATTTGCAATTCGATTTATAATTACAATCCCCTGTTTGAGCGAAGTAGATGCAAACAGGTAGCCCAGGTCGTTCTGGTAATTCTTCAACTTGCTTCTGCTGTGCATATTGTCCGTAGAAGAAGTTGGTTTCTGCCACTGAGTTGTTCATAACATATGGTGGAGGTGCAGGCATGCTTCTATGTGGTAGATATGCTGGAGCCTAAACATGCCAAAAACAAAACAAAATTAAAGGGAAAAGCATGTTTTTGAAAATGCAAACGAGAGCAGCAGTAATTCTATAAATTCTACAAAAAAAAGGGCTATTCGTACTTATACCTATAAACTATTAGGGAACCCAATTAAAAAGTTTAGATGTACCGATGCGAAAACGTAAGCATATTGCTACAACTGATGCAGACAACAATTTGTTCAAAACATTGGAAATTTCAAGAATTTAACTTCTTTAAAAATAATAATAGACTATCACATCAAGTCCTTAATGTAGGACCATATTACTAGTTTTATGAGCCAAAACATGAATAAAAAAGGACATGAGAGAGAAAAGAAAAGAGGTCAAAACACAAAAATATCAAACTGTTATCCCTAAAAAGATGTTAATTCGTATATCAAAGTGATGAGAGTTATTTAAAGTTTAAACCCAAGACAATACGGGAGTGATGACTAAAAGTACCTGATAACCATTCCATTCTGTAGTTTCGAAATGACTCCCTTGAGATTTTGGAATCATCATTGGCAGACCTTGTACTGATGCAGGCCTACCATTACTATACGCAGATTGCGGGCGAGATTCTCCTGCAGCTGTAGGATCAGGGTGATTAAACCTGCAGTTTGTTCCAAACTTGCAGGAGGCATTTTGGATATAGTATTGACAATCTTTCTCCCCCTGTAATACATTAAACTAATTATTCAGCGAACAACTAGACACATGATAAGAGCTCCAAGTTTCAACAGACAAAAAAAAAAAAGCAAAGATAAAATCTTAAATCTTATGCATCACAAATAGATAGATATTCATTCCTCAATTTTTTGCAGATCAAACCTAGAGCTTATACCGGACGCATTGGCAGGCCCAAAAAGTTGAGTTTCAGAGCTGGAGCCACAGAAGGTCCCCCTCTACGTAGTCCTGGGCTGATGTAATACTGCAACAAGCTCAAGTGTTATATTAACATCATGAAACTGTCACTAGGCCACCATGCACATTCTACAGATTTGAATACGAGGGTACAAAGGGAAAGAAATGTTATTGACACTTAAAAACATAACTGTAATCCTGTATAAAAAGGAATATGAGATTGTAATGTAACAGCATACAATTATCATGAAAACACACCGACTATAAGTTGATCACGTTCAAAACCCTCATGATTCTATAGTTTGCTGCAAGATAAAAGGTTTAAGCTTGTATATTTGGTTATGCATGCTAACCTACTAGCTTTCAGATAACCACATCGAGAAGCCCCATCGTCACTCAAAACACAAAAAGTTAAAATACTACTTGAATCCAAATATGCGAAGTAAAACAAAACCTAATGATGTAAAACATGAAAATCAAGCAATTGCAGTAAAAACCCAAACTTCGGATAGATAATAACCTTGCTTTTGGTCTGGTCTTGCTTCTTCCAACTCTCTCCTCTGCTTTGCCTTGTTCTTAGGCACCTTCTAATCAATATGATAAAATTTCAAAACACCAAGAAACACAAAGTGAGCACCAACAACACAAATATTTCCTGCAATCATACAAGGCTAGATGCATTGATGTCTCAAACACTCAAATGCAGGCCCAAAGTCCCAATCTGCAGCTCCTGCATAACTCCACCACAAAGATGTATGTGAAAGAAAACATCATCTTTAACAAATATCAAATGTGCCTCGGTTCTAAGCCAATTCCGCAGACAAAATCTCAATACGGCATAATAAACTCAACCGATTAATACATTCATTACACTATAACACAATGCATACATGCATTTCAGCCGAAACAATGAGCGCTGAGGCTCTGAAAACACTAAAAGCCTCAATCTTTCAATCATAAACGTTCATATGCAAAATGCTAAATGCAAACAAGAGATATACCTGCTTGCAGTAAAACAAAACCTAATGATGTAAAACATGAAAACCAAGCAATTGCAGTAAAAACCCAAACTTCGGATAGATAATAACCTTGCTTTTGGCCTGGCCTTGCTTCTCTTCCAGCTCTTCCCTCTGCTTTGCCTCTTTGCTCTTAGACACCTTCTTAATCAATATGATGTGATCTCAAAACACCAAGAAACACAAGTGAGCACCAACAACACAAATATTTCCTGCAATCATGCAAGGCTAGATGCATTGATGTCTCAAACACTAAATGCAGGCCCAAAGTCCCAATCTGCCTCTGTACAAACTCCACCACAAAGATGTATGTGAAAGAAAAACATCATCTTTAACAAATATCAAATGTGCCTCGGTTTCAAGCCAATTCCGCAGACAAAAATCATCATCACGGCACAATAAACTAACCGATTAATACATTCATTACACTATAACACAATGCATGCATGCATTTCTCAGCTGGAACAATGAGCGCTGAGGCTGTGAAACACAAAAGCCTCAATCTTTCAACCATAAACATACACATGCAAATCCTAAATGCAAAACAAGAGAGATATACCTGCTTTCAGTAAAAACAAAACCTAATAATGTAAAACATGGAAAATCAAGCAATATGCAAAACCCTAACTGGATAGATAATAACCTTGCTTTTGGTCTGGTTTTGCTTCTCTTCCAACTCTTCCTCTGCTTTGCCTGCTCTAGACACCTTCTAATCACTTCAGATAAAATTTCAAACACCAAAAACACAAAGTGAGCACCAACAACACAAATATTTCCTGCAATCATACAAGGCTAGATGCATTGATGTCCCAAACACTAAAATGCAGGTCCAAAGTCCCATTTGTCTCGTACAAATTCCACCACAAAGATCTATGTGAAAAAGAAAAACATCATCTTTAACAAATATGAAATGTGCTTCGGTTTCAAGTCAATTCCACTGACAAAAATCCTCTCATCATCACGGCACAATAAACTAACCGATGAATACATTCATTACACTATAACACAATGCATACATGCATTTCTCACGAAAACAATGAGCGCTGAGGCTCTGAAAACACGCAAAGTCTTTAATCTTTCAACCATAAACGTTCATATGCAAATGCAATGCTAAATGCAAAACAAGAGAGATATACTGCTTGCAGTAAACAAACCTAATGATGTAAACATGAAAAATCAAGCAATTGCAGTAAAAACCCGAACTTCGGATAGATAATAACTCTTGCTTTTGGTCTGGTCTTGCTTCTCTTCCAGCTCTCTGCTTTGCCTCGTTCTTAGGCAATCAACCAATATGATAAAATTTCAAAACACCAAGAAACACAAAGTGAGCACCAACAACACAAATATTTCATGCAATCATACAAGGCTAGATGCATTGATGTCTCAAACACTAAATGCAGGCCCAAAGTCCTGATTTGTCTCGTACAAATTCCACCACAAAGATGTATGTGAGAGAAAAACATCATCTTTTAACAATTATCAAATGTGCCTCGGTTTCAAGTCAATTCCGCTACAAAAATCATCATCACAGCACACACAACCAACCGATGAATACATTCATTACACTATAACACAATGCATACATGCATTTCAGCTGAAACAATGAGCGCTGAGGCTTAAAACACAAAAAGCCTCAATCTTTCAACCATAAACGCTCATATGCAGAATGCTAAAACGCAAAACAAGAGAGATATACCTGCTTGCAGTAAACAAACCTAATGATGTAAAACATGAAAATCAAGCAATTGCAGTAAAACCCTAACTTCGGATAGATAATAACCTTGTTGGTCTGGTCTTGCTTCTTCCAGCTCTTCCCTCTGCTTTGCCTCGTTCTAGGCACCTTCTAACCAATATGATAAAATTTCAAAACACCAAGAAAACACAAAGTGAGCACCAACAACACAAATATTTCCTGCAATCATACAAGGCTAGATGCATTGATGTCTCAAACACTAAATGCAGGCCCAAAGTCCTGATTTGTCTCGCATAAAATTCCACCACAAAGATGTATGTGAGAGAAAAACATCTTTAACAATTATCAAATGTGCCTCGGTTTCAAGTCAATTCCGCTTACAAAAATCATCATCACAGCACAATAAACTAACCTACGAATACATTCAATACACCTTAGCAACACAATGCATACATGCATTTCTCAGCTGAAACAATGAGCGCTGAGGCGGAAACACAAAAGCCTCAATCTTTCAAACCATAAACGTTCTCATATGCAAATGCTAAACGCAAAACAAGAGAGATATACCCGCTTTGCAGAAAATGTAAAACCTAATGATGTAAAACATGAAAATCAAGCAATTGCAGTAAAAACCCGAACTGGATAGATAATAACCCTTGCTTTTTTGGTCTGGTCTTGCTTCTCTTCCAGCTCTTCCTCTGCTTTGCCCCGTTCTAGGCACCTTCTACAATCAATATGATAATTTCAAAACACCAAGAAACACAAAGTGAGCACCAACAACACAAATATTTCCTGCAATCATACAAGGCTAGATGCATTGATGTCTCAAACACTAAATGCAGGCCCAAAAGTCCTGATTTGTCTCGAACAAATTCCACCACAAAGATGTATGTGAGAGAAAAACATCATCTTTAACAAATATGAAATGTGCTTCGGTTTCAAGTCAATTCGCTGACAAAAATCATCATCACGGCACAATAAACTAACCGATGAATACATTCATTACACTATAACACAATGCATACATGCATTTCTCAGCTGAAACACTGAGTGCTGAGGCTGTAAAAACACGAAAAGCTCTCAATCTTTCAACCATAAACGTTCATATGCAAATGCTAAACGCAAAACAAGAGAGATATACCTGCTTGCAGTCAAACAAAAACTAATGATAAAACATGAAAAATCAAGCAATTGCAGTAAAACCCGAACTTCGGATAGATAATAACCTTGCTTTTGGTCTGGTCTTGCTTCTCTTCCAGCTCTCTCCTCTGCTTTGCCTCGTTCTTAGGCACCTTCTAACCAATACATAAAATTTCAAAACACCAAGAAACACAAAGTGAGCACTAACAACACAAATATTTCCTGCAATCATACAAGGCTAGATGCATTGATGTCTCAAACACTCAAATGCAGGCCCAAAGTCCTTGATTTGTCTCGTACAAATTCCACCACAAAGATATGTAAAACATCATCTTTAACAATTATCAAATGTGCCTCGGTTTCAAGTCAATTCCGCTTACAAAAATCATCACTAAGACAATAAACTAACCGATGAATACATTCATTACACTATAACACAATGCATACATGCATTTCTCAGCTTGGAACATTTGAGCGCCGAGGCTGTGAAAACACAAAAGCCTCAATCTTTCAACCATAAACGTTCATATGCAAATGCTAAACGCAAACAAGAGATATACCTGCTTGCGTAGTAAAAACAACCTAATGATGTAAAAACATAAAATCAAGCAATTGCAGTAAAAAACCCGAACTTCGGATAGATAATAATAACCTTGCGTCTTTTTGGTCTGGTCTTTGCTTCTCCTTCAGCTCTTCCCTCTGCTTTGCCTCGTTTCCTTAGGCACCTTCTAATCAATATGATAAAATTTCAAAACACCAAGAAACACAAAGTGAGCACCAACAACACAAATATTTCCTGCAATCATACAAGGCTAGATGCATTGATACCTTCAACACTAAATGCAGGCCCAAAGTCCTGATTTGTCTCGTACAAATTCCACCACAAAGATGTATGTGAGAGAAAAACATCATCTTTAACAAATTATCAAATGTGCCCCGGTTTCTGCTCACCCCGCTTACAAAAATCATCATCATGGCACAATAAACTAACCGATTAATACATTCATTACACTATAAATACACAATGCATACATGCATTTCTCAGTTGGAACAATGAGCGCGGAGGCTGTGAAAACACGAAAAGCCTCAATCTTTCAACCATAAACGTTCATATGCAAATGCTAAACGCAAAACAAGAGAGATATACCTGCTTGCAGTAAAAACAAAACCCAATGATGTGAAAACATGAAAAATCAAGCAATTGCAGTAAACACCCGAACTTTGGATAGATAATAACCTTGTTGGTCTGGTCTTGCTTTCTTCCAGCTCTTCCCTCTGCTTTGCCTGTTCTTAGGCACCTTCTAATCAATACATAAAATTTCAACACCAAGAAACACAAAGTGAGCAATCTAACAACACAACATTTCCTGCAATCATACAAGGCTAGATGCATTGATGTCTGAAACACTAAATGCAGGCTTCAAAGTCCTGATTTGTCTCGAATAAATTCCACCACAAAAGATGTATGTGAGAGAAAACATCATCTTTAACAAATATGAAATGTGCTTCGGTTTCAAATCAATTCCGCTGACAAAAATCATCATCACGGCACAATAAACTACAACTGATGAATACATTCATTACACTATAACACAATGCATACATGCATTTCTCAGCTGAACAATGAGCGCTGAGGCGTGAAACACGAAAAGCCTCAATCTTTCAACCATAAACGTTCATATGCAAATGCTAAATGCGAAACAAGAGAGATATACCTGCTTGTTTTTCCTTCTCCGAGGGTGATTAAACTTGCAACCTGATCCGTGCTTACAATTGTGCGAACAGTCTCTAGCTTCCGGCCTCAATGGGTACTGATTCCTTCTGGTACTCTCCTCAACACCATTGTCATTCTCTCCTCCTCCTCCGCTTTCGCTCTCTCTCTCCTTCTCAGTTTCTCTCTCATCACAACTCTTCCCACCCTCCTTCTCTTCTTCTTCTCCCTCCTTTTTCTTCAAGTTCAATTTCCGAATGTCGTCAACGATGGAAGGATCGAAGTTCTGAATCTCAACGCCGGGGTCGAATTTCTGAATCTCATCGAGAAGCGCAGGGTCGCGCCTCCGAATTCTATCGAGCACGGCGGGGTCGAGATTCCGAAACCAATCAAGGATTTCAGGATCGAGATCGGATGGCGCAGAAGACCAAGCAGAGGGCGGACGATCACTTTGATCATCGGTGCGGTTGGTGTTACCGGGATTTGGAGGAACGGCGCCGCCGTCAGCCAATTCCGATTCCCGTCCGGATCGAAAGTACTTATAAATAACGACCAGCACTGACACTGACACCGGTAGTAGGAAACGCGCCGCCACTGGAAACATTGGTAGTTTTTGCGCTGGCGACGGCGGCGACGGTGGCTGGAACTGGGTTGCTGAGTTTGCTGTGAAGTTGCAACCAGCAACTACAATATAGATGTAACGGACTGTCTCGTATGATCACAAGATATTTTGACTGGTATAATCAAAGTCGTCTGATTTTTCTAGCAGGGATGTTTGGATTGCTTTTATATTCCAAAGCTGCTTTTAGGAAAAGTGGAGACTACCATGACATAAAAAGAGAATCACTTAGACGAACCGAATACACTTTAAATCAACGTTGCGATTTAAGCACATGTTACTGTAATACGATGGTATTTTAAATCGATAATGCATTGACATGACATCTCTGTGTAGGCTCGGTCTCCTCCATAGCAATACCCTGGATTTTGATTTCTTCTCATTCCGACTCCTGATTAGTCTGATCGGTCGTTTCAATTCCAGATTACTAAAACATGTCATAAATGTGTTTTTAACTCTCAACCGAATTTTCCAACTTTTTTCTAATTGAGTCAACTCTATCTGTACTCTCCCATTTTGGTTGTCCTAGGTTTTTTTTTTTTTTTTGGTCAGAAAAGGTTATCCTAGGTTCAACATCACCTTCACAGATGCCGTGACCTACAAACATGTTATTTTGTAATGTGGGTTTGTCTTTTTCATTGGTGTTTTATATGCAAATTTATTCAATGTTACATGCAAGATAGACAATGCACATAACATCGCCGCAAGTTCGATACATAACAGAAGATCCCAGCACAAGTTTATCGAGGGAGATCAACAACCAAGCCATTTGAAGATACTCGGGAGGTGGCAACGACGTCGAAATTTAGAGGATATTCCCAACCAAACTTGTATTTTCTGGTAAACTGACATAGATAAGAAACAATTTACACGTTCCATTTCCCTTAAGTTCTCACAACTATAAAGTTTGTGCCATCCGGGTGAAAAGGTCTGATACATTTCTAAGATTAAATTACCAAAAGAGAGATTACACATGTCCTCGGTGAGTGCGAATCCTGTGCTCTAGGCAAGCATTTCATGCATCACTTATTGCACCGGCTGCGGCTGACTTGTAGCAACAGTTCCACTTCTGCTCCCAGCTATTCCCGCCCCATTAGTAGTCGCGGAGTCACTGAAAGGAAGTTGATGATCAGGACCAGATGTAGTTGAAGATGATATATGTAACGGATGGTCAAATTTACAAGCTGGCCCAAATTTGCAAATGCCAAAGCGACTGTAATGTGTGCAAATGTTCTGATCCTGGATTTTGAAACAAATTTTGTGTGATCAATGTCATGCAATCATGTAATATGCAATCAAACTGAGGCCCTCGTAGAGCCAAGGGACAAATTTCCTCACATAGTATTTCATCTGTTTTAACTCCATGTATCACAAAGTGAAAAACCTTCCTTAATCATATTCTGGAATCATGAACTTGTTACAAAACGCACGGTAAAAAGAAGAGTGAACTTACAGGTCTCAAAGGCAGGCCCTTGTCACTGAGTGCGATTGGGAGGGATACTGCAGTCTGAGTTTTCGGATGGTGATATCTGCAATTAGATTTAAACTTGCAATCCCCCGTTCTTAAGAAATAACTGCAAAAAGGTTGGCCAGGTCTTTCTGGGAACTCTTCAACTTGATTCTGGTGTGGATATTGTTTGTAGACGTTGGTTTCAGTCACTGAGTTGTCCATCATATATGGCGGACGTGCAGGCATGCTTCTTTCTGGTACATATTCTGGAGCCTAAAAGTTCACAACGAGAAACAATAGGGATGCCAATTAACAATAGGGACCTCACAAACTAATAGGGATGCCAATTAACGAGTTGTGAATGCTGAGATATGAACTAAATAAATTAATACAACTGTTGCAGACAGCAATTTGTCAAACTATTGGGAACTAAGTCCTGGTTATAGGACAAAATTCATAGCATATGTGCATGAGCAAATTATTAATTTTATGAGCCACAAATGAACAAAAAGAGTATGGCCAAAAAGTATAAGAAAGTTAAACATACAAAACGATCATGATCTCTTATCCCTGATAAAGTGTTAACTGGTATATCAAAGTGATCAAAGTTATTCAAACCCGAGACTATTAAATAAAAAGTACCTGATAGCGATTCCATTCTGAACTTTGATGATAAACCATTTCAGGTGGTGGAATCAGCATTGGCGAGTAAACTGGAGCCTCATTCAATGGCCTTGGTGCAGACCATGGTGCCGCTGTTGATTGTGATGCACCTTGTAACGATGCAGGACCACCATTGCCAAGTCCAGATGGGGGATCAAATCCTCCTATAGCTGTAGGATCAGGGTGGTTAAACCTGCAGTTCGATGCATACTTGCAGGAGCCATTTCGCATATAGTAGGGACACTCTCTCTCACCCTGTAACAAGTAAAAATAAATACACAGCAACTGACTGAGAAATAATAAATAGCTCCAACAAACCAAGAAAATAAGCAAAGATAAAATCTTAAAAATCGTGAATAGATATTCATTTCTCAAAACTTAGCAAGTTGGATATAAAGTGAATACCGGTCGAATTGGCAGGCCCAGAAAGTTAAGCTCAAGAACTGGAGCTACAGAAGGTTTCACTTTGCTGTGGCTGTATCTGCAAGCTTTGCCATACTTACATCCGCCTGACCTCAAGTAATACTGCAACAAGCTCGGGTGTTATAACATCATAAAACTGTCACTAGTCCACCGTACACATTGCAGATATTTGAATATAAGGCACAAAGAGAAGAATTGTTACTGACATCTGAAAGCATACTTGTAATTGCTGTATAAAAGGAATAAGAGAATGTCATGAAAACAGCATACAATTTCATGAAAACCCATCCGGTGGAGATTTTTTAACTAGTTACCAACTTGCTATAATTTGATCAAAACAGATAACTCGCCTCCCCATACGATATAGACAAATAAAGTTCAAAATCTCAGGATTCTGTATTAGCCACTAGATAAAATTTTTTAGCTTTTTTATTCGGTTATGCATGCCAACCTAATTTTCAGATAAGCGGACTCAGAAAACCCCATCATCATAACAATGACCAGGATAACAAATACATGAACTAAAACATAATATACTGATTTGTGACATGTTGATCAAACAATTTCAGTAAAAATCATAACTTCAAATATAAATTTTTGAGAATCACAACAATAACAACCTTGCATTCCGTCTGGCTTGGATTCTCTGCTGACTCGTCCTTATCCTTGACCCTCTCCTTAGGCACCTTCAATATGAACAAATCAAAACACCAGCAAACCGAAAGTGACAACCTATAGCAGAAATGTTCTAGCCATACAATCTAAGAGCCACTCAGAGTTCGCCATCGCCATTTTTTAACGCAATAATCTCACCGAAAATATGTATGTAAACCAAAACCCTAAAAATGCAAACACAGAAATGGTTTTGCTGCAGAAATTCACCTGAAACTAACAGAGGCTGGGCAAACATAAACAAAAAGTTACAATCTTTCAACCAAATAATCGAAATAAAAGAGGTATACCTGGTTGGTTTTCCTTCTAGCAGGGTGATTAAACTTGCAATTGGATCCAAACTTGCAAGACCCGGTCTTTAGATAATACGAACAGTCTTCAGCTTCCGGCCTCACTGGGTACTGATACCTTCTATTACTTTCCTGAGTTTCCTCCGCCATCTTTTCCTCCCCCTCACCGCCATCCTCCTCCCACCCATGATGTCCTCCCCATCCGCCCTCTCCTCCACCTCCTCCGTCGCTCTGCTCACTCTGCTCACTCTGCCTCTCATTTTCCTCTCCATTTACAACCTCAACGTCTCGCTCCTCAGAACTCTTCTCTTCTTCCTCCACTCCGTCTCCACCCTCCTCCTCCTTCAAATCCACCTTCTGCAACTCACCAGCTCCGTCCTCCTCCACCTTCTCTGTCGAATCCAGCTTCGGCAACTCATCAGGCTCTCCATCCTCCTCCTCCTCCACCTTCTCTTTCAAATCCAGTTTCTGAAGCTCGTCGAGGACCGCATGATCGAGATCAGACGGTGCGGGATCGGGATCGGGGGAGGAAGGCAGAAACCCTAGATCGGAATGAGCGTGGTTGGTGCTGGGGGTTTCGGGATTTGGGGGAACAGCAGAGATAGCTTCAGAGAGTGCCATTCTCCCTCCACATTTCAAAACCCTAACTCTCTCAGAAAGAAAATGAAGACTCTCTTTGACAGACAGGGAAAGAGGGAAAAATGGGGTTGGTGTGTAAAAATAAAAAACGCTTTTGGAGGAGTTTTTGCTTTTCTTATGGTAAATAAAAGAGGAATTTTTATGTGCATACGCAACAAATTAAAAAATAATACATGTATTATAATATAAACAAATTAAAAAATTATACACCAAAAAATAATAACAACACTGAACCATACATATATTTCTCTTCTGTTGATAATATATTCTAAATACACCCGCAAAATCTTTTTTTTTTTCAAATAAAAACGCTTTTGTGGGCCAACACAACGCAAACGCAATGAATGGCACGTTATTGTTTAAGGTGTGTGACAGTGTGAGAGTGTATAACACGTTAAGTAATACGTATTTTTTCTTTCTTTTTTATTTTTGGCTTTTTGTACAAATGCTGGCTGAACCGACATGTCGTTTTATCAGGGGATCTGATTGCTGCCTTCTCACGGGCAGAGTAACCATATCGTTATCAATATCACGTGTCGCATGACCTAAGATTCTTCATTTGACGTGAAATGAAATGATCTGTTTTGGTTTCTTCTCTACAAATAAATATATGTATAAAAAGGATTTTATCACGGTCAGTCGCGAACGTGTGTGAGTGAACGATTGATGTCCGTATGGGAATTGTGGAGAACCCACTTAAATCTAGGTCAACAAACGATGCAAGAGCACGGCTGGACAATTGTTGATCATAGATGCATTGTTGAGCCCACTTAGATTTACAGTCGGGAATCGATCACAAGCCCACCTACGATTGAAAGAACATTACACACAAATTTGGTTGGGCAATGCTTTGTCTAGTAGTCTAATAACATAACATCGATTTACATCGGTAGTCTAACAACATAACATGTTAAATTATTCGGCTCATAAAACATATGCAGGCATTCACATACTGAACATCTTATTCATATACAGTAACTGCAAAGAGGCAAGTCTAACAAGATCCAAATGAATGAGATTAGCATTTGAAACTCAACTAAAACAGGATTAGCATGTGATCCTCCTCAGAGATAATGTGCTTAATATCCAAGCAATTGTTCCTTGTTGAAGTAAATGGATGGGCCAAATGATGGCCCAAGGGAAATCAGAATCAATGGTTACTCTGGATTGCAATTACAGGGGAAACCCTAGCCCTATCCTTCTCACCTACCACCCCTAAGTTGTCAATTGAAACAACAGATTCATTAGTCATGTTACATGATTACATCTGTTTTCCATCAAGTCACTTCTTACTCTTCTTGGCCGAATGCCCGGTTTTGCGCTTATGACGGCTAAAATCTGACACAAACCGGAAGGTCTGTGCGCACCCTGGCTCAGCGCATACATAGGGACGAGCACCCGTGTGAACCCTAATGTGCTCAGTGCGAGCCCATGCCCACTTGAATGTCATCTTGCACCCCTTCCAAGGGCATCGAAGGGGGCGGTCATCAGTGTGAACTCGGCGATGTTGCACCAGATACTTGTGGGAGAAGAATTTCTTTCCACACCCCTTGACTGGACATATGTTTCTTTTGTGGAGGGAAAGCTCATGTTTCAAGGGAAAACTCATGGTGCAGCCCTCAAGATCACACACGAATTCTGCATCCTCTTCCCTCGATTTTGCATCATTTCGGCCAGCCTGAGTCTTCACTGCTGAAGCATTCTTTGCCTTTTTCTTAGCGGTTTGCTGCTGCTCTTTTGGTTTGGTTCTAGGGACTTTCGTGGGCTTAGGAGCTCTTCTTCTAAGGCGTGTGCTAGGCCCACCTTCTGTCTCCTCTTCAGCATATAAATCAAAGCTGTTCTGCTCAGACTGATTATTTCGGAGCCTAGTTGTCTGCTTCTTCGTTTGCTGAGGAGTTTGCTGATTTCTAAGAGTGCGGGTACCTTGTTTCACAAGAGGAGCAGTTGCTTGTTTCACTTGGCGAGGGGTTTCTTGTCTCATTTTCCCACGGGTCTCTGGTTTGGTTTGCTTGTTTCGAAGAATCCTCTTATGCTGCTGAGAATTATCTTCTGGTGTTTCATCCAGAGTGGTATCTTCTCTCTCAATGAATCTGGCTCTGGCCTGCTTGCTTCTAGAAATGCTCCTTCGTTGTTGATGAGAACTAAACCCGTGAACATCCTCTGAAATTAAATTTTCTCTCCCAGTGCATTTAGTTGTCTTGCTTCTGAGGACCCTCTGCGGCTGATGAGAACTACCCTCAAACGAATCATCTGAAACCACATCTGTTTCCACAGGTTTGAATTGCTTACTTTTAGCAGTCCTCCTATGCTGCTGATGAGATTCAACTCCCATTGAATCATCTGAAACGTCACTTTTCTCAATATACTTGGCTTGCTCGCTGTGAAGAATCCTCCCATTTTGCTGATGAGAACCATCATTCTGCATTGAATCATCTGAAACTGCGTCTTCTGTCTCAATACACTTGGCTTTCTTGGTTCGACCACTATCAATATATTGGGCTTGCTTGCTCTTAGGAAGCCTCCTTTGCTGCTGATGAGAGTTATCATCTACTGAATAATCTGAAACTGCATCTTCTTTCTCAAAACATTTGGCTTTCTTAGCTGTCCGAGTATCTGCAGTCATTTTCCTCTTCCTAGCATACTTCTTAACCGTCTTCTCAGTTTTGCGAGTGATTTCTGATTTTACCTCATGATCCTCATCTGGCATTGCCCAAGCATGGAAGGTCCGCTCTTCTTCATCTTCTGCTACTTCTACTTCTTCCTCGGGATCCCTTTTTACTAGAAAAGAATGAACTTGGTGCGACATCCACACTTTACCACACCATTTCCCTGCCACGACCTTTTTTGGCTTGCCACCTCTCCTCCCATAGACATCAATTCTTGTGGGCGAACTAGCAGGAGAGCTCCGGCCAAATGCTTTGTATATAACAGAATTGTATGGCATCTGCTTACTATAAAGATGAGAGCGGCTAAGGCTGGCACTGTAGAAGAGATTGATCCCCAACTTTACAGCCCAGTCCCCGTTCCCAGCAATGGCCTCCTCGCTATCCAGAGCTATCTGAATCCTCGTCTCATCTTCCTTGGTGGCATTCATGAATGCCATATCATTCCAGAGATAACTTATTCCCAGTTCTTCTGCCATTGATTTTGCTTCATCCTCTATCCTTGGGTAGTCTGCAAATGTTATTATTAATAATCAGAGGGATGATTGGAGGATAAATGCTTACCCGTAGCCATAGCCATAAATGGTTGGCTGCTTAAAATTTTGAAATATTCAACACAAATAAATAAAACAAGCCAGCTTAAGAACTTCTTGGTGTAAAGAAGACTGTAAATAGCATGTATCTAGGTTTAGTATGGATTAAAAGTGGCCGACATATGAATCCGAAGTCAGTATCATCTTAACACATCAGTGATACACTACCTAACAAAACATTTTCATTAGTGGCTGATAAACAGATGACGGTATAAACTAGAAAAGTAACTCTACCCATATCGTATATATTCATGTTCGGCGATATTTGCTAAACAGGTCAAAAATGCACAGAACTGAGTTGAACAGAAAATAAAAGAAATAAGCAAAGAAAACTATTATTATACAAACTTTCTAGGGCAACAACGCACCTGGATGACAAAGGAGTAATATATGGACACCCCCAATTGAACGAAGCTGCTGCTCAACCTCTACAGCATGCTCAAGGCAGAAGACATGCATTCTAGAAGAGTCTTCGTCACATCCTGGATGAAATGACGAGTTTGTTTTCTGTATTGGTACGATAGCCTTACCAAATCCTGTTGCTGTGGAAGCAGAATTATTAGTTTTGAAATCAGCAGAGCAGTCAAAGTTTTGATGGCTTCTATCCTTGGAATTAGCTATTTTACGTCCATCTGTCGCGTAGTGATCAAAAGTTTGGAGACGAAGTTCATTCTCACAATCAGATCCTGGTGACGAGGGACTGTGAACCCCACTTGTACCACCATAAGGGTCTCTCCAAGGAGGACTAGCACTCTGGTCTCTATATCTACTTTCCAAAGAACAGTTTGTCATGTTCGGTTCATCAGAACAGACAGGAACATCTGGTTCAACCTGATCTTCCTCCGAGTCAGATGAATTTCCATAATTCAAGGCTAACAGCCCAAGAGCTGAAGTCTCTCTCGGCATTTCAGTATTTGAAACCACTTCATTACTTTGATCAACCACCTGAATTTGATAATCACCCGATTGAACAGGCACATCATATAAACCATCAGGGGCACTGTTTTCCTCCAATCCTGTTTTTGACAAATAAACATATTAACGTTCAACACTTAGAATTCTATTAAGGCAAAGTGGAACCATTATATACAGAAAGACATTTCAAGAGGAGATAGAATAATATGCAGGTCAAGTGTATACAGAAACTCTAACAACACTGCTTGTATTCAGATATAGATAACAAATATGGTTACCTTAGTCAGATTGAAAAATGAGACAAGTGCACGCTGATTCAACTTAAGTGTATAATAGTTGATGCATCTTAAGAAGAGCCATGGGGGAAAGAATAAACTAAGGGGTACCTAGTTGTGTATAGTAACAAATGTAAGTTGGGCATTTCATCCCCGAGATTGCATAAACCAATGGAAAAGCCGGGCTTTACTCTTAACTGTGAACAAACATGTAATTTTCAACAAACAGAAATGTATTGAAAAGTACAATTTACGACTGAGCTTGCCTTAGTTTACATGGTGCACTTATCGAGGATGCAAAGGAACAGTAGTTACAGTAATAATGATTGCTTAGTCAAGTGAATTGAGCCCTACTTTCAGGTCATATTTTAAGGCCGACCAACAAAAGAGGAATATCCAAATGGAACCAACCTGTGCAAGGAGTATTATTTGAAGTAATTGGATCTCCAGTTGCAACCGGGAACGCCTCACTAGCCAATCCAGATCCAACAACCCAATCATTGAAAAAGCTGCAATCTGCTGACATAAGATATCTGGCTGCTTCTTCTGTTGGTTGAATAATAGCAACACAAGCAAAGCTCAAAATTCCACATGTAACACAAGAAAACAGTCTCTGATCTGACAACCCCTCCCCTTCAACATTACTTTCTCTTTCACAGTTCAAGTTCGACCTCTTCGAATTCAGGCTGCGTACATTGTTACATCCACTTAAAGAGAGAAGGCCATTACTTTCACTTAGAGATGCAAGTTTTCCTCTCACTGAATAGAAACCTTTAACCTGCTGCCTGTCTATCATGAGACCATCAGAAACTGAGCCTGAGGATTTCATTTCTTCCCTCAGATTGTATGAACCCTGGGAAAAGCCAGGGTTTACTCTTGACTGTGAACCAACACGTAATTTTGAACAAACAGAAAGGTCTGAAGAACTTTGTGGTAGAAGGACAATTGGTGACCCTTTTCCAAGAGCATGAAGCAGGTCATTGTTCTGAATGACATCCTGTACAAATAGCTCTTTAACTACTATGTCTCCTTCACCCTTTCTCTTATCTTTCAGTCGAGAACTCCGTGGTTCAGAACTAATGCGCGCAGACATTCTGCAAGGAGAGCATTAGGTAATTGAGGGATCTATACACTTAACCACCCGCTTTATCTTTTGAATTTATAGCACATCTAAAGTTCATTCAATAAATTATGTAAACTTTATGGCATGTTTTCAACCAATTCATATTCTTAAACATGCTTTTTCCTGAAATCTTGCAATCCCTGTTTTCAAACTCAATAAATTGGTCAACTAATGCGTGTGTGTGCCTGACTATATAATTATGTAATTAGGCAGAAGGGATGTCATAAAGGTCACGGACAAACCTTGAACACAATGCTAAAGCAAGATCATAAAGTAATTGAAAATGAGACACCATCGGGGGATAATTGATTGAAGCTCGTCGAATAGCAGCATCTTTTGCAACCCTCAACCACTCAGGAGTTGCAATATTAGCTGCCTCCGCACAATTAAATCCTACATAAAATTCAAACAAATGATAAAGTTATCTTCGTTTATATAAATACAAAGACAAGAACAATGATAACTTAATTCCAATAAATTAAAGACTAATGCTCTCTCACCATGACTGAATCCAGTGTGATATGCTCTTGGGAAAGTCACAACAAACTCCCCAGCATTTTGCACAAGCCTGATTAAAAAAAATTAAAGGTGTAAGAAATACATGGATGCATTGACACCACAACACCGAGGTGCTCTAGGAATGCTACAGGGTACTTCTACGAAGAACGACTTGGCAGTGTAACTTTCCAGGGAAGAAAATTTTCCTATTCTTGGATCAACGAGCAAAGGTAATGTGACTTGGCATGAATCAAACAGGTTGACGTTGATGCTTCTTTCAAAAACTAGATCAAAGCGTAACCGATAGCATCACTGGCTTTAAAGGCAACAAGAGGATATTCAGAAGTAGACAAAAAAAATGATCAAGGAGTTACCTGCAGCATGGAATTCCTGAACTGACAAATACTTCAGGCGACATCACAGTAGTTTTCTCGCCAAGGGTTGAAAAGGTAACTGATGGAAGACATATTGTAATAAAGGTTAGTCGCTCAGAGAGTATTAAAAATCAATTCAAGTACAAGCTCCTGAAGTCTGCAATGACAAGTCACACCATTACATTGCAATTCTTAGTGTGCAAAGAAAAGTAAGTAAGAAACAAATACTGCAAAAAGAGCGCAGCATTGACTCTCAAAACTATGCATCAAACTTCTATCCTGACACTCTGCTCGCAAGTCAAAACGCTAGTTCGCACATAACAGACCACCAACCCTCACTAAGAATCCACTCTTGTCACCATTCTAAAAGTCTTAGGCGTTAAAGTCATCGATCTTAACAAGTAATACTTCCCACTCATTACTTCCTAACAAAGCCAACTTCATTGAACAACATCCTCTAAGCTCTGCAGTATTTCATACGAACGAATAACATCAAACAAACAGTGTAATGGACCATTCAAAAAAAGTTCAGACAAAACAAAACACAATTAGAAACAGAGGATCAACAAGTTTCACAGTTAACTGTTTCAGTCCTGTAAAAATTCAACAGTACCCTGAACTCACCAAGAGGATTGATCTCTCCTGCATAGCCGTGTACCCTCACGATCTCCTCGAATGCAACCGCGGCGTCCTTCGGCACACCATACCACGTCTTCCCTGCTCCCATATGCAGATAATTCAAGCTATGCAAGTCATGGTCCTCCACATGCCAAGCAAACCAGCTGAACAACATAGCTATATACACCATCGGCGATGTAACCCCCGGAATCTCCTCCTTCATAAACCTCAACAAAGACCCTTTTGACCTCGACACCCCCCTCATATTCCAAGCAGTCTCACCGAGGGTCACATTGTCCCCTGCATCTCTACTAGTACTACTACTCTTTCTGGCATTCACCGGCACGAAAGCGGAACCAGGCATGTCATTGGCATACTCCACCGAAAAGGGTTTATCCACAGTCGCCTTCCAGTAAAGGGTTTCGATTTCCAGCGGCGAAAGCCCTCCCTTCTTGCTGCATTTTCTCAAGTAACTCTTCTCAAAGCTCTTCGCTTTCGCTTCGAATTCCTGAAAAGTGTAGTTCTCGCCGCTCTGCCACACGGGTCGGTGCACGGGCCGTGGCCTCCGAGGGCAGAACCCGATCTGCTGCTGCCGGGTAGTGAATGTGGGCTGGGATTTCGAGCCCGAAGAACCCGAAACCCCCGCCCGAGCAGCCAGAGACCGGTTCAAGTTCCCAATTGTGGTCTTCTTCGTAGAAGGCGGCACCGGCGGCACGATTTTGCAGATTCCGTACTGGGAAGCCTCCTTCTCGATCTTGAAAATGTAGGCAATCGGATCTTGGAACTCAGCCCAAGTGGGGTGGTACTCGGGAGCTACGGGTAGGGTTTTGAGCCATGTAAACACCTCCGGGTTCGCCTCTGCAACCAACCCAGAAGAAGCCGCCATTGAAACCAGCAACCAAGCAATCCGTGTGAAATTCTGAGATTTGGGTTTGATTCAAAACCCCATTTCGGGAAGCGAATTGGGGAGCGGAAGAAGAAGGTCTTCAGATTCTTGGGTGCTTCATTTGGGGTTATTTTTTCTTGGTATTTTCCTCTGTTTTTCTATATTATTCTACAGAGGAGAGAAAGGAGAAGAAAAAAATAGTGAAAATTTTTTGGGGGCAGGGGAAGAGGCAACTGTGCGTAGGGGTGAGTAGTGTGTGTGAGGGAGACATGTGAGTGGGGTTTTATTCTGGGCTTGTGCCCACTCTTCGAAATGACATTGTTTTCTCTATCTTTTTACCTTTGTGCCTTTTTTTTTTTTTTCTTTTTGGTTTTTAGTTTTTGTAATTTCTAGGATGACGTTTGTGAATTTATTGTTTGGATAATGTGAAAAGAAAAAATATTCATCCAAACCATGTCTTATTGAGTACAAATTTTGGAAGGTGAATTCATTTGTGAATTACACGTATCAAATTTATGTATTTTGTGTCGAGAATTTGAATGTATAATCTGAATTTATAAACATATTATTTGTTATCGAGTGAGCAATTACATGAAGTCTTGCACTTATATTATTCTAGTCATTTTTTTCGTTTATTCATTTTAAACTTATATTTCATGTTCTTAGACTTCCGGGGTGCGGAGAAAAAATTTAAGTAAGAGGAGCCGAGGAGGAACCTTGAAAAGTTTATAAGCACTTAAGAGCTCAATAGAAATTTTATAATTGTTTTAACAATGTTAATATAAATAATTTACAACCAAAATGTGAGAGCGGAAAGCAGAAACATGTACCTCCGGACCTATGCTCCCAATGCCACTGTTTTTTATGTTTATATTTCAATGATCTGACCTATCTAATTTTTAAGTCTTTCCTCAAAGATCATTGTTGTAATAGATCACCAAAATCAAACCACAATATGTTACTCTAGTTTGGACCACAAACACTTTAAATTAGGTTACAACTTGTAACCAAAATATATCTTTTTATTACAGATGTGGGTGTAGCCACACTGATAAAGCGGATGGATTGCGTAACTTGTTCATGACTTTATTTGTTATAAAAGAAAAAAAAAATTGCATTAACTGTTTATTCTCAAATTGCTCATGTATTTGTCCACTAGGAAAAATAAATAAATAAATTTCTATTGTTATAATAAAATTTTGCAAATACACGATATTAGGTTCGAATTTCGTAAATGCGAGAATTCAATTTATTATCTCATCCCATAATACAAATATATAGTTATATAAAAAAAATTGGAATAAAATGGATATGAAACTTTTTTCAAATTTCATCCATTAATTACGGAAAAATCTTGAGTGGTACGTATCATTCAATGGTACGACTATTGAATGGTCCAAATTAATTTGCAGTGGGCCTCAAATAAATCTTAACTATTTAACAGTACGTATCATTCAATGGTACGTACCACTGAAGTTTGACCCATTAATTACAAAGTAATTTGCCTGCATTGCAGTTTGCACAGGAGGCTTCAATTCGGTGGTTTGACTCAAGTTTAATTTATTTGACTGCTGTCCAACCGGAGGAGAGATTTTTTCAAGTATCCGATTTTTAAAGGATATATGTCATAATATAAATGGAGAAAATAATATATTTTTTCGTGTCCCTTCACTTGTATTATGATATGTAGAGTACCCAGTTGAAAACTAAGCACTATACACGTATTAACTGTGAACCACGTGTCAATTACTCACTGGGTTGAACTGTTATAATGGTAGGTCGCATAACACTCTACCCTATGCAAATATTCTGTTTTAACCAAAAAATGCATCACGTCATAAAAAGGAGAAGAAAAAAAATTATATTAAAGAAATTATAGGATACGAGATTCCACCTTTAAATGGACATGTTTACGTATTTAAAATGTGAATGAGCATGAATTGAGAATTTAGAGTAAACATGAAAGATGCACTCTCATTAAGGTGACTAATAACCGTCACAAATCGAAACCAAATTAAAACTAAAACCTAATAAAGTGTTTACTAACTATTCAAAATCAGAATAAAAACTAGTATGCTTAAATACTTCTCTTGCAAAATAAATATTACTTTTCATCGTAAGAAAATGTGAGAGTAACTCTAGTATAAAACAAAATTGATTCATGTTGACAATTTTCCATTCTCACTCCCCCTCTTGAATCTCATTCCCAATTTTGTGGAATTCATGTAGATTTTGATTCTCATACTTATGGTAAACAATGAGATAATCTGCAATGGGAATGACTCATTCCTTGCATTTCCTTTCCAAATTAATGAACATGACCTAAACCAAGAAATAATATTGAGTTCGGACACTCGGATCAAGTAAGTCATGCAACACTATTCGGAAATCAGCAGGACTCCCACTCACTTGAAGTTGGTCCCATCTAGTGTCTCTGACGTTTGGTGTCGTATAACAGAGTCCATAAACGATCTTCTCCTACTAATACGTGAATAATTTGCACGTGGGGCTCACTTGGTGTCTTTGAAGCCGTATGCACTTTCTCACACACATGAGGATCTTGTATTGGAAAGAGACATTCTTGTTAATACATGAGCGTTACCAATAATTATACGACCACAATTGCACCATATGAGGCTCTTGTATTGGAGAGAGACTCTCTTGTTACCAATTCACCACGTGACAAGCGTCTATTAGATAAGTGGATAATTTTTTAACACGTGAGGAACATCAAACATATATTGAACAAGTGATGTCAATGAGACTATATGTCTTGGTTGTAAGAGAGAATTTCTCTTTATTTAAAATAAGAATGAGTCATATCCATGATACCACACATTTTAAAGAGAACCCTGTAAGACCGCCTGTAAGTAAGAACTTCTCCTTTGTGAGACACTGCTAACCAAAATCTTCTATTTTTTGGGTTATGATAAGAACATAAGTGAAGAATAACCATTGACATTTTGGACTTGGCTGAAAAAAGGGCAACAAGACCGTCTTCTCCCGGTAATACCTTCTCAATTGACTACTTGAAAAGTGAAAACCTGAGTCAATCTTTTGGGAGAGAATACGACTTGTGACTTGTGACCATAGTCAATCTCCCAATTGTATTGATATTCATTATTACGGAGTATACGAATGGCTGCTGGTGGGCGAGGTCAGATTTGTCATTGACCCCATTCTTTAGGACTTGTTTGGTAGCTGGAGCTTTTGGGATAATTTTTTGTAAGTTCTTTTTGTTTCTTTTTTGTCCAAAATTATGAATGTCATCATAAACATGAAATATATGACTCGCGAGTTGGTTAGAATACTGTGCCATTTCGTTTGCATTTGAGTTCGAATCTTTATTCCTGTAAATTAGAATAATTCAGAATAACATATTGTTAAAAGGAAAAAGAAAGTAAAAAAATACTTTCAAAGTCTATGATGACTTGCAAAACGGTATGTCATTATCTAGAATTCAATCTAGTGAACTTGGTGCATAACCAATCAATCCTACAAGAAAACTGATCTTTGTATTTTTGTTGCAGCAAGGAAACTAAATCTACATGGTAAAAGGAAATTGCAAATTTTTTAGAACAAAGTAGAAAAAGCAGTAAATTCAACATGCTCACGAACAAGACCATAGTACATAGAACCACATATGTGAAAGCCACATACAAACCAACCAGCAGTACTCAGTCCACTACAACCAGCTTCTCATACTCTTCGCCGTAGATGGCTGGTTCCATGGTTAGTTCCGGTCGAATTTCACCTCCATTGTCCACGAACGCCTTGAGCGGTTTTTAAACTGCTTGATCAAGAGTCTGAAGATACAATAGAAATGTCAAATTAAACCATCCGATTCACCTACTACTTTTCGAATATTTTTTCAAGAACATGATAATAACAATATGCAGGCTCAAATACTCATCCTCATACCTCAAGAAAGAGGCTAAATTTCATTTTATGGTCATCACATTGGCATGTACAGATGTAGTTTATCTTTGGTTAATTTTCATGCCAGCAACAGAAACACAATGCCATAAGATATAAGAACTAAGAAGAAAATCGAAAGTATATCATTTGGTTGTCAATTAGATATTAAAGTATTGCTTTCCATAGAACAGTTCCATGTCATGATCATCACCAGTCAACTACAACCAGCTTCCGATACTCTTCGTCAGAGATGGCAGCTTCCAAGGCAAGCTCCGGGAGAATTTCCCCACCATTGTCCAAGAACAACTTGACCAAATTGTCCGAGAAATCATTCAGCATCGTCACCCCTGGCTGTGTAGACGGCATCACCCACTTTCTCGGATCACTATTGCACATTCTCCAATACACAATCTGTGGCACCGCCTTCTCAAACCCTTTCTCCTTGAACTTGTTCTGTATCGCCTCATAATCAGTCTTCCAAATATTGGCCGAAGTGTTCTCAATGTCATCTCCGTATTTGGCGAAGACAAACACTGTTTTGACTATCTGCTCTGGCTTCAAATTCTCATGCACGGCCTTTTGGAGAATCAAATCAAACACCTTCTGGAAATCAACCTTGTTACCCACATCCATCCTCGTCAAATAATCGCACTTGTACCTAAGTTCATCACCTTGTATCAATTGTAACTCAGGCGACTCACTGAAATTGATCACCTTTCCTTTCCATGGCTCTTCATTCAGTTCAGACATCAAAAGTGTCAAACCCACCACCTCCTCCATATCGTCCTCCCCGATATTGAACATGGGGTCGACTTTACATACGGCCAAGCAGTTGTTGAATATCTTCTTGCCTTTCTTGCCTTGCGTTTTTTGGTTCTCAACCATTGCCTTCCACTGAAGCTCAGCCACTTTTCCAAAATTCCAATGATTTAAATAGCGTAGGATGTCATGTGGAAGCAACGCATCCGCTGCAATATTGGACTTGTCGACTTTCACCTCCTCCAAATACTTCTCAACTATTTTGGCCCTTCCTTGATAAGTATTGTCTTGAGAATTGTAGGCATTGTACAAGGGAACCAAAAACTCGTTTCTCAACCGATCTTGGACCCTGTCGGCATAATCAGCCTCCTCGACACCTTGGTATTCCGGGTATGATTCTCGCGGGAAAACCCTCTTGGCTATGCTTTCACGCAGTAGGGTGGCACCACGGAAGTACTCGTCCATGTGCTTCATGCAACACTCCGAAGCGTCGGTTATCAAATCATCCTCATCATCAACATCATTAACATCGGATTGCTTCAAACTCTTCCGCTTCAATTTTTCAAGATCGGACTTCAAGCACTCGGCCAAAAGATACGAAGTCAAATCGTGTAGGCGGCGATAATTAGGGTCACGATCGTACATCTCGATAGCCTTTTGCTTTTGTTGCTTCATCTCTTGGTCTATTACTCCTTTATCCTCTAGAAACCTGTCCAGATCCTGGATAACATCTAGAAAGGAAAAGAACGACTGGCAAATAGTAATGAGGTTGCACGCTAGGGTTTTGGGGTGGTTCTCGTGGAGCCAAAACATAGCCGCCGCGTAGTCATCATCATATTTGGATCCGCCCGGTAACATGTTGCAAATGAGCTTGAGAGTAGTTAGGGGATTTTGGGACCAGGCCACCCGGAGCAGTTGGTCGAGCGGAGTGCGGCAGTCTTTGACTTCGGCCATGCTGTAAAAGAGATCGAGGCAAGGGTTACCCGATGAATTCTTCTTCTGAATCTCATCACTAGTGCTGGTAATACTTCTAGTACTCAAGGCCATAACTGGGATTGGATTTCGGGGTCTCATATTAATTTGCGTTGAGGTCCCGGCGGTGGATGATCTCTTAACAAGAGTATAAGGAGACATGGATCTTACTGAGAGTTTTGGAAGATTGTTGGCAGGGAATTTGATTGCTTTCGCAGCTGAAAAGATTTTCGTCATTTTTTCCTGCTCTCATCATAGGGAGGTGATCCTCAAAAGAGGCAAAAGAAGAAAAAGGAAAACAGAAAAAATAGGAGGTGATTACTTGGGCACCAAGGACTTAATTTCCTTGTTAATTAAGGGCCCATTTAGAAATGCCTTTTTAGAAAGCACTTATGCTAAAAAGCGCTTCTATTTGAAGCACTCTGAAATTTTTTCATAATTAAAAATGCAAGTGTTTCCTGAAAAAATTTGCTATGTATTAAACATATATGGTATTATTGTTACTTTCTCTAGTTTTCTTTCCACATAAATTTGCTTAACTAACAACATCACCACGCCACCTTTTTACTTTGTAATCTAATATGTTTGATTACGATCATGCAGCTATAATGAAGAGAAAAAGTTGTTTTCAAGTGATGAAGAATAACAAATTGATGCTACTGTGATGAGGTTCAAGGCATACAGTGTGTCAAGAGGAAAGAAAAAGGAAAACCAAAATTGAAAACATTTTGAAGCCTATAATTCAACAATAATGGCATAGTTAGAACGAAATAAATTTTCTCTTAAACATGATTAGCATTTTAACAGATGGATACAATCTACATGAATACATTATGCACTTTCAGTTTTAGAATTGACATTCTCTTCTGAAAGCGCGAGGGTGACGGGATGATCATTTCTGTAGAATTATTCTGATAGATCAGTTATATTTACATAAAACCAGCAATAAAAACGTGACATGGAATGCAAAGAAACTTATACAAGTGAGAAGATTTAAATGTGACTAAGATTGAATGAATGGGACGGTGAATCCAATTCAATTAAGTAACTTTGGTTTTCTTCAAGGTAATTAAAGAGTATATTAAAAATGAAAAGATACAGAATGATCGTCACACTAATTATCACCAATCAGTCTACTACAATCAACTTCTGATACTCTTCCCCGGAGATGGCTGCTTTCATGGCAAAGTCCGGGCCAAATTCCCCAGCATTGTCCAAAAAGTACTTGATCAAATTGTCGGACCAGCCACTCAGCATCGTCACCCCTGGTTTTGTACAAGGCATCACGTACACCCTCATCTCGTAGATTGATTTCCAAAACACAACATGTGGTACCGCATTCTCATACCCATTCTCTTTATACTTGCTTTGTATTTCCTGGTACTCGGTCTCCCAACTATTATCTAAATCCTAGCCATCAAACCCGCGTAAGTCATCAAACGTTCTGGTGAAAGTGGTGAAAATAAACACCTTTTTGATCATCTGCTCGGGTTTCAAATTTCTAGCCACAGCCTCTTGGAGAATAATGTCAAACACCTTACGCAGATCAATGTAACCTTCCATCATCCTCCTCGCCACAAAATCCCACTTGTACCGAAGTTCATCACCTGGTGACGGTATCAAATTTAACTCAGGCAGGTGATCCTCCTGAAAAGAAATCACCTTTCCTTTCCATGGTTCCTCATTCAGTTCAGACATCAAAATTGTCAAAGCCACCGCCACCTCCATGTTGTGGATCTCCGAGAAGCACAGATAGCCGACATCACATACAGCCATGCAGTTCTTCATCTTTCCTTGGTTTAACATGTCCTCCACCATTGTCTTCCATTGAAACTCAGCCAATTTCCCATAATTCCAGTGATTTGCATAGCTTATGATCTCATGTGGAAGCATAGCGTCGGCTGCAAATTTGGACTTGCCAGCTTTCACCTCGTCTAAATATTTGTCAACCAAACTTATGGTCTTTCTTTGTTGATTGCCAGGAGAGTTGAAGGCCTCCCTCAAGGGCTCCAAAACCTCCTTCCTGAGCTGCTCTCGGACTTTGTTTGCATAATCATCAGCCTCTACTTCCTCCGGATATGGCTCTCGTGGGAAAATCTTGCTCGCAATGCTGTCACACAAAAAATCCATGGAGGAGGAGTTGTTGGACAGACAACAATCTGCAGCCTTGGTTATCTCCCCGCAGTACTGATCATCATCAATATCGGCTTTCTTCAATTTTTGAATATCAGATTTCAAATACTCCACGAAAATATAAGAAACCCTATCGTGTAACAACTTATAATCCGGGTCACGCTCGTACATCTCAATAGCAGTACTCACATCTTGGCCTTCTAGAAGCAAATTTAGAATTTGGACAAGGTCATCTAGAGACCCGAATTGCCCAGCAGCAAAAGACGCAAGGTTGGAGGCTAGGGTTTTGGGGTGGTTCTTGTGGAGCCAAAACACCGCTGTGTAGAACGCTTTTTCATGGAAATTTCTATGCCAACATTTTTTATAATCTTGTAGGTTAAGGATGAGCTTGAGGGTGGTTAGGGGATTGTGAGACCAGGCCAGTGGAAGTAGTTCCTCAATTCGTTTATCGTAGGCCTCCGCATTGTCATACAAGTCAAATAAATCAGTATTGATGATGGAAAAGATATCACTGCAGGGGTTATCAATTCCAACACCAACCGCAACGGAGGACGAAACCGTCTGAATCTGATCACTAGTACTAGTAGTACTGAAGCAACTAAATGGGACTGAATTTCGGGGTTTCGTATTAATTTTTATCTTGACTGTGGCTCTTTCTAAATTGGCAACCATATTCAAACGCGGTTTCTCAACAGGAGTATGAAAAGGAGACATGAATCTTACTTGGGAGAGTTGTGGAATACTGTTGACAGGGATTTTGATTGCTCTCATAGCTGAAACTGAAAGGATTTTCGTCATTTTTCCTGAATTTTTTTTCCTACTTTCATCATAACAAAATACGCCTCTTTTAGTATAGGAGGTGATTACTTTACTTGGGGACCAAGGACTCTTGTTTTAAGTATTTTCTTCTGTAGAATATATACAATGAATAAGATGACAATTATTATTCACTCCATAAGGAAATGTTTAAAGAGTATTTTGACCAAGACAAAAACAAAATCTGAAATGGATTTTGGAATTTTTACCCGAATGTTGAATTGGCACCCAAAAAAGTTTATGGCAATATAACACAAAAATGAAAATTCAGGCAATTTATTGCAAAAAAAAAAACAAGTCAACCATCAAAAATAGGTGTCGTGTGACTAGTTTTTAGGTGGTAAAACGCTGCAAAAGAAAATCCAATTGGTCAAGTGTCGCACAGAGTTTATATGGTATTGCTAAAGTTTTCCCTTCAAAAAATTACTTAATATTAAACAAGCTTAGGTTTTAGCTAGCTTTTGAGGTTGTTGATGCACAAAATCAAATGGACTTTGGAACAACGTAAAGTGTCAAGGTGAGATGACCTTCGCTAGATTGTTCAGGTCATCAAGTGAAGATAATGTATGATATGATAGAGATAGGGAAGCAAACACGAGATGTACGTGGTTCACCCTAAGTTGGGTTACGTCCACAAAGGTAGAGGAGTTCTCATTAATAATGTAGAGTTTACATGATACATGAGATTAGACATAATCATCATTAGTGAGTTCTAATAAAGGATTAGAGGGTCTAAGATCATGAGAGCTTAATTGTGGGAGAATGATCTTCTTTTATAGTTGAGAAGAGTCCCTTGTTTTCGTCCGCGGTCAATGTGGGACTCTAGGAGCTTTCTCTGGTGTTGACATGTGTCATGTTGTGATTGGCCTCTTGGTTGGAGAGAAACTCATGTGCTTCGGCAGGGGTGCCTCAGCGCGAACCCTTCAGTAGGTTTCTGAAGGTACAAAGTTGACTAGTGCTTGGTAGTTTCAGGATTGGTGAAGTATGGTACAAACAGAGGTCACAGGTTTGAAATGAAATTGCCAGAACATGATAGTAATACCTTAAAGAAGAGTTTCATTTTATGCCAGCAACAGAAATACAATACCACAAGATATCAGGACTATACGAAATCGAAAAGCGAATGCAAATGAAAATTTTCTCAATCAAATACTAAACATGAGTATGAAAAATTTCTCAATCAAATACTAAACATGAGTATGCTTCCATGGAAAAGATGATGATCATAGAAATCACTAGATCCACTACAACAAGCTTTTGATACTCTTCCTCAGAGATGGCTGCTTCCAAGGCAAGCTCCGGGAGAATTTCCCCACCATTGTCCAAGAACAACTTGAGCAACTTGTCAGAGTAATCTTTCTGCATCGTCAACCCTGGTTGCGTAGACGGCATCACCCACATTCTTGGATCATGCTTTTGCATTCTCCAATGCACAATCTGTGGCACCACATTTGCGTATCCTTTTTCCTTAAACTTGCTATGAATCGCCTCATAATCAGTCTTCCAAATATTGGCCGAAGTCTTCTTCGTATTTGCTGAAGACAAACATTTTTTTTAACAATTTGCTCTTGGAGAATCAAATCAAACACCTTCTGGACATGAATCTTCTTATCCACGTCCATCCTCGTCGAATAATCACACTTGTACCTCAGTTCCTCGCCTTATATCAAATGTAGCTCAGGAGACTTACTGAAATTGATCACCTTTCCTTTCCATGGCTCTTCATTCAGTTCAGACATCAAAAGTGTCAAACCCACCACCTCCTCCATATTGCCCATCCCGATATTGAATTCGGGTCGACTTTACATACAACCATGCAGTTGTTGAATATCTTCTTGCCTTTTTCGCCTTGCTTTTTTCTATCCTCCACTATTGCCTTCCACTGAAGTTCAGCCACTTTTCCGAAATTCCAATGATTTAAATAGCGCAGGATCTCATGTGGAAGCAAAGCATCCGCAGCAATCTTGGACTTGTAGGTTTTCACCTCCTCCAAATACTTCTCAACTATTTCGGCCCTTCCTTAATAAGGATTGTCTTGAGAATTGTAGGCATTGTACAAGGGCACCAAAAACTCCTTTCTTAGCCGATCTTGGACCTTGTCGGCGCAATCAGCCTCCCCAACACCTTGGTATTCCGGGTATGTTTCTCGCTGGAAAACCCTCTTGGCTATGCTTTCACGCAGGAGAGTGGTGTTAGTGTTTTAGAATTGATTTTGATGTATATTTCAGCAAGCAATTGAAAGAAATTGAACAGAAGAATGATGATGAAAAACTCAGGAGAACATTGCTCCTCTTATTCAATTTCATATCTGGATTACAAGGCTCAATACAGTAGTGACGTTGAAATAGACGTTGCTATCTCACACCAGAAGTGTGACTTTTACACGTGCACTGCACATGCACTGCTAACACGTGATAAGCACGGTTACAACTTAAAATATTTCAGCTGTCACTCATCTAGCCTATGAGCTAGTTCTAATCTTGACCGTTCATTACAAAGAACATTACGCGAACAAAATTCAATCCAAATGCAGAAACTTCAAATCTTGAGCTCGGATCAAACAACAACAAGGCTTATATCTCAACACTCCCTTCTAAGCTTGTTGTTGATTTAACTCCAAGCATACTTCTGAGCATGTAGAATTTGACCTTTGGTAATGCCTTTGTAAAGATGTCTGCCAGTTGTTCCTCAGATTTGCAGAGAAAACAATGTTGATGATATTGTTCTGCAAAGCATCTCCTGTTGATGTGCTTTGATCTCTGATGAAAAACTGGATTTCTAGTCATTGCAATTGCAGAAGTGTTGTCACAATAAAGAGGAGTGGCTTCAGTTTGTTCTTCTCCAAAATCTTCTAGTACAAACCTAAGCCACACAGCCTGAGTTGTTGCTTCAGAAGCACTCACATACTCAGCTTTTGCAGTTGACAATGCCACGCTTTGCTGCTTGACTGAGGCCCAAGAGAAAACTCCACTGCCAAATGAAAAAGCATAGCCGGAAGTGCTTTTCATATCTGTTTCATCTCCACTCCAGTCACTATCACAGTAGCCAATTAGCAATGCAGCTTTGCCTTTGCTATATTCAATGCCATAGTCTAAAATACCTTAAATATATCTCAAAACTCTTTTTGCTGTTCCAAGGTGCTTCTTGATTGGATTATGCATGAACCTTGGACAAGGCCTTCAAATCTCAAGGCAGTGTGGTTGAGAAGTATTTGGAGGAGGTAAAAGCCTTGATCAGTTGTAATCAGTCAAGAATCATTCCGATTCCTTCATCTTCAAATTGTGGAACTCTCTGTGCAGCTTCTGGAGCTTGATGGTTCTTGCCTTGCTGTCACCGTGGAACTATTTTTCTAACATCTCCCAAGCTTCCTTTGTTGTTTGGGCTTTTGTGATTCTTGGAAAAATGTTGGCATTGACTTCGTTTTGAATTTTCGAGAAAGCCTTGGCATCTTTCATCACATCTGCTTCAAACTTTTCTCTCTGTGCAGTTGTAACTTCGGCGCCGGTAGCTGGTTCTTCAAGCCTTGTCTTGACTATGCTCCAAAGTCCTTCCGACCGAAGCAAAGTCCTCATCTTCACCTTCCAGAAATCATAATTCTCTCATCCAAAAATTGAAAGAATAGAGTAGGAAACTGATGGACCTTCTTTCTCACCAGAAGCCATCTGCTAAAGATGTTTTGAATGCTCATATATGAACAAACAAAGCTTTGATACCAATTTGTGAGATTAACGATGAAATTATTGTTGGTGCAAGAAATTGTATTTTGGTGTAGGAAAGATGAACGATGTTGGAAGTTTGAGTTGCTACAGCAGAGCTCTTGTTTTACGTCTTGATTGATTACAACTGATAAACCAAAGGCTTTATAAAGAGAATACAAAAGACTCTAGAGAGTTCTTCCTAGATAGCTGAATAAACATAGCCTTGGAACTCTAATACAATAACCCAATACATCTGCTGCTGAAAATGTCTAGAATATTGTCTTAACTTTAATATTCCTAGGAATAGGAAGTGCATTAATTCCAACAAAGTGTCATGGTGTGGATTGTTTCGTCACTGTAATATAGTCCACAAGACCAGTCTTGTATTATCCGACATATGAGCTTAAGGGTGGTTAGGGGATTGTGTGACCAGGCAACCGGCAGCAGTTCCTTGATACCTCCGCATTTTCCGGGTTGTATACTTTGACGATATTCTAGGCAGGGGTTACCATGACATTTACCATCGTCAATGGAGGAGGATTCGGAGATTTGGAATCGTTCTTCGGATGATTAGTACTGGAACTACAAGTACTAGTACCGAAGCCCATAGTTGGGATTGGATTTAAGGGTTTGATCATGCTAAATCTTAAGGCTGTGGCAGTCTTGAAATTGGCAGCTATCAAATGGGGTCCGGGTAATTTGAGAAATGTATATGGTGATGGAAAATTCTACGATGAAAACCCCTCTCTGATTTTTTTTCCACGTTATGGAAGGTGATTGCTTGAGTACCATAATACTATTGACAAATACTATTGACAAACAAAAAGGACTTAATTAATACTTGATTATATTAGGCTTCGTCTCCAAGATGGAAGATAACAAGCTAGCAATTACATTTGGGTAATTTATGGATATGCTTCCAATTATATTACAAGCAATAGCCGAATAAACAAGTAAACTTGGGGTCGTTTATTAACCAATTGATTTTTGGGGATTAAAGGGGGTGATCATTTGGTACGCCGTATAGCGCACCGGATAATACTAATAATCTGATTTCGGGTGTTTGGTGCATTTCGTACTAAAATAGTCGCCCGACTATTTAAACCGGGCCCACCATTTAGTACCCCTCACACCCGACTAATTATACGCCCAAAAACCTCCGTATAATTAGTCGGGTCCGTCCCTCTCACTCTCTTGGTCTAGCTTGAAAGAAAATATTTGAATTACAAGTTTATTTGAGCAACACTTAAGCATGCTATTAACAAATTAAAGGCTCTTAGCTAGCATATTTGTACTCAAAAACAAAACTTTGCTAATGATTTTTGAAGCCTAAATGTTGTGAACCAAGATACAACTCAAAATCACATTAGTAAGTTGTAGCATCCTATACCTTTGTAGAATCTTCTTTGCATGAGCAAAGGTTAAATACTCGAGAGGGCCTTCAATCTCATCTTGGATGAACACCTTTGCTTGGAGGAGTTGTGGTTGCACCTTGAATCAAATTGAAGGTTAGCTACGTACTTCGTCTCCTACGAAGATCAAACCTTTCGTAGTTCTTGCATTTGATGAGGATTTGAGTGAGTTTGTTTGAAGAACAAATTGTGTTCTTCACACACACCTAGGGCCAGCCAACACAGTATAAATAGTCGATATTAGTCCGATACTACACCAAACACCCGACTAATTTAGTCAGTACTGTCCAATGACAAATTATCCTATCCAACTGAAATAGTCAGTCCAATTCGAGCTGCCAAACGAGGCCTTAATTACAAATTTTGGGTTAGTATAATATTTGTATTCCGAGTACATGAGAAAATCTCTCATTCCGTTGTTAATTCTTCATTAGCTAAAAATAAAAATAAAATCAAGAAGAATAAAATCTCAATAAATTCAAGAAATCGAAAACCGGGTTTCCTGATATATTTCTTCTTGGAGCTGGATCCCAATAAGTCACAACTTGGTGCCCAAGTAATCTAAATCTTCATCTCCTATATTGAAAACGTCATATGCCATTCATATAATATCAAGAAAGCTGTGAAAAATGGCGACAATCTCTTCAGTTTTGATAGCAAACAAAATCCATGCCAAAAACTTTTCACAACTTTTTCAACTCACAAAGAGATTAATAGCTCCAGCTTATACAACTCTTGTTGGTCCTATAGAGCCCAAACTACTCACCCAACCTTCAATGGGGGCGAATTTCGACAGCAATGAGAGACCAAGACTCAACGTAAGGCTTCCGAATAGAATCCAAGTTGTGGGATTGAGTACTGCTAGTACTAGTGATGATCTGATTCAGAAGAAGGATTCACCAGTTGGTAACCCCTCCTTTGATCTCTTCTACAACACGAGCAACGGGGAAGACTGCCGGACACATCTCGAGCATTTGCTCCCGCTAGCCTGGTCCCGCAATCCTCTGACTGCCGTCAAGCTCATCTTTAACCTGCGAGAATATAGAGAAAGTAGGGTTGGAGCATTGAATGGAAAAGGGTTCTACATGGCGGCGGTTTGGCTCCACCAGAACCACCCCAAAACCCTAGTGTTCAACCTCGAGTCTATTGCTTCCAGGCCGTTCGGGTCTCTACGTGACCTTGCTGAGATTCTGAATCTTCTTCTAGAAGGCCAAGACGTGAGTGCTGCTGTTGAGATGTACGAGCGTGACCCGGATTATAAGTTGTTACATGATCGGGTTTCTGATCTTTTCGTGGAGTGTTTGAAGTCTGATATTGAAAAATTGAAGAAGCACAAATTAAAGCAACCAGACATTAACCATTATGATTATGATCAGTACTGCTCGGAGATAACCGAGGCTGCATATTGTTGCCTTGACAAGGAATACTCCATGGATTTTCTATGTGAAAACATTGCGAAGAAGATTTTCCCGCGAGAATCATACCCGGGGCAGGAGGCTGATTATGAGAAAACAGTCCAAGCGCGACTGAGGGAAGAGGTTTTGGTTCCCTTGAACAACGCTTTCAATTCTGCCAGCGAGAATGATCCCGGAAAGGATGCCTTTTGTCTCTGCGGGGTTGACAAGTATGTGGAAGAGGTGAAAGCTGGCAAGTCCAAAATTGCAGCCGATGCTCTACTTCCACATGAGATCATTGGCTATGTGAATGATTTCGGTTACGGGCAAGTCGCTGAGGTTCAGTGGAAGGCACTGGTGGAGGACATGTTAAAGCAAGGAAAGATGAAGAATTTCTTGGCTGTATGCGACCTCACCACCTTGCCCTATGAGGGGCTCCGCAGCCAGGAGATATCGATGGCTTTGACCATTTTGATGTCTGAACTGAGTGAAGAGCCATGGAAAGGAAAGGTGATCAATTACAAAGACACAAGGAAAGGATGGGAAGATTTACATTTGATAGCATTACCGGGTGATGAACTTCGGAACAAATACGATTTTGTGAAGGAGAAGACCATGGACGTGTGGAATTACATTAAGTTGCAGAAATTGTTTGAATTGATTCTCAAAGAGGCCGCGAGTGTGAATTTGGAGCCAGAACAGATGATCAAGAAGGTGTTGGTTTTCACCGCCGCCAAAGAGCTTGATGAGTTCTGTGACTTATATGATGCGGATTCAGCTGTTCCCTGGGAGACTTTCTATGGGGCAATGCAGACCAAGTTTACGGAGAAGGGGTATGAGATGCCACACATAGTGTTTTGGAGGTTGTTCGAAAAACCGAGAAACCAACCAAGGAAGAAGAGGATGATGGCAGGATTGACAATGGTGGATGGCATCTCTGACAACTTGGTCAAGTCGTTGTTGGACAACAATGGGGAAATTGACGCAGACATTATCATGGAATCAGACATCTCCGGCAAAGATTATCAGAAGCTGGTTGTAGTGGACTGATTAGTTTGGCTGTTTAATGAACATCATCATCTCTTTACCTTATAATTTAAATATTTGCTCTTTCATTAATTCCTTGAAGACGATAAAAAATTTAGTTAATTGAGTTGAATTCAACGTTCATTTTATTCCATCTTCGTCGCGTATTTAAGTTTCTCTCGCTTGTACGTTTGATCAATGCATGCCTAGAGTCTCAAATTGTGCAGATAATTAATATATTGCGTGCCATGTTAAGTATGCAGCTCAGTAGTCTATTTTTTGTTAATGGGGGATGCAACTATTAGATGCCATATATGAAACTAACTTCAAGAAAACTGAGATGTGGAATGTGGTTGACTGACAGGATTTTGTCACTGGTTTCGTGATAACAACGAATTGGCATCTTTTTGTTTTTAATATAGAAACTAATAGTACTTGGACGCCAAGCAATTGCCTGCTCCATTTAAATTCTTCATTATCTTTATTTTTTTTTAATAATATAAAAAAGATAATTATTTCCATAACGAATTGTTTAAGTA